>OX637695.1:40100871-41358736 GCA_951802165.1 Adalia decempunctata
TTCGAACCCTCAACTTTCTGATCGGGAGGCATTCAGAGAATAGACCATTCATGTTTAATCACGTTACTTAGCAACTGTCATCAAATTTAACTGAGCCTTGGTTGAGATGTCTAAAAGCATCACATAAGTCTATACTCACTGATATACAGGGTGGTTCACCGGTGACGCGGATCTCGATTACTCGTAAGCGGGAAAATTTTTATCAAATGAGGGCTATATTTTGAAATTGTTTTGAAACATACAGGGTGTCTCAGGAAAGTGGTAGAAACCAAACATATATTTTTTCTTATGGAACACCCTGTATTTTACTGCAGATTTAGAAAGCAATGTAAAAATAACACTGTGTTTATTCGACATCTCATATGTTTAAAATTTGCCGTTTCTGAGATATTTCGCTTTTTTGGTGATTTGGGGGTCTTGGAAAATACTCGATAACATCGACTAGAATGAATTTGCTGAAATGGGATTTTGGCCGTAAATACTAGAATAGTGGTAATATATACTGCATCTATCATAATTATTCAAAACTCTACTAGGTGTTCAAAATGGGACAACGCATTGACAACATATTCAAAATATAATTACAAGCTTATTTCAAATGGCACACTCTGTATTTCATTTTTTCATTCGATAGCAAATTTTATTGCCTTCAAAAGTTGTGGAGGCCTTTCTGGTCTAGTTCGTTCAGTTTAAGATTCATTTGTAATTTTGTGAAATTTCTCATATGCTCACTTTCCCATGGAGGCGAAATTTGAAATGCCTTGTTCGCCATAAGATCATATTTTATTTATTGTTGAAATTTTTCATATCTAAGTAACACCACCGAAGTAGCTTATTCAAATCTCCATTCTCAAACTCAAGGAGAATTGATTTAGGCGTATCTATTTTCTATGATTTTCATTTATTTTATGAGTTTTGAAGTAGGCTGCTGCCAGAAATTTTCACATACATTCTATTCTATTCATATTTGATTATTATCGAAGTTGTAGTGGTGTGGTAGTTATTCATTAATTGAAATAATTCCTCAAAATGAAATATTCAGTTCAAGAACGGGTTGATATGATTGGCGCACCCTTACTGGAACGGTGGTACACAAATTGTACCACTTTTTCCGGAACAAGTGCAGCACAGCGGTCCTAATAACGTACCACATATGTGATGCGGCACGGAAGCATTAAAAGTGTACCACCTATTGTATCGCGTTGATATATGCTTGATACGAATATTTCGTCCGCAAATGTAAACATTGCATTACCCAGAAATCAGTTTCTGCGATGCATCTGCAGGATAGAACACGTGAATATTCAAACCAAATCTTTTAGTGAACAAGCACCATCGTTATTTCATTTAATTTATTCGTTGTGTGTGTACCCTAAAAGTTTCAAGAATAGCATTCATCAAGTAAGTATATTTCCATTTTTTTAATATTAAGTCCAGAACGTAGTGGTACCTTATATGTACCACGGTGCCGTACGGATATAAAGATTGGTCATGAATTATTATTTCAGATACAATGCCGTATTTGCCATTCAGATTGATAGGACCAACCTATGATGAGCTTCTAGAGGAAATAGAAAATATTCCATCTGATGCAGATTCTATTGTTGATGAGGACGAAGCTGACGTGTCAGAGCATCCCCTGCAGGATACAATTTGTATCGAAAATTTGGTACGGGATATAGAAGATGACATCAGTGAGGACTGATGATGAAATTCCTCTGTAGTAGCAGAGAAGAGAGAGAGAGAGAAAAGTTTATTCACGGCCATCGACCTGAGGTCCTTCAGCCAACTATAGTACAAATTAATTGTTTTATAGAGAAAAAAGAAAAAAAAAATTTTTTTACAATTATATATATAATATTATAAGTTTTCTAGTTTTTTAATTAAGGTCTGTGTAGGATACTTTCTGGATGTTGTATAGTGTTCTTCTTGGTGATAGAGGTCAAAAATGTCATCTAGCTCTTTGAGTTTGTTGAAAAACTTCTTGTTGAGAATATTAAACCTAGAATCCACTGGTTCGATTCTGGTTCTTGAATACAGCATTTGGTTTGGCGGGTTATGTAAAATATTGTTGGGATGCCTGATTCTTGTGATAATCCTAAGTGCTGTTGTCTCTGCTACCTTGAGGTTTTTTATTGCTGGAGTTCTACAGTTTATGTATATTGGATGTGCATATTCAATTAAAGGCCGACAAATACTTTTATAAATTTTTGCGGCATTCTGGGTATTTATACCTTGTTTTTTGTATGTTAGTTTTGAAAAGTATTTGGCTCTAGTGATAGTTTTCTTTTTAACTGTTTTTGTCTGCAGATTGAAATTCAGTTTATTATCAATCTGTACACCCAGATATTTCATTGAAGTTGAGGAATTGATGTTAGCTCCGTTTATACATACAGTCTGTGATGTAGGATTTACTCTGTGGTGAAAAATTATGAACTTTGATTTATCCGGGTTCAGTTTCATACGCCATAGTCGAAACCATGAACAAATTTGATCTGTAAGCAGTTGGAGGTTCTGGATACATGTTGTGATTGTTTTATCATGTGATACAATTAATGTGTCGTCTGCAAACTGTAACAAGTATAAATTGTTATCAATTGTGTGAACCATATCATGGCAAAAGAAATTGAAGAGAAGAGTTGAAAGTGGGCTTCCTTGAGGGGTTCCTTGTTCAGAGACAAAATATTCAGAAATGGTTGAATCAATTTTGACAGCTAGTTTTCTGGTAACTAAAAATTGTTGGCATATCTTGATAAGTGAGTATGGGACTTTCTTTTTGAATAATTTATATAGTAGGCCTTTATGCCACATGCTGTCGAAAGCTTTCTGTATATCTAGACTCAAGGTTGCAGATTTCTTTTTCTTTAATGTTGCATTTTGAATGTTTGACACTAAAATTGTTAGTGGGTGCAATGTTGATTTCTTGTTTTTAAAACCAAATTGAAATTTGGGAATGTATTGTTCAATGTGATGTGACAGAATTTTTCTTATAATTTTCTCATATAGCTTTCCTAACACTGGTAGTATTGTGATAGGCCTGTAGCTTTCCACTTTGTTCTTATCTAAGTTTGGTTTAGGTATATTCATTATATGGCCTATTTTCCATATTTCTGGAAATAGGTTCTTATTCAGGCAGAGTTCATAAATTTTTATAAGATGACTGTGTGTTGTTTCACTCAGTTTTTTCACTATCATCCATGGGGCTGCTATGAAGTAATTCATAGTAGTCTGTCTCTTCTATTGTTAAATTACCTCCTGGAATTTTGTGTTTATTGAAGAAATTGTCATACCAAGAATTTATTTGTTGTAGATTATCTTGATCATAACTGCTATCGTGATTGAATTTGAATTTCTCTTTATAGTAACTTGCAAATATTTGAGCTTTCTCTTTAGCTATTTTGTATTCTTTATTTTTATCTACTATAGTTGGTATTTGTTGTTGACATTTGTATTTTGACAGTTCATTCACCTCTTGATAAAAATTTTTTCCTTTTGACTCGTTTATTTTGTTGCATGCATTAATCCAGTTGTTTTCTCTGTACTGATGCATCATGTTTTGAATATTTTTATTATATCTGTTTATGTCTCTTTTGAAGTTTGCGTCTCCATGTATACAGTATTCTCTGTAGAGTTTTCTCTTGAACTTTATCAACTTAATTATATACGGGGGAAGTTCATGAAGGAAGGGATGTCGACTACTTGATGGTGTGTGTTTCAATATAATTTCTGATAATTTTTTGTTGAAAGCTTCTAGGTATTCACATACGGGAATTCGTGGGATTGGAAGTGTTTGAAAATAGACACTATGTCATTCCATTAAGCAACGTTTCGTAACTTTATTTTTGTTACTTCATCAGGCTCTACAATATAAAAAATATATAAAAACACACATCTCTATTACAGGAAATAAACAAGCAACATGAAGTCAATACACATAACATATATACATACCTCGGAAGCGGCAAATGTCCGTCAAACAGTCAAAAATCATAAAGGCATTCAGAAATTACGGATGTTATTCGAATAATTTTAATGACAGCCGGCAGTTGTAAACAAATAATTCCAAGTGATGACGCAGATCGCGCAGATATATTGCAACCTGTTCTTTCAACATATTTTCTTCGAGCTGACCGGACTTCACCACTTCCTTCATGCAATGAACGTTCTCAACTTGAAAAACACTCATGAATTAAAAATCAAAAATTGGAATTACATCTAAAAATTATAAAATCAATGTGATCGATCATCTACCATTTCGAGAGTACAAATTGAGGATATTATGATAAATTGCACTCAAACCTAAGCAGTCTGTTCTTAAGTTAATATTGTCGGTTGAATGAATCTGCATCATCTCCCCTATGTTACGTTTCAACCAATTTGACTCTCTATCCAAAACCACCGTTTCCTCGAAGTTAAAATTGTGTCCGGTCTCAAAGTGATGTAATGCCAGCGCGGTTTTATTTATTTTAGTTTGATTGTGGTTTTTGCAATCATTTTTGTGCTGATTTATTCGCGACTTCAAATATTGTTTCGTCTGCCCTACATATGATTTATTACAGGTGCACGGTATTTTATAAATGACGTTGGATTGATCATTCAGCGGAACTGGGTCTTTCAATTTAGTGAAGAGAACGTTCGTGGTTTTCACACTATGATACGCTAGCTGGATATTTTGATTAAACATTCTGTTGATGTTTTGCGATAGACCTGGTATAAAGGGAAACCGAAAGTATTTAATCACCGAATTAGCTTCTGAGTTCCTTGTCCGTTCACGTTCAACGAAAAAGGCATTTATGTGTTGGCTGACAAAGGATTTGGGATAATTGTTGTTTCTGAGGGTTAGTTAGAGGGTAGCGCCATGGGAAATCCTTTGAGCCCTGTGATTGCTGATATTGTCATGGACGAACTGGTTTCTTTCGCATTGGAAAATTTAACATTCAAGGTACCTTTTTTCTGGTTATATGTAGATGATTCAATGACGGCCATACCCGAAGGGCTCCAAGACATGGTCCTTGATTGTTTCAACTCTTTTCATCCTAATCTGCAGTTCACCATGGAGAAAGAAAAGAACGAGAGAATAACGTTTTTAGATGTGGAGGTTGTTAGAGTTGAGAGTGGCGAACTGGTAACCAACTGGTACACAAAACCAACAAGCTCGGGTAGAATAATGAATTATCTTTCAAATAATCCAATTGCCCACAAAGCGGCCGTAATCAAAGGTCTACTGAACAGAATGGTTAACCTAAGCCACTCCCGCTATCATGATTCTAACATCGCGAAAATCAAAACCATCCTCAGAAACAACAATTATCCCAAATCCTTTGTCAGCCAACACATAAATGCCTTTTTCGTTGAACGTGAACGGACAAGGAACTCAGAAGCTAATTCGGTGATTAAATACTTTCGGTTTCCCTTTATACCAGGTCTATCGCAAAACGTCAACAGAATGTTTAATCAAAATATCCAGCTAGCGTATCATAGTGTGAAAACCACGAACGTTCTCCTCACTAAATTGAAAGACCCAGTTCCGCTGAATGATCAATCCAACGTCATTTATAAAATACCGTGCACCTGTAATAAATCATATGTAGGGCAGACGAAACAATATTTGAAGTCGCGAATAAATCAGCACAAAAATGATTGCAAAAACCACAATCAAACTAAAATAAATAAAACCGCGCTGGCATTACATCACTTTGAGACCGGACACAATTTTAACTTCGAGGAAACGGTGGTTTTGGATAGAGAGTCAAATTGGTTGAAACGTAACATAGGGGAGATGATGCAGATTCATTCAACCGACAATATTAACTTAAGAACAGACTGCTTAGGTTTGAGTGCAATTTATCATAATATCCTCAATTTGTACTCTCGAAATGGTAGATGATCGATCACATTGATTTTATAATTTTTAGATGTAATTCCAATTTTTGATTTTTAATTCATGAGTGTTTTTCAAGTTGAGAACGTTCATTGCATGAAGGAAGTGGTGAAGTCCGGTCAGCTCGAAGAAAATATGTTGAAAGAACAGGTTGCAATATATCTGCGCGATCTGCGTCATCACTTGGAATTATTTGTTTACAACTGCCGGCTGTCATTAAAATTATTCGAATAACATCCGTAATTTCTGAATGCCTTTATGATTTTTGACTGTTTGACGGACATTTGCCGCTTCCGAGGTATGTATATATGTTATGTGTATTGACTTCATGTTGCTTGTTTATTTCCTGTAATAGAGATGTGTGTTTTTATATATTTTTTATATTGTAGAGCCTGATGAAGTAACAAAAATAAAGTTACGAAACGTTGCTTAATGGAATGACATAGTGTCTATTTTCAAACACTTCCAATCCCACGAATTCCCGTATGTGTATTGAAAACAAGGAAGACGAAAAACTTTAATTTAAACTTCTAGGTATTGTTCATCTATAGATGTATTCTCATTTTCTGCAGTGAATAGTTCCATTTCTTCATTGATTCTTTCCATATTGCTCATTTTGTAGTTGTGAGTAATTTTTTCCTCTATTACATCAGGATCCAGATTCAATTCAAGGTCTATTACCATCGCAAGATGGTCTGAACCAAGATCAGGAATGAGCTCAATGTTGGAAATATTTCTTTTTATGTTTGTGGTATAGAGCAGCAAGTCAGGTGTACTATCGATGTTTCCATTCATTAAAAAGGTTGGATCTGTATCGGCTTTACTGAATGGGCTATTCCTTAGGAAGTTGTTAATTTGCCTCTTCTTTCTAGATGTATTCGCGTTGAAATCACCTATGATAATTGCATACTTATACAGTGACGCCTTGGTGAAAACTGTCTCTTCAATTTGGCGTGTTGGATGGAAGTATACCAAAAACACATGTAATTTTTCATCCTTAAATGGTATTGAGAAATGTGTTGCCTCATTGAGAGGATTATTGATAGTTGGTGCGTTGTCTTTACTACATCTTAGTGATGGATTACACTGTATTATACTACCTCTTCTTGTGTTTTGTTGTGTGTGGCCAATTTTTTTTATTGTAGTCCAGTTTCTGTATTGAATAAGGTGTGATTTGTTGATTTTTGCTTCTACAAACATGGCACATGCAACGTTGTTATGTTCGATGAAATTGTTTATTAGATGTTTCTTTGGTACATAGCTGTTTATGTTATTATAGAGTATTCTAGTTGTTGATGTGAATTTGCCTGTTAACTTCATTGTCTATTGGTTCAGTTGGTGATGGCTCCTCAGGGTCTTCCAGGTCAAACATTAGTAAGTAGAAGCGATTCCTGGAGAAAACAACTGTTGTGTCTATATTGAATTGTTTGATGAACCTTTTTTTTAATGTAAGTATAAGTTCATTTCTGTCACTGTATTTGGGGTTATTTATCTTGTGATTGTAAGTGTTTATTATTTCGTCATGTATTGTTAGGGGAGCATGGATCCGGCTTGTTTTTTTTTGAGAGATCTTCTATTTGGTTTGTCTTTCTGTTGAGTGGCTTGACATTAGTGTTTGGAATACCTTCTATGGGTGTTTTTGGATGTTTTGGACACTTAATTGACCATGCCATATGGTCATCTGCGCCACAAGACAAGCACTTGGGGGCATTGCTGGATTTACATTGAGACATATAATGTGGTCCCTGACATTTCGAGCATTTTGGTGTGTTGGTGCAAGAATCTGTTCTATGGTCGAATTGTAAACATTTGCTGCAAGGTATAGGGGTTGGGTCTGGTGGGTGGCTGGGATATACTAAATAATGTTGATTCATAAAGAAGAAACCATTATTCAAAAGTGTTTCAAATGGTTCTATTTCACCCATAATAATTCTTATAAATTTAGTTGGTTTTGACGAAGATCTTGAGATAATCCTTTTGCAGTAACGATGTTGTATATTTTGGGATGGAAGGTGCTGACTAATATCTTCTTCGTTAATACATGATTCCATATTTGCAATCACTACAGAGTATGTTTGTTGAGGTTCTCTTCTTATATTTGTCATTTTTTGTGATGTTGTTTCCTTGTAACTGGCTATTTTATTCTCATTCTTAAGGTCTGATAGTGCTTGTTCCAGATCATTTTTATTAGTATTCGATTTGAGGATGAAGCCCAGTTTGGTTTTGAGAATTATATCTCTCGACGCCGGAAATTTCGTATTCCAGATAGTCGACATTTGTATTCTGTCCATTTCATTATTATCTGGACTAATATAAAATAAATTCGAATATTCCATCTTTTTGATTTCATTCATTTTAGCTGAAAAGTTTTTGTTTATAATTTTTGTAGGTTGGTTTGTTTTGGGATTTGATGTTTGTTGTTGTTGATTATTTTTTGTTGAAATGGCAGATGTTGATGGTTCGTTATTTTCCTTATCAATTTCCATTTGTGAAGCGATATTTATGTTAGGTTTGTTCAATAATAGGGGTTCTTTGAATACAATGTCGGGTGATTTTTTGTCGTTTTTCTTCTTTGTATCTATGGCAATTTTAGTTGGCTTTTTTCTTCGTTTTTTACGTTTCGAAGCTTCCTGGAAAGCGGGTTCTTCGCCTCCTGAAGAGTTGTAAGTAGATGTGCCGCTGACCTGGGACATTTCTGATTTGTAGAAAAGTTCGAAGTCTTCGGCATTCACGGTAATTCTATTAGATATTTTGAATTATCCAGTTTTATTGATAACAGTTGTAGAACGAATTTCTCAATGAACGTCGAAATTTTCTTATCAACTTTTGCACATGTGCTCACCATGGAGGTTTGACACAGACTGCAGAGAAGATTTTCTCATTAAGGAGAAAACGAGACAACAGTCCGTTGGAAATAAAAAAACATACACCTCAAGTATCGGTAGAAGTCAGACTTGACAGTTCAGCACATCAGCCTGGAAGAGGCACCAGAAGGAGAAGTGCAGTATGCAGCTCGAGAAAAGAGCAAGTCAGAACTGAATGGACCTGTACAATTTGTAAAGTCCCTCTGTGTTTGTCCAAAACGAAAACATGCTTCCAGGATTTCCATTCTAAGGTAAAATTACTCATTGTGAATGATTCGACAAGTAACTTTGATTTTGTCTTTCAGGCATAGTGGTACACTATATGTACCACCTCCTATAGAGCCCCCCGACTTTTTGGAAAGCATGGGTCATTGATTTTACATCATATATTTATATTCCATTCTGAATAAACACAAAAAATTTAAATAATTACGAACTTTTATTCCCCGTGCCACCTATGCAAAATATCTTTCCTGATCTCTGTGCCAGTAAGGGTTAAGTGAATTTCTAGGAAATCATTTATTGGCGGCAAGAGTCTATGTCCAAAAGTATCCTAGTAGACGACATCCTGATGACAGGGTTCTTGAAAGATTATTCCGAACATTCAGTGACACTGGTAGTGTTAAATACGCAAAAAATGAAATACTCGAACCAGTAACCGAAAATGAAGACAATAAGTTAATGGTACTGGGATCAGTTATCGAAAATCCGAACATTAGCATCAGAGCTATAGCTCAGGAACCCGATAATTTGAGCACATCAAGTGTATTCAGGATTTTGAAGAATCACAAATACCACCCTTACCACATTGAAATCCACCAGACTCTATGAAAATGAGTTTCAAAAACGCAAAGATTCTGCTTCTTGGGCGTTATTAGAGAGGTTGAGTGAAAATAGGGATTATTTCGATAATGTATTATTTACAGACGAGTGCCACTTTGATAATAATGTAGGAGTGAATCGCCATAACTTTCATTATTACGAAACTGAAAATCGCCACGTGTTCCATACGCAAGATCGTCAGAAGCGATGGAGTTCGAATCTTTTCGGAGTTAATGGTTATTGTTATTGGACCATATTTTTTTGAATTCCATTTGGACGGAAGGAGGTTCTTGAAATTTTTAGAAGAAAATTTATGGGAACTTTTGGAAGTCGTTCCATTAAGTATTAGACTCCGCATGATGATTCAATTAGATGGTGCTCCTGCACATTTTGCTAGAGAAGTGAGGAGCTTTTTGGATAGGAAATTTCCCAATAGGTGGATTGGAAGAGGAGGGCCGCATGCTTGGCCACGTAGGTCTCCCGACCTTACGCCAATTGATTTTTTTGTGGGGTTGCATTGAAAATATAGTCTATAGTAATCCCCCTACAAGTGCGGCAAAATATGAAGGAGAGAATGAAGAGTGCCTTTCAAACCATTACGCCTAACATGCTATTCAACGTGAGAAGATCTTTCAGGGAGAAACTAAGACTTTGTGTTAACGAAGATGGTCATCATATTGAACATTTGTTATAATTTCAGTGTTTTTAGCAGAAAAAATTTCATATTTCCTTATAGTATTGATGAATTTCATGTTTTTTATGTCCTTGCTGTGTTGTCAGTGAATATCCAGTTTGCTCATAACTTTTCATCATTTAATATTTTCTTTTTTTTTCAATCATAAAAAATTGGATATCACAGTATCAAACATTCAGGTGTTAGTTATTTCGGTAAATCCCCAGGGAAATGATGAAAAGATGAAAAAATCACACACTTGCTAATGAATCCGAAACTGTAAGACTTAGGTCTGGCAAACCTCAATAATTTTTAAAAGGTTATGAATTTTGCTATCGAATGAAAAAATAAAGTACAGGGTGTGCCATTTGAAATAAGACCAAAATCATAATTTGAATATGTCGGCAATAGGCTGCCTCGTTTTGAACACGCAGTAGAGTTTTCAATTATAGTGATAGATGCAGCAGCGTCTATTTTCTTCATTCTAGTATTTGCAGCCAAAATTCTATTCCACCAAATTCGTTTTAGACGAATTTATCGGGTATTTTCCGAGACCCTCAAATTTACGAAAATTCCAAGTATCTCAGTAACGGAAATATTTGAGAACGTGAAATGTCAAATGAATTTAGTCTTATTTTCACTATGCTTTCTAAATCTGCAGTATAATACAGGGTGTTCCTTAAGAAAAATTATATGTTTGTTTCCCACTACACTCTTGAGACACCCTGTATATTTCAAAACAATTTAAAAATATAGCCCCAATTGACCTTAATAATTCCACGTTAAAAAAATCGAAAATTTCACTGCTTACGAGTAATCGAGATCCGCGTCACCGGTGAAACACCCTCTATAAATCGTGGGATCGGAATAGGAAAATAATTCGAATTTATAATTTCATCCTTGAAATGGAATCTGAAACATCTATAGTGGGTTTGAGAAAGCCCAATCAGCGCTGATCGGATATTCAACTCTACTTCACAGTTCAAAATTCACATTGGCAATCAACTGATTTTAGAATCGACAGACCTGTGTGAAACCACAGTAAAGACACTAATCAGTACTACCAGTAGTAGCACTCTTGATGAAATGAACTGAAATCTTTACTCTCTCGAGAATTCGCGCACCCTTTCCGCGCGCAGGAGGAATTGAGCGGGAACTTCTAATTGACATTTTACCGGCATTATTGTAAACATTGGGCATAATCATGGATTGTTTTCAAAAAATCCATATTTTGTAATTAGAATAATCATCGGTGTGGTAGACAAGGGTATGTAGGAAGTAAATTATTTTTTCTTGCCCAAGTTCAATAAATGTATATTCACATAGTGAAAAATAATATCTGTATTCCATTGAATTCTACATTTATTATCGTTTCAATTAGAAACTTGCTAGCCCCCTTCAGAGTTGAGGAATGTTTTTGATAATATCCTAAATAGCCTTTGTATATGGCAAACGTTGTTCTGTCATAAATAATTTTTAGTTAATATTTTTCGAATATGAAATGGAAAAAACAAATTATGAATATATTCGAATGGAATCTATGACAGAAATAAACGAAAGAACACCAACTATTAAATTTTCTCAATTCAATGTATTTTATAGAGATAACGAACATTTTAATTTCTTGTTCTCCTCAGTCAAATTTAAAATAGAAATTGGCCCTTCAGAGCATTTCTCTACAAATAAGTAAATGAATAAATTTCAGGTTATGCTCACGGAAATGATGCGCGAATCCGAATCGGACAATTAGTGCGCATGTGTGATGAAGTGGTAGTGCATGGTTTGTAGAAGGATATCAAGGAAAATGGGAGCAATATGACGATTACGCAATCGACAGGGGCATCGAATGTTTTGTCAAGCTAAGGAGAAATAAATATTCAATGATTGATTCCACAGAAGGTAAGCATGGATACATAAAGAAATGTCCCTTCTTTTCGACACGAAAGTTCATGACGCATGAGTATAGCGCCAACGGGCGCTGGATGGTCACGGCTTTCAGGCGAAATGAGGTCTACACTTTCGAGTATGGACTTGTCCTTTTTTGAATGCATTGACATTTCATCAAATCTACAATATAATACAAGTGGTGACTTTAAACCTCTTTCCACGAATAAATCGATTGGACGATATCATAAGGGGTTCAGGAGGATTGATATACCCGATAGTTGGTAGCTCCACCACAGTGGTGAACTTCAGGGGTTAAATTCAAAAATTTGGTTCATAAATATCAAGATGGGCTTGTAGCTATTTATATATTCTAAGCCGGTGAAGACGATTGAGCAGAAAAAAAACGAACGATATATTGACAAATTTCAAAATCAAGGAGTGTGTAATACTTTCGCATTGTTTTCATCATTTCGGCTCTTCGTAAGTTATCAAATGGAAACTCCCTGGTCACAACTCTGCGATTTCAGTGCCATATTTATCGAAAAAGCGTGGGCCTCTTTAAACATCTGCACCCGACGTTTCTCTGAAAAACTGCTCGGTATAGTCAGCGTTCCTGCCCTTCTGGCTAACGAACTCAGGATATTGACAAACAAATGGGGGAAAATAATTGCTCGAGTTAATTTGCCATCACCATTCAACGATCTTAAATGCAGAGACCCAAACTTCTTAATTAGATGCTAGACAACTAAAAGTCGGGTAGGATCGCAGGCCTTTCCTAGATTAGCCATTGGAGTTGATGAACGTTGTCCGTTTTTCCCTTTTCAGAGCTATCGGTCCGGGAGCAGGACACAGATTACTTTTTGTTTCGAACAGAAAATTCCAAGGATTCGTGAGACGTTTCGGTGAGGTTTTTATGCAGCTTTCGGCTAAAAAGAGGAAAACAGGAAATGAAATAGAGGGCGCTCCGAGTTTATAACGAGAGACTGAAAAGTGCATCGAAATATACTCACTGACATCAGAAAGGATACATTCAGAAGGAATGATAGCAAACTAGGTCACAAGGGTTATAGAAAACCGCGAACACAGACAAAGATGAAAACACTTGTAGAGAGAGCATGAATTATCCCGAGCAAAGAATGGTTGCACATATTATAAATGGAGAGATAAAAAGGCAAGACCTTACTTTAAGAGCCATCACACCAAAGTGAATTTTATTTTCATATTTTTGGCCTGGCTGTGTGATCGCTCTGATTTTCTGGCAGCACTCATGTTACGACGTAGTAATTCGGCTCCACGATAATTCATATCATTGAAATGATGGATGGGAAATACAAATAATCCCGTGAAATACAGGTAAATGAAACATCTGATTGGAAACTAAAGGATTATACCTTCATTGTTGTCAAGAATCAATTGGTAGAATATTATACAGATCATTGGACATGAGCATAGGTAAAACAAGTTCATGCCCCTGATCCAAGCTCCACACTGAAGTTTCTTTATAGTCGTCGTGACAAAATAAACGACATGAGAAAATGTGTGTCCGAACGTTTATCAGCTCCCTCCAGTCCCTCCTCCAAGCGTCTAGAAACAGGCACTGAGATCAACAGAACATGCACTCAACTTTCTTAGTTTGTGTACAGTGCCATATTCACCAATCGATTAATACCGATCTGAGAACTGCACTCAATATGAATATATGTAGTATAATATAATGGTATTACATTTCAGAGTTAGAACGAACATACTGGAAACGAAATTACTTTTCAAATCACATGCAGCAGAAAGAGAACATAAATAAAACAATCAGAACATAAATAGTACCAGTAAATTCTCTTTTCTGTGTAAAGAGTCATTCGGACCATTGCATTTTGATTCAAACCAACAAAATATAATAGAGAGGAGTAAGATCGTAAGATGACCTATTCTCTCGAAGAGGGGTAACTCAGACGATATAAGAAACTACCAATCAGATATATGACCAGTTGCTATATTAGACAAGTAGTCGATGTTTTTGATTGAAGGAATTGGTGGAATATACTTTAATAGAATTAGAATGTCAGCACTTCGTGCTTGACAAAGCACAACGATTAACGAATGACGTACCAAGAATAAGAATGTTAGCGAATTTTCTGGAAGATCTCTTTGGAAATAAAAAAACTACTAAAGAGAATAAAACTGTGAGCCCGTTTTCTAACGAAAAAACAGTATCTTCATGAAGAACTCGTCTTCGCATTCCCTTCTCCCTATCTAGCGGGCTGCGGACTACGAGCTTTAATCTATATATATAAAAGAAAGATGTTGGTTACACCATTTATAACTCGAGATCGGATGGACTGTTTGTTATGATATATGGATTCGTCTACGGTCTGGCTATTATAAAATACAATAAAACTTTGAAAAAATCGATGAAGATTTCCCTTATACAAGAAATGCTTTTCCTCCTTTTGAGTAAGGCCACTATATGTCGCTACAGTTACAGTTACGCTACCGCTTATTAGTTGGTACTTCATTTGATATTCTTCGCGTTAGATGGCGATATAAACAAATAGTTTGTACAGTGACTATATTTCCTCTATAGTCACTGTAATAGTGTGTAATTTGAGTTGCCTACAAATCTGCGCTGTTGGGCAAAACCAAAATGTCTTAGCGTAGGAGTACAGATGTCTAAAATTATTAGATTTCGTTGAGATATGAGAAAAGTTTCGTTCTTACCACTTCAGATGGCGCTATTCACACATTATGACTGATGATTATTAGTTATTTTTATAGTTTTATTTATTCCAAATAACGTAATCGTGAAGGTACTACATTTGAGATTATCACAATTAAATGACGATGAATTTGTTGAGGCTTTCGCGGGCATCGATTGATGTCATCTGTTCTTTTTTCGAGCATTTCGGTCATCGTGGTTTGAAATGGTCGAAAAAAGAACATATGACATCAATTACCGTGTAATTTACATAGGGCTTCTAGTAGGTACCATGAAAGGCTATTAACAGATCAAAAAGCGGTTGAATATCACAGTGAATTTTTATCGAAATTTCAAGTAAATCGGATTTTGGCGATCAGTTTCAATCGTGAATTGTCCGTTCTCATCTTTCCTCATAATTTTTGAAACGTTTTTGAATCTCTGTTTGAATAATAAATATATTTGCGAAAATAACTGAATCCAAAATTGCCATTATTAGTGATTGACATATTATTTTTGTGTATCTGTTCTGTGTGATAGCTCATATTCATGAAAACATTTGACAGTTCAAAAATCAGAGTGGATTTGTGAAATCCACCGTAAGTATCATTAGGGCGGAACAAAGATCGCCGGGCTAGCTAGTATAATCTATATTATAGCTCTATGATGAGATATAATATCATATTATATTAATAATATATAAGCGGGGTGCGGACTACGAGCTGAGTTGCATATTCGTGGCGCGGGGGTTGAGACGTAAGGTGGGAGGTGGGATATACTTAAAAATATCACTCGAAAAGCATATCTCTGCAGATACGTAATATATCGCCTGGATATAGATATACAGGGTCTTTCACGAGGAACCTCACCCATATTTATACGGGAAACTACTGAACGTATTTTCATGAAATTCAGCACTTATAAGTATTTTAGAAGCATTTTAACCTTTTATTCCGACAAAACTGTCCAACTTATGAAAGGACATTACAACAACTAGGACAAGTCTTGAGGAGTGCCAAAGACGAAATTATGCCACTACCTTCAGCTGGTATTCATAGAATACCCTTGCGACTGTGGAAAGTTTATATTATGACTACTAAAAACAGGATTAACACAGGAATCGTTTTTTTTTAATCCTCTATTAATCCAGTGTTGTTAACTGTTTCTAGCAGAGAAGTATGCATTCACGGAACATGATTTGTAGGATGGACACAACATTTCGTTCGCTGAAACATAGTTCATTTCCAACATGAAAAGTTATTATCAAAAAATCAATATCGAAATATATAAGCTGAAAAACGACCCGATCAGAAAAAAAGACTCTCATTGTGCATGCTTGCGTACCATCTGCCATACTATTATCAAAGAGTAGGTTTTGCGCTAGAAATCGATTCATAAACCTGATAAACCTTAAATTTTATGATTGGACTGCTATTAGTAGGCAACCCAAGATTAGGCCGGTTCATTCACAAATCTCTTTCAAGGTCAAACAAGGTTCACGCATTCATTCTTAAATTCGGGTGGTTTCTACTCTTTCCTAGAACTTAACTTTTCCGAAGTGGAAAGGATAAGTCGAACGATCACGCTGGGGGTGGAGCTACGGCGATAAATGCTGTGCTCTTTAGAGTGACATCATTAAGTCCGAGCAATCAATCTTCGGGGTACAACCTCCGACCGAGATACCGCGAAAAGTTAGGGGGAATTCTTATTTGAAGATAGTTAAGCCGAATTTTCGCGTGACAATATTTTGAAACTGTTTCGTCTGTTTTGAAATATTCGTGTTTTCGCGTCGAACTGGTGACGTCACGCACCACATGGTTCGAAATAATTTGAAGCGGTTTGAAAGCAGGTAGTGGAATAGTTCGAACTGAAGTTTGGAATCAGCTGATTGAAGAATATAGGTTATGTTTGTTGGAGTTATTTGTTTTCACCGTTTTTATTTTTAATATTATTTAAATATGACAGCTTTGTTGTTAGAATGCATTGTAACCTGCGAAGTAATAAATCATTTCGAGTGGAGTACACCTTTATTTGAGAATTCTGAAATATAATTTAGTTTTGAAAATGTATGTTCAAACTTTTGAAATTGATTTTACGACTTCTTAATCTTGATTCAACCAATATGAATATTGTATATATTTTTTTCAACAACTCGTTAATGAGGATGAGATCATTTGAATCATTCATAAACTGATTGGAATCCAATTCGAAAATACAAGATTCAATAATAATATACAAATACACACCTGAAATTATAAATATTTTTATTATTATATACACGTATCGTGTTTCTAACTTTTAAATTCATAAATTGAAATAATTTTTCACCGTGATTCACGCAAAAAAATGGCTTTAGAAACCCTGGAATTCTTTAATCAATGAAAATGTGTATTACACCAATGTACATATACAAATAGGTGGGTATACCACCTACCACATAGACTCGTAAAACTTGTACCCAAGAAATGGTAATACAAGTCTCTGTTTATAACGCCATCTAGGTCTACAACTGTGGGACACGATCCTATCCGATTTCCAGAAAAATACGAAAAATATCACAAGCATTTATTTTTAACGAGCGTTCAAATAAATTCCTGGATATGTGCTTTTATATTTCACTGCGCACAGTTTTGTACATTAAATCAATTAAGGTTTGGAGAACACTAAAGGGCTCCAGACCAATTTTTCCTCCTTATAGGTTCAGTTCAACATTAAAGGGTAAGTTGAACTTTGCTTTATTGAATGAATTATACTTCATTGAACTGAGTCTAACTTATTTCAATACATCACTCGTTTTACTCAGTGGAATGAATGTAGGTTTGTGTGAAAAAAAAGTTGATAATTGATAATTGAAGTACCAGAATCGATCATTTGAATGGAATAATTATAATATTATTCTGATAAAAAGCCAAGCATTATCATGAATATTATTCAATTTCCATAAAACCTCAATTGTAAAATACAACACAAAACCATCTCATCGGAATATCATCTCTAAGTCTATTCACCTCAATATTCACACTTTGGTTTGCATTGCACCATGGTATACTATGTTTGCTCTATTGAAGTTTGCATTGCTTTTGGCAGCGAAAGATTCCCCCAAACGTTCTCAGACTAGTTTCAGGAGATCATGAATTCCAAAGTAGGTGCGGAGGATTTCTGCGAAAACAATATTATAAAGATCTCAACTTCATGTTATTCCAGGTGCTACTTCTCCCTGTTGTACTGGTTATATCGCTTCTCACAGTGAACGCATTGCTGGAGGGTTCGAAACCGATGCCCCATTAAGTCGGAAAAATAAACGCTTAGTGGTTTCGGATAGAAGAGGTATAATTACTATCTTCGGGACAAAAAAAATTGTATTTACTTTTCTTTGGGTCGTCTGAACTGTAGCTTCACCAACGATAACAAACATTGATTTATAATATGTATTTATAAACCAATTCTTTTTTCCAAGGACTGGTATATTCAACCTGTCTGTAAAGTGTCTAATGGTGCCCACTCACGAGGAAACTTCTCTGGACACTTGGTGTTCGGCATCTGCAATAAATCATGGCCAATAAAATGTGCCGCTTGGGTTTTGACAAGAGGTAGACGGATTATGTTGCTTGAATTTGCCAGCGTTGCCACTTCTACGGAATTCGGAACGCAGTACCTACGAAACGTACGATTTTGTTCGGTATTGAAAGCAAGTACATATTATGGAATCAATTTATGATGGTATTTCCCTGAATACTCCTCCATTTATTAGAAACGATCAATGATTATTAGTTTCAAAATTTGAATGGTATCGACCCAGAAGTGTTTTGTTCCCAACAAGATGGTACTACACATCATGCTGCTACCGTAGCAATGGGCGTTTCCAGTGATTTTCAGAAAAAATCATTTCGGTAATATTTGACCCTCGGAATCTCGTATCAATTTTTTTTTTCTGTTGTCTATTTTTCGAGAAAAAAATTATTGAAAATACCAAAACTAACGTCAAATTCAAACGAGTATAAATGGCGGCAATCATAATTTGATTGGTTGGAACAGTACAGCGTTGCCAGGTCGCCAGGTCGCCATCCTCCTATCCGTTCTTCTCTATCACGGAAGATTCATTCTTATCATGGTTCTAATTCTGTGATCACAGTTCACATAAGCGGCTGAGAAGCTGACATTGACATAAGTGCATTGATAGGTGTCTGTTAAATTTGTATTCTAATATCTTATTCCAAAATGGGACATCGAAGTGATCTTCACAGATAAATTTATTTTTATGAATAACAACTGTTTTAGGAAGTTTCAAAACTTCTCTCCAGATGTTTTGTATGTCTAAATATCCTGGCACATGAATAAATATTTTATTAGTATTATCTGACGTATTCCGGCAAATCGGAACTAAACACTCTTTCACTGACATCAAAACAACATAAACTTCCTAAACTTAAACGATGGCTATTGGATTAAAGAGATTATGGTGATACCCATCGAATTTATCAAGAAGCCATGTATGCTTCATAAGTTTCTGTGGTTTTATTTCTCCTATTTCAGACGACAAAATAGAGTTAGCGGCAACTACGCCTTCTTGATAGCTTTCATCACAAATTAGATTGGTCATGGATGTGTACGTCATCACGGCAGTGTCCAATGAGGTTCCGAGGATAGCTACGTCATCATGGCGCTAATTCGAATTGCAATATTTTATTAATGATAATAATAGAAAAAATGTGCAAAATTGAAAGTGAAAAATTGGTTAGTATTTATTTTGGACTACTCTTAATATATTTATGTAAAAAAAATGGATTTTTTAATATACTGAAAACGCCCATTGATTAATGAAAAGAGAGAATTGGCAAAAACAGTATTTTGCAAAAAAGTCCAATCAATTGACTCCAAGATCACGCGACATAACTCCAATGGATTATTTTCTTTGGGGTTATGTCAAGGTCAAGTCATTGGTTTATGCTGATAAACTAGAAACAATAGACGCTTTGGAAGCCAACATAACTAGTGCTGAAATTGTGTTTTATTTTAATGTAAAGTTCTATCACTCTGGAGAAAACTACCGATATTATCAAACCGCCTGGCATTGATAAAAAATTTGATAAGAAATTTGTTAAGGAGAATTATATAGTCCGATTCCTGATATTTTGTTTTTATTATTATCAATATAATGGACGAGAAAATTTTATTGATTTATTAGAATGTTTTATTTTTTTGCATAAAAACGGCCCCCTCATGAAACATTGAACGAAGAATTCAAAATTTTAGTTCGAGATATTTCAGTGGTGTTCCATTTTCTTCAAAAACACATGAGAGCATTACCCTTTTGATGAACATACAATTCTTTAGAATTGCATCACAGACAATGCGTAATAACTAATTCTTGAGACCCATGAAATTTCATTTCTGACAAAAGTTATATAGCATAATGTCATTATTTTCCATGCAGAATCACCTCCTGAAGTGTTCGCATTTATTTACTAACACGCTGTAGAACCAAAGCTGTGACTTCAACTATCTGAACTGCGGTTCCAACTGCGGATCAAATTCAGATAGGTCTAGATAGGCCTTTTTATTGAAGTCTTGATTTTGTCAACAAAAACCGCTCAAATCCGATCGTCTCACTTCACTACAAAAATATCCAAGTCCAATAAAACGGTATCGTCCCGATTCCGGGGTAAATCATTCGAATGGCATCCCTACCGCCGCTGAGATTTCCACAAAAACGAGCAACCGTTTACTTTAATTGTGTAAGGAACTATCATTCAGACTTTTACTTCAGATTGCCGAAGGAATTAGACCCATTGATCCTGCGATAAGATCCTACTTAAACTTTTTACTGTTGCGTTATTTTAGTAACCCTCGAAGTTTGTTTGCAATAAATTTTTATATTCGCAACTCGCGCTAAACCGGGCTTTCCGATTACGAAAAATGTTCCAAGTTGGCACATAACAGCCTTAATACGGGAGGAGACCTCCGAAATCGGTTATGTTGGAACGTTTTCTGCTGATGCAATTGAACGAATGAGACGCTGAAAATTCCGCAAAAAGTGCGGATACGTAAATATACAGGATGTATCGGAATTCATGCGACCAAATTCAGTAGGCGATTGCCCGTATGATTCAAGATGGGTCTGCATTCATGATGCATATTCCTCAATCAACACCTATGAATATTCAATAATTCTCCTGGTATAAAAGTTACAGCGTAGCCGGCACATAAATCCACACCCGTCGTTTTCGAGTTATTCCCATAGAAATCATAATATATATGTCGCAGTCGGATACTAAAATCCGTCAGTTTGCAAAATGACTAGGCAGTTTGTAAACTGACGAACTTTTTATAAAACGCTCTTGAAATGAAGATCGTTTTACAATCGGTCTGAAATTTTTAGTCGGTTTGTACACTGCGAACAACGCATCCGACGGATTGTCAAATCATTTGAATCGAATTCTGAAAACGTTTTGTGTCTTAAGCAAATTGAATAACTGTTATATTTGTATAATCAGCAGTCAGCTGTACTACTGTACCTACTTCATTATTCTGGATACAGAATAATGCAGGAAAAAAAATCACACTCATTATTTTAATTTTTATTATCGAAAGACCACAAAAAATAAAACCATTATACAGGGGCCACTCAAATGGCACCTGATGTTGCATTTTCGATATGCTTTTCTCCTTGTGTTACACTGATCTTATTTGTTCGGGCGGCAAGCACATTTTTTTAAGCCTTGGCTGCCGAACTCTGAGAAATTCGCTACTGCTGCCCAGGCTTCCCTCAATGTTATTGCTTTTTCAATTGGAACTTGGAACATTGAATTCTGAACAGAATTGAGTGACCTGTTCGGTATCAGTTCCTCCCCCGAAAACCACCGGTTCAAAACGCCATTATCAGTACCTATTTGATAAACGCCATTTTTTCTATCTATAATTGTAGCTAATATATTTTTCGGAACGAGATGAGCGCGATTAACTTTGGGAACGTTTACGGAAACGTGATCTCCAAGACATAATTATTTCATTTTATTCTTTGATGCCTGTAGCATTTGTTGGGCTGCTCGCCTTCTCTGTCGATTAAAAGGATTAAGTCTTTTCGACAAAATGTTCTCTTGTTGCGAACAAAGCTGACACTTTACTGACAAAGTGCAGTCGTTGCAGCTCAGTAAATCCACCGGAATATCATTAATGTTGATGTTTTCCAATGTCTACTTGTGAATTGGTAGGTACATTCTGATCCAGGTCTACAATTTTCATCCGGCGGATGGGTTATTCCATCCTCATTCGTAATATTGGTATCGATTACAAAAAGGGCCTCGTCTTCTGGTTCGTACTCATTTGAAATACTTGTTTTAATTTATAAAATTGCGTGAACGTCACCAGTTGCACTTCGTTCAAAAATACATAAAACTGAAGTAGTTTCAGGTGGAACGTTTTAAACGATGTAAGATATGACAATCCGTCTGATACGTTATACGCGGTTTACAAACCAGCTGAAAATTTCAGACCGATTGTTAAACGATCGGTATCTTGAAAGCGTTTTAGAAAACGTTCGTCAGTTCACAAAATGACTAGTCATTTTGCATACTGACGGATTTTAGAATCCGACTGCGACATATATACTTACTCTAGAATGCTAATTCCTTCTAGTTCCGCAGCGAAAAAAGTGCCGCATAGGAACTGATTCACAATGTGCGCATGTTCACCATTAGCACATTTCACGTAGAACGATGCCAAGTCCCAAAATATTTTGTCGGTCCTATTTTAAGTTCAATATAATTAAACAATAAAAATATTCCATTGAGTAACAAACTTATCTTATAGCTCATGAGCGACTTCCTACGACTATTAGACACATTAATATCATAAGTGAATTGCAATATTTGTGGAATTGGTGAGAAAATTAGAGCAGTCATGTAGCAGGTTTTACTAAATAGATATAGACCGTGCAACACCGCTTTTTCTTTCTCATGGCAAATGACTTTGAAATGACCTTAGTGAAAGTCTAGGCAGGAACGGGTCAGTGTCAGTCTGCAGCCACAGTTTAGTTTACTGCATAGACAAACTAGTTCACTGTTATTTTCGTGTTTGATATTCTTCGTGTGCATTTTGCTTTTGTTGTGTGTTGTGTTCGATTTGGATTTTTTCGCATCCAATAAACAATGAACTGTATAGTGTTGTGGTGTCCTCGTCTTGACCTGTTCATTTTCCACTTAAGTATGTAAACTATGTGCACCTTTTCATTCATATAAACTGTTAAAAATTTATGATTTTCGCTTTGCTTTTCATTCGATTGACACATATCTATCCACTCGCACCATGAGATTGGTTCTTTATATAGCAAAAGAACGCAATTCATGATGAAAAATCATGAAATCTTGTGAGTGAACCATCTTTTAATGGATAATTCGAACTCGAAAATAAAATATGTTGAAGTAAAACTTTGCAGTTTCATTCAGATAACAGATTGATTTTGGAATATACTCGGAACTCAAAAAGACAAATCACTTGAAGAATGAATGTATGTATCAGAATTCACTCATGAAACGATGCAGAGTAACGCATTGGCAGATGTACAATGCATTTTCATGTTTCCACTATTTTCAGGAACACCGAAGAATAGAACTTTACTTAAGGGATATATTATTAGTATATTTTGATCATTTGAATTTTTTTCTGTACTTTACCAAAAGATTCGTTGTTTGTTAACCAGAATTTGTCTTCCTTGATCCTTGAATTAATTTTTATACCGAAACCGGGTTTTTTCAACGCCTGAAGAGGTTTTGGAATAATGAAAGATTTTCAGCTTATATTTCAGTCGCTGATGATTCCAAATTTACCATTCAAATAGCTGTTGAAAATTATCAATATGCTCAAAACAACTAGTGTCGAATACTAATTATGAATTGATTCAATTCAACTGCAACAATAACAGCATAAAATTTCAATGAAGTCGACCCTGTTCAGAAACAACCTGATGGCACGTATGCGCATTATGGACCATACTGAAATTTTTACAACACTTCGGCCCGATTGCTTTAGCATTCTAGAGTAAGTATATATATTATGATTTCTATGGTTATTCCTGATTGTATAAGATAAAATTTGAGAAAAAAATCATGAATTTCATAAACAATTTGGATGCTTTCCTGGATTGAATATAATCAGTGAGTTTGAATATAGGTACATACATTGCGTTCGTTTTGTCCAATCCGGAGCGAAGGGATACGAACACAGAACATCTAATTAGTTCGGATCAGATATACAATTAAGTGACTTCGAATCTGAAACGGAGAGGGAAGTATTGACAGTTGACAGTTTCCTTACCATTTCTGCTCCGAAGTCACTTAATTTTAATCCGTATCCGAATTAATAAGATGGTCTGTGTTCGTGTTCTCTCCGGATTGGACATAATAACGAACGCAACTATAGAGGAACATCACAGTTGAACGATTTGAAGCTGTTGAAGTTGTAGTTCCTTAACCTTTTCATGGGGGCAATTGTTTTTCAGGTTTCAGACAATCGAAAATTTCCACCCTCGCATCTGGCGGTGAGTAGCTGAACCTTAAGCACTATTTCCTACGCCGAATACGATGACGATCAGGGCCGGCGTATGGAAATGTGGAATGTTCAGTATTTCATCAAACCTGATTCTTTTGGATGCAATAAATAATTATTAATCAATAAACAAATAATTTGGCCTATGATTCATAGAACTAGAGGAAAATGAATATCCTACAGATTTCTGTAAATGAATAGCCAACAAAAATGTATCGGCAGATTCTAGTTCCTTGAGTAGCTACTATGTCTCGCACTAAAGTTGGCAGTAAACTAGCTGCCAAACATGTGTGCATCAAATCGTTCAACTGCTTCGTTCCTCTAAGCATATTTAAACTCAATGATATTGTCGAATATTATTACTTCTCTATTCCCTGAACAAGTTAACAATGTTGTCAGAATGTTCATGAACTGTGACGACACTAAAACCTAACATGTTAGATGTAGAGATGTGTAATAATAAAATACCACAAATGTGGGAGATAAAATTGAATTCTAAAAATCATGAAGGTATAATATACCTTCAATACGCTGCATAGTCTCAGAAATTTATTGTTAACGGTTCATTTTATAAGAATAAATGTCAATGAAATACAGAATGTGGATATAGGAATGATGAATGTCGATACAAACCACGTATTAAATAGAAATGGATGAGAAATAAAATGATACGTAACACTAAATAATGGATGGCGATGTTTATATTCGAACAATATCCTCTTGGACTTTCATTAACTCGAAACTACACGGTTTGTTTTACAATAATTCACTGGAAGTATTTACATAATCTTCACAAATTCAAATGAAAACACCTAAAATAATCACTTTCCGCTTCTATAACAACATAGCTCTAGAAATGACTTCCTCTATACGCCGTTTACGGATCGAGCTGGTTGTCGCTATACGCATGCGTCGTTGAGAGACACTCACACTCACATAGATTTCACGGTATGTCTTGCCTTGCCAGTCCGCTACCTCGCATAGAAACACCGTTTTACCATTGTTTGAAGAGAAAATCAACAATCTGGCATCGTCTTCTCAAACGCTCTGTGGAATATTCATAGGAGATGTGTTAGGTTAGGTCAATGACCTACAATCCTATGAATTAGGTTGATGAATCATAAGTAGAGTGAAAAAACAATTTTTAGGGGATATTTTTGGGATATCGAGGAAAATTATTGAACAAGGTATGAGAGTTCCCGAAGTAATCTTCAGGGAAATCGAAGAAGGAACCTATTTTGGTGAAAGAAATATGGCTATATAACTGCAGAAATAATCGGACAAAAGTAAGTGTTTTTGTTGAGAAAGATCGTGTTATTATCATTCTTATTCAAATGAAGTTAGTATTTGAGTATTCCCTAAATGTATCAACTGAATTTCAATTGAGAAAAATGAACGTATCAGGCACGTATTCTGCCCAGTTTTTTTAAATGTCTTTATCCTTCAAACAGGGCCGTATTCAGAAAAATGGAAAATGAAAAAATGGTTTTTTTTCCACAAGAATTTTCAGTTGAAATGTGTACAAGTCAAAGACTCACATTGCATTGTAAGAGTATTTAAAGTTCCTCGTGAGACATCCTGTATAGATTCATCTAACGCTCGGCAGGTTGAATTCGGTTTTTTATTGAATTCGAGTACGACATTTACATGTTGACCTAGTGGAAACAGTTCATTTTGTGACGTGTCGACTTGAGTAAGCCTGGTCACTTGGCAAATCAGGCTCGCGGCTAAACTCAGTGAAGATGGGAGTGAGTTAAAAAAAATTAAAGTTTATGAATGGGCGCCAGGTAGAGAATTTGCCTGTCTTACAATTCACAAAATTGCGTACTCCCCTACCAGAATAGCAATAAGACAACTGATACTCAATGTCAACCCCTTTATTTAAAATTAAACTAATTGAACAATATTAATGAAAAAGTAAAATTAGATTTGCAGTAGTTGATAGGTATATTCAGCGAAACAAAACTCCACAAAATTGCTGAACTCAATTAAATCTCACTAAATCGAGTTATAAATTGGAAAAGGAGTTCAAGTACCGTGGTTGTAATAACTGGCCAGTTAGTATCCACCTCAGTTCACAAATGCTTACACTTACGCCTATAGTAGTTATAAGCAGTATCGAAAAATCGCAGTCCAGTATCAAAAGAACTGGTACAAAGGTAAAAAAATGTTAATTAAGCAATCTGCCACTATAATAAACTCAATTATGAGTGATAAAAGTTAAACATAAATGAAAGGAGCCAGCGGTGATTGAAAGGTCTCCCCTGCTATCAGTTATTCACTTTGTACAATAATATATTATAAACCTAAAGCCAGTGCAAAGCACCGGTTACCTCAACCACTAAATGTCCTGAAGTAGAGACGTCGATAGTACTTATAACGTGGATGCTAAGCACTCATATGCCAGGCACTTGGATGCCAGATACTTGGATGACTGATACTTGGATGGGTGGTACGTGGATGCCAGATACTTGTATATCCGATACAAGGATGCCAGATACTTGTATATCCGATACTTGGATGGGTGGATGCCCGACACTTGGACCCTAATAAAACACCATAAGGCATTGTTCACAAAATTCAAAGAAAGTTCATACATCTTATGATGTTGGTCGAGGGAAAAAATGATCTCCTTTCCAAATTCTATATCTCCAACAACAAATATTCGTATACAACTCCTAATAAAAAGACTGTTAGACAATGGTCCCATATATGAGCTCATATCATACCTCTATAAAGATTCCGGGTCTCATGGAAGAATATAATAATCCGTTATAACAAACGTACCCTTGGATTAAAACCAATATTCTCTATATTATCCAAGGAATTAACCAAATTGAAATTATAATCGCCTACAACGAGGATGATTCCAGATAAAACTTCCAGACAAATAATTTACATTCAATTCAGCTTCTCAAAATCTTCCACAATCTTCAAAATTTCCAAAAAGAGGTTACCTCACTTTCACAGAGCAGCCAATTGTCAAACAATTCCTTCCTACTTCTATGACCGCACACAATACCACAGCCGTCTCCACCACAAGCCATGAATCAACCGGCAACGCCGCAAAGGGTGTAAACTATCCAGCGAAAATGCTGAATTTAATTCAGGGAGCAAAATAATCACGTTACAATTTTTCAAATTTCCGCTCATATCATATGGAAACATTACATGGTGAAACGGCTCTGATATCTCCAGGATATTCGTTCAACTGAAAAATTCTTCGCTTATTCGCCAGAATTTCTTGTCGGGGTCATTACAGTAGATTGGGAATGTCTACAATCGTTGGACTGTACATGTACAGATATTTTATTTTCTTCAAACGACATAGGTATTTCTTTCAGAGTCATGCGAATTCCAACAAGAAAAGGCGTATCTTTATGTTCCATTGGCCAATGCGTTCTCTTTCTTTATCTCAGAGGCAAAGTGGATGCATGTGAAGTCATTTCGTGAAGCATTCTATATTTTTCGTCAGAGATTTCATGAACATGAAAGCACTGCTTTGATTTGCAAATTTTCACAGAAAAATACTGTTCGGAACAGAACCGCACTTCACATTTCACCGAATAGAATTTCAATTCAACGATTGATAATTTCGCCATCTAAAAATTTTCATACAGACGATTCATGGTGATATAATTTATTCTTAACAGTTCTACTATCTTTTTCAAGCAAAGATTCAACTTCGATAACACCTTGGATATCTTCAAAATGATCTGATTCACTTGCCCTACACCGAATGGTAAAGTAAATGTTTTTCTATGTTCTCGGGAATTATCCGAATCTCATGTTTGGCTAAGAAATAGTTATATGGTATTTCAATTCATTTTCCACTGGCCCTTTGCGTATTGTCGGGAATAAGAATTTAGTTTATTCTGAAAAAACTTATCTTTATTATTTTCATTATGCGATATGAAGGAAATTTTTGATAAAATTAATGCAAAAACATAATAACAATGATATGTTTCAAACTATTTGATCGTGAGGCTGTATACTAAGGGGTACTATACCTCAAAATAATCATTAGGAGCCTGGAGCATCGACTCTATATTAACTAATCAAACGACGAAATTGATGATGATTAAGTTAAAAATCAGCTAGGCATGTTGCACTGAAATATGACTAAGGTAAAGTAGTTTTTCATTGAAAAGCTGTTATAAGATTTTAATGTCTATGACTTAATTAGATGTTTCTTACTTGAAATTCCCAAATATAGCGATTGGACCCGTCAATTTTGTTTCTGAGGGGAAGGTGGCCATTATTTTATATCATTTCATCCCTGTGCACGGCAACCACAATACCTTGAATTTGAATAGAGAAGAAGAGCCGTGCGATATGTTGTTGGAAAGTGACATTGTTTTCAAGCTCTGATAATTTTTCGCTCCCCGCCTTTGGTTATCATTTTGTGCTCCTCATAAAGTGGGAGCTGTTTCATCTTCATAATATAATATTTCGTAAACGAATTATCAAAGTAATTTGTGAATCACGACTGGTATATAAATTTAATAATCTTTATATCGGGATTGCAGTCAATGAAAACTGGATGTTACATTAATTTCTTTATTGTTACAAATACCAAGCTTTCGGATGAGAACTCATCCTTCTTCAGGGCCTAGAAAAAATTCTTGGGCTTACAAACCAATCAAACAAATCCCAAAATACCAATACTCACGAACAAAGTGTGATCAATTATTGTGATCTTCTTGTACATTCAATAATAGTCTATCATAAAATAGAACAAATACAAAATCCTACGCTGAGATATAACGCCAGTCTCAAAAATTCGGGAATCGTAATGGTCGCAACACATGCAAAAACGTGGTACCATGGCAAAATGGCCTTATTCCGGAAACAACATTTAAGTGGCACAAAACAAATGTCAAATTGACAAACTATCATTAAAATTTCTTCTTCTTTCTTGTTTTTCTTTTATACATTCAAGGACATAACTATACATCACACTAACACTATGGTAATCAGTAATCAAATTCATATTTTCTGGTTGGCTTTTAACTTCAATCGCTTTCCTACACATTCTTTTAGTTAAATTTCGTTGTGTAGCCAATATTTTAGCATTTAGACTGAACATGACATGGATTTTGATAATGCTAAAATATTGGCTACACAACAAAATTTAACTAAAAGAATGTGTAGGAAAGCGATTGAAGTTAAAAGTCAACCAGAAAATATGAATTTGATTACTGATTACCATAGTGTTAGTGTGATGTATAGTTATGTCCTTGAATGTATAAAAGAAAAACAAGAAAGAAGAAGAAATTTTAATGATAGTTTGTCAATTTGACATTTGTTTTGTGCCACTTAAATGTTGTTTCCGGAATAAGGCCATTTTGCCATGGTACCACGTTTTTGCATGTGTTGCGACCATTATAGGATTCCCGAATTTTTGAGACTGGCGTTATATCTCAGCGTAGGATTTTGTATTTGTTCTATTTTATGATAGACTATTATTGGATGTACAAGAAGATCACAATAATTGATCACACTTTGTTCGTGAGTATTGGTATTTTGGGATTTGTTCGATTGGTTTGTAAGCCCAAGAATTTTTTCTAGGCCCTGAAGAAGGATCAGTTCTCATCCGAAAGCTTGGTACTTGTAACAATAAAGAGATTAATGTAACATCCAGTTTTAATTGACTGCAATCCCGATATAAAGATTATTAAATTTATATACCAGTCGTGATTCACAAATTACTCTGATAATTCGTTTACGAAATATTATATTATGAAGATGAAACAGCTCCCACTTTATGAGGAGCACAAAATGATAACCAAAGGCGGGGAGCGAAAAATTCCTTAAAAAAACGTAATAAGTATCCCGAATGGTTTAATTCAACAATTCTATACTTTTCTGAAATTGTATAAATTTTGCTTCGATTGCCATCTCCTCTTCTTATGCCATTGTATGGAATTTGGCGGGGCTCAATTTCGGCATTGGTTAAATTAAACTATTCGGGACACCTATCCCGTTTTTCTAAACAACTTTTTCTGCTTCTGTATCTCTTTGAATTTGGTAATCATTATAAGTTCCAGGTAAATCGGGTGGTATTAAATATTGAATGTCTACCATTACGTAAACTTATGATCCAAGCAAATTATCACTGTAATATTCTTTAAGACGAGAATTTTTCAGCAATACGCAGAAAGATGAAATGAGGAAGGCTTTTATTATACATAATTGAAGTTGTGTTCGATATTTCAAAATCTAGTTTTCTTTACTGGAATAGACCGCTGTTTTTCCTTCTATGTGGCACCCTGTATTCATATCTGAAAGAAATCTCATTCACTCGAAGGCAATTCATATATCTCAGTTCTGTTTTTCAAATTCGTCGGAATCAAATAACAATTCGAAAATATTCGAAAACATGTATCCTTTGACCTTTCAATAATTCCAAGTGACCCAAATGGAGTTGGTGTGGTGAAATTATCCATGTCAGGTGACGAAAGACATACTTATAACTAACATGCAACATTTAAACACTACATACTAGAGTGGCGAGTGAAATTCATTCCTCTGAAATTCTGTAGACGCATTACTGAAGAACGTGTAGTTCCAGCTTGTTCACCCCACCTCGTTCTGTTGTTACTCGCAATGTGAAAAATTTTACTGTTCGTATGAAGAGACGAATGTAGAGAATATGGGACGCAGAAAGCGAACGCGAAAATAAATAATAATTTTGCCCTCACAGGAAACGATATATCATGTAATCGTTGCATATTGTACCATGGGAAAAATTTCCAGCAGGACGTGAAAATGCTACATAATTTATTTTGCTTATCCTTTGCTTCCCTTGTTTCGGTTTCATTTCTGCTAGGGTGCGTTGGTTTTATTCCATAATTATTAATTCTTTTAATGCGAGAGGCCTAATGGGCGTATCAAGTAGTATAATATCGATTACGAAACTCAAATTGATGTTTTAGGTATCGGGTGCAGTAATCACATATAATTCAGATCAATCTCTTTATTGTATCGATCCTAGCTTTCGGTCATCATTGTGACCATCTTCAGGGAGAACAATTCGAGATACCTAAAACATCAATAATGGGCGTATCGTTCTTCTTCTCGATTAGTGGGTCGTTTCCAAATATCAATCCCATGGCCCAATTATAGAGATTTGGTAATCTCATAGAATATAAATGAGTTAATTTTATGGTTTAAGCTGCCGTATGATGTGCTACTTGGGGAGTTATGTTTTTTTTTTATTTTCGTCAACAGAGCACGAAATGGGGAAAGATGTTTATGTTTAATTTGGATTTGAAATAATGATATTAACTTACAGAAGAGGAATGAAATCCACTGCTTTCTTGAGTTTCACCGTGTGATCTTCCAATGATGTTTTGTGATGAAAAACCGTCTTACGTTATCGTATCTTTGATAATGAGGCCGCAATGGCTCACTTTGTCTCTAGAAGGATATATTCTAATGATTTTTTATCTTAGCAATCTCTTTCGTATGACCTTTTTTATAGTTTTGCATGAAACAGTCGGAAGAAGCTAAGGAGTCTTGAACATCGAAAACCCTGAGATTAAGGTAGTTCCGTTTCCCATATACAGGGTGGGCAAAATTCGTTGTCTACTGAGGGAACTTCGAGAACTACAGCAGCTAGAAGAAAATGGAGAACACATTCTCTAGCTCTTTTTTTCTGAATAATCCGAATATGAAAACAGATCTGACCTATCATTCATAGATTCTGAGTTATGAGCGAAAATTGAGAAATTGTCATTTTCAATAATGCTGAATAACTCGCTCGTTTGAACTCCTATTGGAAATCTGTTGTTACAATCTACAGGCCTTTTTTAAGAGTAATTCAAATATAATATGATTGATTTTTTCTTCCAGCTGTTTTCGAGAAATGAGAACGATTTTTGATTTCTCAATTGTAAACTATTGTCGAAAGTTATTTAATCTTGCTGCGAATTTTTTTGGCTGATTTCGAAAATGTATCGTACGTCACAATTCACATTAATATCACCTGAGAAAAAAATTACAATACTTTTCCTGCTTTTCGATTCACTGTTAAATTATAAGCTGGCTGGCGTTGCCATGGAGACCGTTGAATATGCATTCTCTTTCGTGAACTCTATGCTTCTATGATTGAAATCATCGATTGCTGAAATAATATTTCTATGGTTAATGTGTCAGCGATTATTCATAACTTGAAATATTTCTAGCCATTTTGGATAATTAATTTAATAGATAAACTATTTCTAATCTTAAGAAAAATCGCTGACACATTAACCAAATAAATATTATTTCAGCAGTCGATGATTTCAATCATAGAAGCATAGAGTTCACGAAAGAGAATGCATATTCAACGGTCTCCATGGCAACGCCAACCAGCTTATAATTCAACAGTGAATCGAAAAGCAGGAAAAGTATTATAATTTTTTTCTCAGGTGATATTAATTTGAATTGTGACATATGATACATTTTCGAAATCAGCAAAAAATTCGCAGCAAGATAAAATAACTTTTGATAATAGTTTACATTTGAAAAATCAAAATCCTACTCATTTCTAGAAAACAGCTGGATGAAAAAAACAATTATATTATATTTGAATTCCTAAAAAAGTGCCTGGAGAATGTAACAACAGATTTCCAATAGGAGTTCGAACGAGCGAGTTATTCAGCATTATTGAAAATGACAATTTCCCAATTTTCGCTCATAACTTGAAATCTATGAATGATAGGTCGGATCTGTTTTCAGACTTGGATTATTCAGGAAAAAAGAGTTCGAAAATGTGTTCTCCATTTTCTTCTAGCTGCTGTAGTTCTCGAGATCCCCTCAGTAGACAACGAATTTTGCCCACCCTGTACAGGGTGTGACTTGACGACTGGTACCAGCGGATACAGGACGTTGTGGCGGGAATCGGGAAATTCAACATTTTCGAAAATTCAAAAATTATACACCCTTGATAATCTGTTCAGTGACAAGAAACAATATTGTTCCTATCTTGAGCGGAAAGAATCTTTCCCGCCCTCGATTGCTTGCCCGAACTCCGCTCCGCGTTCGTGAGCAAAAGTGCGACTTTCCACACTAGATGAAAAAAAAACTAATTCCTAAATCGAGCGGCAGTTTCGTGCGGAAAAACATCTCTTTCTGCACTTCTTAGAAAATAACTATTTCCGAGCCGTCAAGAAAGCCCTCTTACTGCTTCATCATATTATCCATTCATAAGCCACACCCTGTATATTCATTTTTGTAACATTGACAAATTGAATACTTTTTTAATAATACTCAGAAAATTTACTGATTACACATATCGCATCATCTCGTCATAAAATACTGTGTCTTCCATTTCCAATTCTTGAAGCGAACTATAATTCAAGGTACAAAACAAATTCGTTCGAAGAGTCTTTTAGTTATGCGTAATGTTCTGGAAACTCACTCTTGAGTGGGATTCCAGAATTAAATTCCAGTGGTCACCGAAAGGATTCAAGAATGAACCCGAACAAACCCAATGAAAAGTACATCCTCACGTCTTTGAACCTCAATAAATAGAACCCTGAATATTTTGAGTTCTACAAGAACCCTTTCTGAGCATTCGCGGCTTCGGTAACCTACCGGTCGACTGACAAAAAAGCCACACTACCCATTTACATCCAAGTGGGATCACACGGCGTCCCTCTAGCCGATGCAAATAGCTACCGGACCGTCTAATGAAAATATTATGACGGCATTTAAACATACATAGAGCACTTACCTCAAAGGGCTCGCTGAGATTGGGCCCGGCCTGGGCAATGTAGAGGGTCGAGGCCGAGTCGAATTGCAGGCCTGCATTTTCCCTTTTGACGGTGACGGATTGTACTTCGTTGCAATTGAAGAAGAGGGTCACGTTATCCGTGGACACCCGAAATGCAAATCTAGCCCATTTACCGTGGAATCTGGGCAGGCTGAAGTTGGCGATGGCCTGGGAGCTGATGGACGAGGCATTCGAGTAGAAAAGCGATATTACGGTGTTCGTGAAACCTGCGGCAGAAAAAAAATCGGGATGAGAAGAGGAGAGCAGTAGAGGAGATTAAGGCTAGAGATATGTCCGAGTTGGACAGGTATAATCATCCTGTTGGATGGTTTACCGGAGGGCTTGAGAGTTTGGAATTTGTTGGATCACCACAGCACAATACATCTCATCAAATATTGATCATATACAGGGTGTTTCATTGGTAAATGGACATACGGTATCCTGAGCTAGAGCTACCCTAGGCAAGTCCAAAAAACCGATATATGATAGGTCTAATCAATTCCATAACCGAGATGCAGGGTGGTTTATGTATTCACCATAAATTTCAATTCCTCATAACTTTTGACCCAACCAGTATAGTCGGTTGATATTTGGAACGTATGATTTACTTCTACATGTCAATCGATTCACTTTTGAATTTCCAAAAAATTCCAGGTCCGTATTTGAAAAATATTCTTCCAAGCTGATATTCAACACCCTGCATATTGAAATTTTGGGATTTGAATGAGATATTTGAAAAGAGCAGAAAATTTTCAATGGGGTTCAGTAGATTTCATCGTCCCGCACGTCATTCTGCTCAAAGAGAGCTTCAGGGAAAGATCCAATTGACCATATTTACCGTCGCCATATTGTTGTTTAACAATACCAACTTCCCAGTGATCCCAACGGACAAATATTGAGTTTATCAAAAATACTATCATATTATTAGTATCTTAGACAAAGTTTAAGATTAATATGGTAGATACGTAGTATGAGAGGTTATGTAAAATTGGTGGTAAACTTTGGTTAAGTATTTTGTGATAAAATCCAGGTAATATGGGTAGATATCAGTATAGTGGAGGCCATGGTTGTTGTGTCAGTAATTGTTCGGCAAGAAATACATCTAAAAATAAAAAAACTGACACCAAAATATTTCAATTCAAACTTTCGCGGTCCTAAGAAATTAGTGACTTTCGTTATTCGATGTTGAGAACCCTGGGTAGTTGGTATTGTCGCACAACAATATGGCGACGGTGAATATGGTCAATTGAATATTGGAATTACACAAACTTCTCAGAAATATCGTACATTATGATCAAATTGATTTTTTTTTTTGGCCCACTAATTTCACATTCGGATTTCATAAGATTCTGAGGAATCATTTGGAGTTATTTCCTAGACATCGAAGAAGACATTCTTGACATGGTACGAAGACATACAGAAGTTAGCACTAGAAGAATTGCTCATGCTCTGAACGTGCCACATGTGACTGTATGAAGTAGATTGAAGAAAAATAATCTTTACCCTTTTCATCTCCAGAATGTACAACGATTGGAACCCGGTGATGAAATTAGAAGAACTAACTTTAGTAGCTGGATTTAACGAAATCAAAGAATGGTCCACAGAATTTTATTTACCAATGAAGCCATATTCACGAGTGATTAGGGATGGGGTCTTCAATATGAGGAATTCGCATGAATGTGCTGAAGAGAATCCGCATGCAGTCAGGCATACGAAATCCCAATACAAATTTTCAAAAAACTTATGGTGTGGCGTTTATAAAAATCGATTGATTGGACCACACGTCCTACAAAGAGTGATCTTTACTTAGATTGCCTCCTAAATAATCTTACGGTATTACTCGAAGGTATACGGACATTGCAGGAATGCATTTTCAGCATGATGGAGCTCCACCCCATTCTAGAGTAATGGTCAGACAATTTTTAGATCAGAGCTTTCCAAATATGTGGATAGGCAGAGGTGGAACGCATGTCTGGCCCGCTAGAATTTTGTGGAATTCCAATATTCAATTGTCCTTTCTATATAGAAGTAAAATTAATTACGCATTAATCGAAATGTTTATTGGTATGAGAAAATAATAAATTTGAGGAAATATAATGTGAATTCAATGATTCCAAAGACCTGGCGAATGTTGAAGAAACTTTTTTCCCTGTCAATACTGGAAATATTTCACGTATTTAAACATGATTGGAAGATTCAGTTATGCTATTTTCTTGTACGGATATCAAGAATCGATTTTTGAAATTTTACTGAAAAATTATGGACAGAATAGTCTGTTACTTTCTAATAGTTCATTCGCAAAAAAATAAAAGTACTGGAATAACCCAACAGAAAAACTTATAAACGAACAGTGGAATTCCCCACTTTTCAAAATTTTCAAGAAATAAGCCTACAGAAGACATTGAAATACCTTCCTGCACAACTTGAACTACTCCAGTATGAAAATGTAGTAGTACTACGAAACCTGGTTCACAATTGAATCTTAAGAGAACTAACTCCATTTACAAAGATTGAAAAAAGTAATTAGAAATTTGCATTGGCAGCGTTTCTCAGAATTATTTGATTTTCATCAATCTGCGGCAGTTTTAAGTGAACAAAACATGATAAACCTCAATCATGGCCAACCGGGATACTTTATAAAAGTGAGTGGAGTATTTACTGCCCTCCTAAGCCAAAAAGTCGTATCTCAAATTTCCTCGTTTCTAGATAATATAAGGAATTTTAAGGAATTTCAAAACCGCACCTACCTACATACTCAAATTATTTTATGTTTTTTTTTTGGTGAATTCAATAAGGATTGAGACATCAATGACATGGTAATTTACTTGTTTCACATAAAATACTATTTTAGTTTTGAATTGAGATACGGCTAATTGGCTAAGGAATTGTGAACAATTTGAGATAGGTCTCTTTGCGCTAACGATTAAATAATAGATAACGTTCGATTCTGCTTCTTACCATATGGACTAGGATAGGAAATTGAATAATAAATAAAAACAATCAAGAATAGCCACATTGAATTGAGATACGGCTAATTGGCTAAGAAGTCGTGAACAAAAATTTGAGATTATTGTCTCTTTGCGCTAACGATTAATTAATAGATAACGTTCGATTCTGCTTCTTACCATATGGACTAGGATAGGAGATTGAATATTAAAAAAAATCATCAAGAAACGCTACATTTGTGGTACATTAAAAGAATTTTTTAGAAAATAATGCATATTTTATATTGGAAATGATACCAAAAGTAAACTAGAATACAAATAGAAAAACATAAATTTTGTTCAGTTCTCATATGAAACTGGAAGAGAGTCCCAGAATAGCAACCGATTTTTCATAATTCTAGACAAATTTTTTATTATATTGGCTTTCTTCTGCGAAGGAATTTCAAGAACTTTAGTTTCCATTTTTTGTTATCGTGGTGTTTAAAAAATTAAGGTCAAATTCATCAAACTCATTTTTATATGTGATATTACACGAAACGGACGAGGATGCGTCTATTTCGCTAAGGAAATGGATTAAATACAACTCGAAGTATCCTGAACAGCGAACAGTCAATGAAGAAGTACAAGTAAATAAGATTACACCTGAAAAATGGAAAACGTACGTAACAGATTTATATGGATCGCGAGTAGTTGATAGCGAGGACAATACATACAATGAAGAACTTCCAGACGAGTATAACATAACGCTAGAGGATGTACATGAGGCACTGTCAAAATTGAAGAACAGAAAAGCTCCTGGCCCAGATCGAATCGTCAATGAAATGCTGAAGTACGGAATACCTGAATTAGAAAGAGCAATCACAATACTATTCCAAAAAATTATCTCGACCCAAAAAGTACCTAATAACTGGAAAAACAGCATAACAGTACCAATATACAAAAAGGGAAACAAAAACGATCCGGAAAATTAAAGGATGATCTGCCTATTGAACAGCGTAAGTAAACTGATGACCAAAATCATTACAAAAAAATTGTTGATCAGAATAAAAGTTAGCGACGAACAACAAGGCTTCAGACAAAATAGATCGACAATAGACGCAATTTTCATCCTCAGGCAAATGATCGAAAAGTCCATCGAATATCAAAAACCTCTGTTTCTCTGATTTGTAGATCTCAAGAAGGCATTTGATCGAGTTCGTATAGCCGACATCGCTGATATTATACTTCGAGAACACAGGACACCAGTAAATTACATTAACGTGATAAAAGAGCTCAATGGAAATAACCGAACACAAATCAAAACATCACAAGGGTTTACTGAACAAGGTCCAATACTAACAGGAGTCCGCCAAGGTGATTGTCTGAGCCCATTCTTGTTCAACTTAATCATGGATCGGATAATTAAGAGTGTAAAAGAGGTATCTGGAGGATACAGAATGGGACTACGATCAATGAAAATACTATGCTATGCTGATGACGTGACCCTGATGGCCGATAATGAGGACGACTTACAACGACTGCTATATCGGTTCCAAACAACAGCCGAAAATCTCAATATGCAGATATCCTTGGAAAAAACAGAATCAATGGTCATAGCAAAGGAGGCTACAAGATGTAAATTAGCCGTAAATGACAGAATCATTCAACAATGCATGCAATGCACATACTTAGGAGTCGAGATCACAAGCTCCAAAACCTTACAACAAGAAGTACGAACACAAGTAAATAAAGCCTCAAGAATCTCCGGATATCTGAGAGACCTCATATGGAAGAACAAATATCCACCGATAGTAAAGTCCGCATATACAAAACAGTAGTAAGACCACTACTTACATATGCAATGGAAACTCGAGCGGACACAGCAAAAACAAAGAACATGATGAGGGTAGCTGAGATGAAAACATTGAGGACCATTAAAGGAGTTAGCTTAAGGGACCAAATAAGGAGTGACGATATAAGAGAAGAGCTGAACATTCAAGACGTAGTGCGATTCACGAGATCGCGACGACGCTATTGGAGAGACCACGTCGACAGAATGACGGATGATCGATGGGCGAAGTGGGCAAAGGATGAAAGACCAAACTCACGAAGACCTCTCGGCCGCCCCCCCAAGAGATGGCACGACAGCTGGACATCTGTTTCTCAAGAGGCTGAATAGTGGAATAAACAAGACTAAGTCTTAAGAAAAGAGGAAGAAGAAGAAGAAGAAGTGAAATTTGAGATACGTCTTTTTGGCTTAGGAGGGAGTATAGTGACCTGCTTTGGAAACTAATAAGTGGTTGGTTTTCAAACTAACCTTACTACTTCGCGTAGAAAGTTACACTAACTTTTTTGTTTTCACTATGAGCATTAGATTCATTGATGAAATACTCAGTTTAAATATACATAGAGGTACATTGCCCTTGAACGATTCGATGCAAGAAAATTTTGGCAGTATACTGCCAACTGTAGTGGCGGCACATAGTAGCTACTAAAGGAACTATAAACTGCTTTCTATTCATTCACAGAAATCTGTAGGATATTTATTTTCCTCTAGTTCTATGAATCATCGGCCAAATAATTGTCGTTTTATCGCATCCAAAAAATCCGGTGTGATGAAATACTGAACATCCCATATTTCCATACGCTGGTCATGGTCGTCATCGCATTCGGTTTAGGAAATAGTGTTTTAGAGTTCAGCTACTCACAGCAAGATGCGAGGTTAAAAATTTTCGATTCTCTGAAAAACACTTATCCATCTATGAACCGGTTACACTAAAATCAGCTTCAAATCGATCAAGGGCGATGTACCTCTATGTATATTTAAACACAATGCTTGTACTAAAACTAGGTAGGTATTGCAAAGGTCTTTTTTTGGTGACGTTATAGAATCTTTTCTCGATTCACTGGGATATTTCTCCCGTTGCTTCAGAATCCAATCGAAAACATATGAATTTCTGTAGGTATGCATTCCAAGAAATATGGAAGTATATACAGGAATCAAAGTACTGAGCTGTTTCTCCATGCATTCCCGAACGCTATAGCTAGCATCTTTTCAGTAATGATTCGTGATATATAACTGCCGACAGGCATCAAATAAAATCCTTTCAAAAAGGAAGCTATCGCCTTTACGAACTGTCAAATTCCAAGCGATCTCTCACGACTACCCTCAGCATATTATTATTCACACTTTACCCAATTTCTTTCACATATTTCAACTCACCCTCAGGGGATATTTTCACACCGAGCTGCACCACCGTATCGTAGGGATTCATAACGGCAAACAGGAACCCTCCTCTCCTTGATTTCAGTTTCGCACTGATCCAGATGGCGAATTCAGCTGGCATCCTTTCCGGAAGTATTTGTCGGAAAGCAACCTTAACATCACTCCCGGTCCTGAATCCGAAAGCTGGAAATCCATCATGGCCATCGTCGTCGATGTACTGGTTTTTCTGGTCGGGGAATGGGATTTTCACGGCTTGAAGAAGGTCATACTCTGAAACTGAAGATGAAGGTAATTTAGATTGTGCCGCAATATATTTCGATAGGACATATATATATATATATATAGAACAGTCAAACAAAACAGCTGATCACCTTTTCAAGATGCCAGCTGGGGCAAACAAATAACAAACATTTGGTATCAGTATTTCTGGTATAGTGTTACCATTGTTTAAACAATGGTGTTATCATTACTATTATTTTCTCTGGAGTTGGGTGTTGTGATCCCAATTTTTGAGTGACTATTCCACTTTTTCCATTTTTAGTGAGGAGGTTTCCGTAGCAACGATCGACAAGTTGGTTTTCCAGCGATAAAATTTTTGACGTTTCTCCAATTCATAGATAGCTTCGGAAATGAATATCATAGAGAAAACAAACAACGTTTAGTTAATCTATGAATTCTAATTTGCCAAATACGGCAATCCGTGTCAAATGTGACCATCTTACTTAATGTTAGACATTTTCTCGGAAATAGTCATGTCGAATACCACTCGAGATGAAATTTAAGCAGGTTAAATTTCGAAATTTCTCTCTTGTAATATTTAAGTTTGTTGCTTTTCGGAAATTTCGCTCATGACATTGTGATTTTGATACAAATGTCGTCCGTGGAATTTCCGAGCAACAAACATTCATATTACAATCGAGAAATTTTGCCGGCCAAATTCCATCTCTAGTGGTGTTATGTATGAGAAATCTACAGTTGACCGTTGATACTCTCATTTAGGAACACCCTGTATATTAATGGCGCAAAAAAAAGTAGTATTCTAGAAGTTTTCGTCAAATATTAAGGTCGGCGATCAGAACGAGTAGGAAAACTAATCCGATAGAAGTGCCACCGTGCATTTGATCGAATATCTCCATAGAACTTACATTATCACTACAAGTTCTATGAATATCTCCCTACTTATTAATGGAATGTACAATGGCGCTCTCTATCCGAAAATCACTGACCTATGAAATTAGTGAAGATGTATGTAGGTAAAGTATGTTGGCTTTTCAGCGACAAAATTTTTGACGTTTCTCGAATTCATAGATGGCTTCGGAAATAAATATCATAGAGAGAACAAACAACGTTTAGTGGTTTAGTTAATCTATGATGAATTCTAATTTGCCAAATAGCGCAATACGCGTCAAATATGAACATATTACCCTATTTTCTCGTGGAATAGTCATGCCGAACACCACTGTCTGAGAGATAGGGCACCCCTATTTTTGATAGAAGTAGTCCGATTCAGAGCACGAAAATCAAAGAGGCTTTTGAACGACTGGAATGTGATTTTCAAGATGAAAATGAATTATGTAGCACTTCCGGTTTCGCCAGAAACGTACTGATTTTTAGTTTTTTAATGGAACATCTTGTACATTTCCACATTTTTAAAATTAAGAGCAACTTCTGAACGAACTAAATTTTTTTTAAGATGATTTCTGGCAATTTTTGAATTTCCGGTTGACGCAATTCTTACCAAAAATTTGGCTCCGCTTTGTGACTGTTAAAAGCAGGAGTATAAGCCATATTATACCTTTCCTCAGAACTATGAATCAAAATGTCAAGAGTATGCACAAAAATTATTGCTTTAAAGAACTATCGTCTATTAGCACAACCCGCTCACCAGAATGAATTCTGATATTGAAATTTGTGAATAGCGCGCTTTCTGAAGTGGAAAAAACGGAACTTTTCTAATATTCTCAATGTTGGCTAATCAATATCTAATTATTTTGAACATCTTAGCCTTCTGGTGCTCAGCTTAAAATAATTGGTAAACATCTCAATCGGAGGAGCAGCGAGATTTCCATGTTTCCATGGATATGAGCTGACACAGAACAGAAACACAAAAATAATATGTCAATTACTAATTAGTAAATATGGCAATTTTGGATCAAGTTATTTCCACAAATATATTTATTACCCAAACAGAAATTCAAAAACATTTCAAGAATTATGAGAAAAGATTGAAACTGATCGCCAAAATCTGATTAACTTGACATTTCGATAAAAATTCACTGTGATATTCACCCGCCTCTTGATCTGGTGATAGCCTTTCATAATTCATGGTACTATAAGTTCTATGCAAATTAGACAGTAACTGTACATATACATCGCCATCTAATGGTGATCATGTCGATTACGTTATTTTGGATAAATAAAACTGTGAAAATAACTAATAAGTCATAAGTCATAATGTGTGAATATCGCCACCTTAACTGTTGAGAGCGAAACATCTCTCATATCAGTCATATCTCAACGAAATCTAATCATTTTAGAGATCTGTAATCCTGCGCTAGGACATTTCAGCTTTGGTTAACAGTGCCGAGTTGGAGGCAACCCAAATCACACACTATTTGTTTACATCGCCATCTAACGGGGAGAATATCAAATAAAGTACCTACAAATAAGATGTAGCGTAACTGTAAGTGTAGCGACACCTAGTGGCCTTACTCAAAAGATGGAAAAGCATTTCCTGTATGAGTAAAATTTTCATCGATTTTTTCAAAGTTTCATTGTATTTTATAATAACCAGATCGTGGACGAATCCATATTTGAAGTTTCATAACAAACAGTCCATCCGATCTCGAGTTATGAATGGTGTAACCAACATTAGAAGAAGAAGATTGCATTCTTAAGAGGATCACTCAAGGTGCGTGGCGCTATTTCATAAAATTCGTTAGAAATATGGAGGGGAAATTTTCTTCAGAGAAAACTAACGCGCAACTATGAATGTTTTTTTTTTGAGGGAAATCTGAAGATCAGACAACCGTTTTCTATGTGAAATAAACACTGTTATTTGAAGAACAAATATTGCGGTGAAGACGAGAATATTTAACAATATTTTAGGTGATCACAGTATCTATCTAGCTGGACAGGGAGCAGAATATCTCGAATTGAATCTGATATCTCTCTCTCTGTCATCGGAATTCTGGAGTTATTCAACAAATGTAGACATTTTTTATCGGTAATATCCCTGCGGTTCACTTCAGAATAACAGAACTTTCATAATTAAAGTTCCCAGCACGAATTGAATATTTTCCCTCGCTGACAGATGTTCTAAGGCTGATTCTAAGCTTCGAGTATGTGGGTGGATTGCGCAGAATTGGTTATACTACGATATCCAAATGGAATATTTTCCTTCAGTAACATATATGTTAGAAAAACTGATTCGAAGTTTCATGTGTGGGTTGATATGGCAAATTTTCACCTTTGATTCATAATTCCATCACAATATGTGGAATATATTCATTTCGCCATGTTCTGTCATTTTTAATACTCTCTAGCGACCAGAGATCGGAGAGAAAATAACGTATTACGTAATCGCGAATTTTAGTTTTATTTTCAGCATATTTTGATCTTACAAGTATGTAGGGTCATTAAAAACAAGTAAGTACCTACAAAATGCATATTTGTGTAAAGCCATAAGGTGTTCTAGCGCCAAACTTCATATAGAGATACAGGTGTAGAAGTTGAAGTTGAAAACCTCTGCTTAATTTCTCATTTTTCGGAATTCCTTCCTTTTTGGACAAGTATGTCCCTCTAATATGAATTTCTAGTATGAATGTCGATACTCCTTTATACAGGGTGTTCCTAAATTGAGCGTACAAACTGAAAGGGGAGATTACTTGAGTGAGTTTAAGAAAAATAGAGTCCAATAAACATGGGGGTCGCAAACGTTTCGTTTTCGAGATATAGACTGTTGAAGTTCGAATTTTTTTCAAGTTTTTTCAAGTTTTTTCCTACATAATATCTACACTTCACAAAATATTCACCTGAAATTTGGCATAGATATTACATTTGAGAGTTCTCACCACGTGACATGACAATTTCAATAGCAGATCTACAGTATGATATTTTTTCTGGAACACAATCTCCTGTTTCCCTCCAGAACTTTTTTTTTTGTGAGCAACCGTTAATTTGAAAAAATGTGTTGTTATACTCAACTTTTCGGACTCTTGTAGTTTTGTCGTATCTGCTACCGATTTCGAGAAATCCTAAGGAAAATAGAAATTGTCATAAAAATCCAGTTATTATAATCATAAATCTAAACTTATTTAAGTCTAGGGTTCTGGGGGTCATGACTGATGTCCACTCCGTGCAGTCCACCTGTTTTCGAAGTGTCCGTTCAAAATACTCCCTAGTGAACATGGTACACCCTGTATCTTGAAGATGAAACGTTTGCGGCCCGTCTTCATAGGACTTTTTTTCTTAAACTTATTTAAGGAATCACCCCTTTTCGTTTGTACGTTCAACTTAGGCTTAGTTTTGTTCGATTATGTCTACAATCAAGGAGCAACTTTTCTTCTTCTTAAATATATCTCTTCGAGATTATTTCGCTAAAACTAAAAATTTGTTCATATCTTTCACGATATGTGATTGTTAACGTCCAGTTGAATGATACGAGTATATAGAATACGATTCCTAGGAGACGATTTGGATGTGTGCCTCACAAGGAAGGCATATTGTTATGGTACTTAGTTGTTCTAAACATGATAATATTCACGTTGGAAGAACTCCTCTTAGATCAATTACTGTAAATGTTTTATGCTCAAGTACATTCTTGGATTCATTAAGCCATTGTGTTTTTGGTGACGGTTGACATTCCATTTGAAAGTTCAACAATGTTCTCATTTATAATACCACTAGAGATGAAATTTTGCTGGCAAAATTTCTCGATTGTAATATGAAAGATTGTTGCGAGGAAATTTGGCGAATGATATTTGTATTTTGAAAAATGTCGAAAATGAGCGAAATTGCCAAAAGCAACAAACTGGAATATTACCTGCTTAAATTTCATCTCGAGAGGTATTCGATATCACGAGAAAATGTGTCTAACAGTATTATAGTCACATTAGGCACGTATTGCGCTATTTGACTAATAAGTATTCATCATAGATTTGCTATACGTTGTTCGTTTTCTCTATGGTATGCATTTGCGAGGCTATCTATGAATTTGAGAAACATCAAACATTTTATCGCTAGAAAACCAACATGTTTGTTCTGCCGGCTTGCATGTTTTATCGATGTGAAACGGAAGTTGCTATGGAAACTTCCGCACTAAAAATGGAATGTGTGAAATGGTCTATGAAATTCCTCTTATGTTTTGAGGAGTTTCTGTTATAATAATTTGATTCAATGTTTTTTGGGTTTGATTAGGTAATTTTGAGCTCCCAGAAAGTAGTTGGAATTATCAAAAGCTCCAGTATTCCTTTCTCGAAGTCAAATAAACATTCTCTTTTTCAGTATCGTAATGATTCTATCACAGTAATAAAAACTGTGCTGCCATGAACTCATTATAGCATTGTTTTCAGTTATATTTTACGTTTTGTGGTTGTCAACAATGATATCCGATCCTATCAATTTTCGCAACACTACCAACTGCTAAGATACAATACAAAAGTCACTAGGATGTATAATCAGAATGTTCCATTGAATTTCGATAGTATTCACAAAATTTGACTGAAATAGAGAAAATATCATCTAATAATCGTTGCAGAATGCAATTCCAACACTCATACGTTCGAAAATTCGCTCCTTCATCGCTCGTTTTCCCATTCGTATTGGAATAGGAGCCCATTCTGCTACTAGTTTTAGAATATACTATTATCATTCATCGAATAATCACAGCTCGAAACTTACAGAATCAACAATTCTACAGTTTGAAATTTGTTTATTGAGTTACAATATAAATGTTAGATTTTAATAATTGAAGTTTTGATGGAAAGCATAATGCCTCAGAGTACAAAAGGAAAGTTCAGTTACCATGGAATTGAGTTTGTTCTCCTCACTGCATTGGCACTTTGTTTCCGAGAAATCGGATACGAAGGTCTTGCAGAGTAGATTGTTCGCGTTCTACGTAAGAGCGTGTACTTAACCGTATACTGATAACACGCTATTAAGAAGTAAGTTTGAAATCTCAAAAAAGACGGAATGAATTAACATTATTTGAAGAACATAGTTGAAAGAATGTCCAATGGAGTATTTATATCGCTATTTCTTCGGTTTCATTTGAATATCATTTCTGCACAGAGTCTGTATTTTTAGAATTTTGCGCCGGAAACGGAATCACTGAGCATGAATCCGTGGTCAAATTCAATTATGTCCGTCCGTTTATAAACACGATAACTCCCGAACTGGTGCGATCTAGAGGAAGTGTAGCACGTACCCAGGATACGTGCAATATTTTGTCCAGATCGCTCAACCAGTATCATATCAAACTTCGGACAAATTTTGCTGTGGTCTGGAACAAAAGTATTTCAGCGCAGCCAAATAATTTTTATTCTCTTGGTTTCTCTACACTTTGCTGTACTAATATGTGAATTTTCAGTTTGATATAATTTCCTTTCACAGAGTTTCAGAATGTCAAACAAACGTAGTGCGATTTTGGAGCTGTTTCGTCAAGGAAGGCGTCAATGCGAAATTGTTCGTTTGCTCAATGTGCCTCGACAAACCGTGTGCGATGCAATTAGTCGTTTCAAGGAGCTTGGCCATGATGGTCGTCGTCCAGGAAGTGGTAGAAAACTCACTGTCAATACACCTAGGAATCGAAACATCGTCAAGAAGCGAGTCAATCGAAATCCGAGGGTTTCCATGAGGAAAATAGCCTATGAGACCGGTATCAACCGCAAATCAGTCCGTCAAATTGCCAAAAAGGAGCTCAACCTCAAGCCATACAAGCTCCAATAAGTTCAATTCCTCACGAAGGAAAACAAGCGCGTACGACTCCAAAAGTGCCGCCAACTCCTTCGTCTCGCCGCCGGTCAGCAATGGAAGCGAATTCTCTTCACAGACGAGAAGCTTTTTACGGTAGAACAATCCCACAACCACCAAAACGAGTCTGGTCCGTAGGAGGCTCTCGGTACATCGGTCATCGTCGAACCCCGTCAAAATCCGCAATCCGTCATGGTCTGGGGCGGAATTTGCGGCAGTGGTAAAACTCCCTTAGTTTTCGTGGATCAAGGGGTCAAAATCAATCAAGAAGTCTACCGCTGCGACATCCTCGAGGCCGTAGTACTTCCGTGGGCCGAGCAGCACTTCGGCAATACGCATTGGACCTTTCAACAGGACTCCGCTCCGGCTCACAGAGCGATAATGACGCAAGAATGGTGAAAGACTCATTTTCCTTGTTTCATCTGATCTGCAGAATGGCCGCCCTACTCACCGCATCTCAACCCAATGGACTACAGCGTGTGGTCGATTTTGGAGCACAGAGCTTGTGCTAAAAACCACAAAAATTTGGAGTCGCTGAAGCAATCTCTGCGCCGGGAAAGGAACCGATTAACGCCCGAGGAGCTGCGGCCGATTGCCGAAAATTTCAAGAAGCATCTGAAGCTGTGTATCGCCGCCAAAGGAAGCCACTTCGAAACGGCTTAAATATATTATTAACAAATGTTCAAGCTATTATTTTTTGTTGTTTTTTTGTTCAATAAAGTTAAATGAAAAAGAGTTTGTCCGAGGTTTTTCTTATCACACTGTATTTAGGATGTATCATAGACGATTGCCTCGACAGCTGAGATCAAACTTTTTTTGACAGCTGTCAAATTTGTTCTTCGTCGAATTCATGAATGCAAATTTATTTATAGAAGATGGTTTAACTATCAATAAGATGGATGAACCAGCCCTCAAAATCTCCTGATCTTCAAGTCAGTGCTTAATGACCTATTCTTCAAGATGCTACGAATGCATATGGTTTTCCATTATTCTGTTGCAATAGATACACTATGGACATTCTTCTTCAATTGAACATTTAAAAGAAGCATCAACAAATAAAAATTGTTATAGTAACCTTGACTATGTTGATGTATAATAAAAAACATCAATACCGAATTGAAATCCTATATATAGAAATCACAGTAAGAATACTTGAATTAAACTGATCATAAACAAAGCTTTCCGACTGAATTCAGAATTGTTCAACCTCAAAGAAGAAACGAGAGACTGCAAAATGAAATCCAGAAAAGGAATAGGAAATAACAAATTAAATTCAAAGAATATATAACTATTCCGCGCGTGTTCCAGACCATGTGAAAATGAACAAAAACAAACGGGATCGTATAATTCAGTACAGCCCCATCATTATTTTTACATGGTTCACTGGTCTGGCAAAATAAATAGGTAGTTTTGCTTGAACCTGATTGTCTTTTCGAAGGAGAGTTACGAAAAATTATTAATTTTGCAAAAAGCCGGCTTTGTTTTCATGACGATCCGTGTTACAACGTTTATATTTGTCCCCAGATGAAAATTGGCACTATAATTAAGGTAATTAATTGGTAAACAAATATGGCATATGTTGATGTTTTCATTCCAGCGATATTTTCCTCATCAGACAAAAAACCGTTGATGTTTTTTCGGTGCTCCTCATTCGTATTCAATTGAGAATATACTTCAGCAATTATACCACCGTTAAAGCCATCCAACTATTTAACCCGATAAAATTAAAATTATTCCCTACAATATCTATCTAGTTTTCAACAATTGATATGTGTCATACAGGTTGTCACATTGATTAGGAAAAACAGGTCTTTTTTAGTAGGAAAATCAAGTTTTTGGACAATCGCTTGGAAATTTTGTTTTTGAGGAAGACATTTTTTACAAGAAAACCATCATAATATAATTTCATTGTGATATAGTTCATACGTCTTTTATCTCAATATAAAATATCACAGGAAAAGAATGTTTGAATGATATTTCCACCTGTGCTACGTTCTTTGAATGTGTATGTTACCAATATCGAACAATATTTAAGTTACAGTGAGTGGAACTTGTCCATTGTTTATATTATGTGTTTATTTCATTGTTATCCATTTGCCTTGCAGCCATGAAAACGTCTAAATATTTTAAAAAAACGTCGGCTTTGATTTGAAATTGTTTTATTTTGGTTGTCCTAAACCCTGTGAAAAAACCTTTCACATCATTTCATCCCTCTGCGTGGCAACCCCAACTTCCGCGTAACATTCTGGAGCACTTCGGGGGAAATTTTTACTGTGAATTAGTGAAAAAATTATAACTCATCATATGTTTTGATTCTTCTGTAACTAACCATGTCTGGTTATGAAAAGTTTCTGATTTGACGTTGATTTTGTGAACATCTAAATAATAAAAGAGAAATTAATTATTCGAAGGTGATAATAATATACTAACTGACAAAGAAACTGCAACAACCAGAAAGAGCTGTTAAAATTTTAATTTTTTTTGTAAAACATAGTATAGCATAGAATATATGAGTTGAATTTGGAGAAAAAACGAAGGATTTACAATTTTTTTTTAAATTTGTTAATAATATGTTTATCCATCGAGATGATCTATTCATTCAAGTCTTGGCATTGATGAGCTAAGATGGTCTATTTCTTCTTGTCTTCATGTCTTAGAGCCGCCCAAGTCCGTGGGGGCTGGGGTAAATTTCCAATCCTTACACCATGATGTCCCAAACATGCTCTATGGGCGGAAGATCAGGAGATCTGGACGGCCATGGCAAAAGATTCACATGAGTCGCCTCAAAAAAGTTTACAATACATGAGGTCGAGTATTATCTTGCTGAAATAATGGATTCTTGAGCCGGTTGAGGTGAGATGGAACATATGGCTTCACTATTTCTTGAAGCTAACGCAGAGCAGTCATGTTACCTTGAATAAAGACTAAAGGGTTTAGAATGACAGTGAAAGCTTTATTTATGAAAAAGGCTGATTATAGTTTTAATGAATTTTTTATTTCTTGTGTAAGTTGCTCTCTGTAACGCTGACTTGTCCTATACATTTTCATGTCAAACTGGATAAATTTATTATTCTTATTATCTTCGTCATCGGTCTTCTGGTCTCAGCTCGAGCTGGTATTACTTCAATGAACCAGTGAAAAAACATTTCAGTTCCTCCTACTAGTTCAGGAATTTCCACACGATGTGACAGGTTTGCAAAGCTTCAGCCTGCTGTGCTTATCCCGCGATCCTCTGGGATATTTCGATCTTTTGAAGATTTTTCTTGAATTATTTGGACATGACTCCCTCCGCCGAAATCACCAATAGTATGATAGTGACTTTCGACAATTGCCACATATTCTTCAGTTCTATTGCCAAGTTCTCGTACTTCGTTATTTTTTCCGACTCCGTTATTTTTTCCGACTCCGTTCTTCCGATGTTATGAGTTAATTAATGGTACTGCCACATCAATTATCACCCCATACTTCTGATCCTTCTCAATGAATACAAGGTCCGGTCTATTGTAGTCCACTGATCTATCTGTTGTTATGGGTTTGTCCCAATAGAGAACCGCTGCGTCGGTTTCCAACACTTCTGCAGGTTGATACTTATAATATGGCGGACAAGTATCCAAAGAACCATGTCTAAGAGCTGCTGGTGAACAATTTTTGCCAGTTGGTTGTGTCGGCCAAGATATGCGTTGTCAGCAAGAATTCGACAACCTGCGATTATATGTTCAATAGACTCGCCAACTGCGCCGCACTTCCTGCATTTGTCCTCCACGTTCAGCTTCAAACAGTGCTTCTCATAGTTGCGAGTTCTTATAACTCGGTCTTGGATAGCCGTCAGAAATCCCTCAGTTTCAGGATACAATTGTCCCGCATTCAACCAGGACAAAGAAGCTGACTTATCGACATTTTCCCCCTCAAGGTGTTTGGGAAATCTGCCGTGCGGAGCTTGTTCCCGACATATACTCCATTCACTTTTATAAAGTATCTTGGTGGGCCATGGTTTAGGTTTATCAAGTTCTTTTACTTAAAACGGACGCAGGTTGGCACTCGTGAAAATCAAGCGACATTGCCAAGTCTACTTTCTGATTACTCTTTTTTAACTTTGTGAATGGAGTTAGTTCTTTTAAGCTTTAACTGTGACACAAGATTCGTAGTATCCATACATTTTCATACTGGAGTATTTCAAGTTGCGCAAAGAGGTATTTAATTGTCCTCTGTAGGCTTATTTCTTGAGAATTTTGAGAAGTGGGGATTTCCATACGTCCGTCTGTTCTGTTCGTCTAAAAGTTTTTCTATCGAGTTAATGAACTATCACAAAGTAACGGACTATTCTGTCCATTATTTTTCAGTAAAATTTCAACACTCGGTTCTTGATTTCCGTACAAGAAAATAGCATAACTGAATCTTCCAATCATGTTTATACTCGTACACGTGAAATATTTCCAGTATTAACAGAAAAAAAGATTCTTCAATATTCGTCAGATCTTTGGAATTATTGAATTCACATAATATTTCCTCAAATCCAGATTGTTTTCCCAAAGTAAATAAACATTTTGATAAATACGTAATTTCTACGATTTATATGTAGAAACGGCAACGTTGCGTCCATATCTGACAGAAGAATGATTATAACCTAACATTTTCAAAATATACGCGGTGAAATGTGTCAGAATTCCAGCGCCAACCGGGCTACTTTATAAAAGTGAATGGAGTATATGTTTATATCTTCGCTTCTCGTGGTGATATCGAATGTCAGTTCTCTATGTTGTAGGTTCAGAGGTGTGTATCCCTCATCCTCTGTTGTCACCAATTTCATCAGGCTATCTTCAGACTCGAGCAGTCGCTGCCTAATGTTTTTCTCCTGGGTTCTGCAGAGTTCATTGATGTTCAACAGACCGCGTCCGCCATCTCTCCTGGGTAGATAAAGCCTTCTCACCGATGCGTTGGTGTGCAGACATCGAAACTTTGTCATTAGGCGGCGGGTGAGTCGGTCCAATAACTCATTCAGATCAGCTTCTGACCACTTCAAGACCCCTAAAGTGTAGGTCAGAGCAGGCGTAGCCCAAGAGTTCAAGGTATCGATCTGGTTTCTAGCAGACAGCTTGGTGTTGAGCACTTTGGTTACCCTGTTCTTATAGTTCGCAGTGAACTCAGCCTTCAAACGGGTGTGGTCAATCCGTTGATTTTGAGGAATGCCCAGATAATTGTAGGTCTCTTCTGGCAACATACTGTGGATGTCCTGAAATTGTTCCTGAGTGTTCTCCATTTTACCCTTCCTGATGTTGACTATGGCGCATTTATCGAGACCGAAAGACATGTCATTGGTCTTTGCTGAAGGAGCGCATCTATCAGCGAGTGAAATTGTTATTGGTTCTCGCCGAATAGTTTCAGATCATCCATATACAATAAATGGGTGACTTTTCGCGGATTCCTCATTGCAGGTCTGTACCCTATGTTGGTTTTTTTCAGAAGAGTAGATAGAGGATTCAGTGCTATACAAAACCACATCGGCGACAGCGCATCTCCCTGACATATCTCCCTCGATATTTTTACGGTTCCAGCATTGATGTTGTTTATGAGAATATTTGTTTTCCGTGTACTCATTAGATGTTGGAGCACGGCTTTTATTTTCGGGCAGATCTTATGAATCTCCAGTACTTTCACAAGCCAATCGTGGGCACTTTATCGAAGGCCTTCTGATAGTCGATATAACATAGACTTAAATTCCTCCTTCTCGCTTGGGCTTGCTTCAACACTACAGCGTCTATGGTGAGTTGATGTTTGCATCCTGCAGATCCTAGAGAGCAGCCTTTCTGTTCTTCTTCCAGAATGTTGTTGGCTCCACAGTGACGACATATCACATTATTCACAAGCATTGTGAACAGCTTGTACACCACCGACAAACACGTTATGGGTCGGTAGTTTTCTGGCCTGCTGCGATCTCCTCTTTTGTGAAGCATATAGGTATTGCCTTGAGTGAGGAAAGTAGGTATCTTGAAGGGATCTTCTACCGCCTCCGAGAAACATCTAGCCAGACTTGGGAAACATGCTGGAAACTGTTTAACCCAGAAGTTGTGAAGTGTTAATATTATTATTACTTAAATGTGCAATAGCACCCCATCTCCTCGAACAGCTGATTTGTTTTAAAATTTAAAAAATTTGCAGAAAACGACGACAATATTTAAGAAATAAAAAATGTTTACATGACTATTCCACTCTTTTCATTTTTAGTGAGGAAGTTTCCGTAGCAACGATCGTTTCATCCCGAAAAAATTTTCAAAAATTTTGACGTTTCTCGAATCCATAGATAGCTTCGGAAATAAATATCATAGAGAGCTAGAACAAACAACGTTTAGTGGTTTAGTTAATCTATGATGAATTCTAATTTGCCAAATAGCGCAATACGCGTCAAATGTGAACAAATTACCCTATTTTCTCGTGGAATAGTCATGCCGAATTTCACTCGAGATGAAATTTGAGCAGGTAAAATTTCTCTCTTGTAATATTCAAGTTTGTTGCTTTTCGAAAATTTCGCTCGTGACATTTTTTCCAAAATTTTGATACAAATGTCATCCGCGAAATTAGCGAGCAACAAACTTTCATATTACAATCGAGAAATTTTGCCGGCAAAATTCCATCTCTAGTGGTATCACATATGAAAAAACCATTTTTCTCCAAATTCAATAATTTCTTTCTTGCTATAGGTACTATCTATATTTTACCAAAACTTATTCAGAATTTAAACAGCTCCTTCTGGTTGTTGCAGTTTCTTTGCCAGTTAGTATATTTATCCATACCCTTTATTCTTTAAATATCTTTTCAGAGTAAACGAGTATTCATCTAAAAAACCTAGAACCAATTCTGAAACTGCGAACGCGAACAAGCACATAACTTTCCCATTCCAGAGAGTGTATGAACGAGTTTTTTCTCGTCCTGTCACAAATCTCATGCACCATAATTAAGACATCTTTCACCACTGAACGTAATCCAAATGTTTGAGTTTGCGGGATGAGTTTTGCGAAATGAACTTCCAACAATATAATCACCTTAGCAATTACGACAAAATTTCATGATCCGAATCACGTTGCGTATATACAGAGGAACTTAGTTTGAACATGAGCTGACACAGCAAGTTTCCGTGAATTTGGCAGGGTTCGTTAGAGGCTTCCCTACGGAGTACAGACTTAACATATAGACGTAGCATCAGCCTGTTCGCAAATATGAGAACCACAGCATATCAACATGCATATATAAGCTGCGAGAAATAAAGTTGGGACAATAAAACCAAGGACGCATGAACCTGTGCAGTGAACATGACGAGGATATCTCGTGTCTATCAACGGTTTAGAGGCTTCCCCAACTGGAATGTCACACGCTTTCAGGAGCAAGATACCAAAAAGAAATAGTGCGGTATCTTCACCCATTTAGCGAGTGAGCTTGGGAGATTATGTGAGGATGAGTTATTTGCGTTGGAAGTGTGGGGACACAAAAACTTTAAGAGTTCCCGAGAAAAGCGTTACTCATGCCTGTTTATAACATGCCATTTAGTGGGGTGTTTCGTGACAAGACGTGGCAACAAGTTGGATTATGACTAGAAGACTTCATTCAGAATTGAATGATGCACTTGAAAAATGTCTGGGTTGGTTTACTTCTCGGGACGATATCTTGAAGAAAGGGCACATCCCTCTCTTTCGTTGAATCAATGAGAATATTTTCCAGAACTGTGATATCCAGAATTTCATCATAATTAGAGATCTGATTTTTTTTTCGAGCCCCCAAAGATATCCTGAATGCAACCAGAATTCGAGCTCTCAAAGATATATACCAATTTAGTTCGTGCGATTCGCATTTCGGGAAAGAACTTCGTTTCCTCTCATCTAGTATCAGTTTATAGTTGAAGAGATGTGTGCTGGGTAATTGGAAATCGTATGATTTGTAAGAATAGATACATCGAAATATCTGTGATAAGATGATAATAAGTGTCCTTTAACAAGTGATATGAGACTATGGTTCTCTATCTGAAGAAACTGCATTCAATTCTTCTTATGATTGCCTGTTTCTCGAAGTATTCGGTATGATGCACAAAATACTGTGTGAGCCGGTTGGTGTCTATTAGGATATTTTCTTCGGTATTCTCGAACTGATCTTCTGGAGTTTCTTTCAATAATAAATACTGAAGTCAATATTCAAAATCATCAAAACTAAACTGGGTAACTATACATACAGGCTGGCCAGATTTCGATGGTTCAGTACTACAACTCATAAACTATAAAAGATAGAGAAACAGTAAGATACATGTCAAGTTTTTTTTTTTCGAAAAACAGAAATTGCTGAAAACTGCAAGTTGCTACGCCATCTAATTTCCGAGCTACAGGTGATTTTGGTATTTGGTCCATTTTTGTAATTGACTATAACTTCCGTATTACACGATCTGCACTCTCGAAATGAACACATCTTCAGGGCACTTTTTTATTGCTTTTCATCGGTGCTATAGGATTTTTTTGTATCTGCTCAAATTTCGGAGCTATAACAAAAATATTTTTTTTCGAATGAAAACCGAAGTGAGAAATGAGATTTCCAAACTGATCTTTCTCCAACGATTTCAAAAATAGATATCATGATCTACTTCCGAGTTCACCATATATCGAAAATTTCGAAAAAACACTTTTCGTTCAACAAAATCCAAGGAGGCTTTGATTCACTTCCTTCAAAACTGCGAAGGTCATAGAATTTTATGTCTTATTTATTTTCACTTGTCAAATTCAATTCAGTTTCATCATATTGTTGTACGTCTGGCGATTCTTAATAGGTCTTAGAATTCGATGTCTCACAGTTATTGTAAGATGCCAATTTGATTCAGGAAATACTAGCTTTATTATTTATCAGGCCAAGAGAAGGGCTTCGCGAAACTTGTTGATTCTAGTATGATTTCTCTGTTAAATTGAAAAAGTCCCGAAATCGACAATAATCCCTTTTCAATACATCAATTCATGCCCACCTCTCCCTCTGAAAAAAACTTATTCCCCCCCCTGAAAATCTTTCTGGATCAGCCAGTGTCCAGGTGCCCATTTTTCCATCAAAATGTTGATTCAACATCTGAATCAAGCGCCATGAGTTATTATGCTATTTTCATTTCATGCTTTTAAGATCACGTCAGCTTATTCCGAATGTTCTTCTGTCAAAATGACGAATGTCCTGTCCTCCTTAGAAACTATGCATAATTCCCGAATAATATTTTCCTCTGCCCCTTCAGGCATGCTTAAAAAATCATTGTTTCAGTTTTGGTTGTAAACTGCAAATAATTGTATGAAGCGAATCATTGAAAAATATATATGAAAAACTGTTTTTGATAAAGCAAAAAATTTGATGAGACAAATTCTCCACAAAGTTCATCGTTTTCAATTTTCCGCCGGAGATTATTCGCAACGAGAATAACTACCCAAGTTTTCTCCGGAACGAATCATTCCTGGATCATCATAATTACCGAGAATTTTTCTCGAACTCTGACATCTTTTTCTCGCCATTCTCAGCATTTTACGTGGCCTTTTAGCAAAAGTTAAATTTTTACGATGTCACATTAAGGTGGCTTCATAATATAAATCGAGCTGACTAAAATATGAATGTTGGGAATCAGAAATTATTTATTCTGTAATAAGTGACATCATGATGGTATGTGATGGGAGCAAAGTCTGAGGTACTTAGTTCAAAATAGCTTTCATTCAAATTTGCAGAGTTCTGATATTATCAGAGGCAAGCTTCTGAAAATGATCTATGCGTTCGGTTTGTTTTGCTTCATGAGCTCTAGATGGTCAACCAAATTCGGGAAAATTTGTTGTAGATCAAATTATACTTCAGGTAATTAAACTTGTTAAAAACAATTTACTGATTTTCTTATGGAACAACGGTAACGGATTTTTGGCAAACTCGTTTAGTCTTCTCATATTGTATACAGATTTTCAGGTTTTACATTCATTTATCTTGTATGATTCATAATTCAGAACAACCACAATCATGCAATGTGTAATTTCCATGATTTCCAGGATTCAGAATACACTAGAGATTTATATTATTCGATAACGTTGTGGTTTCTTCAATTTAAACCTCTAATCGTAGCCACAGCCACTCATAGGCGTCTTGAAGACAGCCTCGAGCTATTACATGACCGTAGATACATGATATTCATAAGACAAACCACGATAAGAAATTGTCAATTCAGTGGAGAATTGTTACGACCAATATTTGCATATTTTCGCTGGATATCAATAATTTTTGAAGAATTGATTATATGAAGTTACCAATATGCGATATCTATCTATATATATAAAAGAAAGATGTTGGTTACACCATTTATAACTCGAGATCGGATGGAGTGTTTGTTATGAAACTTCATATATGGATTCATCTACGGTCTGGTTATTATAAAATGCAATAAAACTTCGAAAAAATCCATGAAAATTTCACTTATACAGGAAATGCTTTTCCTCCTTTTAAGCGAGGCCACTTGGTGGCGCTACAGTTACAGTTACGCTACCGCTTATTCGTAGGTACTTCTCTCCGTTAGATGGGGTGTACAGTGACTATATTACCACTATAGTCACTGTAATAGTGTGTAATTTGAGTTGCCTACAACTTTGCGCCGTTGGCCAACACCAAAAAATCTTAGCGTGGGAGTACAGATGTCTAAAATGATTAGATTTCGTACCACTTCAGATGGCGCTATTCACACATTATGACTGATTATTAGTTATTTTTATAGTTTTATTTATTCAAAATAACGTTATCGTGAAGTAGGATGTCTAGAATAATGGTGTAGGCACTGATTAGATTTTGTTGTGACCAAATTGATTATATTAGCAATGTTTCGTTCTTTCCACTTCAGGTGGCGCTATTCACAAATTATGACTGATTTTTATCAGTTATTTCAAATACTTGAATTTATTCTGGCGAACGTGGCGTGTTAATGGTAGACAATTTTGTCAAGCAATAATGTGTGTTTATATTCCTGACATTCTGATGTATATTAGTTCTTAGGAAAAGTAGAAAACTTCCATTATAAAAAGATGCCATTCTGCTGTCATGTCATAATTGACTTTAGCAAATCAGCTGTTGATACATCCATCAAATTGACAACGGAAAATACACTGAAATGATATTGCGGCGCCGCCACGTTGCTAATATTTTCGATTTGGTCGAACGTCATTCCATTCAAAAATTGACGGGTGCCTACACCATTATTCTAGACATCTTATCGTGAAGGTACTATATTTGACATCAGCACCATTAGATGGCGATGAATTTGTTGAGGCTTTCGCGACCATCAATTTTGTCATCGGTTTTTTTTTCGAGAATTTCGGTCGTCGTTGTTTGAAATGGTCGAATAAAGAACATATGACATCAATTACTGTGTAATTTGCATAGGACTTATAGTACTATGATGGTCTATTAACAGATCTAGAAGCGCGTGAATATCACATTGAATTTTTATCGAAATGTCAAGTATATACGATTTTGGCGATCAGTTTCGATCGTGATATGTCCATTCTCATATTTTCTCATAATTTTTAAAATGTTTTTGAATTTCTGTTTGGGTAATAAATATATTTGCGGAAATCACTAAATCCAAAATTGCTATAATTGGTAATTGACATATTATTTTTATGTATCTGTTCTGTGTGACAGCTCATATCCATCGAAACATTTATGACAGTTCAAAAATCAGAGAACCAAGCTGTTGATCTCCGATCACCGGTGATTACGATTAGTGAAATCCACCGTAAGTATCATTTAGGCGGAACAAAGTTCGCCGGGCCAGCTAGTTAATACATATATCTAAGTACTGACAACATTGATGCATGTGTTTCGATGATTCAAAAATGTTTGCAACAGAGAACAGAAGAATTCTATCGTTCGTAGGGCTTGGTTGCAAGCGATCTGCAATACTAAAACTGAACCTGTCCAAAGTGGGAGGGATGGACCTATCAGTCTTGCAGGGGGGGTTGCGATAGAACAACAACATCAGTCCGGAACAGTCATTCATCGGGTTACAATCTCCGATCGAAAAAGCCCTGACGATGCCTACCGCAAATGTAGGCGAAACGTTAGGTGAAATTCTTATTGGTCCACGACTAGAAAGCCAGGAATTCTCCATCAACAGATGGTCTATTAAATTTTTTTACATCCTGAACACCCAAACAAACCACATTCTTGGGGAATATGTCTCATTTTTGTAGCAATTTTCTCAGAGTGGCGCAGTTTCACCACTGGATGTTATTGGATGTTATTTAAAGATTTTACTTCAAGCAATTGTGGAAAAGCACTGACTTGGGGTCGGGAACTTTGAAGCTCTCGTCCATCTAAGGTTAAACTCATGCTATTGATCACAAGGTTTTTATGTCAGTCTTATTGCGATCAGTAAAATGAATTTTTTCTACAACCGGGCCTAACTAACTACTTTCCCGCATTGTTTTCGATTCGGAAAGTGTCACTTTCCCGCCCTAGTGCGGGAAAGTTACTTTCCCGCAATAGTGCGGGAAAGTAAATATGTGTTAAATTTGTGTATAATAATACCTTTAACATGAAATCTCGTGATGTACTTACTTATATATTTAGTTGAATATTTCAAATTTTGCAGTTTCATCCATGTCAAACTAATTATTACTGCAGATTTCCGTTTGAAAATTATTGCATTTTCAAAGAGAACTTGACATCCATCAAAAATTATGACTGGCATACATGGATCTATGTATTTATTTCTATGTCATGGTCTATGATTTTCCATAGAATTTCCCAAACTCGTTAATCAATGTGTCAAAACGAATATTCGGCAAGGTTGTTTAGAAGTTTTTTTCATATTGTAATACGGTTGTAGAAAAAACATTGTTCCTATCTTGAGCGGAAAGTACTTTCCCGCACTCGATTGCTTGCCCGAACTCCGCTCCGCGTCGTTCGGGCAACGGCAATCTAGTGCGGGAAAGTACAACTTTCCGCCCTTGATAGGAAAATAACTATTTTCGGCAACCGTCCGGGAAGTACCTACCCACTTTCCGGACGCTTTTTCTTTGAGAAAGTAACATTTCCCCGCCTAGTCCGGAAAGTACGTACTTTCCGGACTAGGCCGGAAAAACTCAAGTATGAGTGTTGGAATTGCATTCTGCATCGAGTATTAGACGATATTTTCTCTATTTCAGTCAAATTTCGTGGAATACTGTTGAAATTCAATGAAAAATTCAGGTTATTCATCCTAGTGACTTTTGTATTGTATATTGGCAGTTGGTGACTGTTACGAAATTGACATTTCCAAATTGACGTGCGTTGAAAATTGATAGGATCGGCAGTCATTGTTAACAACCACGAAACGAAAAATATAACTAAAAACAGTGCTGTAATGAACTCATTACAGCACTGTTTTTAGTACTGTAATGAACTCATCACGATACTGGAATAGAGAAAATATTGTAACGCAACACGCCCGAAAATAGTTTTTCATTACACCGCTCTGAAAACCCTATCAAAACATGTCGATTCAGGGCACCGAAAGTGACCCTTTTCCGTGCGGCCGCACCGAAAACCGTTTTCGGTGCGCTGAGACATAGATGCATCTATGCTGAGACACAAAGCAACGATTGCGTGATGCGTGATGACAGTAGACGTCAGTGTTTCGAATAATTATTGTCTTACAATATCGAAATGTTTTCTGTCGAAGAATAAATATCGTTGGATTGTTTTCAGAGAGGTGTAATGAGAAATATCGTTCATTACACGTCCAGAAAGGCTTTTTCCGTGCTTGCATACGAATTCGCGCGCGCACGGAAAAAGCTTACTTTCTGGACTAGTAATGAAATATACTATTTGTGGACTCACAGACTTCCAGGACTCGCCTCCGGCTCGTCCTAGAATTTTGTCTATTCGTCCAAAAAAAAATCTTATTTTCCGGACTTGTTACGTAAATAACCTTTGCTACCTGATTGGTAAACAGCGCGGGGTAGCACAATAGATCTTCAGGTCAAGGTGTTTGCGAGACTAAGCAAAGTCTAAACGCCCCTCTTTAAATCTAATCCAATCTACGTAAATTACTATTTCCATAAGTTGATTGGTTTTCCGCGATGCCATAAATGAACTCAATGAAAAACCAAGAATGGACGGATAGTGGCAAGCCCGCCTTGTCAGAATAACTGTATCTATCCACTCCAAACATCTAATAATATTCAATTATATTTTATTAGATATGAGATCTACTTATACTGAGTGTAACAGCCAAATGGAATAAATTCGATAACGAATAAATGAGGGCGTGTTGGGAAAAACGCTCGGACACGTCGATTTGTAATTTTAAATGCGCATATTTTTCAAGAAAATAATATTATATAGGGTGTTCCATGTGACCGTGGCCAATACCAACTTTCTCATTTCAAATGCAACCCCCTGTATATTATTTATTTTTTGGATTCTTCAGAGAATTCTAGACACAATTTATGCACAAAGTCATATACCTATCTTTAACTATTTCGGAAGTATAAAGTGTTTTCAAACTTATTGCAAAAATCAACGTTTTAAATTAAAAATATTTTATTTCACAAATTCGGTACATTGCACTCAAAACCTAATAAGTATTACTGATTATTTCTTAATTATTAAAAAAAAACAAAAAAAAATATTAATGTCAATGCAGGAAATGTTCAAAATGCTCGCCGCGAACGTCTTGGCAACATGCTACAGACAACGTGTTACTAAGGCTATGAGAATAAACAAATCTGTTTTTGTTTTTTTTTAATTTCTTCTCAGTAATGGTTTTTGCTTACTTTCTTCATATCAAGAGGTAAATGGGAAATAAGTAATGAGTGTAATGTATCGAATTTGTGAAATAAAATAATTTTCATTTAAAATGTTAATTTTCGTATAAAATCTGAAAACACTTAATATTTCCGAAAAAGTTGAAGATAGGTATAGGACATTGTACATGAATTATGTCTAGAATTTTCTGAAGAATCCAAAAAATAAATAATATACAGGGAGTTGCATTTGAAATAAGAAAGTTGGTATTGGCCACGGTCGCATGAAACATCCTATATAATTTTATTTTCTTGAAAAATATGCGCATTTAAAATTACAAATCGACGTGTCCGAGCGTTTTTCCTAACACCTCTTCATTTATTCGTTATCGAATTTATTCCATTTGGCTGTTACACTCTGTATAGTGCATGCTTCGATAAAGTATCATTCATAGAAGCAATACGGCACACGAACTTAGATAATGGGGTCTCTATTTCGATGGATTGTGCAAGCCAATAGACCTGATTTTGACATTTATTGTTGCCAATTGGCGAATGCGCCGGGATACAAATGAGCTTCAATGTTAATAGTCTATGGTCTAAGGTTCAACATTCGTAATTTTCTTCGATAATTCACATGTGGGCCGAGAAGGTACTACATTCTTCATTTTAATTTCATCTCGGTAGTTTCTTAGTTTTTCCGTTCGAGAGTTATTGTCCTGACGAGCGGATGCACAGCATTAAATTTGATCACGCATTCGCTTTCAGTAAGTTGAACCTCATCGTTCAAGCTTAACATTCGGAAAATACAGGCATTGCATCGTGACGAAATCACATAGACCACGTTTAATTAATTGAGCGCTCAGAAATGTGTAATCTGGAGATTGAATATATGAATTGACTTCAAAGTATGTTCATAAAACATAATTGCAAATCTTCCTTTTGACTCGAATACTGCATGATAGATACTTTTTATGGAGAATTTATCCAGATATCTTGCCAAAGATAACAGACTGAAGCAAAGCCGCATCCCAGTTCAGAAATTATGTTCTTCCCATTTCAGTGTATCATTCACATAGATTCCCAAGAACTTTGTTAATGAAGTAGGCTTTCTTGAGATTCAACTGCAAGACAGGTTTCGTAGTACTACTCACGTATTTCAAGTTGTGCAAAAATATATTTGATGTCTTCTGTAGGCTTGTTTCTTGGAAATTTTGAAAAAAGGGGAATTCCATAGGTCCATCTGTTCGTTTAGAAGTTATTTTGAGGGGTTTTTCGAGTACTTTTATTTTTTTTTTCGAATGAACTATCACAAAGTAACGGACTATTCGGTCCATTATTTTTCAGTAAAATTTCAACTCTTGATTCTTGATTTCCGTACAAGAGGAATGCATAAACATAAGTCTTTGGAATTATTGAATTCACAAAACTTTTTTAAATTCATTATTCTTCCAAAGTAAACTAACATTTCGATGAATAGGTACGTAATTACTTAGACCTCTATACAGGGTCTTTCACGAGGAACCTCACCCATATTTATACGGGAAACTACTGAACGTATTTTCATGAAATTCAGCACTTATAAGTATTTCACGATGCTGATGAAATCTAAAATATTTTCAAGGCATGAGCACCTCCGGTTTTTCCGGAAATGACGTCAACTTCCGTTTTTCAAATTAGAACACCATTTTTTTATTGCAGAAATAGATTCCTTAGAAAATTTCAAGTTATTTTGATGTAACATTTTTCAGTTTTGGTTGGAAAATTCTCTATGAGCGGGAAAATTCGAAAAAAAATCGAAAATAGAGCTCCGCTGAAACAAGAATAACTTCGAGGTTTTTAGATGGAAAATTTTCATTTTTGGGATTTTTCAAGATGTAAGATTGATGTATCCCCTTTGAAAATCGAAATCGCGATTCATGATACAGGGGGTGAAAAAATCGCTTTCAAAGTTAGGGATGACAAAATCGTGAAAAATCAATTTTTTCAAATTAGAACCCCATTTTTTTATGGCAGATATTGAATCTACGTTAAAAAATAATGTGAGTGTATGCATCACACCCTTGCCCTAAAATGGATATTTTTTGAGTTATTCACAAAAAACTGTTTTTCGTCTTGAATTTTCACCTATTTCTTTTCCCTTCACGCCAAAAAGATGAAATTTTCAGGAACTGTTATTTGAACCATGCTGTAGATTTTTCACCCCTTCTTGAAACCGACTTCAAGTTACTATTAGGAGAACCATGGCAAACTCTCGCAGTTATAAGTAGAGAAGATGCTCAAAGTTTTGACCGTTAATTTCTAGACATTTATTTATACGTCTCAGGAATGCTTCGTGCGTTGCTCTTCTTATTTCATCGGGAGGGAGAGATCTGCAAAAGTGTTTAAAAACCAAATTGAGTTCCAAAACTATGAATCTAAAAATCTAAACAAACATGAACGCATTTCTGACTCGTTCTATGCAGTCCTCTTTATCAGTCGGGGAGTTGAGTAGACAATATTTTTTATCCTACCCCAAACATAATAGTCTAAAGGAGTTAAATCGAGAGAACGTGGTGGCCAAAGATGTGGACCATTGTTCGCCAACCATCGATCTTCAAATAGCCTGTAGAGGATATTTGACACATTGAGTGAATTGTGTGGAGGCGCGCCATCTTATTGATACCATAAGTCATTATGGTTCTGTACTAGCGGCTCAATTATTTGAGTCAATATGTCAAAATATCTATCTCCTAAGGGAGAACATTCTTTAAATAATGCAAACATGTGTAGTGTTCTATCTTACCAGTTAAAGTCCCATCATAAATGTGAACATCGAGAATCTCTTGAAAGTTCCATTGTCTGAAGTGGTGGTTGTTCTCTTCATCCCAATAATGACTGTTATGCCTAGTGAAAGAACCATTCTTTGTGAATTTAGATTCATCTGTCCAAATTATACAGTCCAAAAAGTTTTCATTCTCTTGAAATCGAATCATCATAGCTTCGCAAAACTCTGTTCTCCTGACGAAATCAGTTTCCTTCAAATGCTGTACCCTATTAAATTTATATGGGTGCATTTTATGTTTTTTTAATATTCTCCAAACACTCGATTGAGATAATCCCAGATCAATCTCGGCATCTTTGAGAGAATTTTGAGGATTCACACGAAAATATGCAAGAACTGTAATTTCGTTGTTCTCATCTTCTACTACACTTTTTCTCTGTGTATAGTTTTCTTAACGAAAGATCCGACATTTCTCAAGTTTGTCATGGTGCTGTTAATGGTATCTCTCGTTGGTCTGGGTCGGTCAGGAAACCTCTCAATGAACAGTCGAATCGTTCTATCTACAACTTTATTACATTCTCCATGAAGTAGAATGAGATTTAAATAATCTTCATTGGTAAAATTAGGCATAGTGATCGATTTTATAACTTAATACGAATTATCACCAAATTAATAGTAAACACAAAATGCTACTGAATAAAGAGGAATTTGGCAGATGTAATTAATGATATCTATCATTGAAAGAAAGAATGTAAAACATGGTAAGTTTTTGCATATGGTTCATAAGGAATTATTTGTTTATCACTGGAGAGGAAACCGATGGCCGATTAGTTGAAATAAAGAGGTTTCCGATACAAATTCGAATCCAAATTCGCCATCTATTTAGGAACAACCTGTAACTTTTTTCTCTTCCATATTAGGGTAGTAAAATCTAGAACATGGTTTGAGTAACAGTTCCTGAAAATTTCATCTTTTTGGCGTGAAGGGAAAAGAAATAGCTGAAAATTCAAGACGAAAAACAGTTTTTTGTGAATAACTCAGAAAATATCCACTTTAGGGCAAGGGTGTGATGCATACACTAACATTATTTTTCAACGTAGATTCAATATTTGCCATAAAAAAAATGGGGTTCTAATTTTAAAAAATTGATTTTTCACGATTTTGTCATCCCTAACTTTGAAAGCGATTTCTTCACCCCCTGTATCATGAATCGCGATTTCGATTTTTAAAGTGGATACATCAATCTTACATCTTGAAAAATCCCAAAAATGAAAATTTTCCATCCAAAAACCTCGAAGTTATTCTTGTTTCAGCGGAGCTCTATTTTCGATTTTTTTTTCGAATTTTCCCGCTCAGAGAGAATTTTCCAAACAAAACTGAAAAATGTTACATCAAAATAACTTGAAATTTTCTAAGGAATCTATTTCTGCAATAAAAAAATGGTGTTCTAATTTGAAAAACGGAAGTTAACGTCATTTCCGGAAAAAACCGGAGGTGCTCATGCCTTGAAAATATTTTAGATTTCATCAGCATCGTGAAATACTTATGAGTGCTGAATTTCATGAAAATACGTTCAGTAGTTCCCCGTATAAATATGGGTGAGGTTGCTCGTGAAAGACCCTGTATAAAGGGGAACATTGCTTATTCAGCTGTCAGAAAAATGACTATAACCTCACATTTTTTAAATATACATGGTGTCAGAATGTCATGGCCAACCGGGATGCTGTATACAAGTGAATGAAGTATAAACTCTGAGTTTCCTGCGATTTTCGAATTTACCTTTGACGATTTAGCTTCAATTTGTGATGTGAACAGCAGGCGTATCGAATTGATCATAGTATCGGATTTAGAATTCATACCTCTGAAGATGTTATGAAAATATGGTGGGGTAATAGTTGCATTTGACCCAGGAAATTTTTGAATAGTTCATTTTGTTTGTACTTTTCCCAAAATAGAATACAACTTTTATGAATAAACCATCATGAATATTTTGGAGATTAAAGACACACATATATTTGTGGTATAACCTTTCCAAAAATCAATCCATAAATAAATCCTAAAAAAATCATTATGTCTAGTAATTCTCTCTGTGTAACACCCTGTATAGAAAATAAGCACTGTGCAATATTTTCTCGTCCAAATACTATATCGAAGAGAACGTTTCCAAAATATGCCTCTCTGAGGTCACATAGAAAAAGTGAATTTTGGCAAAAAAACTACCGCCATAAATTCGTGACTCACCTTGTAAATGAAATGATTTTTAATCATACGTATCCACTTATTTCATTACTAGAACATGTAGTAAACGTCTGCATGCAACAGAAATCCAATCTAACTTTTAATAAATAAAAAATGAATCAAAAAATCTGGGCAATTTTCAACTAGTCATAGGATTGGTTTGAGCCCATTGACCCTTTTGGTCACTGAGTCGGGTACAATAAGATACCAAACTTTCAGAAAATTTTACCGGTCGCTACTTTACATAAGAAAAGTGCGGGGTCCATTGGCATACGCCGGGTGAGTCTGAGAGATGGGGCACCTCTATTGTTGAGAGAAATAATCTGATTCAAAGCACGAAAATTTAGGGGGCTTTGGAACAACTAAAATGTCATTTTTTGAGATGAAAATGAGTTCTGTAGCACTTCCGGTTGGTTTCGCCGGAAACGATCTCAGTATAATTTTTTTAAATGGAATACCTTGTACATTTTCACATTTTCAAAATCTAGAGCTAATTCTGAACATTTTTTCGACGATGATGGTTTTCCTCATGTTTAACATTCCTCGCCGATGCCATGTTGAACGAGAAATGAAATTAGCAGTTAAATTACCATACTTTGCCACCAGACACTGTTTGAAAAAGTAATTTCGCCACATTCAAACAGCGGCTGGTAGCAAGTGTAGTAATTAAAATGCTCATTTCATTTTTTCGGACAACATGACAGCGGCGAGGAACGTTCAACATGTGAAAAACCATCATCCCAACAAAAAATTAAAAAAAAAAATTTTTTTAAAATTCAACTAATCATGTTCAGAATAAGCTCTGGATTTAAAAAATGTGAAAATGTGAAAGGTGTTCTATTGAAAAAACTAATACTCAGATGTGCTACAGAATTCATTTTCATCTCAAAAAATCACATTTTACTTGTTCAAAGGCCCCTTAAATTTTCGAGCTTTGAATCGGATTATTTCTCTCAAAAGTAGGGGTGCCCCATCTCTCAGACTCACCCGGTATATTACAATTTAAAGTTCACACCATGTGACATGCCAATTTCAATTGAGAATCTAATAGGTGATATTTTTTTTGGAACACCGTCTCAAGTTTTCCTTCAAACATTTTTTTGGTGAGCACTTTTAGTTTGAAAAATTGTGAGAAGAAACCCTGTTGATATACAGAACTTTATGGTCTCCTCTACCGATTGTGACAAAACAAAATTGACCGGTTACCTCCATTTTTCACATAGATCAAAATGTCATAGGAATTCAGTTTTTATGATAATAAATCTTAAATATTGACGTCTGGGGATCTGGTGGGCCATGACTGATATCAACCCTGTCCATTCTACCTTTTCCATAATTTTGGTTCAATTACTCCCTGCCTAGTATCTACACGCTGTATCCCGAAAACGAAACATTTGCGGTTCCATGTTTGTGAGATTTTTTTTTCTTAGAGTGATGCAAGGGATTTCCCTTCTTCTACTTCCAATTTAGCTATTCCCTGTTCAATGCACTTTCCGAAATTCCGACATCGCAGCTTTCTACGAAACAAAATCTGCGCGCAAGCCATTGGAATGGATTTCTGATTCCGATTTGAAGGCTTGTGCACGCCAACAGATTTCATCGTTCGATATAAAATCGTACGATGAATCGAACGATACATCGTTACTTGTGCGACTGGCCCTATTTCATATTCCCCCGAAGTATAATTTCTCGCTGCAAATTGGCGAATGCGTCGGGATTGAAATGAGTTTCTACCGGCATAGATGCATAGAAATACCTGGTGTTGGCACTGATTAGATTTTGTTTAAGACTTTCCTGTCGATCGAAAACGTGATATTTTGTACAGCTTTTCATTTCTCCCGAAAGGGGTCGCGTTTATTGTCGTTGCTGCAGTAGCGCCACGACCGATAAATATTGCGGATTTATTCCGGAACTAGTCCAAAATCTGAAATCTAGGATGCCGTTTTGATCTACAAATTTTGGTCACGATTTTTAGTAGGGAGTCGTTACACCAGGTGTTCTATGCATCTATCTACCGGCAAAATGTCATGCTGCTTTGATATTTCTGTATGAAAATTTCACGTCAGCAGCAAAAGCTCTATATGATATGCTTTATATTGTTACAACGAAAATACGAGCGTGGAATACTAAACTGAAATTACAACTTATTGACTTCAATTACATGTTCGCAGAAAATTTGCATGGGTTTTAGAATAAAAGGATTGAATTAAAAAAACACAGAACCATTTTCGGAGGCAGAATTTCATAAACTCCACCCAAATGAAGGACCCTCGACCATACTCTCACGAGAGGACCTAATCTTCCGTTGTTTCCACGGAAGATATTCGGTGCCTCCGTGCATTATAATTCGGCTCAGTTCTAGAGAGGATTAAACTCGAATATGAACCGGCTATAACACTTTAATCCGGTGGCTCGGCATCCGTGAAATAAGTTATTCCTCATACGGGGAGTCATTTTTAGTGCGATTTCGTCCGTGCTGACTGTCGGTATGACGTACATTCATTTCTCACGTCCTCGACGCTTTTCCGCCGCATCCAGGATGCGGATCGGAATTTCAGTTCCGATGCTAAATTTGTGGAAGGTTGGGACGGAAATTGACGTTTGTCGTTTTTCACGGGATCTAATGAACTCCGGTTGGTGTCACATGAAATTCGAGCATAAGATACCTCAATGAGGATCTGAGGCAGTCATATGGAATTTATGAATTGCATGGGGGAATACCAAACCACGATGAATTCTTAGATTAACAATGGGTATATTCATAGAGGAACAACGCAGTTGAACGATATGATGCAAAATTTTTTGGCAGTTCACTGCTAACTTTAGTGCGGCACATTGAAGGATCTATAATCTGCCGATCCATTCTTTTAGAAATGTGTAGGATATTGTTTTTCCTCCAGTTTTAAGAATCATAGGCAGGATAGAATTCGTCCAAATTATACATTTGAAAAAAACATGGGCCAATTATGTGCATGATACATTTCTCTGCAAACACCTCAAAGTTCTTATTTTTCGATTGAAATTGGGGGGATACATTTAGGGAATACCTGATTTGAATAAGAATGTCAAAAACACGATATTTATTAACGAAAACACCCAGTTTTGTCCGATTCTATCTGTCATTAAAAGGTCATATTTCTCCCATCACAATAGGTTCCTTCTTCGATCCTTCTAAATATTAGTTTGTGAACAGTGATAGCTTGTCCATATTTTCCTCGATATCCCAAGAATTTCTCATACAGAATATGTGAGGAATTTCAGTGAATGAATGCAATATTAACAGTGTAGTGTCGAATTCCAATATGATGTTGTATAGTTTTTAGTGCTGAGAATCATGTTGTTTTTCATTAATTTCAACTTAATACGTGATTTGTATCGTGATTTAGCTTAATATACAGGGTGAGTCTTTGCCTTGTACATATATTTTAACTGTAGATTCTTGATGCTAAAAGAAACATTTTTTTCATTTTCCATTTTTCCGAATTCGGCTCTGTTAAAAAGATATAGCCATTTGAAAAAAAAGTTGAGCTTAATGCGTGCCTGGATCAATTCTCTGCAAACACCTCAAAGTTCATACTTTTCGATTGAAATTGAGGTGATTATTAGATATTCTGGTTGATACAATTAGAAAATACTCAAGCGCTAACCTTATTTGAATAAGAATGTTACAAACACGATATTTACTAACAAAACACTTAGTTCTGTCCGATCATTTCAGCAATTGAAAAGCTATATTTCTCCTACCAAAATAAGTTCCTTCTTCGATTGTCCTGAAGTTTAGTTTATAGACACTAATAATTTGTTCATATTTTCCTCGATATTCTAAAACGATCGCATAAAAAATGGTTTTTCACTAACCTATTAACTCCATTAACCAAAGTCATATGATTCAGGGTCAATGACCTAAGCTTACCACATTCTCTGTGAAATAGCACAGAACCATAGAGAAGACGATGCCAGATTGCCGATTTTCTCCTCAAACAATGCGAACTCAAGAAAGCAGTACGTCCCCTATCGTTAGCGGATGAACTATCACAATCGCTAAAGGCGTCTAGGCGTTGCTCTTTGAAAATGCCAAAAGAGTAGTTCTGATTCTCGCCAATATAGCGCTACGTTCCTAATTTCAGTTGCCATCCACGGCCTTCTGAAGGGAAGAGTAGGCCACTCTTCCCTTCGATGCTCTGTGCTCCAACCAGTCCAACCTAAAACATTAGTCAGCACGGCATAAACAAATTTCACGCTTTATTTATTTACAGAGAATGAAGCAAACAGGTGATGATTATGTAAATGACTTTCAGTGAATTGATGTAATAGTAGTGTCGTTCTGGTGTCGAGTTATATTGTTTCGATAGATATTTTGCTGAAGGACCGGTAACAATGAATTTCAAATAGAAACTGCATATAAAATGTATAATTCATCATAGAGATTTTAGTCTTGACAAAGTTGAAAAACATTCTGACAACGTTGGTAACTTGTTGAGAGACCAGAGAAAAATAATTTTCGATGAGATTTAACTCAGGACAGCATTCAGATTATTCTTGAAATTCATGATTTTTTCCTCTAATTCAATCTTATACAATTAGGAATAACTTGAGAACGACGCATTTTATTGAAAAAATATAAGAATACTTTTGTTTTCTAAAATAATTAATTCTTTCGAAAACGTGAACCGTTCATCTTTTTCAAGTGGTTTTATAGTATTTTTGCGTGAATTTATAAGTCGACTATACTGTAACTTTTTTACCAGGAGAAATATGAAATAAGTTTCAATTGAGGAATATGCACCATGAATAGAGTAAACAATCAGCCAAAATTCAGTTCATTCGAAATATCGGTTCCAAATATATGGAAAGAATAGTGTTAATTTAATGGATTTTTGACACCCTGTATCTTCCAAACGAAACCGAATTTTGAAAAATGGTATGGGAAAAAAGTGTTTCGTTTGATGAGTGGAATCTACAGTCAAAATATATGTACAAGTCAAAGACTCACCCTGTATATCTGGATTTTGAATTTCGTTCATTTATTTTCATTCTGGACTGGTAACTATAAATTATTAATGGATACTCTGCTTATTAAATGTATAATTTCATGATCCTTGGTGTTCAATTTTATCTCCCACATTCGTGGGATTTTATTTTTTCAACATAGGTGTTACTACATCAAACGTTTTTCCATCATTATGATTTAAGTCTCAACAATGTTGATAATCATTCTGAAAACATTCAACATTGTTTACTTGTTTAGAGACCAGAAAAGTAATAATATTCGATGATATTCAATTCAGGGAAGCATCCAGATTATTCTTGAAACCCATGATTTTTTCCTCAAATTTTATCGTATACAATAAGGAATTACTCGAAAACGACTCGTTTTATTGAAAAAACATAGGGATGCTTTTATTTTCTAAAATGATTGATTCTTTCGGAAATATGAACCGTTTCTTTTTCAAATGATTCTCTGGAGTTTTTGCGTGGATTTATCAGTCGGTTAAGCTGTTACTTTTATACCAGGAGGATTATTGAATTATTTGATTGGGGTATATGGACCATGAATAGAGTAACCAATCAATAAAAATTCAGTTCATTTGAAATGATGATTAGTGTTTTTTTTTCATAGATTTTCGACACCCTGTATCTTCCAAACGAAACCGACTTTTGCAAAATGGTAGGTGTAGAAAAAAAGTGTTCAGTTTTTTTTTTAGAGGAATCTATGGTTGGAAAATATGTACAAGTCAAAGACTCACTTTTGAAAAATGGGAAATTCCCAAGGTTCGTTTGTTCCGTTCGTTTTTCTGGGTTATTCGAGTACTTTCATTCTTTTTCCGAATGAAAAATCACAAAGTAACGGACTATTCTGTACATTATCTTTCAGTAAAATTTCAACACTCGTTTCTTGATTTCCGAGAAAGAAAATAGCATAACTGAATCTTTTAACCATTTTTATATACGTGAAATATTTACAGAGAACAAGTTTCTTCAGCATTCAGGTTTTTGAAATGATTGAATTCACATGATATTTTCTCAAATTCATTATTTTCTCGAAGTAAATTATCATTTTGATAAATAAATACGTAATTACTAAGATTATAATCTATAATGCGGAAACGACAACCTCGCGGGCGTTTCAGACAAGGGAATGGCCATTACCTAACATTTTCAGAATTTACGGTTATAAAAGTGAATGGAGTATAGGTACACATTTTGTTGATTTGTTCTTTCCGTTGTAGCCTGAGGAAGGTGAAATATAACGCCGAAACGTCGCTTTAGAGTTTTTTTCCGCTCCTCAAAGCGAGGTCCGTTGTCGTTCATAAAGAAATAAATAATGTTTATCTATACCCGTACTATACTAATACAATTATATGTCCATAATCTGTACCGTAATGATATCCATTACGATACAGATTTTTCATCAATAGAAATCCATTTTTTTTCAATCAAGCGGCCCTTGTCCGCTACGGGGAGGGGGCGTCGGAAAGAGGAAGAACGGTGCCCAACGGTGATGCTTTTGGATTTTCTCTGCGATATCGGGAAGTGTTTTGAAAAAATTCGCGGAAATCGCGAATTTCGCCGCAAAATTTTCGGCGTCATAGAGCTGGCCAGAGAATTCTAATTATCGCGTTGACTTTCGATATGTCCGAGGACTGACGTACCTAATTTAAGATGCATATTTTTCAAATTTAATCGTTATCGATGATTATCGATTATCAAAGATTAACGTATATTCTTACTTTTCATTTACAATTCCAGCCCGATAAATCATTTTTGGAAGCAAGGCCGAATTGTTTACATTTCAGGTTAGGCATAGCCTTGAATTGGAATGAATATAATATTTATAGTTTTTCATCATTCATCGGGTGTAGATAAAATAGCGTATGCAACTCTCATGTAATGGTCATTAATACACTCGCATAAACCATCTCTCCGGCTCATTTCGTATCCCGGTTTTTGCTCGTATATTAATGAGCATCATTACATGATCGTTGCATAATATGCTATTTCACCAGGTCATTACGAAATCTGAAAGGATATTCCGAGAAATAATCTAATCTCTAATACAGGTTATATGTCGTATAGACATATTCATATAGTTGTCATGAGTAAACGGTAGCAAAAAACTTTTGAAGGAAACAGCACCAAAAAATACAAATGGGAGGACTGAGAAAAAGCCATCCTCATTAATGATCTGAATGAGCTAGGAAAGGATGGGATTTACATTACAAATCGAAATTATGGCAAAGAACGGATGCTTTATAGAGAATTCCCTCGACAGATTCCAAACATTTGATGAGGAAAGCGCTGTCGGTTGGACAAAATTATGGGCACAAAGTCAGAAAAAATGGAACTTCAAAGGCATATTTCGGAAAATATATAAATATCTGTGAATTTTTGTATTCATTTCTTTATGCAACGATAATTTATATTCATGAAAGATCACAATTAATGGTCACTTTATCGCATCTAAAAAATCAGGTGTGATGAAATCCTGAACATCCAACATTTTCATACGCCGGTCCTGATCGTAATCGCATTCGGCTATAATCTAACATTTTCAAAATATACACGGTGAAATTAGTCAGAATTTCATGGCCAACTGCGATACATTATAAAAGTGAATGGAGTATACCAATATGATTCAAGGGCCTGCGTGTTGTACGCGTGCGTAAACCGGAATTTCAAAAATCGCGGGAACCGTAGAGATTAGGTGCATTACGAGAGACAACAATAAAATAGATATCAATGATGAATATATGTCACTGAAATATTTTCAGTTAAGTTCCAAAATATGAATAGGAGTTAACAACGATATGCAGAACTTGAACAAAACGGATTAAGGCGACTGGAAAGTATCAAATAAAATTGTTAGGTTATGATCAGAATTAAGAATTAACATAGAGTTATGGATGACATCCATTTCCCTACATAATATAATGATTCAGAGACAGACAGAATGAATGAGTACCTAATGTTTATTCTTGATATTGCACACATTCGCAAATCAGGATTCTTACCAGAGCCCATCTTCAATTTTCATTGGCTCATTGCCTATATTGGAATTACTAGATATATGATTTCGATGAACACGGAAGATCGCGTAATCAGAACGATAGAACCACATCAAATTCTAGCGAATTGTTGAAGAAAATTCCAATTTTTCGGGAATATCGAATTCGGGATCATAAACCTTTCATTCGAAAGCTGTAAAAATGTAGTTGGTACCCTGTTGTGTTGAGTTCTGCTTTTGGAATTGCTGTCTTGAATCTCTGCCGTGTGCTGTATTGTTCTTTTGGAATATTACCTGATTTCTCTCCTCTGGCCTTGAAACGCTTCATTTCAAAAACATCTCGCAGAGCCTGAGCATAAGCACTATGGCCCTATATGAAAATGCTATTAATGGCCAGACCATGGAGGGAAGAAAAGTAGCTACGTCAGCCTTGCAATATCAGTACCGGCGATCTTCATTCTACTCTCCATAAGTATCGTGGTTGATAGTTTCCTGCATAGCCCCGATATATGGCTTTTCCTCAGACAATATAAAGAGGAGATACACCTTTTCAATAATAAATGAGATGCTGTGTCTCTATGATACAAGGCATTTTAACTTTCAAATCCAGGTGTATTAAAGTTGTGGTTGCGTGTCTCATTAGTGAAGATGATCGTGTCTGTTTTGGAACAATTCATCACAAAGGTTCGCCTACTACAATGTACAGGGTGGCCAGATTTCGATAATTTAGTACTACAACTCCTGAACTATAAAAGATGAGAAAAGGTAAGATACATGTCATGTTCTGTTTTTTCGAGAAACAGAAATTGCTGAAAACCCCAAGTTGCTACGTTGTCTGGATTCCGAGTTACAGGGCGATTTTGTTATTTGGTCCATTATTATAATTGGCTATAACTTCCGTATTATAGGATCTACGTTCTCGAAATGAACACATCTTCAGGGCATTTTTTTTTAATGCTTTCCGTCGGTGCTATTGAATTCTTTGTATCTGCTCAAATTTCGGAGCTATAACAAAACAATTTTTTTTTTCAAATGAAAACCATAGTGGAAAAGGATATTTCCGAACTGATCTTTCTCCAACGATTTCAAAATTATATATCATGATATACTTTCGAGTTCACTATATCGAAAATTTCGAAAAAACACTTTTCGTTCAACAATATCCAAGCAGGCTTTGATTCACTTCCCTCAAAACTGAGGGGGTCATAGAGTTCCATGTCTTATTTATTTTCACTTGTCAAATTCAATTCAGTTGCATAATTGTTGTATCGTATGACGCTTAGTTCTTATAAGGTCATAGAATTCGATATCTCACAATAGTTGTAAGCTGTCAAATTGATGCAGGAAATTCTAGCTTCATTATTACTCAGACCAAACTTGTTGATTCTAGTATGATTTATCTGCTAAATTGAAAAATGGAAAGCATTCAAATACTTAGATGAAACAAAAGCCATTAGAGTATTTTTTGCTCTTTAGCCTTGTGAATATGCTTTTCTGCGGCTGAGTTCGTTCAGGATATCTATCATAATATATTTGAGATGCATTATCAGCGGCATAAGTTGCTTGTATAAAACATTTTAGCATATTATATTCTTCATTATTCTCGAAAGGCATTATGTGACATAAATAAGAATTTTAGAAGCGCCAGACGATACAACAATGATGAAACTGAATTGAATTTGACAAGTGAAAATTCTATGACCTCCTCAGTTTTGCAGAAAGTGAATTGAAGCCTGCTTGGATTTTGTTGAATGAAAAGTGTTTTTTAAAAATTTTCGGTATACAGTGAACTCGGAAATATATCATAATATACATTTTTGGAATCGTTGAAGAAAGATCAGTTTGGAAATACCATTTTCCATTATGGTTTCCATTTGAAAAAAAAAATTTTTTGCTATAGCTCTGAAATTTGAGCAGATACAAAATATCCAATTGCACCGATGAAAAGCAGTAAAAAAACTGCCCTAAAGATGTGTTCATTTCGAGAGCGTGGAGCCTATAATACGGAAGTTATAGCCAATTATAGGTTATTATGGACCAAATAACCAAATCGCCCTGTAGCTTTCATCAATTTATGTTTCTCGAAAAAACACGACATGACATGTATCTTACTTTTTGTCCATCTCTTATAGTTCAGGAGTTGTAGTATTAAACCATCGAAATCTGGCCACCCTGTACCATTGAAATTGGTATCCATTTTGTGTTCAAAGTGAATTGGGTGAAATTTCAATATAAATTCGAAAATTACTCACAAAACTTTTTCCAAAAGAGGCATCTGTTTCCCTTTCAATGTGACACCCTATTCAACTGAAGGACCAGGATATCAGAAGCAAGTGCTGTGAGTTTCGGAAATTATGGGAATCAGTGTAATAATGAAGTCCCGAAAAGTTTTTAAATAATTGTGTCACTAAATTATATCTGTTGGCATGTTTCAATGTCGGAACACTGCCTATTTAGCATATGTTAGGTTGAAGTACTTTTGTATACATAGTAGAAAATTTTCAATATAACCCAAAACCGAATTCTATCCCATTCAATCAAAACTATTATTTCAGATTTCTTTAGTTCTCTATAGAAACATTCGATAACAGTGAAACGACATAATAAAAATGAGAAGGGGTATTTTATCTTTTCTTTTGCACCCATTCCACCCATATCTTTTCCACATCAATACAATTCTATTCTCTACCAGTTAAATCTGTTTGAACTACAGAGCCATCGATGGATATTCTTTCTATCAAATCGACGTAAGCCGAAATAAAACCAAGATCGAGCGAACCTCAAGCAGATGGAGGTATATTTTATTGGACAGTTCAATCAGATTTCCGGAATTCGATTTGAATATAAAACTGAGCGGATATACCGGAATTAAGAGGGGCTTATTGGTAGCATTCTGTTACGGATTTTATTTTTCCAGGGTGTCCCGTTTTTACTGGCGATTCCTTTATATTCATGAGAACGATGCATGCTTTCGTCCTATTTGCTGCATCTGTAGAATTCCGAAATATCTGAGATGTTAGCATTCGGAAATTTTTTATTCTAACATGGCTCTAACTCTGTTCATGTTATTTAGAACGAATTCGATATTCATCGTATTTTTTGTATCTCAACGATGAAACACGATTCTACAAGTACCGGGTGATTGTTTATATTTCACTCAATAGCTATCTCAGGTGCTATTGGTCGTACAAAAACGTTTGAATGGGCAAATTTGTATTTTTTCATGGGTATTTGGAATTCAGTAATAAGAAATGCATCAAAGCATCGTAAACCTAAACATTTTATGAGAACAGTTATTTTTTGAATTGTACACCCTGTATTTTATTTTCCTAATATAGGTAGAGCTCTTTCTTCTGATTTACAAATCACCTATATACTTCATGGAGGTTATGTTCGGCAGTTTTCTGAAAATATAGGTTTCTTCATCTGAATCTAAGGCAGCTGTAGAACGCCACACGGCAAAGATGCGATTTCTTTACATCGAAGGAACCGTGTATAATAAAACAACTGATATTTATTTAATCTATTTTTCAACTGATAATAAATGACCCCCATTTACTTCTACGATATCGTTTTATTAAGTTTTTGATGGTTTTCGTTATCATTTCTGAGTTATTTTTGAGGCTGTCAATTTCTCCCTCTATTTTGAATTTAATTTCTTCAATATTTTGCCCATGGGCCATATACATACATATATATCGTATCTGTCATTGGGTTATTCTCTAACAGGCTGAACAGTATGAGCTGGTGCTCCGTCTGATTGCCAAAATTTCATTTCTAAAAATATTCAAAGGAAGCATATCAATTTCTTCCTCAATTTGATGTTGAAGAAGCTCCATATATCGAATTCCTGTTAGAGACGCATGGTAAAACAATTTTCCCATTTTTAGAAAACTGCCGGAAAGAACCTCCATAAAGTATATAATTTTGAAATCTGAAGAAAGAGCTCTACCCATTAGAAAAATAAAATAGAGTGTGTGCCATTCAAAAAAATAAGATCTCATAAAATTTTCAGGTTGGCGATGCTTTTATGCATTTCTCATTAATAAATTCTGAATGTCCATAAAGAATACTACAAATTTGCCCATTCAAACGTTGAACACTTTAATGACCTGACCGTCAATAGGTTCAATTCTATAAGAACTGGTTAAAAATTAAAGGCACGTTAAAAAATGTGTTTTTAACGTTCCGTTAATTGAATATAACCCAATTCCAATTTTATAACGTCAATATTTAAAGGATCCTTTAAAATCATTAGAGAGTTGAAATAAGTACAGTACGTGAAGCTTTACGTAAACGTTAACGTACGAAATATAACGTTTACGTCTGGTTTACGGATTGAATGAAATTTGAGTTGAAGTGTTCATGTGCATGCGTGGTTGATGAACGTTAACGTGTATGTCAAACGTTAACAACCCTAACCTATAAATTTGAGTGTATTTTGTTTTCTGTCAACAAAATAATAAAATTTTAGAATTGGATTTGTTGAAATTCTACTGAAAATAGAAGCTACATTTTATGGTAAGCACGTCGTTATACATGTTCAATTAGGCTCTATTTCAGAAAATTTAATTCCAGATGGAAGGTATTCTTGATGCAGCGCAACTTGAGGATGAAATGGATGAGGCAATCTTGTTACATAATTTAACAATGATCCTGTTGGGAATCGAGTAGTGCTTTATGGACGATTCACTCTGGACAATGTATCCAATACCGAGGTAAAAAATTGGTTTGTCTTTGAAAAATGTCATATTCCTCGCCTTGCAATTGCATTAGGCCTTCCAGAAACTATAACGACGGAAAACAACATTACATTGAATAGAATGTTCTTTTTATAGGTTTAATAACAATGTTTTAACATCCTTATTATTTTCTAGGTGTGGAAGGTTTGCATATCCTAATATCGCCCCATAGATTTGAAATGTATACTTGGTTATAGTTACAAAAGTATCTCCAGCATTATTAACACTGTCATGATGGTCATATGCAATAATAAAAGCCATTTATTGGAAAACCTTGGAAATATGCCATGGTTGAATGAAGCCAAGTTGAGAGCATATTCAGAGGTATGTGATATACTTATAAGAATGATATTGTCATGTGTAGGTCCTTTAGATCATTTACAGGTGCTTGTGAATTCACATTCTAAAAATATATTTATTTTAATCGAAACGATGTATAAAGAAACGTTAAATAAAACAAACAGAAAACCTGAATATGTTATGAACCAAAAAATAGCCATATAGCATTAATTTGAAGCCAAGACCCATTCTATTTCTATAAATCATTTTAGCAAATTATAAAAAAATTAGCAGTTTATAAATTAATATATTATATAATTTGATATTCTCATCACTTTCAGGCAATAATAGAAAAAGGTGCTCCCATGAACAATTTTTGGGGCTTCATAGATGGCACTATCAGACCGATTTGTAGGCCAACAGATAAACAAAAAAGTGCATTGTGTGAAATACCAGTTTTATGCCCTGATGGAATTGTTATTAGTCTGAAAGGTGCTTATCCTGGGAGTCAAGACTTATGAAGAACTTCTCCAGTACACGATATTTGGAAATCAGAATTATGTCATTTATGGAGACAAAGGCTATGGCTTGAGGGAATTACTATTGAGGCCATATACAGAACTAGAAATAGTAGGACACCCAGACCGTCAAATTTTCAATACAACCATGAATAGTTTGAGAATTGCTGTAGAATGGGGATTCCAAAAAATAGTACAGGAATTTGCTTTTGAGGATTTCAAGAAGAATCAGAAGCTTTTACTGCAGGAAATTGGCACCATGTACAAAACATGCATGATTTTGACTAATTGCCATACCTGTTTATATGGAAGCCAGACCAGTACATACTTCAACATTAAACCTCCACAGCTGGAACATTATTTAGGGAATTGAATGTTCTGATGATACTTCTATACCTAATAAAAAGAGTTTAAACTACTAGAAGAGTTTTTTTCGTCTTTACATATTAAATAAATAAAAAAACTAATCTGGAATAAAACAAAACAAATATTCAGTAACTTCTTTATGAATTTTCCAACTGAATGTAATCTAATAACAAAAATTTATTAAAAAAAAAGTAAAAGTCCTAGTACCTACACATCACTACCATTAATATGAGATCAATTATAATCACAGTGGTATTACCACAAACATTATAATCACAGTAACGTTTCAGTCATTTCTTAAATTTAAAATAAATAAAAAAACTAATCTGGAATGAAACAAAAACAAATATTTAGTAATTTCTTCATGAATTTTCCAACTGAATGTAATCTAATAACAAATATATATTAAAAAAAAGTGAAAGTCCGGGTACACATCACTACCATTTATATGAGATCAATTATAATCACAGTAGTATTACCACAAACATAATAATCACAGTTAGTAGCGTTTCAGTCATTTCTTAAATATAAAATAAATAAAAAAACTACATATTCTGAAATGAAACAAAAACAAATATTTAGTAACTTCTTCATGAATTTTCCAGGTTATGGATATCTACTTCGAATTCAAAATTCGGCCATTCGGAGCTTATCGGTATCATTCGTATATTCTTCGGTTTACGTACGTTCATTTATAAGGTATCCGTGAGAGAGCGTTACGTTACGTACGCCCGTGAACTCATTTTCAACGTTAACGTTAATACCTGACGAATGCGCGTGCGTAGATGTCAATTCTTGCGTTAACGTTGACGTTCATGGCAGCACTTCAACTCTCTATTCATTTTAACGGTGGTGTTGAATGTGGTTGAACAAAGCAGTGTTGACAGATTGCACTTGTTTCATTTGAACTATTTAACTCGAAAAGTAGATCAATGATCCATGATTTCTAACCCTTAATAAAGTGACAGAGAAACAGAATCACTGTGAAATGAGGAAACTCTTCATTGAAAGTCTCCTGTACCCTATTTCTGTTTGTTCCAACAGGAATGAGGAAACATAATGTACCTATGTAATAAATTAATAAATTATTGACTATAAGATCTGTAACTTCTGCAATACTGCGACTGACCATTGGCTGACTCAATGCAATTTGATGAAGCTGACATGTAGGTGTCTGGTAACTGCCATGACCAAGAAAGTGCAAAGAACATAGTATGCGGAGATGTTTAGGAACAAATGTTGATCTTTGACTATCATGCATATGTTCAGTTATTGAATGTATTATTAATTGACAAGTTTCTTTATCAAGTCTGAAAAGCTTGGTGAATATTTTATAGGGTAATTCGAAAGGTTTTGAATTATCTCTCAAATTTCTTTGAATTCTCCTATACTATTTCCTAAAAAAGATTTGATTTGTGAGTAACATAATAAGTACCTATATCATAACCCCAAAATTAACTTACTTTCTAAGTGCGTTCCTATGATTTCGAATTTCTTCATTCATTAATAAGGCATCAAATATCAAAGCCATTTCTATATTATTCACTTGAATTTAAATCGATTCGGTTGTATTTGTTAGTTTCCACTATCAAAAATGTTTTAAAGTCTTATGGTGGGTTTCACAAAGATCGTTGATTGAGTGATTCACAGAATACCTTGACGTTTTTGTCAAATCGACCAAAAGAATTTCGAATTTACGGATTTTTTATCACAGAATCGCTCGATTAAGCATTTGATCACCCGATCAACTTTTGTGAAACCCGGCTTTAGTCTATAGTAGGGTCTAAATTTTAACATTATATCGGCTAAAATTAAGCGTCTTCCGTTAATATTTTAAAGCTTATGATGCATACAGAATAGTAGAATGAAGTTAGCGGATAGTTTAATTTTTAACCATGCTTTGAAATTTAACAGTTGTTTACAGAATTGGCCCTTATGCTACCTTCTTTACCTGATTACCAAGAAGTTCTCTCATAAAAAGTACAGCTAGAGAGATCTATGGATTGCTTTATTGAGTTTAACCAGCAGTGTTTGGTTGTGGATTGGATCAGCTCATCTAGAGAATTGTTCATAACCTGTTGAAGGTCGTTTTCCAGGAAACGTTCCAACCCAAAAGCCGTTTCGTTATTTCCACCAACAATGTAGATATGCCACTTAACAGTTTAGGAAGGAGGCAGTGATACGGAATACACCCGTGTTTTTCGAGAGCAAAAAGTTCAATTTAGCTTCAAAAACGTCAGGAACTACCACCGTTTGGGATTTATTTCAAGTCGACGATAAACAACGTGAAATATTGAAAGATATGACATCGAAGAAAACGCGAATTATGCAAGAATGTCGTGAAAGATCCTAGAGGATAGAACCATCGAATTAAGATCAGAGACCAGTTGGAAAAAAGTTTCGCTTCTGGTACTGTGTGAAGTGAAATGCATTCGAAATGTTTATCAATTCGTCCAATCGAAAGTACAGAAGGACGAATATGTAACAAGGTCAAGTAGAGTTTCAACAAAAGAACGATTCTGTGCATTCAATTTTGTAATGGCAATCAAACGTTGCTGAAGGGTGTATTTTGCAGTTATCATTTCTCTATTCTAAACAGAAATAACAATTTTCCGTTTCCTATAGGCGCTGTGAAGTTTCCCAAACATATCGTTTCTATTGGAAACCCCTTGATATCCCAGGCGGAAATTTTCTGCTTCGAATTTTCATACCTATAAGAAAATCAGGAATACGTTCTGGAGCGAAAACACACATAAACGTTGATGCTAATTAAAACTCAGATTGAAATGAAAAATATTCCGGTTAGAGGGCATTTCATAAAGAGAACAAGAGAAAAACTGTAGAATTAAAAGTCGCATGAACACATCAGTTAGATTAGAACATCTGAAAACAAAAATAATGGAGGATAGTCCGTTGCAGTCGTAAATCTTCAGTCGGGTTGTTTCTGGATCCCGCTCAAGTAGAAAACGCAGGGATTGTGCGGACTCATAAAGTATTCGACACGGCTATATACATCATATTTTTATGTTTTCTCTTTTTTATTCTGTTGGGAGTATGAATTCTCAAAAGGGGTGAACGCGAGAATATTGTTCCGTCGACATTTTAAACGATTCAAATGTCCGAATTTCGAAATTAAAGACTGTCTAAAGAACCACTTGCACCGTATGATAAAACTATAAATCAAGTCCAAAACCAGACCACTCCTCGATTTGTAGCTATGATTCTCTAGCACCGTGTCGTAATTCTAGATTAACAACCTAATTTACGCTTGAATGAAATCCCCCGAAATGATAGAATTAAATGAAAGTTGAATGATAAACTTTGAATTCTAACATTCATATGTTATGCTCATTTCAAACATGATGTTTAATTATAAATCAAAGTAAATAGAATCATGGTTGAAGTAGAAATACATTTTGGTTTTCCTAGGCGTTGATATGAAAGATCAAATTGGTGAGGAAAGACAAGCACACACAAAAATGAATAACTGACTTTAATATTAACGGTCGAGGTATACGAATACCTAACATGAACCGAATCAGAGCTGTGACGAGCACTGAAGGATAGTGCTCCGAGCACTAAGCACCTAAACAAAAAAGGGTCCCAAGTCTCGAGCACTAAGAACTTATTTTCACAAAAGGCTCGCGAGTACTAAGCACTTTGTGAAAGTAATTCGACATTTCGAGCACTAAGCCCTAAGCACTTTTTAAGGAATTTTTGAAAGTAAGGTTATTTTAATCGGAAAAGAAAATGTGAGCTGTCCTATGTGAGATGCCCACTATGAGCTGATCCTGAACTATAAGTGTTGGAGAATTGGAGATTCTTGTTTTATCACCTTCCAAGTTTCGACCAAAACAATACTTCTGATCGGTAATGAAATAGAAAATTGTTTTGATGTCGTCTATATAAGACGTCAGATAAAAACGTAAAAAAATGAGAATCGTGCTTTCTGCTTTTTCTATTGAAATTAAGTTGTCGACGCACAAATTAGTGTGCTCGGGAGCACTTTTTGGATTACTAAGCACTAAGCCTTTTGTTGAAGGACTTCAATTACTAAGCACTGCTCTTGAAAAGTGCTCGGGAGCACAAAAGGGCTCCGAGTACTTTCAAGAGCACAAAGCGCAATGCTTTTGCACAGCTCTGAACCGAACAAAATATATAATAATGTATAATAAAAATTGAGGGATAGTTCTTCTGATATGTAAAAATATTTCTTCGATTTACTGTTACACAAAGTATCATAAAATCGAAACCAATTTTATAACCTATGTGTTGAAATAAAAGAAAATAAATATTAACTATGTTCCAAAATGCGTGTTCATCGAAAAAAATCAACATCAAATATTTTCTTATAAATGTTTCCCTATTACGGTAAATCAGGCCTTTATATTTGGCTCAGTTATTTCCATACGAGAAGCCATTAGTTTTTTATATTTTATATCCAAATCTGAAGAGGTGAGTGCTTTGACAATTAAAGTTTCTAACTAGGTATTTTTTCATTCGAAAAGGAAGTAAAATATGTCAAGGAAATTTGAACTTTGCAATAAATGTTGCACCTGTTTCTGCCAAGGGAATCAGTTATTGAAAACTCTTTCAATCTACGAAACGCTCGATAATATAAAAAAATGTCTAAACATAAAAACTGCCAAAGCATAAAGAGGGATAAAATAAACAACGTGAAGATATACACAGGTACCAATTCATGTGGAAATAATCAGATTTGTGAATTTACTTTAATATAGTTACATTTAGCCCCGGTGCATGCCAAATATTCAATCCAAGATTAAATAAACTGATCGGTATTGAACTAACTAATAGGCCTACCACACGCTCAAGCTTTACGACAGTTTTGCTTGCGCAAACCGGCTTGAACGCTGAACACTGAGCGTGCGGTTGGGTATTTGGGTAAATTGAATAGTTTTCCCAACCGCACGCTCAGTGTTCAGCGTTCAAGCCGGTTTGCGCAAGCAAAACTGTCGTGAAGCTTGAGCGTGTGGTAGGCCTATAACGCTTACAACCAATACGGTTCAAGTGCCTCTTAATGAATAATTTTGAATTTCATTATTGGTCTAAGATAGTACTTCCTATTCGTAAAAGAACTAAATTTCTATTTGCTAAATATAGGTTCCTCAAAAAATTGGGGAAAACAAATATGCTCAATGTCGAAACATCTGAATCATACAAACAGACTACACGATTAGATATAGCTCCAATCATTTTGATGTCCACAAACTTTCATTTTGGTTGCTGATGGCTTTTTTCATTATTTCTACGGATAAACAAGGAGGATACATGCTGGATGAATATGCTCTGGATCACAATTTCATTTGAATGAACAAACCTCGATGAACTCTTAACGAATCTGCAATTCATATAGCTCCTATATAGGAATAGCTATTTCTGAGTGGAAAAATTCAATAACAGTAGATTGCTCTCGAACAACAGATGCGAAAGGGTAGACATTTCCCAAAACATCCCACCGTTCACCCCGTGTCATCCAATTCTGAAGCCTGAGGTCTATCATGAAATATTCAGATATTTTCCAGGGTATAACGCTGAATCGATGTCGGAATAATAATTCATGACGATGTATAATTTAAGAGGATTCATTCCTCCGAGCAAAAGTCAAGGATCATGAAATAAGTGTTTTATTAGTTAATTCCATAATCATTGACGTGCTGACAGGGCCGACCGGAATATAGTCAGGCTCAGAGCAAGATGTTTATATCGAAGCATTGATAAGCCTGCAATACCATCTGGACGTGAGTGAGCATCGCGGTTCGACAAGATAGAACGCAAGGGAATTTCAGACGTTCTTTCCTCTGAAGTGTGGCCCCTGCATAACTTCAGTTCTGCTTTCAAATGAAGAATGACTATTCAACCTACATGCAAAATTTTGTGCAGTTCGGATATCCAAATCCGTATGCAATAATAATAATGATAACAGTATATGTACTTCATTGACCACAGTCAAAGGCCATCGACCGCAGTCCTTCAGCCCTTTACATTCAGTTGAGGTAGATGAAAGAAAAAAAATTCTTTTTCGCAAATCGCTAGGAAATTTTGACATTCCAGTCAAAATTTTTCATAGAAAAAGTCAAGATTTCCTAACTGCTAGGAAATATTCATTTCCTCACAGTAAGGAATTGATATTTCCTTACAGTTGTTAGCGTTCGACATATGCATATTCGAACTTTTCTCATGATTTCTTCGGCAATCATTCTGAAGAAGCAGTATTTTCGCTGCCTCAACTAGCTCTGGAGGGGCCCAGAAATGGAAAATTCATCATCACTTATCATTTCACACTGTTTTGTCTTCGAAAACACCAGCTATTAAATTAAAATTCGTCAAGTTTGATAATTCAACATTAATACGTTCCCATAGTAACGTTACCAATTTCATTACGAATTTCGAAGCATCATTTATTTATGAATGAAACTAATTCACGATTTCATCAAAATTCACAATCTTCACAATCGTCCAGGAATGTAACTCTTTTCCTACCCGGTAAACAATGTACTATATTTTCTGTAAAAATTATTCTCGAACAATTAAAATTTTTAGTTTGTCGAGAGTCCGTCTATCACAGTGTGGACAGAAAACATTCTTTATCCCATAAAGGTATGTCCTTCTGCTCCTTTACTCGTTTCAGAAATCTCCCATCCAAAATTTTCAATTAATCTTTCTGATATCAGCTGTATCCCGGTCTTCCTGTAGAGTAGTTCATTAGGTGGATTGTGTAATCTATTAAGAGGGTGTCTCAGCCATGTTGTTACTCTCAGCGATGTTCTCTCCCCTAACTGTATGTTTCGAATTTATTGCGTTTGCATACAATGTATCTCTGTATGCAAGAATTGGCCTACATTATAAAATAATTCTAGAGAATTTTCGAAAAAAATAATTCCAATATTTCTGTATCAACAGATCCGAAATTATAAACGACAAGCAGGCCGTCCCAGCTTCGCCCGAGTAGAAATTTGTTTCACGCGGCGGTTTCATCTTCAAAACTTCAACCTGCCATATCTTTTGATGTACTCGTTGTAATTGTATGATATGAAGGGTAATTTTGTTCTAAATTGAATACTGGGGATAAATAACGTATTAGGTTGGATTAGGATCAATACCCAATTCATAAAAACACACTCCCAAATAGTGCATAATTTTGGAAAACGTCTGATTACCATACACAGGTAATAGCAAGTCAATCTTGAGAGATAGATACATGCTATCTCGGACTTTTTCGTAGAAATATTCAAGAGGTACAATTCCGTCATACATTGTATCCACGTAAGTCTCACGGTCTTTGCAGCGCACGTGAAAATAGCTGATTTTGGCTGATTTTTTTGTAATTATTGAAGTTATAGTAGCTATCCTTAATTATTTCGGGTGAAATGTATAGCCCATGTCACTCAGGGATAATGTAGCTTTCAAAGGGAAAAAGAATTTTTGAAATCGGTCCAGTAGTTTTTGAGCCTATTCGTATCAAACAAACAAAAATACAAATCTTTCCTCTTTATAATATTAGTATAGATTTTGTTCTTGAGTTGCTGTCAATGTTTTAACAGCTGTCCAAAAATTTCTTCAATCGGTTCCACGAACTGACAAATTGAAATCTACCTACAAGGTGGATCTACTTATAAGGGTACTGAACGGACGCTCAAGAGCTCCCGACTTCTCATCAGAGTTTTTGTAATAGAGAAACTTTCATTTCTTTATGTCAGTTAATTTTTTCCATAACATTTCATTGAAATTTACAATCTACTTTCATAATATTAGTTGGATTTGGTTTCAACCTCCATTTGTGGAACCATTTTGTTATCGTATCTAATTGTTCTTGTAGGCTTTGTGTCCAACTTTTTACTGACTTTTTATGTGCAATCAATTTTTTATTGTTAGAAAATTTGAAGTACATATTGTATCTTAGATGGTTTGGTGTACATTCCATAACAGTAATTTATACAGGGTGTTTCCAAATTTAATCTCAATACTTATGAGGTATTTCTGGGCCAATTTTAAGAGAAAAACATATTTAAATTTCCACCTGTGGCGTTCGTACGTAATTTGACCTGCCAATTTTGACAGACAATGATAGCACGCCATAGATTTTTCCTGAAATAACAATTATTTTTGAAAACCCCAATCATTTCTTACCAAAGCTGGTCACTCGATTTTTTTCAATCCGATGCACAATTCTCGATTACAAAAATAAAAGCCGTTTCTCTGCATGATCATAACAATATCGTTAATATAATAATAATAATAATAATAAGTGAAGTGGTATTGAAAACTTTACCACCCTATATCTCAAAAGGCAAGACGTTTAGGACATATGTTCATGTGAAGTTTTTTCTTGACATAAGCCCCAAAATCACATCCATAATTATTGACATTTAATTAGTAGTTTATTTTAACTGTTAATTTTCTGTTCCATACGAATTGCTGGCATATCTTTATTAGGTAGTCAGGGTATTTCGTTTCATTCAACTCATATAAGTGTTCTCTGTGTATGCATTTCATTATCCCAATAGATAATGTATGTGTAGGAGTCAATATTCATTATTATTAACTCAAGGACATGGATTTTTTTATGACAGATTTCGAAAGCTGGTTGCTTGAAAACGGACCAACGCCATAGGCGGAGGTCTGTTGCCTACAAGCAACAAGCTTGAGTAAGTTGTCATACAGTTTTTGAGCATTTACCAATGTCCGAGGGTTATTCGGAAAGCGAATTTTTGCTAATTGTAGAAAAAATACAGGGCTTAATCAATTTATTTGAAGGTGCAATTAACAAAGGAATAATTAGAAAAGTTGAATGAAGATCCAGACGTGTTAGTTTCTATAACTGTTGAAGATATCTTTCCACTAAGCATGCTATTTATTAATTTGATAATGTTGTTCTCCGTCAATATTCAAGTAGTTCTTGTACACCACTTTCGGCCAATCGACTAACCGCGGTCGATCTATTGAAATAAGTATTTTTTTCCTTTGTATTTAAGACAATCGCTTCGGCAGACGATCTTGTCCAATTTTGAATTGTTTTTCTTCAAATGGGCATATTATCATAACAGTGATCATTTCCATTGACGATTTGGTGTAAGGGATAATCTGTTGGTTTTAATATTTGGGCCCCTTTTCGACATCAATTCTTTGAATAATCGGGCAGAACGTTGCTGTCGTTGTTTACGATTAAAAACTTGTTTTCAGTACACATTCTTGAACCACCCTGGCAAGTCATGCAGAATACAGCTTTATATTCAACTTGATTTGCTACAGAACCATCGTTGTTTGATTCCCTACAAAAGATTCAGTCAAGCAAGCAGCAGCTTCCCCACCTCGCCAAGCTAATTCTACCGCGACTATGTGAATTTCCGTTGCAGCCTTTCAGGAGTATTTTCATTCCATAAATTTAGCATTTTCGTTATTTCAACAGAACTTAAGGTTGGCGTTTAAAGCATGTAGGAAAGCTCCTCCGATAGAGGCGCCACCGTCCATTTTATGGAATATCTTCATAGAACATGCATTATCACTATCAAGTTTCATGATTATCTCTCTGATTATGAATGAAATGTACAATGGCGCTCTCTATCCGAAAATCGCCGAACTATGAAATAAGCGAATTTGTGGGTAAAGCAGGAACTTTTTCCCGCCAAAATTTGAATTTGGCCATTCTCTACCAATTCCGTATTTCAAGTTGTTCTTCTGAACGAAATTATCAGTAGATTCAGTTTTAATCGGATGTTGAACTATTTTCATGGATCTTTCTGTTGAAATAAAACAGAAGCATCAGTTGGCTCATATTCTTCTATTTTTGAAAGAAAAAAAATTAACTTTCGGAATGAAATCGATTGAAATTATTTCATCAAGAACTCCAATCCTTTCTGAGTTTACCCACAAAATTTCAGTTTTCAAAGTGAAACCATTTTCAAATGCAACTTGAAATAAAAACACACTACATTGAACGCCCACCTTAATGCTGCCAAACTTTGTTTCCTTTTACGAGGACCTGATTTTAGTTTTCCTCGTATAGAATCGCGAGCAGCTCGCGCTTGTTGAAAAACAACACTTTTGAATGGGTCAATAATAACTTTCATTTATTTGTGATATTTTTCTTGTAGCAGCTCACTTGTTCTATTCTACTTTGTTTTTACCGTACTTTCTTTGAACTCTTTACCATCTTTTCTCCTCATGTTCACAGCCCAATACTTTAAAATCAACGCCAATTCTTCTTCCGTCCGAATTGATACTATCTATCGTTACAAAACTCCATAAATGCTGTCCATACAAATTTCTCACTGTAAACGGTGTTTTTTGGTAGGTATGTTCGATTCTATAATCTCATTAATAGTCTCGTCAGTATCACAACTAAATCGTGACATTTAGAATAATAAAATATTTGAAACTTCAAATGTGTCCATAGCAACGTGAAAATAGCCCACGGTCTGTTATCACTGTAATGTTGACATGATTGTGTGAAATTGTTCCATATGATATAAAAAGATGAAATTTGATTGGTTGTTAGAACTGTCAAAAAATTTTCATAATACGTAAAGAAATAACGAGATCTTGAAATAGTATACATATTACACATAGTACGACATACATGTATAACATTACTAGCAAGGTAAGAGGGTTTTTACTGGCGAATGGAGGATATAACTGACGAGCCGCAGGCGAGTCGGTTACCTCCTCGAGCCAGTAAAACCCGTTACCTTGCGTGTATTTTTTTATATTTTATTTATTTCTCATTTGTAAAAAGGTTAGATAAATTCCAAAAAAATCTCAATAATTTGTCGCAAATGTCGTAAGCTATGGAAGCGTTGCCATGAACATGTCTGTTTATTTTTCTTTACATTTGTTTTGGCGAAAGCGAAAATGAATGTACCAAAAGAAATTATTGAGGCAGCCAGCAGTGTAGCTTCAAGTTTATTACCTGCAAAATCAGCTTCAAGGTACGAGCGAGAATACGAGGACTTCAAAAAGTGGCAAAACAAAAATAGTGTGATTGGGGTAACTGAAGATGTTTTGTTGGTCTACTTGAATCAACTATCAGCTAGATTCAGCCCTAATACTTTATGGGCAAAATGGTCTATGCTGAAAAGCTGCTTGGAAATGAAAGAAAATGCCCCTGTTCGCAGGTTTGTTTTCCTTAAAAAATTTATTGAAAAATATGACGTTTAGTTGTCATTTGCAGATTTCAAAAGGTAATAGCGTTTCTGAAACGAAAAAATGAGCGATAAACGCCAAAAAAGGCTAAGTTATTAAGTAAAGAAGAGGCTGAACAATTTCTTTTACATGCTCCTGATGACCAGTGGTTGCTGGCGAAAATTGTAACAATATTTGGGATTTTTGGATGTTGTCGATGTGACGAAATTCTCTCCTTAAACATGAATGATGTAGAAGATATGGGAAAATACGTTATTGTGACATTGCGGCAAACAAAAAATTTAACAACAAGAAGATTCTTCATAACCGATGATGGCTGCAGCTTCAAGCCCTGCATGTTATACAGAAAATATGAAAATCTTCGGCCTCCTGGAACAGAAAGCCTAAGATTTTTTTTGACATACCGACATGGAAAGTGCATTTCCCTTAATGCTGGCCAGCACACTACTGCAGGTGTCCCAAAGCAAATAGCTAAATATTTAGACCCAGAGTTATACACCGGCCACTCTTTTCGCAGAACTGGAGCCACAATGGTTGCGGATTCGGGTGGAGATATTTTAGCACTAAAGCGTGCAGGAGGATGGAAGAGCACCGAAATTGCGATGAGTTATGTCGATGATTCGGTCAACAAAAAAATCGAAATGTCTAGCAAATTATTTGGTAGTAAGGAGAGTACAAATGTTCTGCGGTCCTCGAGTTCAGCAGTTTCTGAGTCAACAGATGGTTCATCGTCATCAGTATCAACTCTTTCGTCATTAAAAATCTGTGTTACTGGAAATAACAATTGTACCATGATTTTCAACATATATGACGATAAAACAAAATTTTCTAATGTAAATAATACTTCTAACTTGAAAAATTAGATAACTGTCAGTTTTACAAGTTAGTGACTTGATAAAATAAACTTTCTTGATTGATATTATGTTTTTGGAAACTGACGTTTACAAATGAGAAACAAATAAAAATGTTTACTGTCATCATCAGTAGGAGAAGACCTTTTCGACATTATATCGTCTTGCTGAGTTATTAAATCTGTTTTTTCTTTTTCAATATGAATCCCTCTATAATCTAAGATTTCGTTTTCATTCTGATTACAGGATATAGGTATAATATGTTTTTAAGGCTCGTACACAGGGGCCATAAACTTGCGAAACTTATTGAAAAACGGACTGAAGGCATCAACGGTGATAATTCATTGATGAATTTCGTTCTGAGAGCCGAGTAAGGTTTTCTTCAAAAGAATATATCAAACGTGCTCTTAATGCGAACAGATAAATTGTCAGCCATATTTGCTGAAGATTTCCTAGTTTTACCACTTTTATCTGATTTATAATGCGAGAAGAGTTTTTTACAGAGAACTTGACGAGTATTCGAGTCCTTATACATAGTCAGAATTGCAACAACAACAAGGAAACTGCCGATATGCTCTTTTATAGGTCAAAGTTTACGCTGACGTTAATAACCCGTGTCATTTCACAGTTGGCGTCGCGTGTGAGCCATAGTCGGTTTTCCGGATGAAACATTTGAACTGCTTCCAGACAGGAAGCTGAATAGGAAATACAGACGCGACCCACAACTCGTCGTGCGACTTAGTAATCTCAAGTAAATTCATAACGCTTAAATTTCCCCGGGGTGAGGTATGAGCGACAACGGAAAAACATTAAGTTTCGTTGACTTTACTGGCGGCACGTCGAACATGAAGTGGGCGATAAACGCTCCATGTCTCGCGAACTTGCTCTTGATATGTAGGAAGTTTGCGAGTTAGGAGGTTGAGGAGGAGTTTTAAGGGGTTAAGGTTGATGAATTGTCTCGAACTCATCATATCCCGTCTGTCTCCTTGAAGCATTCGGAAAGTAGATAGGTACAGGACAAACGCGATCGTGGCTTTATGTATGGCACTAACCGCACCTTATGTGGATTATAATATAAATTAAAGTTTCTCAAAGCCAAAGAAAACAATTGTGGAACATCCTTTGTTGTTCAAGGTCAAATCGGATCAGTCAATTCATATTGTTGTCAGACCATTTTAACTGAGTAAACAGTAGGTCGTCATCAGTTCGGATCTTAATTATGATATATCTCTAGTTACGCAAAAACGAAATATTTTTTTACATGAAACATCAAATTCGATAAAAGTGCGGATTTACATCTCCCAAGATTTCAAGGTGTAGGTACCAAAATTGGTAGGTATTTTCAAATTTGTTAAAACAATTCGCAAATATCTACGAGACTAGGAGGATGTTCTCCTGGATTTTTGAAATGTTGAGAGTTTTTCAGTCTGTCCTAACGAAACCTCACGGACCACGTTACAATAATTATCGGAGGTAATATCCCAAGACTATGACAAATAGCCGACTATTATTTTCGACCTAATTATATCGAGAGCGTTTTGTATTTCGACAATTTGATAAGACCATATGAACATTAATAATCTGAATAACTCCCGAGAGCTTTAGCTCGAGGGAGTTATTCTTTGATTATTAATGTTCATTTGGTCAAATTGAATTGTCGAAATACAAGTTGCTCGAGATGAATTAAAGAAAATAATAGTCGCTTTTTGTCAAAGTCGAGTGATATTCAGGAAGATTATTTCATGAACACGCTCCGAACGCTCGCATCCGCGGTCTTTTGTATTTAAGACCGACTTATTTATAATTATTTTGCAAAAAAATTGCTATCCCAGCCAAGTTTTGAACTCGGAACCCTCCGTACATTTTCAATTCTGAATGAATGTTATGCCGAATTTTGACACTTTAAATTAGCCGCTGATATTTCTTTGTTTACCTAAATAGTCGATAATATTGCATATCGTGTGACTGAATTCGTGACTTTTCATTGGCGGAGCCATGTGTGAATGAAATAATCGATATAATTTCCAGTGACTAGAATAATTAGATTCGGATTCCATCAGCAGTCAGAAATTTTCCGCCATTGTAGTCTGGGTGCCGGTGGGACAAATTGCAAATTATTAAGAAAGTTTTCTTACTTTCTTTTTAGCTGTATTAGGCGGAGTCTACCATAATTTTCCCTTGTGAAAATTTTGGTTGATGCCAAGTTCGCTAGCAACATTAGGACTGCTGAATTATCTCATCATAGATGATATTATTCTTCTGATGACTTACATGGCGTTTCACCTCAAACTGGACAAGCATATATGACTTCTAGAAAGTCATGTTTGCCCCATGGCATATACCCCGCTTTCAAGGCATGAGCGAGATACGGCAATGTTTAATGTCAACTTTGAGCAATATTCTTATAACTGCGGTAAGTTGTGCGTAACCTTTGGAATAACGGTTTCTGGTAACATCTTATGGGCCTACCACAAGCTCAAGCTTCACCACAGTTTGGCTTGCGCAGGCATCTCGTACGTAAAGATTGAACACAACAGTTGCTACCACACGGCACAGTTAAGTACGTGCAAGCCTCATTCTTTACGAAGTCGGCGACACGATCATAGATTAAAGAATTATACGGACACGATAACAATATGCGTCCGAACGAAGAACTTTTGCGCAAGCCGGGCTTGTACAGGCAAAATTTCAAGCAGGTCGAAAATTACACAAGCCAAGCCGTGGGGTTTGCGCGGTATACTGTTTTCCCAACCACACGCTCAGTGTTCAGTGTTCAAGCCGGTTTGCGCAAGCAAAACTGTGGTGAAGCTTGAGCGTGTGATAGGCCTATTAGTGTTTTTATTACACAATTCAATTGTTGTAGTAGTCTGGAAAAAATTCAATATGGCGGAAAATCTGAAAAGTTGAATTTTTTTCTTTTCGATTCACCAAATTGATTAGCATAGTTTTGAAGTAGGTGCCCGATTTCCTAGAATTTTCCGTGAATCATCCGAATTTTTTCCAAAATTTGAACTCAACTCCTAACCGTTTGGCTGCGTTCCTAACAGTTTACCTGTGCTCATAACCGTTTACCTGTGCTCATAACCGTTTATCTGCGCTCTTATTGAAAAACAAATTTCACCCACAATTGTCGGAATCTTTCGAGGTTGAGCTATCTCACATTCTAAATACCGATATGTCGACACAGAATGAAAACATATCCATTGGTTTTCTTTTTGTTGCCTCCCTAAGATTTCTTTTGGCGTACTTACATAATTTTTATTCAAAAAACTGGTGATGATCTTACGAAGACTAAACTTGTGCTAACCGCCTGACAGAATGACCCGGATAGAAATATAAATTAATACACAATTCATGTGTAAACCAATATTCATATGAAAACCAACCTTCGCCATATAGAATGAGGCTCAAACAGGCATATTTGTTAATAACTTTCTTCGAACAAATGTAGCAATTGTTCACAACCAATTGAAAATGGACAATTTGAACCAAATATAATGATATAATTGCTACTTGATTCTAAGTATGTATGTTGTATTATAAATGGTCCATGATTTCATACCATTATATCCTAATTTCAGTGCATGATAGTCAGTTCAGAACGCATTCAAAAATCAGTCAAAAGGATAATTTTGTAGGTGATTATCAGAAGTCTTACATTTTTCGGTTGAGTCCTTCAACAAAATGTGTCAATTCAATGGTCAAACTTTCAGTTTTAACTTATATGCAAGTGTACTCACATAATTCTTTACCTATAATTTGATCTTTGAAATTAAAAGTGAAACATCTAGTGGGTTCTGCCAAACGTCGGAGAGAACCACTGCGCATGTGCGATAGGAAATATTGTGATTGGGTAATTGGCAGTACGAAAAAAATTTGATAAGGTATCCATGGATACACAATCAAATGCTGCTCTTCGCCGCGAAAGTTCAAGACGCATGCGACAACTGGCCCTGGATTTAGGGGAAACGAAGTACGAAGCCTACACTTTTGTATACGTATTTGCCACACGATTCTTAGTTAGTAGTCGTTACACCAGTGTTTCTATGCATCTATGTCTTAAAATATTTAATTGATTGAATGTCAAGGTAGTGAATGTAATAAACAAACAAATCATCGAATGATTTACAAAATATTTCGTCAGAAGAAATGGCATGAGAATTTTCTAAAAGTGAATAAATTAAATGTGTCGTGTGGATCCTATGAAAATTAATGAGTTAGATAAATAACCGTTTTTCATTGATTCGAATGGCTATAGGGAAGTTGTTTTCATACACTTTTTCGCCATTTTAGCAACACTCAATCATCGCAAGAACAAAATATGAGAAACATTTTCTTAGAAGGCCATCCTTTGTTTCAATTTAGCAGCATTATACATCTCTGTATATTGAATTAATTATCTTTCGGTGTTTCCCCCTCTTCTTCAAAGAGGTGAGGATTACAACATTACAAAGATGATTTAAGTGAACCTTATACAAGAAAACGGAACATATGCATGTCATGTCCTCGAATAATTATTGCCACATGATATAGTTCCGAGGCCATAAGGCCATCAAATGTGTAGTCCATGCAGGGAAAATGTTGAAAATCTGATATACTGAGAACGTGATTTGAATTCTCTTCTGGGTTTTATCACACCTGAATAAATAGGGTGAGTCGCGAGGAACTGTCCATATTACTTCCACGTTAGAGGCCATTCAGATGTATATCAAATGACCATTTAAAATTTACTCCTCTTTACAAGTTTTATCGATGTGACTTTCGGTTTTCACCGAAAATTTCTATCCGTCATAACATTTGAACGATTTTTTTGATTCAATTGATATTTTCGAAACATATGAAGTACCTGTAGGAACTAACTTGTTCATAATTCTGTAAATAATAATAAACGTCTTTATTTGATAGATATTATCTACTCAGAGGCGAAGTCTAGCAGAGATATTCAACTTAATCCCCCGAGCAGAAGCAGAAAAAAAATAACATATTCACTATGAAAACTTACAAAAATATTCAATATTCCAAATCAGTGAATAACAATTTTCTCAATGAATCGATATAAGGAACAAGACAATGTATCGCCTCCACACACCATACAGCATTTCCATAAAACATGTTTTCAGGACGGGCTAATGAAAATTTTCCAATTTGATTTGATCTCAGCAGTGGAACACCCTGATTGGAGGTTCATTGAGAACTTATCAGTTTGATCTGGAAACTTCTCAAGAGTTTCTATTTGTCTTCTCATGAAGAGGTTTTATGCTTCTTGAGCATGATTCTTTTTTACAGGGTGTCCCAAGTTCGAGTGCCTATTCTGGAGAACTAGACATATGTATATATGTATTTGAAATCTGAAAATTGGTACTATGATATTGTTCAAATTCCCTATGAACCTAAAATATTTATGGTGCCTGAGCACCTCCGGTTATACAAGGAGTGAAAATAATTTTTTCCAAAAAAATTTTTTTCATATTGTCGTTCCTGATGTGATTGAGTTTTCAATGCTGAAATCATTTCTGTTTAAATTATTGTATTTGTTCGGTCCCCACATAAATAATTTGTACATATTCGCTGAAACATTGGTATGTATATATGTAAATGGTAACTAAAATATCGAATTGGCTTTGCATTATGTCCACAAGGCAACTCAAGGAGGCACGATGCAACTCTATGTTTTGGCTTATTCTGAAGCAAAACCGTCAAATGTCCCCCCCCCCCCCCCCGACGGGGTTGAAAACTCTGTGGTTCGAATAGGTACTAAACCTCAGGAGAGACACAGACTCAACAACACGTAACCAGTTCAACTACGAACGCCGCGACACCTCTAGTACCTAGTACGGTCAAGTAAGGCCCTTAACATAACACGCGCGCCGCAAAACTATAGTGCAAGCCAGAAAACCCCACTTCAGCCTTATCATATCCAGCACGCAGCATACCACAGGTGAGTCAGAACATATTTGCTTTTGTGTACCTTGTACGAAATCTCTTCATTGTGTCCTCCAGAAAAATTATCAAAGCTCACAAGAACCGGTGCGAACCTCATGAAATACAATCCACTTCGTCAGGGAATTAACCCGAGATCAAACAGTATTCATTCAAATAATTTTCAATATATCGAAAAATACCGGAAAAAAAGCAAAATATTCATAGTCAGTATTATGTTATTTTTTTTTAATCTGAACATTCCGAGTGTAAAGCGTTCTCAGATCGTCAAACTACTGTAGAATATTGTGGAAAGGTCTTTTGAATTTCATGAATATCATCACTCGATGTTTGAAAATTTTTGTCGAAAACTGTGATTGAAAATTTGCCATAACTTCTGTTTTTAAAATTTTCAAAGCGTACCTAATCTCCGGTGATCGGATGTTGATCTGTCGAGCCGTCGATCTCCGATCATCGGTGATCAGACTTCTTGAAGCTCACCGTTAATACCTTGAAATTATTTTCCATCCGTGAATAGGAAACTCATCGATTTCAAAGAGCGAGTAACCATACCCAATGGATTATTTTCTACTATTTTAATGGAAGAAACTGCACGACCAATTTTACATTCATTCGTCTTGTTGAGTAGGTAATAAAATTACCTTTCAAATGATGTATCACAATCCCATTTGAAAAAAATAAATAGAAGGGTGTGGGGTGTAGGGGTGAGAAATATCAATTAATTCAAAATGCATAGGATAAATTGCTTCTGAAATTTGAAATCGACACAGTTGCAAGGATTTTTCTCAATAATTCTTCGTTCAAGAATTATTGACGAGTTTACTTTTTCGGCACGCTGTATCTAGATTCATCAGTTAGGAAGGACGTCGATCACAAGTCCTGAAAGATTCTTATACTGAGCATTGTCGTCTTTTCCCCATTTCGGATGAGTTTATTCATTTGAAATCCTTTATTTTCGTTTTGGTAAATAAACCATTTTGTTTGAATATTACGGAATGAAGGGGATCCACTCGATATGGGAGGCAATGGACTATGCGAGTTACTGTTGTGAGAACGAAATTTCTTCTGAGCTCCCCTCAATCTTCCTCCTAGGATCAACATCCTTAGGGTTCCACGTCACGATGTATTTGTTTCGCAAAGAAAACAAATAAGAGCCTGCAAGATTCCTCCGGCGTATTACAAACTTTTAATCGAGTTCAAACAATATTTATTTTTTCGGGTCGCTATTGTATCCCCAGAGATCTCTTCCGAGTCGGATATGCTGTTTATAAAGACAGGATGAAATGGAAATCTGGACATGGTTCCCTAAGAACATGTATATTTAATATGTGTCTCGGCGTAGCCTTCAGTGACGTTCATTTTACTTTTGATTAAGTAATTTTTCAGCGGATGCTGGGTGAATGCTTGCTTTCAGCGTTTCATTCAATATTGACACTGTGAAAATTGCGAACGGAAAGCGTATTTTGGGTGTATTTAGTTCGTAGCGTGAGACTTCAGGTAGATAAATTGATTATTTCCTTATGTGGTAGCATTTCTGAATGAATAAAGTTATAGCATCAATTTCAGCAGAGTAGTCGGTCATTATCTTTGAAAATAATTTCATAGAAAATATTATGTTTCGGACATTAAATTTGTCTTCAGCAGTATTGATATACCAGCATGTAATCATGGCCGGACTATGTCGGATCTTCTAGGCAATGCACTTATTTAGGCCCATTCAACCTTTTCAAAAATGACAACATTTCATCTGAAAAAGAAGCGTCCCTAACTGACATTTTGAAGTATTAGGGCCACTTGCACCGTATGACAAAACTGTAGATTAACACGTTGAGTGCCATGTGAGACCACATAGGTATCACACTTTTTTGGGAGCGGCGAGCCGCGTGAGACCACTCTGGTCTCACGACCAACGACGCATATCTAAATCGCGTATTTCTCCAGTGGTCCCACGTTTACAGGTGGAAAGTGTATAGAGTAGAGCATGGTCTGCTACGACAAATTTTGTGTTTGGCCTGCGATATGATGCATTATGTTATTATCTAGGAGGGTTTGAGTTTTTTTATGTAGTGAATATTCTGTTAGCAGTATCTCTATCAGTTGTGACGAAAATTTTTTGGTAGCCGTATCTATATTTTGTGCATTTGACGACGAAAAATTATATCACCAGCAATCGGACTCAAAAGTACATAAAAAATGAGAAAATTGATGGTCCATATATTGATTTCTTTCAATTGAACACTAGAGAAGATGAATATGCAAAAAAAAAATCGTGGCCACTGGGTCAGTTTTGGTGGCACTCAACGTGTTAAATCCAAAACCTCGATTAGTGTCTATGATTCTCTTGCACCGTGTCGTAATCGTAGTTTAACAACCATAACTAACGCTTAATAGTTATTTAATCAACTAGTTTATTAATGACAGCGATTAATGGTCGAAATATTTTAACGCGTGAGCGGAGCGAGCGCGTTAATGTTTGAGACCATTAATCGCTAGATTAATAAACGAGTTGATTACAAGATTTTTCCGTCGACCTCATCATGAATTGAAAATAAATTCTGGATTCAAAAAGATTTTTATTTTGCGTAATAGACAAATTTGACATAATGTGAATTTCTGTGTTCATTTCTATATATTAATATTTATGCTCCCTATAGAAGTTTTCGAAAAATTCATGGATGGAATATAGGACATGTGGTGAAATTTTGAATAGTTTAAATTTTTTTAACGATTTAATTGAGTTTCATTTTTACCTTAGACATCAACAAAATACCATTAGAAGCATTCGCCATGAACTCTTCCACATGTTCTTTTCCGATTTTTCGATCAACAGTTTTTTTTATCTGCTTATATCAATGTTGTCTTCAGCATCGAATACTTTGATCACAAATTTGCTTAATGCCCCTTTTCTGCAATACACAGTATGCCAACAAAACCGTTACCGAAAATTTCAGAACGTTCTTCTCCTTGCACCAAGATCGAAATTCTTCCTAGGTTTTCTCATAAATGTCGGCTCTTTCCAGATAGCATACTCAAAATTACTGCTTCAGCAGTTTTTCCCACATGTAGCGGTGTCGAAGGGATATTTTCTTCGATATCCATTATGCAAAATAACGTAACTGGTAAAATCAGATTCTGATCGAAAGCGAATAATTAAATTTGACAGTTCGATAGTGCTCCGACATGGATGCATCTATGCTCCGACTGAATATTTTATGTTCGGTTGCCATGATAATCATGCATTAATACAAGAAATCATGCATTAATAGGGGTCATTAATGGATGATTTCGAGTGCGTTAAAATGAGCTTTTATTCTATGGTCGACGGAAAAGATAATAATCCTCCAAATTGAGAGGATTAAATGGAAGTTTAACGATAAACTTTGAATTCTAACCCTGCATTCATGGATGACAAAAGTCAGGCTTGTTTCAAAAATTATGTTTAATTATAAATCAAATTGAAAAGAATAATGGCTGAAGTAGAAATTATGGATTTTGGTTTTCCTAGGCGTAGATATGAAAGATCAAATTGGTGTGGAAGGAAAAGCACACACAAGAATGAATAATTGAACTAAATGTTAACGGTCAAGGTAAAATATGAACTGAAAACTGAACAAATTCATACATTTCTGATAAAATTGGAGGTTCAGTTCTTATGATACCTATGCAGAATTATTCTTCAATTTACAGTGACAAATGGTATCATTCAATCGGCATCAATGTTATCACCTATGTGTTGAAATAAAAGTGAATAAATATTAACAAAATTCCAAGATGCATGTTTATTGAAAACATTCATATCACATGAATATGTGATATAAGATACAAGAAAATTCTTGTAGATGTTTCCCTATTATCCAAAATCAGGTTTGTTCATGCTTTTCGATCATTTCTTCTCTATTTGCCTCAGTTATTTCCATACAAGAATCCATTAGTTTATCATATTTTACATCCAAATCTGAAGTGGTTTCTAACCATTCATTTGAAGTAGAATATTCCAAAGAAAGATGTCAACTTGTGCAATGAATGTTGCATCGGTTTTTAGCAAAGAAATTCGTTATTACAAACTCTTTCAATTTGCGAAATGCTCGATATCAAAAAATGTCTAAACATAGAAACTGTCAAAGCATAAAAAGGGATAAAATAAACAACGTGAAGATAGGCACAAGTACAAATTTACGTAAGAATAACCAGATTTGTGGATTAACTTTAATCTAGTTACATTCAGCCTTGGTGCAAGCCAATGTGTTCATTACAGTTCTAAAAACAGTGCTGTAATGAATTCATTACAGCATCGTTTTCAGTAACATTTTTCGTTTTTTGGTTGTCAGCAATGACTTCCGATCCTTTCAAATTTCAGCAGACGTCAATTTGGAAATGTCAATTTTCGTACTTAATAACATTCACACCAACTGCCAAGATACAATATGAAAGTCACTAGGACCTATAATTTGAATTTTTTCATTTAATTTCACAAAATTTGAGTAAAATAGAGAAAACATCGTCTAATACTCGTTGCAGAATGCATTTCCAATACTCATGCGTTCGTATTGGAATAGGAGCCCATTCTGCAACTAGTTTTAGAATATACTATTGCTACATTGTATCTGCTGTCACGTTATAGCACTGAAAGCACGCAAGATCTTTATTCCGCAAATTTACATTTTCTGAATGCACGTGATATCACGTCTGATATTTTGTAAATAATCATTCTGACATACATTTGAAACCGATCTGGGTGCTCATTCAATAATTCTTGAATTAATCGATGGAATTTCCCCACTTCTTCAGTTCGTTGATTCATTTGGTAAATCAAATCCCTTCTATGAGAATCACCAGCAACTGTAAAAGCAGCTATATTCCCCATATCTTCTTCCCATATCCTCGCGTGAGCTCACGTGACGTGACAACAATGTGTCTGCACCTTAATATTCGTTACATTCATCCTTTGATTTCCTAGGTAGTAAACTTTCGGTTTTTGTATGAGCAGATTCTATAATCTCAGGTGGGGTGTTTTGCAATTCCAGATCGAATTCAATTGATGAATTCATTTCAGTTTGTTTCGAAGCTAGATAATTAATCTTTTAATACTGAGATGAATTATGACGTTTCGAAAACCGCAATAAATATGACAATCAGAGCGTCTGACACATAGATTTATTCTCTATGTTTTCAAGAGTGTTACGGAATGATTATTCTCACACACTGTGCGAGAATGAAATTCAGTCGAAATGCTTAAAAAACAAGGATTATACTCAAGCTCGAGTTGGTTATTGGTGGTAATCTATAAGGGGCAAAAACCAAGGTTCGAAGTGAACAACAACCGCGGTCATAACAGGTTATTTACTTGAAATCGATAAAAGTGTTGTAGAATGAATATTACATATCAAGTGATGGAATACTGACATTCTATGGTCAAATTCGATGTTGGAAGAGCTGTATTCTGTGGAAGTCGTGGAGAAAATTTATTCAATTATATCATATTATCATATTTCATCACCAAAATCATCAACTCTCAATATGAATGGCATGAAAATAAATCCATCACCAACTGTAAAATATTCAGGAGTTCAGATAGACAACAGATGCAACTTTAATGCTCACACAAAAATGACTGAAAATAGACTATTTCCAGAGCCACCAATTTTTCCGAATTAACAAATAAAAGACCAGGGATTAACATACATACTGCAGCAAAAATGAATAAGACCATAAGTAGACCCTTGATCGAGTATACACACAAATCTACAAGTTGCAGAGATGACAGAGATGTTTTGGAAACTATTTGAATGAATACGATGGTTCCAACAAAAATGTATTCAGCATTGAATACTCCATCATATCAAAACAAAAAAATTTAATAGAAAAATTTCGAACAAATCTATTTTCACTTCTCGTATAACCAGAAATGCTGAAGCTCCAAAAATATTAATGCTCAGTAGAGAATTTCGAACAATATCATAATTCCAATTTTCAGATTTCAAAATAAGTCCAGTTCTCCAGAAAAGTCTATTAGGCATTCGAACTTGGGACACCCTGTACATCAAAAATGTAAATTGAATGGCTGAAGACCCTTGATCGATGGCCAATTGCTAAGAGGCACAGAGGCAATAAAGAACTGAATTGTCTACTTGAATTGTCAAGTAGGCTTATTTCTACAAACCGTGACATAATGAGCTCTAGTCTCGTATCTCAAACAAAATGAATGACGAAACTAATTTCAAAAATCTCCCAAATAAGCCGTCCGACACGAGCCGAGACATACACATTCCGATATTTCATCACGTTTGAAATGGAATCAAATCGATTTCAGGAATCAGAAATGGATTGGATGTATACGAGGCGGTCCCATATTTGCCTAGGGATCGTTTTTATCCGGCCAGGATAATCCGGGATCGAGCTGCATCCGGATGGCGGCTCCCAAACATATGTAAAGCGCGTTTAAAAATTTTATCAGCGAACTTTGTCGAAATCATCCATATCGGGTATCACACCTATGCGGTCTTGCATTGAAAATTCATTTCACCGCCTTTGAATAATTCATGAACGTGAATGCAATTTTCCGCAAATTAGTTTCACATTTCTCTTACGTGATACGTTATTACGAATCCTGTGGGAGCTTCGAAGATTTTTGGGGAAACGCATATACTCGTAGAGTGCGTCTGGGACTATAAGATCGTCTCGTATCAAACAACAAATTGAAGTGAAAATTTGAAATATGGTAGAATATTTATTTTCCGTTTTTAGATTCTCTGAAAACATCATCAACAGGGTTGCCAGTAATTTAGTGTTTTGGAGATTATTAATCATGAAATTCGCTGAACTTTTTTCATATAAAATTTGATACTTCGATCGCTTTTTGATTGCTCATTCTACTGGGTGGTCAACTAAGGAATTCCGATTTGAAAGCGCTCTAAAATTGTTTTGAATAGAAATAGATAAGTGGGGTTGGTCTCAAACGAAGGAGGGGTTCATGGAAATTCAGTCGCCATGGGTTACTGGACGGGTGAGGAGCGTTCGTTCTGTGTGCGCGCTTATTACCAAAATCAAAATTCTTGCATTATTGTGCGTCGTCGTCGTCTCAACGGCTATGTAAACCAACAAAATTGCCGGTATTGGTCTTCAGAAAACCCCAAAGAGAAACATGAAACTCAATTGCATAGTCTGAAGGTCACACTTTGGTGTGCAATACACGCACAAGACATTATTGGCCCGTACTTTTTCGAAGACGGACGCGGCCGAGCAGTAACAGTGGATTCTGATCGTTATGTGGACATGTTGAACAATTTTTTTGAACCAGCCCTTCAAGACTTTGATGGATACAGTCGGGACACTTGGTTTCAGCAAGATGTAGCCACTTGTCACACTTCAAATCGGTCTTTACCTGGTATTCAGGCGCTTTTTCCTGAAAAATTGATTTCTCGGCGTGGAGACCTTCCATGGCCCCCCAGAAGCCCGGACTCGACTCCTTGCGACTTTTACTTATGGGGATACCTCGAAAGTGTAGTCTACCGCAACAATCCCCGCACTTTAATTGCGTTGAAGGAAAATATCCGCCAGGAAATTCAAGCCATCGGTCCGGAAACTTTGCGACGTGTTTTTCTAAATTTGGGGGTTCGACTCGACGGGTGCCTGCAGAAAAACGGTGGACATTCGGAAAGCGTAATTTTCAAGAAATGAATTTCCATAGAGCTGAGCATTATTTGCAGAAAAAAATCAAAATTGACTTGATAGTTCTTGCTTTATTTCTCCTTTAAATCGGAATTCCTTAGTTGACCACCCAGTACATAAACGAGGTATATCATTTCATCACGGTGTCTGTTTTTCTAGGTTTTTGGGCCAGCAATGATCTCAATCGACTCATCGATCACGAATCCGCGTTCAAATTCAGTTATGTCCGTCTGTCTAGCCGTGAACCGATAAATCAAGAGTAGTTCGAACCTGGCCTAGATTTAGATCCCGAATGTAGAGGTTAACTTCGTTAATGAGCAAAGTTCAACCAGAGGCGTTCGAAATTTTATTTTCCTGATATTTTGAAAACTACGGGTTGGATCTAGATTAAATTATGCATTTAGATGAAGAATGACGGATTCAAGATAGGTGCATTTTCTTGTCCAGATCGCACAACAAGAACCACATAAAATTATTGACTAAAATGCCAATATTTTTGGGATAGCATATTCAGTATCATGTACTGTTGCTTTGCCAGTTGCAGTCAAATTTTCGTGAGAGCCGTCAACATTTTTTCAGTGATGTATGTGATCCATTTTCTAGCCTTTTTCCTATAGCAAACACTCAATAATTCGATAAATCAGATCCGCGTTCATTGATATAAATCGAACCAACAATTCCCCCTCGAAGTCACCTGGACTAAGATAGATGGCATACCTGTCATTTGCTCCTTCAGCAAGTAAGAATGTGAATATTCCCATATAAACATGCAGGCTGGGAGCGCGAGAATCGTTTGAATTTAACGAGACCTGTCGAATCAAATGGTTCAAAGTGAAAGCTAATTCCAGCAGAAAATACAAAGTAATATAAAATAAATTAAATGCAAAAAAAAATGTTTGAAAAAAGCTTTTATTTGACTGCTCAAAAAAAAATAAAATGAAATTTTCCTTTAAAATTTCAACTATCAACTCATAACCTCATTATACACAATTTATATGATCATAAAAGCTTGTCACGAGTTCTGTGTAGGTATTTAATTAAACTGATATATAAAAAAAATGCATTTAGCAGTCTTAGATACTCAATTGAATAGGTACTAGTTTATTTACACAAAGTAAATCGCGCGACAAGCTTTTATGATCATATAAATTGTGTATAATGAGGTTATGAGTTGATAGTTGAAATTTTAAAGGGAAATTTTATTTTATTTTTTGTAGAGCATTGAAATAAAAGCTCTTTTCAAAAAGTTTTTTTGCTTTTAATTTATTTTCTACTTTTTAGTTATTTCTAAATATTCTCGGCAAGCCCTTTCATTTGATACCCATATTGCAGTAGTGCATAGAAAATAACTATTCTGCCGTCTTGGATGTTCCGCCATATTGGATTTAGAATCACGTCAACATTATTTTTCGAGTTACTCTCAACAAGGCCTTTCATTTGATACCCATATTGTAGAAGTGCAAAAAAATAACTATTACGCCATCTTGGATGTTCCGCCATATTGGATTTAAAATGACGTCAAAGCTATTTTTTGAGTTATTCTCAACAAGCCCTCTCATGTGATACCCATATTGCAGAAGTGCATACCAAATCACTATTCCGCCATCTTGGATTGTCCGCTGTATTAGATATAGAATGATGTCATAAAGTTTATCGTGTATTGTCATCGAAATCAAACGTGTATACAAAATTTCAGCTCAATCGGTTCCACCCGAACATACATACATACATACATACATTGCAAGTTAAATAAAAGCTTTTAATAATAAAACAGAGGATAACGTCCACAGGACATAGAATTTTCGATTATTATTACCTTGCGGGTTCCATACCGTATGAACGGGCGTATTCAACTTCCCACGGTAAATGCATGAGACTTCATATTATAAGTACTTGCGGAACTCCGTAGAGAAAAATGAATAGACGTAGAGATCTAGTTTTTGAAGGGACCTCTGGGATGAAGCGTAGACATTTGCCGGTTAGGTGGAACACTGACATTGGTTGTACTTGATTGTTCCTGCTAGGGCTAGGGAGTAATATAAGTTCACCCGTATGGCACTGATGACGGCTAACAAGCCAGAAAGCCAGAAACCGGTATGTCATTATCCTGCTGCGGTGGGGTCACCCGGTGGTATAGGTACTTTGGAAATTAGATCTCTACTAATACATTTCTCTCAACAAAGTAATATCATCGATACATATCAGATTCAATAGATTTGAATATCAACAACTGCCAAGATGTAGTTTGTGCTCATGACTACTATAAGTGTTGTTTAAAGACGACCCATTTTTCTGTCGTATTCTCATCTAAGTTGGGTAATGTTGCTCTGATGAGATCTATACAGATCGAAGTCTTGATCAGCAACTACTCACTTCAATGGGAATGGAACTTTTGAGAGTTTCCCTGATGGTGCATGTTTATATGGTTCGAGTCTTGGACAAAGGAGAGAGGAGACGCGGTATAGGATGATAAATCTTGAAGCTAAGATGCCACATAATGAAGAACGAACTGGACGACTGTATTACTACAAAACGAGAATCACGCCAAGATCTGAACGACGTTGTCACGTTGTCTGAGATTTTCGATTCATTAACGTCGAATCCTTCCAGAATTGCCATAACCGACATTCGTCGGTTATTTAACAGGTTCCAACGTGACAACACCGGTTGTTCCAGTTTCATTCATATATTGTTTCGCGACCAATCAGCGAAATTGGCCTTCGATTCGACATTTCATGTTTGCTACACGTTGCCTTTCCGATATCTAGTGATTCTCTGAGACATTTCTGATTTTTCTGAAGATCTTGAGCCAAGTCGGTTAAAATAATGGTACGTAAGTGTCAAGTTTGTGGCAAATTGGACTCCTACAACCCCGTTGATAAGAATTTTAGATTCTTAGTCAATATACAACACTAGTTTGAGTTTTCACAGGTTAGTTTCATGTTTGCAGATCAGTGGCGTAGATTGTTCAATGTTTATAATTTTACTTTTAGATTTCCTTCAAAATATTGAGAGAAGAAATATATGGCTTTCAATTTTGGACTTGGCTGATGCTGAAAACTCACCAAATTTCTTCAAAATGATGTCAATCCTGTTCGCATAAAACAACTCTGGGAACTTGTAAAACTGGAGCAACCAGTGGAGAAATTTGATTCAAAGCCTTCCATCTCTAATTTATTTCACGGTGAAGAAAATGTGTAATCAGCTATTTTAGAACTGGAGCAAGCAGTTGGGCAATTCGATTCACAACCTTCAACCTCTACCTCTAAAATCAGAAGGGGAAGGTAAATATTTCATTCACACACTGCCCATATCGAATTATTTTATAATGTTCAAGACTAATTATACTGTTACATTACAGAAAGAGAGCTTACGTAGGTGATTTACATACCAGTGATTTTTCCACACCTGAGAAAAGGAAAAAGAGTATAGTATGAGTATTATCAGAAGGAGAGTGCAGAGTCAAAGCAAAAAGATACTCATATAACGTAAGTCTGTTCGAAGGATGAAGAATGAAATCACCTTGATGAAAACACTGATGGATAGTTTGAGAGAAAAATCGCTTGTTTCGAAAGCTCAGAAGCAACCATATCTGCATGTCTCCTTTTTGTTTATTGTTTCAAGTTTTTGGTGAAACTAGCATGTAACTTGATTTTTTTATGATTCGAGATGTGGGAGCCATTAGATTTTAAATAGTGTTTTGCATAGCTAGTAACACAATTATGTCGTTTGAAAACTCATCTTAGACATGGAAATAAAGTATCGTATCGTTACTTCAGAAAGAAGATTATATTTTTCTGAGAATTAACAAGTTACTCGAATATGAAGCTGTTCTTATGTTCTCATTTAATTATACGTTTTAGATTCAGAAAAGTATTTTTGAATGTCTAAATTGATTTGATCCTTATGATTCTGAAATTTTCGATTTTGAACAGTTTTTACTTATTCCTGAAAAATTAACATATTATATGAGTTGCATGGTATTACACAGTCACGGATGAAGTAGAACAACATTTTGAGACAACCAGAAGATAAAATTTTTCTTTTTCAGGCATCTGTCAATCCTGGAGCTGCTACTGATTTATTCGAGAGAATGTTGAAAGGATCGAGTAGGCAAAAATTTAATCCCTTGCATTAACTTTGGCATGTTATTCACCAAAAGGATACAATTTTGTTGGAAAACCCTTGAGCAACGGCCTTCCGCTTTTAGAATAGGGATCCATCATGAAACAACTAAACTCTTAGATGAGTCAAAAAACAATAGATCAAGATCTATGAATACAAAACTTATATTCTTTAGGAATTAATAATTTAACGATTTCAATGTATTGTGCTATTGTGGAAACTGATTGTGATTGACTATAATTATCGTTTCAAAAAACACCTATCAGTGATCATTTCGATATTTTATTGGGTAATTCATTTTTTGTAACATGCGTAAATCTTCTGACTCAACATATTTTCATGATTTTATTAATTAAATTCAGGTGAGCTCATTTTTTTTTTCAATCGGTTCGCCTTTAGGGCGGATTCTTCGGCAAGTTCATTCAGCTAATACATATCAAATTGGAACCAAATTTCAGCTCATTATGGTTAATAGTTCCAAAGATATTGAGCTCCGAAGCATTAATTTTCAAATGTGAATAACTACGAAACCACGTGAAAAAATTGGACCATAATCGGACAATATGGGTATATTTATTGCTTTCCGTCGAATTTAATTGAATTCTGATTTCATCAATAAAAAGTTATTTACCTGAGGTGCGCATAGTGTACTTTTCCGGATGAAAATACAGTTAGACCAGAGACAAACTGGTTAGACATAGGACACTCGGAGGTGTACCACTTCCCCCTAAAAAACACGGCAGATCCACGCCACTGGTGGCAAATGAATTCAGGCGAATCTAGTCTCTGCATTGTTGCCAGCGCGATTACAGTGGAACAAGGACATCTACATCGGTCCTTGTTCCACTCATGGGAAATTGGTCGTATTGTTGGCTTGAAACGTTCTTGAATTTATGAATGACATGCCAGGTCTCCTCTTTCCTTTGTCTAAGGTTCGAGTCAAATACGTGGAGGTTGTGGATATTTATATCAATGAACGCGGTATCTGATTAATCGATGTTATTCTTGGAGGAAATGTTGTTATTAGTTTTATCCTAGGATGAATATGGAGGCCATCGAAGTATACAAATGAGCACAAAAGAACATAAACAGAAAAGAAGAGACTCCCATTGTTAGCAATGCTCGGTTACCAGCGATCTGCAATGTTCTATATCTGTCAGAAGCGGAGGGAATGAACCGACCGTCCTCGCCGGCAATGGGGCTGCGGCTATAAATAAAAGGGAGAGATCCAGTGACGTCTCCAGTTCGAAGCAGTCATTCGTCAGGTTACAATCTAAGCGAGAAACCTGTAGAGATGCCTAATACAGTTGTAGCCGAAACGTTAGGTGAAATTCCTATTGGACTCGGAATACTATAATCGATTTCAAGCGGATAACCACTAATAACCGCGGTTTTCTCTGGTCCGGGCCTTGGTTATAGCCCTTCAGGAAGGACCACGTATAACCAACTTGCGCTTGAATGTGGTTATCTGAATCGCGCGAAAATCAACCTCACTTCTTATAACCAGAATCTTAACCCAGCTCTCGAGTACGGTTATCTGCGGTCCAAACGATGACGTTGAAGGGCTAATTCATGACGTCACATACTTATAACCCACAAGCACCAAAAGCGCTTGAATGAAGTTGGTTATCTTTGGTAATTACCACTTAGGACCAGGTTATCCGCTTGAAATCGACCAATAACTTCGAAGTAGAATCCGATAGTGAAAGCCTCCATCGATATAGAAATTCTTTGCACTAATGTGCCACCTTTATAATTTTCAAATCTAGGACACCTTATTTTATCAATGAAAGACTATGGTTCGAAACTAATTATTTCATATAATACGCATCACAGTCCATCATCAGAATATTTTCTGGTAAACACAACACAAGTTTCGCAAATCCAATTTTGGCAACTTCTTCGATATGATAGCATTACATCATGATGCCGAAAAATATTCGATGGGTGTCTCAACTGTGAAATTTTTCGCGATTGCAGAATTGGGCACCTACTCTCGATGCTCATTTATGCGAAATGAGGCATTCTTCAGATGCTTCTCAAGCGTATCATTGGATTCGTAAAGGAAAAGCGTCATGCGGAAAATTAAAAATTTTATGTTCTTTAATCTTCTTATTCGCGTGGTTGGCGAGTCGAAATTAAAAACAGTTTAAAACGAAGTTACGAGCTGCAATATTTCGTGGAGTCGACAGCAGAATGTCTGAAGTATGAATGAGCTGCTTAGCGAGAATTCCTACTCGCCAGCTTACGAACTTCAACTGCAATATGTTTTCCTGTTCATACAACAAGAAAAAGTTGTTTGGACGGTTGGATGATTGTTGTCCGAAAAATAGTTCACACTCATACCCTCATTTGTCTAGATTAAACATTTAACAAGATTATAATCTCATGCATGCAAGGGCCCTGCAATGTTTAAGCTTGTAACCCCTAGAATTATCAAACACCAATTCCAGATCTATTCAAATAACTGCAATAGAATATACCTATGTGATAATAGTATATTCTAAAACTAGTTGCAGAATGGGCTCCTATTCCAATACGAATGCGAAATTCGAGAACGAGCGACGAAGGAGCGAGTTTTCGCCACGATCGATAAATATTGCGGATTTCTTCCGGAACTAGACCAAAATCTGAAATCTAGAATTCCGTTTGGATCTACAAATTTTAGTCACGATTGACGTTCGATATGTCCGGGGTCTGACGTACCTAATTTAAGATGCATATTTTTTCGAATTTAATCGCTATTTGTAGGTGAGAATTCGGTCAATGATCGAAGATTCAAGTATATTTTTACTTTTCAGCTAAAATTCAAGCCCGATATAAATCATTTTTGGAAGCAAAACCGAATTGTTTACATTTCAGGTTAGGTTTAGCCTTGAAACGATAAATAGATAGATTATATTTATGGTTTTTCATCATTCATGTTATACAATTTTAAAGAAATCTAACAAGATCGAAACCTAGGTCAACACCTACCCGCTTTGATGAGGTTGGAACTTTCACTAGTTGTTTGTTGATATTTATATCAATGAACGTTGTGTATCTGATTAATCGATGTTATTAAGGTGGGCGTTCAATGTAGTGTGTTTTTATTTCAAGTGGCATTTGAAAATGGGTTCACTTTGAAAACTGAAATTTTGTGGGTAAACTGAGAAAGGATTGGAGTTCTTGATGAAATTATTTCAATCGATTTCAACCCGAAAGTTAATTTTTTTTCTTTCAAAAATAGAAGAAAATCAGCCAACTCATGCTGCTGTTTTATTTCAACAGAAAGACCCATGAAATTAGTTCAACATCCGATTAAAAGTGAATCTACTGATGATTTCGTTCAGAAAAACAACTTGAAATACGGAATTGGCAGAGAATGGCCAAATTCAAATTTTGGCGGGAAAAATTTCCTGCTTTACCCACATATTCTGTGATTTTATAGTTCGGCGATTTTCGGATAGAGAGCGCCATTGTACATTTCATTCATAATCAGAGAGATAGTCATAGAACTTGACAGTGATGTTCTATGGAGATATTCCATAAAATGGACGGTGGCACCTCTATCGGATGAGCTTTCCTACTCGCTTTAAACGCCGACCTTAATATTGAACTTCCTCATGGAACTAAACTTTATTTTGAACCCACATACATTTACCATAACCGATGCATTCGCCATTTTGTGACATCATGGTTTAAAAATCAACCGTACTCGAATATGAATCTGAACCATCGGGAACCTTACCCAAACCACCAACCAACACAATTTAGTGTAAAATACGCGTAATTTAGAATAATTAGTAGCGGGTTTTCCATAACCGATTCATCAATGAAAACTAGATTAATTATTCAGTGCGACACAAATCTTCATTTTTAATTCACTTTATCACAAGAATTCGGACAAATTCCATCAGGAGCACTTTCGATTTTTGAATGCTCAATTGCTGTTAGATTATCTGCAAGAACGTATTTCAACGAAAGAAAGCACAAGGTGTTAAATCACACGACATGGAGTAGTAGTTCTTGAGATAATTTCATTCCCAAATTATGTTTTCAAAAAATGGATTGTTGAGGTGGCTGTTACGCAGTTGGCACAGTATTACTGACACCACATATCCTCCAGCAGGAAAAAATCACATTGTTCCGTATAGTTCATTGATTGTTTCTGCTAGACCAATTTCCTCAAATATAGAACAATCACTCCGCTAGCATGAATTTCACACCACACAGTGTCTTTAACTGGATTTTATGGTATCTGAATAGTTCATTAGGATTTTCATCACTTCAAATCGTGCTAATGACCTACTAGAATGACTCCGATAGAAATATGAATTTATTCAACAAAAAAAAATTTTTTTTTCAACAGGGCCGATCCTAGCGCGTGCCCCGCACGCAGGCGGCCAAATTCATGGGGCGGCCGCAGGCCGCCATATTTTTATGTTAGTTTGTATAAAATATGATTCTCAACAAATCTCAAAAAGATTTTTTTTTAATTATGTATTATTACTTTCCAACTATAATCATTCAAATGTTGAATGGGACGAAAAAAAAAATTGAATGAAACTGAATTTTTCAATCTTGTCAAATCAAATATTCCTTGTTCTCCTTCACCGACAGAACGAAACAAAAGAATGCTTGCTTCAGAAGAACTTCATACAAAGATCGAAAAAACTACCATCTGAGAGCAATTATCGCGGTATCGATAGGGCCTCGAAATTTGTCGTAAAAACGAAAACGGGTGGGACAATTATTATGGTTTGTAACTTTGTAATGATGCTTTCTGTAGAACTGCCATAGCTTCATAGTTTATATGTTTATTTCTCGTTGCCACAGTTCTGGATTCCGGTCTCTTCCGTGTGAAAATTAATAATAATCCTCCTGTTACATACTAACGAACAAATTGTGTGGAAAGTGTTTTCTATTGTAAAAAAGTTTATATGGCCCAAGTGTCAATGAAATTTTTAGATGAACTCGAAATCCAATATTTTTATACAGTTTTTCAAATTTTAGACGGTCGCGGGTCGCCGCAGTATGAATGTGGCGTTGTTATTCAGTTGGTTCAATAGAGATGGGCTTGAGTGAAATCACACATATATCAAGCCATTGAACTATTAACAAATTATGTCGTTGCTAGTTGCTATATTCTTTTATTTTGATCTTTTCAAAGGGTTTTCTCCGAAAATTTAATTTATTATCATGAAATATTAGAAATGATTGTTAAAAATTATTTGGTTTCTTGTTTTTCCAATTTCACATTAGCCATAAGATTTTTATTAACATTGCCTGTCTCTGTTGCTTGAGGAGAAAGGAGTTTCAGTAAATTAAAAATAATTCAGGATTACTTGAGAAGCAATATGTCTCAGGAAAGACTCTCAAATTTGGCCATTATCTCTATTGAATCTTAAATATCGGAAAGAATTGATATGAGCGAAACTATTGATTTATTAGCTTCTCAAAAAGCTAGGAAAGTTATTTTATAGGTACCTGTTTATACATACTAGTCAGTAGTCATTACGGACTGAATAAAAGACTGTTTCTCTTCGTATTTATACTTTTTGTTATACATATATTAGTTTGCTTGTTTTTGTTTTTTTATTTGGGTGAAATTAATGAATAAAAAACTTTTTTTCTGTTTGTACACATATTTCGTGACATATCAAGTTTGTTTTTTTTCAGAATTCAGTTCGTTTTACTTTCCTATATCACATATTTTTTTATCGAATATTTTTTATTTTTTTATTATGGATGTATCACGAATACAGTAGTATTAAAATTATATATGCGTGTATGAAAATTGCATTCTTATTGTGTAAGATAACATGATAATATTTAGAGAAGATGTCGGATGGCAGAGGGATCATCAAAATATTAACACAATTTTGACCCCCAGTTTTCTTTAAATAAAATTAAGGAAGTGCTCCGAGCGGAATCTTGGGAAGGCTGCAAAAGGAAAACCAATGGATTTTTTTACACTGTTTCCACATCAGTATTTAAAATGAAAGAAAGTTCTACCATTAAAAATTCAAACAATTTTGGATCACCGTGACATGTAAAAAAAATTAAGTTCAAATTAACTAACTGACAAAGAAACTGCAACACACAGGAGGGGCTTTTTGAATTTTTTTTGGTAGAACATAGATAGTATAGCAAGGAGTATATGATTAAATAAGGATAAAAAAATCGCGAAGGTTTTTTCATGTAAACATTTTTTGTTACTAAAATATTGTAGTCGTTTTTTGTGAATTTTTCAAATTTTACAACAAACCAGCCGTTCGAGGAGATCCTAGGTCAATGTCTACTTGTTAAAATGCCTAGAGCTTGTACGCGGAATTTATCGCCGGCTAAGTGAATTTGAAAGAGATCGCATTATTGGACTACGGGAGGCGGGGTTGTCATAAATCCAACTACTCTTATGAGATGGGGTTTGATAATACCCAAAATCGAACAAAAGTAGGTACCGGACGACGAAAGAGCACAAATGAAGTTCTAGGTCGACGTCTAAGACTTATGGCCATTAGAGACCGATTTGCGACGAGTCGATGTTCGGCTGATGAGGTCATCCTGTTATTGTCCGAACAGTTTACCGCCGGATAAGGTCTTTTGGAACGCAGCATTATCGACCCCATTTTGTGTTACCTCTGATGGTTGAGCATCGCCGGCAACTTAGAGTGGTGCAGAGAACGCCAACATTGGAATGTGGAATGGCACCAGGTCTACTTTTCTGATGAATCTCGATTTTCCTTGGGTGCACATGATGGACGAAGATGGGTTAGACGACGTCGAGAAGAAACGTCAGTATGATTTTGAGCGTAATGTACATCGGACAGTGAGTGTTTTGGTATGGGGTACTATTGCACGTGCTAGTAGGTCACCCTTAGATTTTATTCCAAGTAGTTCTCCCTAACCTTCACCGGCTTGAGAATCCAATATTTCTTCAAGATAATGCTCGACTTCATTTTGCCAGAGTTAGTTTGAACTTTTTGAAGAGTCCCATGTGAATCCTTCGCCATGGCCGCCCAGATCCCCGATCTTTTGCTCATAGAGCATGTTAGGGACATCATGGGAAGAAGGCTTGGAAATTTACCCCAGCCATCGCAGACTTCGGCGGCTCTGAGACATAAAGTATAGATAGCTTGGGATAATATTCCTCATAAAAGAAATAGATAATCGCGGTACTAAAAAAATTGTAAGCTCTGTGTTAAACTCTCCGGATTTAAATCATTTACTCCTCTTACTATACTATCTATGTTCTTCAAAAAATTCAAAATTTAATCAGCTCCTTCTGGGTGTTGCAGTTTTTGTGTCCGTTAATATATTTCCACGAAAAAATCTTAGGAAATCGTTGAAATAAATGCTATCCAATTCGGTAATCGAAAATGAAAATTTCAATTTTGCAGGTTTTCCGCCATTTCGATTTTTTTTCATTATTCTACACCACAATTGCAAATGATCCAAAAAATTATAGAAAATAGTTCATAAAGTCCATGAATCGGGTACCCAGCAGTCTTTTATAGAAATATCAATAAGTCCCCTGCTGGAAGCTGACCCAGGTTGCGATCTGTTCAGATATCGTCAGAGCAACATAACCCAACATCGATGAGAATATGTGCCGAAACTACATTATGGGACATCTAGTGGAGAATCAATCCAACAATTCCCTTGCTAGGTCACCTGTAATCATTTGCGGGACACTTGTTGATATTTGCATCATGGAATGCTGACATTACGCTTTTTGCGGATTTCAACGAAGCGTTTATAGACCTATGTTGACATTTTCTTTTTAAAAATATGTTTTTCTTTCGACAGGAGCACCATGCGTGATATTACCTACTTATATCCCTACGTAATGCAACAACGAGTAATTTTATAGTTTGAGCTCATAAAGTAATATCAAACGATCCAACGGATAAACCAGAAATCTGAGAGGATCATCGAAATACGATCTGTGCGATAATCGGATTTTCTTGCTAACGTATCTATAAGCTTAATGGACCTGACTCTTTCCTTCACGTAGGAGTAAGTCGTGATCCCTACCGGATGTGAACAACCACATCAGATTATATCAATAATTCCTGAAATCGTCGAAATGAAACTTCTTCAATCCTTCCGAGTGATATCGGAGTTTCAGGGCACGTAATACATTTCGTTTCCGCATTACCAGTTACCGGTATGTGCCGAGAGGGATGCAGGTCGCAGCCGTGTTACTTCAAAACTACATACGAAATGGAAGTTAGATACGAACTTTCCGGAATTGTTTGATTACCAACTGGAGTTCAGTTTCCCGATCTCGATCAGAATAAACGAGAAGTTATTGAATAATTCCCGATATCAGTCACAACACGGATGTGTGTATTCGCCGTCTCCGCATTATTTGTGCAGCACGAATTCTGCACGTTATACCAGAAAAACCTTTCATGGATTCTGTGAATGGCAAGAATGAAACATGCCCGATCATCTCTTACAACTACGGTGCCAAGTTGAATTATTGGATATCTGTTGATATTCTTGAGAATGAAATAGTTATTTTCCTATCAAGGGCGGAAAGTTGCACTTTCCCGCACTACATTTCCGTTGCCCGAACGACGCGAAGTATGCCAGTCATTATTTTTGAAGGATGTCAAGGTCTCTTTGAAAATGCAATAATTTCCAAACGGAAAATCTGCATTCGTAATTAGTTTGACATGGATGAAAGTGCATGATTTGAAATATTTAACTAAATATATAAGTAAGTAGATTGAGAGATTTTATATTAAAGGTATTATTATACCCAAATTCAACACATACTAACATTCCCGCACTAGTGCGAAAAAGTGACACTTTCCGAATCGAAAACAATGCGGGAAAGTAGTTAGTTAGGCCCGGTTGTAGAAAAAGTATTTTTTCTACAACCGGGCCTAAGTAACTGCTTTCCCACATTGTTTTCTTTTCGGAAAGTCTTTCAGAATCCGTTTATGAATGTAGCTGGTCACTAAACCCAATGATTCGTGTCCCAAATTCCAACCACCTTTGCCCAATCTCTCAATCAAAAAGCCTTTCCTCTTCCAATTCCTCTGCTACTTCACGTACTCTGAAAAGTTCGAGCTTTATCACGAATCCGAATCATCGTGTGAAGGTGGATTTACATCAGACGAGCGAATGCTCATTCTAACCTCATTATATCAAATTCTTCTAGTTTACAGACTTGGAGCATTCTTTCGTCATTCTATCAGCACTAAAACTACTAAAAGATCAACAAAGAATGTTCTTGTTCTAGCTCTTGCTCTCTGTTCGTTCGGTTTAAACCCACCTTTAAGAGAAGGACAGAATTGAGTTAGTTTTTGGATGCACGATCAGTGAGTCGATTGAGACCATTTTCGGCACAAAATTAGAAAAAAATAAAGGTTTCTCCCTAAATTATTATATCTTTGACTTGTACATATATTTCAACTGTAGATTCCGCACATCAAACGAAGCACTTTTTTCTCATACCATTGTTCAAAATTTGGTTTCGTTTGGAAGATACAGGGTGTCGAAAATCCATATGAAAAAAACACTTTATAGTTCATATCTTCGGAACCGTTATTTCAAATGAACTGAATTTTGGTTGACAATGTTGTCAGAATGTTTATCAACTTTGTCAAGACTACAATTCATTGTTACCTGTCCTACCAATGTCCTCCGCCGGTTTTCGCTATACGCATGCGTCATGAACTCGTGAAATTTTGCGGCGTACTCGATTTTCGATAGAAATGGCAGAATTCATAGATATTTATACTAGGTTACCTAAAAAATCATTTGCCTCAATAAAAGAAGCAACAAGCTGTCAACATCTGAAAATTCGTGAAATATTCACAGGAAATCATTGATCTCTGATCATTGTTTTTAATACGCAATAGTTCGATATGGCTTGACCATTCAAATTTGACGAGAATCCTTCCTTTCATAGAATATTTTGGGATATTGAGGAGAATTTGAACAAGTCATTAGTGTTTACAAACTAATCTTAAGGTGTGCGTTCAATGTAGTTTGTTTTTATTTCGAGTTGCATTTGAAAATGGTTTCACTTTGAGAACCGAAATTTTGTGGGTACCCCCAGAAAGGATAAGAGCTCTTTGAAATAATTTCAATCGATTTCATTTCGGTTAGAAATCATACAATTGGTGATTTGGCAAATTGATTTATTCAAAATTATTTAAATCGCGACAGTTTCGAGATTGGATTTATCTCTTCTTCAGGCTGAAAAAAGTAACAAGACATTGTAAAAACAAATAAAATAAATCTCCCATTGCCTTTTCTGGAGATCATGTTAATTATAAATCCTAGGGAAAAAAGTATTAGAACGAATTTATATAAAAAACCCACTAGCACATGTAGGACAATTAATTATTATTGGTCCCTCCATCCATTACATCAAAAAATGAACATCATCAGACAAGGATACTTGAAGGTTTTTAGAATGTGTAGCCCAGAGTTTGTGTCATCAAACTTAGACATGCTAAAGAAAGATTTGATTGAAAATGGTTATCCAATAAAGTTAATTAATAAAGTTGTAAATGTCAACCCTAAGGCCGGCCGCACATTGAGCGCAGCCCAGCCCAGCACGGCCGAGCCTAGCCTAGCAGAGGATTTTGTAACACACGCAATTGAATAGAACGCCGCATATTGGACGTAGCAGAGCAATATGCGGCGTTCTATTCAATTGCGTGTGTTACAAAATCCTCTGCTATAGGCTAGGCTAGGCTCGGCTGTGCTGGGCTGGGCTGCGCTCAATGTGCGGCCGGCCTTACAATGTTCCGATCTTCAATATGAGTCGAAATACCGTAGACGATAATAGTAGTTTTAAATCTATTAAACTCCCTCTAATTCCAAATTTGACTCACAATCTGAAGAGAGTTTTGAGGAAAGACAACATGAACTTTATAACCTGTAGTAAAAACACTTTTGACAGATTGTTCTTCACTAAATTAAAGGACAAAATTCCTGAGAAAAGGGAATCGTATCTAATATACAAGATTAATTGTCTACATTGCCAACAATGTCATATAGGAACAACTAGACAAATACTCTTCCGACAACAAAACGGCCATAGTCTATCACCATCTTAGTACAGGACACATGTTCGATTTTGATCTCGATAACGTTGAAATTGTGCACAGGGAGAAAAATTATGAAAAAAGATTCTTTGCCGAGATGTTCTATATTAAAAAGCATAATTCTGTAAATTATAGGACAGACATGGACGATTTGAGTAAAATTTATTGTAATTTCATTTCCAAGTGTTGCATGATTTGTTTTCCCGAGAGAGAGAGAGAGAGAGACTTTATTGGTGATTTTCACAACAAACATTGCTTTCACAGGTCCGAGTTTAATTGCTGGTTTGTATGTTGTTTGTAGTAGGCCAATGTGGTGATTAAGTAATGCGAACACGTTGTTGTTGAGAGATGTAAATATGGTTAATTGTTTTTCTTTTTATGTATTATTCAAGAAAGTTCCATTTAGGTGGCAATCTTAGGTCTGATCCGGTTTCTAATGTCTGTGTGATGTCGAAACATTTTGATAATCCATATTTTTGTAACAGTGTTTATTTCGGTAAGCTTTATTGCGTGTGTAGTTTGTCATATTTGTTTTTACAATGTCTTGTTACTTTTTTCAGCCTGAAGAAGAGATAAATCCAATCTCGAAACTGTCGCGATTTAAATAATTTATGAATAAATCAATTTGTCAAATCACGAATTGTATGATTTCTATGAATATTGTTCCTGGCAATATGAGCGTTGTAACATTGTTTCAATCCGAAGGTTATTTTTTTTTCTTTCAAAAATAGAGCAAAATAAGCCGACGCTTCTGTTTTATTTCAACGAAAAACCCATGAAAATAGTTCAACTTCCGATTAAAAGTGGATCTACAGATAATTTCGTTCAGAAAAACAACTTGAAATAGCGAATTGGCAGAGAATGGCCAAATTCAAATATATGGCGTAAAATAGTTCAGCGATTTTCGGATACAGAGCGCCATTGTACATTTCATTCATGGGGATAGAGATATTCACAGAACTTATAGTGATTATGGAAAATAAGGAAAATCGAAGAAGCAACTTGTTGTGATGAGGGAAATATGGCTTTTGAAGATATATAATCGGAACAAACTGTTAGTACTTGAGTATCTCCCAAATGTATCAACTCATTTGCAATCGAGAAATATAAACTTTGCATTGAATCCAGAGAATCGGTTAAGGAACGTATTTGGCCCATTTTTTCATCCAAGGACTATGTCTCTTCAACGGAGCCGAATTCGGAATAATGGAAAATGAAAAAAAGATTTCTTTTGGCCTCGAGAATCTACAGTTCCAGCGCTTCAAAATCGCACCAAAGTAAAGTATTGCGAAATATTCCGGAACTAGGCCAAAAACTACAATCAAGACTGACGTACAGATCGACTAATAATTATGGTGAATATATTCAGATAGAAATTGCTACACCAGGGTTTCTATGCATCGATCTAGGTATACCCCATTCACTTCTATATAATGTATCCTAGTTAGCCATGAATTTCAGACACATTACACCGTGTATATTTTCTGAAAATGCCAGGTTATAGAAATTTTTATGTCAGATGAATAAGCAATGTTTTTCTTTCTACATAGAGGTCGTTATAATTTCGTATTTAACGAAAAGTTTATTTACTTTGGGAAAATATTGAATTCGAGAAAATATGTGAATTCAATAATATGGTATTTTCTTGTACGCAAATCAAGAAACGTTGGCTGAAGAATTTGTGAAGGAGAGAATATTATTATAGTGTCCGATTCTTGATAACTTGATTTTGAAAAGTAAAAAAAAAGGCAATTTTATCTGTCACATAGATTTGTATCGTTTATATTGAAAAAAAACACAATGATTGTTATGAAAAAAATTTGGTAACGCCAATGAATTCCACTGAGATAAGTTCCTGTATAATGTTTTTGTTTCATGTTTACGGTATCAGTATGAAGAAGTTATGAGAACTTTTCATTTGACGCCATTTTCAGCCTAGTAGCTCCGAAACGGTTAGACTTAGAAGGTTGCGGTTTTCATCAAAATATTTCTTTAAAAAATCGAGTCCGAAAATGTGGCACTCATTGTTCTAGCTCATCGGGTTTCTCAGGTCCCCTCACTAGACAACGAATTTGGGACACCCGGTACAGTACAGAAAATCATATATCGAAAATGGAGTATATACTTCCGATGAAGCTATGTTTACTTGCTTGAACATCGCTGTTGGGATGAAGATATATTAATTACCGTGATCACGGAAAAGTTCCCCTATTAATATCCCATGCCAAATCGGGGATGTAGGACACCAACATCGTGAATAATATTGTCCCGTTTCCTTTCATGTCAACATGACCGAATGAAAATGAACAGACGAGGGTCGCTAATATCCTAAGCTTATTTTAGACATATAAGAATCACTTGAGTAATTAGCAAAAACTCACCTCGAAGTACTAGGACTGGGTCCTTCGTATCGGCAAGAGTATTATAATTTCCACAAGAAGCGCTTAAATTCATTTATTGTTAATACCTTCCGTAGTAGTTGTTCTCGAATTATGAGCTATATGCATAGAACTTATAGTATATACAGACTTGTACATATATTTTAACTGAAGATTCTTGAGGCCAAAAGAAACCCTTTTTCATTTCACATTTTTCCGAATTCTGCTCTGTTAAAAAGATATAGCAATTTGAAAAAAAACAGTGGGCTAAATACGTCCCTGAAATGATACTGTGGAATTGATTCAAAGTTCATATTGAGTTTATGCATTTAGGCCCAATTTAGGGAATACTCAAGTAGTCAAGTACTAACCTTATTGGAATAAGAATGTTGCAAACACGATAATTTCAACAAAAACAGTTAGTTTCATCGGATTATATCTGCAACTTAAAAGCCACATTCATTCCACCAAAATAAGTTCCTTCTTCGATTTTTCTGCAGATTAGTTTGTAAACACTAATAAATTGTTCATATTTTCCTCGAAATTTCCAAACAATATCATGAAGAGAGACTTTTCATTCAGATTTATTATTGAACAACCTAACCTAATCTAATTTGTATCGATTCTGTTAATTTTTGCACAGAAATCTCAAGAAGATGTTGTCAGCTTGCTGATATTTTCATTGAGGTTAAGGTTTTTTTACGAAACATAGTATAAATCACGATACATTTGTTAACCGTGGTATAAATATCTATGAATTCTGCCGTTTCCATCATAAATCGACTTTGCCGCCAAATTTAACCACGCATGCGTAGAGCGAAAACCGAAGTATGGTTATATGGAGGCCAACGTTAAACAATAACAAACCAGGGTCTCTGAACAAACTGTAAACAGTGTAAACATTATGTGAAGTTCTGAATACATTCAGTGAATAATTGTTCTAATGTGATTATTATGTGAAGGGAATTAATATAATTTCAACCGTGTCGAGTATAAAATTCCAAGAGGATGTTGTTTAGATAGAAACATCGGCACAGATTATCAGGTACCGTATTATTTTTCATTAATTTCAATTTAATAAGTAGTTTGTATCGAGATTCATCATTCATATCCGAATTTTGTATTTCATCGACATTTAACTTCAATATGGACCGGTAACTATGAATTTTCAATAGAAACTGTGCGTTTTAAATCGTCCCTGGTGTTCAATTTTATCTCCCACATTTGTGGGATTTCATCATTAAAATATCTCGACAAAGTTGATAAATATTGTGACAACATTGTAAACTCGTTTAAAAACCAGAGAAGGAATAATATTCGATGATATTTAATTCAGAGACGCATTCAGATTATTCTTGAAATTAATGATTTTTTCGTCAAATTTCTCCGGGTAAAATTGGAAATAACTCGAAAACGACGCGTTTTATTGAAAAAAATAGGAATACCTACTTTTAGTTTCTTAAATGATTGATTCTTTGTAAAATATGAACCGTGGTTTTATGGTGTTTTAGCGTGTATTGATGAGTCGACTAACCTGTAACTTTTATACTAGTAAAGATATTGAATAGGTTTCGATTGAGGAATATGCACCATGAATAGAGTAAAAACTCAACCAAAATTCAGTTCATTCGAAATAACGGTTACGAAGATATAAAGAGAAAAGTGATTTTTTCATGGATTTTCGACACCCTGTATCTCCCAAACCAAACCGAATTTTGAAAAATGGTATAGGAAAAAAGTGTTTCGTCTGATGAGAGGAATCAACAGTTAAAATATATGTACAAGTCAAAGACTCACCCTGTATATGTCATCGAAGAATGAAAATATTTAATTTGAAGTTGAGCACGTTTCTGAAATTCAATATCGATTTCGAACGATTATAATGGAATGATGCACAGCAATGCAATACGTTTCATAAAAGCGAGTTCAATTATTTATAGAAGATCTTGTTGTCAATATCCTAGCTTACTTTGGAATGTTTTCGTACAAAGAAAACAACGAAACTTCTGAAGAAGATTATTTTGTAATATCAATTTGAATACAATAAGGATCATCAAGAGCCACAATTACGTATACATCTGTCTCCATTATCTGAGGAAGAGCAAGCTTATTTTTGCTGAATAGAAATCGAGAACACAAATCCGAACATAGAAGGGGGGTTTCCCAGTAATGGTGGTTCTCCTCCATGGAATTTATTCGAAACATAAGATTTCTCTAAGCGGTTGTGCAGGGGGAGAATGGTTGGTGATTTATTGTTTTCTTGCATTTATTCTCTGAAGATAGATCCTTCAAACAATATTTTTCAACCGGAATAGGGTTTCTTCTTCACCCATATGATTGATACAGACAAACTTTTTGGAATATCAAGGAAAATATGAATAAGTCATCAATATATTATACAAACGAGTCTTCAGGAAAATCTGTTACGAAATTTATTTCTCTTACAGCTGAACAGCTGTCTTTTTCTGATGCAATATAGTGTTTTCACCATTTTCAATTCAATTAGATTAAAACGAGTCAGTGAAGTGTTAGCTCTGTGTTGGCTCCATTCATATAAGGAATTCTTTTCAGGGGCGTACTTACCCAAATATTCTCAAAACAGGAGAGTTTAGATCGAATTTCTAGTTTTGAAGGAGGTTTTTTTTCTCTCTCAAAAATCTGCAGCTGACAAAATTACTCTGAACATAGCGTATAAAGTGAGTATAATCAATTCCCTTTTATAAAGTATCAAGGTTGGGAAATTCTGACACATTTCACCGTTTATATTTTGAAAATGTTCGGTTATAGTAATTTTCCTGTCAGACACATACGCAACGTTGTCGTTTCTACATAGAGATCGCAGTATTCACGTTTTGAATAATATGTTTATTTACCTCGAGAAAACAATGAATTCCAGAAAATATTATGTGAATTCAATAATTCAAAAGAACTGGCGAATGTTGAAGAAACTTTTCCCCTGTTAATACTGGAAATATTTCACGTGACGGAGATTCAGTTATGCAATTTTCTTTTACGAAAATCAAAAATCGAGGGTTGAAATTTTACTGAAAAATATTGGACAGAATAGTCCGTTACTTTATCATAGTTCATTGGATAAAAAGAATAAAAGAACTCGAATAACCCGACAGAAAAACTTCTCAACGAAAAGAATAGACAGACATTCACTTTAATAAAGTATCCCGGTTTGCCATGAAATTCTGACACATTTCACCGCGTATATTTTGAAAATGTTAGGTTATGGTCATTCCTCTGTCAGATACGCCCGCAACGTTGTCGTTTCTGCATAAAAATCGTAGTGATTACATATTTATCAAAATATTCATTTACTTTCTGAAAATAATGAATTTGAGAAAATATTATGTGAATTCAACAATTGTGAAGACCTGTCGAATGCTGAAGAAACTTTTTCTCTGTTCATACTGGAAATATTTCACGTATATAAAAATGGTTGGAAGGTTCAGTTAGGCTATTGTCTTATACGAAAATCAAGAATCGAGTGTTAAATTTTTTCTGAAGAATAATGGACAGAATAGTCCGTTACTTTGTGATAGTTCATTGATCGGTAATAGAATAAGAGTACTCGAATAACCCAGAAAAACGAACGGAACAGACGGACCTATAGAATTCCCCACTTCCTCAAGAAATACCTACAGAGGACATTTGAATACCTTTTTGTACAACTTGAAATACTCCAGTATGAAAATGCAGTATGACTACGAAACCTGTATCATAGTTAAATTCAAGAAGATCTTACTCCATTCACAAAGTTGAAAAAGAGTAAATAGAAAGTAGCCTCGGCAATGTCGCTTGATTTTCACGAGTGCCAACCTGTGTCAGTTTTAAGTGCAAGAACTTGATGAACCTAAATCATGGCTAACCGGCAAACCCGCATATTCATATCCCACGTACCGTATCGCAGCTCGGAGACAGCCGAAGCTTACTCGATAAACCACGCGCGTGATCGCGTCTTATTTGGCGATATCAGTCGTGGAATATGAATTGGGATTATACGTTATATTGATACCCCGATTCTTTTAATCCTTTTCAGTTCAAATAATAACGATTAGGTTTTTTCCATATTCCCGAATAATAACGGCTACCCCTTATTCAAGAGTGAATGCTTTAAGGTTATGAATTTATTGGGGTAAAAAAATAAGTAAATTTAGAATAGATTTTATACTGAAGCCAAAAGAATGATCGAAATCTTCTCTTTAATGGTATATTTTTTTAAACTTTTTGAGGGGTGTTCTAATAGTTGTTGTCATTGATCGAGTTACTTTTGTTGCATTCATAAGTTCGGCCTCCCACTTCTGAAACGAATTGACAAAATTAATCTTAATTAACATAGCTATCAAGCAAATTGAATTTTGTGAGTAGGTACATATTATATTCCGTTGCTGTTGCAAAGATACACAAAGTAAAAAGCTGTTGAAAAAAAGAATCACTGAGCTTAATGTACACAATTGATAGGGGGGTTAGGAAGTTCAAAAGTTGTCAAAAGGAGAATGGTATCAAAAAAGAATATCACTTAATTGAGATAAGTTGTCCAACATACGAAAGACAAAATAAGGATCATCGTTGCTTGGAAAAATTTGTGAAAGTAAAAGTATGATTGGAAGACTATTCAAAAAGTTAAGGGGACAGAATTTTTTCGAAAATTATATTCAATGAATAAGATCACTCGACATTTTTCTCAAATGGTATAGTTATATCAGAACTAAATTTGGGAATACCTAATTAACAACATCCAATAACCCTGCCCAATTGATGATTCAGATCGTTATAACAAAAAGTAGTTTGTAAGGAGTAAGAGTAACCCTATTTTACCTGAATGAATAGGAAAATGAGGAGCTCAGCTATATGTCGATATAAATTTCATTCTATATATAATCCGCAATCCCTCAGTTGCCCGCCCATATATTATGTTTAGCCATTGGTAAAAGGAATTTATAAATATGAAATTTTTTTGGGTATGATATTTTAAGATTATTAAAATCTTTTCACAATTAACTTTTTCACAATTATTTCCATTCATCAAATAAATGATGATTCTTTATGTTGACTTAGATCCTTTTATCCATTCAGAAACTGCACTTACCAATTCATTATTCAGTCTCCTATTTTATTTCAAGATTTGATTTTTTTAATTGTAGTTAAAGAAGGTCTTGATGTAATTCCCTCTCGTTTTTTGATTCAATAATTTTTCGAAAAGCTACTATGGGAATATTACGCAAAACCCCTCACCACAGTTTGAATTTCCCCTTCTCTGGCTGTTTTCGTTCTTACTATTTGATCATCGATTTGCAAAAAAATCTGCGCTTATTTTCTTCAAAAACTCTATTTGATAACAATGCGATAGCGATTCCATACAGGTCATAAAATACGTTCAAGACCGCAGGAACGGACGCGTTGAGTTTACTTCGGCTTCGGGTGAATTCGGACTGCGATACGGTACGTGGGATATGAATATGCAACCGGCATACTTTATAAAAGTGAATGGAGTATATAGAATTCCCGAATTTTCAAAATTCCCAAGAAGTAAGCCTACAGAAGACATTCAAATAAATACCTTTTCGCACAACTTGAAATACTCCAGTATGAAAATGTACGAAACCTGTGTTATAGTTAAACCTCAAAAAAAGCTAACTCCATTCAAGAGAAGAAAATAGAAAATAGCATTGGCAACATCTCTCAGAATTATTTGACTTTCACGAGCGCCAATTGAAGTACCAGTCACCAGAGACAATTGCTTCCTCAAAAGAATCAAAAGCTTTTTGACCATTATTCTTTTACTTTTTTGTATTTCTGCTCCATACCCTTTACGTCCCACATACCTCTAGGTACTTTTTTTTCAAATCGGAATATATGGATTGTGATAATATATCAAATGAAAAGACATTCGATTGCACATTTGGCGGTGTGCCTGAAAAAAGAATTTGTTAAGCTTTTTTACAAAATTAACGACTTGTGATAATTTGTGTCGAGTTCTTATTCCAAAAATAATAAATATTGAAACATATCCTCTTACCTGCCGATTTCTATTTACGATGTTCGAGAAATGAATTCAGTTTTGAAGTGGAGGTTTATACCCTTAACCCTCAACAATTTTTTGCTATTGGGATAATATTTTTTTGTGATATATCCCATCAAGGGTCATTCGAAGACCTATTCAGATGTGTGAACGAAAATAAAATTTCACCTTGAAGTTCTCCCAATGAAAAGAAAAATTTATGCAAAAGTTGGAAAATAATTAATCTATTGCAAATAAAACACTGAACAGATGGGGATGGTGGTGTCGGTTCCACACACATGCAGGTGTTTTCGAAACGAAGTGGGGAGGTTAAGAAAAACTTTAGTTTTTGTACAAAAAATATTCTTTCGTCAATCTAGCAGATCAACTGAAGATGACAAAATGTAGGGTATCGTTTCAGTTGCCAACTGAACTCTGGCACAATTCCTGGAAAATGGATTGATAGGAGAGGATCAGTTGAATAGCCACCCCGACTTCAACCCTTTCGACTATTTTCTGTGGGGCCATTTGAAGAGTAATGGTCACCAGAATCGACCAGATAATTTGGAAGAACTGCGACGTATGCAGAGGGAAATCGGAAGAACACCCCTTGCTGCGCTGAATAATTCATTGAGGAGTTTCGAAGAACGGCTTGCACACTGTCAAGCAGTCAACGGTGCTCAATTCGAACATTCAATGAATTAGAGGTAATCAAATTACTTGTCATTTGATGTATCACAATCCATATATTGCCATTTGAAAAAATAAAGAAGAGGTGAGAAATATCAAATTCAAAAAAGCACACGATAAAATTCTCATAATTATACCGAAAATACACATGAATACTGAGAGGTGAACATAACCATTGTGTAAAATACTGCCTATTTCCTGTATGAGTATCATCGGAATGAATGAAAACTAACAAAGTCTCATGAAATCTCATACAGAATATCAGGTTGGTCAATTTCGAGAAATTTCCATTTTGCCATGAATCCGACGCACAAATATTTAATCAGTGGCAGTGCTGTGCAACTCTGTTATTGAAGTGCGTCGAGTTATCTCAATCAACGGAATGAATTAGATGTCATATTGGTCAATTAGTATAATTCGATTATATAATCATTTGCATTTGGTTATTCAGAAATACATCGGCTGGTTCATCAGAGCATTCCTAGAATGAGACCAGAATATGTATTTCGAGTGATGAGCGGACAGGTAACCTCGATGCACTTTTACAAAGTATCCCGGTTGGCCATGATTTAGGTTCATCAAGTTATTTTACTTAAAACTATTTTCAGTATTATTAGAGAAAAAGTTTCTTCATTATTCACCAGGTCTCTGGAATTATTGAATTCACATAATATTTCCTCAAATTCATTATTTTCCCAAAGTAAATAAACATTTTGAAAAATATGTAATTACTGCGACTTCTATATAGAAAGGACAACGTTGCTCATTCATCTGACAGAAACATGACTATAACCTAACATTTTCAAATTATATACGGTGAAAGGTGTCAGAATTTCATGGCCAACCAGGATACATTATAAAAGCGAATGTAGTTTATTAATTTCCGTTATGGAGTTCTAGAGATCAGTCAATCTTTTCGAATAGTTTTCATCGTTCATTATCACCTTATTTTCATTTTCTATCATTCCCAGTTCAATAGTTTGTATGCTATAGTTTTTCAAATTCCTAGTTGATTCTTCCTAATGTTGAATTTATTTTCACCCTCATCATTGTGCACAGAATTATCTTCATTGGCACATACTTTTCAACGGAACAAGTGTTACTTTCCATAAGCCAAAATTCAATTTGAATATTCAAAGGAAAGAAATTGAATCTCCGAGAGCACTCCAGGATTTCACTTTCAGTAGCTAAATGGTCAAATGAATTCAGAGTATGCTTTGTGTGGTGGAAAGCTCCATGGAGAAAACGATGAATTAATGATGCGAAGAATTCTTCAGAGATAACTTGAGATTCTTCGGGATCGAATCATGATTCATTTATGTACAGTGGGGTTCGGTAATTGTTTCAATTCCCAAGGAGAAGAGCATTCATGAATCATTTCTGAATTCTTTATAGGCTGTAAGAAGCCGAGTGTTTCTGTGCTGTGTGATAAGTTCAAAGGAAAAGTTGTTCGAATATACATATTATATGATAGTTACACATTTTTCCTTATATTTTAATTTTGGAATCACTATAATACTGAATTATATCAGTGGAAAATGTGATTGTTTCATGCTTGAAGCCATGGCTTATAAATTACACAAACACTGGAACAAAATTTTCTTTTCAAGTTTTAAGAATACTCCAGAAACCAATAAATTATCAGCTAACTTCAACTTCCATATCGAGAAGGTCCTTGATATTGGATAGAATTGACATGGTTAGAGGTGGTGTAAAATGGATGCTCGATGCTTCGAATGAAAAACTACTACAACTAAGAGACTTCCAAACAAGTCTCAATAGATTATGGTATAGGAAAGATCACCCTCCGATAGGAATATCATTGTGACAACACATGGTAGTAGTACGTTATGTTAAGAATAATTCACGCGAGAAGATTAATGAATTCTAAAGTGACTCCGAAAACATAACACGTGAGTGACATAAAATGTTTTATCCAAAAAGTGGATAAAATCATTTTTTATGAGATAATTAGTCAGTGACAAGGCAACTGCGACACCCAGAAGGAGCTGTTCAAATTTGATTTTTTTTATAAAACATAGATAGAGTAGGCAAATGATTGAAATTTGGAGAAAACAAAACGAAGGGTTACAATTTTTTCAAATGAATTTTTTAATAATATGTGTGTCCACCGCAGCTATCTTTGCACTCCCCAACACGTCTTGACATTGTTGCAATGAGATGGTCTATTTCTTCTTGAGGCGTACTATTCCGAGCTGTCTGTACTTTATGTCTCAGAGACACCAGAGTCTGTAGGGACAGGGGTAAATTTCCAAGCCTTCGACCCATGATGTCCCAAACATGCTCTATGGGTGGAAGATCGGGGTATCTGGGCGGCCATGGCAAAAGATTGACATGGGTCGGTTCAAAAAAGTTTGAACTAACTCTGGCGACATGAGGTCGAGCATTATCCTGATTGAATGTTGTATTCTCGAGCTAAGGTTGACCTAATTGCATGTGTAATAGCACCTCATACCACAACGCCAACTGCCCGGTGTACATGATATGATATATGATGATATATGATATGATATACGCTATGATATATGATATGCTATGATATATGATATGATATATTGTTTATCCTTATTACTCCTAGGTCTCCTGAGGAGACCCCTCTGAAACTACAAGCTTCGAAGCTTGTAACGAGTTCGGAGAAGCAGTTGTGTTTTGTGTAGGCTTTGTTACTGTGCCTTACGCCACCTCAGGCACAGCACTGTTAATTTTCGACCCAACAGTGAAATGGTGGCCCCTAGCGAGACTAGAAAATTTCTTTCATAGCTCGGGACTGCCTTGCCGGGTCCTAATCCAATGCTCTGAACACTAAGCCAAGGGCACTCATGAACAACGCTCAACATCAAACTGAGGTTCACGTCTTTCACCCCGACGTCTTCGAACCCTTCTTCGGCCATCATGTGCACCCAAAGAGGATCGAGATTCATCAGAAAATACGACCTGATGCCATTCCACATTTCAATGTTGACGTTCTGCACCTCTGTAATCGTTGCCGGCGATGCTCAAATTATTATCTTGATAATCTTCTTGATTTAACTATTATTCTCTAGAGTTCTTCTATTCTGCGACTTCCCATACCACCGTTCTACTTCTCATCAAGTTCCGCCCGCCTATTGACCCATTCGGTATCTGTTGATTCGCTTTTTCACCCGTTGTCACCGTTTCGCTCTCCTTTAACTCTAACGTTAGGTATTTCCTCGATGCTCAGTTTTTGCGAAAAGAGTTCCTGGAGTGAAGATTTCCTTTCTCCAACATACAGCTCATTTCCTGATATGATTTTTTTTCATTCTGGTAGTAGCTTCATGTTTATATTTCTTTATTTTGTTCCAATTCTTCTTGCTGCATCTTCGTTAAATCGTGTGCAATGCCTTTGAGATTTTTCACTTCAGATAATATTTTTTCCAGGAACTGTTGGTTCTATTTCAACTGGTTATGTTTTCAGTTTCCACGCCACCCATAAACATGAAATATCCACTCGACACTCGAGACAGTTCCCAAAAAAACAAGTTTATTCGAAAATCAAATATCAAGCTGTCGTCGTATGACAGATTGAATAACATATAGAGGAGTGGTCTGGGTTATTGAACCATGAATTAATAAATTGAATTTCAAGATTTCGGAAAATATCAATGTCAAATTTGATGGACACCGCATGAAAAATTGAACTGTTATTCCGGTTTGTACGATTACGAAGAAGTTCATGAAAATGGATTAGTCCATTATTCGAACACCGCAACCTGTATCCACTAATAACTAATCACCTATATGCAGTCAGGATTCATTGTTCTATATACAACGTGAACAAGGCGAACATAATGAAGTTAGGCACACGGTGAACTTCCATAAATCTGGATAATATACAAAGGGCATTATATTGACAGACGTGTGTTAGATATAAATCTGCTCTCCCATATTGACAAGATGAAACGGATATGAAGTAGCTCTGTGTCCCCTGGATGCACGATTGGTGTGATTGCGAATATAAAGCGACACGAGGGACCATTAGGCTTTGTGCTTATCTGATGACGGCCACGGATGGTCTCTTCTCTAAGGTCACCGGCGACTATGTGCATATTCATGATAACAATGGAATGCAAATGTAGCGGGAAACTTGTGAGCCCACATGCTTCGTTCTGGACGATTTCCAAATATTTTATCGATGCAAGGTTCGCCTTGGACCTGCCAGAGTTTCGTATTCATGAGTCCAATTAATTTCTCTTTAGTTCTTTGTTGTTACTCACACTTTACGAAGTTAAAACTTGTTACAAACACTTAGTTTTGTCCGATTATATCTGCCATTAAACATTAAACAGCCATATTTCTCCCATCAAAATAAGGTCCTTCTTCGATTTTCCTGAAGATTAGTTTGTAAACACTAATAATTCTGTTAGTTATACTAATAACTTGTTCATAGTTTCCTCGCTATCCCAAAAATATTTCAAAACCAAAGGTTTTTCATTCAATCTTATGTTAATCAACCTAACCTCACCATTTTGTATCCAAAACAATAATCTTCTGTGAATATTTCAAATAAATTCCAATGTGTACGTTGTCAGCTTTACCAATATTCCTGAAACTATACAAGGCACACTGTAAGATCTATGAATCGACCCATTCGTAGCCTACGTGATCTTACGTCTGTGAACGACGCATGTGTATAGCGATTTCCAAAGAGAAATGAAGGAAATCATTTCTAGAGCTATATTGTTAGTGATTATTCAAGGTGTTTTTTTTTCATCTCGTAATGATTATGTCAAGACTTTCAGTGAATTAATATAATATTAACCGTGTAGTGTCGAGTTTATAAAGTTCCAAGACGATATTGTTGAGATAGAAACATCGCCACAGATTATTCTGTGCTAAGTTAAATTTATCATTAATTTCAATTCGATACGTGGTTTGCTTCGACATTCATCATTCATATAGATATCTGAATTTTGTATTTCATTAACTTTTCCTTTCAATATGGACCGGTAACAATAAATTGTTTGTAGAAACTCCGTATTGAATGTGAATATATAATTTCATGCTCCTTGGTTTTCAATTTTATGTCCCACATTTGTGGGATTTTATTATTAAATAGGTACATATTTCTACAGAAAACGTTTTGCCCTCATTTGAATTTTTAGTCTCGACAAAGTTGATCAACATTCTGACAACATTGTTGACTTGGAGTGCGATCAATTTTTTTATTCGGTGCCCTAATCCCGGGAAGCATCCAGATTATTCATAAGATCCGTAATTTTTTCCACAAATTTCATCGCATGAAATTGAAAATAACTCGAAAACGACGCACGCGTTTTATTGAAAAAAAAACTTTCATTTTCCAAAATGATCGATTCTTTCGAAAATATAAACCGTTTATATTTTCAAGAGGTTTTATGGAATTTTTGCGTGGATTTATGAGTCGACTGCGCTGTAGCTTTTATACCAGGTGAAATATTGAATAATTTTTTATTGAGGAAAATTCACCACGAATAGAGTAAAACTTCTCTAAAATTCACTTCATTTAACATAACAGTTCCGAAGACATAGATTTTCGATACCCTGTTCCTTTGAAACGAAACCGAATTTCGAAAAATTGGAATAGTAACAAAGTGTTTCGTTTGAAAGGAATCTACAGTTAAAATATACAGGGTGTTTCATTGGTAAATGAACATACGGTAACCTGAGCTAGAGCTACCCTAGGCGAGTCCAAAAAACCGATATATGATAGGTCTAATCAATTCCATAACCGAGATACAGGGTGGTTTATGTATTCTGGTATTCACCCAAAATTTCAATTCCTCATAACTTTTGAACCAACCAGTATAGTCGGTTGATATTGGAACGTATGATTCACTTCTAAAGGTAGATCGATTTACGTTTGGATTTCCAGGTCCGTATTTGAAAAATATGGGACTTCTTCCAAGCTGAGATTCAACAACCTTTATATTTAAATTTTGGGATTTGATTGAGATATTTGAAAAGAGCAGAAATTTTTCGATGGGGTTCAGTAGATTTCATTGTCCCGTCATTTTGCTCAAAGAGAGCTTCAGGGAAAGATCCAATTGGATATTGGAATTCCACTAAATTCTCAGAAAAATCGTACACTATGATCAAATTGAATTTTTTCGTCCCACCAACTCTATGTTCAAGTCAAAGTCTCAACCTTCATATTTTTGTTGTATTCCTGAATAATGCTTACTCACTCTGGTCTCAATTAAAGTCATTCTTCGCTGCACTGACTGTTTTAAAGAATAAGTATTGTATCAGTTGAGCAATTACCTTCATGTGTCGCCTTCAATGAGGACACTTTGTTCAGAATTTTCATTTTGATTTTCATTCATATTTGATCCCACAAAGTTGATACTGCGAATGGACTCCGTCGATAACGAAGAAGATCCGCACATCAGTGGTTCACCCACTCTTTTCGACTCTGTGTTCTACACTTCCAGAGAATAGGTGCCAATCGACTGGACCTCTCTCTCTCTTCGGTGTTTACACCCGCCACTCGCCATCAGTTCGCACTCTACTTTAGTTCGCTAAGTCCGAACAACGTTCGCTCGCCTGAAGCTGTAAGCCGCACGTGAACACACGTTAGTTTCGTATTCATAAAGTGAAGAATTCGTTTCGTGAGAAAAGGTTGCAAGGTTGCTTGCAACTCTCACACAAAGCCAGCATACAAGCAGCTATATCTCGCCAGTATTCATCGCGATAACCATTCTTTCAGTGGTAACTTTGTGATATATTTTTCCAACTCATACTTACAATAATTCCTTTAATTTTCGTTCTGATAAATAAGTTAATTTTTCTGTCCATAAGAGCTCGTTGTACGTATTATCAATACACAATATTGATGAGCAATTTTTAGAGCAATAGTGATGAAATACCATCGCAAGGTGTAGATTTTCTCGATTTTGATTCTTTTTCCGACAACCATTATGACTAGGCGTATCACCCGGTTTCGGTTGACGTCGATATCAGGGACCCCTCGTATACTTGCAGATATGAAAGGAAGTGTATATCGGGAGAGAATACGCAAAATATAGGTTTGCAGGTCAAACTGGAAACCTAGGACTAGACAACGGACAACAAATCCACATTAATACAAAAAATAGTGTTGAAATTGAAGTGCAGAAGAATCTGCAGTATGTAATGTACCTATATACATAGAGGTACATCGCCCTAGAACGATTTGATGCAAAAAATTTTGGCAGTTTACTGCCAACTTTAGTGCGGCACATAGTAGCTACTAAAGGAGCTATAATCTGCAGATTCATTTCGTTGGCTATTCGTTCACGAAAATGTGTAGAATATTCATTTTCCTCTAGTTCTATGAATAATAGGCTAAATTAATTGTTGTTTTATGGCATCCAAAAAATCCGGTGTGATGAAATACTGAACATCCCCCATTTCCACACGCCGATCCTGATCGTCATCCCACATAGCTTAGGAAATAGTGTTTTGTTCAGCTACTCACCGCAAGATGCCAGGTTAAAAATTTTCGATTCTCTGAAACACACTTATCCATCTATGAACCGGTGAAGGAACTACACTAAAAACAGCTTCAAATCGATCAAGGGCGTTGTACCTCTATGCATATTTAAACTCAATGATAATACGTACATGGTGAATTTTCGTTGTACTTATATCAACAGAAACTTTTACGAAATTACAGTGCTCATGAATAACCTCAAATTTCCAACAAATCATATTCTGCATATTGATATATTATGTCTGACTCAGTTACTCCCCAATTCGTAATTTAATTTTCACCCCATACAGTTGTGCAGAACGTGTTTAGCAACGTGGCAGCCGAATGTGAATCTTGTTGTGATGGTATATTTACGAGAGTGTAACAAGTGCATAATTCAGATAATTTTAATGAGCAATCGCTCACGCTTGACTGATTCTTTCCTACTAACTTATGTTTGTTCTGCAGTCAGAAGACTGCATGAATAAATTTCGGTAATTTTATGTCCCATAATTCTAACATCCGCATTGCTTCAGCGAAAACATCGAACAGAACAGGAATCTAGAACAATACAGGTAAATTAGATCCCGGAAAAGCAGAGCTCCCTTTATAAAACTCATCATCATTTGCAGTTGAAATTCACAAATGGTCAGTTTGAATTCAGAAAAATTATAATAACAGATACAGAGTTAAATACAAATGTATAAAACTCTTCAAAAAATGCAATAAAAACAATAATGTAAGAACTTAACCTCTTTTTCAAATAAGTCGAATTCATTTCAGAGAACATTTAAAATTCACAGTTGATGCAGTCGCAGATATCTCAGAAATGGTCAATTGTAATCAGTTGAAGTTCTTAAACTTTATTTTATGGTTAAACTTATTGAAAAATAAGTCCTACTTTGTGAATTACAAATGACCGTTTCTGAAATATGTGAGATTGACCTGAATTGATTATTTCCTTAATAATCTAAATCTGAATTACAATTGACTGTTTCTGAAATGAATGTAGCTCAAATATATCAAATAAAATTGGCCAATCTGAAAATACAGTTGCTGGTTTCCGAAATTGAATTAACTGGTCTGAAATATCAAATATGAATAGTTGATCCAAAATTTAGGAGATATTTCTTGTCAAACATAGTGAAAAACAGTTTTTTTTTCAAACCAAGAATCTGACAAAAATAAAATTGGACAGACATTTTATGCGAGCGAAAAGGCACTCAAAAAATTTTTGGTGGTGCTCCCCTATGAATGCAAGGAGTACAAAAAGCTACCTCTACAAGCTTTTTTCCGTATCAATGATTTACACATCTTATTTTGGATAGCTGAATCCATTCTTAACAAATAAAGATTCTTGTAGTTTCTTGCATGAGTTCACGATCTTTGAAAAAAAATAATTTATCTGGTTTCTGAATTACACTTGAAGATGGTGAAGTATTAATGTTCCCAATCAATAAAAAGATGATATCATTCATTGAAAATGAATGAAATATTTATAACTTTTTAGTGAGTTCGAATAACTTCAATGAGTTAGACTCTTGAATGTCTCACAATATCGAAATCAAGGTCATTATGAAAATTTAATAACATAAAATTCTGCAATGAATGAGACAACTTTATCCCAGCCCTCCGGAACCCACAACCATCTTCACACTGCTTGTTGCATTCGCAGGAAATTGTGAAGAGAAGAGATTTGGCGCTTGTTCCTTGAAAGTAGGAAATTCAACACAATGCCTGGTGTCATAATCATGTTTGAAATGAAACATCGTTCTATAAATGAATATTAATATGCATTATTTTAGCTAAATATACCGAGATCATTGAATGTGATACGTACATAAAAAATGCCACAGAAACGCAGAATTTTCCGCAGAAAAGAAGGTGCAGCTATTCTTCAAAAATAAACATTTACAAAAAACACACACTAACATCAAAACGATGAGATACCGACATCAGTTTATAATTAAAAACTGCACCCAGTGCATTCACCAATTTGTTCGATGCACATGAATACATTGGATAGTTTTGAGGAGAAAATCCATCTGTATTTGATTCATGATCATTGATAATACCATACTAAGTAAAAACTACAGATGTGGCAACTTTTTATGATTTGGCTTTCAAACGAAAGCAGGAGACGCAGGTTCGATTCCTGCTCGGTGTGTGGCCTGACAAAAATTCACAGGATATTTGTGAAGATAGGTTTCAACATCAGGCAGGAGACTGTGTGTGACCTTCATCGGAATTTTAAAAAATTGAATGAAGGAATGATGTTGAAACCGATCTTCACAAATATCATGTGGATTTTTGTCAGCCCACACACCGAGCAGGAATCGAACCTGCCCGGAAAGCAGGGAGAACCTTTCCTGGAATTTCAAAAAATTGTCTGTATGCCGTTAACTCTTTCTCTCTTATAAATTCACAGACGTTAACACCCATTTATATATTAATTCTACCACTGACCGACGACGTATACTGTAACTTTTTGGAACAAACGCTATCTCAGTTTCCTGAAGATGTACCTTTGACTACAAGCAATGTGGTTTATGCATGATGGTGCAGCAGCTCATTCCAGTGTAGTTGCTCGAGAGTTTTCAACAGAGACAAACAGAGATGGCTGGATTAGTTGAGGTGAACCTCACATATGGCCTGCTCGATTCCTGTACTTGAAGTCCTTTGACTATTTTATATGGAGGCATCTGAACTCTTCAGTTTATACCAACTAGGCCGTGAAATACGCGGAAGATTTAAGAGATCGAAGGATTGTTGGGTGTAACTCAATGAGAAATGACCCTGATTTTTTTGACTGAATTCGGCAGCCTATGAAGAGAAAATTGGTTAGTTGTTTCCGAGCTGGAGGTTGTCTTTTTCAACAATGATTACAGGTTGAGGAACGCGTTAAATGTAATTTTCAGTTATGAATTGGTATTCTTTGAACATTTGTTTCGTCCTATATCTTCGCAACCAATCGCTGCTTCAGAAATAATCAGGGGTAAAATATTCATAAAAAAGTCCACGCTAAAACAACGAATTGCCGCATGTTTGCCTAACACCATCTATGTTGTCAGATCACCAAACCTAAGAACAGACAAACATTTCGTTTTATTATTTATCGCTTGTAATGAAGACGATATTTTTCTGCAATATCACGCCAAATGAAATATGCTGATAAATGAGTGTTAGTACCTCTGAGCCCGAAATTAATTTGAGTGCCACCAGAGATTCATGATGTAGTCTTCCACAAACGCTTTGATATTATGACGAATGGTGTTTGTCCAAAATTCATATTTATTGTTTCCTATTACCACAAAGTTTTCTACTGCGAATGGTGCGGTAACAAAGAAGAACCAGCTCTATGACTGTACCCACTCTCGCTGTAGTTCATCTAGATTCTAGAGCCTCAAAAAAAGTCCTACCTGTTCTTGCAATAAGACCTTGCCACAAGTCGCAGCTGTAATACGGCTCAGATCGTCACCGTAACACAGATATTATACCCTCGCATTCTTTCCCATGTCGGAGCCCGTTAATTCGCATCTTAAAGTGAATTCGTCTCGTGAGATAAGGACTTTACCCCGTACAACATTACACGAAACCAGAAAACCAGACTGAAACCCATGTGTTCAAACAGTGAACTCGTTCCGTGAAAGATAAAAAATTTTTATTTTGAAGAAACTACAGGACACCAGCAAATACATCTCTTCAGTCAGACCAACCGTAAGTACCATTCATTCAGTGTTTACTTTGTGGTATTTATTTCTATATATACATTCATTTAATTTTTTAATTCTCGTGGTATAGCATTCCATTCTTCTCTCCAAGTATTTTATCCAGTGTTTTTTGAGCAACTCAAATAGTGAGTAGGATGGCTTTAAATACTCCTAACTCGAGCTGGCTTTCTGGACATCCCATTGCAATCCAAACACAATATTTGCACACTATTCAATGGTAAATGAATGTTATTTTAGTCCAATAATTTGATATTCATTTATTTACTCTGAATAATCGGAATATCCAAGTACATATTCATGGCACGATCGTGTTGTCATAATAACCCGCATTTTATCATTCTATACTCAATGAAAATACAGGTTGTCACATTGAAAAGGAAATAAAGGTTATGGATAATCGCTTGAAACCGTCAATTTTGTTCTTGAGGAGAATGTTTTTCACATAAAATCCCTTGAATTTGAAATGGAATCGTTCGATTTGTTGTTGCGGTCATTTTCTCCTGAATATATTGTTTATTGAGAGTTGATAATTTGTTTACGTCATACTCACCTGGAGCATGAGATGATAATTAATTTCAAAGAGACAATGAAGAAGGGAAATATTTCTTCAGAAAAATTGAGCCCCGCCGCAACTTCCATATGAGTGTATGAACTTTGCTCGAACCGCAATTCCTAGGGCATGCCGAGGGTAATTGGGCCACATTCGTCACAAATTCGCTATAGGGTAATTTTTCCCAAGAGGCACATTCTATTGCCTGAATTTTTTAATATTGATGCATACGGGGAATGACTGCCGGAATAGTCGGGAATAAGAGACGGAACTCTGAGCAAAATAAATATCATTTTATGAAAGTTGGTATTGCCCAATTCTGGCATTTATTGGTCAGGAATAGTCAGGACACTTAAATCTTTTTCCTCATACTTATCTAACCTTTCTGCCTTGTCTCATTGACATTGGTAATCATTTTATTGTCTAGATAAATTGGGAGGTGTCATTTTCAATTCGAATATTACGTAAACAAATCATCAGATCTCGAAAAGACCTTGTCAACAACATATCGCACGACCCATTTTTTCCAATCCAGTTCAAGGGTGTGCGTTGCCCGAAGGATTTACCATAATCTTGATTTTCTACTAGAAAGGACCTGTTTCCTTCCTAGAATAATTCAACGATTTGAAGCTAAATTTAGTGGAGTTCCTTCACTGGTTCATAGATGGATAAGTGTGTTTCAGAGAAGCGAAAATTTTCACTCCCGCATCTGACGGTAAGTAGCTGAACTATGAAGCACTATTTCCGAAGCCGAATGCAATGATGATCAGGACCGGCGTGAGAAATATTGGATGTTCAGTATTTCATCCCCTGATTTTTTGGATGCAATGAAACGACAAATTTTGCCTATGATTCATAGAACTGGAGGAAAATGAATTTCCTACAGTTTTCTGTAAATGAATAGTGACAATATGGATCAGCAGATTATAGTTCTTTTAGTGGCTACTATGTGCCGCCACTAAAGTTGGCAAGTAAACTGCCAAAAATTGTTGCAGCAAATCGTTCAAGGGCGTTGTACCTCTATCCATATTTAAACTCAATGGTAGAATGAATCCAGGAATTTGTCATAGAGCTTGTTGGATTATCTGTTTTTTTGGGGGATACTATCTCTCGTAGGTACCTTTTTTTTTCATAATAGTAAGAATAGTATGTTCATTTTTATGATTTCAAAAGGTTTTCATGTTATCATATACAGGATGATACTGTAGGTTCTAGAGGCCAAAATCCACTTTTTTTCATTTTCAATTCTTTCATACAGCCATTTGATTGAGGAATATGCATAATGAAAGGGGTGAACACTCAAACAAAATTCAGTTCATTTGAATAAACGGTTTGGAATATATGGCAAGAAAAATGTTTCTTTTTATGGATGGATTTTCGAAACCATGTATTATTCAATTAAAATCGAATTCGGAAAAATGGTATAGAAAAAAGTGTTTCGTTCGATGAGAATAAATAACATTCAAAATATATGTAAAAGTCAAAGACTCACCCTGTAAATTGTCACACTCAAAATGTTTATAACTCTACTGAACCATCAAATTAATATTCAAATCTCGTTTCGAAATTTACTTGGTGATCAGTCCAATCCAAAAAATTTCACAGTTCAGGTAAAATAAAAACCAATCCAGTCCAGATTGAATTGAAAGGCCCGAAATTCTTCCACCATGCAAATGAGAATTGCACTTAGGGGTACAATGGAAAAGTTTACCTAACGGTCGTAATTAAAGGTGGACTTACTGCTACCCGGGAATGGCAAAATTATACTCAGAGCGGCTACATTTAGCTAATCTGCCCTAAAAAGCTTTACGCCTGCCACCACTTATCGCTCCTGCTATTCTGTTTCGAGGAGACTTCTTAAATATGTTGTCTTATCAGACCCGTAATCTACACAATTGCAGCAGGACCGAACTGCAATCGGATATGCCTGCCCATTCGTAAAGTTTCTCCATACGGTTTATTGGGAACCATCCATAACATACTTCCTCTGAATAATATTCAATTAATTTTTTTAGACGTTGTTCTTCATCGATGCAGCCAGAATAAGAAAATATAAAATAAATAAATGTGGCTTCCTAGCTTTTGTGTTCGAATTCCCTTTCATTTTTCATTACATTCATAAAGAGTTATTAAAATAGTAGAGTTATTAAAATAGTCAAAGTAGTAGTTGCCGCTGCCCTTTCTGAGGAATCACTTGGTTTTGGATGATATCGTAGTATCTGGTACTATGTGGCCCAGTCTCTAATACATTCTTGAACAGTGGGTATCTGAAGGTCTGATTGCAGCGTGTAGCTATACAGGGTCTTTCACGAGGAACCTCACCCATATTTATACGGGAAACTACTGAACGTTTTTTCATGAAATTCAGCACTTATAAGTATTTCACGATGCTGATGAAATCTAAAATATTTTCAAGGCATGAGCACCTCCGGTTTTTCCGGAAATGACGTCAACTTCCGTTTTTCAAATTAAAACACCATTTTTTTATTGCAGAAATAGATTCCTTAGAAAATTTCAAGTTATTTTGATGTAACATTTTTCAGTTTTGGTTGGAAAATTCTCTCTGAGCGGGAAAATTCTAAAAAAACATCGATGATAGAGCTCCGCTGAAACAAGAATAACTTCGAGGTTTTTGGATGGAAAATTTTCATTTTTGGGATTTTTCAAGATGTAAGATTGATGTATCCACTTTGAAAATCGAAATCGCGATTTATGATACAGGGGGTGAAAAAATCGCTTTCAAAGTTAGGGATGACAAAATCGTGAAAAATCAATTTTTTCAAATTAGAACCCCATTTTTTTATGGCAGATATTGAATCTACGTTAAAAAATAATGTGAGTGTATGCATCACACCCTCGCTCTGAAGTGGATATTTTCTGAGTTATTAACAAAAAACTGTTTTTCGTCTTGAATTTTCAGCTATTTCTTTTCCCTTCACGCCAAAAAGATGAAATTTTCAGGAACTGTTACTTAAACCATGTTTTAGATTTTACTACCCTAATATGCAAGAGAAAAAAGTTACAGGTTGTTCCTAAATATATGGCGAATTTGGATTCGAATTTGTATCGGAAACCTCTTTATTTCAACTAATCGGCCATCGGTTTTCTCTCCAGTGATAAATAAATAATTCCTTATGAACCATATGCAAAAACTTACCATGTTTTACATTCTTTGTTTTTAATGATAGATATCATTAATTACATGCTACTGAATAAAGAGGAATTTGGCAGATGTAATTAATTATATCTATCATTAAAAAAAAAGAATGTGAAACATGGTAAGTTTTTGCATATGGTTCATAAGGAATTATTTATTTATCACTGGAGAGAAAACCGATGGCCGATTAGTTGAAATAAAGAGGTTTCCGATACAAATTCGAATCCAAATTCGCCATCTATTTAGGAACGACCTGTAACTTTTTTCTCTTGCATATTAGGGTAGTAAAATCTAAAACATGTTTTAAGTAACAGTTCCTGAAAATTTCATCTTTTTGGCGTGAAGGGAAAAGAAATAGCTGGAAATTCAAGACGAAAAACAGTTTTTTGTGAATAACTCAGAAAATATCCACTTTAGGGCAAGGGTGTGATGCATACACTCCCATTATTTTTTAACGTAGATTCAATATCTGCCATAAAAAAATGGGGTTCTAATTTGAAAAAAATGATTTTTCACGATTTTGTCATCCCTCACTTTGAAAGCGATTTTTTCACCCCCTGTATCATGAATCGCGATATCGATTTTTAAAGTGGATACATCAATCTTACATCTTGAAAAATCCCAAAAATGAAAATTTTCCATCCAAAAACCTCGAAGTTATTCTTGTTCCAGCGGAGCTCTATTTTCGATTTTTTTTTCGAATTTTCCCGCTCAGAGAGAATTTTCCAACCAAAACTGAAAAATGTTACATCAAAATAACTTGAAATTTTCTAAGGAATCCATTTCTGCAATAAAAAAATGGTGTTCTAATTTGAAAAACGGAAGTTGACATCATTTCCGGAAAAACCGGAGGTGCTCATGCCTTGAAAATATTTTAGATTTCATCAGCATCGTGAAATACTTATAAGTGCTGAATTTCATGAAAATACGTTCAGTAGTTTCCCGTATAAATATGGGTGAGGTTCCTCGTGAAAGACCCTGTATAACAGCTAATATCCGACAGGGTGCATTCACCAGTTATGGTAGAATTTTTGATTGATATCTTTGAATGCTTGCTAAGCTGTGATTCAGTGGAACAACCCCGGAGTACTATTCTGTATGTCTAGAGGGGTTCAATGATTGTTTCGTAAATCAAAATTTTATTTTCGATGGATAACCTTGAATTACTCCCTAAAGACCATTCTAATTTTCATGTCTTCAGTTCAACCAGCTTTTTCTTTTAATTATGTGGTGTTCAATTATTGTCTTGTAAATCAAAATTTCATTGTCGATGAAAAACCTTTATTTGCTCCCTATAAACCATCGTTTGTGAAATTGGAATGTCCTTAAGGTTTACATGGGGACATACTTCTTTCCGAAAATAAAATTTCACCTAATATACTCCTATTTTATGTCCTTCCAACCAATATTGAATAATCTGCAGATGGTTTTGAATGAGAGACAGAGCCATCTGTGGATCTGAGTGACAGGAAATAGTTGCGGTGTCATCCGTAAATGTCCCGACAGTAGTTTCCTCTCCACCAGAGGTTGATCTGATGTGTCCAATACATACAGGGTGTCCCAAGTTCGAGTGCCTATAAGACGTTTCTGGAGAACTGGACAAATTTGAAAATCTGAAAATTGGGATTATGATATTGTTTGAAATTATCTATATTTTTGGAGCCTGAGCACTTCCGGTAATACAAGGAGTGAAAATAAATTTGTTCAAACATTTTTTTCAAGTTTTTCGTTTCTTATATGATTGAGTATTCAATGATAAATACATTTCCATTAAAACCATTGTTTTCATCCAAATATTTCTCAAAATATCGGAAAAAACTGAAAAAATTTCATTGATTCATAGCCAGTATTATGATCATTTTTATTGTTCTGAACAACCCGAGTGTAAACCGTTCTCACAACGTCAGAGTAGAATAATCTGGAAAGGTCATGCGTCTGTTGAATTTTATAAATATCATCACAGGGTGTCCCAAATTTTGTGTCGAAAACTGTGAACGAAAATTGGCCATAACTTCTGTTTTTCCAATTAGAACCCTATTTTTCATGATTGCATCGAATTCTGCGAAGAAAAGTAGTGATAGCAATCTAAGCTGCTATTATTCCTGAATTAAGTAGTTTCTGAGTTATTTAAGATTTCCTGGATTCATGTTGTACGTAAAGTCAAATTCATCTCATCTTGAGCATTTTAATATTTCATGATCCCATTATTAATTCACAAGTGACAGGTTTAATTATTAGATGTTGCTATGGTTTCAAGAGAATATTCATCGAATCTGAACGAATTGACTCTACGTACTGGGTGGGCAAAATTAGTGCTACATGAACTGAAACTTTTTAACCCGAGGAGAAAAATGAATGGCACCTTATAGTCCTCTTTTTTCGAGAAAATGATAATGCCATCAACTGCATTTCTCTATCTCCTTTCGTTTCCGAGTTATAGGCCAAAATTGAAATTTGGGTGATTTCAACTTTGGTCATTATCTCCGTTTCTGTTTATTCTAGGATGTTGAAATAAAAACATTATACAGGCACTTTTCTGATAGCAATCCAGTGGCGTACTCTGATTTTTTCTAAGAGGTTTATTTGCTGAGTTATAACATAAAGTTGTGTTTTTTCTTATGGAAACAATAGTATCATGAAAATGTATCATGTCATAGATCGCCCTCATATTCGTTGAGATATCATGAAAAATATGGTGTGTATATGGAATTCGAATTATTGAGTATTGAATAGGCTGAATCATAGAATTATGTGTCTCTACCATATATCTAATAATTGCTATATGGGCCATGAGCCAATCAAAACTGACGCTGGGCTTTGGTAACAATCCAGATCTGCGCTTGTGCGGCAATATTGAGAAAAAAAATATTTTTTTAATTCTGTCTCTCTCCGACACATCGTATTATGTCGTGAAACGTATGTCATTCTTAACTTCATATGAATAGTTTCGATCATAACCTCACAATTTCATATGAAATGTTGCAATCGCTTCATTCTGTTTTCTCCAAGTCCTTAATATCATTTTTAACTCCTATTCATATTCTAAAATTGAACTGAAAGTATTTAAGTGACATATTTTCATTCTCGATATCTATTTTCTTGTTGTCTTTCAGAAGAAACATAACCTCGAAATTTCTCGCAATTTTTGCATTTCCAGTTGACGCAAGCGTACAACTCAATCGTTACCAAATATTTGGCTTCACTTTGAGACTGTGGAAAGCAGGGGTATAATCCATATTGATGTTATTAGATATATGGTCTCTACGCATGGTGTAATTATTATTTCACGGTTGAATACTTGGTGTGATCTCTGTTTGAAACAACAACTGTCAGTTATTAGAGTTCGAAGTCATCGTTGGCGTGATGAAAATATTCGAAAAACATGATATGTCAAATGTTTTATTTCAGCTCATAGCTCATGAGAATAACAGGAAAAAATTCAAACAGAGATCACACCATCAAGTAGAAGTATTCAACCGTGAAATAATAAATACACCATGCGTAGAGACACATAATTCTATGGTTCAGCCTACTTAATACTCAATAATTTGAATTCCGTATACCTACAAACCATATTTTTCATAATATCTTAACGAATCTGAGGGCGATGTATGACATATGATACATTTCTGAAACGGGAAAAAAGACGATTCTTTCTAAGTCATTTCAAACTACTGTTTCCATAAGAAAAAACACAACTTTATGTTATAACTCATCAAATAAACCTCTTAGAAAAAATCAGAGTACGCCACTGGATTGCAATCAGACAAGTGCCTGTATAATGTTTTGATTTCAACATCCTAGCATAAACAGAAACGGAGATAATGACCGAAGTTGAAATCGCCAAAATTTCAATTTTGGCCTATAACTCGGAAACGAAAGAAGAAAGAGGAATACAGTTGATGGCATTATCAGTTTCTCGAAAAAAGAGGACCATAAGGTGGCATTCATTTTTCTCTATCTCCTCGGGTTAAAAAGTTTTAGTTCATGTAGGACCAATTTTGTCCACCCTGTACAAAGGTACAACATAAATCCAGATCATCTCAAATAACTCGGAAATTACAGAATTTAGGAGCCACAGCATCTGAGTGTGCTATCATTATTTTTCTTAGCAGAATTCAACGCAATCATAATAGTATATTGTTCAACGAGCGTTAATGTAAGTCATAACACACGCATATGAATATTGCAGCCCGACTCGTCAGGCGAGGGGTGTACCTAATTCATCAAGTGTGTTGTGACCATTACCGCGAACTGAACACTCTACTTTATCTTCGACTTCTTCAGTAAAATTCGAATTAAACTGCATTCTCAAAATTTACAACAGTTGTCAAAAGCAATTTCTGTAATCGAAAATCGAACCGATATCGAATCCCGTAGAAAACGTCAAAAATTCACGTTTTCCAAATGCAATTTTTGGATATTCAGACCTTAAAATTTAGAAATGAATGGCGAGAACGTTGCTTTGATGTCTGAAATAGAGTTCCCCATTGACCCGACTTTCTCATTAATTTCGTAAGCTACATTTTTCCTATTCGTATTTGAGTGAGTTATAGGAGTGAGTTATTATTACCTCACACTATTGGTTTATAGAGACTATTACAGATCAAAATCAGTTGAATAATGGATATATTATTCTATGGGAGTAGATAAGAAGATAGGGTTACAATTCGAAAAATAGAAGTCATGGCCAATCTTCGATCTCAGTTTTCGACACAATATTTAAAACGCCCTGTGATAATATTTATGAAATTCGAAACATGCATGACCTTTCCACGTTCTTTTACTATGACGTTGTGAGAACGGTTTACACCTCGGAATGTTCAAAATAAAAAAAAAAACACTATGAATAATTGATTATTTTTTTAGACTTTTTTCGATATTTTGAAAACTATTCGAATGAATAAAATGGTTTTAACAGAAATGTATTCAGCATTCTATATGTAGGTATACTCAACCCAGGCAACACAGACTTCTCCGCGATATCTCTGAGAGGTTACAATGCGACTTTTATAGGAGCTCCTACCGCGAGTTCCCAGGGATCTCTATGTGATGTAACTAAGCGAATTTCCCACTGATGTGCCCATGTGATATCTTGGAGACCTCGCCATGCGATATCCTTGGGACTACTCCATGCGATAACTTGGAGAGGAGAGCGCACCATGCGATTGACAAGGTCAATCTGTTCACGCAGGCGCTATTTGTCTATCAAGTCGAACTTGTATAAACAGCGAGTTTACCGAGACGGCAAGACATCGAGAGGGCAGAGACAAGACAGGTTATCTCTGGAGAGGGGCTTTGTAGATAGAGTAGATAGCTGTGTTTATCGGTGTTACTGTGCTGTGTGAGGTTCGTTATTGTGTGAAATTTCGATGAGGATATTTGTGCTCCAAGTAAGTGTTATTTTCATTAAATCCTGGAGTTTTCTCACCTATTAGGACATATACCGTAACCATTTTTAACCCCATTTATGTTATCCGAGTAATTCAACCACCAATAACCAACACCAACGATAAATTGATCAATTCACATTAAACGATTTCCAACTTGATATATTGGTGATCAGGATAATTATTTCTATTAAGAATAGAGTGTAATAAGTTCCCAACAGATTTTACAAGAATGGTTAGTACAGTCGAATATTCCCAAAATTGAAGCTAATAAATTATTGATAATTCTTAATAGGCATGGTTCAAAAGTTAATATGGAAACCAGTATTGCAATTCCAAGGGAACTATTTGAAATTATATCTCGTTTTGTTTCAAGCTGACATATGAATGCAGAATGGGCATTGAAATGTTGTTGAAATCCTCTTTGTTCAATTTGTGCTCCAATAGCACTTGACAAAATGTTTATTCACTTTTCGATTAATGTATAAACCTTACAAAAGTGTTACCGATTTTCTTGTCAATCTACCGATCTAACGAAAAAGCACATAAATCTACAGAAATTTGATGGAGTGAATGTATGTTCTGATATTCTAGGAAATCATGACTCTTACGATATTATTTTGAAGATTTCCTAAGCATACCATAATTTGATACATAAGTTGAGTTATACGTTGACAAATCTATATTTTTTTCAAGCAATTTGATGTACATACGTTTTTCAGAATATTTGCTGTTTTCAATAGGTGTTAATTTTTTGAATACCTATATATTTATTTTGTCAGAATACTAATTTTTTGTTCGAAAGATCCGTTTTTCGAACATTAATTTTGTGAATAAATGAAATCCATTTTCAATTTTGCTTCATTCGTAAAATAACCTTCTTGCCCAATATTTCGGATAAATGGTATTTCAACTTGATTAACACAAAAAATATGTGAAAAGGTATCTTTTTCCAAAAATCTACCGAAATCCACCAATTTTTCCGAACTTGTAGGTACGGAGGGTGGCAACACTGCATACGTGGTGGACAACAGAGGAGTCATTTCTCAAGATGGGCTGAGAGATTGTATGTACCCAGAGGAATAGAGAAATGTAATGTTTTGAATAATTTTTTTTTTTATTTTTTATTGCAATTTGTTGATAATAAAGATTGAAGGATTTATTCACTTGTTTTAGTTTACCTTCTGTTGCAGCCGAAAATAATGAATAACTTTCAACACTGTTTGTTGTATAGTTCAATTCTATAATAGAGCTAATATGCAGATTCTCATCATAGGAATAGGACAAATCAAATTTAGTTTTTGATGTTCTATTAACATTTCGCAATTCGACCTGTATATACCTCTGCAAAGCGGCCTGTGTAGATACTTCTTATACATCCCGCAATGCGACCTGTTTGAGAATATCTTATACATCTCGCAATGCGGAGGTTAATAAGAAGTTCTCAAAGTCCTCGCCGCGGGAGGTGTATGCGAACTCTCAGTGTGGCATGTTTGAGAATATCCACGTAGGATATCGTCAAGAGTTCCCTGGGAACTCTTTTGTGGCGGACATTTGGAGGAAATATAGAGCTCCCTGTGACCTCCCAAAGAAGTCACAAAAGGCGTCACAACTTCCTAAAAAGAAGTCGCAGGGATTTCTTTGGGATATCTTTGTGTTGCCTGGGAATCATATCAGAAACAAAAAAATTTTTGAGCCAATTTATTTTTACTCCTCTTCTTGTATAACCGGAAGTGCTGGGGCTCTAAAAATATTTTGGGTCCATAGATAATTTCAAACAATATCATAATCCCAATTTTCAGATTCTAGATATGTCCAGTTCTTCAGAAACATCTGATGGACACTCGAACTTGGGACACCCTGTATAGTTATGGACCTAGAACACTTTTCTGGTCTCATAAATTAAGTTTCCCATTGCAATAATAAATCCTATCAGTCAAAACTGGCAGAATCTGTTCATAGAGACCCGAATCCTGCGCCAATTTGTTCATCGCCAAAATAGATAATATGGAAGATTCAGATTGAAATGAAAAATCATAGATTTCAAATATGTTCTTATTGATTTCTACACAGTTCTAAATTGCCTAAAAATCTACACACTTGACTTTCGCCGAAAAAGACACACAGTGGATCTAAAACAAAGCGTACCTCAAAAATGGATTCAGCCCTGTGAGCATACAGGATACAAAGAACATAGAGCCAGTGTATCATTCAAATCGTCGATTATTGCTTTCAAAATTCCTTCGCAAGAAACGATGTTTATTGGAAACAAAATTGTGGGATTGGATACTGCTGGAAAAATTTCTTCGAGGTTGTGTGAAATGTTAAGCCTTCGAGCTCAATGCACCATCGTGTCCTGCTTTCAATTATGAAGGGTATTTCAATAAGAGCACAAGATTTGAATCGCGCCATGTTTGAAAGTCATTATGTCACATGATTGTGACGTGACTGATCTAAAGTTGACCGATGGGAGCTAGTTAGCATGGACCCATTACACGGTAAAAATTGGACCTTTTTTACTCCGAGAACGAAAAATGTAATGCAGTAACGGTAAATGGCGAACGTTATCGTGCTATGATAACACAGTTTGTTGAGCTTCATTTGAAGGCCATTGATCCCGACGACATGTGGTTTCCACAGAATGGTGTCAACTGCCATACCACCTGTGAAACATTGACCATCTTGCACGAGTTTGCTCCTGATCGTGTCATTTCCCGATTTGATGACCAGAATTGGCCTCCACGTTCTCAAGTTTTAACGCCGTTCGACTTCTGGCTGTGGGGTTATCTGAAGTAACAGGTTTATGCTGATAAGCTTGCAACCATTGAAGCATAGAAAGCTGAAATTAGACGCTGCATCAAGAAAATACCACCACATGTATTGATACACGTTATTGAAAAATTTCTCAAACGAGTACACATATCATATTCCAGCAAAGCCGTGGCGGCCATTTACAAGATATTTTGTTTTATACCTAATTCCCAAATTTATATTCTCCAAATCGATTAATATTTCAATACTTTGCTACAGAAAACAATGATTTATTGAAAACTGAAATTGCGCTGTGATTGAAACATTCGATATTGAAGCGACATTGGATTTTCCAGATACGAGAAAGTGCAAGGAAAGATAACTTGGCGTTGTTTCATAGTTCCTTTCGAAATATCACTGAATTAAGCACGATATCGGTGAGTTTCACAAAGCGTAATCACCGGTGATCCGAGATCAACTGCTTGATTCTCTGATTTTTGAACTATCAGCTATTCTAGATCAAGCTCGAATCAACGGTGATTACGCTTTATGAAACCCACCATAAGTGTTTTATTTATTTCTCATTTAAATCCCTCTGTTTCTTCGAAAATTATTATTCCTTATACTCTTGAATGGTACTAGCAAATGTGCACTGATGCTTGCATATAGTTTCATTTATTATCTTTCTGGAAAACGATATCACATTCTCAACAGCAGTGAAGAAAATATTGTTGGCATTATTCACTTGTTGTATATTGTAGCTCACATGAGAACAGCGTTGCAAGTAAAAACAATTATAAAATCTAATATATGTCCATAATATATTCTCAGATTCTTCGAACAACTGAGCTATAAATTTCAAGGAATCTAATACTGAGAAAACGCTCTATTTCATTTGGAATACTGGAGGAATACAGGAGGCACCAGAATTTATCGGGAGAGAAGGGTTGCAAATTTGAATTACAAGATTGGTCCGGAAATGTAGTGAATTGTTTCCGTGATATTTAGCGTTGTAATCTTCTGGGATTAAAAATAATTCGAATATTTGTTGTCGAATTATTCCTACTTCCAGCGGTCAATTCATTTGATTGATTTTCCCTACTATTGGGAGTTCCCAATGATCTCAAAAACGTAGGAAAAAGTTGTATTTCCTAAGTAATGAAACCACCCACTCGTTGAAAAAATGAAAATAGTAGGTATATTATTTGATAAGGAGTAGAGAAGTGTCACTCTTCATGGCGAGCTTGAAGGTCATAGACCTTTCCAGAATTACCTGTGCACGTGAAAGTTGCGCGCGTCACTTGTGGGCTAAGGTCGTCAAAATTTCCCTCCTTAAATCGTTGACATTTGACAATTGATATTATCATTTTACGCAGTCGATGTTTTGGATGTGGATGTTATTTTGTTGTATTGTTTATCGAAAATCAAAATTTTAGTATGCCTCAACAATGTTGTGTTACTGAGTGACTGTCACGAACGTCACAGTACGATAAAACCAGTAGGATCTCATTTCATAGCTTCCCTCTCTCTCTCTCTTTTCTCTTTCGCACTAAGGTTTGCGCATCTTTTAATGCTGCCCACAAGTTTAGTTCACATCTTTCATCTTTGTTCTACGAATTCTGGAAAGGTCTATTGAAAGCGAGCCATGAAAAGTCACTTCTCATCCGAATGGAATATGCTATTTTATTTCAAAACTTTTTGGAATTGATGAAAATCTAATTATTGGATTGATTAACATTTATGATCGTTATGATTGAGTCATAGCAACTATTTCTACACACATGCGGAGAAATAGAACTTTTCGAAGATCTTGTCAGTCGAAAACTGACGTTGTTATCACACGTTTGGAAATAATGGTACATAGTATTTCATACGGAGGAGAAGTCACTTTTCATGGCGAGCTTGAGTTTGCCCGCCGAACGCTGATGGTTCGACCAGAGGTCCTTTTCAATTTACTCATCCGGAGAAATTCATTACTACGTATTCGATCGAGATTACATTTCGCTCTTGTCTGGGCAATGACGTATTTGTGCTACGTGCAAAGTTTTGTTGAGATCGCGTCACCAGAATTTTGAAAAATTCTGGCGAGTAAGGGAAAAATTAGCTGTGAAAATACCTCCTGCTTTTCTTCAAAGAATTCTCACACATCTTTTTGGCAGAAAGTTATCCAACCCATCATCAAGTTCAACTCAATTATTATTTTTTTTCTTTATTTCAATATCGTAATGGGTTCATTACAGTACTAAAAACAGTGCTGTAATGAATTCATTACAGCATCGTTTTCAGTTACATTTTTCGTTTTGTGGTTGTCAACAATGACTTCCGATCCTATCAAATTTCAGCAGACGTCAATTTGGAAATGTCAGTTTTCGTCATCTATTTAATAATTCCTATATGGGAAATGAGCCAATCAAAACTGAAGCTGGGCTTTGGTAACAAACCAGATCTGCGCTTGTGCGGCAATATTGAGAATAGAAATATTTTTTTAATTCTTTCTCTCTCTGACACATCGTATTGTTTCGTGAAACGTATGTCATTATTAAGAATAGTTTCGATCGTAGCCTCACAATTTCATGTGGAATGTTTCAATCGCTCTATTCCGTTTTCTTCAAGTCCTAAATTTCATTGTTAACTCCTCTATTCATATTCTGAAATTGAACTGAAAGTATTTAAGTGACATATTTTCATTCTCGATATCTATTTTTTATTGTCTTTCAAAATAAACATAACCTCTAAATTTCTCCCAATTTTTGAATTTCCAGTTGACGCAGGCGTACAAATCAAGCCTTACCAATGATTTGGCTTCACTTTGAGACTGTGAAAAGCAGGGGTATAATCCGTATTGATATTATTAGACATAGGGTTTTCGTATTTCCTAACATTCACACCAACTGCCAAGATACAATATGAAAGTCACTAGGACCTATAATTTGAATTTTTCATCGAATTTCACAAAATTTGACTGAAATAGAGAAAATATCGTCTAATACTCGTTGCAGAATGCAATTCCAATACTCATGCGTTCGAAAACACGCTCCTTCGTCGCTCGTTTTTAAATTTCGCATTCGTATTGGAATAGGAGCCCATTCTGCAACTAGTTTTAGAATATAGGTACTATTTCAAAATTGAAAAACATTCAGTTCCCCAGTGGCCGCACTTATATGCCCATAATTCGTTTTATAATGAGATCCATTATGATACAGAATTTTCATAACGATACACATTTTTAATCAATAGAAATTAATTATTTTTCAATCAAGCGGCCCCTGTTCGCTACGGAAAAGGAGCGTCGGAAAGGGGAAGAACGGAGGTCCATGGTGCTGTTTTTGCATTTTTTTATATCAGGAAATATCCAAGACAAATTCGCGAGAATCGCGAATTTCACCGAAATCTCAAAGTTTTCGGCGTCATAGACCTTGGCCAGAGAATTTGAATTATCGCGTGGTCGTTCGATATGTCCGAGGTAGGACGTAATTTTTCAAAACGCATATTTTTCGAATTTAATCCCTATTTGGAGGTAAGTATTCTGTCGATTATCAAAGATATATCGTTTATTTTTACCTTTGAGCTTTTCCAGCCTGATAAATCATTTTTGGAAGCAAGAACGAATTATTCACATTTCAGGCTAGGTGAATTCTTGAAACGGAAAATGGATTAATAATATTTCAATTTGATCATTTATCGGGTGTGGAAAAAATATCGTATGCAACTCTCAAGTAATGGTTATTGATACACTCGCATAAACCATACTAAATTCGCCTTCGGCTCATTTCGTATCCCAGTTAATGTTCGTGTATTAACAACCATCTTTACATGAGTGTTGCACAATATACTGTTCCACGACAGTTGACATGAAAGTCACCTTTAACTGTCATCCAAAAATATTGACAATACCGTTTCCTGCTGATTATAAAAATGATGTGGATGATTGGAGATAAAAACGAAATGAGATGGAGAATTGGAACATTTTACGTCATCACATGCTTTTGACTATTTTTATCTGTGCAACAGTAGGTATTGGATTGAGCATTTTATATGAATAGGTATAAAACAAATGTGTTTCCTCCCACTTCTTCTCATTTTCAACGAACGAAAGAATGGAGAAATTTATTTACAAAATAGGTACCCATCTATGGTCGTGTCGCAATGAGAAGTGGTCATCCTATTGGTTGCCGTATTCAAAAGACGCTTTTGTAGTCCGCCAAATCTCTTCGCATTGCTTAAAATGGGAAGGATCACCTTTTGAATCGTGGTAAATCTCCATTCGAAAAGTGGTCTCTTTATTTCACGAGTAACTACCCTAATTTACGACGTAGAGACTTGGTTTTTTTCAAATTGAAGTTGAGGAACGTCCCAAGGGCGAATAGTTTTCTTTTTTTCGATTCAATCAGTTTTTCAATCAAACAAGCCTAATTATCAAAAAACATTTTTGAAGATAAGCTTTTATAACAACACTCACCCGCCATTTTGAAGCCGCCATCTTGAATTCCTCGATTTTGAAGAATCGTAATTTCCGACCCAGAAAACCCCCATATAACAATTTTGAATAGAATATGATCATATTTACAAAACTCGTCCGCCATAATGTGGCCGCCATCTTGAATTTCCCAATTTTGACAAAAGTGTCATCATTTTCGGAGCCAAATACCCCTAGATACTAATTTTGAATGGAATCGGATCATAAATACGAAACTCATCCGCCATTTTGAAGCCGCCATTTTGATTTTTTCTATAAAAACTATTTCATGATGCATTGTCACCAGAATTAAGTACACCTGCAAAATTTCAAATCAATCGGACGATTAGAAGTGTGTCATATTTAACTTGCAAGATTTGATTACAGACACACAGACAGACAGACACCTGGACAGGTGAAACTAAATAAAAGCTTATAAAAAACCAGGGTTATCGTTAGATCTCTGCAATGTTTGGGTTATTGAATATGTTTTTCGTTTTTCATGAGTAGGTACAAGCTATATTTTTGAACTAATCATCATGAAAATTTTTGTAGTTTATAGAAGACAAGAAGGCCGTCCCAGCTTCGCCCGGGTAGATATCGGTTTCATCTTCAACACTTCAACCTGCCATATCTTTTGATGTACTCGTTATAATTGTATGATGTGCAGGGCCATTTCGTGCTAAATTAAATACTGGGGATAAATAACGTGTAAGGTTGGATTAGGATCAATACCCAAATCATGAAAACACACTCCCAAATATACATAATTTTGGGAAACATCTGATTACCCTAAAAAGGTAATAGCAAGTCAATCTTGAGAGATTTTTGTAGAACTATTTAAGAGGTACATTTCCGTCATACATTGTAGGTATCCACGTAAGTCTTAAGGTGAATACAGACTATTCTGACGTGACGTGATTTCACGTCACGTCAGGCACCGTCAGTGCTCCCATTGGCCTGATATGAACGTGAACGCACAGAACGATGTGTTGCATTTTTATATCACTCACATTTTGACGTTCACGTTCATTTTAGGCCAATGGGAGCACAGTATGCGTCTGACGTGACGTGGAATCACGTCACATCAGAATAGTCTGTATTCACCTTTACGGTTTTTGCAGCGCACGTGAATATAGCTGATTATCGCTGATTTTTTTGTAATTATTGAAGTTATAGTAGGTATCCTTAATTTTTTCTTGTGAAAAGTAAAGCCTATGTCACTCACGGATAATGTAGCTTTCCAAGGGTGGAAGAATTTCTGAAATAGGTCCAGTAGTTTTTGAGCCTATTCGTATCAAACAAACAAAAATACAAATCTTTCCTCTTTATAATATTAGTATAGATTAAATTACCAAGGACAAATAGTTGCGATTTTTTCCAAAAAATGATGAATAACCGTCGAAAAAAATCATTAAGTGTAGTTTTCAAAACTCTGAAGTTCAACCTGTTTTTTTACATTGAAAAACTAATTAAATCGAAAAAAAGAAAACTGTTTGCTCTCGGGACGTTCTTCAACTTCAATTTAAAAAATCAAGCCTCTACGTCGTAAATTATGGTAGTTACTCGTGAAATAAGGAGACCACTTTTTTAATGGAGATTTACCACGATTCAAAAGGTGATACTTCGCCTTAAGTCTTTATTGAGTCCATCTCTAGTTCCGGCCTAGAAATAGGCACAAGGCACTGTTTGTTTAAATTTAATAGATGCGTCATATTTTTGATGCTTCTGAGTTTTATTATGGATCGTTAAATCTATTTTTTTATTTCGGATATTTAGGTACTTCATAGCGCTTTTTGGCCAGAAAAAGCTCTTGAGCATCTAGTATTCCTAACGGAGACCATTCCTGAAGAGATTTCACTCGAGATTCATTCAGATGAGTATCCATCATTCATTTAAAGAATGGCGCCCAATTTGACGATAATCTACAGTAGGTATGCTTTTTAGTTTAGGATCACATGACATCGCTCTGATGTGCTGAAATAAAAGTGATACTTTTTGTGTGAATAGGCCATGTTTTTCCACTCGGTAAGCATCAATATCGCACCAGGATGTCATAATTTGATTATGTCCAATTTCATCTCGCCGTGATATCAATTCGTAGATTGATGGCTTCCAGAGATGGATGTATAGAATTGTGGCTGTCAGTCATCCAGTCCGTGGAAATACTTGATAAATGAGTTATTCCGTGGCCCCGGAAACACCTCCGTAATACAATCAGCATGTCCGCAAATTGGGTTAATTGAAAAGCTGTGGCGTTTAATCGTGTTACCTATCATCGATACGCTGTCCGAAATGCCGGCTCTCAAAATATGCGACAGATACTGTACTAATGAATTAGTCAGTATATCTTCGAAACAACGTACTACATTCCAAATCCGAAAAGTGTCAACATTGGTGCTCAGATTTGTGCAATTCCAATAATTTCTTGGATTAATATGAATTCTAGTTCAATCGATTGCGGAATATTAAACAATATATAGTTAGTTGAATGTACCCTCTATAATCACCTTATAATCGGATATGAATACGATATTGAAAGCGAAAGATACCAAATAAGAATATGGTATTTTCAAGCAGCAAGCTTAGTTGAAATCTTTGGGTACTAGAGCAACTAAAGTAATTTCCAATTGGAGGTTTCATTTTTATTCATGGAAATTTTCCAAACAAGCGGAAGATGCGCTATCGCAAGAATTTTATATCTCGACAACATTACGACATTGCAATTGTGTTTCATAGCATTTATCCCCTCAGAAATACAGGGTGCGGCAACTAGTTCCCCCATATTTGAATGAGCTGTTGAAAATACGAAGAAAGATAATGGAAAAATTCATTCTTATTTTGAAAGCCTACATAATCAAGTTTTTTTTTCATTTATGTCTTGAAAATAATATCATCAGAATGACGGCCACGGCGAGCGACGCACATGTGGAGTCTTTCGCGGAAGTTTTACATTTCTCTCTTCAGCAAAGCTGTTTTAATTTCGATGATTTCCTCCTTGCTTGCCTCTCTCAAGTCATCAAGGGTCCTAGGGCGATGTTTGATGACCTCAATCTTGAGGCAACCCCACAGGAAGAAATCACAGGAACTCAAATCTGGGGAGCGCGGAGGTCTCGAAATGACCTCCAGTAGGGAGATCACTCGATGGGAGAACATGTCTTGCGGAATTTCACGTTAACGACAGTAGTTCTCTGAGTCATGCTCTTCCCCATATTCCTCAATTTTCGACCGCAAAAATTTCTCCAACATGCTGCAATATCGTTGGGAAGTCACATCCTGTGGGTTTACCTCAAGATTGAGGTCTACAAACATCGCCATATGACTTAAAAGAGGCAAACAAGGAAGGAATCATCCAAATTGAAACCGCTATGCTGAAGAGAGTAATGGAAAACTTCAGAGAAAGTCTCCACATGTGCGAGGCCGTAATTTGGATGATATTATTTTCAAGACATAAATGAAAAAAAAAACTTGACTACGTAGGCTTTCAAAATAAAAAACAGTTGTTTCAATATCTTTTTTCGTATTCTTTTAACGGCTCCTTGAAATTTGGGAATTGCCGCACCCTGTACTGGAGGGCCAACTGCAACTGCGATAAATTTTGAAGTGGAGCTTAGCTGAGCTCAACTCTCAACTTTCGAGAAGTGGTTGCACCGTCGAGATTTGAGTGGAGCTGAGGCTACGGTATGAAAATCATGTTGAAAAGAATATTCAGAGGAATTTTGAATCGAAAAGGCCGAAGAATTGGATGAAGCTGAGGATTCAACTTCGAGTGAAAAATTCACGTTTGGAAACTGAAATAAAACAATAATTATTCCAATTCAGAAATGATTCTGGTTCGTTAGGAAGAGAAATTTTCAATTAGCCGAAGACTGTTTTTTTGTCATTCAGCTTGAATAAGTTGATTCATCAGATATATCGATCAATGTTTATGAACAATTCATAAAACATACATTGCCTTTTTAGAGAAATTGTTGAGTTCGCACTCTTAAAAAATTAAATACTTTACTACGTTCATACATGAAAAAATTGAACATGAATGAAAGAAACACAATCAGATTTTTCCACAGTTATTCTGAATGAACCTTGATCGAAATAATTGCTTGAAAACTGGTATCCCATTCAATATAAGTATAGTTAATGTAGAAGTCTGAACACTGTTATGAGAACCACTGTTTATTGTTTAGGGCGACATGTTTCGATTTTTACAAATCATCATCAGGTCCATGAAAGCTAAAAGATATTGATGCAACGTAAGTACAAAACATAGTAAGTTGCCTGAAATAAGAGTGATGATTATTTGATGCTTGAAGAAACTTTGCCACACATACAATTTTCAGAACCTATATTGGTGAGTATACAGGGTGTCCGGTAAACCTTGTACAATATTGAAACTGGTGATAGACCAGGTCATGACTGTACAGAATATCAGAATTTCACCTCAGTAAAAATATCACCATTTTCGAGATAATGGGCATTTTCTACATATCTAGAAAATCACTACTTCACCTCCGTTTTTTGAGTGCTATGTCTGATGTATCAAGTTCTGAAAAACTGTTTTGTACGTCTGAAAGCATCACTCATCATTAATCTTCAGCAACAAAGATATTTGAAGTAGTCTCAATTTGTAGACATAGCACTCAAAAAACGGAGGTGAGATAGTGATTTTCTAGATATTTAGAAAATGCCCATTATCTCGAAAATTGTGATATTTTTACTGAGGTGAAATTCTGATATTCTGAACAGTGATGACCTGGTCTATCACCAGTTTCAATATTGTACAAGGTTTACCGGACACCCTGTATAACAACAAAAACTTTGTTTGCCTGTTGCATAGTTCAATTTCATAATTTGATACATATAACGCTTGTGTCCTTGTTTTAATTTTGACATCTTTCACCTTTTATTGCCATTCTACTATCTTGATCATAAATCCAAATATTCGGGATGAAGAGAACAAAAGTACATATTTATAAGATTTTACACCTTCACTCTTATTTCAGGCAACTCACTAAGTTTTGTACTTACGTTGTATCAATAACTTTTTGCTTTCATGGACCTGATGATGATTTGTAAAAATCGAAACATGTCGACCTAAACAATAAACAGTGGTTCTCATAACAGTGTTTAGACTTATAGTATATTACTTTCAATACTGATGGGCTTTAGAGAGTTTATGGTATCCCATTGTTGAAATTTTGAGTATTCCGGGCTTTCTAGCCGTGGGTGGATAGGAATTGTTTCTATACCATTCAATTTCAAAATGCAGTCGAATATACAGAATTTGATTTCCTTACCAATGTTCGATATTTTTTCATAAGGGATATCACTACAGATGGAATTTTTCCGGCAAAATTTCTCGATTGTAATATGAAAGTTTGTTGCTCGGAAATTTCGTGAATGCCATGTGTATCAAAATCGCGAGCCGTCAGGCGAGTGATTTTGGAAAAAATGTCATGAACGAAATTTTCGAAAAGCAACAAACCTGAATATTACAAGAGATAAATTTTACCTGCTTAATTTTCATCTCGAGTGATATTCGGCATGACTATTTCCCGAGAAAATTACATTACATTAAGCAATATGGTCACTATTTGGCCAATTAGAATTCATAGATTAACTAAACGTTGTTTGTTTTCTCTATGATATTCATTTCCGAAACTATATATGAATTGGAGAAACGTCAAAAATTTTATCGCTGGAAAACCAATTGGTTTTGCCGGTTTGAAAGTTTCATCGAGATGAAACAATCGTTGCTACGGAAACTTCCTCACTAAAAATGGAAAGAGTGGAATAGTCCACCGTATATTCAGATAGCAGGTGAAAAATACTATGATATTGATGATCTCTTTTTAGTTTGTTCAATTAATAAGTCGCAAAGTCCACTGACACTGTACTAGTCAAAGATTCACCTTGTAAATTTAGGGGCGCAGTCAACATTTTCTATTGCGGTAAATAATTTGTTAACAGCCATTCGAATATAGCATGACATTTTCATTGAGTACCATGTACGTGACGATTTCGATTAACGTATTTTCTTAAAGGTAGTTTACCATGAATTACTATGTCGCATGAATCCACAAACGTCCCTTATTATAGCTTGCAAGTTATGAATAGCATACAAAGATTAGGTAATTACTGTTGAACCAATATTGATTTATACACGAATGTCCGATAAATCACAACATTAGTAACCACGAATTCATCGGACAATACCGAGGCGATTGATTTGTATAGCCCATCTAGTACCTACAGAGCAAATAATTCTGCTGTAACTTCAGTAAGACTAGTTTGATGCAGCGTCGTTTTTTGTAGGTTGATTGAATACTGGCACAAACAATTTTATGATTCCGTAGATTGTGCTTCCTTTATACGGGTAACGGGTGTTAGTGAATGAGTGCGATAAACTTCAGATGTTGATTCTGCATTAAAAAATAATGAAGAATTTGTGCCTGTGATACAGGGTGTTGAAGTGTTTCTGGAAAACCATATATTTGTTCATTGATCTAAAACCGATTGAGACATGCAAATTAAATTTTCTGGTTTCAAAAGGTACTTACTGCTCATTATTCACCAGGAGTTAAACATTTTCAATGTTCATCATCATACTCGTGATGATCTTATTATTTCAACAAGAAGAAGGTACGCCACTGAGATCTATCAACTTAAATTCAATTTCGATTTGTTCGTGCAATCTGTGATCGAAATTATCTAAATTCTTTTTCTTCTGTATGGGGTGCCGTTTTTATTCGAAAAAATAGAACATACCAACATATATTTATATTTTCAATTTCTTCATTACATTATGAAGAATTGCCTAATACAATATCATTCAACCGAAACAATTATAGAAAATAGCCCCTATGAATAAATAGGCGCTATACTAAAACTCATTGATGTTCTTTCAGAATTTTGAGTACAGTGAAGTTGCTCACATTAGTTATATTGGCTAAAATGGCACTTACCTGCAGTAGGACTGCCTCCCACTACAAAAGATGCTGGAAGTAAAAATGAATCTCCTCCATTTGTTGATGACACCAAACAGCACAAGAGGAAAACGAACACACACAGGTGGTAACTGCAAAAAAAATACTTTTATGAGATTGGAGTTCGACATCACCTAACGATTCATTGCTGTTTTCATCAGGAAATTTCAGGAGGGATAGTATAGTATCCAGATGATCATTGTGTTCCTTCACGAATAAAGGAGATCAATCAAGTTGCTAATCGAATGAATGTTACGGTCCTTATACCTGTCGACGTCAGTTGCCACAAACCTCCTTTGTTATCTGGAGACACATGGAAATAAAAGGTTTCACCAAAAATCGTCCATAGCAAAATTTGAAGATGGCAAAGTTAAAAACTTTGAAATTGAATTATTTTCTCAATTCAAAATTCGAGTTATTGGCCGACTTCGTGCTTATTAGGATCAATTTAATGGATGATTTCATTTTGAAACTTCCATTCAGGTAATTTTTCGTGAGATGGTTGAATTTGATGAGTTCTCTCTTGTTAAGAAAAGACTAACCTTTCAAAACACCGTGAATGTTCCGTATACAGCTCACAGAGATTATCGAGAAAGCGTATGAAACAGTATAATTATACAAAGAGCATGGGATGGTAGCTATTATTCACGAGGAAGAGATTGACCAGACTAGACGACATCGAGTTTGGTGAATCATCCAAGTGAACAATAGCCAAAATGTGCGAGTAGGATATGCATCCTTGTCCAAGACTGTTGAATTTTTTTTTAATAATTTTGTTTTTGGCCTAACATATTGTGATTTCAAATTGAAATAGTCAGATTGAAGTTGAACCATAAATCGGAAGTGATTATAATGGCTTTATTCAATAGTCGTGGACAAATATGAAATAATAAATATGGAAATATGGATAGATCTTGTCGAGGCGTTTGAATGTATCAGTCATGATCAGTTATTGTAAAATTTAGATATACAGGGTCTTCGACTTGTACATATATTTCAACTGTAGATTCTGGGAGTCAAAGGAAACCTTTTTTTCATTTTCCATTTTTCCGAATTCGGCTCTGTTGAAAAGATATGGTCATTTCTAAAAAATACGTGCCTGTTACCATTCTCTTGTATGGGTGCAAATACATATTTCCCGTTCGAAATTGAGTTGAATATTCAGGAAATATTCAAGTACTAACCAAATAAAAATGTTACAAACACGATATTTCTTAACAAGAACACTTAGTTTTGTCCGATTACTTCTATAATTCAGAAGTCACATTTCTTCCTTCAAAATATCTTCTCCTTTCAATTTTCCTGAAGATTAGTTTGTGAAATTCAGTTAATTTGTTCATATTCTTTTCGATATCCCAGAAATATCTCATAAAGAAGGAATTTTTTTCATTCAATTTGTGCTATATCAACCTATTTTGAAGTAAAAACAATCGAAACAATAATCATCCATGAATATTACACAGAGTTGTCGAGAGAACAATGACAGTGTGTAGATTTATCGAATAATAAGGTATAAATATCTATGAATTCTACCTTCCTATCAGGAATCGACCCATCTTAAACGTTCGTCTCCTATCTCTCGTCTCTACGAGGCGAAAGTACCTACACGACGCATGCGTATAGCGCTGGAGATTGGTGGTTTCAGCTACCGTTGGAGGCGCTGCGAACTCTGAACATATTGGAGGAAATCTTTGTATAGATCTATGTTGTTATTAAAGGGAAAGTGTTATAGGTGTTTTTCTTCGATCTCGTGATGATTTTGTGGAGATTTTCAGTTAATTAATGTAATATTTACCATTTAGTTTCAAGTTCATAAAATTCCAAGAGGAAATTGTTCAGATAGAAAAATCGCCACAGATTATTGAGTGCCAAGTATAATTTTATTTTGCATTAATTTCGACATAGATGCATAGAATACCAGGTGTTGGCACTGATTAGATTTTGTTTAAGACTTTCTTGTCGACCGAAAATCCGAGAATTTGTTCTGCTTTTCATTTCTCCCGAAAGGGGTCGCGCTGTTTGTCGTTGCCGCAGTAGCGCCACGACCGATAAATATTGCGGATTTATTCCGGAACTAGACCAACATCTGAAATCTAGTATGCGGTTTTGATCTACAAATTTTGGTCACGATTTTTTGTAAGGGGTCGATACACCAAGTATTCTATGCATCTATATTTCGACATACATCATTCATATACATATGCGAATTTTGTAGATAATTGACATTTATTTTCAATATTTTTATGACGTATGGTCCGGTAACAATGAATTCTGAATAGAAACTGCGTTTGAATTGTATAATCTCATGCTCTTTAGAGCCATTTTTTCGCGTGAATCACGGTTCAAAACTATTTCAAAAACATTTCGAATTAAACGTCACCAGTTCATGCATCGCTAAAATGCCACAATTTCAAAACTGTGACGTCATCATAGAAATGTCAATTCAATTTATATATTTAAAAATTAGAAACACGATACACGCACAATTATAATAATATGTATTTATAATTTTAGGTGTGTTTATTTGTATATTATTATTTATTAAATCTTGTATTTTCAAATTGGACTCCAATCAGTTTATGAATGATTCGAATGTTCTCGTCCTGATTAACGACTTGTTGAAGAAAATATAATGCAATATTCATATTGGTTGAATCAAGAGGAAGAAGCCGTGAAATCGATTTCAAAAATTTGAACATACATTTTCAAATCTAAATAATATTTCAGAATTCTAAAATAAAGGTGTGCTCTACTCGAAGTGATTTATTATTTCACAGATTACAATGCATTCTAATAACAAAGCCGTCATATTTAAATAATATTCAAAATAAAAACGGTGAAAACAAAATAAATCCAACAAACATAACCTATATTCTTCAATCAGCTGATTCCAAACTTCAAACTTCAGTTCAAACTATTCCACTACCTGTTTTCAAACCGCTTCAAATTATTTTGAAACATTTGGTGCGTGACGTCACCAGTTCGACGCGAGGACACGAATATTTCAAAACGGACGAAATAGTTTTAAAATATTGGCAGGCGAAAATTCGGCTTAGAATTCGATTTTATTTCCCACATTTCTGGGGTTTTTATTATCACATATTTCTAGGAAACGTTTTCTCATTATACAGATTTTAGTCTTAACAAATTTAATGATTATTCTGACAACATTGTTAATTTGTAGTTGTAGGATAATAAAAGATCGTATGTTAAGCTCTCTAGCTTTCATAACTACAATACAAGAAGTGAAAACTTGTTGTCTATATCGAAGCATAATACTAGCAAATTTGAAAGATCTCAAACTTATATAGGTAAGTTATTCAAAACTACCTACTAGACAACATAAAAATTATGAACAAAAATTGTTTTCGTGCAGCAGTCAAGGCATTGTTATGGGAGAAATGTTATTTTAGTGTCGATGAATATTTGTGCGACAATTTCTAAGGTCTTTGCAACTCTTTCTTTTCATTTCCTCATTTTGTACTTTTTCTTATCCTATACATTGTTAAATGTCTTAAGGAATGAATGAAGAATTATTATTATTTTCATTATTATGATAACCATTGTACATCGTCATAATCATCAAACTGAAATTTATGAACTACGATTCAATGGAACAAATCTGAAACGAATGTTATGATGATTTGATGATTGATGATAAGGATAGGTTGATTTTGACTGAAGATATAAAATCAGTATTTCTTCAACTATCACACTGGACATATTTGTATCATAAAATGATGCAAGATTGTTTGGATTTAATTGGCAATACTCGGGATCAATACCGTGATGGATGCCCGGCTATCAATTAAAAATTTTATTTTCTTATTATGTGGATTTTCGACATCAAAGGATATGATTTGTAATTCATCTCGGAGATTATTTATCTGGATGCCTTCGCAAAGCAACTGTGATCCTGGGGCGCTGAGCAGTGTTAATAAATTTGTGTTTGAAGATTTGAAGACACCAATCATCAGTTCATCCATGTTTCAAACGTTCTTGCCCTCATTAGGGAGTTGCTACTTGTAGAACATAAGCAAAAAAATGCAATATATTCTTATTGGTTGGATCGAGAGGAAGTACCAGTGATATGAATTTTTGAAATTTGAACATGCATTTTTACAACTGAATAATATTCCAAATGAAAAAGGTGAAAACAAATGAATCCAACAAACATAACCAATATTCTTCAATAAGATCTCATTGCACGGACGAACATCGACAAGACGCACATACAACTTTTGGAGGTTCGAACTTTTTAACATTTCTCAACGTGATCAAAGATTTGGCATAATGTTTCAATCATATATCTAATAATTCCTATATGGAGAATGAGCCAATCAAAATTGAAGCTGGGCTTTGGTAACAATCCAGATCTGCGCTTGTGTGGCAATATTGAGAATAAAAATAGTTTTTTGATTCTGTCTCTCTCCGACTCATCGTATAAGGTCGTGAAACGTATGTCATTCTTAACTTCATGTGAATCAATCGCTTTATTCCGTTTTCTTCAAGTCCCAAGTATCATTGTTAACTCCTATTCATATTCTAAATTTGAACTGAAAGTACTTAAGGTCGGCGTTTAAAGCGAGTAGGAAATCTCCTCCGATAGAGGCGCCACCGTGCATTTCAGGAAATATCTCCATAGAACTTACATTATCACTATAAGTTCTATGAATATCTCTCTAATCATGAATGAAATGTACAATGGCGCTCTCTATTCGAAAATCGCCGAACTATGAAATAAGTCAATTTGTGGGTAAAGCAGGAATTTTTTCCCGCCAAAATTTGAATTTGGCCATTTTCTGCCAATTCCGTATTTCAAGTTGATCTTCTGAACGAAATTATCAGTAGATTCACTTTTAATCGGAAGTTGAACTATTTTCATGGGTCTTTCTGTTGAAATAAAACAGAAGCATTTTCTTCTATTTTTGAAAGAAAAAAATTAACTGTCGGAATGAAATCGATTAAAATTATTTCAACAAGAACCCTAATCCTTTCTGAGTTCACCCACAAAATTTCAGTTCTCAAAGTGAAACCGTTTTCGAAATCAATAAAATCATAAAAACACAGTACATTGAACGCCCACCTCAAGAGTCATATTTTCATTCTCGATATCTGTTTTCTTGTTGTCTTTCAGAATAACCATAATCTCTACATTTCTCGCAATTCTTGAATTTTCAGTGGACGCAAGCGTACAACTCAACCATTACCAGAGATTTGGCTTCACTTTGAGACTGTGAAAAGCAGGGGTATAATCCATATTGATGTTATTAGATATATGGTTTCAATATTTTGTGTAATTTGATGATTTCTTCGGCAGTTGCTGTCAATTTTTACTGACAGCTGTTGAAAATTCGTTTCTCGATTTGATAAATGAGAATCTACGCACAAGTTGGATCTGACTACAAAATGTATTCACTACAAACTGTATAATGGCTCACTCAATATTTATATCCACACAATAATTATATTCACAATGTTTTTGTTTTATTCGCATGAATTTTTCACCAATTGAAATTACACTGATGCATGGTACTAATCATTAAATCGGTTGCGATGTAGACCATATACATCTCGACCGCATAATGGGCTCTCAGAGAGATACAAAATACTAGTTGATTTTCTTCTAGTTTTATGGCTAATCTAATGCCAACCTGAGACGTGATCCAATAAGAATGTCCGTGGTATGTGGGTTGAACTTAAGATGAACAATCGATCCTGACACCAAGTGTCAGTTTTTTTATCGACCCTTCGTCGAATTCTCATCTAAACCAGACCAAAAATAGATAAATAAAATTTTGAGTGATAGTCTTCACTCTAGAGTTCTGTTTCGTTTTCTAAATGGAAGAAAACCGAAATTTAAGTCCTTCCTCATGGCAATTCTTGAAGACGTATTACAAAGATCAAGATTGGGATTAAGAGCCGCAAACATGTGAAAAGTACAACAGGAACGTAATATTAGTATATTTTTCCATAAGGTAATTGAAAGCCGTAAAAGTAAATTTCCTTTCGAATGAAATATGATATTTTATTTTCGAACGTTTTCGAATTCAGGAAAATCTGGATATCCACTTTTGGATTAATAAACATTTACGATAGTTATAATTTAGTGAAAAATTCTTAATTGTATGTCAAACAATGAGAATTGACCACTTCTTAAAACCTACCAAATTTCTTTTGTATATTTGGACCTGCTTCCGAGTATTGAATGAAAAGTCAGTTTTAAAGGAAAACACCCGAGATCGAAGCTTTTGGGGACAAAAGTTATATACCTATTACTTTTGCGAGCAGAACGCTCTCCGTTATTTCTAACACCTATTCACCGACACCCTGTATAATTCCCGACTATGCTCTGTTTTTCAATGAAACCCCTGATTATCGCATTTTTCGAGTTGCCACTGACCTATTTCCACTTATACTCCATTCACTTTTATAAAGTATCTTGGTGGGCCATGGTTTAGGTTTATCAAGTTCTTCCAGTTGAAACGGACGCAGGTTGGCAATCGTGAAAATCAAGCGACATCAAGTCTACTTTCCAATTACTCTTTTTTATAAGCTTTTATTTAGTTTCACCTGTCCAGTGTCTGTCTGTCTGTATCTCTCTAATCAAATCTTGCAAGTTAAATATGACACTCTTCTAATCGTCCGATTGATTTGAAATTTTGCAGGAGTACCTAATTCTGGTGACAATGCATCACGAAATATTTTTTATAGAAAAAAACAGAATGGCGGCTCCAAAATGGCCGATGAGTTTCGTAATTATGATCCTATTCCATTCAAAATTAGTATCTGGGGGTATTTGGATTCGAAAATGATGATTCTTTTGTTAAAATTGGGAAATTCAAGATGGCGGCCACAATATGGCGGACGAGTTTTGTAATCTTGATCCTTTTCTATTCAAAATTGGTATATGGGGGTTTTCTGGGTCGAAAATTACGATTCTTCGAAATTGAGGAATTCAAGATGGCGGCTTCAAAATGGAGGATGAGTGTTGTTATAAAAGCTTGTCTTCGAAAATGTTTTTTGAGAATTAGGGTTATTAACTTTGTGAAAGGAGTTAGTTCTTTTAAGGTTTAACTGTGACACAAGATTCGTAGTACCACTACATTTTCATCCTGGAGTATTTCAAGATGCGCAAAGACGTATTTAATTGTCGTCTGTAGGCTTATTTCTTGAAAATTTTGAAAAGTGGGGATTTCTGTTCTGTTCGTCTCAAAGTTTTCGGTCGGGTTAATGAACTATCACAAAGTAACGGACTATCCTGTCCATTGTTTCTCAGTAAAATTTCAACACTCGGTTCTTGATTTCCGTACAAGAAAATAGCATGAGAATCTTCTAATCATGTTTATACTCGTACACGTGAAATATTTCCAGTATTAAGGAGCAGTATCACTTTTTTAATCGTGGTAAATCTCCTTTCAAAAAGTGGTCTCTTTATTTCACGAGTAAGTACCCTAATTTACGACGTAGAGACTGGATTTTTTTTTCAAATTGAAGTGGAAGAACGTCCCGAGGGCAAATAGTTTTCTTTTTTTCGATTTATTTAGTTTTCAATAAAAAAAACCCTGTAATCTTAGATCTGGGGCTATTGAATATGTTTTTCGTTTTACGTGAGTACAAGCTATATTTTTGAAAAAATTATCATGAAAATTTTTGTAGTTTATAGAAGATTAAATTGCCGAGGGCAAATATTTGTGATTTTTTCCACAAAATGATGAAAAACCGTCGGAAAAAATCATTAAGTGTAGTTTCCAAAACGCTGAAGTTCAACCTGTTTTTTTTTTAAATGAAAAACTAATTAAATCGAAAAAATCGCAAATATTTGCCCTCGGCAATTTAATCTTCTATGAACTACATGAATTTTCATGATGATTATTTCAAAAATATAGATTGTACTCATGAAAAACGAAAAACATATTCAATAACTCCAGATCTAACGATTACTCTGTTTTTTTAATTGAAAAACTAATTAAATCGAAAAAAAGAAAACTATTTGCCCTCGGGACGTTCTTCAACTTCAATTTAAAAAAAATCAAGTCTCTACGTCATAAATTAGGGTACTTACTCGTGAAATAAAGAGACCACTTTTGAATGGAGATTTACCACAATTCAAAAGGTGATACTGCCCCTTAACAGAGAAAAAGGTTTCTTCAATATTCGTCAGATCTTTAGGATTATTGAATTCACATAATATTTCCCCAAATTCATTGTTTTCTCAAAGTAAATAAACATTTTGATAAATACGTAATTTCTACGATTTATATGTAGAAACGGCAACATTGCGTTCATATCTGACAGAAGAATGACTATAACCTAACATTTTCAAAATATACGCGGTGAAATGTGTCAGAATTCCAGGGCCAACCGGGCTACTTTATAAAAGTGAATGGAGTATATGTCGCAATTGCATCTTGCAATCGACCACACAAAAATTCATAATTTCGAAATTTAAGATAATTCAATCATTTGTTTTCACTTCTTCAGCTTCAGCGCATCTTATCTCTGATGCAGCCAAGTTTCATTTCGTGATTTAGGGGGCCAGTGAGGCCACTCCTGTTTCTAGTACAATTCAATTCAAATAAAATGTATTCGTTTCAGAACTTTATAGATGTTGTGAAAATCGTACTACCCCTGAGGAGTAATTTCTTGGACCGAAAATGGTCCCTGAAAGTGATTGTCAGAAAACAATTGCATCGGGTGTTTGTGTTGTAAATTCCTCAATCTTCCTCATTTTTTAATCTGATTCTGAAACAATTATGAATAAACGGAACTGATTTCAGAATGAAAATAAAACAAGATCATACCACCTGGTTCATCACGTATGTACAAATGATCGATAATTAAACAAAAAAATGGGGAGGCTATAGTGTTTTTCTTCACGTCAACAGTTTTTATTCTATTGAATATTCCTGGAACCTTTAAAACTACACAAATTCTGTAAATCTCAGTAAGGCAGGTATGTGCTTTCCGCATATGCTTGATCACACATGACGTTATAGAAGCGTAAAATATCTAGTCATTTTTCACAGATGAAGCACCATAAAAGTGGCTTTACTGCGGTCGGGATGGCAAAGCGCATTAATCGTCATTTTCGGATATATAGCACGTATGCAGCTTACGCCATTATCCTCAGGAGTAAATCATGAAAAAAAATTCACTAGTTAACCTCTATCGGTATGGATGTATATGGCAAGGAATTTATGGCTCCATCAAATATTCGAAAAAATATAGTCGTGTTGCGTCACAACTGGCATGTCACGTAGCATTTGATGATAGGTAATCTTTTCATGAAAAAAAATCGTACAAATTTCAAACATAGAACGAGAATGATCGCAACATGAAATTTGAAAGATCTTATTTCAATAATTAGTGGAAAATGATGACATGTAGAAAACATTTAAAGTACTTTTCTCTAGAACATTCGCGAATTGCACATTCTCTACATCTCTTCAGTTCCTTCAATATGTACGAAAAAACCTTTCAAAATACACTTTTGAAGACATTAACCAAAACGAAGCGGTGGGAAAGTATATGTTCAAAAATTCGACACAAATGGACAAGAATAAATAAATTTTCATAATTGGGAATTCCTATCATCAGATAATGATTTTAGGTAATGGACTTTTCCATGAGAGTGTTCATGATGAATGTAAAAGGCAGTATAGAAAAAAAATACTATTTTTTAACATTTTTATCTATAAGCGATGGATTTCGGTTTGATATACCATCATCACGTCAGCTGAAAGTTACGTAATCATAAAAAAAAGATTAACAATTTTGAATGAAACAAACAAACGAAACAAAACATATAATTATTAATTAACTCTCTCACATTGTTTTAAGTTTATAAGGTGTGCAGCTGCACACAATGTCAAAAAAGTACAAAAAACATGCAATTAATCATATCTTCAATATTGTCTGCTTTTGCTTCTCGAAAATATCATTTCTACCTTTCCTTTCAAATGAACTGAATTCTGGTGAAGAGTTTATTCCTCAATTAATACTCATTGATTATTGATATGATATGTTATATTGTTTATCCTGATTACTCCTAGGTCTCCTGAGGAGACCCCTCTGAAACTACAAGCTTCGAAGCTTGTAACTTGTGCCGAGTTCGTAGTAAGCAGTTGTGTTCTGTGTAGGCTTTGTTACTGTGTCCTTACGCCATCTTGGGCACAGCTCGGGATTGAACTTAATTCGGACTTGCAGGCTCCTAATCCAATGCTCTACCACTGAGCCAAGGGCACTCATACTCATTACCTCGTATGTCTAAGTTATCGCCCCACGTCCTCTGAAATTAACTAAAAATTTCCACTTGAAGAAAACAGAAATTTGATATTTCTGAAATAGTTCATATTATAATGTATTGTAATGTATTATTTATAATTCATTTTGATACATGTACAGAGTGTTTGGAGGGTGAGTAGCCATTGGTGAATGGTGGATATGTGATGCTCTTGGCTACTTGTTGCGCCTAATAAAATAAAATTTTGCCCAAAGTTCAAAGTGTAATAATTTTTTTGTCATTTTTCTAAAAAATTCCCATTTTCTCACCAAAATCTTGATTTTTTTTAATTTAAAGATCGAGGTGCCTATAAAATGATTTATTTTTTTAGTCTAGTCTTGTCCTATTCAGATTGAATCATAATTCCATATAAACATCTTCAAAAAACCTGACAGAGTCGTATCAAACATCAAAATGAAAAAAAAAATGTTGTGTCCACTTTACAAAGTGAAATAAAAAAATAATTTACATAGTGTGGGGTTTTAAAAACTTTGCCAACATGTACCATTAATAATCAGATAACTCAACAAAAAACCGTTATGTCCTCAAGGATGCCTTAAAAGGGTGACGACAAAACTATTCCATTTAGCAGGTGAAATCTTTTTTCTCATTCTAACACAGCTAAAAATAGCGTGCTCATTTAATAGGCACCTCGAGCATTAAATTAAAAAAAAAATCAAGGTTTTAATGAGAAAAATGGGCAAAAAAATTATAACACTTTGAACTTTAGGCAAAACGTTATTTTATTAGGCGCAACAAGTAGCCAAGAGCATTACACCTATCCACCATTTACCTATGGCTACTCACCCTCCAAACACCTTGTATATACAAATTCTTCTCAGTAATTTGTTTCCTCCAGCTTCAATGTTCCGATAATTTCAACTCGTCTTTTGATTTTCATTCCAAGGTAGACACACTGAACCGATTATCACATACATAATATTTCGAAACATTCTGGAACTGACAAGATGAAGATATTTAATTGACTGTTTGTTATCATAACAAATCATTATCACACAGAATAACTACTCTCTTGTCTTCAGTAGTTCTTAACACGTAAATGGCTTGAGAGCATGACATTTGATAATCTGATAAACTTGAATTATTGGCAACAGTGTCACGCACAAGAATTCATTCTATATCTATGTCTATGTACCTATAACTGAATTAGCGAAATGTCTTGCGATATTCATGGAATTTCAATGTTTATGTATCAGGATTTCATTAATCTATTGATAAATGGAAAACGTTTATAAGATATATTTGGGTGAAAATGAACAAATAATGTACTTACTAATGTTATACGTCCGATTTATGTGTATAGCTAAACACTGGTTCAACTCGTTGGATTTCCAGGCAAAACGTAATGACCTACATCAACTGTTAGTAGGAAATCGAATTAAAGAAGTGTAGGTACTTGAGTACCTAAGTTGCATAAATGTTATCAATTTATTCGTAACTGGTGTGGCTTTCGAAGACTGTTACTGCATTAACATCTTGCATCATTTTGGCTAAAAAGCATTTCAGTTTGCTCACAAAGTCAGACCTTACAGTATTATGATGGACCTTCGCAGTTTTAATCAATAGGCAAACAGCTCGTGTAGTGGAACAAAATTCGTTTAATTATATGTGAGGATATGAGTCCGATCATGAGATTTCAATTTTAATCTTATCATTTTAGAAATTGAAAAGCCTTCCATGTCACATAGTATGTACTGTATGATTTGTAGATTCCATTCACAATACATTCAAATGGGATTAACTAGACAGTACTCCATAGATGAGTTTAAAATGGTGTGCAGCAAAAATGTGTTGGTAAGAATATTTTATAGTCTCTTTCAAGAGGATAGTGTTGAGGGGTTATCACTGACTACTGATTCCAAATCAATATGTATAAATATGGCTCATGTAATCATCTATCTCATAGTAAGTGTATGCTCACGATTACAGAATACAGAACCATGATTTGAAAAATTCTGCAACAAAGGGGTTCAGGGTGAAAGAGACAGATATTTTATTTGCACCCTCTTGATGACCCTATCGATTCATATCACGTGCGACTTCAATATATGGAAACCGTTCATTATAAAATCTATTTGCCGTCGTAGAGAAAACTAATTTCGCTCGACCCTCTCGCCTATACTGATTCTATAGTTTGCCTATGTTTGGATATCCTTATATCCAAGGATATGCTACATTTGTCCACCCTGGTTGAATATTCCTCACGTAGACTTTGTATTGAAGTAATCCCAAAGCAGACAGAGTTCAAATATTTGGAGATGTGACCGAACGGCACGCCACTGATGCCTAGGAAAATATCTTCATTAAATTCTCGCAAGCATGCACAATTTTGTTGGAATCCCAGTATTCATGAGGAAATCATTGCAAAAAAATGATTTTATCTTGTATTCTTCGAAACCCAGTGACTCTCTTAGGTTGGGAATAGTGATACGGTAGAGCGGTGTGGCTTTGCCAACGAAGGTGACTTTGCCAAACTATACCTAATGTTTTATGTTTCATTTCATTTTGGTAAAGTCGGTAAATTCTCAACGACAGCACGAATCGGAACCTAAGAGACACTATATCCTCACATTGTTTCAACAGTCGCAGTCCTTTGGCTTGGATTGAAGGGTGTGCTATGCTGTGTTGTGTGAGCAGGTAAGTTTTAACGTGTTTATAAATGCGAAATACTAAGGGTTGTGTAGAAAATATGAGAAATGGTACATCAAAATACAATTGCCTATCTTATTCCACATGTATTAGAGTCGCGTAAAAAAAAAACAGAGAGCATTTGGTTGGGCGGGTCTCGAAATTTCAGGAAATTATTCTATTGTTTGCAGATTTAGGCAGACAAACCATCTACGTCTGGAAGAGAAAAATGGAAGCGATTTTTTCGTAGGAGGATAAATTATTGAATGGAAGCAACAGTTCTGCGGTTTTGGAAAATGAATTATTATTATTATATATTGTCCATTTACAAAGAGACTGATTTTATGTATTTTATGAAGAATAATAGATTTTATTTTCTTAAAATTTATTGTTTTATTCGCGACTAGTACCTAGCTAACTAACCTTCAAAAAAGTTGAAGAAAAACGTTCTCGTGGCAAAATAACACCTGCACTTGATTAAATTGCCAACAAACGCGTTTTAATGCAAGTGGCCAATTCGCACCGATGTGCGGGTGACTTTGCCAAATTTTTAAAATAGAAAAAAAAATTGATGCGCACTTTTTCTTCCGTTTCTAATAACCGCAATCGATTGCTGGATTGTTGAAATTAAACATAATTCAAACACAACTCATTTTACAAAAAAACGAGAAAGTTACATCAAGAATACTCTAAAAAGTGGTGCAAAGTCACACCGCTCTACGGTATATTGATATTGATTATCGTGATTACTCCTAGGTCTCCTGGAGACCCCTCAGAAACTACAAGTTTGTAACTTACACTTCAAATGGAAATAGAACACATTTAAATTAAGAAAGAAGCCAATAATTCGTTTTTATTTCAAAGATGATTTGATGACATTCATGTTTTGAATATAATGTCCGGCATATGTCCACCACGACTAGCTATGAGGAACCGCATTCGACCAGACCAATTCCGGACCACTTTTGCGAGTAATTCAGGAATTATTTCAGCAATAACACGAACTATGTGGGCTTCCAAAGCGTTTATTATTTCCGGTTCAACAGCATAAACCAATGACTTGACATAACCCTAGAGAAAATAACCCATTGGAGGCCAATTAACTGGACCATTTGTCGAAATAATGTTAACGCCAATTCTTTCTTTCAATAAATCACCATGAGGTGCAGCACCATACTGTTGGAAGCAAAATATTTTTGGGTCGATACCATACAAATTTTGACACAAAAAATCATTGATCATCGATCTGTATAACGACTACCTTTGACTTAATTAGTTCCTCCGAGCTAGTGGTGAACATGCCGGAAATTATTTTCAGAACATATAAATGTCACAAAATTATTTTGAAAATAACAAAATTGGCTCCAATCTTCATTTGAATAAGCTTCATTTCAATTCAAAGTTCTATCACTCTGAAGAAAAATAGAATCAAGATCCTGAAAGCCAGCAGGCCACTACGTCCAATACATCAATTTGGATTTGGTGAATCTGACTACTTGCCACCATTCAATTTTCCTATTTCCGATAATTCTCATCTGAAAAAATATAACTACATATTTCCATTCGCTGCGTTCCGAGTTCTTTCCAGTTTCGAGAGGATCGTTCACAGTTTGTTCTCGAGTTCGGCACCTAGTAGGTACATACAAAAAATCTACAATACTACAACTGGAGCTATGGGTTATTGCTCTGCTAATTTTTCTATGGAAAAATTGGATAATGCAAATGAAACAGCCCCGAAGGTTAACCATGGATTTAGAGAAGATTGGTGCACTACGTTTTCTAGATGTATTGGTAAATAGGAAGCCTGATAGCAAGCTAGGCCAGAAGATTTAGTGAAAACTTACCCACACAGGCAGATATCTACACTAGGAGCCTGAGACAAGTTGGAAATTTGCGACAAGCATGTTTTTCAAATGGGTACAACTCGAATGGGATCGTTCGAGACTGAAGCGAATAACACCTGAAAATGAACCATCCGAAATCATTTCCAAGTAAAAGCCTTCCTTACCATTCATTCCATCTGTGCTGGACAAAATCAGCAAATCTCTGTTGAGTCACGTCTTATAGACTGTTTTGATATATACAGGGTGATTTTTCGAGGAAGGAATTGCGATACAAATTCAATATGTTGTAATTTTGTTTTAGAGTACATGAACTCAATTTGTAAAATATTTTCAAGTGGAATCTACTTCCGATTCAACCGGAAACGGATGTGAACTTCGTTATTTCAAATGCAATACCCTGTATATTTATACATATTTGAATTCTTCGTTTAATTCTGCAATGATTTGATGTATGATATACACAACCACATCAAGCGATTGTTGAGTTATTGCCTGATTCTCAAATTTTTTGACAGAAAGATTGTCACAAATGAGTGTTTATATCTTCGAAATCCCTCATTGTAACAATTTTTTTTGTAGCAGTGAAACAAAGGGAAGTACGCTGATACTGCTTCGTGTATAAATTATGAGGAAATATTATACAGGGTGCCTGAAACAGGGCTTCAAAGTGAGCCTCAATAAAACTATGAAATCTCATTTTGTTCAAATGGGAACCATATAATTTTTTAATTCCGATCGATAGCTCGTCAAAAACTAGTTAGAGTGTGCCAAACATTTCATGTCTTTAAAATGAGTAGTTTCGCCGTTATCGAATAAAATTCGAATTTCACGACTAAAGCCTGGTTTTTTGGTCTAAACATCAGGTTCATCAAGATAATTTTCAAGTAGGCCATGTCAATAGTGAGAATATGTCAGGTTTAAACTAAAATTTCTTTATTTAGTCATCATTCATTATCTGCTCTGTTTATTTGTCACATTCTCCGCAAATAAAGAACAGACTTTTGATATATCATTCTAGTGTACTTTATTATTATTATTGCTTGTTTTGCATAGTGCTTGATCAATGAAAATAAGTGAGAATGACAATTCCTAAGATAGCCTACTTTGAAATAGACGAGCAAACCACTGAATTTGACTGATGGGACAAACCTGGCTTTATTCGTGAAATTCTGTCAAATTCAATGGTATGCTTGTCTATTTCAAAGTAGACTATGTTAGGAATTGTCATTCCTACTTATTTTCATTGATCAAGCACTATACAAAACAAGCAATAATAATAAGGTACACTAGAATGTTATATCAAAAGTCTTTTTTTGCGGTGAATGTGACAAATAAACAGAACAAATAATGAATGATGACTAAATAAAGAAATTTAAGTTTAAAACTGACATATTCTTACTATTAATTGACATAGCCTACTTGAAAATTATCTTGATAAACCTGCTGTTTAGACAAAGAAACCTGGCCCTTGGCTCAGTGGTAGAGCGTTGGAATTCGGACCCAAAGGTCCGGAGTTCAATCCCGAGATAGGAAAGAAATTTTCTAGTCTCGGCAGGGGCCACCATTCACTGTTGGGTCAAAAATTAACAGTGCTGTGCCTAAGGTGGCGTAAGGACACAGTAACAAAGCCTACACAGAACACAACTGCTTACTCCGAACTCGGCACAAGTTACAAGCTTCGAAGCTTGTAGTTTCAGAGGGGTCTCCACAGGAGACCTAGGAGTAGTCAGGATAAACAATATATCATATCATATCATTTCGTCGTAAAATTCGAATTTTATTCGATAACGGCGAAACTACTCATTTTAAAGACATGAAATGTTTGTCACACTCTAACCAGTTTTTGACGAGCAATCGATCGGAATTAAAAAATTATATGGTTCCCATTTGAAAAAAATTAGATTTCATAGTTTTATTGAGGCTCACTTTGAAGCCCTGTTTCAGGCACCCTGTATAATATGTCCTCATAATCTATACAAGAAGCAGTATCAGCGTACCTCTTTTTGTTTTACTGTTGCAAGAAAAAATTTCATACAATGAGGGATTTTGAAGGTATAAACACTTATTTGTGACAATCTTTCTGTCAAAAAATTTGAGAATCAGGTAATGACTCAACAATCGCTTGATGTGGTTGTGTATATCATACATCAAATCATTGCAGAATTAAACGAAGAATTCAAATGTGTATAAATATACAGGATGTTACATTTGAAATAACGAAGTTCATATCCGTTTCCGGTAGAGCCGGAAGTAGATTCCGCTTGAAAATATTTTACAAATTGAGTTCATGTACTCTCAAACAAAAATACAAAATTTTGAATTTGTATCGCAATTCGTTTCTCGAAAACTTCTAACGAAACACTTAAAAAAATCACCCTGTATACTAACACGAAAAGTGGGACCGGTCCTAAGGAGTGCCAAAGACCTAAATGAACCGCTGTCTCAAGCTGGTGTCTATAGAATACCTTGAGACTGCGGGAAAGAGTAGATCGGGAATACAAAGAGGAGCACTCATACACGGATCAAAGAACACGAACGGTGTTGTCGACTATATCAAGCGGAGAAGTCAGCACTCGCGGAACATGCTTTGATGGATGGACAATACCTTCTGTTCGCTAAGACAGAGATCATTTCCAACATCAAGATTTTCTATAACTTAGGATGAATATGAAGACCATCGAATTCTATAAGCATAAAGACAACATGAACCGGAAAGAGGAAACCCCCAATTGTTCGTAGTGCACGGTTGCCGACCATCTGCAATGCTAGGACTAAACCTGTCCAAATCGGAGAGGGAAGAACCGTCCGGTCTCACCAGCCGTGGGAATGCGGCGCGCATATTTGTAAGCAGAAGACGCGTCCGCCAAAAGGCGCGAGCCGAAGTAGAGTGGTATATAGCAGATGAGTCAGCCAAAACCGCTTGGTAAACGGCAGATACGTGAGAGTTGCAAACATGTGCGGAATGAAGAGCTGTATACAATTATTATTTTTGCCTTTGATTCATAGAAATAGAGGAAAATAAATAATAATAATAATAATAATATTTATTGATTCCATTAGATTACATATATAAAATACAACGTAAAATTGGAATAGGTCAGAAACATGGAATAGAAAAATGGTTAACCTTCACAAAATTCTTTGAAATCACCTATATTGTAGGGCTCACAGTTTAAAATCACAGGATACAAAGCTTTCTTAAATTTTAAAGGGTCAGAAATATTTCTTATTTTAGGTGGCAACATGTTGTAAATACTCACTGCCATATATTCTACGTTTTTTTCTCTTAAAGTGGTCTTGTGTGCTGGTACAGTATAAGGAAATATTCTTCTAGTAGCATTTAAATTTTTGTAAGGCTCGAAATAATGTTTGTGTTTACAGAAAAAAATCACTAATCTAAATATACATGAACCATAGATAGTTAGAATATTATTGCCTTTAAAGAATCCCCTACAAGATTCTCTATATCCTCAATTTAACATTGTTCTTAAAGCTTGTTTTTGAATGACAAATAAATCGCTCACACAAGAAGAATTACCCCAGAAAATTATTCCATATGACAGGATAGATTGAAAGCTGGCAAAATATACAACTTTAAGCAGATCAAAATCAATTTGATTTCTCAACATAAAAAGCATGTAGTTTACAGAATTGAGTCTACCTCTAAGATGTTCAAGATGAGGACCCCATTTAAGGTGTCTATCCACTACAATTCCCAAAAAAGTAACACTCTCTCTAACCATGACAGTTTATTGACAAAGGAAAGTGCAATTTAGATCTTTCAGTATAGAAAAATAAACACTGCGTTTTATCAACATTCAAAACAAGATTGTGAGCTCCCAACCAGTCACCCACTGACTTCAGTACACTTTTTGAGTCTTCTATAGCTGTTGCAACACAAGGGGATTCGAGAATGTAGTTGGTATCATCAGCAAACATACCCATATTGTGCTTGATTGGAATTCTGGCCTTAGGTAAACCATTAATGTAGATAATGAAAAGTGGAGGTCCTGGGATACTTCCCTGTGGAACGCCCATAGTTATTACTCTCTCGTTCGACTGCAATATTTCACCATCCACTTCCATAACAACTATCTGTCTCCTGGATGACAGGTAACTCTCCATTAGCTTTAACTGATTGTCTCTGATGCCGTAGTCCTCAAGAATTGATAACAATCGTTCATGATCGTCTGTAACTATTTGGCTCTTCGATGGGACCCTTCTTATATATGGGCTCCACAATGGCAATCTTCAGACTATCCGGAAAAATGCCCTCTTTAAACGAACGATTGATTATAAAACATAGGGGTGAAAGAATAATTTCAATCGATGCCTTGACAATTTTCATTGGAATTTCATCATAACCAACGGACTGTTTGTTCTTTAAAGATTTCACAGTTGATAGAAGCTCACTGTGAAACCTCAAACATGAAAAAGGATTTACCCAGTCTGTCTTGATCAGTGTCCAAATCGTTGTTCAAATTACTTGTGAGTACATGAGGAAAATCAATGAAAAAGTTATTGAACTCATCTGGCAACAGAGAGCCTTCACAATTGCCAGCAATAGTCGCTGAAATCTTGTTTTTAGTAAGGGAATTAATTACATTCCAGGAAGCCTTGGACTTATTATCAGAATTTCTAATGATGTTGTTGAAATGTTCATTTTTTGCCCGGGATAGTAGGTAGTCATAATGTTTCTTAGTGGATTTATACATGGATTTAAATTCAGGTTTAGTGAATGAAGTAGTATATAGTATATCAAGCTGTTTTTTGGTAGTCATTAATTCAGGAGTAAGTTTGAAGTTCTTTTTTGATGGTGAGTGCTTAATGTTAACTCTTGGGAAACACTGTATGAACAAGTTGGAAAAACGTTGATGAAATACATTCCAAAGTTGATTGGGATCAACAGAGTTGGTATAGATGTCATCCCAACTCAGTAAAGAAAGTTCTTGAAGAAAAAATTCAGTAGATTCAGAGCTGAAAATTCTTGTTTTGGCAGTTATGTGTCTTTGTTTAGGATTGAAATTCAGGTTGGTAGTGAATTTCAATGCAGAATGATCAGAAATATGATACTCTATTACTTGGGTCAATCCTTCAAGGGCAGTAATCACATTATCTAAACAGGTGCCTGAAGAAGGACGGGTTGGTTGTCGATTTATATATATATATATATATATATATATATATATATATATATATATATATATATATATATATGTATTATTCTTCGATTTGGGTATCTAGGTTAGGATTACTTCAGAGAAATTTATTTCATATATAAACGTTTCGGCGCATATCTGCCTTCTTCAGTATACATACAGTTTAAAAATTACATCTAAAAACAAACATAATAAATTAATACAATAAAATCGTGGACATGTAAACATCTCACTATTTGTTTTCGTTGCCGTCTTGGTCTCGTCTGGTGGGTGTTGTTCTGTCATCTATGTTATCCTCTTGAACGTCAAACGAGTTTTGTCCTCTTCTTTTATTTGGTGGTTTTCGCAGTATTGGTCTGTATATATGACTTAAAAATTTCGTGTCCTGTTTGTCATTTACCACATTTTCATTATTCACTTGTATGTGAATCATTTCCAATAATGAAAATGTGGTAAATGACAAACAGGACACGAAATTTTTAAGTCATATATACAGACCAATACTGCGAAAACCACCAAATAAAAGAAGAGGACAAAACTCGTTTGACGTTCAAGAGGATAACATAGATGACAGAACAACACCCACCAGACGAGACCAAGACGGCAACGAAAACAAATAGTGAGATGTTTACATGTCCACGATTTTATTGTATTAATTTATTATGTTTGTTTTTAGATGTAATTTTTAAACTGTATGTATACTGAAGAAGGCAGATATGCGCCGAAACGTTTATATATGAAATAAATTTCTCTGAAGTAATCCTAACCTAGATACCCAAGTCGAAGAATAATACATATACAAAACTAGGTAAAAGACAAATCGTATTCTATATATATATATTTTTTTTTTTTTTTTTTTTTATTTCACACTAACGTGGGATATGTATGACCATTCGGGCCGGCTGACCAAGAATAGTCATTTTGTCAGTGAGGGAAGATTGCTTGGCGTATGATGCCGACCGTCCCCAGTATAACCGCCTTCTGCATCCAGAGAATTGTGTTCGAGGGCAGTTTCATTTCTCGGAGGTGCTCTGTCGTTTTTCGGTGGACCAGCCCATTGCTGCTGATGACTAAGGGTTTTATCTCCACTTTATCTAAGTGCCACATGCTCTTCATTTGTCTTGCCAGTGGCTCGTACTTTGTTATCTTTTCCCCATAGGCCTTAGATAGGTTTTGGTCAAGTGGGACTGAGAAATCTATGATTATGGCTGTTTTGTTCTTCTTGGACCATATCACCATGTCCGGTCTGTTGTGCGCGGTGCCTTGATCCGTAATTATGGTCATGTCCCAGTATATTTTTGTGGTGTTGTTCTCTAAAACCGTTTGAGTGGCGTATATATGGTGTGGGACGAAGTGGTGTAAGAGGCCTTCCTCCAAGCATATCAGCTGATGCACAACCTTTCCCATGTTGTCATGGCGGGATAGATATTTTGTGCCGGCTATAGTTGAGCAGCCCGAGGACAAGTGCTGGACCGTCTCCTCGGCTTTGTCACAAAGTCTACATTTTGTAGATTCCACTGGCTGCCTCATTATAAGCTTAGTGTAGACCCGTGTTGGCACAACCTGATCTTGAATTGCCAAGAATGTACCCTCCGTTTGGGGGAACAGGTATCCATGTGACAGGTAGGTGTTAGAGTTCAGCGTGTCCACTTCAGTCTGGTGCAAGCTGGCGTAGAACCTTCCGTGCAGAGGTTTCGCCTGCCAGCTTCGCTTCCTTTTCTCAGATGGCTCCTCTGTTGCAGGTTCCTGTGTGCCTGCTTCCTCCGTAGGCGTGGATGGGTAACGTTGTGCTGCCACCCACTGCTGGATAGGTGATCATCCGTTTCTGAAGTAATCTCTCATTTTTTTCTCTTCTTTCAGGTAGATGTCCTCCAAGCTGCCCAGACCCCGGCCTCCTTCTTTACGAGGTAAGTACAGTCTTTCTATTGCTGAGTTCGGGTGTAGCATTCCGTTCCGTGTCAGGATAGCTCGGATCTTCCGGTCGAGTCTTTCTAGGTCTGTTTTAGACCAGGTGATTATACCAGCTGTGTACGCAAATACTGGGATCGCCCAAATGTTGATGGCCTCTATCTTGTTTTTTGCCGATAACTGTGTATTCATTATTCGGTTTACTCTGTTCGTTAGCTCGGTCTCAGTTTCTTTCTTGTTTTCTGGCTGTTTTATTTCAAACGTTTGCTGCACGCCCAGGTATTTGTATCTGTCTTCTTCTGTCAGTGTTGATATTGTCCGTCCATCAGAAAGCGTTACATTTTCTTCCAGAGCTAGTTTACCGCGTTTCACATCAACCACACCACACTTTCCCAACCCTAACGTCATCCCTATATCCTCGCTAAACTTTCTAACCAGTTCTAACTGCCCCTCTAGCTGTTTCCTACCTCTGGTGAATAATTTGAGGTCGTCCATGTAAAATAAGTGACTGATTCTGTTCCTTGCGTCCATCGAGTAGCTGTATGCAGATCTGTTAAGCATACTGCTAAGGGGATTCAGTGCGAAGCAGAACCACGGTGGGCTTAGGCCATCCCCCTGGAATATGCCTCTTCTGATCTTTATTTCTGAGGATCCAAAGGATGTTGATTTATTGCTGCATGTCAGCGATGTGCGCCACGTTGACATTAGACACTTCAGGAGATGTATCGCCTTAGGGTTGACCGTGTAAATCTTGAGTATTTCAAGAAGCCACGAGTGGGGGACAGAATCGAACGCCTTCTGGTAATCGATCCAAGCGACTGTGATGTTCTTCAACTTCTTCTTTGCCTGCTTAGTGATAGTATTATCGATCACCAATAGCTCCTTACTTCCGCGGGCCTTCTTCTTACATCCATTCTGCTCCCAGGACATGATTTTGTTAGTTTTGACGTGAGTATTGATCCTGTGTCCGATGGTCGAAGTGAGTATCTTATAGACTGCGGGTAGACAGGTGATCGGTCTGTAGTTTTTCGGTTCCGACGGGTTTCCCTTTTTAGGTATCATGAGCGTCATGCCCCGTGTAAAATAATCAGGTATGGTTGTTGGGTCCTCTATTGCCTCCTGTATCAGCCGAGCCAGTACTTTGTGAGTCGAAGTTAGTGACTTCCACCAGAAACTGTGTATACCGTCTACGCCTGCCGCTGTCCAGTTCTTACATCTTTTGAGTGTTGCCTTCACGTCTTCCTCAGTAATGGTTATCTCAGGCATTTCTGCCAGATTGTGGTATGCTTTTCTCTCCGCCTCGATCCATGTTGCATCTGTGTTGTGCTGCGTTTCTTGAGTCCAGATCCTCGACCAGTATTCTTCCATCTCGCGCTTATCTGGTAAAGTTGTTTGTTGTTCACTCCGTCCCTCAGCCAGTCGTCTGAAGAATTCCCTCTGATTGCTCTTATACAGGTTATTTTCTTGATACCTTTGCGTTCTTTTGTTGAATCTTCGTAATCTATTGCCCAGCGCAGCGATCTTTTGCTTAAGTGTCTCCATGTGTGTCCTTAAGTGTTGTTGGTATTTAGCGTCTTTTTTTATCTTTAATTTTCGGGCATATAGATGCACTTTCCGCTCGACCCTCTTGCTGAGTTTTCGGTTTACCAGATAAGTATGGAGGACGCCTATTTCTTTTCGAAATGCAGTTATTTTTCTTTCGATTCGTACCTTCCATGGTGGTGCACGCTGCTCACCTTTCCCTTGGGTTGGTGGTGGCGAAGGTGTCTGCTGAATAGTATTAGTAATTATAGCGGCACAATATACTTTATGGCACAGTTCTTCGAATGTTGTCGCGTTGGTAATTACTGTCTCGAGGGCCTCGTTTATTGTTGTGATTGTGGTCTTGGTGTGCTTGTTTTGTTGTAATCTTCTGATTCTCGGCCTATTCATGAACTCCACACCCTCCCATTTTATCCCTTCTTCGTCTAACAGCTGCAGAATTTCGCGGGTTGGCGTCTCCGTTTCCGGCTCCTGTGGCCGTCGGTAGTGCTACTGGGTCTTCATCGCTCGCCAGTCTAGACTGTGGTTGCATGCTTCTTCTGTGAATGCTCCTCCTGATCCCGTCTAGCTTCTTCTTAGGCGATTTTCTAATTGCGTCCGCCTTCAAGGCTTCTAGTTCATCGGGTGCAAGGAGTTTTCTAGTCTTGATGTTCTTGATTTGTGCTGTTAGGTGTTTTCCAGTTAACACTGTGTCAGGGTAGGTCTCCAACCATTTCTCCACCAGGTTTTCTGAATACTTTTTGGTCTTCGTTTCTCCCTCTGTGACGTTATAATATGCATTGATGAGACATAGGTTCATCTCCCTAGTCCAATGCAGCCTTCTTCGCATTTGGGTTAGAGCGGGAACATCCATTCTGGGTGTATCCAAGCTGTTACCCCGAGTGTTCCTTAACGAATTGCCCGGCCTTGTGGTTCCAGTTCGCAGAGTGGTGCCACTTGCTTCACCTGCCTCTGCTAGGGACTGTGTCGATCTTCCCCCTGGCGCAGTCTCCACACCGGGGGCGGTTTCCGAGGCTCTGTCTTCAATATCGAAAGCTTAAGTTACACAGTAGAGGGATGCTGACCCAACTACTGGGTGACTCGGGTATGCGGGGTCGTCACCCCCCGAAGGCCGCAGCCCCCCTGCATATATATATATATATATATATATATATATATATATATATATATATATATATATATATATATATATATATATATATATATATATATTTGTCTGGCAGACGTATCCAGTCCCGCTACGTTCTTAAGGCGTCCTAAGACCCACATGATCCGTATGTTTTTTACGAGTATATATGCAAAAAGTGGGCTCTTTTAAAATATAACTCCCTAGGCACATTGAGAGGGGAAAAATTTTGTTTCATTCAAAAAAGTTGTATATCTGATAGTCCTGTTCAGACCCGATACATTGCGCCAACTTTTCAATCCCACATATACTGCACCGGCAAATACGATCAACGTTTTCGATCCCAGCACTGTTGCCAGATTGTCGGGATCAGTCGCTACCATTTCAATGTATAAAAGGGATTGAAAGAGTAGGTGTTATTGCAAGAATTTGTATATGTGTTAGTGAGTCGACGAGAAGACTAAATATCTTCACGAAGTGATCAATTTTGCTGTCTGTGAAGATGAAATTCCTCATTCTCATTTGTTGAATCAATTTTTTATAGTCACTGACTCGGATTTTCCGAAATATTAAATTTAGGATTACGTCACATTATTTTTCGAGTTACTCTCACCAAGCCCTTCCATTTGATACCCATATTGTAGAAGTGAATAAATATAACTATTTCGAAATCTTGGATGGTCCACCATATTGGATTAAGAATAACATCGCATTATTTTTCAAGTTACTTTCATCAAGCCCTTTGACTTGATATTATATATTATAGTGCACAGGCATTTTGAATGAGCATTAATCCATTTTGCCTCATTAGATTATTATGCTGTTTGTAATTATTACGAATAGATCGTATAATTCGTACGAATGAATGCTTATCATTATCTATAAACTACTTTTTTTGATACTGTGGGAATAATTATCTCATTTTTCGAGATTTCCACTCATTGAAACTTTAAAAATCTGATCTAACAAAAACTATTGTTTTCAAATTCTCTTAGAAAAACCGCATATTGAAGAAAATCAAACCGAAAACAAAAAATCTGACACATTTCATTGTTGTTTTCATGAATGAAATATTTGTTTTTTCCTTTTTCCCTTTTAATATTTCTTCGCGGTTCGGCTGGAAGTTTGAATTATTCGAACGCATACGTATATTATCACGTGATGTGAAAAAGGCTGAATGCTGGTGTAGCTTGACCAGCCCGGTACACTGTAAAAAAAATTAGAATCAATTCTGGATGCCGTCATATATAACGAATTACATAAAGGGTGTCAGGATTAAACGTTCATATATTTCAGAAGGTGAATATCGAAACTAGAAGATATTTCCATATCTACTCAGGTCCTTAATGCATTCCACGGGTGACCTCTAAAGTACCGTTAGTTGGTTAGTTCTGCACCAAAATTTATCGAATTTAAATGAAATTGATAGCATGGAGTTTTCTGGATGAACTTGATCGTTTGATTGTAAAAGAACTGATTGATTCTCATCATGATGATCTAATTGAAGTTTCCGTCGAAGAAATGGGCTCCTAGTTTCAAATTGAAAGCGTTACGTAACCCCTATCTCGGAATAAAAGTATTTTAGTGTGATGAAATGCATTCTAAGTCATTTTTTTCTATAGGATGGGGCTCCGTAGCGCCGTATCTCTTTTGCTCCGAAATGGTAGAGGAGACCATGACTAACATATTCTCAAAAATTAAAAGTATTATTCTTCTCCACTGATGAGAATCGGTTATCAGACATGGGTGGATATAGTTCTTCTTCATGGGGGGGGGGGGGGGTAATATGATTGAAAACCATTAAATCCGGTAGTTCAGGTACACAACATCCTCGAATAAACTTTGAAACGTAACTTCTTCTTAGGTTCTTCGATACTCATTACCCCCCCCCCCCCCCGTAAATCCACCCTTGTTATCAGACGATTCAGGTTATCCAGAAAACCCCATGTGCTGAATTTTTATTTAAATCCGACAAATGAAGACATAGTTATCGCAAATTAGTGGGACTTTGGAGGTCATGCTGAAGAGCCTCTAGCACTGGTGTTTTAGGGCCTAAGTTGATATAATCTAACTTCGACCTCCACTCTCCAGAATCACCCCCTGAAATATATGAACGTTGAACCCGGACACTCTGTATTCCTTTACAACGCTTTTATTATGATTATGGAGTAAAAGGGCTTGAGTAATGCAACATAGTTCACCAAGAAGAATTCCACAACCACGATGGCCATCAGTACGGAATGGTAGATTTAATTTATGTTTTGATCTTATGCATGAAATATAAAAGAAGGAATGCTTTCAAAAATTAGGCAATAAAAATTCAAACCACAATAAAATATATTAAGTAACGAAAAGAACTGAGAACTTGTACTTTTTTCAGAATGTCAATAATATCAATCTCAGTGATGTATTAGGAGCTTAATATATGAGGTAGGACCTAGATAAAATTCATAACACTACCCTCCTTCATTTATCACATTGAAAAACACAATTGTATAACTTCTAAAATTCTAATGATTATTCCACTCTTTTCATTTTTAGTGAGGAAGTTTCCGTAGCAACGATCGTTTCATCCCGAAAAAATTTTCAAGTCGGCAAAACCAACATGTTGGTTTTTCAGCGACAAAATTTTTGACGTTTCTCGAATTCATAGATAGCTTCGGAAATCAATATCATAGAGAGAACAAACAACGTTTAGTGGTTTAGTTAATCTACGATGAATTCTAATTTGCCAAATAGCGCAATACACGTCAAATGTGAACATATTACCCTATTTTCTCGTGGAATACTCAAGCCGAATTCCACTCGAGATGAAATTTAAGCAGGTAAAAATTCTCTCTTGTAATATTCAAGTTTGTTGCTCTTCGGAAATTTCGCTCATGACATTTTTTCCAAAATCACTCGCCTGACGGCTCGTGATTTTGATACAAATATCATTCGCGAAATTTCCGAGCAATAAACTTTCATATCACAATCGAGAAATTTTGCCGGCAAAATTCCATCTCTAGTGGTATTACGTATGAAAATTCAATTTCACTTTTGATTCTCATCGGTGAAATCAAGAATCAGATTTAGAAGAATCACTGGTTTACTAAAAACAAGAGCCTTGTTATATATTGTATAATCATTATCCGATTCTGGTACATCATTTACATCATTCCTAGCTTTCATTTCTATGAAATTCCAAAACTCAGCATATTGTGATAATCTCTTCAACTGAATCACACTCCATTTATAAACAAATTATGAATTATAAAGGGTGGTACTTATAAGTGCAAAAGCTTTCAGGGAATGATTCCTTGTAGGCATAAGCTAGTGGGCATTTCCTTTAAATATTACATTCTTCCAAATATGAGGAAAAAATACTATTTTTCTCGTGGGAGCGCTGAAAATTAAATCCCTCGACGTCTGTCAGATACATTGTAAAAATATTTATTTGAGAGTATTTTGATAACGCACCACTGGTTTCCAGTTGAAACCGCAGTATATCACGTGATTAGCCAGGTATATAATTGACGTATTCGATTTTGTGGACATGTCTTACAAATGAATATTTTTTAAATTTTTTTGTGATCTTTTGATGCTTTTCACGTTAGCCCGTATTCTAACTCAAAATCGTACATTCATCCCCAAAACCCGAAGAGGGCTCGAGAGATACGTAAACATTTTAAATATTCATTGATCTATCATGGGTTTGAAACATTTCATTTTTGGTGGATTATGGCGAAAAGGTTGATCTATCATAAAGTAGTTTGCTGAGCTCTACTAGTTCCTTAATAATCAAATGAAATATATTGTGTACCTATACATGGGTGCCCACAGGCAGGTGGACCCGCCTCCGTCTTGAGATTTTGATCCCTTTGTCATTTTTCAGCACAACAAACATACCGTCATAATATGATATTGACATTCTGAAAATGAATTTTGAAATGGAAAATGTAAATAATTTCTCTTTTGTCCCCCTTTGTGATTGTGCATGAACGAATCTTGTATATCGGAAACAAACAAATTTAGTATGTGACCGTAACTTCTTCTTTTCTCACAAAATGCCATTTTTTCAGCACTTAAAAAAGTCTTTCTTCTCACTTTCGAAAGGAGACCCCTACTCGAAGACACACGTACCTACTTGGTAACACTTTGTTTACAGTTATATTAATCGGGTTTGTATAAGCTTCCATACCGGAGAATCTGCAGTTCATATTGATATCAAGAGAATCCAATATCAAATCTACGAGTCTATTCGAAATATTCACCAAGACCCATGACGACGTTCGTCCATACCGGGATCGTATAAGTACTCGAATATGAATATGTATGAACGGAAATACAGCGTTGCCATATTTAGGGACCCAATGCGTTGGTCAACTATACGAATTATATACAGCAAGTTGATGTCGACTGAAGCGCCCTCGCACTGGCCAAACACTGAAACTTTTCCATATATAATCACATGTATAACCGACTTTTCAGACCCGGCTGAAAATGCACCCCTAGCATCCCCTCAGCCCCCTCATAACTTTTCTATAGTCGAACGTTACCAGTCCCGAAGCCGGGTCGGAAAACGTCACTTTTGGACTGAAAAGTCGGTCGAGTATATATATTATATATCCTACAGATATCTGCAAATGAATAGTGACAAAATGGATCGGCAGATCAAAGTTCCTTCAGTGCCCAATAAAGTTGGCAATTCGACAAGTAAATGCCAAAAATTGCATCAAATCGTTCAAGAGCGTTGTACCTTTATGTATATTTAAACTCAATGGTTATATTCACACGACATTCACTCAAAACTGGAATAGGTCGCTTTACTTCTTGAACTATGTATGTATATATGACAAGCAGGCCGTCCCAGCTTCGCCCGAGTAGAAATTTGTTTCACGCGGCGGTTTCATCTTCAAAACTTAAACCTGCCATATCTTTTGATGTACTCGTTGTAATTGTATGATTTGAAGGGCAATTTTGTTCTAAATTAAATACTGGGGATAAATAACGTATTAGGTTGGATTAGGATCAATACCCAATTCATAAAAACACACTCCCAAATAGTGCATAATTTTGGAAAACATCTGATTACCATAAACAGGTAATAGCAAGTCAATCTTGAGAGATAGATACATATCGCGGACTTTTTTGTAGAACTATTCGAGAGGTACATTTCCGTCGTACATTGTATCCACGTAAGTCTTAAGGTGCAGCCACATTGTTATCACGTCACGTCATATCACGTTATCTTGCCAAAAGGTGCAACCACGATAATGCATGGAACTTAGAGCATAGGAAGAGAGACACACCTTTCAATAATAAATAGGAAAGCCAAATCATCAGAACTAAACTGGGTGATGTACTACTACAGAATCAAAATGTAGTAAAAACTTTTGCAACATTGTATCTGCTGTCACGTTATAGCACTGAAAGCACGCAAGATCTATATTCCGCAAATTTACATTTCCTGAATGCACGTGATGTTACGTCTGATATATTGTGAAATGTCATTCTGACATACATTTGGAACCGATCTGGGTGCTCATTCAATAATTCTTGAATAAATTGATGGAATTCCCCCACTTCCTCTGTTCGTTGATTCATTTGGTGAATCGAATCCCTTCTATGAGAATCACCAGCAACTGTAAAAGCAGCTATATTCTCCATATGTTCTTCCCATTTCCTCGCGTGAGCTCACGTGACGTGACAACAGTTTGTATGCACCTTTACGGTTTTTGCAGCGCACGAGAAGACAGCCGATAATGGCTGTTATTTTTTTGTGATTATTGAAGTTATAGTAGGTGTCCTTATTTTTTTCGGGTGAAAAGTATAGCCTATGTCACTCAGGGATAATGTAGCTTTCTAAGGGTGAAAGAATTTCTGAACTAGGTCCAGTAGTTTTTGAGCCTATTCGTATCAAACACACAAAAATACAAATCTTTCCTCTTTATAATATTAGTAGGTATAGATAGTATAGATATTACTGATATTAGTATAGAATACATTTAACTGGGGAATTTGTGACGACCCACAGGGTTCCGTTAAATCCATTTCGCCATCGGTTCTCCGATGTCAAAGTAACATGTGCCGTTTAGGCGTGCGGTCTTCTCGCCTGCCGTCCGTTTCCAATGCTGTAGAATAACGCGATAGACAAGGAAGTGCATCTGCCGTTTACTGGGAGGTGAGGAAGTGAGAAATCGTGATATATGAAAACATGGACTCGGTGACGCATTTTATTGCTATAAAATGAAGGGAAATTACCGTATAAATGCGAATGGATGCAGATAATTGAAAAAAATTTAAATGATTCAATAAACAATCAATAAAATATAATATTTATACGTGTTTTTTGCGACGTTTATTGGTGAGGCAGTGGCTCACCAATAAACGCCTCATAGGACAAGCCGCCACTGTTCTTCACTGGAGAGTTTGCAGAAGATCAAATTATTTTCTTTGGCACTTTTATACAGGGTGAGTCTTTGACTTGTACATATATTTTAACTGTATATTCCTCTCATCAAACGAAACACTTTTTTCCCATAGCATTTTTCAAAATTCGGTTTGGTTTGGGAGATACAGGGTGTCGAAAATCCATGAAAAAAACACTTTTCAGTTTATATCTTCGGAACCGTTATTTCGAATGAACTGAATTCTGGTTGAGTTTGTACTCTATTCATGGTGCATATTCCTCAATCGTAACCTATTCGATATCTTCACTAGTATAAAAGTTACAGGGTAGTCGACTCAACAATACACGCTAAAACACCATAAAACCACTTTAAAAAGATGAACGGTTCATATTTTCGGAAGAATCAATTATTTGAGAAACTAAAAGTATTCCTATTTTTTTTTTCAATAAAACTCGTCGTTTTCGAGTTATTTCCAATTTTACCCCGAGAAATTTTACGAAAAAATCATTAACTTCAAGAATAATCTGAATGCGTCTCTAAATCAAATATCATCGAACATTATTCCTTCTCTGGTTTTTGAACGAGTTTACCATGTTGTCACAATATTTATCAACTTTGTCGAGATATTTTAATAATAAAATCCCACAAATGTGGGAGATAAAATTGAACACCAAGGAGGATTCAAAACGCACAGTTTCTATTGAAAATTCATAGTTACCGGTCCATATTGAAGTTAAATGTCGATGAAATACAAAATTCGGATATGAATGATGAATCTCTATACAAACTACTTATTAAATTGAAATTAATGAAAAATAATACGATACCTGATAATCTGTGGCGATGTTTCTATCTAAACAACATCCTCTTGGAATTTTATAAACTCGACACGGTTGAAATTATATTAATTCACTTCACATAATAATCACATTAAAACAATAAGTCACTGAATGTATTCAGATTATTCAGAACTTCACATACTGTTTACAGTTTGTTCAGAGACTCTGGTTTGTAATGGTTTAATGTTGGCCTCCAGAGCTCTCAAAGACTTATAAACTAAAGCTCCACTATAACCTATAAACTAGAGCTCCAGATAACCATAATTCTATTTTCGCTTTACGCATGCGTGGTAAAATTTGGCGGCAAAGTCGATTTATGATGGAAACGGCAGAATTCATAGATATTTATACCACGGTACACAAATGTATCGTGATTTATACTATGTTTCGTAAAAAATCCTCAACTCCAATGAAAATATCAGCAAGCTGACAACATCTTCTTGAAATTTCTGTACAAAAATTCACAGAATCGATACAAATTAGATAAGGTTAGGTTGTTTCAATAAATCAGAATGAAAAGCCTTTCTTCATGATATTTTTTGGTAATTTCGAGGAAAATATGAACAAGTTATTAGTGTTTACAAACTAATCTGCAGAAAAATCGAAGAAGGAACTTATTTTTGTGGAATAAATGTGGCTTTTTAGTTGCAGATATAATCCGATGAAACTAACTGTTTTTGTTGAAATCATCGTGTTTGCAACATTTTTATTCCAATAAGGTTAGTACCTACTTGACTACTTGAGTATTCCCTAAATAGGGCCTAAATGTATAAACTCAATTTCTATCGAGAAATATGAGCTTTGAATCAATTCCACAGTATCATTTCAGGGACGTATTTAGCCGAATGTTTATTTTTCAAATGGCTATATATTTTTAACAGAGCCGAATTCGGAAAAATGGAAATTGAAAAAAAGGTTTCTTTTGGCCTCAAGAATCTTCAGTTGAAATATATGTACAAGTCAAAGACTCACCCTGTATACGTAATTATTGGGTAATTCACGCATTTATGTTATGTTACATGCAAAGCTGAAACAGAGAAAATTCCGACGTGTCAGGAAGACAACACTGATGCCTCATCTGATTATGAAAATGAAAATTGCTATGCCACGCTTACACCAGTAAACAGCAGACGTATCAGGCGGACGCATCTGCTAAATATTAACATTCTTCGGGGATGCCGAAATTTACCGAAGGGATAACGCGTCTCCTGTTAACAAATATGCCTGCGACGCAGATTCCCGTAGCACCTCCAGTTCGGAGCGGTCCTTCGACGGGGTACAACCACCGATCGAGTAACCTCTGAAGATGCCTACTGCAGTTGTAGGCGACACATCAGGTAATGTTTCTATTGGAGAACGGATGGAAAACCCGGAATACTCTAGATTCAAAAACTACAAGAGACTAGAAAGTTTAGTGTAACAACATAGCTCCTTCCCACAATTTTTCAAACTTACACAGTGCCTCGAGGTGGCCGTTCAGAGCCAGTAGGAAAACTAATCCGTGCATTTTATGTAATATCTTCATAGAACTTAGATTATCACTATGAGTTCTATGAATATTTCTAAAATAATAAATTAAATGTACAATGGCGCTCTCTATTCGAAAATCGTTGAACCATGATATTAGTGAATATGTGGGTAAAGCATGAACTTTTTCCCGCCATATAAGTATTTGAATTTGGCCATTCTATGCCAATTCCGTATTTCAAGTTGTTTTTCTGAACGAAATTATCTGTAGATTCACTTTTGATCGAGATTTAAACTATTTGCATGAGTCTGTCGTTTGAAATAAAACAGAAGCATGAGTTGGTTCATTTTCTCGTATTTTTGAAAGAAAAAAATGAACTTTCGAATTGAAATCCATTCAAATTATTTCATCAAGAACCCCAATCCTTTCTGAGTTACCCCACAAAATTTCAGTTCTCAAAGTGAAACTATTTTTGAATGCAACTTGAAATAAAAACACACCACATTGAACGCCACCTTAACAGAAAAACGTTCTGGACGAAAACAGAGGACGGTGTTTCAGAAAGAACCCCTGTAGATTTGCAATCGAAATTGGCATGTCACATGGTCTTAACTATAAATTGTCATAACTTTGCCAAATTTAAGTTGAATTTCTTGTGAAATGCAGACGATATGAGAAAAAGAAGTGACAAAAGTTCGAAGTCTGAAACCCTGTATTTCGAAAATGAAAGATTTATGAAAATTTAATTTCTTAAAATAATGCGAGGAATCCCCCATTTTTGTTCGAATGTCCAATTTAGAATAGCCCTGTATATGGTTTCTTTCGATTCGAAGATATTTCCTTGATTCGAAACTTCATTTCAACCACTGCATAATGTACTGATATCGTTCAAGATTTCTTGAAAAATGATAGGAATAAGCGTATTGTTTTCGTCCTACTCTTACTCTTTTTTATTGCCTGTTATATCATCCACACCATTGTCATCCAAGTAGACAAGGTTCCAACATCAAATAGTCCCCCTTGAGCTTTTTCAATAAAATAAAATTCGTGTTCCCGTCCCACTCGTTTCCCGCCGTAAAAAGCTCCAAAGCACGCTTCGTTACGCCATATTGCACAAAAACTATGTACGGAAGAATCTGTATGAATTATGGTAGTCAGATGCGCTTATGCGAATAACACGACAGCATTGACCATCACAGGGCTCTTTCTCTAAAAATAGTGATTTGGAAATAGGCGGAAAGAATAAAAATGAGTAGCTCCGAGAGTACTCAGCTCGAAATAGAATGAGGATCATCCTCCTGCTGAAGTATGCACATTGCCAGCTGGATTCGCTCCCCGTAATTTCTGCCATGAAATTTATTGACTACATACTTTCACTTCTCCTTTGAATCGAATTTGATGTATTTCGCTTGCTCCTTCTTTGCTTACGGCCCCTTTTGATCCCGAAAAAGATGATGCCAATTAATTATGGTTCCCTAGCTTGGAGCAGCATGTTCAGACAGACTTACATGGGGAAGGATGAAACTTCGTTATTCCTTTGTCACAAAATATAAACATTTCAATGAAGATTATTTCTTCTCATAACTGTAGTAGGCTTTCCATATAAGAACGATATGTTTTTGAAACGTAGTATCAGCCAAATTCGAAATGGTATGAATGTCACTAATTGCATTAAGTAGTAGAGCACTAGAAAAATAGGTATGCTAGCGAGACCTGGCTCTATGGTTGATTGGGTCCAACCATATAGACTCTAAAATTACAGGACTCACAACATTTTCATCGCCATCTATCGGGGTGATAAACCAACATAAACAATAAATTATTATAAATTTGACTATTCGATGCCGCGGGAATCACTCATTAATTTTGGACAGATTTCATTTCATTAGAATGGATCTGTAATTTTCGAGTCTATGGTTGGGCCCAAAATGGCGGTTTCTGGTATACTCCCCTTTATAGAGCCTTATAAGTAGAGAGATGCATAGAAACCCTGATGTACTCGTAAAGACTCTTAACTGAAATTTGTGGATCAAATCAGGACTGGCAGTATACAGGGTGTTTCACTCTAAACTGAACAAACATCATAGCCGTGCAAGTAGATGACACAGAGAATGTCATTTGTGCCTTATGACAAATACCCCGTTTTCGAAGCATGAGTTAAAATGTAGTTCATTTTCTCAATAGTGGATCGATACTCTGTATCTGGGTTTCACACCTGTTTGTATCCCTAATTCTCTAAATAAATTTTGAAGGAAGCGAAATAAAAATCAGCGAGCTACAGGCTGTTTAATGTTAACGTTGAGCAATAATCCGACAACTGTGGTAAGTGTTACATTTGAAATAATAGTTTCTGGTCGCATCTTGGTATTTTTCAGTGCTCAATTCAATTGTGGTGAAAAATTCTGAAAAAAAAAATTCAAAATGGCAGAAAACCTGCGAAGTGACATTTTTTTTTCATTGCTAATTTGGAGAACATTATTTCAACGTATTCGATTTTCCGAAATTTTCCGAGAAATATGTCATTAAAAAATCGACCTCAACCATTTTTCTTCATGTCTTCAGTGAAAAAATCGTTGGAATTTTTCAAGGTTGGTGAAAACAGTATTAACATATCCATTGGTTTTCTTTTTGTAGCCTCTCAAATATTTAAAAAACCATGGCCATAAGAAGGCCACAATTGAGCAACGCTACGAAAGTGGAGAGTTCTATTCACATCAATTTTTTTAGAAAAAAATTTGGTGAGAATAGAACTCTCCACTTTCTCACCAAATTTTTCAGAAAAAAATTTCTTCGGTTTATAAATTCATATTTCCATCCGAAAATAACTGAATACAGTTTTGTATTGCTAATGAAAAAGTGCCTGTAGAAAGTATTTGCAGTTTTCAGATGTTTCAGAAAATGAAGAAGTTATGGCACATTTTCGAAATAGCCAAAATATCAAAATTTAGTTATATCTTGAAAACAAATGAAGATATCGTGAAACGGCTTTCAGTTATGGAGTTTTCACGAAAATCGAGCCCAGGACTCCTACAGCAATTTCACCTATCTAGCCAAGAAGTAAAGAAACAGCCAAAAGCAAGCAATTTGGGTGACCCGGTACTCAATAGTTCCTGCTGGGAAATAATATAAGTTCTACCGTTACAGTTGGTCGTCACCGCAGTATAAGGCTATATTGCACTGATGACGGCTAATAACCCACAAACTGGTATGTCATTGTCTTTCTGTGGTGATGCCACCTGGTGGTGTACTTCGAAAGCTAGATCTCTGTTAGTCCATTTCTCTCACCTATAGAATTAATGCTTTTCAAATTGGCAACCGAGAAAAAAAATCCAACTTTTCAGGTTTTCCACCATTTTCTATTTTTTTTCTCCAGAATTCTACACCTCAATTGAATTGAAAACTAAACAAGCTTTTATAAAAGAACATTTTCAAAGACAAGCTCTTGAAATAACAACACTCATCGACAATTTGAAGCCACCTTCTGGATTTCCTAAACTCTGAAGAATCGTAATTTCCGACCCAGAAACCCCTAGATACCAATTTTGAATTAAATCGGATCATAATTACAAAACCATCCGCCATTTTGGACCCGCCATTTTGTTTTTTCTATAGCAAATATTTTATGATGCATTGTCACCAGAATTATATACACCTGTCAAATCAATTGGACGATTAGAAGTGTGTCATATACAGGGTGAGTCTTTAACTAGTACATATATTTAAACTGTGGATTCCTCTCATCAAACGAAATTTTTTTCCCATACCATTTTTCAGAATTCGGTTTCGTTTGAAAGATACAGGGTGTCAAAAATCCATGAAATTAACACTTTTCTCTCCATATATTCGAAATCGATATTTCGAATGAACTGAATTTTGGTTGATTGTTTACTTTATTCATGGTGCATATTCCTCAAGTGAAACTTATTCCATATGTCTCCTGGTATGAAAGTTACAGCGTAGTAGACTCATAAATTCATGCAAAAATACTATAAAATCACTTGAAAAAGATAAACGGTTCATATTTCCGAAAGAATCAACCATTTAAAAAAATAAAAGTGGTCCTATATTTTTTCAATAAAACGCGTCGTTTTCGAGTTATTCCTAAATGATACGAAGAAATTTGAGGAAAAAATCATGAATTTCATGAAAAATCTGAATGCTTCCCTGAATTAAATATCATCGAATATTATTTCTCCTCTGGTCTCTCAACAAATTAACAATTTTGTCAATGTCTATCAACTTCGTCAAGACTAAAATATCTATGATGAAAAAACGTTCGATGTAATTATTGCATTCTGAGAAGCATGAAATTACACAGTTTATAAGCACATGTTTCTATTGAAAATTCATTGTTACCGGTCCTTGAGGAAAATATCTATCTGAAGAATATCTTCATTCTCTGCAAGTAAATGAATAAATAAATCGAAGTTCATGGAGAAGGTTATCGCGTCGAAGCGTCGTTCATTGTATGGCCTGTGATGGGACTCTGGAGACACAGAAAAACGGCTTGTCTTGCGTGGCGGCTACATCACAGCGCACCGCGACTGAAATTAAGATCATAGCGCTATATCGGCGAGAATCAGAACTACTCGTTTGGCATTTCCGAAGAGCAATGCCTAGAAGCCTTTGCCGAAAAGTAAACAAAACTAGTGCTTTTGCGATAGTTCTTCCGTTAACGGTAGGGGACGTACTGCGTTCTTGAGTTCGCCTATACCATTGTTGGAAGAGAAAATCGGCAATCTGGCATCGTCCCCTCTAGAGTTCTGTGAAATATCACAGAGAAGATGGGTTAGGTTGGATCATTGACCTCGAATCACCAATTTTTATGAGGTCGTTTCAGGATATCGAAGAAAATATGAACAAATTATTGGTATTTGCAAACTAATCAAAGAGAAATCGAAGAAGGAACTTATTTTGGTGGGAGAAATATGGCTTTTCGATTGCAGAAACAATCGGATAGAACTAAGTGTTTTTGTTAGGAAATATCGTGTTTGTTACATTATTTTTCGAATAAGGTTATTGCTTGAATATTTTCTAATTATTGTATCACCCAGAACATCTAATAATCACCTCGATTTCAATCGAACAATATGAACTTTGAGGTGTTTGCAGAGAATTGTTTCAGGCACGTACTAAGCCCAACTTTTTTTTTCAAATGGAAAATGAAAAATGAAAAAAAGGTTTCCTTTGGCCTCAAGAATCTGAAGTTAAGATTTATGTACAAGTCAAAGACTCACCCTGTATAACTAATATAACAGACAGACAGGCACCGGGACAGGTGAAACTGAATAAGAGCTTGGGAAAATACTAAGATGTGACAAGAAACCGTTGTTTCAAATATCGCGCATAACTTACCACAGTTATCAGAATATTGGTCGAAGTTGTCAATAAACACCCTGTATCTCGCTTATGCTTCGAAAACGGTCCATATGTCATCAATTGTTGCTGATGTGGGTTATCGGTCCTTGACAATTAGTAGTACATATATGTCATCAGTACTATATTTCATCAGGGAAAAAAAACTTTCTCGGTGTCATTCACTCGGCCATATTTTAGTCCAGTTTATGGTGAAACACCCCGTAATTCCGTAGGTTCTTCGAGAATACGCCGTTGAAATAAAGGGTTCGAGGAGATTAAGTGGTCAAGTTTCTGAACGAAGTATTGAGAGTTTAATTGCTATCGTCCATTTGATTTTGATGCAAAATGTGATTCTTCGAAAATAAATCGGCTTGGAATCTGAATGCTTTGTAATGAATTCATATTATTTCACAATAGAATACCGATATCATTCCAAACATATTCATTCAATTTTGTGATGAACTGATAACAGTTGTTTATTTCGGCACAATATTTCCCATTTATAATACATTCAATGGTTAATAAAAGGCCTTTGGTCGTGAAATAGGTTTGGTAGAAAATACACATCAGGTTGATATTATATCATTATTATTTTATGTTTTGCATAAATGGAAACAGTAGAAAGCCACAACTGCGGCTGATATCAGTAAAAATAAAAACGGAATCAAATTGGATATATCGAAAAAACGCCTCGACAAAAAAGAACTCTTTGTTTGTATTTTGTTATTCAATTTAGCATAATAAACAGCAATATGCAGATTTCTAGATGATTCGTGTTGCCAAGAATAATCAAAAGAAAATACTATAATATTCAAGTAACAAGAGTATATGGCTGGACTGACGTGTGATTGGACCATTTGAATTTCCGGAATCATTAAACGACAACTATTTTGATTTCCTTTTAGACAACTGTAACGTTGCAGCCAAAGGAACATACAAATCCTACCCTGTAACTTGAAGTGTCTTCTACAAGGATATTTCGAGCTTATATTTTTGGCTCAGCTTGTAATCGAATAATCGGTTGGTATTGGATGGGGATGGGGTGGGAAATAATTATGAATAAAACACTTGATTCGGACACATGGGATGATACCTCTATTTGTCTGATGTGGATGGGTTTCGAAAACTATATCCTTTATGAGGGAGAGCGAAAAAGGACAAACAGGTGGTTGACCCCTAAAGCAAGTGAACAGAAGTCAGTTGGAAGAATATTTTGAAGAACATTCACAACACAGGAGAGTAGGAGACCTTCACTGGTAGAGCTCCTAGATCTACCCATTAGGTCTATCAAGTTGGCCCGGAAGTTTCAGCATTTCTTAGAAAAAAAAATTATACGGTAAATGCTAGCTAAATGCTGATAAATGCTGTGGAAAAAAATTAATTATCTTCGCTAGTGGTGGAAAAATCGATGATTGAATTTTCCGGGCCAACTTATGTGCAGCCCGGAGACATCGGCATTTTTCATCGAAATACTGACAAAGATTAATGCTAGCGAAATGCTGATGAATGCTGAAAAAAAAATCGAAATATCTGTGACCGTAGTGGAAAAATTGAAGGTTGAATTTTCCGGGCCAACTTATGTGCAGCCCGGAGACATCGGCATTTTTCATCGAAATGCTGACAAAGATTAATGCTAGCGAAATGCTGATGAATGCTGAAAAAAAAATCGAAATATCTGTGACCGTAGTGGAAAAATTGAAGGTTGAATTTTCCGGGCCAACTTATGTGCAGCCCGGAGACATCGGCATTTTTCATCGAAATGCTGAAAAAAAATAATGCTAGCGAAATGCTGATGGATGCTTAAAAAAAATCGAAATATCTTCGACCGTAGTGGAAATATCGGTCATTGAATTTTCCGGGCCAACTTATGTGCGATAGTCATAGCAAGATTTTATATCACAATGAATAAGAGGAAACTAAAATAAAAAATAGCAATAACTTCAGAAATAACAAGAGAAAAGGATAATCGTTTTCAAACAGAATAAACAAAAAGGGTTATTGAAACATAATTATCTTCGTCTATGCGACGCTCAGCTTTTTTCTTCAGGTCATCGTATTTTTCCCATTCACCACGTAATCTCTTAGCGAAAGCCACAAAATGACCCACAGAGTATTTTTCTCCTCCAATGATTTCTATTACACCTCTCAGACAGTAGGTTTTCTCCTGTATATGTATATCATTAGGTATATCAGAGAGTTTACATTTTATGTCATATCCCTTTTCATCCGTCCATTCAAGGAATATCAGGGAATACAGTTTGTAATTTATTTCCTTTGAATTGCTTTTGCATTCTGAACAGAATAATTATTTTCCTTCAAGTGAAAGATGAGGATTTGTTTCAAAATAACACACTGGAATTGAAGCCGTTTTAATTAATTCTTTAGATTTACACACAGTGCATAGTACTTCAGTAGTTGCAAAAGTTCCTCTCCATGAGTTTTTTTCACAATTTAATCCCGGAGCTCATATACTTGAGCACTAATTTTTCCTGTAACAAGCTTTTGGAGAATACGCAAAAGAAAATTATCAGTAGTAGTCCGTTCAACTTCACACCAGTTCTCTATTTCGGAATTGAACTCAGAGGAATCACAGTATGCTGTACATAGAATTTGCAGGAGACAATCTATGGCACAAGTGTTGGTTATAATATATTTCGAATTATCAATTTTAATCGGCTCCAAATCACTTGCGTTAGCATTTCTCAAAAAAACAATTGGAATCATTTGAGATTTATCTGCAAGATTGATAAAAGCCCATGCCTTTTGCGGTTCCAAATATGATTTCCTAGGGCGATTTTTCTTCACAATGCCCTCACCGCGCCATTTTTCCACTGACATTTTTTCTTCTATTTTTTAGGATTGGCGTCATGACGGCTGTAAATTATGTAAATTATTGCCTCTTTGGACAGCCGTCATGACGCCGATCCTAAAAAATAGTGGAACAGTTTGTTCCAGTGCAAGTGTTGAAAGTAATTTTCATAATATAAAAAATAGCATATTTCATAACTTCCAACTTCCTATTAGAGTAGATGACATGGTCAAGACTCAAGAGACATATACAGATAGTTTAGAAGGAATTATGCGTATTGCTATCAGTTCAAAAATATCATCAAACATAACTGCTCTTGATGTAACGCTGAAAAAACAAGCCGATGCGCCGATATGTAATATTATAACAAAAACTTCGGAGCTATCAAGAAGCAGTGAAAAATTATCTCAAGGAGCAAAAATGTCAATGGATATTTGGCGCGGTGGCCGGTGAGGACATTGTGAAGAAAAATCGCCATAGGACATCATATTTGGATCAATCTTGCAGATAAATCTCAAATAATTCCAATTGGTTTTTTGAGAAATGCTAACGCAAGTGATTTGGAGCCGATTAAAATTGATAATTCGAAATATATTATAACCAACACTTGTGCGATAGATTGTCTCCTGCAAATTCTATGTACAGCATTTCCAAATAGAGAACTGGTGTGAAGTTGAACGGACTACTACTGTTAATTTTCTTTTGCGTACTCTCCAAAAGCTTGTTACAGGAAAAATTAGTGCTCAAGTATATGAGCTCCGGGATTAAATTGTGAAAAAAACTCATGGAGAGGAACTTTTGCAACTACTGAAGTACTATGCACTGTGTGTAAATCTAAAGAATTAATTAAAACGGCTTCAATTCCAGTGTGTTATTTTGAAACAAATCCTCATCTTTCACTTGAAGGAAAACAATTATTCTGTTCAGAATGCAAAAGCAATTCAAAGGAAATAAATTACAGACTGTATTTCCTGATATTCCTTGAATGGACGGATGAAAAGGGATATGATATAAAATGTAAACTCTCTGATATACCTTATGATATACATATACAGGAAAAACCTACTGTCTGAGAGGTGTAATAGAAATCATTGGAGGAGAAAAATACTCTGTGGGTCATTTTGTGGCTTTCGCTAAGAGATTACGTGGTGAATGGGAAAAATACGATGACCTGAAGAAAAAAGCTGAGCGTCGCATAGACGAAGATAATTATGTTTCAATAACCCTTTCTGTTTATTCTGTTTGAAAACGATTATCCTTTTCTCTTGTTATTTCTGAAGTTATTGCTATTTTTTATTTTAGTTTCCTCTTATTCATTGTGATATAAAAACTTACTTTGATTTCTTTGTTTTTCCTGAAAAATATCATATTCACGCCCCCCAAAAATTCTATAGATATGCCAATTTATCTGCGACGTACACAACTTATCCAGAGAAATGTTTATACATATGAATACGGAGTCTCCTGTCAACTTACACCAGCTGCATATAGGCTAATCATCGTCTTTTTGAGTACTGTCGAAGCATTCTTCAGCATTTAGCTAGCATTAAGTTTCGTTAGCATTTCGAAGAAAAATGCTATCGCACATAAGTTGGCCCGGAAAATTCAATGACCGATATTTCCACTACGGTCGAAGATATTTCGATTTTTTTTTCAGCATCTATCAGCATTTCGCTAGCATTATTTTCTTTCAGCATTTCGATGAAAAATGCCGATGTCTCCGGACTGCACATAAGTTGGCCCGGAAAATTCAACCTTCAATTTTTCCACTACGGTCACAGATATTTCGATTTTTTTTTCAGCATTCATCAGCATTTCGCTAGCATTAATCTTTGTCAGCATTTCGATGAAAAATGCCGATGTCTCCGGGCTGCACATAAGTTGGCCCGGAAAATTCAACCTTCAATTTTTCCACTACGGTCACAGATATTTCGATTTTTTTTTCGGCATTCATCAGCATTTCGCTAGCATTAATCTTTGTCAGCATTTCGATGAAAAATGCCGATGTCTCCGGGCTGCACATAAGTTGGCCCGGAAAATTCAACCTTCAATTTTTCCACTACGGTCACAGATATTTCGATTTTTTTTTCAGCATTCATCAGCATTTCGCTAGCATTAATCTTTGTCAGCATTTCGATGAAAAATGCCGATGTCTCCGGGCTGCACATAAGTTGGCCCGGAAAATTCAATCATCGATTTTTCCACCACTAGCGAAGATAATTAATTTTTTTCTACAGCATTTATCAGCATTTAGCTAGCATTTACCGTATAATTTTTTTTCTAAGAAATGCTGAAACTTCCGGGCCAACTTGATAGACCTCTACCCATTAAGGAGTTCGACTGTTTCTTGAATTCAATGAAAATATATCGGGTTCACACGGGTTGAGGATAAGACGGCATGGAACAAAAAAGTATATCATTTGGTAGATACAACTTAAACTTTGAGTCAGCCCATAAATATAAAACAAAATAAATTTGATACTGAGCATGAAGAATAGAATTCAAAGAATCAGCAGTCCTAAGTACAGGGTGGCCAGATTGCGATGGTTCAGTACTACAACTCCTAAACTATAAAAGATAGAGAAAAAGTAATAAGATACCTACACGTCATGTTCCCTTTTTTCGAGAAACAGAAATTGTTGAAACCCCAAATTGCTACGGCGTTTTGATTCCGAGCTACAGGGCGATTTTGTTATTTGGTCCATTACTATATTTGTCTATAAAGGTGGAAACACATTGTTGTCACGTCACGTGAGCTCACGTGAGCTCACGCGAGGGAATAGGAACAAGATATGGAGAACATAGCTGCTTTCACATTGCTTGTGATTTTCATAGAAGGGATTCGTTTTACCAAATGAATCAACGAACAGAGGAAGTGGGGGAATTCTATCAATTGATTCAAGAATTATTGAATGAGGGGCCAGATCGGTTTCAAATGTATTCCAGAATGACCAAAGACGAATTTAATTTTTTACATGAGCTTATTGGAAATTATATTGAAAAGCAAAATACTCAGCTTAGAAAGGTGATTTGTACCGAAATAAAGGCTCACCTCTCAAAATATCAGACGTGCGGTCAGAAAATGTAAATTTGCGGAATATAGATATCGCGTGCTATCAGTGCTATAACGTGACAGCAGATACAACGTTGCGAAAATTTTTACTACATTCTGAATCCGTAGTAGTACAATCACCCAGTTTAGTTCTGATAATTTGGCTTCACTATTTATTATTGAAAAGTGTGTCTCCTCTTCCTATGGTCTAAGTTCCATTCATTATCGTGGTTGCACATTTTGGGAAGATGACGTGATGTGACGTGACGTGATAACAATGTGTTTCCGCCTTAACTTCCGTAATATAGGATCTACGCTCTCGGAATGAACACTTCTATTGGGCGTTTTTTCTACTGCTATTGCATTTTCAGTATCTGCTCAAATTCCGGTGCTATAATTTTTTTTTCTCGAATGGGAACCATAATGGGAAATGATATTTTGAAATTGACAATTCTTCAACGATTTCAAAAACAAATATCATGATAGACTTCTGAGTTCACTATATATCGAAAATTCCGAAAAAACAATTTTCGTCCAACAAAATTCAAGCAGGCGATTCACTTCCTTCAAAACTGAGGCGGTCATAGAATTTCATGTCTTATTGATTTTCACTTGTCAAATTCAATTCAGTTTCATCATTTTTGTATCGTCTGGTGCTTCTGAAGTTTTTATAAGGTTATAGAATTCGATATTTCACCAACAATTCAAGCTGCCAAATCGATTTAAGATATATTAGCTTTAGACCAAGAGCCCGAAAATAAAAACCATTTCTGCCAGCCCATAATGGCCGGAGTAGATCACCATAAGCGCTCAAAGAGGCCAGAAAATTAGGTTCAACTATGTCATAGTATCATGCACAAAACTTTCAGGAATTGTTATTGATAATATATTGAATCTATAAAAAATAATGACAGAACGTTTTCGTCCCTCCTAAGTGTTGGCAGAACTCTTTGAAAATTCATTAAGACCAGCTGTACTTAGGTATGTCATTTCAGTACGGTTGAAATTTACAGAAAAAATGGAAAATGTGTCTAGAAAGCGAATTTTAATCATGACAAAAATTTTTTACTTCACGAACCATCTGCCAGAACGAGAAATGTTTCCGCGCAAATGCGAGCGAAATGAGCTTATTCATATTTGCAAGTCAGACCTAAAGCGCATATTGGGCATTTACGAGATTCATCAAAAGTTGATAGGAAGCTAAAATTCTTTAATGAAATTATAGAATTTGTTTTCAGTTTCATTTACCTGGTCCGATGATAAGGGTATTCGCTATGTAATCGTAATACTACAGCTCACTGTAAAAGTCTTTTACTCTCTTTTACTTCTCTTAGTCTACCCAACTTTTGGGGTTTTAAATGCCCTGATGGTTTATTTTGTACCCCCTAATGTGACTGAGATCTTATGGGCCTACCACACGCTCAAGCTTCACCACAGTTTGGCTTGCGCAAACCGGCTTGAACACTGAGCGTGCGGTTGGCAAAACTCCATACAATTTTCCCAACCACACGCTCAGTGTTCAGTGCTCAAGCCGGTTTGCGCAAGCCAAACTGTGGTGAAGCTTGAGCGTGTGGTAGGCCTTTTACACTTTTTTGAATGTTTCGTAAGTCACACAGGTATACTCAAGACCTCCTCAATCCATTCGAAAAATTCTTGAGGAAACAAATTTCGAGGATGCGTAGTAAGAGCATATTTTTTGAATAGTTTTTCACTAAATAAATTGTTGTAATGTTGAAAATAAACACCTTCAATTTCTTTAATTTATTCCTTCAATTGACAACAATAATACATGCCCAATATGCGCTCTAGGTCTTTCTTGCAAATATGAATAAGCTCATTTCGCTCGCATTTGCGCGGCAACATTTCTCGTTCTGGCAGATGGTTCGTGATTATAATTTGCTTTTCTAGATATATTTTCTTCATTTCCTGTAAATTTCAAGCGTAATGAAATGATATACCTAAGTACAGCTGTTCTTAATGAATTTTCAAAGTGTTTGGCCAACACTTCTTCAAAGTTCTGTCATTATTCTTTATAGATTCAATATATTATCAACAACAATTCCTGAAAGTTTTGTGTGTGATACTATGACATAGTTGAACCTAATTTTCGGGCCTCTTTGAGCGCTTATGGTAGTCTACTCCGGCCATTATGGGCTGGCAGAAATGGTTTTTATTTTCGAGCAGATATTGAATATTAAACAAGTGAATTTTGGTGAGTTATGATCTGAGAAGATTGTCCAAGGAAGCATATGCTTTCTTCAAGGACATGCTCATATGATACGTATATTTCAGATCTGGATCCATCCAGAGTCCCAAACTTCATCAGAAAAAGGGATCACTTCATGATTATGTTTAATTTAATCACCGAAGTTGTGAAGAAATGAATCCTTATTAGACTTATTGGCAAAAAATCCCCGTTATCTGAAAATAACTCCAGTGAGTGAAGTAAAAGAAAAATATGGTTCAACGCTCAAAAATGATTTGCCTGCTTAATTTTATTTCGTCAATTCTATCGAAGAATCACTTCTGGGCGCCAAATACGATTCGGATTTGGGAATCGGTATTTATAATGTGAAACTCCCACACCATCATCCACTACATCCGAATCGAATCAGCAATGAGTTTGCGAAAGATCCCCTGTATTCACAGGGGTTTTCTAGCCTGCATTAGACGTTGACCGTGTTCGCGACCTCAAGTAATAGCGCGGGTATGCCTGGCATGAGAATTTCCCCCAGAGGAAAGCTCGAATGAAGAGATGCATATTTCAACGTTCGACGGAGAGAGTATACTCGACGAAAATTCTGCACTGGATTTTTTCCAGTCTTTGCTTCCAGGAACTGGGAATTCAATCGTGAAAGTTTTGTTCGGCTGACCTCTGCTTTTCGCAAGTCAACAATATACTTGAGTTTGTTTGGCGGTTTCGATTGTTGAGTTTATTTCAGATTTTTCCTTTCGGATTTCATTCAAATTTTTCATATAGATAGATTTTCATGGATATTATCATTATGAACTCATTAACGAGGTTTCTCAGGCAAACTGAATTCACGAGTGAAAAACAAATAGAAGAAGCCCTGGAAATATTCGACACATATACATTTTGCAGTAAGGTTCTGAGAATCCTTCAAAGCAACTGGAGGCGAATAGTCCACCAATTTTCTTCTCCACTCTGTGAATGACACTAGGGTCATTCTGATATTAGTTATGTGTAACATGACTAGAATAATGGTGTAGGCACTAATTAGATTTTGTCTCGACCAAATTGAGAATATTAGCAATGTTTCGTTCTTTATACGTCAGGTGGCGCTATTCACCAATTATGACTGATTTTTATCAGTTATTTCAAATATTTGAATTTATTCTGGCGAACATGTTGTGTTAGTGGTCGATAATTTTGTCAAGCAATAATGTGTGCTTATATTCTTGACATCCTGATGTATATTTGTTCTTAGGAAAAGTATAAAACTTTCATCATAAAAAGATGCCATTCTGCTGTCATGTCATAATTGACTTTGGCAAATCAGCTGTTGATACATCAATCAAATTGACAACGGAAAATATACTGAAATAATATTGCGGCGCCGCCACGAAACATTGCTAATATTTTCGATTTGGTCGAACGTCATTCCATTCAAAAATTGATGAGTGCCTACACCATTATTCTAGTCATCATAGTTATGTGCATTTGCTGTTCTGTGATTCAATTATGAATTCTTTGATGTTTCAATTGCATCTGTGTTGTTTGTATTTGGTGGGTTATAGATGCAGAGAATACCTGGTTTTGGCACTGATTAGATTTGGTTTAGGACTTTCTTGTCGTATAAAAGTCCAAGATATTTATAGTTATAGTGAAAAGGGGTTACAGTCCACTGCGACCTTAAGTTCTATTCTGCCCCCAAACAGAGCTGTTATCATCGCGCCTCCTACAGCTCGCCATCCAATTCCAGATCTGAGATGGGGTCCTACTTTTCATTTTCCTAGAAAGAGATCGCGCTATTTTTTCCGTTAATGGCATTGCGCCACGACCGTACGGGTCATTCCAGAACTAGGACCCATTTTGCAATCTAGAGTGTCGATTTGATATAAAATTTTTAGCTAGGAGTAGTTAGACCATGGTTTCTATGCGTCTTTGGTCTGCAGCATATAAAAACATGATATATGCACTCGTCAATTTTTGAATGAATTGACATTCGACCAAATCGAAAAAATTAGAATTGTTTCGTGGCGTCGCCGCAATGTCATACAATATCATTTCGGTGTTTTTCCCGTTGATCGATTGAATTCATGTATCAACTGCTGATCTACCAAGGACAATTATGACATTATGGCTGCAAAATACATCTTTGTGTGATTAAAGTCTTATTCTTCTCCTCGGAACTAATATAAATCAAAATTTCAAGAATATAAACACAAATTAGTGCTTGAAGAACTTTTGACTATTAACCAACACGTTCACCAGAATAATATAATATAATATAATAATAATAATATAATTATAATAATAAAGTTACTTTGGTTGGTAAGAAGTTCACACCTTCAACTCTGGCTACTGCAGATTACAGTGGCTTTATACAAGACAGTGGCGACAAAAGACGTTCACGTTTTGATTAGTCGGAATGTTTTCGACCACCAATGGCGGATTTTCATTGTTTTGTTGTCATGTATCTGAACATAAAGCTCAAGATCGAATCAAATGTCAAACAGCACGACACTCAAATGTAAACAAATATCCGCCATGTTTGGGCAAAAACGTGTTCTATGACCCTATTGTCGCCACTGTCTTGTATAAAGCCACTGTACTGCAGATGAATTGCTGGATCTGCCATATCTTTCTGAAACTGACAAGCTAGAACAATGGTCAAAAAAAGAACTCAATGGACGGCATCACCATGAGTTAAATCAGCCACATATTGACAAAACCTCATCCAACAAATGGTTGTCGAAGGGTGAACTGTTTCCTGAGATGGCTATACAAGATCAAGTCATCTCCACCAACAACTATAAGAAATACATCATACAGGACCGTACAGTGCCAACAGATATGTGTAGGAAGTGTCATAAAAAAAAACTGAAACAATTCAGCATGTAACTTGTGGCTGCGAACAACTGGCCAACACTGATTACCTCCACCGACATAACCAAGTGTGCAACATCATACACCAGAAATTGGCGCTCAAGTTCGGACTTCTCAACTCCGTCAAGCCGTATTATAAGTATCAGCCGCTGCCTGTGTTAGAAAATGACTCTTTTAGACTATACTACGATAGGCCTATTATCACTGACAGAACGGTGACGAATAACAGGCCGGATATTGTGGTTCACGACAAGAGGGTCAGAAAGGCAATTTTGGTGGATGTAGCTGTGCCCAACAACAACAACATGTTGAATAAGTACCAGGAGAAGATAAGCAAGTACACAGACCTGGCTGTCGAGATCAAGGAAATGTGGCACCTAGAGAAGGTTGATATCGTTCCAGCGATCATCTCGTCGACTGAATTGATACCCAAGAGCTTACACAATAGTCTGAACAAATTAGAATTAAATGTAAACAGCTACATTGAAATGCAAAAAGCTGTTGTTCTCAATACCTGTAGAATTGTTCGTAAATTTTTGTCAAGTGTATCGTGATCGAGCCTATTCCCTTTGATTATTGTATCTGGGAAAGGTAAAATATCCGGTCGGATGCCGAGGTAGTGAATAAGTCCACGATCATAATAATAATATAATAATATTCAAATACACATTTGAAATAATTAATGAAAATCATTTAAAATTCGTGAATAGCGCCACCTGAAGTGGAAAGAACTAAACTTTTCTAATATTCTCAATTTTGGCGAAACATAATCTAATCAGTGCTTACATTACTTTTTCAGATATCTTAACCTCACATTATAATGGACTGATATTTTCCCTGATGTTCAACTCCAAATGGGTAGATTTTTGTGTTATTCTATCCGTGAGATCTTAATTCTACTATGGATATAAGCTGTCAAACAGAACAACAATATGTCAATTACTAATAAAGGCCAATTTGAGCTTCAGTTATTTCCGCAAATATGTTCATTTCACTTACAGTAATTCGAAAACATTTCAAAAATGAAGAGGAAAGATGAAAATTGAGAACTCACGGTTGAAACTAGTCGCCAAAATCCGATTCACTTGCCATTTCGGTGAATATTCACTGTCCAACTAACATGAGATGTTAACCCGCTTTTTCATCTGGTAATTCTTTATCGGTGGGTTTCACGAAGCGTGAACACCGGTGATCGGAGGTTGATCTAGAATCAACTCTATTTGACAAATGAAAAATCTGAGAATCAAGTCGTGGATCTCCGATCACCGGTGATTACGCTTCGTGAACCCACCGATATAGGATTACCAGATGAAAAGGCGGGTTAACATCTCACTTTGGTGGAACAGTGAATCTTTATCCATCGTTTATCTGATAAATCCGCTATGGGTAACAAGCCAATGAAAAGTGAAGCCAGGCTTTGGTAAGAATCACAATCTGCGCATGTGTAGTAATATCATTGATATCATTGAGTTTAAATATCCATTCACTTCTATGAAGTATCGCGGTTTGCCATGGAATTCTGACACATTCCAGAGCGTATATCTTGAAAATGTTAGATTATGGTCATTCCTCTGTCAGATAAGCCCGCAACGTTGTCGTTTCTGCATTAAAATCGTAGTAATAACGTATTTATTAAAATGTTAATTTACTTTGAGAAAAAATGAATTTGAGAAAATATTATGTGAATTCAATAATTTCAAAGACCTGGCGAATGCTGAAGAACCTTTTCTCTGTAAATACTGGAAATATTTCACGTATATGAACATGGTAGGAAGATTCAGTTATTTTCTTATACGGAAATCAATAATCGAGTGTTGAAATTTCACTGAAAAATAATGGACAGAATAGTCTGTTATTTTGTGATAGTTCATTCGGAGAAAGAATAAAAAATCGATTAACCCAGCAAAACGAACGGAACAGACGAACATATGGAATTCCCCACTTTTCAACATTCTCAAGAAATACCTACAGAAGACATTCAAATACCTTTTTGCACAACTTGAAATACTCTTATATGAAAATGTAGTAGTTCTACCAAACCTGCGTCACAGTTAAACCTTAGAAGAACTAACTCCATTTACAAAGTTAAAAAAGAGCCAACCTGCCTCAGTTTTAAATGAGAGAACTTAAAAAACCTAAATCAAGGCTAACCGCGATACTTTATAAAAGTGAATGGAGTATACAGGGTGTATTTGAAGGTGGGGCTTCTCTTTTGACAGATGGTAGAACTGATTAAAATAATGTCATTTCACCAAAAAAATTTTATATGAATTATGCCCCTGTTTCGAGAAGATGAAACTAGAATATTTTCAAGTTTCTAGGTGAATCTGAAAATTCCTCAGTCCGAACCGGCTGCCTGGCCTGCTTATCCGTAGATATCAACATCTCTTCTTTTTTTTCGCCTCCTATCATACATGACTAAGTTACGGCAAGGGTGCGGTATAGCTTGTTAACGTTTATTCAAATAATGAGCTTGTTGGTATGCTTCTAATTGATAGTGAATCCAAAAAAATGCCAGTTCAGCGTATAAGTACAGAACAAGCTTTCCGCTAATGTTCATAAGCCTGGAACAGAGAGATGCAGTTCAGAGTAGGATTAAGGTATTGACCAGAATTTTTTATAAATTTTTTAAATTGAACATTTCATTTAAGAAATTTTCGGTAAAATGACTTATTTTGATGATTTCTATCACCTGTCAAAAGCAGAGCCTCACCTTAAAATACACCGGGTGATTGACACATCATGTAAAAAATGTTCTCTGTGACCATTGACTCGAATCCCGCAAAGTAGGTACATATACGGTCATTGTAGTGGCCGTTGCAATATATTCTCCATTTGTCGACGTCGAGTGGGCTGAAGCTGTCATTGAGTTGAAATTTTGGGCACGGAAGAGGTGCGTCGTAAAAGTTGACAGTCCTGTGAGTGTGAACTCCTTTGAATGCTCGTTATGAGCTCATAAATAAATGTAACTCTCGTTTCGACCCTATAACAAATTTAGTTCTTCAAGATCTTGCAGGATCAAGAGGATCTTCAATATATACACACGATTCCAAGTGGAGAAACAAGAGAGGGCATTGTGATCCTTATCACAAACAGGTGTATACAACCATTTAAAACCAAGGAATCAATTCATCATGATAAGAAATCTAACTCAACGCTGTTTGTCGTCTGTAAACCTAGCCAGTAATACGTCCTCCAGGATATCTTAAATTATGCATCTCTTTTCGGAATTAAATATTTTATTCCTTTGAAATAGAGCTTTGGTCTGCGGATGTACATACAATATACCGCGCAACTATTAAATTAAACGTAAATTCGTTCCGCCACTACTTCGTGGTAAACCACCATGATATGATCGAAGGCATTCCTCTGAAAGCCTTCTATTTGTGAAAATTGGGAGTACTTCGTTGATTCGCCATGCGGTTCTATTGGTTCGTTTTTATTTTTGAAAAGCACAAATAATACTTTTGGTGATCTCTCGGTGAAACACAAGTCTTATATGCGGCTTTATATACTCCATTCACTTTCATTAATTATCCCGGGGGGACAAGACTTAGGTTTATCAAGTTCCTTCACTTAAAACTGACGCAGGTTGGCCCTCGTGAATGCCAACCATTCTGAGCGACATTGCCAAGGCTTCTTTTTTTTTACTCATTTTCAACTTCGTAAATGGAGGTTTAACTGTGACACAGGATTTGAAGTACCTACTACTACATTCTCATATTAGAGTATTTCAAGTTGTGAAAAAAGGTATTTAAATTTCTTCTGTAAGGTTACCTACTTCTTGAGAATTTTGAAAAGAGGAGAATTCTGTCGGTCCGTCTGTTCTGTTCGTTTTGAAGTTTTTCTGGGTTATTCGAGTACTTTTATTCTTTTTTTTTTCGAATGAACCATCACAAAGTGTCCATTATTTTTCATTGAAATTTCAACTCGTTTCTTGATTTTCGTACAACAAAATAGCAAAAGTGAATCATTCAACTATGTTTATATACGTGGAATTTTTCTAGTATTGACAGAGAAAAAGTTTTTTGAACTCGCCTGGTCTTTGCAATTATTGAATTCACATAATATTTTCTGAAATTCATTATTATTTTGCCAAAGTAAATAAACATTTTGATAAATACGTAATTACTACGATTTTTATGTAGAAACGACAACGTTGCGGGCGTATCTGACAAGGGAATGACCATAACCTAATATTTTCAAAATACACGCGGTGAAATGTATCAGAATTTCATGGGCAACCGCGTCACTTTATAAAAGTTAACGGAGTATACGTATGTTATCCGAGTTGACTATTGACGCACTATGATGATATCAGAACACTTGTTGACAACTACTGAAGAACCAAGCGGAGGAGTCATACTTTTTGACCAGTATCCAAAGTTTTCAGAATCAAACCTTGTTATATTAAGAGCCTGGCTCGGGATGAGATTTGATACATTTTGAAAAATATTCGCGATGGCTTTGCTCCAACATCAAAAAGATCAATTATTAATATTTGTTGGACCTGTTAAATCTGCATTTTTAAAACATTGTCAGAACGTTTCAGGGTGGTAATGCACAGATTGGGTCAAAGCAAAGGTAGATGCGTTTTTTTTCCAATTCCATATTATTAATTTCATCTCATTGGATGTCCTTTGGCTGCAGCAATGAGAGTGACACCTTCATTTTCAAAGAACGGGCAATTCACTACACCACATCAAATGGCACATTATACAATGACTCTTTGTGGATGTAATGATCTCTCAAGTTTCATGAGGATTCACTGCCCCATATTATGTGGCAATTTGCTTATCGAGTGAAAACTGTGCTTCGCCTCTGAAGAAAATTCGATTTTCGATCGTGCGTGCATATCGATGATGCATGGGCCTAGAGACATCATTAACACATCCATTATCTTCGTATTATTTCACTGTCTTATCAATTACACTCTCAGAAGGACGAATGTTCGATCACAATCTGCCCGTAATGCACGAATTGTACTTACTACAAGCATCATTATTTTTGTAGTAGGATTTCACGATATTCACACAATCCATATTGTTAAATAGATAACCTTCCAACTAAACATATGACGCTCTGGATGACAGTTCTTTGACAAATGTAATCGGAATAGAGGGCTGAGGAATCCGGACCACGACATGGATAGGCCTCTAGTGCCGTTTTGTGTTTTTTGGTTGGCGGAATTGTAGGTATTTAGGTTGAACAATCTGAAGTATGGACCCTAGGAAAACGAAATTTTGTGTGATCGGTAGATTCAGCTTATTCTAAGAATTAGAGCGATGTTACGGGGTTTCGAAAATACAACGAAAAGTTTCGACAAAAGATGGAAAGTGTCTTTTTCTTTTTCTCGAGGACACCATAATTTCAATCTGAGATGACGTAAGTTTTCATGGCATCAATACGGGGTGAGTCTTTAACCTTTACATACAGAGTGTAACAGCCAAATGGAATAAATTCGATAACGAATAAATGAGAGCGTGTTGAGAAAAACGCTCGGACACGTCGATTTGTAATTTAAAATGCGCATATTTAAAAAAAAAATATTATTAAGGGTGTTCCATGTGACCGTGGCCAATACCAACTTTCTTACTTCAAATGCAATATTATTTATTTTTTGGATTCTTCAGAAAATTATAGACATAATTCATGAATTATGTCTGAATTATGTCCTATATCTATCTTTAACTATTTCGGAAGTATTGAGTGTTTTCAGATTTATTGCAAAAATCAACGTTTTAAATAAAAATTATTTTATTTTACAAATTCGGTAAATTACACTTAAAACCTAATGAGTAATATTGATTATTTCTTAATTATTAAAAAAAAAACAAAAAAAAAAAAATTAATGTCAATGTAGTAAATGTTCAAAATGCTCGCCGCGAACGTCTTGGCAACATGCTAATCTGGTGTAGATTGTCTTCTAACCAGGGTTGGCAAAAAACATGTTTTTGAAAAAAAAACGAAACATTGTGTTTTTTTTATTTGAAACTGTTTTATTTGATTTAAATCATGTTTTTTTTTAACATTCAAAAAACATGATTTGAAACATGTTTAAAACAAAAGTTTTGGTAACATTGCTATGATAGTCTCGGGTAAAATATTCAAATCGGGCAACACTGAATAGAACTTGTATATTGTTTACAGGGTAATCCCGTTGTTTGATCTAGTGAGATCTGGACTGCGGTGAGCGGTCCGTCAAATTCGCCGCAACGTTGCCAGATCGGGCAATTATTCCGGTATTTGAAGAATAGGACATAGTTCTTTTCTCTATAGCATTTTTTCCAGTAAAGATAGTTCAATCAGAAAACTCTTCCAAAACAATTATAATTGATTTAATTAGAATTAATAATATCCTCATTACGTGACAATAGATGTGATGAGAAACAATAAAGTGCAATTGAATTGAATATATTTTCCTTTGCATTTTATTTCACGCCGAGGTGAATTTCAAAGAACAAATGGCAAAAAAATAGGTTCTCTTGTTTGAGAAGTGAAAAAAATTTAAAAATACTGATTTCAAAATTAAGACACAATTAGATTTATTTACACAAAAAAAAACCAACATTTCGACAACTGGGCCAATATTTATTAATACACATAATTTTTTCTCTACTGCAGTTCGTTCATTAAGACAAATTTCATCAAGATATTTCTAGGTAGGGCTACCTTCCAATGAATCGCCAATAAAAATTACTCTCCCTATTCCTGAACGAAGTTGATAATTCTTATTCATTTTCTACGACATTACAATTCACTCTAAAGAGTAAAGAGAAACGAATTTGCAAAATATGGTTTAAACATAAACAGGGGCTTGTGTTTAAAACATGTTTTAAAACACTGTTTTAAAACATGCCAACCCTGCTTCTAACGTTACTCAACATTGTTATCTAACATTGCCATCATTTGCTAACCTAACCTAACCTATCATCTATGATTATTCCACAAAGCTTGTGAAAAGACGACGCAGATTGTTGATTTTCTCTTCAAACAATGGTATAACGATCCGCTGCCTTGCAATGCGAGGTAGCGGACTAGCAATACTAACCGCAAGATCTATGAATCGTCCCATCTCGAACCTTGTATTGTTGTTGTTCTGTGTCTCAAACGTCAGTCCCATGAACGACGCATGCTTGTGGTGACAACCGGCGTAAACAAAACGACAAATATGAAGGAAATCATTCCTAGAGCTATGCTGTTTTAAAAGGGGAAAATTATTATTTTAGGTGTTTTTCTTCGATATCGAGATGATCATGTGAAGGCTTTCAGTGAATCAATATATTATTAACCGTGTAGTGTCGAGTTTATAGAATTCTAAGAGGATTTAGTAATAATTCAGTATATTATTTTCCATTGAATTAAATTTAACACGTGATTTGTATCGACATTCATCATTGATATCCGAAATTTGTATTTAACTCACATTTATTTTCAATATAGATCGTAACAATAAAATTTTAATAGAAACTAAATTAAATGTAGAATTTCATGATCCTTGGTGATCAATTTTATCGCCCACATTTGTGGGATTTCATTACTAGGTACATATCTCTACATCAAACGTTTTTCTATCATTTAGATTACCTCGACAAAGTGGATAAACATTCTAACAACATTGTCAAGATGATTTTCGAAATTCATTAAGATCACTAAGATCCTATCGCATACAATTATTAGAAATAAATCGAAAAGAACGCGTTTTTTATAACATAAAAAACTTTTATTTTCTGAAATGATCAATTCGAAAATATGAACCCTTTCTTTTTTCAAGTGATTTTATAATATTTTGCGTGGATTTATGAGTCGGCTAAGCTGTTACTTTTATACCAGGATAAATATTGAATGAATTTTGATTGAGGAATATGCACGATGAATAGAGTGAACCATCAACCAAAATTCAGTTCATTTGAAAGAAAAGTTTCGAAGATATACGAACAGAAAAGTGCTTTTTTTATGGATTTTCGATACCGTGTATCTTTCAAACGAAACCGAATTTTGAAAAATGGTATTGGAAAAAAGTGTTTCGTTTGTTGAGAGGAATCTACACTTGAAATATATGTACAAGTCAAAGACTCACCCTGTATATTTCACAGATATTTATTTCGGTGACCAAAATTTGGAATGGTAACACGAATAATTTAAATATCCATTCAATATGAGAAATATATGATCAAAATTGAAGTTTTAATAATATCAATAACAATTATCATAAAAATAATGTAATAGCATACAAATAAAAATATATATCGATAATTAAGCTTATAAAAATATTTGTTTTTGACTAATAATTTTTTCATAGTGATTGCAGAGAATTCTTGTGAAACTTCAATGGCTACTCTCAGCTAGAGCAAAAAATAATCGCATTTATTTCTCCTGACTTCTTGTCAATCGATAGTGATATTGATAAAATTGTTTTTAGTTGCACCTCGAGTTTTCCTCCTCTCCACGAACATCTCAAAAACGAATACCATCGATGATAACATCAGGCCAAATATTAAAGTAATGAAGGGAAACTGAACCTCTTTCATCGAAAAAGCCCTGATTCTGTCTCTCCGACCCCGATTCTGTTTCACTTTCTGCTCAAGAATGAGATTTGCTACCATTAAATCATACCAATACTCAATAAATCCAGCCTCTCTGAAAACAGATATGAGATGATTAAATCTATTCCGATATGGTGACTCAAAAGGTACAATATATGTCATAAAATATGAAGCTGGGCATTCTTTCACGATATGCAGGATGGGTTCATCTTCAGCAGTGGTATAAAATGATTCGATGAGATATTCAGCATCACGTTTTCTTTCCAAAGTGGCATATTTTTTTTTAGTTGTCGCTACGTTAACTAAAGCTTTGTCATCAAAACATTTGAGTAATTTTTTATTCAACTTTTTGGTCATTTCAGTACGATCTTCAGAGAAAATATCTAGGGAACTCAGAATCTGGTAGTCTTCATCCAATAATTCTTGCAGTGTATTGATATCTTGAAATCTGGATACCACAGAGAATAGTTTCACCATAACTGCCTGAAAAATACCTGTGAATATTACAGAGTAAATCAGACATATGGCTGTAAAAATAGCCAGTCCCCTTTTGAGGTTTGGATTATCCGGTGTATGGATCACACTTATGATGACCCGCATTTTAAAATCCAATCTTTTTTTGAGAAGCAAAGAACTAAAAATTTTCATCAGAAAACAGAATACCATGCAACTCTTCACTGTGAGGAAAATGCATAACCAAGATGAATAATCGAATGCTTTGTATAAGAACATCCAGCTGGGTACCACTGATGCTTTCCTTACAATGAAACAAACTTGATCGCTGTACGTTATAGAGGTGAAATCAATTTTCGAAGTATTGTACTGCTTGAGAAATCGGCCATTCGCAGAAAGTTCAACTTTATCAGATGCCACCAAGCCCAAACTAGTCGTTATCGTACCGTTAGGGTAAACACTCCCAAAACACTCACTCGAAACTTCACAACCAACAATTGTCAGATTGAAATGCATGAATTTGGAGAAATTCTCCAAGATAGCACCATCAACGCCAGAATAACCTCCAGAATGTACCAAATTCTGGTAGATGAAATTCTGCTGCATGAACTTTGATACTTCTTTGGTGGCTGTAGGCAGTCTTTTGAAAATTGATACCTTCATAGGGTAGCCGTGCATGTTCCTCATCGTATTCAACATACGGTGTACACTGTGAGATTCAATGGACATTGGGAAAATATCCAAGGCACCCCAAGTCGAATTACCGGTTGGATAGAAAGGTTTCAATATGAATATCTTATCTTGGTCGCAAGAGCAAGGAGTTTGTGCTATGACATTGAGAAGCTTGAATTTGTTCCATAATAAATACAGGAGATTGCCAATTTTTCTTCTCCACATATTGCATTCTTTCAGCCTAGAAGATACGAAAAGTATGGAGTAGAGTGATCTTGTATACTTCATTATGAATTTACGATCTGCAATCAGAGCTTGACGAAGGTCATCCACATTCCAAACTATAACAATAACGACATGCTGTGGATCTGCAGAATAGTACTTGACCGTTCTCCAATATGTTTCAGGTCCTGAAAAATACTTCGACTCCATATTACTTCGATAGAAAGCTGCACCAAGGTCTCCTATTTTGGATAACGGGTTAGTATCTCTTTGAATGTATTTATATTTGACCTTAAATTCAGCAAAGAATATCTCATTTTCCGACATAACCTTCAAGAAATAGTTCGAGAATTCTTTCACATCTGATGAATGATTTGCACTACCCAATATGATTACTTTAAGTTTCTTAACTTCATCAAAATGCTTATCGTACACTCTCCAAAACAAGTCTCTTTCGATAATACACATCGGGGAATAATCAAAAACCAGCTTTGCGTGAGCTTTCAATAAGAAAAACATCAAGTAAACAACACAGCAAATGAACATGATTCTCGGAAACCTCTCAAACGATAACTCAAAGAGGGTGACTGAAAACATGTTTCCCATATGATTCATTATTTGCTTGTTTACCATAAATTAAGTGCGGAAGTTACTCAGTGGAGCAGTGATATTTGTTCAATAAACATTCGAAGTGGTTGCAGAGTGGGTAAAGCTATGGGGGGATGGCAAACTCATTGTTTTTGGTTGTGAAATTAGGGGGGCAATTGTTTGGATGGTAATTTTCTATGAATAACGGGACAAAATAATCTGAAATTTTTGTGACAACTTGGGAAACAACAGATGGTCAATTTAAGAAATAGGGGTGCTCCAAATTGATAGCTGAGTAAAAAATATGGCGAAGAAAGCATTAGCCACTGGCGCAGAGGACGAAATATCTTATTTTCACCTTATTTTCTTCGCATTGAATATGAATGCATGTAACCCCTGGATATAACGTCGGTGGAAACTTCATCCAGAACTTATATCTCGTTTGGGTGTTATTTTTTGAACGACAAATACTCACAATTATATTTTGTCATAATTTATCTACTCCCATAGAATAATGTATCCATTATTCAACTGATTTTGACCTGTAATAGTCTCTATAAACCAATAGCGTGAGTTATAATAACTCACGCCTATAACTCAATCTAATAAAAATAGGAAAAATTCAATTACTTACGAACTGAATAAGAAAGTTTGGGAACCCCATTTTAGACATCAAGGTAACGTTCTCGCCATCCGTTTCTACATTTTCTTGGGTCTGAATATCCAAAAATTACATTTGAAAAACGTGAATTTTGGACGTTTTCCACGGAATTCGATATCTAAGTATTTGGTTTCAGACCACTTAGATCGCTTTTGACAACTGTTTTCAATTTTGAAAATGCAGATTAATTCGAGTTTTACTGAAGCAGCCGAAGTGAATTGTTCAATTTGCGGTAATGGTCATAACCCACTTGATGAATTACTCCACTTGCCTGACGGCTCGTGCTGAAAAATTCATCTGCGTGTATTATGACTCACATTACCGCTCATTGAACAATATACTATTATTATTATGTAAAGGGACTCTTCAAAATCCATATCTTTATTTTCAATACCACAAACTGCCAATGGACTTTATGGGTAACAAAGAAGACCCTGAGCTCTACGATATTCAACCACTTCCTTTGTGGTTCTAAGAGGACTCACCTGGAATCCCACAAACATTCCACATATTCATATAACACTTCGGCTACTTATCTAACAACAGCCTCCAGTTCGCCACCCTATCACAGTTTACCTAATATTCTTCACCCACGCCGGAACCTGTTAGTTTCGTATACCTAATAAAGTGCATTCATTTCATTGAAGACTTTTCAATACACATCTACACGAAGCCAAAAACCAGCAGATACATCTCATCAAGTCGGATCAACCGTAAGTACCATTCTTTCACTGTTTACTTTGTGGTATTGTTTCTTTCTCATAAATTCATTTTTTCCTCAATTCTGGTGGTGATAAGGATTGGTACATAAGTCCATTCTTCTTTACAAGAGAGCTCTTGTATAATTGACAGGGACATAATCAATTATACATTGCGCGCACTCTTTCTGTCAACAAATTTGACAATCAGGCTCAACAATCGCTTGAATTGATTGAGCAGGTCATGCATCAAATCGGTGCAGAATTAAACGAATAAGTCAAATTCAGGGTGTTACATTTGAAATAACGAAGTTCACATTAATTTCCGGTAGAACCGGAAGTAGATTTCGCTTGAAGATATTTTACAGTTTAAGTTTTTCTACCCGGACTGAAGTAACTACTTTCCCGCATTGTTTTCGATTCGAAAAGTGTCACTTTCCCGCACTAGTGTGGGAAAGTAAATATTCGTTGAATTTGTGAATAATAAACCTTTAACATGAAATCTCTTAATCTACTTACTTAAATCTTAAGTTGAATATTTCAAATTATGCAGTTCCATCCATGTCAAACTAATTATACATGCAGATATCCGTTTGAAAATTATTGCATTTTCAAAGAGAACTTGACATCCTTCAAAAATTATGACTGGCATACGAAGATATATTGAAAAATTCTTAGCTTACTATAGGACCGAACAAAATTTCAATGTCAAAATATTTTATTACTCAACATATTCTCCTCTTAATTGAATACAATTATTACACCGAACCTGCAACGTCTAGACCTTTCAAAAAAAATATTTCTTCTTGCTCTGCAAACCAGTCCTCCACAACTTTTATTGCCTTATCGTTGGAAGATAATTTACGACCTTTTAAACTTTTTTTCAGTTGAGGAAAGAGATGATAGTTGGACGGAGCCAAATCTGGTGAATAAGGGGGGTGTTCTAGTAATTCTAACCCTAAATCACGAATTTTTTGCATGGAAACATGAGATTTGTGTACTGGGGCGTTTTCCTGTTGAAACAAAACAACTTTGGATCGCTTTCCGCGTCTTTTCTCTTTATTTTTTTCCCGTAAAGTGGTCAGTAATGTAGAATAGTAATCTCCAGTTATTGTCCTACCCTTATCCAAAAAATCAATCATGATCACTCCATGGCAATCCCAAAAAACTGAAGCAAAATCTTTTCCAGCTGATTTTTGGACACGAAACTTTTTAGGTCTTGGAGAACCAGACTAACCAGAGTGTCACCATTCCATCGATTTTTGCTTTGTTTCTGGATTGTAGAAATGTACCCAAGTCTCATCTATAGTAACAATTTGGTCTAAGAAGTCTACATCGTTTTCAAATCGAGCACAGATCGAACGCGATGCTTCTACCCTTGCACGCTTTTGGTCAACATTCAAACATTTGGGGATCCATTTTGCAGAAATTTTTCTCATGTCCAAATTGACGTCAACTATATGATGAACGCGGTCGTATGAAATCTTCAGTGCTTCAGATATCCGTTTTAGCCCAATTCGACGGTCTGATAAAATCATGTCATGAAACTGCATCAATATTTTCTGGGACTGACACAGAAACTGGCCTTCCCGATCGGTCATAATCTCCACTGGAAAATATACCTCTTTTGAAGCTTGCAGTCCAATTTTTCAAGGTCGCATACGAAGGACATTGATCACCAAGGGTATTAAGCATATCTTCGTAAACCTGCTTACCTCTTAGTCCTTTTAAATACAGGTAACTACTTGATGATGGCTCAATACTCCAATTTTAGATTTTTACAATTTCGGTGGACATCTTTTTTTTTTAATTTATTGCGTAACTCTGGTTTACTTTTTTGACGTCGAACACTACACTGACACTTCTAATAAGGTATTGTTCGTTGATATGGTATCGCAATATTTTGTTTATGCATGGAACTGGTCTAGGCTAACTAGATATCAATACATCCTCGTACATAGATCTGTGTATTTAGTTCTATGCCATGGTCTATGACTTTCCATAGAAATCCAAACTCTTCAATCAATGTGTCAAAACGAATATTCGCCAAAGATGTGTAGAAGTTTTTTCTTCGGCTCCGCCTCACACGGGAACTCTTCGCGCGCGCACGGAAAAAGCTTACTTTCTGGACTAGTAATGAAATATACTATTTCATTACACCGCTCTGAAAACCCTATCAAAACATGTCGATTCAGGGCACCGAAAGATGACCCTTTTCTGTGCGCTGAGACATAGATGCATCTATGCTGAGACACAAAGCAACGATTGCGTGATGACAGTAGACGTCAGTGTTACGAATAATTATTGTTTTACAATATCGAAATGCTTTCTGTCGAAGAACAAATATCGTTGGATTGTTTTAGGAGAGGTGTAGGGGGAGATCGTTACCCTTCGTACGCGGGGCACATTCTTAGGCCGGAGACACACTTGGCGTTTTTTTCCGATCGTATATTTTGCCGTCGACGCCGTACTAGAAGTGGCGCGTGGGATCTTATGGCGACGTACACATTCGGCGGAAAAAAAGACGATCGGATTTTTTAACGCCGTCGGTAGAAATGCAGCCGACCGCTGCCACTACATTCGTCGGTTTTTCTACCGACTACCCTCAGCAGTGGCCTACGTGACCGAATGCAAGGTTACACACTCGTCGTCCAGTCTACAGTGCTGCGTGTCAGTAATTGACTGGCGGAGGTAGTGTGGTTGTGACTTGAGACGGATATTTTACTGCCCAGTGTGTAATCCAGTGTGTAAGCTCCAATTTTGTAGTACCGTCGACGGCAAAATATCCGATCGGAAAAAAACGCCAAGTGTGTCTCCGGCCATACAGTCAAAATAAAACTTGAACGAAACGACGTACGGCCTTGCTTCTGTATGTGTGCTTGAGTGGAGGTACCAACTTTACGTCAACGTACTATCGCGCCATTCGCACTGGTGAGAGCGAATTGTCAGGCACGAACGTGTTTTCGCGCTCGCTAAGTAATTTTTTGATCAATGTTTCTGTCTATTGTTACCGTAGATAAGATAGGTTTTCGTGAAGAGAATTCTATCAGTAACTAGCAAAATATACTTAAGATACGTTTTCAATAATAAATTTATGACGTTTTCCTATCAATATTGAAAGAGGATATATTTTGCTGTTATTTAGTAAGTGGGGTACTTTCGTACAGAACTAGATGGGGCACATTTGGACGCGTAAGAATGTGCCCCAACTAGGTACGATTTAGTGTGTTAGTGTACTAATTGCTAATTTTTGCATTAACTTCTTTCTTGGAGGTTCCGCCGTTCCGCGAGAACAAACTATTAACTCACCATTGATAACTTATGATGAACTACAAAGGTTTAATTCAGATCCTTTGAATAATTCACCAATCCATCAAATAATAGTAGCTCCTTTGAAGACAGTTTTGACACTAGAGGCAATTCGACTCTATCCGACTGTTGTGAGAAGTAATAAAACAAACAAAGGACGACGACCAGGAAAATCACGTATTTATACTGACTGTATGTAGGTGCCCCGTTGTTGGGGCAGGTTCGTACATATTCCAGATTTAGTATTGAATCATAATTATGGTTGAAACATAAGATGAAATCATCTGTAATTTTTTCATATGAATCTCAGATAGTTAGACTATACATTCAAGCTGTCAGGTGATTGATTAATGAAAAAACAAAAAATAAAAAAAATAAAATGTTGAAACCGTACGAAGGGTCCCCACCTTCCCCTAATGAAAAAAAACGTTCATTACACGTCCAGAAAGGCTTTTTCCATGCTTGCACGAATTCTTCGCGAACTCTTCGCGCGCACACGAAAAAAGCTTACTTTCTGGACTAGTAATGTAATATACTATACTCTGTTCAAATGTAAGAAAGAGCAATAACAACATGTGTGGCGCATCGGTAGGAGGGGCTTCGTAAAGGTACTTTCCGTCCAGAGTCGAATCGAGGAGATTTCACACAATCGTTCAGTTTATTTATCCATGTCTTATCCAGCTAATAAATTTTTCTGCCTTGTTTCCTTAATGAGCGGATTTTCTTCAAATAATCTCTTCTCCACACAATTATTTCATCCCTATCTATCAGTAGACTATCACGACCACATTTTTGAACTTGAATTCCATTTTTTTCAATAATTTATAGAATGTTGTTCTTTTGGAATTTGGCAAACTGTCGACATCATTCACGATTTCTAGTACTTTAGAAATCGTTGAGATTTCATTCCGGAAAAAAAAACCGTGGACAATTCTTCTGATAAGGTTCATATCGAAATCGTCAACCGAATCGATTATTTTTAACGACTGGGCTCTCCTCTTAGGTGGCGTTAATGTTTAATTCTCTTTATATTCTCTGAGAATTCTGAATACAGCTGAATCACTCACCCCTGAGGATTTTGAAACAATTCCTACTAAGTCTCTTTTCGATAAATCAGGATGTTCTTCCAATTCTTTTCGAGAAATGTTCAAAAGTATCTCTTTCTCTTCATCAGAGAAGGCTACCTTTTGGACCCTTTTCCCCATATATCACCCTCAGATGCAGTATCCGTTTTCGAATTCGACATTGTTCTATAAACTCTATATACACTTTGTCAAGAGATTTTCCAACACAATACACTTTCACAACAAAATCTATAAACACTTTGAAGAGTTAGACCTTCACAGTAGCTCTTGGTATTTTAACTAGTCTTGTCAATTGAAAACGTCGATATTTATGCAAATCAAGATGGCTTCAACCCATTAAGGGAAAGGAACCAAATCTGGTGTTTCCCGGAATTACCTTGTCGGAATCCTGAGCAGCCGACAAAGAGTTTCATACAAAATAATATAAAATTTTGGACCGAAACTAAATATATCTCGGATATTACAAGTAAATGACCATTATAAATTTGAACAGAGATCTTTTACGAGTCTTGTCAATTGAAAACTTCGATATTTATGCAAATCGAGATGACTTTCACCCATTAGGGAAAAGGACCAAAATCTGTTGTTTCCCGGAATTACTTTGTCGGAATCATGCAAGATTCCGAACTAAATCTCTAAAACTCTGGTGTTTCCTGGAATTACCTTGCCGCAATCTTGAGCATCCGAAAAAAAAATTATTTAGTAGATAATAATATAAAAACAAAACGAAATGAAAAAATAGGGTACGTCGGATATAAAATGTTTATGACATTTGCAAATCATAACAGAAATTTTGCACTAGAGTTTCTGAGGAAAAAAGTTCTAATATGGGAATTGCTGATTCAAATTATTGAATCATTTCTATCCAGTACCATCCACAGTCCGTTCCGAGTACGATCCTGACACTATCTTAGGGCGGTCTAAGGGTGCGTTGTTATAACCGTTTCACCAACAGGAGCTTTATTGTGCGCAAACCAGACGATTTTGTTTGTTTACAAAGCTCCTTCTTATATTTGAACGGAAAAATCCTGTGTTCACTACAATGGTTTCGGAGCTATCAATTTCCGAAAATTTTCGCCAGAATTTCAAAAACTATAATTCACTATCGAAAACGGCAATATTTGCGGATTAAAGAATGACCGAACTTCTGCATCAAAGTGAACGTGTCTACTACATATCGGCTTAACAGTCAGCATTGAATTTGACCTCGGATTCGTCATGAGTCGGAGCTCAAAATTTGAAAAATAAATACATCGTGACGAAATAATATATTCCTCGTTTGAGTGAAACGAGCCATCAAAAAGCTGAATCTTGGGATCATGGGAAGCCAAAAAATTATTTCAGTTACCAAAAGTGAGAGAGACTCCTCATTTCCTTTGATGAACTAATTATTTTTCAATGAGAATAAATGAGAAATTTCAGCCTTAACGCCGCAACGGGCGGCGAGCGATAATATAATATATATTATAGCTTTGCATTGACATATGTCATTTTATCATAGCAAAATATCGTAATATAGGAATATATATTATAGTGTCGTCCGCGGTGCTTAGTTCATTTTCATAAGGAGCGATATTGGTGTAATACAGGGTCTTTCACGAGGAACCTCACCCATATTTATACGGAAAACTACTGAACGTATTTTCATGAAATTCAGCACTTATAAGTATTTCACGATGCTGATGAAATCTAAAATATTTTCAAGGCATGAGCACCTCCGGTTTTTCCGGAAATGACGTCAACTTCCGTTTTTCAAATTAGAATACCATTTTTTTATTGCAGAAATAGATTCCTTAGAAAATTTCAAGTTATTTTGATGTAACATTTTTCAGTTTTGGTTGGAAAATTCTCCCTGAGCGGGAAAATTCGAAAAAAAAATCGAAAATAGAGCTCCGCTGAAACAAGAATAACTTAGAGGTTTTTGGATGGAAAATTTTCATTTTTGGCATTATTCAAGATGTAAGATTGATGTATCCACTTTAAAAATCGAAATCGCGATGCATGATGCAGGGGGTGAAAAAATCGCTTTCAAAGTTAGGGATGACAAAATCGTGAAAAATCAATTTTTTCAAATTAGAATCCCATTTTTTTATGGCAGATATTGAATCTACGTTGAAAAATAATGTGAGTGTATGCATCACACCTTTGCCCTAAAGTGGATATTTTCTGAGTTATTCACAAAAAACTGTTTTTCGTCTTGAATTTTCAGCTATTTCTTTTCCCTTCACGCCAAAAAGATGAAATTTTCAGGAACTGTTACTTGAACCATGTTTTAGATTTTACTACCCTAATATGCAAGAGAAAACAGTTACAGGTTGTTCCTAAATAGATGGCGAATTTGGATTCGAATTTGTATCGGAAACCTCTTTATTTCAACTAATCGGCCTTCGGTTTTCTCTCCAGTGATAAATGAATAATTCCTTATGAACCATGTGCAAAAACTTACCGTGTTTTACATTCTTTTTTTTTAATGATAGATATCATTAATTACATCTGCCAAATTCCTCTTTATTCAGTAGCATTTTGTGTTTACTATTAATTTGGTGATAATTCGTATTAAGTTATAAAATCGATCAGTATGCCTGATTTTACCAATGAAGATTATTTAAATCTCATTCTACTTCATGGAGAATGTAATAAAGTTGTAGATAGAACGATTCAACTGTTCATTGAGAGGTTTCCTGACCGACCCAGACCAACGAGAGATACCATTAACAGAACCATGACAAACTTGAGAAATGTCGGATCTTTCGTTAAGAAAACTATACACAGAGAAAAAAGTGTAGTAGAAGATGAGAACAACGAAATTACAGTTCTTGCATATTTTCGTGTGAATCCTCAAAATTCTCTCAAAGATGCCGAGATTGATCTGGGATTATCTCAATCGAGTGTTTGGAGAATATTAAAAAAACATAAAATGCACCCATATAAATTCAATAGGGTACAGCATTTGAAGGAAACTGATTTCGTCAGGAGAACAGAGTTTTGCGAAGCTATGATGATTCGATTTCAAGAGAATGAAAACTTTTTGGACTGTATAATTTGGACCGATGAATCTAAATTCACAAAGAATGGTTCTTTCAATAGGCATAACAGTCATTATTGGGATGAAGAGAACAACCACCACTTCAGACAATGGAACTTCCAAGAGACCTGGAGTTTCAATGTTTTTTGCGCCATCAAAAATAATGCAATTCTCGATGTTCACATTTATGATGGGACTTTAACTGGTAAGATAGAACACTACACATGTTTGCATTATTTAAAGAATGTTCTCCCTTAGGAGATAGATATTCTGACATATTGACTCAAATAATTGAGCCGCTAGTACAGAACCGTAATGACTTATGGTATCAACAAGATGGCGCGCCTCCACACTATTCACTCAATGTGTCAAATATCCTCTACAGGCTATTTGAAGATCGATGGTTGGCGAACAATGGTCCACATCTTTGGCCACCACGTTCTCCCGATTTAACTCCTTTAGACTATTATATTTGGGGTAGGATAAAAAATATTGTCTACTCAACTCCCCTGACTGATAAAGAGGACTGCATAGAACGAGTCAGAAATGCGTTCAGGTTTGTTTAGATTTTTTGATTCATAGTTTTGAAACTCAATTTGGTTTTTAAACACTTTTGCAGATCTCTTTCCCCCGTTGAAATAAGAAGAGCAACGCACGAAGCATTCCTAAGACGTATAAATAAATGTCTAGAAATTAACGGTCAAAACTTTGAGCATCTTCTCTAGTTATAACTGCGAGAGATTGCCATGGTTCTCCTAATAGTAACTTGAAGTCGGTTTCAAGAAGGGGTGAAAAATCTACAGCATGGTTCAAATAACAGTTCCTGAAAATTTCATCTTTTTGGCGTGAAGGGAAAAGAAATAGCTGAAAAACAGTTTTTTGTGAATAACTCAGAAAATATCCATTTTAGGGCAAGGGTGTAATGCATACACTCACATTATTTTTTAACGTAGATTCAATATCTGCCATAAAAAAATGGGCTTCTAATTTGAAAAAATTGATTTTTCACGATTTTGTCATCCCTAACTTCGAAAGCGATTTTTTCACCCCCTGTATCATGAATCGCGATTTCGATTTTTAAAGTGGATACATCAATCTTACATCTTGAAAAATCCCAAAAATGAAAATTTTTCATCCAAAAACCTCGAAGTTATTCTTGTTTCAGCGGAGCTCTATTTTCGATTTTTTTTTCGAATTTTCCCGCTCAGAGAGAATTTTCCAACCAAAACTGAAAAATGTTACATCAAAATAACTTGAAATTTTCTAACGAATCTATTTCTGCAATAAAAAAATGGTGTTCTAATTTTAAAAACGGAAGTTGACGTCACTTCCGGAAAAACCGGAGGTGCTCATGTCTTGAAAATATTTAAGATTTCATCAGCATCGTGAAATACTTAAAAGTGCTGAATTTCATGAAAATACGTTCAGTAGTTTCCCGTATAAATATGGGTGAGGTTCCTCGTGAAAGACCCTGTATATGAGATACAATATACAGGGTGAGTCTTTGACTTGTACATATATTTTAACTGTAGATTCCTCTCATCAAACGAAACACTTTTTTCCTATAACATTTTTCAAAATTCGGTTTGGTTTGGGAGATACAGGGTGTCGAAAATCCATGAAAAAAACACTTTTCTGTTTATATCTTCGGAACCGTTATTTCGAATGAACTGGATTTTAGTTGAGTTTTTGCTCTATTCATGGTGCATATTCCTCAATGAAAACCTATTCAATATCTTCACTAGTATAAAAGTTACATGGTAGTCGACTCATCAATACACGCTAAAACACCATAAAACCACTTAAAAAAGATAAACGGTTCATATTTTCGAAAGAATCTATCATTTAAGAAACTAAAAGTATTCCTATTTTTTTCAATAAAACGGCGTTTCGAGTTATTTCCAATTTTACCCGCAGAAATTTGACGAAAAAATCATTAATTTCAAGAATAATCTGAATGCGTCTCTGAATTAAATATCTTCTTCTTCTTCAGCCATTTGACATCCAATGTTGGATATGGGCCTCTTCTAAACTTTTCCATGTTTTCCTATCTCGTGCTTTCTTCATCCACTGGTTTCCTGTGATCCCCTTGATGTCATCTCGCCATCTCTTAAGCGGTCTCCCAACGCCTCTTTTACCTATGCGTGGTCTCCATTGAGTTATTTTCAATGTCCATCTATTTGGATCCTGGCGTGCAACATGTCCAGCCCACTGCCACTTAAGCTTTGCTATTCGCTCTGTGATGTCGGTTACTTTTGTCCTCTCCCGAATGATTTTGTTGTGGATTTTATCTTTCAGAGTTACGCCTAGCATAGCACGCTCCATGGCTCTTTGGCACACACCCATTTTTTCCATACTCTTTTTTGTCAGGGACATAGTTTCAAGACCATAGGTTGTGACAGGTAGTATGCAACTATCATATACTTTTCTTTTGAAAGCCTTCCGAAAGCCATCCAAGACAGACTTACTCTTCTCTTCACTTCGGCATTTCGATTTTCTTTATTCCCGATTTTTATAGTGTGTCCAAGATATATATATTGTTCAACGGTCTCAATATTGGTGTTATCTACTTGTATTTTGTTGTTGCTATTACTTAGGATTTTTGTTTTGTTCAAGTTCATGTTTAGACCAATTTCTTTAGATTTCTCATTTAATTCTGACAACATCTTTCTTAATTCTTGGATATCGGAGTTTATTAATATGATATCATCTGCAAATCTTAGGTGGTGTAAGTGTTCGCCGTCAATATTTATTCCTTTATCTGTCCATGATAGCTGTTTGAACACATTTTCTAGTGCCAAAGTGAAAAGTTTAGGTGATATAGTGTCGCCTTGTCGCACTCCCTTGCCTACGGAAATCTGTTTCGTTTTCATGTTGTCATCTATTTTTATATGAAACGTTGCCTTCTGATAAATGTTCCTGAGCAATATGGAATAACGAGAGTCTATTCGAGCGTCGTCCATCGCTTTCAGAAATGACCATGTTTCAATACTGTCGAAAGCCTTGTGATAATCCGCAAATGCGAGATGTAATGGGATATTATACTCAGTTGTCTTTTCGATCAGTTGTCTGACGGTATGCAGATGGTCTATGGTGCTAAAATTTTTCCGAAAGCCTGCCTGTTCTACAGATTGGTAAGAATCCAGCTTATTCGTCAAACGATTCGTTATGATTCTTGTTGAGAGTTTATACAAGTGAGAAAGGAGACTAATTGGTCGGTAATTCTCGATGTTTGTGATGTCTCCTTTCTTAAATTAAATATCATCGAATATAATTCCATCTCTGGTCTTTAAACGAGTTTACAATGTTGTCACAATATTTATCGACTTTGTCGAGATATTTTTTAATAATAGAATCCCCCAAATGTGGGAGATAAAATTGAACACCAAGGAGGATTTAACACGCACAGTTTTTATTGAAAATTCATAGTTACCAGTCCATATTGAAGTTATATGTCGATGAAATACAAAATTCGGATATGAATGATGAATCTCAACACAAACTACTTATTAAATTGAAATTAATGAAACGATACCTGATAATATGTGGCAATGTTTCTATCTAAACAAAGTCCTCTTGGAATTTTGTAAACTCCACACGGTTGAAATTATATCAATTCACTTCACGTAATAATCACATTAGAACAATAATCCACTGAATGTATTCAGAACTCGACATAATGTTTACACTGTTTACAAATTGTTCAGAGATTCTGGTTTGTTATGGTTTAACGTTGGCCTCCAGAGCTCCAGATAACCAATATTTCGGTTTTCGCTCTACGCATGCGTGGTAAAATTTGGCGGCAAAGTCGATTTATGATGGAAACGGCAGAATTCATAGATATTCATACCACGGTACACAAATGTATCGTGGTTTATACTATGTTCCGTAAAAAAATCCTTAACCTCAATGAAAATATCAGCAAGCTGACAACACCTTCTTGTCATTTCTGTGCGAAAATTCACAGAATCGATACAAATTAGATTAGGATAGGTTGTTTAATAATAAATCTGAATGAAAGTCTTTCTTCATGATATTGTTTGAGAATTTCGAGGAAAATATGAACAAGTTATTAGTGTTTACAAACTAATCTGCAGAAAAATCGAAGAAGAAACTTATTTTGTTGGAATAAACGTGGCTCTTTAGTTGCAGATATAATCCGATGAAACTAACTGTTTTTGTTGAAATTATCGTGTTTGCAACATTTTTATTCCAATAAGGTCAGTACTTGACTAATTGAGTATTCCCTAAATTGGGCCTAGAAGTATAAACTCAATTTCTATCGAGAAATATGAACTTTGAATCAATTCCACAGTATCATTTCAGGGATGTATTTAGCACAATGTTTTTTTTCAACAGAGCCGATTTCGGAAAAATGGAAAATGAAAAAAAGGTTTCTTTTGGCCTAAGAATCTCCAGTTGAAATATATGTACAAGTCAAAGACTCACCCTGTATATTAGGCCGTTGCGACCTCTATACAGGGTGTCCCAGAAGTCCCGCACTTCCTTGAGGGGATCGAAAGTGAAAAAGCCCAAATATCCGTGTTTGAAATTTTTCGATTACGTAGTTCATTAGTTATTAATCAATGAAAGTGACCAATCAGGAGCGCGCTACAGAAGATTGAGTAAGCAGTGGGGACGCGAAAGTGAGACGGTTTACTCGGTTTACTGCGTGAAAAGCCGGCAGCAGCTCTGGCGTCTCACTCTCGCGTCCCCAACTTCTTACTCATTCTACTATAGCTTGCTCCTTCCTGATTGGTCACTCTCATTAATTAATTACTGATTAATTACTTCATCCAAAAATTTCAAACATGGATATTTGGGCTTAGAATATTTTTCACTCTCGATCCCCTCAAGGAAGTGCGGGACTTCTGAGACACCCTGTATAGTTGATATTTTGAAACTATATAACAGCCATGAGTACGAGGTTTCAATGTTTTCAGTTTTCCGGGTCCTGAAGTGCATAAAATTATTTATAAACCACGGGACTAAAGTTCTTGCAATCCCTCAGCGAATTGTACTTTTCTCTCCGGGATTAGAAGTGCCACTTATATTTTATTGGGAAATTATTTTAAAATTGCTATTACTTGAGTTCAAAGAAGTTATCCGGGATCAATTTGAAACTTCTCAGTGAAATAATGAAGTACATATGGATTGAGCACTTAGTGAAAAAGAGGGCCTATTAATAGGATATACAAAATTGATTTTCAGGTATAGGAACCAACCTTATAAAAACGACAAAATAACTACCAAGAATCAAGTTATTTTCCCATTATATCCATTTACGTCGGGATTAATTGAGATGAGGATATCATGCATGAATTCATTACTAGTTGAAGATAGGAAGAGAAGACGAGATTATTGTTATTAAAACACCCTTATAATTTTCATTGATTAAGATTGATGGGAGTAATAATCTTTCATTTCAGTTTCTCCACTGTGCCTAAAGAGATTCGGAAGAAGTCCACTTGGATTTTTATTATAACGAAATAGTTATTTTCCTAACAATTGCGGAAAGAGATATTTCCCCGCACGAAACTGGTCGTTGAGTGCGGGAAAGACAATTTCCGCACGAGTTAGGAACAATATTTTCTCTATTTCAGTATCGTAATGAGTTCATTACAGTACTAAAAACAGTGCTGTAATGAACTCATTACAGCATTGTTTTCAGTTATATTTTTAGTTTCGTGATTGTCAACAATGACTGCCGATCCTATCAATTTTCAACACACGTCAATTTGGAAATGTCAATTTCGTAGCAGTCACCAACTGCCAAGATAAAATACAAAAGTCACTAGGATGCATAATCTGAATTTTTCATTGAATTTCTGATACTCGTTGCAGAATGCAATTCCAACAATAATGCGTTCGAAAACTCGCTCCTTCGTCGCTCGTTTTCGAATTTCGCATTCGTTTTGGAATAGGAGCCCATTCTGCAACTAGTTTTAGAATATACTATTTTCTACAAGCACTTATACGATATCAAAATGAACAGATATTTTTGTGTATTTTCATTTCACTACTGAAGTCTATCAATTAGTTAATCAAAAGTCTATCTCATTTTCTTTCAGAATTTACCGTTTTTTATTTATAAGCTTTTATTTAGTTTCACCTGTCCGGTGTCTGTCTGTCTCTCTATAATCAAATCTTAAAGTTAAATATGACACACTTCTAATCGTCCGATTGATTTGAAATTGTGCAGGTGTACCTAATTCTGGTGAGAATGCATCATGGAATATTTTTTAAAGAAAAAAACAAAATGGCGGCTCCAAAATGGCGGATGAGTTTTGTAATTATGATCCGATTCCATTCAAAATTAGTATCTGGGGGTATTTGAGTTCGAAAATGATGATACTTTTGTTAAAATTGGAAAATTCAAGATGGCGGCCACAATATGGCGGACGAGTTTCGTAATTATGATCCTATTCTATTCAAAATTGGTATATGGGGGTTTTCTGGGTCGGAAATTACGATTCTTCGAAATTGAGGAATTCAAGGTGGCGGCTTCAAAATGGCGGATGAGTGTTGTTATAAAAGCTTGTCTTCAAAAATGTTTTTTGAGAATTAGGCTTGTTTGTAAATAATATTACAACAATTTGTTGTTGTCGCGAAATTAATCTTCCTGGATTTTTCTATTCGAAATGATGAATATCCATTTTTATCAACGACAACTTACCAAGGTTTGCTTAAGCCGTCGATAAGTGAAAATTAATTGTTTCTTACAATTGTGGATTCTAACATGGAATTGAATTTTTTTTTAATGAACGCCCCGCAGGTATCTCCTCCCATATGACTGGTGAAGGAAAGATAGAGTATTGTACAGCCACTGTGAGTTCAGGGTAGGATTTCTTGTTTTATTCCCTGCACCCCAACATTTGTTCTATTGAGCTGAATAATCCAATAAATAGAAATTAATGCACTGCACTGCCATCTGGCGGTATACCTTCCTTATTTTGAAGGCTAAAGACTCTAAATACCAGCAGCGCAATCTGGATATGGATGTTACCATTTCTAATTACGAAAAGTGGTCTCAATAACCTTATGCCTTCCCTCTTATTCATTTTATACCATTCACTCTTTCAACAGGCTAATCATGAGCTCTTTATAGTACTTCATTAAGTTTATTGTGATAGAAACATCGAGTTCTGTCGCATTTGAACAATTTGCATAATCATGTTTTTAATTTATAGAAACAATAGGAGATACATAATAATTAATATGTCAACTTATACAGTAAAAATTCATGACCATTGAAGCAAGCACACGATATAAGTAAATAATGTTCATTATGCAGAAAATGGTAATAGAGTATTTCAATATGAGAATCAGGAGTTGTGTCGCCAAAGATAAATTGGAAATTAGAATAATACTTAGTTTTCAATGAAAGGTTCCAGAGGAATACTAATCACGAAAGACTTGAATGAAGTCAATTTGAAGTATGATATTAAGGTTTCACGTGGTTCATGCATGATAAATTCGCCGTATGAATACTTATAATCATATTCGGATACCTAGGTAAAAAATATTCAACATTCTTATTCACTCTCGAACAGAAAATTGTAACATTAAAAATAATTTCGAAATTATACCTTAACTGCCACCCTTTACAAATTAAATGAAACACTTATTTCAAAGATGAGTCATACTATAATGGCGTATGTATCTACCTTTCCATTGAAGGATAATTTGGAAGTCGATTGCATATTATTTTTTTCTGGAAATTTTCTAAGACAAATTCATACATGTAAGAAAAATCTTGATAAAGACATATGGACGATCTACTTGTTTTTTTATTGTAATTATCGTGTCTCAGCAACTAGGCCATTGACACAGTACAATATTCTATTTTTGCGTTACAGATGAAAACAAAAACTTTAACAAAATATGGAAATTAACAGAAAGGGAAATATATTACTATAGATACGTATTCATCTTATATGATTGTATAGTTGGCTTTCTTTCAGGAATTCTATTGCTGCTTCAATTTGTGTTGCTGAGCTGAGGATGTCTTTTAATTACCTATATTTATATATTTGTTATTTTGCAACATAGTGGAGAACAGTATAAATTGATTTTTTTCATTACAAATTTTCTTGGAGATAATCGATAAAAGAGACAATTCCCATAAATAAAACAGTTATAAATTTGGAGAATATAAACTTATTATCAACGATCAAATCATTAAGAACAGCAACCAATTTATTGATTGCATGTGATTTCATATCTTCACGGTCTATCAGAATAAGATCAAAATTCTATTGACAAATAGCGTAGGTACAAAGGGTGGGTTTCACAAAGCTTTAATCGCACGATTAACCGCTTAATCATCCGATTTGATTGTGGAACCGATAATTTGACGGTGCCATCAAGAATTTGACGGTCGATTAAGGAGAAAATGCGTTTCACAAAACATTTTTGGCATCTGAAACGAACAGACCGCGTCTGTGCTCATAATCAAATTGATTCGACGAAATTGAGCAATCAAACTAGTTGACGGCCGTTAAAATTAAAAATGTTGAGCGATATGAGTTCATCCTCCTCAGAGGCAGAAAATAATGTTGTAATTCGTAGGAATCGTAGATATATATATAGGACAGTCAGAGACAGAAACGATCCTTTTCCAAATTATAATGAACGTAATTTCAAAAATCGTTTCCGATTCAACAAGAGTAGGTACTGTAATGAAATTAGTGCATGAAATAGGAAGCGAAATTGAAGCACACACAAGAAGAAATGAATCCATTGATGCCAGATTACAAATATTGGTGGCTTTGAGGTTTTTTGCAACAGGAGGTTTTCAAATGACGATAGGCAATCACGTCAATATTTCTAAATCGACTGTATGCAGGATAGTGCAAGAAACAAATTCCTATCCTCGGAGGTATAGTTCTTGCCTCTCAGAACTTTTTTCTGGTGTTCCATGATGTATTTAAATACTTTATATTGAAATAATGAGGTATTCGGAAGAAAATCAACTAACTGTACCAAGTTGAATCCACGTAAACAAAAAGCTAACCTTATTCTTGTATTCTTAGCGCTTGTCTGTGTCTCGGTGTGCACCGTTAAAATTTAATCGCGTGATCAACGAGAACAGATTTGCAGCCGTTTTTCTAAGTAAATGCAACGTTGTCGGATTGTTTTCCACCGTCAACTGACGGAGTCGTTAAATTGTGGGATCAAGTTTTGTGAAACCCGATTGTAGTTGATCGGATTGTCAAATTTGACGGAGGAATCTGTTAATCGTGCAATCAACGCATCTTTGTGAAACCCGCCCAAAGTCTTGCAATGCAGGAGCGATTTCTTCAAAAACCAATTTTTTATTGAGTGTGTTTCAGATATTGGGATCCAAAAATTCAAAGAATAATAAAGACTCCCGTGTCTCTTGTGAACTATGAAAAAACGAATTCCTCTGTGTACTCTACGAATGAATATAAACCCATTGTGCCAAGAATGAAAGGAAAGCTGTGATTAATTATTTGGAAAATTGGCTAGAAGTGGTTCGATCCTTGAAATTAAAAGTGAAACATTGTCGATTCTCCGAACGCCGGAGAGAGCTATTGCGCATAATGTTATAGGAAAATTGTAATTGGCCCTTAAAAAAATTCCATAAGGTACCATGGATACCTAATGACATGTCCCTTCTCTTCGCCGCGGAAGTTCACGACGCATGCGTATAGCGACAACTGAGGCTGGATTTAGGAGGAACGAGACCTCTAGAGTTCGGTATACTCAATTGCCACCACGCACAAATTCTATATTTATAATTCTATGGAATTGATATATTCGCTCTTCTGTGGTCCATTATTATTTTCATTTCACGATATTTCGATTGAATATTTGTTTTTGAGCGCTCGTTCTTCTTATACGAGAACTATATCGTTTCGTCTCGAATACTGTTTTTTCGAATTTCGATCCGAGAATGGTCTCAATCAACTAGGTTCGTAGCTTGCATATAGCATCTCGAAGATCTCGCTCGGAGTAGGTACTTTCATACTTTTCATTCAAAAAACTCGTTACCCTACGAAGGCCAGAATGGTGCTAACGGACTGCCAGAATGAATTAATGAACCGAAAATTTTTTTTTTTTAACTTTGGTGGGAATCGAACTCGCTCCACTTTCGGAAAAAAGGGTTGCCTCTCCTATCCACTACTAATTGGATTTATTCTAATCTCAACGCTAGTCAATCGAGAGAGAAATTATCGAAAAAATTGTTTTGTTAATGAATTCATTATACTATCCGGTTATTATGGCAGTCTATTAGCATAATTCTTGCCCCCCGACCAGTTTAAAATAAAATGAAAGTACTCCGTGCGCTATCTCTGGAGGCCACAAAAAAAACCAATTTATGTATATTTTTTCATTCTCTTTCACAGAAGTGTGTTGATTCAAAGATAGTTCAATCTAGGAAAATCCCAACAATTTGTGTTCAGAAAAATTGAGTTGAATTTTCGAATGGATATTGATAATGCTCCCAGTCAACGTTTCGGAGACTTAACCCGTTTACAAAATTATTAATATTAACAACATTCCATCTTCTAGCGAATTAAGTTTGTTACAGATGCAATAAGACTCTGATGTAAGAGGTTGTAGGAAGATGTCTAGATATACATCTAGAAAGAAACCATCAGAAGTGCGATATAGGTATTCATACAGATAGTCAAGCTGCTATTAAAGCACTGAGCTCCTACGTCATTGACTCAAAGCTGATTTGGGATTGCCGAAACAAACTCAATGAGGTAGGCAAGAAGAATGAGGTCTTTTTAATCTGGGTTCCCGGTCATTCGGGAATCGTAGGAAACGAAGAGGCCAATACACTGGCCAGAAAGGGCGCACAAACGCCACTCACTGGCCCAGAACCCTTCTGTGGTATAGGAAAATGCACCTATAAGAAGGAATTTATGCTGAAGGAGAAAACCGAAAGAGAAAAACTCTGGCGGAATCTCTCAGGGATGGATCACTCCAAAAAAAAACTGCTAGATCCAAAAAATATCTGGATCTCAGTAAAAACCAACTTCACCTACTCACTGGCTTTCTCACAGGACATTGTCGCCTAAAGAAGCATCTGTTGAGAATGGGTTTATCGGACACTGATGAGTGTAGATTCTGTGGAGAGGAGGAAGAAACTCCTTTTCACCTGGTTACGGAATGCTATGCCATTGCAAGCCAAAGGAAAGATAGCTTTGGACAAGAAACTTATAGAAGTGGGGAGTTATCCTTCTTGAAGCCGTCCCAGATACTGGATTTCATCAAATCTCTGGAACTGGAGGGCGAGCTGTAGGAGGCGCGACGATGACAGCTCTGTCAGGGGGCACAATAGACCTCAAGGTCGCAGTGGACTGTAACCCCTTTTCACTATAACTATAACTATAAGGTTGTAGGAGGTGATTAACCCACAGGAGGATCAAGAAAACATTATGTTCCCTCACGAAAAATGACCTTTTAACAATGAAAAGGATCCTTTTCGGATGTACGTAGGTACGCATAATGCAAGTTTGTTATGAAGCCATTGAGCCGTTTCAACGAAACTGCATTCCCTAGGTATTGGTCAAGACTTATTAAATCCAAGCAGACATGAGTAAATTATAGTGCGATATATCTTTACCTAATATCTTGATCGTAATTTTCATGCCACATCCCAAGCTTCGAACACCTATCTCATTATAAATTCATTCAATGGATAAGAATGAGATTTTATGGTGCACTGCAAGGCTATCAGGGTTTCGCATTCTCATATAATTTTCTGCATTAAATATGCCAGAGATAGTTTATGGATTTTCGAGATTCTGGATAAATTGAATATTTCAGCGCACCCAGTAGTAGATCCCTAAACGAGGAATGCATCAATTCATCGACCTTGCAGTATACAGGGTGTCCCACCAAAACAGAGGACTTTTCAAGAAGATGAAACAAGATTCCTCGTCATTTTTTCGTGAGAGCGAAATTTTTTCACATGGCAACCATCATCATGTCATTTCATTCCTCTGCACGACGATCGCAACCCCTTCAAATTGAATTCTATAAATATGACTGTGAATATACAGGGTGAGTCTTTGACTTGTACATATATTTTAACTAAAGATTCTTGAGGTCAAAAGAAACCTTTTTTTCGTTTTCCATTTTTCCGAATTCGGCTCTGTTAAAAAGATATAGCCATTTGAAAAAAAACATGGGGCTAATTACGTGCCTGAAAAAATTCTCTGGAACCAATGCAAAGTTCCTATTTCTCGATTAAAATTAAGTTTGTATATTTGGGGGAACTCAAGTACTAACCTTATATGAATAAGAATGTTAAAAACACGATATTTCTTAAAAAAAACACTCAGTTTGGTCCGATTATATCGGCAATTGAAAAGCCATATTTTTCCTATATTATTGAGTTCCTTCTTCGATTTTCCTGAAGATCAGTTTGTAAACACTAAAAACCTGTCCATATCCTCCTCGATATCCTAAAAATATTTTGGTAATGATGGTTTTAAATTCAATTTATAATTTTGATTAAGCTATAACCTATTCAAATCGATGTTAATGAAATCTTCTGTGGAAAATTCACAGAACTTGAATGTGTACCTATGTTGCCAGTTTCAGCAATATTCTTGAAACTAGGAAAATTGATTTTTCTGATTGCATTACTAGATAAATATCTATGAATTCGACCATAGATCACCTTCCTTAACATTAGGAATCGACCTATCTCAAACGACTCAAATTACTACCACTATTCCGTTCTTATACTTCACATGTCTGAGGTAGTTCAGACGGTTCAGCGTAGTTCGGTTACATAGCGTATGACGTGAGATTTCTATGGTTTGGAGGTTAGAAATTAAAATTCTTCCAACGAGAGAATAGGTTATGTTGATGTTTTTGACGAATTATTATTTAAATTTGAATAATGAAATGAGTAGCTAGAAATTATGATGTATTTCTGCCGGAGCCCGAAACTGACGGAGTAAACTAGGTGCATATTTTAGAGGACGAGATATCTCTATAGTCAATTTATTCACAGAGTTGGATTGATTCATTGAATGAAATGAGTGTCCAACTATCAATATCGAACAAAAAATGAGTTGAACTGTTGAACACATGAGTCAGAAGATCTCTCTTTGAAGCAAATCACTGCTGATAGACGGTAAAGTAAAAAATTATCGAAATTTTATATGACATAACAAACGTTTTCCCATCATATAGAGATTTAGATACTTAATAAGTCAGTGATTTCCAAAAGAAAATTCGACAAACATTCTGACAACGTTGTTAACTTTTAATTCGATTACAGAATATTGACACATCTTCGATTCGGTGATATTTACAAGGCAGGAAAGTATTCAGGTTATTCTCGAGATTTATGATTTTCTCGTCAAATTTTATCGGGTAAAATTGGGAATTACTTGAGAACTACGCGTTTTATTGAAAAAACTAAAGAATGATTTTATTTTCCAAACCGATTGCTTCCTTCGAAAATAGGAACCATTCTTCTTTTTCACGTGGTTTTATAGTATTTTTGCGCGAATTTGTGAGTTGGCTAGCTGTAACTTTCATACCGGGGGGAATATTGAATAAGTTTTGATTTGGGAATATGCATCATGATAGGAATGAATACTTCACCAAAATTCAGTTCATTTTAAATAACGGTTCCGAAGATATGAACAGAAAAGTGTTTTTTTCGTGGATTTTTGACACCCTGTATATTCCAAACGAAACCGAATTTTGAAAAATGGTATAGGAAAAAAGTGTTCGGTTTGATGAGAGGAATCTACAGTTAAAATATATGTACAAGTCAAAGACTCACCCTGTATAAGATTTTATTTCAATGAAAATCAAGGAAGTATTACCCAATTATCCTAGAGCCTAAGATGATTACGAATTTCGAAAAGATATTGCAGGGGGAAAATTTGTTCTGTAAAACAAGGATTTTCATCAGACCAGTTATGACATTTATAACAGGTTACTGCACCATTCCGAAAAGAAGAATATTCATCAGAAAATCAGATGTTGAGTAGAAAATAGCCATCGTCCTCTTTCACTTGAAAATTCACAAAAGTGCAAGACTTCCAGAACCATTTAATAAAGCTTAAATGCGAACGGAAAATTCTTTATTAATAAGTAGACTTTTTCTCTTGACGTTTACTCATTTTGAGCTCTATTTTATAGAGATAAATTCTCAAATTATTTGTTCTTTATGACTATCATACAATCAGAGACAGAATTTCAGAAAAAAAAGAAAAATTTGAAAAAGAAAGTTTTTTAGAAACATTATTCAGCACTTCTGATCTCTCCGTGAATGATCTATGCTTGTGCACCATAGAATCGAATTCGAAACCATTATAAAATGTGAGAAACAGAAAAATGCCGATGTTTCTTTGAGATATAAAATTCATCTCGCAATTGTTTTCCAATAATTCCACCTGTCAAAACATAATTGTGTCTCATTTACTTATTATTATTAAGTGAAGACAAATATAAGCTAATGACTCAAGCATATACCGCAATAATGGACCAACATCGATTGTTCTATATTTTAATGGGATGTATTTGCATATAATGATACAATAAAGGTGGATGAGTCGGTCCACGTTTTGTATGCATTTTTCTTTGTCCTCTCTTTCTCCGAATCGAAAATTGGTAGTAATGAACTTGGATATTGTCTCACGGACAAGAGTATGTGTAAACACAGTTGTGGATCAACTATTTACAAAGTGAACGAAAATAATCGTCCCATTAGTTGAGAGGTATAATGATGGAATGTTGAAATTGAAGATGGCTTCAAGCTTCACCGAAGACATTAGCGGTTGTTGGATAAAGAAGTGAATACACGGTAGGATGGACTGATAGAGCATTTCGTGGCATACCTATGTACCTGTCATATTCTCTCCTTCACCAAGTTTCACCTAGAAGGAACATTAATACTTCAAGAGTGCAGTGTACTATTCGAAATAATACGCAATGTTATGAGCAATTGATGAATTCTCAAGTGTTCATGAAAATTCCACTGATAACTAATTCAAGGTCAAATCTCATTCTGCCCCTTCGTTCGTCTGTGAAAACGATATCTTTCGAAGGGAGAGACATAGGTATAGCTTCCAAAATTAAGCTGCAGTTACGAACTGGTAGATGACTCTTGTCGGTTTCTGCAGGCTTGAAGTTAATTTTCATGGTGAGAACATCATACCTATATTCGAGTCATCCGGTGTTTAATCGCAAATGCGTGTCTTTATTTATTTATTTACTTTCAACGGTAAATCCATTTTACAAATTTTACATAGAAATTACACACATACATATACACAAATTTCCTCTTCCTCAACAATGCAAAATAAAATGGTTATAATTCTAATTATGTTTCCCTCATTTGAACCCAAAAAATTAACAAGGACAGTTTGTTTCAAAATATTTCGTCAGCTGAAAAATCGATATGTTGAACAAATCAACCCCAACAGAGTTTGCCTCCCTTATAGATCTAAGTCTTGTAAAAGTTGCTTCAATTTTTTGCTTGTGGAACCGATTTTCCTAAAGCTTTCTTTTTACGTAGAATTCAATGTGTCAGTAGTTTTCTCAAAAACTTCACATATAATTAGATATGTATTTCTAAAAAAAATATTTTGCTGGCGGAGATGCGTCGAATGGGATGTGAATTATTCGGAGCGAAATAGCATCATTTATACTGGAAAAAGGTTTTCTCATTCAGAAAGGGTCATCCTTCATCGTTCAAGTTCTACTGAAATATACCAATATCTAGTATCAGAATCTTATTTGAAATAAATATTATATGTATTTCCTCGAATGGACAAATATTCGAATATTATTGTGAATATTATTTTTTTCAAATTTAATACACCAATATTTTTTCTTGAAGGAGCTTTGTTTGCCCTTTATAGTAGCATTCATCACTGTTTTCAATGGGTTACATAAAACCTTGTGTTAATGTCATCATTAAATCATCAATATTTATCGGTCGTGGCGCTATTGCGGCAATAGCAAATAGCGCAACCCCTGTCGGGAAAAAAGAAAAGCAAGACGAATACCGAGATTTTCGATCAAAAAAAAAGTCTTAAGGTGGGCGTTCAATGTAGTGTGTTTTTATTTCAAGTTGATTTCGAAAACGGTTTCACTTTGAGAACTGAAATTTTGTGGGTGAACTCAGAAAGGATAAGGGTTCTTGTTGAAATAATTTTAATCGATTTCATTCCCACAGTTAATTTTTTTTCTTTCAAAAATAGAAGAAAATGAGCCAACCCATGCTTCTGTCTTATTTCAACAGAAAGACCCATGAAAATAGTTCAACTTCCGATTAAAAGTGAATCTACTGATGATTTCGTTCAGAAGATCAACTTGAAATACGGAATTGGCAGAGAATGGCCAAATTCAAATTTTGGCGGGAAAAAGTTCCTGCTTTACCCACAAATTGACATATTTCATAGTTAGGCGATTTTCGGATAGAGAGCGCCATTGTACATTTCATTCATGATTGGAGAGATACTCATAGAACTTATTGTGATAATGTAAGTTCTTTGGAGATATTCCTTAAAATGGACGGTGGCGCCTCTATCGGCTGAGCTTTCCTACTCGCTTTAAACGCCGACCTTAAACAAAATCTAAACCGTGCCAACACCAGGTATTCTATGCATTGAATTTGAAAAAATGAAGAAAATTGAAATTCGTCATGTTGATAGTCTTTTTGTGGAAACTTCATATGCTGTAGGTGCATGCTTTATTATAGCTGGCTAGTATACTTTGGAGTCTTGTCTTTCAATCCATATGAAGGTGTTAGTGGTATCTGCAAGTGTTCGTGAAATAAAATTGAATAACATAGTCTCTACAAGTATATCATTTTTTTGTCTAAATGACCAATATTTCGAAAACTGTTGAATGAAAATATGTGAAAAGTATACGGAAGCATGCAGGAAGTTTCAGAGAATAGAAAAACACGACTGATTATAGAGTGTTTCATTTGAAAAATCAAAGTCACCATCAGTTCCCACTTTGTGGGCAACCGATATATTCGAAAATATTCTTGGAGTATATGAAGTTTGCATAAAAAATTTTTGCCAAACTCAGACCGTTACGCGTATATCGTCCGCTCCGGCACTAGTAGGATACCCTGTATAATGAACTCAGATACAGAAAATCCAATGGTTCCGCTGAAAAGCAGTGAAAAAAGTACCCGAAATATGTGTTCACTTCGATAGCAGAGGAAGGAAGTAATAGTCAATTATAAAAATGGACAAAATACCAAAATCGGAAACTCGGAAACTAGTCGTCATAGCCACTTGAGGTTTTCAGCAATTTATGTTTCTCGAAAAAAGAGAATATGACATGTATATCATTTTTTCATCTATCTTTTATAGTTAGGGAGCTGTAGTACTAAATCATCGAAATCTGGCCACCAATCTTGGTTGAAAATTTTCGTGGCTCCCTCATGAAAAACTCTCTAAATCCGCTAGTGCAGTAGCTCAGGTCATATACTTTCGAAACATTGTCTGAATTCAGATTTTGTACCTTATTTTGATATGACGAAAAAAATGCCTTGTTACTTCACGAATCGAAAACATTGAAGGCTGTGATCAAAGCATCTGTTATTAAATAATACAAACCTATCAATTATCATTTTAACGAATTCTGAGGAATCACATCTCCAAACATTTCCGTGGGTATCCGCAAGAAGAGCATTTCCTCCTTGAAAACAGCTTTGAAGAAGATGGATATGTTAGTCTAACGGCACCTACTTTGTTTCTTGTCACGCCAAATGCATTAACAGATTCACGTTGACTTATTGCTTGACAAATATTTGCTCGGGACTAAGCAAAACTTTATAGCGGTTGGGTATAATTAACTTTATAGCAACAGCATTACGAATTCCTTCAAGACTTGGATTATTTAATGTGCCAAGTACTGGTGTACATCACAAATGACTTTCGCCTGCCTTACTTCGCGATACGAAGAAGTTAATAGAGTTTTCTCGTGTTCAAACTGATAGTGAGCTGCAAATGTTTTCGCGCGTAACTGGGTATCTCACACGAATTGTATCACGGTGAAGTACTTTTAGTTTGTTTTCTTGTTTGAAAAATATCCTTCCTATGCTCGCTCTGCAATTAACAACCGAATAACAGTGTACCGAAATCAAATTCAAAACGGCGAAATATACAATACAGGGTGATTCACGGTGGCTGGCACATTAGACGTTTCTGGTGAACCAGATATGGGATCAGTTTGAAAATTTGGATGAGTGCATTATCGGACATTCTCTACCCAACTTGAATATTTTCGTCAATGCGGTGTTGCCATTTCCATTAGAAAAAAGTACCAACTTGGCTTTTTCAAATGGAACACCTGGTATATTATATTATTTTTGGCATCTCCAACAACTTCTCGACAACTTTTATTTACATTTCCGTATACCTATCTATTATATTGCCGATTTCGAAATTTAAATTAATTTCAATTTTTTTCACCGAAAATCATGACCACTAAAAATGCTGATAACTTCTGTTTGAAAGACACTATGGCATTGAAATTTGGTTTGGAGTTAGGTGATACATAAATGCTTCCAACACATCAGCCTGATCTACGTTACTTCAATACAAGGAGGTAGGTAAAGAAAACAGTCTTTTTGTTTGCTTGAAAAAGTGACTGAAAGTTGTTTATTTCAAATGGAACGCCATGTATATTATTAAAAATTCAAAAAGCTTGTGAAATTTGCTTTCATTTTATGCCTATCATGCCTATACCTAACAAGTCAAATTTCGGACTTATGAGCATTTATTTGTCAAAATGTCCCTTTAGAATGGTATTCCCATTCGGTATTTGGTAGGCAGTACCTTATTGTGACATTCTCCTAATAATAAAAGCACAAAGAAACTTGAAAGACAAACTATTTATATGAATTATCATTAAGAAGTAGAACAATCATGTCGAATATTTCAAAATATGTTCTGGAAATGAGAAAATTTTTTTCGTCTTTTTCAACTGTATACAGGGTACGTCAGCAAGGGGTAGGTACGGCTAAAATAGCGCTTAAACTGTACCGTGTTTAAAAAAAACTTATATGGAATGGTTATAAGGTGGACAAAAACCTACAAACTAAAAATAATTTTACATATACTGGGTGCGTCAAAAAAAAGTTATGGAAAAAATGGTAGTTTTTTCAACTGGAACACCCTGTATTTTCATCTTTCATGAAATTTGTTCTCGAAATGTCTACATTTCCTACATAGAATGCCCCTTGCCTTACTCGCTTTGTTTTTGAGATATTCCACATTTAAGTATACTTAAGTGTACTTAAGCCGAATTTTCGCGTGACAATATTTTACAACTATTTCGTCCGTTCTGAAATATTCGTGTTTTCGCGTCGAACTGGTGACGTCACGCACCAAATGGTTCAAAATAATTTGAAGCGGTTTGAAAGCAGGTAGTGGAATAGTTCGAACTGCAGTTTGAAGTTTGGAATCAGCTGATTGAAGAATATAGGTTATGTTTGTTGGATTTATTTTGTTTTCACCGTTTTTATTTTGAATAATATTTAAATATGAAAGCTTTGTTTTTAGAATGCATTGTAACCTGTGAAGTAATAAATCACTTCGAGTAGAGCACACCTTCATTTTAGAATTCTGAAATATTATTTAGTTTTGAAAATGTATATTCAAATTTTTGAAATTGATGATACGGCTTCTTCCTCTTGATTCAACCAATATGGATATTGCATATATTTTTTTCAACAAGTCGTTAATCAGGACGAGAACATTCGAATAATCCAATTTGAAAATACAAGATTTAATTACAATATACAAATAAACACACCAAAAATTATGTATTATGTGCGTGTATCTTGTTTTCAACTTTTGAATTCATAAATCGTACTGACATTTCTAGGATGAAGTCACCGTTTTGAAATTGTGGCATTTTAGCGATGCATGAACTGGTGACGTTTACTTCGAAATGTTTTTGAAATAGTTTTGAACCGTGATTCACGCGAAAAAATGGCTTCGGTCAAAAATGTAGACATTTAAAAACCGAATTTCAAGAAAGAGAAAAATACAGGGTATTCCTTTCGTAAAAATCGAGTAATCGCATATTCAATTTGAGTCAATTGGTGAATGTAAATTAGACACTCTGAGTAACAAAAACTTATGATAGTTACCGAATGATGAAGCTGATACCTTGAGCTAACTACTGTAAAAATTTCGTTCATCTAGATTGAATACAACGGTTGCTCTAAGAATTTTGATTAACTCCTCAAAACACTAAAAAAATCCTAAAAATACGAATTATGTATTTATGTCTTAATGAGGAAAGATAGCTTTGGACAAGAAACTTGTAGAAGTGGGGAGTAATCCTCCTTGAAGCCGTCCCAGATACTGGATTTCATCAAATCTCTGGAACTGGAGGGCGAGCTGTAGGAGGCGCGATGATGACAGCTCTGTCAGGGGGCACAATAGACCTTAAGGTCGCAGTGGACTGTAACCCTTTTTCACTATAACTATAACTATAACGTCTTAATGAAATTTGAAAAATGGGATATAAGTGAAAAGCTCTTGTTGTCGTCGAAGGAATTATGCCATGAACTACAGGGTGTTCCATTTGAAAAAACTACCCTTTTCTCCATAACATTTTTTGGACGCACTTTGTATATGTAAAATTATTTTTAGTTTGTAGATTATTGTCAACCTTACGACTATATCATATGAGTTTTTTTCTACATGGTATAGTTTTGATGAATTATAGTTATTCCAAAACTGAATCCAAATTCAATAGTCCGTATTACCACCCCTTCATTCAATCAACTGCCCAATGCGCCTCGGCATCCTACGAATAAAGTCGATAATGTAATTTTCAGTTAGAACTAGTTACATCAGGGTTTTTATGCATCTATACTCCATTCACTTTTATTGAATCACATAGGAGGTCATGGTTTCGTTTTCAGGAGTTGGTGCCCCTGATAAAAAATCTGTGCGCGTACAGAAAATATCGTTAATGACAAAACGACGCTGCCAGTTTTTTTGTTTACATCAAAGTAAAAGTATCAAAGATATTTTGGCATGGGTACAAACGGCAAATTTGAATTGGACCAAAAATCGAGTTATAAGCATTAATAAAGCAAAACTAAGTACTAATCGCCTTTTTTACACTTGATAACGAAGTTTTTTTAGGTATCTGGCCGTTTGGAAAGATTTCAAACGAAATTCCGGTCCCCCAGAAGTTTGATTAGTTTCGGTATCGTTTTTGGTGCCCAAAATTTATTTGGAATGTGTAAATGGACAACAAAGGCTTCCTCATAGGATCTTCTCACGAAAGCGTCCGGAAAATATGGTTCAGGTAGGATTTTCGAGGAATTATGAGGAAAGAACTTGCAGAATGAAATTGCACGATTTTCGTAAGTAAACGTGTTTTGGATGGCCATCACCGGTCACTTAATTATTATTGTTGATCGTTTTCACGTTTCAGAAAAAAACCACTTCGTATAAGCCCATTTTGAAGAAATTTGTGCATGTAACATTCAACGGTAGGTATTTGCTCTTAATCGAAAGAATATATTATATCTAGTGCTACTTCTTTCAAAAGTGACACAAGCTTTTAATGCTGTGAGGACCCTATAATGTGGAGGAGTTTGTGTCTTATTTTAGAACAGGTGAATGAAATGTGAAGCATATGTTTGACCTATTCCATTTTATTTGTACAAACCTACTGTGGTTGTAATGTATGAATATTTTTTAAACTAATAAATTACTATACAGTCAGAATATTTTACTACTTGTTCATAAGATCAAATAAATGAAATGTATTTCTTCTACTTTCATTTTTATTAAGTTAGCTATTAAGGTTATGTTACAAGAAAAAGTTCCTCTTGCATCAGAACTCCCTTCAACTATGTATTAAGATTCCAATAGAGGGATATAATGTTCCATTATTCTTGATTCAACAATTGATGTCGTCAAGTCTTGAACTTTCAGTTCAAGAGGATAATAAACATTAAATCATCACAAGCATGCATATGAAAATTATGTGAAAGCAATGCAATTTTCTTCCATGGCGAAAAATAATATATTTCAACAGTGATCTCTTGTATTTTTCATGCAAATAACTAGAAAAGGAATCCTTTCTATCAATTCATATCAACGTTAATTATTTTCGTCCAAAACACATCTTTTCCAATTCATTCATTTTCCGAATAAATTCACATTCTGAGAAATACGCTAAGAATGTGGAAAGGGCAACATAGTGTTGACTTGGAACATAAAAATATTTTGAAAAACGTCATACCTTCGGCACAGAGTGGAATGTGTCAAATTTTCAAGGCCCGAGTTGTGATTTTATAATTGTGAATGGAGTAAATACTCCATTCACTTTTATAAAGAAGCCCGGTTGGCGCTGGAATTCTGACACATTTCACCGCGTATATTTTGAAAATGTTAGGTTATAGTCATTCTTCTGTCAGATATGGACGCAACATTGCCGTTTCTACATATAAATCGTAGAAATTACGTATTTATCAAAATGTTTATTTTCTTTGGGAAAACAATGAATTTGAGGAAATATTATGTGAATTCAATAATTCCAAAGATCTGACGAATATTGAAGAAACTTTTTTTATGTTCATACTGGAAATATTTCACGTGTACGAGTATAAACATGATTGGAAGATTCAGTTATGCTATTTTCTTGTACCGAAATCAAGAACCAAGTGTTGAAATTTTTCTGAAAAATAATGGACAGAATAGTCCGTTTCTTTGTGATAGTTCATTAACCCGATAGAAAAACTTTCAGACGAACAGAACAGACGGATGTATGGAAATTCCCACTTTTCAAAATTCTCAAGAAATGAGCCTACAGACGACAATTAAATACCTCTTTGTGCAACTTGAAATACTTCAGTATGAAAATTTAGTGGTAGATACTACGAATCTTGTGTGACAGTTAAAACTTAAAAGAACTGACTCCATTCACAAAGTTAAAAAAGAGTAAATAGGCAATGTCGCTTGATTTTCCGAGTGCCAACCTGCGTTCGTTTTAAGTAAAACAACTTGATAAACCTAAACCATGGCCCACCAAGATACTTCATAAAAGTGAATGGAGTATACACACGTTTCATACACGACTATATAACTTTGCTACGTTGATTGGACGTTACCCGTTTAATTTTGAAACGCTATTTCCGAAACCAAAATTCACCAAACGTTGAATCTACGTTCAATACACGTGCATATATGATACAATTCTTCAAAGCTACCACAAAATATATTCAATTAAACTATGACATCGTACATTAACGTTCTATGTGACGGTCGGCGCATTCCCTCCACTTCTGATAGGTTTAGTTAAGTTGAGATGGTAGGCAACCATGCACTGTAAATATAGAAATTCTCTTTTGTCCTATTCATGTTGTTTTTCGGCTTGAAGATTTCGATGGCCTCCATGTTCATCCTTGGATAACATTTTCGGTGTTGAGAATGACTTCTGTATTTGCGAAGAAAAAGCTGTGTCCATTCTTCAAAGCATGACACAGTTCACAACAACGTGTTCTGATGCGTGCATGACAGCTTTCTTAAATAGTCCCAATGTATTTTTTTTTTCACAGTCGCAAGGTGTTCTATAAATACCATCTAAAGAAAATGAATAAATCTGAGCTTTGTGCATATCTGAGCAGATGTGACATTTACAATGATTCTCCCCGCTCTATAGTGGCTCCCTTTTCGGAGGAAATGGGTGATGTGAATCATTCTAAGAATAAGTATTTTTTTCCTCATTTTGTATTTTGTTTGTTGTCAATATTTTGCTTGATATTTTCCTGCAATTGGGTAATTTTACCTGTGGGGAATAAAGGCTTATTATATTATAGGCTTATTATTTGTCACTCTTTTGGAATTTTCCTAAAAAATTATTTAAATACTGAAAACTGACCCGACTCGAACCCACTCTGCTAGCAATATTATGAATTCGAGTTTAGTATTCAATGGGTACGACGGAAGATCAGATTCTCATACAATATACGGAAAACATGAAGCTTTGTTCAATAGACTAAAAAGAAGAAGCCTTTCGAAAAAAAGTACCGTTTCCATTTAATTCTTCAGTGACACCTACCGTTTCTAATTTTTCGAACTCAAAGCTTCCTGAAAACCCTGAAAATTCGTTACACGAATCATGATCTCTTCAGAACTTGCTATCTGTTCGAGAGCAAGCACTTGAAACGCGATAGACGTAACACAAACGTTCCTCAAAGAAGTAAAGAGTCTGTACGAAATTCAATCCAGACGCCAATATAATGTTTCCTTTATGAAACGTGCCCTGTGTTACACACTCTGATGGCAATTCAGCAAAAGAATTTTTATTGAATCATTTATATGCGGATGGTTGGTTTCATTACTCGGCGTATATCACGTCATTTTTGACTTACTCCTTCTGTCATCTCGTTACGAAAGATGACTTTTGGAGCGTTCACCTCGGGCAAATTGGTAATCAAATATTCGAAGTAACCCTAGCGGAATGATTTCGGAATGCCGTAGTGTACTGCCTTCCTTCGTTCGTAATACGAATTCCAGGATGGGTCTCTGACATGGGAAAAGTTTTTTCCGTGAAAAATTTGAGAATTGGAAACTTGCCAATGTATGATCAATAATCAGAAAATGGGTCACCTTAAGAGTCTTCAGCCTTCAAAATAGGAAACGTATACCGCCAGATGGCGGTGCAATGCATTAATTTTTATTTAATGGAATATTCAGCTTAATAGAACAAATGTTGGGGCGCAGGGAATATTAACAAGAAATACTACCCTGAACTAGATCTCATACTGACTGTATAATACACTGATTTTCCTTCACCAGTCGTCTGGGAGTAGATACCTGCGGGGCGTGTCATTTAAAAGAAATTCAATTCCATGTGAGAATCCACAATTGTAACAAACAATTCATTTTCACTAATCGACGGCTAATAAAATCCTTAATAAAATGGCTTTGGTAAAAATGGATATTTTTCATTTCGAATAGAAAAATTCAAGGAAATAAATTTCGCGAAAACAATTTGAAAAAAGAAGGAGATAGACATTTGATTGACTAAATGATAGACTTCAATACTGAAATGAAGAAACACAAAAATATTTGTTCGTTTTGATGGTGGAAATGTTGAAAAATTACCAAAAATTATGGGGAATATCCTTTTCATTCATTTAATACTTATAAACACTGTAATCGTTACCGGCGATACTCAACCGTCGGAGGTGACAAAAAATTCCTTATCCAGCGTTAAACTGTTCGGAAAGTTACAGGATGGCCTTGTTTTCCTAACCACTCATCAGCCAGAAGTCGAAATGTCTCTAATGGCCAAAAGTCTCAGAGGTCGATCTTGAACTACAATTGTGCCCCTTCGTCGTCAGATGCCTACCTTTCTTCGATTTTGGGCATTATTAAACCACGCTTGACAACATCCCATAATAGTAGTTGGATTTCTGTTCGTACGGTTAGCGATTTCTTGAAATGACAACCCCGCCTCCTGTAGAAGAATAACTCGACCTCTTTCAAATTCAATGGCGATTAATTCCGCATACACGTGCTCTAGACATTCAAGCAACAACTAAACATCCACTTTGGATCTCCTCAGAAAGCTGGTTTGTTGTAAAATTTAGGAAAATGTTCACATGAAAAAACCTTCATTTACTTCTTGATATAATATCTATGCTTTACCAAAAAACAATTAGAATTAAAATAGATCCTTCTAGGTGTTGCAGTTTATTCGTCAGATAGTATATATTTATTACCCAAACAGCAATTCGAAAACATTTCCAAAATGAAGAGAAAAGATGAAAATTGACAAATCACGTTTGAAACTAATCGTCAAAATTCTCACTGGATGAGAGAGGAACACTCGCAATTCCTTTAAAAGGTTAATGTTTGGACAGGAAATGTTCGAAACCGCACCATGGAAATCTATTTCATATCTTTCAAAGAAATATGAAGGTAGGGTTCACATTTTTATGGATGAGAATGACGATTTGAAATCATAATGAATTTATTGACTTTTCCACAATGTATATCAAACTTTAAGATTTCTGATTCCCTGCTCTTTCACCTGGAAAACTCCTGTTGATGTTCAAAAAACTGGTCGCAGTGGTTCCTCATAGCAGATTATTTACTCAACCTGTCGACAATGTAGTCATAAAATAATTGAACTGAGATTTATTCACAGTATCAGTGAATTTACTTTCTCGATTCGAGAAACAGGATCAATCAATAATGAAGGATCTCATCATGAGACAGAGCTTTGAATATGCGAATAAAACCTGACGCAATTCCTATCAACATTCAAATCCTATTACACGTAAATACAATTTATGGATCTGATTAATTCATTCAATGCGAATGAATCACAAATAATGCGATAGTTTATTCAGTCGGAAAAACGAAATCAAAGGGTAGACATTATATTATTATCTACAAATTGAAAAATTCTTTGGTGCCTTGGAATGCGAAGTAATAAATGATCTCGTAGAAAACTCTGTTGGCCTTGCATAATTTACGAGATTCCTTGTGTGAAAAATACATGCAGGACAGTATTCTGATCCATATAATTGCTAAAATAACGTTTCTTAATTCTGAAAAAATCTAAAAAAATTGCAATTTTGGCTTTCATTCCGATTTTTGCCATATCTTTTCTGGTCAAGTCTCACCATTTCGATGATATGATTTTTTCCAATAAGCAGGTTTCCTGAAATGAAACTACTTTGGTTTCGTCTTTAATGAGACGCGTCGAAAATACAGGGTGCTGCAGTATAACTTCCTCTTCAAAAATGCGAGCTATTCTGTCTGTAGATGTCGTAGCGGAGCGCTAGTGGTCTCGTGCAAACAAACTGGAAGTGCGACAAAACAAAGAACTGGAGTCTCTCAGACAATGTTCTTAGATGAGCAAAAATATAAATAAAATAGTAACATTTTGATAGTTTGGCGACTGCGATGCCCCACCAAGTATAATAATGATAATCCCGAGTAAGAATACGGAAACTAAAGTCAAATATAGCTTTGGTCAACCTGATTTTACAAACAAAAAATAAATTAAATAAAACAAAGCTGAATTACCGACATATCCAACAGCTCAATGTCACTCATTGCTCTTAATTAAATTCAGATCCTTAAATTAAGTGATATGCACCGAATTCCCCAATTGCGTTAGAAGAATAGGTCATCAAGATTTTTTGACATAATAAAAACCCCTCTCTTGAATAGATCAAAGCCAGATAATACATATACAGGGATTTCCATAAAAGGCTACTTATTTTAATATTTTAATTTAAATTTTTATCACTTTAGAAACCCATCACAAATTTTCGATCGACAAGAAAGTTTTAAACAAATCTAATCCGTGCCAACACTAGGTATTCTATATGCATCTATGTCGAAACTTATTTGACAGGTGCCTACTTGATAAATAATTAACTCAAATCCCAAAGTCTACCTAGGAAACTCCCTCAGACAACAACTCATTCAGTTACCTCGTAGGATATTTATTGATAAAATGAAATGGGTAGTCAGTCATGGGGAATCCTGTGCTAATTAAGTCAAATTCAAAAATCACTCAATTATCGGGATACCTGGGATCTATGAAGGCATTCTCATTGCATCACACTTTTGGATCAATTATGATGGGATTTTATATAAATTTATCGTTCAATCAACCAATATTCTTGAATATGTAGGTACCTATCAATAAAGATAAACGGTGATGTCAACATGAGAATCTAGACGAGAGCACTGAGTGACCTCGCAAAATCTTTGTTTATTTACAGTTCGTAATAAGCAACATTCCAAATAAACTTTTTATGATATTATTTTGTACTACTTTGGAAATAAATTTTTATTGACAATGATTCCGACACCAGTCATTATTCAAGATAATATCATTTGATTGACAAGATCAAACATAAACCCGAGTAATGTGGATTTAATCATGTCAAACTGCTGTTTAAATTTAGAACGAGTTCGTTCCGAGGGCGTCTATTTACGCTCAGACAACACTTAGACGGCTTAATTGTTGGTGTGGTATTTTACATTCCAACAAAATTAATGCGTTCGCATTGATTATGTCGAAGTGCAAATATATGCGCTATTGAACCGCAAATGAAATTGGAGCAGCCCGACAATTTTTATTGCGATAATATCGGATTTATCAATTGTTCCATCTAGGGTCAGCTGTGGACTCAATTTTTTTATTATTCGGCCCAACTCTTGGATCCATTTAAAATGTTCCAGATTAATTTTCTTCGGAGATCCTGTAGTGAATATAACAATAATTGACATAATCCCGAACAATATATTCCGAACGAATAATAATAGTTATTAGTAGTTTGATGTTCACTGCTATCAGAGGAACAATTTCGAAGTGATTATCGTATGTTCTATAAAACTTCTATGTATTTTTGGGAGTCAATTCCCAATACGAGATTGAAAGAATTTCACTACGAATAATTCCAAAGTTTTCAATTACTGTTTTTCAAAATTTCAAGAAACAACATCTCTCGTATTAATAATATATTCTTTACGACATCTTACGCACTCATTTTCTCCCGACAACATTTTTGCATACATAATAATTTTTCAATGCTTGTTAATTTTACCCTCGGCTTTATTGTAATGATGTGAGAGCTAATTATTCACTGGTGAATGATGAACTTTCTACAAAAGATTACCCTAGGGACTATCGGAAAAAAAATCCGGTATAGAAACGAGTGTTCACAATTTATGACCGATATTATTAGTGAAGAGTTACATTATCATTCTAATTAGGAATATTTAAAACTCATGAAAAGGTATTAGGAAATAACAAGAATGTTGTACCAACATTTGATAATTAATGCACTCTCAAGGTTCTTTGGTGCGGACTTTGAAGGAGGTGTGATTTCAGTTATGTTCTTGACAAGCAGGTGTTAAATCAACTGATTAACATACGAACAGTAAAATTAGAATGAAGGGAAATTTTTGCCTTTCAATCTGCTCGTTTTCAATACAGAGATCTGAAGAGTATGTCAACAGACACATTACAAAAGGAAAATAGAGAAAAAATAAAACACCCCAGAGCCGAAAAAAAATCATAATTTTTTCGCCTCACCAATATATTATGTATTTTCATTTTAATGCTTAATTGCCAATGCCATAATTGACTACTTAACCTAGGGCAAAATAATTTCGCAAAACTATTGACAGTTACTCCCTAGCATCCATCATGCGTCTCATGGAAAATTCATTTAATGAATGGATTATGACGAAACTGAATTGACACCACGGGCATTGAGAGATATGTATTTATTAAATTTAAATGGAAGAATGGCCAATTATGAACTCGTAACGATATAAAATTGGTAGTTTTGAAGGATTACGTTAGTCAGATTGCCTGCAGCTAGTTCATCTGAAAAAAATAGACTGATTGTGAGTAGGAATGCCTTTTAGTATTTTCAAAACTGAATTTTTCGAAGAAATATATCCCTCAGAAACAGAGGTACCGTTTCAACCACCATCATAGGCGCCCGCAGGGAAGGAGCAGCGGGGGCCATGCCCCCCCTGAGATTTTGATGGCCTTATCATTTTTCAGCACAACACCCTCAATATTAATTTCTCAATACGAAAGCAAGAAAAAATTGTTTAATGGTCTTTATTCGAAAACTATATTTTATAAAAAATATCTGATTAGATAATCAGATGATGGCATCAGATGATGGCATATTCGTGATCTTCGAATTAGTGAAAACAGTAACTTTGGTGGCTATCTGAGAAAATGATATATCGGCAAAATTGCCATGTTGGAAAATTTCGCTTATTTTGAGAAAAAAGTTTTCTCGGATCACAACCAAAGTTGCTGGATTCTTTAATTCGAGGGCGTAGATTGAGAATATGCAATCAGATATTTTTTATAAAATACAGTTTTCGAGTAAAAATCAAAAAATACAAAAATTTTCCACAAAAAGTTGAACATTTCCTGGAGTATCAAATCTAGTGAGAAACTTATCACAGATTTTTAACCTATGACCTCGAATAAGTGAATACCTACAGTAACTTTGGTGGCTATCTGAGAAAATGATATGTCGGCAAAATTTCCATATGTTGAAAAATTTCGCGTATTTTTTTTCAGGACCACTTCTTGTCGGTTTTTGCCTCTGGTGCGTTCATGCCTTATTCCAAAGAAGGACGAGGAATGGACAAACCTGGGTTTTCTTCAACACTGGGCTACAGCAGCAATATTCCCGGCTGTTCTTGAGCCGATGTGAACGGGTTCAACTCTTCACAACATGAACTTTTCCCAACAGCTCAAACTTTTCCACCAATTCCTGTATTACGGTTCCACTAAGGGCTTCACGATGACCCAAAAATATTCGAGTTTAATCCGTCTCTGCAGAATTTTCACCGTTTTGATAGTGAATTTATATAATTTCAATGCGTTGTTAAAGCGTGTTACATTTTTATTAATGGCAAAGTTTCTATACTTGTCGAATGTCAAAAAATTAAAGCTTCAAAAGTGACATCTACCGAAATAGCAGACCATTCCAAATAACACCTCTAGGTTTTCCTAGAGGTTATTTCATGCTCGTGGGTCATAAATATTTGTTTCATAATTTTTGCACTCTATGTTACTAGACTCATAAATACATAATCCAATTGGGTACAAATTATAATCTATTAGGAACTCATACGAGTTGAAAATATCTTGTGGGGGACAAAACTTATTCATTCATCGTGTCTTTGTCTCCAGGTAGGTATATTCTTCTATTGCTGCTCATTAAAAAATTTCTTCACAGTTGTTAATTTGAAAATAAAACATGAATCGAAATGTTGGTTGAAACAACCGACGGATAATTTCTCAAGATACCGTCATCGCCATTCAAACCATAAAAATCGAAATGGACGTCTGGAAATTCGAAGAGAACAATGAACTGGAATGTATAATGATTCATCCTCATATAATTAAGATGCAAAGCTTTGTCTTCAAGATATCTCAATAAATTTGTCTGGGCTGTTGAGTTATTGAGTCTTATATGAACACTGAGCTGAATAGACAGTGAGCTTTGTTCCAAGTCAACGACTGAAAAACCTTCTCCTGGATTCTTAAATTTGCATTCAAATGAAGCATCACATGGTTTAACGAAATTGCGAATATACAAGTTTTAGGGAAAAATGCGGAGGTTATTCCGTGCAGTATTTTAAGGATATTTTATTTCTTGGTAATGGTCGAAAAAGCGCTTTGTTGCGAAGATATAGCGCGACAAACATTCGAAGTAAGAAAAACAAAAAACGAAATGCAATGTGGGCTGACGAAAATCCACATGAGATTTGTGAAGATCGGTTTCAACATCAGTTCTCGTTGAACATCTATGTGACTGAATAATTGGACCGGTATTCCTACCAGCAAGACTTTGCGGCGAAGTAAACCGTAACTTTTTGGAACAAACGCTACCTCAGTTTCTAGATTATGTAACATTATGTGCAAGACAGACAATGTGTTCTATGCACGATGATGTACCAGCTCATTTTAGTGCAGTTGTTCGAGGGTTTTTAACAGCAACATACGAAGATCTCTGGATTGGTCGAGATGCACCTAACGTATGCGGTCTGCTCGATCACCGGACTTAAACCCCATGTATTATTTCCTTTGGGGTTATCTAAGGTCATCGTTTATAGGCCGTGGAAGATAAGGACGATCTAAGAAACCGGAGAATTGCTGGGTGTGACTCAATAAGAAACGATCCTAGTGTTTTTGAAAGAGATCGGCAGTCTATTAAGAGAATATTGGATGGTTGCATCCGAGCCGGAGGTAGCCAATTTCAACAATTGTCGTAGGTTGAGAATTGTTTCATGTAATGTTCAGTAATAAATTGCTATTTTTTGAAAATGTGTTCGTCCTGAATCTTCGCAACAAAGAGCATTTAAAAAAATTATCAATGAAAAAAATACCCTTGAAATAATCCAAGAACTAACCTTCTAAGTTTCTGCCGTTTATCTATCACCCTGCATATTGAACCGTAATTCAAGGTATTCTAGTGAATCAGTGGAATAACGAGAAGAATTTGTTAATACTGTGTTTGTACACTCCCTAACACAGGGATGCTATCTCAAGCTACCTGTACTTCATGTCTCAGAGCCACCGAAGTCCGTGAAGACTAGAGTAAATTTCCAAACCTTCTACCCATGATATCCCAAACATGCTCTATGGCGAAAGATCGGGGGATATGGGCGGCCATGGAAAAAGGTTCACCTCAAAAAAGTTTAAACTAACTCTGGCAACATGAGGTCGAGCATTATCTTGCTGAAATATTGGATTCTCGAGAGAGAATATAGGTATGGCTCCACTATTTCTTGAAGGTAAAGCAGCGCTATCAAATTATCTCGAAAGAAGACTAAAGTTGACCTACTTGCATGTGCAATAGTACATGATGCTCAACATCAAACTGAGATTAACGGATTTCTCCTCGTCTTTCTTTTCTTAGGCCATCATGTGCACCTAAGGAGAATCGAGATTCTTCAGAAAAGACCTGATACCATTCCACATTCCAATGTTGACATTCTCTGCACTACTGTAATCGTTGCCGGCGATGCTCAACCGTCAGAGGTAACACCAGATGGGATCGATAATGTTGCAGTCCGAACGACCTTATCCGGTAAACCCTTCGGACAGTTACAGGATGGCCTTGTTGACCTAACCACTCATCAGCCAAAGATCGAGTTGCCGCAAATCGGTCCTTAAAGGCCATAAGTCTTAGCGTCGATCTTGGACTTCATTTGTGCCCCTTCGACTTCCGGTGTCTACTCGTCTTCGATTTTGGGCATTATCAAACCACTCTTGACATCTCATAACAGTAATTGGATTTCTGTTCGTACGGATAGCGATCTCTCAAAATGACAACCCCGCCTCCCGTAGAACAATAATTCGACTTCTTTCATCAACTCGCTAAATTCCGCGTACAGGTGCTCTAGGTATTCTAACAACCACTAAACATCGACTTTGAAAACCTTAACGATTTTTTTCTTCAAATTTAATCATTTGCTCCTTGCTGTACGATGTATGTTTCACCAGAAAAAAATTGAAATTTAAACTCCTTCTGGGTGTTGCAGTTTCTTTGTCAGTTAGTATATATTATATGAAGTGCGTATGATTCCCAAATCAATGTTGCAGATATAGTAAAAAACAAACAGTCATTAAGCTTATGTCTGCCGATGGATATGAGTTTCTTCTCCTTGCGTAAAAAACAAACATTTATTATCACCCCTTTATTTTTATGCATGGTCAACATTCACATAAACGGCGAAAATAACTGACAATCGTTAATTGAATTTATTGCGAATTTAACGAGGAGGTGATCATGGTGATTAATTTATTCCTCCTTTTATTGATGTATTATTCAGAATGTTTTTACCTTGAATTCTATTTTCCAATTGGTTTTTGATAAACTTTTGTCATTGGCATTTCATTTCCGGAATATCCATACCCATTCATGTTTATCATTTGCCGTATATGTATATGAGGCTTGGACTGTTTTCCCGATTTCTTCGCATTCAATAACCTAATGAGAAAAATTTTCTTCAGCTGTCAAAATAAATTTGACAGCAGCTGTCAAAGAAATCGTCCATGATCCCTAATATGGGATAACAAAAAAATTGGGATTTTTTAGCCGGCCTTTTATATGATTTCGGTTGAGCGATCTGTACAGAATTTTGCATACCATTCTCCATCTAAATGAAAAACTGCATCTTTATAAAATCTGTAGTTTCGAAATTACCAGGAAGATAGTATTTCTATAGACGATATTCACGGATTTCACATTTGAATTCAACCCTCTGAGGAACTTAGTCGTGGCATTCGAGTTGCGAATCCACTTTGAAAATTCTGTTGGTTTATCCGTTGATTTGAGGCTAGTTCATTGGGATATTTTTCGGATCAAAATCCGAAATAACACAGATCGTTGAGGATCGTACGCTGGATATCGATTATACAGTATGGTGCAAATGAAAGGAATAAATTCGTTATTTTGTAAACCGACGAATTTAAGGAAAAATCCTGAAACACGTCGATTTTTATTTCAAAACGGGCTACTCGTAAGGATACCTTTTTATTTTTGACGCCATCTATATGAGCGTGATGACGTCATTGCTAAAAATTTTAAATGAAAATGTAGGTGTTGTGATATATTAGTCTTTTAAATACCTTTTTCTACAACCGGGCCTAACTAACTACTTTCCCGCATTGTTTTCGATTCGGAAAGTGTCACTTTCCCGCCCTTGTGCGGGAAAGTTACTTTCCCGCACTAGTGCGGGAAAGTAAATATGTGTTGAATTTGTGTATAATAATACCTTTAACATGAAATCCCTTAATCTACCTACTTATATATTGAGTTGAATATTTCGAATTTTGCAGTTTCATCCATGTCAAACTGATAATTAATGCAGATCTCCGTTTAAAAATTATTGCATTTTCAAAGAGAACTTGACATCCTTCAAAAATTATGACTGGCATACATGGATCTGTGTATTTATTTCTATGTCATGGTCTATGATTTTCCGCATAGAATCCCAAACTCCTTAATCAATGTGTCAAAACTAATATTCGCCAAAGTTGTGTGGAAGTTTTTTTCATTTTATAATACGGATGTAGAAAAAATATTGTTCCTATCTTGAGCGGAAAGTACTTTCCCGCACTCGATTGCTTGCCCGAACTCCGCTCCGCGTCGTTCAGGCAAGGGCAATCTAGTGCGGGAAAGTACAACTTTCCGCCCTTGATAGGAAAATAACTATTTCAGCCATACCAATATGTACAGTAATTGATTTGCTTATTGTCACAAATATTATTGATGAAATTTCCGAGGAAATTTCAACAGGTTCCTCAATAAAATGTATTAAGTATTGGTATGATGTATTTATTGACACACCAAAATAAATTTTGTAAAGGCCGTCATTGTATTTTAGCTGAAGGTAAACAATTTAAGCACTTAATTTAGATTTTGTTACATTCAATTCAATTCAATTCAATTCTTTATTAATCCCTTAGACATATAATAATGTATAGGACAAGTCAACATAAGGAAAAAGAAAACATAAATGTAAACACCGAAATGCAATTAACAGTTATATGAAGATAGATTAACTTAATGGGTCACACAGAAACTCCTGGGTGCTGTAAAAGCATTTGTTAACCAATAAGGATCTCAACTTCTTTTTGAAGCTCTTATTATTCAACGATTTCAGCTCTTCCGGAAGATGATTGTATAGCTGGATTCCTGCAAAAGTAGGTGATGATTCATATCTACTAGTGCTATGCTTAGGTATGCACAATTTAATGAGTAATATTCATTGTGATAACGAAATTTTTTTAATCTTTTGAACAAATACAAAAATCAATAACTGTTAATTATTGATATGACTGAATAGGTATCTAAAAGATCTTTCAAATAATGTATTACAACACTCACATTTCCATTTAAAAATTTTAGCGATGACGTCATCACGCTCACATAGATGACGTCAAAAATAAAAAGGTATCCTTACGAATAGCCCGTTTTAAAATAAAAATCGACGGGTTTCAGGAATTTTCCTTAAAGTCGCCGGTTCACGAAATGAGGATTTAATTCCTTTCATTTGCATCATACTGTATAGTAGCCATCTCATAGAGTGACCACTTGTTAAATACGCTTCGGATGATGCGGTGAGAGATAGAATACGAATATTTCACACAAGTTTTTTCAGACCACGAAGAAGATGCTCAATTCAACTCCAGGCAAAATATCAAGTATGCATATTTTTAGAATGATAATCCCTGCAAGTTCTACTGAGATATACAAAACTATAGGGTGTTTCACTTTGAAGTAGATAAACATAATATACTCCATTCACAATTATAAAATCACAGCTCTGGCATTGGAAATTTGACACATTCCACTCTGTATCGAAGTTATGACGTTTTTCAAAATATTTTTATGTTCAAAGTCAACACTATGTTGCCCTTTCTACATTCTTAGCGTATTTCTCAGAATGTGAATGAATTGGAAAAGATGTGATGGACGAAAATAATTAACGTTTATATGAATTGATAGAAAGGATTCCTTTTCTAGTTATTTGCATGAAAAGTACAAGAGATCACTGTTGAAATATATTAAGTATTTTTCGCAATGGAAAAAATTTGCATTGCTTTCACATAATTTTTATATGCATGCTTGTGAAGATTCAATGTTCATTATCCTCTTGAACTGAAAGTTCAAGATTGACGACATTTTATTTATTTCATCTTATGAACAAGGAGTAAAATATTCTGATTGTATAGTAATTTATTGGATTAAAAAATATTCATACATTACTACCAAGTAGGTTTGTACAAATAAAATGGAATAGGACAAACATATGCTTCACATTTATCATTCACCTGTTCTAAAATAAGACACAAACTCCTGGAATATGGAAAAAACCGATGTATTCTGGTTCAATATAGCCTTTTTCTACTTTCGGCAAAGGAATGAAAGCTCCAGTGACACATTTCAATTCTACCTGAACCATATTTTCCGGTCGCTTCCGTTAGAAGATCGTATAAGGAAGCCTTTCTTGTCCATTTACACATTCCAAATAAATTTTGAGCACCAAAATCGATACCGAAACTAACCAAACTTCTGGGGGACCGGAATTTCATTTGAAATCTTTCAAAACGGCCAGATACCTAAAAAAACTTCGTTATCAAGTGTAAAAAGGTCGATTAGTACTTACTTTCGCTTTATTTATGCTTATAAATCGATTTTTGGTCCAATTCAAATTTGCCGTTCGTACTCACGCCAAAACTCGTGAAAGGAAAAAATGACACTTGCACGAAACTTCTTCTGGACGCCGAAGAACGGAAAAATAGGCGATTTCCTATCGATTTTTCTCCCCAAAATCACCGATCGATACGAACTAACAAAATGGGGAAAATCTTTGATACTTTTACTTTGATGTAAACAGAAAAACTGGCATCGTCGTATTGTCATTAACCATATTCTATGTACGAGCACAGATTTTTCATCAGGTGCGCCAATTCCTGAAAACGAAACCATGGCCAGAGTTGTGATTTTATAATTGTGAATGGAGTATATATGGCCGAGTAGATGACATCGAGAAAGTCATTTTGGCCTTATGACATATACCCCGTTTTCTATGCATAAGCGAGATGCAGGTTGTCAATTTGAAGCAATTTTCTGATAACTGTGGTAAGTTATGCGCGCCATTTGAAATAACGGTTTCTGGTCACATCTCGGTATTTTTCAGGGTTCAATTCAATGTGGTTTAGAATTCTGAAGAATAAAATTCAAAATAGCGTAGAACCTACAGAGTGGGGGTATTTGGTTGCCAATTTGGAAAGTATTTTTTCAACGTGCTAGATTTTCTAACTTTTTCCCTGAAAATTTGTTTCGAAAATTCGAACTCTACCGTCTTCGGTGAAAAAAAAATCGTCCCAATGTGTTGGAATGGTTGAACTATCTTTTATTCTGAATGCTGAGGTTAAAACAGAATTAAATAATATCCATTGGTTTTCTTTTTGTAGCCTTCCAAAGATTGCTCTCAGAGTACTTTCATAATTTTTATTTAAAAAACTGGAAGTCGTTCGAAGTCGAAAATTGTGCTAATGGGCTGCAAGAATGACCCGGATATAAATATGAATTTATAAACCAAAAAACTTTTTTCCAAAAAACTTCGGTAGGATTCGAACTCTTAAATTTATGAGATTAGAATGAATCCAATTCATACATAACTTTCCAGTCCGAATTTTGAGCTTTGGGATGGAATACCGAAAAAACGCTCGGACATGTCAAATTTTGTTGAAAAGGAGACAGATAAGGGTGTTCAAATGAGTTTGATATCACTACCCCTCTAGCTGCAACCCCTAACAGCTCTCATTTTGAATAGGGAAAAGGGGTCGAGCAGCACCTTGTTGGAAAGGCAATTCAATTTCCTGCATGAGTGTATATTTTTTTCATCGCTTTATTATTATACACAGTGACTCAGTATTCCATCAATAATTTTTACACGCCGAATTTGGATCTTTCAGATGGAAAAAACGCTCGGACGGGTCAAAAAATGAATTCGATATCACTACCCCTCTAGCCGCTACCCTAACAGTAATTATTTCAATTCGAACGAAAGCGCCCGATTTACTTTGTATATATTATTGTTTTCAGTTATTGTCTCCGGTTTCAATATTTTCAATATGTCAACATACCAAAAGAGGCCGAGAAAGAATGAAAACTACTTTCCATTGGTTAAGGTAGGGATTTTTCCTGAAGGGGCTGGATATTGATGATTATTTTTCTTATGTGGTCAATAGATTGTTAAGAGTGTCAATGATTTTTCATAGTGTTCAGTGCCAACCTCTCAATCAAACTAAATTAATACTCAGTTCTGTCGCGATTTAAAATTATAGGAAAATGGTGAAAAGTAAATCTGGTCTTCCCAAAATTTCAGTGGACAGTAATCAAAGAATAAGATCCACCAAAAAATTATTGAATTACAAAACTGCACTTTTCCTACTCGTTGACGATATTTCTTTGTGTTTTTTGAACCCCTTCACTGAAGTACAATTTTTTTTTAATTTTCTGACAATGAGTCAAGTTTTTCACAAGGGCCAATCTCTTCTACCATCTATCATCATTCCAAATATTTTCTCTAATCCAACAAAAACATTCCTGTGAGCCAATCTGTGAGTTAATTCACGATAATGTGAAAATTACGACCGAAATCGTGGGTGGCCATATCCACCTTCACCTATTCTTACTTGATTTATTATCCCTCCACAACGAATGTCCCGGTGAAGACGTAAACACGAGTCCAACTCAATCAACATTTGAAATATCTAGTTAACAGGGGCATTTCCCCTCGAAACAACTCTGAAGAAGCCTGTTCAATTAAACCGTATCTTGTACCATTCATCTCAACCTACTTGGAAGATAAGAGATCGGATTTAGCCACTTATTTTTTTGTTATTTGTGTTTCGTACGGAACGAGAAATGAAATGTTCAGAATGGTCGCCCAGAAGCCATATTATGAGTAAATATAAGAATAGGAATTGGCGTAAGCTAATAAATAAGAGAATATTATTTGTCGGTTGCAGCAAATTTATAAATCCAGAAAAATTTTCACTTCGAGCGGGAAACGAACCACTCATCTTCAGACTTCCGATCTGAAGTTCTGACCACTGAACTACCGAAGCTGCTAGTCAGGATTTCAAAATTAGTGTTAGCGTGCCGACAATGATGTCTGCACTTTGTGGATAAGTTTGAGGGGTGGAAAGGAACGCATTTACTGTCATAGCCTCTCATCGAAATATGGCGATATCGGCTGGGTCGGATTTTGGGTCTCCGACCAATGATCTAATTAAGTCGAATGCATATAAGAATACGAATTGACGTCTGTGATAAAATACAGAAAATTTCTATATCGGTTGTAGATGAATTAGTTCATCAAATGAAGATCATCAGCTGATGATCCCATATCATCATTTTCCATGTTAATATTTTTTGGGTTTTGATAACCTACAACTGCGAACGTCTCCGCAGGTGAATTGTTTATATAGCGTTCTTCAACGCTGAAATTCACAATCTGGTGTTGCAATTTGGAAGAAAGTTTCCTTTATTGTTCGCTCAATCACCGAGAGGGGAGTCTTTTCTGAAGGTGGATAGATGTCGCTCATTAATTTCTCATCGAAATGATGCGGCGCCAGATGTCCATATCTTGACGAAAAGATTTTCCATCCAGCGTCGACTTTGGGATATTCCACCCTGATGAGTCCTAAATAGGGCAAAACTGCAGTCGGTGCGATTCTCAGTTGACGTTGGACCATTCGGTCTGTTAGGGTGAACAGTATCGGAGACCTAGTTCGTATTCACATTTCATTTGTCATTATTTATAATGGCAAATGATTTGTGTCTTATTTATTTCAATTGAATAGGTAGCTGCCTTCTCAGCTGATGATCCCATATCATCGTTTTCCACATTATTCAATTTTATATAAAAATTGTTCATTACACGGCGTCGCACACCTTCGTCCATTCCTACAACTTCTTCACGAATTTTGACTATGAGTTCCCCGATTGTACATGCAGGGACGCAGGACGACTTCGGCTTTTAAATATCCCCAAAGGAAAAAATCGGTTGGAGTCAACTCGGGATGTCCGAAGGCCAACGCAAATCTTCGAATGAGTCTGTCATTAAACATTTCTCGCAGAACCCTCAGTGAGTTTCTGACGGTGTGAGCTGTCGGCTCATCTTCTTGGAATAGTAAGGCACTGTTTAGTAATCCTCGTCCATTTAATTCTCGAATGAGGATTGCTTCTTGCATGTTTTGGTAGCGCTCGGATATTACTTTTACAGCGCGGCTATTATCATCCTCAAAAAAATATATATGGATCATTGATACCAAAAGATCCTACTCCACACAACATCTTTTGGATAATGCAGGTTCTGTATGAAGATTTCACTAGGATTTTCATTTGACCAGTATCTAAAATTCTATTTATCAACCATGCTGTTCAAATGAGATTTGGTTTCGTCGCTCATTGGGAGACTGAATGGCTACAGTGATGTAAATCCAAAAATTCTTGACAAAATGCTCACCTTACTTCTTTATCTTGATTGCTTAGGTGCTGTGCCATTTGGTATTTATAGGGATGAAAATTTGAATCCTTTTGAAGAATTCGATTAAAATTTCCTTTTGATATTCAGAGGATAAGGCTTTGTCGATTGGCAGACCTTTTAGGACTTCCTGACAGTTTCACGATTTCGTGCGTGACACCTATTGTTATTATTGAACTGACGCCGAAATGCACGCCTTATTCTTCTATCGAAATGCCTCTTATGTAATTTTTCACACAAAACACACGTGTTGTTGGATTGAGTATTCCATGAAAGTTCAAACAGATAATGTCTTTAAGCTAAAATAATTTAAATGATTATTGATGAAAACTCAAAAACTTCTAGTAGAAAAATGAAGTTTCACTAAATCATCAATTCAAGAATGGATGCAGCCATAGAATACCTGGCGTTGATTCTGATTAGATTTTGTTAAAGACTTTCTTGTCGATCTTGTCTGGTCCTGCTTTTAATTTCTTTTTTGGAAGTTTTTGTATTCTATGCATCTATGTTCATGGTAACCAATTAATCTTTTTCGTAGCAACACTTTTCCTGCCGCCGGCGCCGGAGGGAAAAGTAAATATTTCTCCGCCTAGGCGGAGAAATAGAACTTTTCGATGGTCCTGTCAGTCGAGAACTGACGTTGTTATCGTACGTTTGGAAATAAAAGTGTTGTTATGCAAAGAATGAATTCTGCATGACAACCGTAACTCAGCAAATGTTCTATTTTTCACTCAATCTAAATGAACGTAAATGTCAATTCAAAAGTAAATATTCAGATTCACATTAATTTTAAAATGTTTGAAAATAAAATAACATATTTCATTCGAAGGAGAAGCGACTTTTCATGGCTCGCCATGAAAAGTGTCACTTCTCCTCCTTATAAAATAATATACCTACTATTATCATCTCGTAAGGAATTTATTAATAAAATAAAATGGGTAGTCTATTAAGAGGAATCCTGTATAACAAGGACATAGGTTTGTTCGGGCATGTCTGCAATTGAAAGACATGTTTCTTTACATAATGCTGTTCAACCAACTCAATAAGGAAAATGAGATAAACATGAGGTAAGCTAGATCTTTGATAAAAAACTAAGCATGTGCCCAAACAATCATAAATAAGATTCTATGGCACATCTATCGAGTATTAAAAAACAGAAACAGATTTAAAAATTCATTCAACTGAAGTCTAACCACCAAAGAGAGTGGCAGAGGCTGTAATTTTTTTTGAGTTCTTGAAAATATCGAATATTCCGAAAACCGAGGGACTCGCATTGAAATTTTTTTCTTGATCCGCCACAACGTCCTCTACCCGCAGGTACCAATATGGTACAATTTCATTACGCAAAACCCTGTATAATAATGCGAATTAATGGACTTTTTTGTTAAATATTCTTTGTAGGATGTACTGTTTCATTTCATATTCATATTCGTATTCAGAAATAAAAATCGAACATTAAAATTTTCTTCATTTATCCCGAATCCAAAGGATCCGCCACAGCCTGGGGGTCCATAGATATTCTGAGCCCGGGGCCTGAAATGACCTCAAACCGGCACTGGTGGATGTGCAGTCACATGAAGTCTGGAGCTTTTGAGCGTTCTTTCAATATTACCCTGTAGGTAGATTCATTATGAATGAGTCCTTAAATGTACTTGTTTCACAAATCCCGATTTTCACTTGATTCCATTCCTTATCCGAACCCTGTAGAGATGATGACAACTGCATTCAATTTATCGTAAACAAGCAGGCCGTCCCAGCTTCGCCCGGGTAGAAATTTGTTTCACGCGGCGGTTTTATCTTCAACGTGCCATATCTTTTGATGTACTCGTTGTAATTGTATGATGTGAAGGGCAGTTTCGTTCTAAATTAAATACTGGGGATAAATAACGTATAAGGTTGGATGAGGATCAATACCAAATTCATAAAAACACACTCCCAAATAGTGCATAGTTTTGGAAAACATCTCATAACCATAAACAGGTGATAGCAAGTCAATCTTGAGAGATAGATATATGCTAACGCGGACTTTTTTGTGTAGAACTCTTTAAGAGGTACATTTCCGTCACATATTGTATCCATGTTAAGCTACGGTTTCTTCGGACATGCCGTCGACCGCCGCATCCAGGCCGTCGGCCGTCGAGGACAGCGATTTCCGCTCGAAGTGGTTTGCTAGGAATGACTCGTTCGACGGGCCGACGGCTAGGTTCGCGAGTGGAAATAAAACAATAGAAGATATCGTGTAGGAAAATGGACTCAGAAAAATTAATTGTGCAGTAATCTCTGGAAGAAGAAGAAGAGGAACTGTTAATGGCAGCCCCAAAAGATTCAAAGAAGTCAGTTGATGAATTATTTTTGGGACGCCTTCAATGTTACTGTCCACAGGAGGCTTTTTGGGAATGGAATGAAATTTAGGGAGTATTTCAGACTTTCCACTGATCTTTTCGTATTCGTTTTGAGTTTTGTTAAGGATGCCTTAAGGGACACCTTTGAAACCAATTTTGTTGGACCACATGTATCTGAGCCATGGCAAAATGCAGAGGTGCAGGGAATGCTATGATCATGTTCTTTTATTCCATATACTTAATTGTTAATCATATTTCAGAACATTGAATAATAATAAAATATATAATTTCCATTTTTCTCCCATTGTCACGCCTATTTCTTTCCGAATATTATTTTTTACATCCAAATCTTTATGGCTTCTGCGTCCTACATTAAATAGGAGAGGATGTTGTGTCAAAAAGTCTACCAACACAACACTTCATCCTCCTCCGGTGAGAATCTTTCATTCATTTTCCTTACATTATTCGATTAAAATACTGGACGTTCCACTACGCGGCGCCGCTCTAACCAAACCTCGACAGATTAGAACGTCCAGGACGCGATACTCAGAGGAGCCGTCCAGTTACGCGATTTCTAGAAAACCGCTTTCACTGGAATACATTGGTTAGATAAAATCGCCGAAATGCGACGGTTCGTCGCCTGGACGCGACGGTCGACGGCATGTCCGAAGAAACCGTAGCTTTAGTCTTACGATTTTTGCAGCGCACGTGAAAATAGCTGATTATGGCTGATTTTTTTATTATTATTGAAGTTATGGTAGGTATCCTTAATTTTTCCAGGTGGAAAGTATAGCCTATTGCACTCAGGGATAATGTAGCTTTCTAGTGGTGAAAGAATTTCTGAAATCGGTCAAGTAGTTTTCAAGCCTATTGGTATCAAACACAAAAATACAAATCTTTCCTCTTTATAATATACTTAAGTATAGATGAGGAACATCAGCGATTGCATTCGAGTTGATAAAAAAAATGAAAATCATTTCAGTATCTTTATTTGAAGCATGAAACTGTCTTCGAACAAGATTTTTTCATTGTGATCGCTGCAAAATCTCATCACCAGAATATCTGAGATTTTCTCTGATCCCATTTGTCCAAAAATATGCTTATCATACACATGTACCTCGGATAATACAACGTGAGCGGACTATCTCATCGCATTTGTAATGTATTCAAATCCCTTTGTTGGAAGAAATCATATATTCATCCCGAAATAATTTTTCGCCATGCAAATTGCCTTACTTTCCGTACGGTTCACGTTCCACCAAAGAAATTTATTAACTAAATAGGCTCGAACGACTTTGTATGGCAATGAATTAGCAGTAATTCACTCTGAATTGTTACCCATTCATTTATATTTCTAGTGTGCCACCGAAAAAGTTCCTCGTTATTTATGTCGCCAGAAGTTTATCTGCATATTTCAGGTTATCATTACGAAGGAGTTAACCCTGAGAAAGGAATATTATTTGCATGATTTTTTTTTGCGAATGCCACGTTTAAAGTAGAGACTAGTATAAAAACTTTGTTGAGATTTATGCTGAGCTGGGAATATATTATTAAGCCGCAAACTTATTATTCCTATTATTTTCTATGAGAAAAACCACTCGAATTTATTCCGTAAAATTTTCGAAGTTGTGGTCATTTTCCTTCGTTATTTTCTGTCATCAATTAGCTGTCAAGGGTACCCAAAGAGGCAGATGGAAGATCTGACATAAATACTATACAGGTATCAGTTTTCTTTCTGAAAACGTTACACTGAAGACTCTAAAGGGTACAATAGTCAGTATGAAGAGAGATCCACACATTTCGTAAAACGGGCTCGATTTGCTTCTCTCAAAATATATTGAAGGGAAGATGAAAAGTTGCCAAAGCAACATTGTTCGATCAGAACCGAAAGAGGCGTTCCGCCTATCCTTTACGGATGAAATGTCATCCTGGAGAAGATTATGATTGCCACTCTGGAGTATAACATCATTGCTACAGCCGGTAGTGGCATCCCACCGTATGGTATTCTCTCACCATTAGTGTGGGCGATCCTGCTGGAGGCTAGATAGACCCTTCTAAGGATAAGCGAAAATCTGGTTACGGTCATTACACAAAAATACGTTCATTGAAGTGCTCAAAACCCCCATCTCTCATAACAGTACAAAAAGCTTGTAGAAGCCAAATATCTGGAATGGGAGGTCATTTTCGAAGTACAAGGGACTGATCTTCGAAATGATTGCCTACGACAGCCTACGATTTTACCTATATGAGATTCGTATGAATGGTGAGAGTGGCAAAGGCTATTTTTTTAAGAAACTTTCCTCAGTGTGAAGATACTCTTTGTTATTCAAATCGAAGAATTTTCCACATAATCGGTGGACGCTGGACGAACAGTTCGGTATTTTGGAAAATTCTGCACTACAGGTTTGAATGTTTCCATTAGATCAAGAATGAAGAGTCTGCGACAGAATATCTTCATGGCCTAAGGATATCTGACACTATCAAATTTTCTTTCTGGAAAAGTTTCTTGATAACACGTTCCATTATCGTAGATGTTTGGAATGACACGGTACTAATTGTCTTCGGAATTATAAAGACGATACAACGATACAATTTGGAGTTATGATTTCGAAGTTGTGATTGGTTAACTATAATCGATTCCAACGATCCGAACGAGTGCTTCTCCATGGAGTCCTCACCATTTAGTAGCAGGGCCACGAAGCCTGTGAAGTCTATGGAATCTAAACTCCAAAAATGTGCATCAGTTTGAACTCATGCAGAAATTTGAGAAAATGAAAGTTTTAGAATATTGCCTCTGAATTCAGTTCGATCAATCCTTATTATCTAAAACATGTATTTTGTTGCCTTTCTTTACCATATAAAACCGATATTTTCTCCCACAACTGGTTCATCTATGAAAGTTAAAAGATGGAAATGAACAAATTACTAAAAATAAAACAAAAAACTCGATTGCAAAGAATTTCACTGAAAAAAAATAATTTTTCCTAAATTTTTGAGTCCTATGCAGCGTTTTTTGTTCAAAAATCCGTAGGCGTTCATTCGGATCAGGACTCGCGGATGTGAAATTTCCCATATAATCCGAATCTGCAATAAAAAAGATGGTTTTGTATTCGAAATTTCAAAGTTGGGTCTCATATCTCGTTTAATTAATATGCACTCAAATTGGAAACATTCTTCAATTTTCTTTCGGTCCCCGTCTGAAGAAACAATGTGCTAGTACTTGCGAATAGTATAATACAATATATAGAAAGAAATAATATAAGGGTATCGAAATACGGATAACTCAGATTAAATCGACTCAAAATTCAAATATGTATATCGTTTATATAATACTTCTCACACTACTCGATGATAATCAATTGGAACTAAAATAAAGAAATTTATATGAAACGTGCTAAGCCATAGAGAAGTCCATAGTCCACCTTACCTTCATAATCACTCATCCTCTTTTCCATTAGATGCAGAAAGGATTACTGGTATCCATCAGGCGAAAATGCTGATATCCATTCATTAAATAGGGTTCATTCTAGATGATTATAGGTTAAAATTCAGAATTCAGTACCTAATGAAGTAACCTGAAGGTACATCGAAGTGCTCATCAGATAACTGTTGCTAGTCAAACATCGACTTTCAGTTTTCAGAAACGAGATCAATAGGGCTGTCGAAATACGCTGTTCATGAGTTAAATTTATTGGCGTATCAAAAATTATCCAACAAATTATAAACATTTTAATGTAAATAGGTCATTAGATCTTAATCATAAGAAATTATTGTGAATAAGCTTTCATATGCGTAACAATTATTTCACCTCAATCAAAAATAATCAATTATTCAAATCGTAATCCTAATTATCTTCACTTGATTAAGGACTGGTTCTACTAGTTCGAGACAAGAAATCCAATCTCTTTCTATCCCCCAAGGTAGGGAACATCTTAAGGCTATGTATGCAGATGGAATAAAATAGAAGATGAGCAGTTCCACGAAAGTTCAAGAAGGTTTTGTTCGAATGAGTAACAATTTCGGCAAGGATTTATTGAAAATTTTCACCACGAAATCATTTTTCTAGTTTGATCTTAATTGAAAAACTGTGACAATGATTGAAAAATGAATGCGGTTATATTTTGACCAGAATGTTCGAGTTCGAGTATACATAATGAGGTCTATTTTTTATATGTTCGGTTAATCTAATTTTGAAGGCCCTAGTGGTCATACCTCTGTAAAAGGCAGGACAATTGTTGCAGGAAATCTTATAAATATGTACCGCTTTTAGCTGGTTTCCTTTTTGCGTTTATTATTATTATTTGAACTGGGGTCGTTATGGCTCAGTTAGCATTCCGGGAACTGCGACCACATAGATCTTTTGTTCTGTACCCTACTCATTCATTGAAACCCAAGAAGGTCGTCGATGAGACTGACAACATCCTTAGGAACCTTGGCCGTTACCTTATGGGTATCCAGGACCGGTTTCCTAATATGAATGGTTCTTAGACCAGCCAGCTTTGGACACTTGCATACCATTCAGCTGTTTCTGCCTCTGATCCACAGAGCCTACAAATCTCGTCTGTTGGCTTCCCCCATACGGTACAAAAGATGTCAGGAGACCTACCAGCTCAGCTCGTCACATCTTCAGGAGCCTACTGGTATAGGTCGGTGAAATCATCACGAATTTCTTGGACTGAGTAAGTCCTGAAGTGTTTCTCTATAGGGTTATTCAGTTGTCCAACTCCCATTCTTGAACAGCTGCCTTATATTGGTCTTTTCCAAGCCCACAGAAAGGCTCAGGTCGAGCAGGTGTTAACCTTGATGCACTTTTCATTTCCTTCAACACCACAGTGCCCTGGTCTTGCGTATATTATTAACTAGCTGGCCCGGCGAACTTTGTTCCGCCTAAGTGAATTTCACAAATCGTAATCACCGGTGATCGGAGATCCTCAGCTTGGTTCTCTGATTTTTAAACTATCGAATCGAGTTGATTCTATATCAAGCTCCGATCACCGATGATTACGCTTTGTGAAACCCACCTACTAATCATTGCTATTTTTTAAGCAGGAGATAAATTAGGCAAAATATACAAAATTTTAGTAACATAACTGTTATTCGCACGGAAAGAATTCTCTTTATTTAAGCGGTATCTTATTATTGTTGAACATATAATTTGTCTTTGAATGCTTTTTCTTATAGCCGTACCTGAATAAAAATGTAAATCTCGATCGAATTATATGGATGAGAAATAGTTCCAATGATTAATTACCTCTGATCACTGTAGAAACCATTTTAGTTTTGCCGATACAACGCTGAAAATTCGAATTGAAGTACTTTGTCTATGGTACTTTAATCTCACTTCACAGAATACAAATACGCTAAGACGTTTTCTTATTCTTCTTCTTGACTAAGACATTTTTGTTTTGGTTCACAGCACAGAGTTCGAGGCAATTCAAATTAAGCACTATTTGTTTACATCGCCATCTAACGGGGAGAATGTCAAATAAAGTACCTACGAATAAGCTGTAGCGTAACTGTAACTGTAGCGACACCTAGTGGCCTTATTCAAAAGAAGAAAAAACATTTCCTGTATAAGTACAATTTTCATCCATTTTTTCAAAGTTTCATTGTATTTTATAATAACCAGACCGTAGACAAATCCGTATATGAAGTTTCATAACAATTAGTCCAGTCCGTCCGATCTCGAGTTGAATGCTGTAACCAACATCTTTCTTTTATATATATAGATAATCATGCGTTTGAGAGATGTGTAATGTAAAATGTTGACAAGGATAGGTCAAAATCAACAAGAAGAAAATGTAATATGCCGTTGTGACCAGAGAAGTAAGGGATAGCGAAATATTTCATTTTTCATGGAGTTTGGAATATTATCGACAAATTGTGCAGTATAGCAATTATTGACTGCAATTTCATAAATGATCTTAAGTTGACTTTGGTAGAGGTCGTTGAAAGTGGGTTAGTCGATTCACTCGATTCGACAGGAAGTGAAAAGCTGTCTTCTTGATCTGAGGTGAATGGTAGGAGAAATGGGGGATCACAATTCCAGTCTGAGGTGGTTTTCCAAATATGTTGTATTTGAATGAGTTATCTACATAATCGACAAAAAGATTCGCTTGGAGACCGCTAAGGAATGATCCTATGGGTAGACTGATGTTGGTGTGCGGCTGTTAGAATGGGTACATTTTCGATTTATACTTTCTCCGCGAGTCGAATGCGCAACTCTCTTGGACTGCCACCCTTGAGGACTAGAAGATTTCATGCAGATGTGATATTTATTGCAAAACTCTTTCAGGTTCTTTTGTACTCCCCTGACTTGTTATCACAGTTCAATTCATATGTTCCCTGTAGACCCATCCGTGAATTTAGAAAAGTTCAGTTTTTCTTGTGTTTCACAATTCTAGTGATTTCGATTCATTCGAATTACATTCATTTAAGAACATTCGTTTGTGCGAATTTAGTTCGAAAAAGACTGTTACCAGTGGCGTGGTTATTATTCTGCCACAAGGATAAGTGTTCCTACTTTGACATTTTTAGCAACGGATTTTAACGTCATCAGCTTCATTCCATGTTCGTTTGTCGAGCTCGATCACTCTGTTAATGGAATTAGGAGTAACCGACGAGATCTGGTTGGTCGTTTTGCTGAAATAGGTAAGACCTTGCAATTGTTAATTTGGGTGCATTTATCCTTTCATTTGTGTTGGGTTTCAATAAAACCTTATAAATATATACAGTCCATTAGCTCTCTTATTTTTTCATTCAGAAATTTGGTAGATTTCTCATTCAGTAAAATTGAACCGCACTTCAGTTGGTTAACTGAAATTCTACCCAACACGTATTGGTTTGATCTATTTCGACCCGCCCAATCAAGAACCAATTATTGCTTTCATTCTCCGGTTTCCAGAATAATGCGAAACGCCAATGTCGTGGACTCCTTGGGAGTTGACATATTTCATGACTCTATTTCGAGATTGAGGAGAGATTTGAGGTACCTGATTGAACTGTAATATCTCGAATTTATTTGTATTGATGCTCTTGAGCTTTTTTCTGTTGATTTTATTTTATCATATACATGTTCTCAATATTTACTAATAATTGTGTTATGCTGCATTGGTTTGTGTTCATTTGATTTTCTTCTTGTTACTAAAAAGGTCATGTACCGTTAATAAATAAATAAATAAATAAATCAACAGCAGTATTCTATTGCTGTTATTGGCCTCATGGGGATACGATTTGATACATTTGGAGCAAAACGATCCATCCCTTAGGATGACAATATGATCCTAGGGATTATGCCCCTTCTCCAGGTGGGATGGATTTCTCAATAGATGACAATTAATCAATTCAAATGTAGTTCTCTTAGTGCCGGTTGGAATATATTTTATTTCCAAACGTTCGATAACAACGTCAGTTCTCGCCTGACAGGATCATCGAAAAGTTCTATTTCTCCGCCTAGGCGGAGAAATATTTACTTTTCCCTCCGGCGACAGGAAAAGTGTCGCTACGAAAAAGATTACTTGGTTACCATGAACATATATGCATAGAATATAAAAACTTCCAATTCAAACGTCATTTTCATTTGATAAAGTTACATATTAAATGTACAATTTTCATGAATTTGAAAACGTTTGGAAATAAAATAGCATATTTCATTCGGAGAAGAAGTGACTTTTCGTGGCTCGCTCCGTTCGGCGGATAATCTCAAGCTCGCCACAAAAAGGGACAATTCTCCTCCTAATGAAATAATATACTATTTCCGTATGCCGCTGTCTATTCGCCTTAGCTTTTACGCTTTTTACGCCTACTAGGATCTACCCTTCGAATCAAATTTCGTTGGTGCGAATCGCGTCTATTGGTAATGCTGCACGAAAATGTCATGTAATTAAGCGACATCAAATATGAATCAGTATGCAATTTCTCTCTGAGGGTTTTTCCGCTCCTGAGTAAAACGCCGACATATGTGACAGAAAAATGTCAGAAAATAACTAACAATCGATACCTTTACCTATATTCAACACGAAAATGTGTCTGTGTAACTGGAAAGTAATAATGTATCGCACATTCAATATATGTAATCATTTTTGGTTGAACAGATTGATCATTTCATTACAAGCCAATCGAATTATAAAGGCATAAATTCATTTTCTCCAATTGGAATATGACAGTAGCCCTCATTAAACTGCGATTCCGAATTTTGGAACCTTGAATAATAAATCTCTAATTAATTGATAGACCCGCTTCACATCAACCAATATATTCAAATTTCGATTAGAAAAAATTGGTTCAGTTCATGTGCCAATAAGTGATAAATATTCCACTTCACTTGAGGCGAAATCAAATTCGCAATCCTAGTATTTCTCAATCCTGAGTATTTGAGGAGAAAATTCGAAGATATAATAAAAGTCGATAGTAAAGCGAAAGCAATAAACTCTCAGAACGCAGTATTTACTATCAATTTATTTCATTTCTATATGAAGATGGTTCGGTAGGTACCTAATGTTTAGATCTTTGATTGCATAAGTTAGAATTTTTTCCAATATTATTTGCATTTCACGGGATATTCAACTCCAATTTGGCATAGATATAGGTAACATGCCAATATCGATTTGCAAATTCACAGGGTGATATTTTTTGCAGAACACCTTGTTGTTTTTAGACTGAACTTATTCATGCTCTCTAGTAGATTTATCGTATACTCAATTCACTTTTATAAAGTATCGCGGTTGGCCAAGTTTTAGGTTTATCAAGTTTTTTTTTATATATTATACCACTAGAGATGGAATTTTGCCGGCAAAATTTCTCGATTGTAATATGAAAGTTTGTTGTTCGGAAATTTCGCGAATGACAATTGTATCAAAATCACGAGCCGTCAGGCGAGTGATTTTGGAAAAAATGTCATGAGCGAAATTTCCGAGAAGCAACAAACTTGCATATTACAAGAGAGAAATTTGACCTGCTTAAATTTCATCTCGAGTGGAACTCGGCATGACTATTTCACGAGAAAATGTCTAACATTAAGTAATATGGTCACATTTGACACGGATTGCGCTATTTGGCAAATTAGAAGTCATAGATTAACTAAACGTTGTTTGTTTTCTCTATTATATTCATTTCCGAAGCTATCTATGAAATGGAGAAACGGCAAGAATTTTATCGCTGAAAAACCAACTTGTAGGTTTGCCGGTTTGAAAGTTTTGTCGAGATGAAACGATCGTTGCTAAGGAAACTTCCTCACTAAAAATGGAAAGGGTGGAATAGTCGTATGTAATACCACTAGAGATGGAATTTTGCCGGCAAAATTTCTCGATTGTAATATGAAAGTTTGTTGCTCGGAAATTTCGCGAATGACATTTGTATTGGAAAAAATGTCATGAGCGAAATTTCCGAAAAGCAAAAAACCTGAATATTACAAGAGAAAAATTTTACCTGCTTAAATTTCATCTCGAGAAGTATTCGGCATGAGTATTCCACGAGAAAATAGGGTAATATGTTCACTTTTGATGCGTATTGCGCTATTTGGCAAATTAGAATTCATCATAGATTAATTAAACCACTAAACGTTGTTTGTTCTCTCTATGATATTTATTTCCGAAGCTATCTATGAATTCGAGAAACGTTAAAAATTTTGTCGCTGAAAAACCAACATGTTGGTTTTGCCAGCTTGAAAATTTTTTCGGGATGAAACGATCGTTGCTACGGAAAATTCCTCACTAAAAATGAAAAGAGTGGAATAGTCACCTGAAAAACTCGTAGGTTGGCACTTGTGAATGACATTTAAATGAGATGGAGTTTGGTGACTCAAAGACGAACGCATATCCTGAATGAACTAATTTTGAAAATTTGAAAAACTACAAAATAATTTTATACGGGCAGAATGAGGTACTACCCTCCACGCCAGTTCTACTTCCACTATACTTTTCGTCGCGAGGATTTCTCGAATTGTGAGCACGGCATGATCTCAATCGACTAGGTTGGACTCACCGATTATGAATCCGCTGTAATATTCAATAATGTCCGTCCGGCCGGCCGTAAACACGATAACTCTTGTTCGGCTAAACCTAGAGACTTGAATTTATGAGGGTAGGTTTGGATCTCGAATGCGGCGTGCAAAATTTCTCCCAGATCACTCAACCAGAATCATATTCAATGATAACGAATGATTTACAAAAAAAAAATATTTCTATCATAACATATAATGGACGATAGCTTTGATACCTGCAGCTGAAATTTTTCGAGAGCTGTCCAAAATTTTTGGGGAATTTCAATATCCCCGTTAAGGGGAGGTGGTACACGTCCGAGCTCGCGAGCTCCCTTCAAAAATTGGGCTTTTTATTTCCATGATATCTCAGTTCGTATTCGGCGTAGACCAACATTTTTTTTTTTAATTGAAGCTTAATCATTTCTCTAGAATGTGTATTAAACACTTTTCTGTTTTTCTTCGTATATTAGGAAAAAAACCTGGTGAGCTGTGATTTCATGAAAATCTGGACAAACGATTTTATTTACATGATTTCTCCGTCAATTTTCGGGACAAACGTATGAAATTTTCAGTATAGATGCGGAATGATATTTTGCAGAATCATTGAACGAAAAGTGTGGTGAAGTAGCAGTTACAGATATTTTAAAGCAAGAGGTCTACGATCTCTTCATTTTCTTTCCGTACCAGCCACAGCTGATATATTCAATGATTCAGCAATTTGAACAGGAGGCAAGGTAGGCAGTTCGATCTGAAAAGGTTTTGTTGTTGATCATCTAAACTTTCGTCCTATCGCGATTGATATCCCCAAGACAATGGTGGTACCTGCTTGAAGTTTCGATCTGTCTATTAGGCGATAAGTGGATAAGTCTCATTCAAACTGTGCGATGGTATCAGTCAAAATCGTCGACTTGAGATCAAGAAAACTTGAGGCACGATTGAAAAAATAATTAAAATATCGCGTCAACATCATTTTGAAGGAAAACTCTCTTCTGCGGAATTTTTGGCTACATCACTTTCAACTCTAAGCGAGGGTAAGAATCACTACAAAATATTTTAATGGCAAAGATTGAGATTGGTTCCGAAGTCTATCACAATAGCGGGGATATAAGCCATATTGATGTTATTAGATATATGTTCGGTTGGTACACAATTGAGCTTACCACCACAGATTAGAGAGAAGATAAACTATCGAAGTTTAGTTTACCTCCGCTTCAATCTGTGATTGATCTTGCAGCCCTTAGTCTCCATGCGAGCCAAATATTTAATCCGAGATTCAATAAATCAATCGAGATTTCACTAACTATTTCTTAGAACCAAAAGTGGCACTGAATAAATAATAAACTATGTACAGGGTGGCCAGATTTCGATGGATTTGAACTACAACTCCTAAACTATAAAAGATAGAGAAAAAGTGAGATACATGTCGACATATCCCTTTTTTTCGAGAAACAGGAATTGCTGAAAACCCCAAGTTGCTACGTCGTCTAGTTTCCGAGCTACAGGGCGATCATTTTATTTGGTATATTATTATAATTCACTTTAACTTCCGTATTATAGGATCAACGCAATCGAAATGAATACATCTTTAGGGTGCTTTTTTACTTCTTTTCATCGGTACTAACGGATTTTTTGTATCAGCTCAAATTTCGGAGCTATAACAATTTTTTTTTAAATGGAAACCATAGTGGGAAATGATATTTCCAAATTGATCTTTCTTCAACGATTCAAAAATATATATCATGATATACTTCCGAGTTCACTTTTTTCGAAGAAACACTTTTCGTTCAACAAAATCCTAGCAGGCTTTGATTCACTTCCTTCAAAACTGAGGCGGTCATAGAATTTCATATCTTATTTATTTTTACTTGCCAAAATCAATTCAGTTTCATCATTGTTGTATCGTCTGGCGTTTTTAAAGTTCTTATAAGGTCATGTATCGATATCTTAAAATGTCTCAAAGATGTGTTCATTCCGAGAACATAGATCTTATAATACGGAAGTTATAGCCAATTAAAATAATGAACCAAATAACAAAATCGCCTTTAACTCGGAAAATAGACGCCGTAGCAACTTGAGGTTTTCAGCAATTCATGTTTCTCGAAAAAAGAGGATATGACATTAATCTTACTTTTTCTCTATCTTTTATAGTTTAGGAGTTGCAGTACTAAACCATCGAAATCTGGCCACCCTGTACAAACCAACACTCCAAAATCGATACCAAACAATATTTCAGAATCTACTACCATTACTCGTGTGTTTTGTGTATCGTATCCATTTTTACAAAAGTGCCAACAGATCAATGCGAAGTAATAAAAAGAAGAATTACAACATTGGTCTTAACTCAAATGTTAGTATTCTTTCACAGAGGAGTTTCAATTCAAAAATCTAAATTCCTTTTGGGCGGAATTGTTGAATTCAGATATTGATTGTGAAGTTTTCAATAGAAATTACACTCAACTCCCAATGCCACTCAAATCCAACGTGCGTGAAATTGTATCATCCTCATGCAATCTTTTAGGAGAGCTTTCTTTTACAAGACGTGTCTTGAGATGTTGTGTTGAATTCCTTACCTAATAAAAATAAATATCTTGAAATAAAAATGCGAACCGAATAAGTCATTATAAATTCAAAGTTATCTATGAATACTTTGAAGTTGTAGTCAACATTTATTGGAGAAGAGGTAAAAAGTAAACCAATAAATCATTCACAAATAGAATGAAACCAAAAATCCGAAAGAAAAAATCAGCAAACAATTTAAAACATTTTTGTATCGATATATCCGGAATCACGGACGACAGTTGCTGTCAAATTTTCTTCAGCTGTCAATTTTTTTTTTCTGTTGGAGTCTTATTCTGTCAATGGTCGGTCAAATTCGTCTGCCAACCTGATATGGGTTTGCCACCATGTTGGAAATTCTTGTTTTTCTTCGGTACATTGAGAATTATGAAGAAATCATATAACATTCCATTGATATTGACACCTGACACTTAAGAAAGACATTGGTAATCACGAAAAAAAATTCTGTTCTGCAATCAACTGCAAACCGACAAAAGAACTACCTCATTCGACTCCTAATCGTCAATCATTCATACATAAAACATTCACTGGAAGCTATTAAAATATGACTCTCATATCATGAATATATGATCAAAAAGAAAAAACTGTTACCGATTCATCGAACATGTGCGGTCTTTCACCGTTTGATGTACCTACTTCTCGGCCCACCACCTAATTTCTTTGTTGCGTTGAAATCTATTAATACCTATTCTGCATATATTATGGATGAGGTTTTATGTAGTAAAATACAATATATAATAGTAAAGTAAGTAGCCGAAGAAATCATCTTCGTTCTCATAACTGGTTTCAGTCAAATATATCAGTATTGAAACGATTTTTATTTCATGAAAACATAAATCATTTTATTTATTGAATCTCCTGCTGGCTGCATTTGGTTTCGGACGAAGATTTGAAAGTGAAAACCAACAGGGAATATCCATTGACTCGAAAGGAATTATTGTCTATCTGTTTTTATCACAACATTCCAGTTTATCAACTTGATAGGTCCCCAGATCCTGAAGCAATGCAAATTAGAGCCTCTACTAAAACTAACCCAAAAATATCATCTCGTTATTTTCTCGAAGAATGTAAATGCTAATTAAGGAAAGAAATAACGGCATGCAGACAATTGAATATTTTTGAAATTCCGGAAAAAGTCACACACCGTGCAGGAATCGAACCTACGTCTCCCTACTTTCCGGGCATGGGGCCTTGACCACTGGGCTAACGATGCATATGATACTTTTCCCGGAATTCAATATCCTGAGGTTCACCTCATATGTTGGTGAGAGGGGGGATCCTAGTTGGGGAGCAATGATTCACCATCATTGGTCAGGGGATTCCACTTATCCTTCACTCCACGTCATCGAATTTTTCGATTTCAGTTTTAAGATCGGATTTCGGATTCCGACCAATGATGTTATTTTAATAAGCCGAGAATAATACATGAGAATAGTTTAACGTCTGTAAATATAATTAAGGAAAGAAATAACGGCATGCAGACAATTGAATATTTTTGAAATTCCGGAAAAAGTCACACACCGTGCAGGAATCGAACCTACGTCTCCCTACTTTCCGGGCATGGGGCCTTGACCACTGGGCTAACGATGCATATGATACTTTTCCCGGAATTCAATATCCTGAGGTTCACCTCATATGTTGGTGAGAGGGGGGATCCTAGTTGGGGAGCAATGATTCACCATCATTGGTCAGGGGATTCCACTTATCCTTCACTCCACGTCATCGAATTTTTCGATTTCAGTTTTAAGATCGGATTTCGGATTCCGACCAATGATGTTATTTTAATAAGCCGAGAATAATACATGAGAATAGTTTAACGTCTGTAAATATAATTAAGGAAAGAAATAACGGCATGCAGACAATTGAATATTTTTGAAATTCCGGAAAAAGTCACACACCGTGCAGGAATCGAACCTACGTCTCCCTACTTTCCGGGCATGGGGCCTTGACCACTGGGCTAACGATGCATATGATACTTTTCCCGGAATTCAATATCCTGAGGTTCACCTCATATGTTGGTGAGAGGGGGGATCCTAGTTGGGGAGCAATGATTCACCATCATTGGTCAGGGGATTCCACTTATCCTTCACTCCACGTCATCGAATTTTTCGATTTCAGTTTTAAGATCGGATTTCGGATTCCGACCAATGATGTTATTTTAATAAGCCGAGAATAATACATGAGAATAGTTTAACGTCTGTAAATATAATTAAGGAAAGAAATAACGGCATGCAGACAATTGAATATTTTTGAAATTCCGGAAAAAGTCACACACCGTGCAGGAATCGAACCTACGTCTCCCTACTTTCCGGGCATGGGGCCTTGACCACTGGGCTAACGATGCATATGATACTTTTCCCGGAATTCAATATCCTGAGGTTCACCTCATATGTTGGTGAGAGGGGGGATCCTAGTTGGGGAGCAATGATTCACCATCATTGGTCAGGGGATTCCACTTATCCTTCACTCCACGTCATCGAATTTTTCGATTTCAGTTTTAAGATCGGATTTCGGATTCCGACCAATGATGATATTTTAATAAGCCGAGAATAATACATGAGAATAGTTTAACGTCTGTAAATATAATTAAGGAAAGAAATAACGGCATGCAGACAATTGAATATTTTTGAAATTCCGGAAAAAGTCACACACCGTGTAGGGAGACGTAGGTTCGATTCCTGCACGGTGTGTGACTTTTTCCGGAATTTCAAAAATATTCAATTGTCTGCATGCCGTTATTTCTTTCCTTAATTATATTTACAGACGTTAAACTATTCTCATGTATTATTCTCGGCTTATTAAAATAACATCATTGGTCGGAATCCGAAATCCGATCTTAAAACTGAAATCGAAAAATTCGATGACGTGGAGTGAAGGATAAGTGGAATCCCCTGACCAATGATGGTGAATCATTGCTCCCCAACTAGGATCCCCCCTCTCACCAACATATGAGGTGAACCTCAGGATATTGAATTCCGGGAAAAGTATCATATGCATCGTTAGCCCAGTGGTCAAGGCCCCATGCCCGGAAAGTAGGGAGACGTAGGTTCGATTCCTGCACGGTGTGTGACTTTTTCCGGAATTTCAAAAATATTCAATTGTCTGCATGCCGTTATTTCTTTCCTTAATTATATTTACAGACGTTAAACTATTCTCATGTATTATTCTCGGCTTATTAAAATAACATCATTGGTCGGAATCCGAAATCCGATCTTAAAACTGAAATCGAAAAATTCGATGACGTGGAGTGAAGGATAAGTGGAATCCCCTGACCAATGATGGTGAATCATTGCTCCCCAACTAGGATCCCCCCTCTCACCAACATATGAGGTGAACCTCAGGATATTGAATTCCGGGAAAAGTATCATATGCATCGTTAGCCCAGTGGTCAAGGCCCCATGCCCGGAAAGTAGGGAGACGTAGGTTCGATTCCTGCACGGTGTGTGACTTTTTCCGGAATTTCAAAAATATTCAATTGTCTGCATGCCGTTATTTCTTTCCTTAATTATATTTACAGACGTTAAACTATTCTCATGTATTATTCTCGGCTTATTAAAATAACATCATTGGTCGGAATCCGAAATCCGATCTTAAAACTGAAATCGAAAAATTCGATGACGTGGAGTGAAGGATAAGTGGAATCCCCTGACCAATGATGGTGAATCATTGCTCCCCAACTAGGATCCCCCCTCTCACCAACATATGAGGTGAACCTCAGGATATTGAATTCCGGGAAAAGTATCATATGCATCGTTAGCCCAGTGGTCAAGGCCCCATGCCCGGAAAGTAGGGAGACGTAGGTTCGATTCCTGCACGGTGTGTGACTTTTTCCGGAATTTCAAAAATATTCAGTTGTCTGCATGCCGTTATTTCTTTCCTTAATTATATTTACAGACGTTAAAACTGAAATCGAAAAATTCGATGACGTGGAGTGAAGGATAAGTGGAATCCCCTGACCAATGATGGTGAATCATTGCTCCCCAACTAGGATCCCCCCTCTCACCAACATATGAGGTGAACCTCAGGATATTGAATTCCGGGAAAAGTATCATATGCATCGTTAGCCCAGTGGTCAAGGCCCCATGCCCGGAAAGTAGGGAGACGTAGGTTCGATTCCTGCACGGTGTGTGACTTTTTCCGGAATTTCAAAAATATTCAATTGTCTGCATGCCGTTATTTCTTTCCTTAATTATATTTACAGACGTTAAACTATTCTCATGTATTATTCTCGGCTTATTAAAATAACATCATTGGTCGGAATCCGAAATCCGATCTTAAAACTGAAATCGAAAAATTCGATGACGTGGAGTGAAGGATAAGTGGAATCCCCTGACCAATGATGGTGAATCATTGCTCCCCAACTAGGATCCCCCCTCTCACCAACATATGAGGTGAACCTCAGGATATTGAATTCCGGGAAAAGTATCATATGCATCGTTAGCCCAGTGGTCAAGGCCCCATGCCCGGAAAGTAGGGAGACGTAGGTTCGATTCCTGCACGGTGTGTGACTTTTTCCGGAATTTCAAAAATATTCAATTGTCTGCATGCCGTTATTTCTTTCCTTAATTATATTTACAGACGTTAAACTATTCTCATGTATTATTCTCGGCTTATTAAAATAACATCATTGGTCGGAATCCGAAATCCGATCTTAAAACTGAAATCGAAAAATTCGATGACGTGGAGTGAAGGATAAGTGGAATCCCCTGACCAATGATGGTGAATCATTGCTCCCCAACTAGGATCCCCCCTCTCACCAACATATGAGGTGAACCTCAGGATATTGAATTCCGGGAAAAGTATCATATGCATCGTTAGCCCAGTGGTCAAGGCCCCATGCCCGGAAAGTAGGGAGACGTAGGTTCGATTCCTGCACGGTGTGTGACTTTTTCCGGAATTTCAAAAATATTCAATTGTCTGCATGCCGTTATTTCTTTCCTTAATTATATTTACAGACGTTAAACTATTCTCATGTAAATGCTAATATCACTGTTATGTATATGCTTTCGCAACTAAATCTCTGTGAATTAGAGCCTCGATCAAAACTGAACCAAGAATATGTTCCTGAATGAATGTTAAGGCTAATAGCACGATTATCGTTATGCCATTGCAGCGAGAAAAATTGGCAAAATGGAGAATATTGACAGTATTTTTCTTTCTAGATCTGATTTTTTGAAAGTAGGAAAAGAAATAGGCACAAAAACATCGTGCCAAAAAGTAACATAACACGTCAATAATTCTTGTACGAAAAATTATTAAGGCGAAGTATCACCTTTTGAATCGTGGTAAATCTCCCTTCAAAAAGTTGTCACTCTATTTCACGAGTAACTACCCTAATTTACGACGTAGAGACTTGATTTTTTTTTTAATTGAAGTTGAAGAACGTCCCTAGGGCAATTAGTTTTCTTTTTTTCGATTTATTAGTTTTTCAAGTAAAAAAAACAGGTTGAACTTCAGCGTTCTGGAAACTACACTTAATGATTTTTTTTCGACGGTTATTCATCATTTTTTGAAAAAAATCGCAACTATTTGCCCTCGGCAATTTAATCTCCTATAAACTACAAAAATGTTCATGATGATTAGTTCAAAAATATAGCTTGTACTCATGAAAAACGAAAAACATATTCAATAACCCAAATATTGCAGAGATCTAACGATTACCCTGGTTTTTTAATTGAAAAACTAATTAAATCGGAAAAAAGAAAAATATTTACCCTCGGGACATTCTTCAACTTCAATTTGAAAAGAAAATCAAGTATCTACGTCGTAAATTAGGGTAGTTACTCGTGAAATAAAGAGACCACTTTTTGAATGGAGATTTACCACGATTCAAAAAGTGATTTTTCATGTTGCTGAAGAATCTTTCAATGTTATCCAGAAAATTGCAGAATACTGCGAAACAGTTGAACTTCTTGAACACATCTTGTAAATCATTCGACAATTTGGGGAAAAAACTAGTCTGCAATTTTCTGTTGTTCAGCTCAGTTTTTGGGTTGAGATGCACATTCCTGCTGTATCTGTATGATGAAGCTCCCTTCATGGACAAGCTACTTGTTAAATTAGAGACAACAAATATATATTTGGCTTTCTACACCCTGTAGTTTTTACGCCCTGGTTCCCATGTAAATATTATCTTGTAATATTCAGAGAACTTCGTGGAGAGAATCTATGAAGAATTGGTATTCTTCCTGAATTTCGGTAGGTTACAGGGTATAGGCCACAAGGAACAACTTCCTTGGTAATGAGTTCCAAAGCCTCGCTCGTCGTTTGATGAACGATTCTTCGAAAAGAGATGTAGGTTTCCGAAGTGACCACGAAGGGTGTGTGGAATGAACTTACCGTGATAATTCAGAAGAAGCATTAACCATGAAAGAATCTATAAAATGGAGACCGATCGCTAACTCTTCTACGGTGTTCCAGAGTAGTGGGGCAGTTGGCAGTAGAGGCATCACCGACGAGACGAATTTTTGGACAGAATCCAACAATTTCAGGACATGTTTAGGTGCCGCACTCTGAACATGGAAACAGTTCTCTAGGACGAATCGGCGCCTTATCTATATATATAAAAGAAAGATGTTGGTTACACCATTTATAACTCGATATCGGATGGACTGTTTGTTATGAAACTTCATATATGGATTCGTCTACGGTCTGGTTATTATAAAATACAATAAAACTCTGAAAAAATCGATGAAAATTTTACTTATACAGGAAATGCTTTTTCTTTTTTCGAGTGAGGCCACTAGGTGTCGCTACAGTTAGACAGCGATGTAAACATATAGTGTGTAATTTGGGTTGCCTCCAACTCTGCGCTGTTGACCAAAGCCGAAATGACTTAGCGTTAGATTAAAGATCTCTTAAATGATGAGATTTCATTGAGATATGTCTGATATGAGAGTAGTTTCGTTCTTACCACTTCAGGTGGCGCTATTCAGACATTATGACTGATTATTATTAGTTATTTTCACATCTTTATTTATTCAAAATAACGTAATCGTGAAGGTATTGACATCAATTACTGTATAATTTGCATAGAACTCTATCACAGTGAATTTTTATCGAAATTTCAAGTAAATCGCATTTTGTCGATCAGTTTCAATCGTGGAGTTGTCCATTATTCTCATCTTTTCTCATGATTTTTGAAATGTTTTTGAATTTCTGTTTGGGTAATAAATATATTTGCGGAAATAACTGAATCCAAAATAGCCATAATTAGTAATTGACATTATTATATTTGTGTTTCTGTTCTGTGTGACAGCTCATATCCATGGAAACATGGAAATCTCGCCCAAGGGTGGATATAGCTTTTTTTTCATGGGGGGAGGGTAATAACGATTGAAAATCAGGTACACAATGTATGAAATATTTTATGTGCACCACATTGTGTAACTTTTTCTAAGGACTTCGATACTCATGGGGGGTGATCTGAGTTTCATCTAGCATCAACTCGATTTGACAATTCAAAAACCAGAGAACCAAGCCGTTGATCTCCGATCACCGGTGATTACGATTTGTGAAATTCATCGTAAGTATCATTTAGGCGTAACAAAGTTCGCCGGGCCAGCTAGTAGATTATAAACAGCTGACTGGAAGTGAAATGGCTCCTTGCACTAAAGAGAAAGCAAAGTTTCTGGGATGCACGTTGAGGCTATTGCCAAAAGCGACACTAAGAATCGAGATGGATGATTTCAATGGTATGGCTACTCCTGACAAACTTATATTGGGTCAGTGAAAACAGCTCTTCTATAGATGAAAGACTTGCTTGTTTCTTGCGTTAGCATTAAATTCTACCGAGTTATTGGATTACCTTTTGAAAACTGTTGCCAAGTCCATATTTATGCTATCAACAATTCTTTCTCGTTCGTGTATGATTTGGCGGGTTGATATTGAAGCCCAGAAAGATGAGGTGGTAAAGGAGGGTATACTATCATCAGCGAAACAGTGCACTGGACAGCAAATTGACGTTGACGTGAAGCAGAAGAAATGTTGGTGCTGGAATAGATCCATGCGTAAGACCAGCAGGGTTAGGGTCAGATGAAACTTAATCGAGCACTACATTGAGAGATCTGTTTGAATCTCTATGTTTTGTATCTATTGTATATCAATTAATGCGAGAAAACTGCAATCTTAGTCACAAAGAATACCATTATTAATTTCATACACCTATCTCTATGTAACATACACACATTTAATAAAATTCTATCGGTCCCTATGACCCGTATAACACCAATGCGATTGCTATCGTGGAAATGTATTCTAGATCAAATAACACAACTTTTCGCTTCTACTGATCACCGTTTACGAGATTCCAATAACGAAACTCGCATTTCAGCCACCCTTCACGAAGTGTTTTTATCTAATCGAACCCAAGCGTTTTTGCCTAATCCAAACTCAAGCGTTTAAACTGAATTAGCAGGTAGCTGCTAGCTGAACCAACAAGAGGTTTGTTTTTGTACATATTAGGCATTCATGACAGTTAAATTATGTGTGAGATGGAGGGCAGCAGATAAGATTGATGAGATGTGCATATTAAGTAGCATTGATGTTTACCTATCATCCTCTTAGGCAAAAGTTAAAGATATCAATACTTCGATGGCGCCATAGCGGATTAGGTATTTATATTATTCATCACTCATCCCTACTGACAAGCAATCTCTGTTTCGGTTGCCCGAACACGTTTTTCTACATGTTATGGTGTCTCAAAGCTCCCAAACAACGTAATGGGTGCTAAATGATCAGTCGAATTTGCATGCGCGTGTATCTACAAGCGGCGGGAAATGCCTGTGAGATTTAATCCATCTTGTTTGACCATGGCCACGATGAATTCTGGAAAATAAAGGGTTTCTCAATGAGATTTCAGTGTTCAATGCAACATGGTTTCTTGTTGTAAAGCATTTATTGGTTTGAGAAACATACATTAGGGAATTATGTATGGAATAAAATATCTTGTGAATGGCGGCCATACCTGCATATAGGTACCCGGTTGACGAAAGTTACAATGACGTTATTGAAAATATGTAGTGGTATTTCACTGATACAGTGTCTTAATTCGGCTTATTGGTATAAACCCCACAGCTAGAAGTCTAGGCGTTAAATAGCAAGAGCGTGGAGGCCAATTCTGGTCACCAAATCGGAAAATGACACGACCAGCAGCCAACTCGTGAGAGGTCATCAATGTTTCACGGGCGGTATGACTTTTGACACCGTCCTGCTGAAACCACATGACGTCAAGATCAATAGCTTCCAAATGTTCTTCCGTGTAATGCTTCATGTTTACTCCCACTGTCAACTTTCGATCTACCACGTCATAATCATGTGACAACTGTCAAACATGGCGCTCTTATTGAAACACCCTTTATTAGGAATCAGATAGATGGGAGGATCGTAGAAATACGAAGATGTACATCTCAAAGTCTGTATACTTGAAGGAATATCGTTAGGCCTCGGTTCCTCTTTACCTATCCTTCACTGTGTATTGCTACCTTCTAATTTATAAGATTATACGATAAATTATGGTGATGGAGACCAAATAGTGTGTTTTGGGACCAAATATCTTCTCATATAAGAGACGATTTAACGAGCGACCACAATAATTCAACGTATAGTGAGCTTTGACTGATGTGAAATGTTGTATACGAAAGTTGTGAGCAGTAAATTTTCACAGCCCACCAGACGTCGAACTAATTTGATTGCTTGTTATTTATGAAACTTCATGCGACAGCAAGAATATTAACAATTGGCACCAATAAATCAACGAGTGGCATGAAAACTAAGGAAGTTTCAATGTTTCAGAATATCACATCGGTCTATTAATTGATTTCGTATAAAAATGTTAAGAATTTTTGAGTTCGAAACCTAATTTCTATGATTGGCAAGACATGTTCTCCCAACGAAATGTATTATTCAACATTTGGACCAGAGAAAAAGTATCCATAATTGTTAATTGGCCTCTTGGAAGTTTGTATTCATCATATTTGGGTCCACACAAATTGCAAGGGTTAAGGTGGGCGTTCAATGTAGTGTGTTTTTATTTTTCAAGTTGCATTTGATAATGGTTTCACTTCGAGAACTCAAATTTTGTGGGTAAACTCAGAAAGGATTGGAGTTCTTAATGAAGTTCATTTTTTTTTTTCAAAAATAGAAGAAAATGCTTCTGTTTTATTTCAAACGGAAGACTCAAGAAAATAGTTCAACTTCCGATTAAAAGTGAATCTACAGATGATTTCGTTCAGGAAAACAACTTGAAATACGGAATTGGCAGATAATGGCCAAATTCAGATATATGGCAGGAAATAGTTCCTACTTTACCCACATATTCACTAATTTCATAGTTCCGCGATAGAGAGCGCCATTGTACATTCCATTTATTATATATTCATAGAACTTATTGTGACCATGTATGTTCTATGGAGATATTCTATAAAATGGAATATCTCCACAGAACCTACATCATCACTATAAGTTCTATGAATATCTCTCTACATGAATGAAATATACAATGGCGCGCTCTATCCGAAAATCGCCGAACTATGAAATAAGTGAATTTGTGGGTGAAGCAGGAACCCTTTCCCGCCATAATTTAAATTTGGCTATTCTCTGCCAATTCCGTATTTCAAGTTGTTTTTCTGAACGAAATTAGCTGTAGATTCACTTTTAATCGGAAGTTGAACTATTTCCATGGGTCTTTCGTTTGAAATAAAGCAGAAGCTCCAGTTTTCTCATTTTCTCATATTTTTGAAAAACAAAAAGAGAACTTTCAAAATGAAATCGATGTCAATATTTCATTAAGAACTCCAATCCTTTCTGAGTTTACCCACAAAATTTCAGTTCTCAAAGTGAAGCCATTTCCAAATGCAACTCGAAATAAAAACACACTACATTGAACGCCCACCTTAAGAATGTTTCATAGAATTTGGGTAGCCAATTATGAGTCCATGGAAATTGAGATCATACAGAAGCAGTCTTCTAAAAGACAACGTAGCCCTCACTGAAATAGATGATATCCTTGTCCAACCGACAATTGAACTGTTATAGGCTCGGTTATAGATAATTGGACAAAATAAATAAAAATTAGTTAGTCATTTTTGTTTTGTATTCTTTGCCATGAACAGGAAACTCGGTTCCGTGCAGTGATTCTGCTGTAAAGGAAGGATATTCCAAATACCTGAAAGCACAGAGCAAGGACCATCAGCCAACCCTAAGTTTGTTTAGATACTGATGCATTCAGAATGAAGCTAATTATTTCTAACGAGGAGGAGCGTTGGTTTCTATCAGAATGAAGTCGTGTTTGGAGAGCATTTCCGCATAGCCAGGCATTTGATTTATGTTCAGTTTCGCGGTCACCTTCCATCGTTGTGTTTCCAGAACGCAACATGGTATTTATAAACACCTTCAACTACCAAACTTTGCCGCAGGGAGTTGTTTGGGGAGATAGTGAGGAATTTTCAGACAAATGTGCAGGAATGTGAGAGTACAATAATCCAATATTTTGATCAATTTTTCAAATCTCACTTGATTCATTGACAAATGCATATCGTTTCAGCACGAGTCATTGCAAAATACGTGCACTAATTCTGATAAAACCCCCATAAGGTCTAATAAATCAGAAGTCATTCAGAGTTGGGCCATGTTCAATTCTCAAGTTTTATATTCTTTGTATTGATGAAGGCTTTCACTGCCAAATTTAACTTCAAATTTAGAATATAGGTGGTCCAATAAGGACAGAATTTCATCTAACGTTTCGCCTACAACTGCGGTTGACGCATCCAGAGGAGAAACCTCAGTTCCTAGCCACTTCTCGATTCCCCGATAGCAGGAGAGCATCCAGTAAGAGAGTGTGATTGTTAAATTTGTCTTACCAAGTGGGTGAATCTAGGGACCAGCTGGAGATGTAAGTGGGTCCTTATTTGACAACTTAGGTTCCTAACTAAGTATTTCAATAGTGAGGAATTTTGTATGAGCTGAAAGAATTTTTGTTTCTTTGGTAGTTTGGTTGAGAAGTTGTTAATAATGGTTGAAAATGGATAGTTAATTCAAATTGTTCATTATATAAAAATATACAATTGGTATCAAGTGAGAATCTGTCACGGTTATCAATTGCGATTTAATAAAAGAAGTATTGTCAGAAAAATAATATTTCTCAATGAAAAAAGATATTCTTGAAATAATTCATCTATCTCCCTGAGAATTTTCGGGAATATCCTTATCAATTGAGATTTTCAATCATGTCAAATTCTCCATCGGGTCATGTCACGGTCGCCAAATGTTGATAATCGGAGAATTCTTTCTAACACTGCATCTCTCTGAAAGAATTCCCCGATTATCAATAGACTTTATAGATGATTTAAATTTCATATTTGATTATTATGATGAAGATTTTATAAATTAGAGGTGATCATACAGGGTGTTATTAAATATATGTATCAACAATCAACTGCAGATTCCGTATGGGAAATATTTTTTTTCTTTTTCTTTTTTCCTCTGAGATACAGGGTGTCAAAAATTTATATTTTTTTCAGTTTTCCGCTATAGCAATATTATTATGAATTACAGAATTGAGTTCATGTACACACATTGTCACTAGTAATAGCTTCTGTCTTGCAATTTACTCGTTTTCATTAGACGTTCCAGTGGCGGAGATTGAATTGGCACAAAGGTTTCACACCACTGGATAAATTTGCATTTGCACAGCCAATTCTGATGCGCTAATGTGTTTCACATAAAAAGGTACTCCTCACATAAAAGGTACTCTAAAGTAATCCGATTCCGGTAGCTAAAATAATGGAAAATAACTTTGCAATTCGAACTTGAAAACCTAGTGGTCAAATTTCGTTGAAATTGATAGACTTGTTGATTATCACTACTAATTTTTCCAATTACATACAAGGAATTTACAATGCGTTGGCAAATTGTTTTTGATCATAAAATGCCTGTTTTCTCTAAAATTGTTCACTCTAGAGTATGACTGCCCTGATATATTGCAGTTGCTGCATATAAGAGTGCCTAATAGAACCACAAGACTCCTTCACCAATTTGAGATTCCTTTCCGCCGCTAAAACTACACTTCCAACTCAACCCTTTGTAGAGTGGTTAGAGCATGTAATCGGTACTGTTCTGGAACAGACCTAGACATATTTTACTATTCCCTACTCTGTTTTAAGAAGAGGCTGAAACATTTACTTGATAGCTAGCTTTGTTGTCTGCCTATTCTGGAAACCTAAACTGAATTTTTAGTTTTGTCTCTTGATTTATTTAACTGATGTTTGATTTCTGGGTGCTGAATTTGGGATTGTCTGCATGTCTACCTTTGTATATATGCAGAATTATATTTTAAATTGTTAATTTCCCTTATGTTTAAGTAAACTTTTTCTTGTATAACTTTCAACTTGTTGTTAAGATGTATTACTTTTAGTTGATGGATAATTGATTTTTGTTTTGAATTCAGAGGGTACTTCTTTGGGGAAACCTGTTCGTATCTCATATTCATATAAATAAATAAATAAATAAATAAAAAATAAAATAAATGTGAAACACATTGGCGCATCAGAATTTTCTGTGCAAATACAAATTTGTCCAGGGGTGTAAAAAATGAAGGGGGTCAAACCTCTGTGCAAATTTAATATTTTCGCCACTGGCAAGTATAATAAAATCGAATCTAGTCCAAGAAAGTAGGTATTATTAGTGATAATGTGTAAAAAACCAAATTCTGTAATTCGAACGGTTCCTAAGAAAATAACTGAAAAAATATAATTTTTTACATGATTAGGTTTAACGTCTGTGAATAATAATAAGGGAAAGATATAACGGCATGCAGACAATTCAATTTTTCGAAATTCCGGAATTTCAAAAAATTGAATTGTCTGCATGCCGTTATATATTTCCCCAATAATTTTTTATACCCTGTATCTCCGATACGAAGACCAGAAGGAATAAATGTAAGATAATTTTGTTTTTCATGAGAAATCCAAAGTTGACCGTTGACACACTTGTTCAGGAATACTCTGTATAATAGTTCCGCCTTAGCTTCATTCATCATCTCTCTCTTGCACTATGGACTTGCATAGCGTTATCTTTGTTATCGAATTGTACTTATTTAGTACAAACATCGTTTCATCATTATGTGCTTCATTACTAAGAAGGAGAAAAATTATGGTTAACAAAGCAAAATTAGTTTCATGGGAGTGAATCAACTTGACGAACAAATGGTTGTTGTTAGACACTTCACAGACAGGTTAAATATAACAGCCCGTAATCTTTTGGTATGTGAATGGATAAACGTCGAAGAATCGTAAAAGAGGGGTTAGGAAACCGAACTGAAACGTAATATTCCAGTAGACTTTTCTCACTAACACAATGTTCACAATGGATAAATTGCGTTGAATCAACGTGCAAAGGTAACTTTTCTCGAAAACCTGAAATGAACGTATTGATAAACGACCTTTACCCATTTTTTCAAAGAGTTATAAATAAATGGCATAAAAAAAGTTATAAAAGTGTAGATATTTGAGAAACTTTTTTCACGGTTGTGTATTTATTCAGGTGTGCACCCTTGTAACGTCTTTTCGCCATTTCCACGACCATGATAAACTTATGAACTTTAGTCGCAAGAAAGCCGAAAGCCATTGAGTTCACTTGTTGAAACATTTCGAAATGTAATCCATATACGAAGTCGCTCGAACAACTACAAGGAGTTTGTGTTCATACATCAGAGATGAATAGTGGTCCAATTGAAAAATTGCATCGGCTTTATAAAATTTTTCCAGAGCTCGGTAACCACATGAGTAATGGTTAGAGTCGTAGATCGAAGAAACATCATAAATAAATCACGGAAAGGCATTCCTCGCAGAAAAGGCTGCATCCGACGTCTGACATGAAACATGAAACACAATTACTGTTCGAACACTGGATCTTTTTAACGTAGGTTCTTCCACTGGAAGCGATTTCTATTCCATAGCCGATTGAACGAGAACGAACAATTCGAAAGGATTGGACAACTAAAATGTCATCAGTATTGTTTTGATATGCTACGGGTCTCAGTGAAATCATTAAACTCAATTGAATGGAATAGGCTATCAGACGAGAAAAGAATTCAGCAATGGTAGTTGAGGATTTAAGCACAGTGCATTGTTTTCCATCTCAAATTTTTCTTCGAATCGTATCTTTCTTTTTCGGCTTGGTCTGATCTGGTTTCTTGAGGTTGTTGGGGGATTTAAAAGCCCAAGAAAGGTGTACTATAGACTATAGTACTTTATGGTGTGAGATACCCAATCAAGACTACCGTCGTTTTCTTGATCGGGTATCATATCACACTTCATCCAACGATAATGGAATCATTTTACTTGTTGAAATAAGAGTAGAAAATATGTTTTCTTAGAATTAATAACACTTTAAACGTTCTTCCGCTGTCTTTCGAAGAGTTGTAAAGAATCAATAAAGAAAAAATCTGTTGTTCTTCCTCTCGCATATTGAGAACTTGAAATGTATGTCAGATTCGAATGTACAGGGTGTCCTAAATTCGAGGATCATTGAGAGCATCTCGAGAACCATAAGGGTTAGAGAAAAAATATTCAGGGACATCCGATCTCTTCTTTCAGAATAATCAATTGCCAGCAAACAGATCCCAGATATCTGAATTGATTCTCGAGTTACAGGGCGTTTCTGAAAAATTCGAATATTTTGCTGTATATCGTTTTTTGTTGGAGATATCACGAGAATTTCAAGAAGTTTTCTTTTGCAATTTCTATTGCCTATACGCTGCTTCCATCTGATCCAAAAAATTATTCGCCGTTCGAGTGATAGAGAGAAAAGTTTGTGTTATTTTTTAATGGAGCCCCCTATATTTTTCATCATAGCTTCTTAGCCGCAGATTCACCGAGTATCATCCTTTAACCGGTTTTTCGAAAATCTGATCCGTTTCAAAGATATTGAGTTTTTAGTCTTCACTTGAATTGGGAAAGCCTGTATATAAAGATTTTTCTTTTATTTGGAGATATTTCATTTTCGATTCTATGAAAAACAAACATTAATCGAATAAAAACTTCAATAACAATTAATTCTGAAAAAAACTACAATAAATGTTCGAAACATTATTCGAAATTATTTTTCAACTGACTTAAATTTTCACTTTTCCGCCTATATAATTTGTCGTTGAGAACACCCCATAGATAAAAATCTAATGAAATATTGGAAAAACAATTTTTTAGAAACGCCCTGTTACGCGAGAACCAATTCAGATATCTCGGATCTGTTTGCTTGGAATTGATTATTTTGAAAAAAGAGATCGGGAGTTTTTGAACATTTTTTCTCTAACTCTCGAGATGCTCTCAGTGATCATCGAATTTGGGACACCCTGTATAGACTGGGTATGAGCTTGGTGAAATGATAACTAAAAAATTTGAGTAATAAATGTCACACGAATGAAACTATCGATCCCACAAATTGGATTTCAACCAACAGGTTATCGGGAAAAAAGTCCACAATTTTATTAGTTAAATTTATTTAATTAAAATTTTCAAGCTTCTGAGAGGCTTTTAAGATTCTGACATATTTTAGACACATGATTTTTCCGCATGTGTTTTGTTCTGCCTTGTGCCTTATTCATTTGTAAGATTATTCGCATTCACAGAGTACTTGAATTTTTTGTAAAATTTTCTGCAAAATTGGAATTTTTTGTAAAATTTTCTGTAAAATTGATGTGTGATCACTGGGGTTGTTTGTTGGTTTCTTGTTTTTCACTGTCATGTGTCTACGAAGTTAACCTCACATTGATGAAGGTGAGTTTAAAATTGTGAAATCTTCAGTTCCTAATTTCACCGCTACTTTCCTCATGAAGGCAGAGTGATCCGCAGAAGACTTGGAATTTGAAATAAAGGAAATTTAACTAAACAAAATTTTGACAATTTTCATGTTGGTTGAATAATCCAATTTAAAAACTTGTATTACGACAAAAACATTTTAGTCCAGACATTTTCCCTAGACATGGAACCATTTTTCAATATCAATTGATTTGGTTATTGTGCAGAATAAACTGCAGAGTATGATCTATAATCTACTGAAAAATAGAAGTCATCTAGGGGTTTCCGAAATAAATAATATTTCATGATTTCGCCAATTTTCTTTTTCCACACCTCATTAATGGATGGAACGACTTGTATTCTATTCTAGACCACTGGGTGTTTTCTCTGAATCTATAGTGCTTGATATCGACAGAAATCGATAATTGACCAATGATTGTTTTGGACAAGTCAGTAGTGTATCTTGTGAATATTCGTACCGAATATTGAATAATATTTATTTATCTACTACCATAAAATATATCCATTATTCAGCTGATTTTGATCTGTAATAGTATCAATGAATCAATAACCTGAGTTATAATAACTCAAGCCTATAACTCACTCTAATAGAAATAGGAAAAATTCAATTGCTTACGAAATGGATGAAAATGTCGGATCGATCAGAAACTCTATTTCAGACATCAAGGTATCGTTCTCGCCATTCATTTCTACATTTTCTTGAGTCTGAATATCCAAAAATTGCATTTGGAGAATGTGGATTTCTGACGTTTTCATCGGGATTTGATCGCGATTCGATTCTCGACCACAGATATTGTTTTTGACAACTGTTTTAAAATTTGAAAATGCAGATTAATTCGAATTTTACTGAAGAAGTCGAAGATAATGTATAGTATTCAATTCGCAGTAATAGTCATAACACACTTGATGAATTACACCACTCGCCTAAAGGTTCGTGCTGCAAAATTCATCTGCTTGTGTTATGACTTACATTACCGCTCGTTGAATAATATACTATTATGTTCGGTACAGAAATATGAAGCATTGGATATTGAGTCTGACTTTCTTTGTTAGGAGTGGTTGATGTATTGAAATGCTGAAATTTTAAAATCATTTCTTTTTTTGTGTATTTCAATGAAAATTGTCCTACCATTAACGTATGTGAAACTGTATATTTGTTTTCTCAATTGGTCATTGAAATTCCGACAGGTAAATTTCAAAGCTCTTTGAATTCGAAACATATTAAAAAAAATCGATCGATGTAGTTGACAAAAGATAAAAGATTTTTGGGTTGCTTCGGCAGACTGGAAAGTGCTCCACCATTGGCAAATCAATGATTATTTTTCGTGTGAAGACAGGATAACTTATTGGTTGAGCGCGTCAGCAATGAATTATATCGTGAGCACGTCAGTGCTTTAGGTGTCCCATTTGATCAAGATAGCAATGAGTTGGTAGTGACCAGCCTGTCACCCAAAGAGCACCCATGTTCTGATCTAATTAATACTAATAGATACATTTGTGGTGTTTTTTACTGAATACTTGATAGTAGTTATACAATTGGATTTTTGTGAAATATTCATGTGATGAAGATCGAACTACTGAGACTTTTATTCGTAAAAAGTTAATTCTACCTACTGGTGCTGCAATCTAGAAAGTTTGTGAATATACCTTTCAGGAATGAAAAAACCAACAGAAGATCTAATTATGAGATCCTCCTAATTATTCATGGAATAAACGACATATCCCCATCAAAAAGTATTCGACTATCGGAACTATTCAGGTGGGTATCTTCTGAAATCTGATGGACAGTTTAGATCGTCCAAACTGTAGTAAGTGCTTTCAAGGATATCAATAAAGTCGCATTTTTATTTTTATTATAATCATGTAGCGTTGTTGTTCTTCGAAATAAATAAATGACTAGCATATCAAATTTAAGAGGAATGTTAGTTTTGCAACAACCCCATATGTTCTTCTATGTAATTCTATTGCCACTTTAGAACCGTTTGGTACATTTGCCGCTTTTGCCGCTATGGCACAGGGTAAATGTAACATATGATCACCTTTAGAAAAAAATGTGAAATCGTTTTTTTTTTTCTTTTTACAAAAAAAAATTCTGATACCTCAATTCTATGGTTTAGGAAGTGGTGAATTTAATTTAGTATCAATTATGCTAATCAAAGAGAAAGTAAGACCACATTTCAGGATTTAATTTGAACTACTCAAATTTTACAACCGATTTGCTCAGTAGGAATATTGTTCTAAGTAATTCGCTAAAAAGAGCTCAAAACCAACTGTTGAAGCATAACATTTTATGCTATCATTATAACAATAGATTTTTCTGCTTGCCTATGAAATAATTTCAGTCGTCCTTCTCAAACTGCAAGTGTCACAAAATTATTCATGATTCAGTTTTCAGGGCATGAAGGATATGAAATTGTCTAATTTAAATAAAGGTTGAGTAGAGCAGAATATGCATAAGCATAACTGGACTCCGCCCTTTTTCACAATAGATCGAATAAGCTAATAACTAAAATAAGATAAGATAAGAATTCCTGTAACTTTTCTAAGAAAATAATAGTTATTTTTGTATCTAGTGCGCGAAATGCTACTTTGGTGATCGAGAACTGATTTTTTTTAACGAGGCGCAGCCGAGTTGAAAAAAAATAGTCGAGATCACCGAAGTATTTCGCGCATGAGATGCAAACAACATTGTTTCCAGAAACGTTCGAGCACTGACTGCACCATAAATGTTAACATTGTAAATAATAAATAGAATTAAGTAGTGTTCAATTTTCTCACAATTTGAAAGCCTCAATTATTGTTATACATTAATAAATATTGATATCTTGGATTTTTGCTTGATTGAGGAACATAAAGGTTAAAATATAAAAATCCCATATAGTTTACATGCAGTGTGCGAAGTAAGTATTTCGCACACTACTTCGCGCACGGTGTCATGGTAACGAAGGAAAATGAAAAAAAGGGTCACTTCGCATATTGTTGTCTATGCGCGAACCTTGTCATTTTTTGACGTTTGTAGAAAAAGACATTTTTATTATTATTAAATAGTTAAGATGTAGTTGTTTACATAAGAAGAAAATGAGAAACAGTCAGGGCCAGTTGTATTTTGCCAATCGAATATGTGTTATAACATATTTTTATATTTGACAAGATAAACATACCATGGCATTTCAAGAAAGATCATCAAGATTATATCTGATCTTGTTTGTTACTATTAATTAGTTCTTCACAACTTATGTAAGCTGAAATTAATTTTCTTTCAATAAATCAATTAAACATTATTTCAGTTTGCTGCGAAGGTCTTTAGATATATAAACTGATAACCGTTAATTATGGTTTTATTCAATTATAATTCATTAGACAGACTAATATGCAGATATAATGTATTGTGTATGTTACCTGCCACTATGAAATGATAAATTAGTGTGTAATTGATTTCAATAGATGTGTTGCCGTGTTGGGAAATTGATTTGATTGAAATATTGTAGATAGGTTGATCTAGTTGTTCCACACTGCGACAGTGAAAAGAGGGCAAATATACATACATCCTTTTTAGAGTTATATGAGATTTAACCCCTTACCGGGCCATTTTTTTATTTTTTTTTAATTTTTTATATGTTGTTTGTTGAGTACGTATTTACCCATAAAAAATATATAAAAAATTCTAGCTTCAATTTTTTTGCGAAAACTGTTGATTTTATGACATGTGCCAAATATGGCACAATTCTCGTTATAGGAAAGTAAAACATGTGACTTATTCAAAACAATTTATTAGGAACAGGTTGAAACACAGGACATAACAGCTTCTCATTCAAGGTGGAAACGTCTGAAACAATTTCGGTCCTTGTTGAGACATAAAACCACGTTGCATTTGTCACAGGAAATCGAAAATTTACATTTCTGCCGATCTTCGTGCCATTCTGGCAAATGCCCTACGTTATCGCAAAGTATTTCTTGGGCAGGCATCTGCGAATATGGATACTTGCTTTTTTTAAGTCCAATTCAGACTGCAATGAGCAACTTGGCCTGCCTCGCTTTCTAGGTGTTACGTAGGAGCTTGTTAGAATTTCTGCCAGACCAAGTTCGAACTCTGCCAGTGGTAAATAATCAATAGAATTTTTGGCTGATAATATTCTTCTCCACAATATCCAACTATTACAGCACATCATATCCAGGAAATGGAAAAATATTCTCAAGTAAAATATCGAAACAGTCGCTTTCGATATCTTCTCCCTCGACATCTTCATATTGGTCAATATCTTCTCCACTGCTTTCTTCAACAAATTTTCGAGGTAAAAATGTTTTCTTTCGGTAATCTTCATCGTCCTATAAATTTTCATCCTCACTCTCGCATCAATCAGGCATCTGAATAGTTTTGACACCGTAAAAACCTCTTGGATGAGAGCGCTTAGCCTCTACTGCGAATTGTTCCAAATATGGCACAAGTAAAGAAATAACACTCAATGTAAAAAGATGACAATTGAAAGGTATTTCTTTGCAGGGTTCGAAATAAGGAACACTTACCGTATAATAAGTATTTTTAGTATCACTAAAATCCAATATTCAAGGTTTTTTTGGCCACCAAAACTTCGCGAATAATCGTCGTAACAGGTGCAAGCCGGTAGGAAAACTAAAGTCGACCTAACTCACAAAATACGCTTCAGATGGCGGCAATAGTTCCCGAACGCCTAGAAGCGAACGTGCCGAATATGGAACAGTGTGCGTTTACGGTTCAAACCAATTCATCTGTTTGAAAATAAATTGTAAAGTACATGTTCCAAATTTGGCACGGTACGCGGTAAGGGGTTAAGAATCCACCCCATAATCAGGGCCGGATTAACCAAGAGGCAGAGTAGGCAACTTCCTAGGGGCCCCGCATCAGCTAGGGGCCCCGTGTCCGTGCCCTGGTACCCGTGCCCGAAACTAAAGGTGTCCCCGAGCCAAACGAAAGAGCAATAAATGGGCCCCCGATTATCGCGAACTTACCGATTCTCGAAATTTCTCTGAAATAATGAGCAAAACAAATAAATGCAATAGCCCACTAGCCCAGGAAGGTATAATTATACCTATACCAGAAAAATATTCCCGAATTACATTCCAGTCGGCATATCACATCCCCTATTCTCAAGAGCTTTTTATTCTCATCAAGAGTGTCGGAATTCTCTTAAAACGTCACTAGATGATAGTTTTATTAGGCATGCGGCACCTCTGATGTGAGAGCCGTTTCACATGCGACAGGCGGCATCTTCTATATTTCAAAAATGATTATCCAGTATCCAATCAGGATATTCTTCCAGAAGGGGAACAATATTCCAGATTCTTTTTAGTTCTATTTCCATTCTAGTGAAAACACGTTGAGATTGCGTTCAGAGTCAAAGTGTTCAATATTTTGTGACTTTTTTAGAGTATGTATTTGGATTTTTTTACTTCGAATTGTATTATTGAAGGTAAGTTCTATATTTAATAACGTAGCTAATTTTTCCGTTGGGCGCCTCTTCTATTTTTTTATATTTAATGTTCTCCGGTGGAAAACAAGTTTCAATAATATGATTTTCGCTATTTTTCTAGAATGACATACATACTAGTATTTCAGGAAATTTCGGAACAAGATCGGAAGTGAATTTCCGGGTGCTGTGTATGGATATTAGAATAAAAATCACTAACAGATCTACATTAAATACAAAGGAAAACCAATTAACAAAAATCACCAGAAAAAATAATTGAAAATCTACATAAATTGCTCAAATGATCCTCCATCTTTTTCAATGCATAAACGAATTCTATTAAGAAAAGAGTTTTTAACATTAGCAAATACTCTGGGTGTAATGCTTGCAAAAGCTTCTTTTATTCTTCTTTTCATGTCTTGAGGGGTTTTTACGGGATTCTCATACATAATACTTTTGATATAACCCCATAAAAAAATTCTGGAGATGTTGCAGGCCAATTTTGTGAGCCTCCACGACCTATCCATCTGTCAGATCATCATAGAACGTATTTCTATGAATATCATTGCTCCTAATAGTCGGTTTACTAGTTGAATTAAAAATCGAAAATTAGTGAAAAACTATTAGGTTTAGATATAGGGAAACCCAATGAAGATAGTTTCGATATTAATTTTTACGTTCAACAAGGTACAGAAATACTGGGTGTGCCATTTGAAATAAGAAAGTTTTTGACCATTATTTGTAGTAAATGTTTGAATATTAATTATGATCACTCAGTATATTCCAGAGTTAATTTTTTTTCTTCTGCATAAGGGTAGCCAATATGTCTACACGAAAAAATATTGTCTGTCTCGTTGGCTTGAAGGGTTTATTCTTTAATTGCAAATTAAAAATACTCATATTTTTCGACATTAACTCTTAAATGGTTCTCCTAAGGCAAAAAATGGTCTTCATGAACTCATCATTATTTGAGCGTGCCAATCAATTTTTGAATTAATATATAGGGTATCACATTGAAAAAAGTGTAACTACGGTCTATATCTTTGTTATCGAACACCCTGTATATGTGGAAACAATTTTAAATTGTGCATCTGATTACCCTTTACATTTCAGGAAAAAAATATTTTCAAAATGTCTTCATTTGCTGCCTCAAAATGAGAACCGCGTCTGGGGCGGGCCACCCTGTATATACTTATCAACTTGAATAATTCTGATAATGGTTGAATAGGGAGGGGCCCCGAAAAATGCACTGCCTAGGGGCCCCCCACATGGTTAATCCAGCCCTGCCCATAATATAAGGCGAAAATTACGACACGAAGAAAACTTGGTACCAACAGCTGTTTGATATTTTCTCCCTATCCAGAAAAAATAAGTGATCGATCAATATTATGATAAAATTAATAAAATGATGAAAACATTTTTCTGAAATAAAGCATTTCCAAATAAACATTGAAGTCCAATTAATATGGTGAGTGATCTCTCTACAAGATGAGTTCCTTCTTCTTAACTTGATTCATCTCATCAAATAAAACACTTTTTTCCTTACCATTTTTCCGAATTCGGCTCCGTTTGCAAATAAAGGGCGCTGACAGTCATTGAAAAAACTTTTCTTCCCATATCTTCGGAACCGTTACTTCGAATAAACTCCATTCTAGTGATACCACTCCTAGTTATGGTTCATTTGCGATCAATTCGGAAAATTCTGCATCAAATCATAAAATCCTCTATCCGACAAAATTATTCGAAAACTTCTCAAATCTAATTATAGTTTTGAGTTCGTAGTTCGTACTTGTATTTTAAATTTTTTCGAAATAGATTCAACAATATTGTCACTTTTATTTTTCGAATGTAATGGAATATTGTTGCTGTCTGATGATATATTCATTTATCAGTAAATTCATATTAAAATCATTTCCTCGTTTCCTTCATTGATAATACAAATACTCATCGAATTGATTCCTTCATATTCAATGAATTCATTTCAACTTGTTCGAAAAGTGTTGATATGAATTCCATAGGCTTGACATTTGACTTTCGAATAAACTCGGATTATTGTCAACTTTCTCACAGGCGAGAAAATATTGGTCTTTGGTCTATTAAATGGAGTATTCATTTTAATGTTTATGTATACAGGGTGTCCCAAGATGTTCCAAACAGCCAATATCTTGGCTCTCAGACAAGGTAGAAAATTCAAATAAAAGTTTTTTCAAATGGCATCGATAACTCTACCAGAATCCGTCATTAAAATTCTGTTTCTAATTACCACCCCTGAAAAAACAACCCCCAAATATTTATTTCAAATGGCACCCTTATATTTTTCCCACTCTAAACGATTTCTCAGTGAAAGAAGAAATATGTTGAAAAAATTTTTCATCATTTCACATAAATTCAACCCTCAAAAAATTATAATTTCCGGCATATTCGCCATTTTTCGCAGTCCATTCTCTATGTCTATGTTGTATACTCTATAATTATTCTATATTCAAAGTTATAATAGGTATAAAACAAAGACATAGGGAATGGACTGAGAAAAATGGTGAATGTGCCGGTTGAATTTATGTTGAACTAGCTGGCCCGGCGAACTTTGTTCCGCCTAAATGATACTTACGGTGAATTTCACAAATCGTAATCACCAGTGATCGGAGATCAACGGTTTAGTTCTTTGATTTTTGAACTGTCAAATGTTTCCATGGATATGAGCTATCACACAGAACAGATACACAAAAATAATATGTCATAATATGTCAATCACTAATAATGGCAATTTTGGATTCAGTTATTTCTGCAAATATGTATATTTATTATCCAAACAGAAATTCAAAAGCATTTTAAAAATTATGAGAAAAGATGAGAATGGACGCACGATTGGAACTCATCGCCAAAATCCGATTTACTTGACATTTCGATAAAAATTCACTGTGAAATTCACCCGCTTCTGGATCTGTTAATAGCCTTTCATGGTACCATAAGCCCTATGTAAATAACACAGTAATTGATGTCATATGTACTTTTTTCGACCATTTCAAACCACGACGACCGAAATGCTCGAAAAAAAGAACAGATGACATCAATAGATGGCCGCGAAAGCCTCAACAAATTCATCGCCATTTAATTGTGATAATGTCGAATATAGTACCTTCACGATCACGTTATTTCGAATAAAAAAACTATAAAAATAACTAATAATCATCAGTCATAATGTGTGAATAGCGCCTTCTGAAGTGGTAAGAACGAAACTTTTCTTATATCTCAACCGCTCAACGAAATCTAATGATTTTAGACATCTGTACTCCTACGCTAAGACATTTTGGTTTTGCCCAACAGCGCAGAGTTGTAGGCAACTCAAATTACACACTATTACAGTGACTATAGAGGGAATATAGTCACTGTACACAATTTTTGTACATATTGCCATCTAACGCGGATAATATCAAATGAAGTACAAACGAATAAGCGGTAGCGTAACTGTAACTGTAGCGACATCTAGTATGGCCTTACTCAAAGGGAGGAGAAGCATTTCCTGTATAAGTAAAATTTTCATCGATTTTTTCGAAGTTATATTGTATTTTATAACAACCAGACCGTAGACGAATCCATATATGAAGTTTCATAACAAACAGTCCATCCGATCTCGAGTTATAAATGGTGTAACCAACATCTTTCTCTCATATAGATATAGATATATGTAACCTAATATCGTTCATGCAACATGTTCGTCCCAATAAGGTCAGCACTGGAGTAATTCCTACAAGAATCAACCTATTTGGAATCGAAAATAATAAATTTCAGTTTATTGGTTCATTCGTATCAAAAATCATCTCAGACCCAGTTTTTTTTTGGGAATGACTATATCCTAACTCGGAAAAATGGAAAATGAAAAAAATCTTCGGCCTCAGGAATCTACAGCAATATATCTACAAGTCGAAGAGTTATCTTGTATACTTCATAGATTCAACATGACGCTATAAGAATTTTCCCGATGTGGAATTTTTCATCGAATGCATCTTTGAACTCCATTGTAATTCGGAATTGGGAAGAATGAATGTAATTGGAGTCGTGAAAATATTCTAGCAATGACTTTAATTTGTCTGATTCTGAGTAACACAAATGTTGATTCGAAGTAACTGACAATGAACTATTGTGCATAATACAATAATTATTATGATATTCACTGATACCGTAAGAATTCAGCATTCGATTACATCCTATGTATGCAGCGATGAAGAAATTATCAGCATCTTTCCATTCATAATTTCCTGAATGAATCATTATCACAACTCAACCCGTATGTGTTAATCAATCCACAACTTCCATCATCTCATTTTATGCATTTAGATAACAGTTGAGGTTTTAACATTTTATCTTATTCGATATGGTTCACTGTTTTTGATGCATTATCTCTTATGACTCTGGGAAAAAATGAAGAAAAGTATGTATTATCTCGAAACGTTGTTCGTGAGAACATGAAAAATTGATTGAGCCGAGGTTGCAAAAACTAAAAAAACATATTCTACAGGTTGCAATTTAGTTTAGCAACGTAAATGAACAAATCGAATGTTATGAGGTCACTAAGGATTTTTTGAAATTTCTAAAACTGGTTAATCGTATTTCTATTTCTGCATCCACAGAAATGGGTTATTTTTCAAATGCATATTATCATGTATTCTCAATGAGCTCCATCCACCACCTCTATTGAAACGCAAAATCTTAGAAGAACGCACTATTGCAGGGCCCTGTAAAAATCAGTGTATATAACGAAAATAAAGACATGCCTGTGCTGAAAATATGACATCGAGAAATTTATCATTACCCAAATGGAGGAGACAATATGTTCTTCAAATTTCTTACATGTGGTACCTACGCTTAATATAATGAATACAAAATCAGTAGGTAATCACTTCGATTGTTAATCTAACATGGTCATGGTATAAACATTTACACGTGATTCTGTCAACTCAAAAAAAAGATTCATCTTCAATTGACGCAATAATGTCAAAACAATAGTCCCTGCGGGTGAGATAAGTCCCCATTTAATAATTGCCGCTTTCCAACAGCATGACAGTAAAATACATTCATCTTTATTTGCTGTCAATATTATATCATCAGAACCAGTGTAGTTTCATTGATGGCTCACAGTTAGAACCCCGTTCTTGTGGATTAATTGATTCAGGGACAACGTACGAACTTTATTGGCTTCAATTAATCGTTAGGGGAAAAACGGACACTAATATTGATTGCAACCCTGCTGTTTGCTGTGTTCGAATAAATCGGAAAAATTGGAGTCGTTGATTCATGCCGTGTAAATACATCAGAGATGAGAAATTTTTTTTCGGGGAACTTTTCCTGTTTATCCATTGATTTGTTGGTATGTAAACCTCAGATATTCTCACAACTGTTAATGAACACTGGTGAAACATTTCAGCCAGTTTTAAAATATGAACCATTTACTGTTATGCGGGGTGAACTGGTGAATAATAATTGAGAACGTGTTTTTATACAAAGCTCGCGAGAGAATTCAATTTGGTCCAGATAGAGCCGTGCAGAATCCTAGCGAATTATGGATAAAAAAATCCAATATTTCTGTTATATCAGATAAGGGGACAAGGACGTATTATATTCGACATCACGTTATCCGGTGATAATTTTCGCCAAATTCCGTGAAACGGTTAGAATTTGCGAATTTTTAATGAGGAGCCGCATAAAACAGTCCAGTCGCCTATTTCCGTGTATATTTTTTTGGGAAACGACGAGACTTGTAATTTTTATTTGGATGGTGACATCTCGTCAGTATTATTTCGACCGTATGGGTGTACGATAATCCCCCTAGGCAGGGTTCAACCTCCTGAGCGAGTTGGCAACCCCCTGAAAGTCTGAAATGGCTATAGGATTCGAGAGCTGTATCATTTTTAGAGTTTAGCAATTGTGTTAATGAATATGGTGAAAAAAATTGTTTGCCATTTGTTTCTGCGCGAAAAAGCCGATAAAGGTATTGGATAGAGTGGTCGAATTTGAGTTGATAAGATGCTCAAATTGCCTAACGTTTATGTCTTAAGAGTAACATTAAGAATTCGGTTGTTTCCTTTTATTATGTGATCACATCTGAAGCGCTATCAAATACTGATAAAGCATGAGATAGTTAATAACGGCCTAGTATAAAATGATAAACAATTTCAACATCTCAATATTTTCAATTCTTCGGGAAACTCGAGCACTTAGTGTGCGCTTTACCCATCCCTTCCAACAAACTTTTCACACCAAAACCAAGGCCAAATACACTACTGGAAAAAATTAAGGGATCAAAAAAAAATTCCAAATTTTTCGGCAATTTTCAACATGCGCTAACTTTGAGAGGAATGGTCCTACAAAAAATTCAAAAAAAGGAAATTGTAGCTCCAAGTGTCTAGTTTTTGGATTAGAACTTCAAAAATTTTAAGTTTCAGTGGTTTTCGAGTAATGATAGAAAAATCAGCAACAAAAAAATTCTCAAAATTTTACCACTTTTTTTTTCTTGTTTTCGAGCGTGGTAATTTTATTTTTGCATAATCGTTATAATGATGGGATACTTTGTTAATTCAGCTTTAATCTATTTTTTTATTGACCTCAATACGTCCACTTCTCGCCGAGATATCGGTCTTCAAATGGAAAAGGATCCATTTGTCTTTGATTATCGATTTCTCAGCAACCAATGATCGCACAGAAAATTGAAGGGAGGTTTCAAGACCTTAAATGAACTCCTATTAATGAATGCTTATTCATAGAAAATTTTTTTTCTTAATGTCGCATCAATATGAAAATTCAACAAAAAAAGGGCTTTTGGTGGTTTCTTGGAAAATCTTCCGCTGGATCGAAAATGTTGAGGAAACCAATAATGTTAAGTGTGACTTTCACAGTTCAATATGTTGATAAAAACCTTACGAAGAGCCAACTCAATTCAGCGAGCCGTTTTTTTGTTTGACTCGATTGAATTTTTGAAAAAAAATAAGGATCACGTTTTTTGCTCTGAAAAGCTCGTAATCTTTGAAAAAGGCAAAAAAGAATTTTCTCGAGCTTTTTCCACATTTTAATTGCAGATAGTTCATAAATTTCAAAAAAAGAAAAATAAAAAAAACAACAAATAACATTTTTATTAATTTAATAACGGGTATTGCCACCCCTGTTTTCAATAACGGCTCTCAAACGTTCAGCCATGTTTATGCAGGCGGTAATTTGAGGCTGTGGAATGGTATTCCAAATTTGCTGAAGCGCAAGCTCCAAGGCGGTAATGTTCTGCAAATTTGGATACTCTCTGCGCAACCGACGGCCCATACAGTTAGAACGCAAAAACATTAGGTACTTCAAAACAACATACCGAAAAATGAGAGCTTTGATAGAGCTGACCAAAAAATATCTGCAGATAAAAGGCGGTAACAATATCCAAAGATCAAACAATACCATCAATAATTACAATCCACAATCTTCTCAAAACCTTGCCAGCAAAATCACAGGTTTTGAAAACACACTGATGGTGGGTTACACAGAATCGATAATTGAAGGATTCATAGAAAACTCCGACGGAATTTCGAATTTACGGAATTGTTGTCAACAATTCAATCAAGCGATTCTCTGCTCAAAATTCGGTAAATTCGAAATTCCATCGGAGTTTTCTGTGAATCCTTCAATCATTTCACAGCCTCAAATTACCGCCTGCATTAACATGGCTGAACGTTTGAGAGCCGTTATTGAAAACAGGGGTGGCAATACCCGTTATTAAATTAATAAAAATGTTATTTGTTGTTTTTTTTATTTTTCTTTTTTTGAAATTTATGAACTATCTGCAATTAAAATGTGGAAAAAGCTCGAGAAAATTCTTTTTTGCCTTTTTTAACGATTACGAGCTTCTCAGAGCAAAAAACGTGATCCTTATTTTTTTTCAAAAATTCAATCGAGTCAAACAAAAAAACGGCTCGCTGAATTGAGTTGGCTCTTCGTAAGGTTTTTATTAATATATTGAACTGTGAGAGTCACACTTAACATTATTGGTTTCCTCAACATTTTCGATCCAGCGGTAGATTTTCCAAGAAACCACCAAAAGCCCTTTTTTTGTTAAATTTTCATATTGATGCGACATTAAGAAAAAAAAATTCTATGAATAAGCAATGGTTGTTCATTAATGGGAGTTCATTTAAGGTCTTGAAACCCCTCTTTAATTTTCTGTGCGATCATTGGTTGCTGAGAAATCGATAATCAAAGACAAATGGATCCTTTTCCATTTGAAGACCGATATCTCGGCGAGAAAGTGGACGTATTGAGGTAAATAAAAAAATAGATTAAAGCTGAATTAACAAAGTATCCCATCATTATAACGATTATGCAAAAATAAAATTACCACGCTCGTAGACAAGAAAAAAAAAGTGGTAAAATTTTGAGAATTTTTTTGTTGCTGATTTTTCTATCATTACTCGAAAACCACTGAAACTTAAAATTTTTGAAGTTCTAATCCAAAAACAAGACACTTGGAGCTACAATTTCCTTTTTTTGAATTCCTTGTACGACCATTCCTCTCAAAGTTACGGCATGTTGAAAGTTGCCGAAAAATTTGGAATTTTTTTTTGATCCTTTAATTTTTTCCAGTAGTGTAGAATATTCAGAACAGAATTGCGAAATTTTCAAAATTGAAAATAAACTCTCAGCTCCGGAATAACTCGAAATCTCGACAGAAATATTCTTCCTTGCTGTTTTTTGTGGACAATCCTTTTATGGTTATATTTAACCTGGTAAGTATCATTATCATCACACACCTTGAATATATGATAATGATAGCTCATAATGCGCGGAAGTTCGTTTTAATTTACTGGAATTATTGATAAATACAGGGTGAGTTTCTGACTTGTACATATATTTTATCTGTAGATTCCTCTCATCAAACGAAACGCTTTTCCCCTATACTATTTTTCGCAATTCGGTTCCGAATGATTGTTCACTCCATTCATGGTGCATATTCCTCAATCAAACCTTATTCAATATTTCCCCTGGCATGAAAGGTTCAGAGTAGCAGACTCATAAATCCACGCAAAAATACCATGAAACTATTTGAAAAAGATAAACGGTTCATATTTTCGAAAGTTCAATAATTTTAGGAAATACAAAAATTCACATGTTTCTTAATTAAACGCCTGGTTTCCAGGTTATTCCAAATTTTACCCGATGATATTTGACGAAAAAAATCCAAAATCATAATCTGAATGCTTCCCTGGATTTTTAATATCACAGAACGGCTGAAAAATTATAAACTCTTTGGTCTCTATACAAGTAAACAATGTTATCAGAATGTTTATCAACTTTGTCAAGACTAAAATCGCTATGATGAAAAAGAAAAACCTCTGAAGTAGAAATATCTAATAATAAAATCCCACAAATGTGAGAGATAAAATTCAATTCTAAGAAGCATAAAATCATACATTTTATACGCACAGTTTTTATTAAAGTTTCATTGTTACCGGCCCAAAATTCAGATAAATAAATGATGAGTGTCGATACAAACCACGTATTGAATTGAAACTAATGAAAAATAAAATGATACTTAGCACCAAATAATCTGAGGCGATGTTTTTTATAACACAATATCCTCTGTGATAATTTGCTGCAACAACCAACTAGTCACAAACTTCTGCACAAAGAAATATTCCAAGTTATACACGTGAATTTTATGAACTCCACATTACACGGTGGATTTAACATTTATTCACAGAGTCACGTAATCATCACTAGATCGAAGAAAAACGCCTCAAATAATAAATTTAATATATAATATGGTATATGTAATTATAACAACATAGCCCAAAAACAATTAGATATTTTTGGGATATCGAGGAAAATATGGTCAAGATATTGGTGTTTACAAAACAATTTTCAGGAAAATCGAAGAGGGAACGTATTTTGTTGGGAAAATATGGCTTTTCAGTTGCAGATATAATCGGACAAGACTAAGTGTTCATGTTAAGAAATATAGTGTTTTTAACATTCTCATTCGAATAAGGTGAGTACTTGAGTATTCCCTAAATGTATTATCTCAATTTCAATCGAGAAATATGAACTTTGAGGTCTTTGCAGAGAATCGTATCAGTCACGTATTCGGACTAATTTTTTTTAAATGGCTCTTCTTATTAGCAGAGCCCAATTCGGAAAAATGGAAAGTAAAAAAAAAGTTTTTTTTTACTTCAAAAATTACAGTTAAAATGAATGTACAAGTCAAAGACTCACCCTGTATAAGTGCACTGGTTCCACCAATATTCAATTTTCACATTGTAGAATTCTGTCAAAAACTTTGGCATCTCGGGTGTCCCGTTAATTGGTTAATTATGAGTAATCAAATTTTCCCGGTAATTGGTGATGGGTACATGTTCCGATTGAAATTTAATCCCACACTAATTTGCTTATGAATGTGGGGATTGGAAATGTTTAACGCGTTTTCCAATGAGATGCAGTGATACAATTTAAAATGGTCATAATGGCATGTGTATTATTTCTTGACATTCTTTCTGTCATTTGTGTTCAGTAGGCTACGCTGTTCATCAATCAGCGGGGAGTTATACGCACCAACAACGTTCAGAACTTGTTGAATTGTTTAATAAAAATGAGTGCATATCAGTGAATACTGGGATAAATTGAAGCAGAATCCATGGATGACATTATTTATTCGAACGACTAACTATTCGTTGTTTCTGGACAAATTTGAAAAGTGTATTTTCTTTACACGATACAAGAGTACCAGCACGATAAAGAAATGAACGCGCACAAGAGTAGGTACTTTGATTCGGTAGCAGCAAGTGTAAGAGAAAATTCAATATCGGTTTCACGTCGTTGCCAAACAACAAAATGGAGAATTTGGGAAAAGATTTGGGTACACATCCTTACAAAATTATACTGTTCAACTGTAGCCCTCAGACCACCATTTATTTACTTCGTTTATTATCTGTAGGAAAATGAAAAAAGAGATTCTTTTTCCTCATTAAAGATGCTTTATTTATTAATCTCATTTTTCCTGAAATTCAAAGCTTCAGTGATCTCGTTTTCGTTAGAACATTGAATTCCACTCTATTTAAGACCTTCTGTGCGAATTCATTTCGAACAAAAACTGTAACCAGTGGCGTGGTTTTTACGTTACCACAAAGATAAGTGTGCTCAATTTGACATTTTAGCACCGGAGTTACACGTCTATTTCATTCCATGTTGGTTTGTCGCTCGACCACTCTGTTCATGTAAATAGGAGTCATCGACAAGATTCACTCGACTGTTTTGGTGCTATACGTAAGACTATATTTCAAGTGTTATTTTGTGTGAATTTATACTTGCAGTTTGGTTTGGTTGGGTTCCACTCAAAATTTTTTTTCTTTTTTTTATATCACGCATAAGTAGTTTTTCCTGAATTGCTCGGATATTTCCACCAAGAGCAATTTCAGAAATTAGTGTTTCGTCAATTTCAAGTTGAATAACATTGAACCCCACCTCAGTTGGTTGACTGAAACTCTACCCAACAGTCTCGGGAACTATTCGGAATAACCATATGAGGATTTTGTATTTATATTTCGACCACTAATGTGAAAATCTGAATCAATTTGGAATCAACTCCTGGTCGTAGCATCGAAGCTCTCAACAAAAATGAATGCCTAAATATCGAGAAATATTTTATCCAGGTTTAAGAGCAGGCTCCCTACAAGTCAGTTCATTAGACGTTTGGATGCATTATTTACCAGAATTATTTTCTCTGTAAGCTAGGTTCTTCAGCAGTAGCCACAATACTAGCCCTTGAGGATTTTAATCATGAATCCCTCCTCACACACGGGGGAATCCTACGTCTAGACTTCGACAGTCCAATTAACAACAGGCTGAATAATATACCCCATTTACCATTCATGCTCAGCAAGCCAAGATCCATTAATCATTGTGGAAATTGCAGCGGATTAGCCGGCGAAAAAACGGTGACAATGACCTTTTATCGATCGCCGACAACAGAACGCTGAAAGACAAAATAGACTCACCTTAGTCCAAAACGTCCCATCGCTTCTGCTGAGCTCTACTCTAGCCGATTCTCGTACAAATGATCCTTATGCGCACACTGCACAAGACACCATGCTTTCATATACGTCACAACACGTGTCTACTATGCCGGTAAAGCACGTGCATAAAGGCTCGCGCAGGACACTTTCACAGACTCCTCGTCGAAGGTGGATGATACACTGCTAGCTGGTAAATTTCTGAACGTTCCACAACCCGCGATCGGTCGTCTTCGGGACAGAAAAGATGTTTCCTCTCTCTGGAGGGGACCCTTGGATCATTTTCTTTTTTCAGAACACGATTAGATTATATTTCATTCATTTATATGCGTCCGCGGTTGCGACGAGCGCCTGGCGGCGTATTGGCATTCCGGACTAGGTTACCAAGTGAGCTTTTACCGGATGGAAGTGTGCTCTCGCAGGAGCTTACTTCTCTCCGCGATTTCCATATCATATGCAAGCTCATACGACAGAACTTATGCTCCTTAAATGGGTTGTGCTTGAAAGCATCCTCTAACAGCTCAAGCCAGCATTAAAATTGAAATCAATTGAAAGAATTTCAACAATCTACAGTATAGGGAAAGTGACTATGAGAAAAACTCCTCCACTTATATAGAGCTCAACAATTGCGACCTGCAGAGGGTGTACAACCAATTCAAGGAAAACCCGGGAAAATGAGGAAAATGGCTTTCCCCTTTCCGTATTAGCTTATGAACATTGTGAATCTGTAGCACAGGACTAAACTCTATGAGTGTTTTGTACAGAGTGGTCCAAACTGGACACTTTTGATTGGAAACTCCAATTTCTAGATGAGTTGGAGAAAAACTAGCCTACATGCTACGAGATCGATTTCTGTGAGAAAATGAATGCCGGAAACCGCACAGACTAACCCGCGAGATCTCTGAGAGGATACACTGCAACTCTTACACGAACTCTCATTGCGATCTCCCAGAGATCGCTATTTGATGTTCATAAGCGGAATTCCCAATGTATTTTTTACGAAATCTCAAAGACGTCACGAGTGCAACCAGAAAAAGAACATTGCGAGATATCCTGAGTGCAACCATAGCAGGAAATTCAAATTGCGAGCTCCCAAAGCTATCTTCAAAGAACTAGAAATCGTTTTGTCAGGCTAAATCCAAACGTAACAAGCTTTAATAAAATAGTTATTGATGATATGGGTGTTAAAAGTGACGTTTTATTTTGTGAGTGAAAAAGTTTGTGAAATGAGCGGGGCGAATCGAACAAATTCACGAACAAAATAAAATCACTTCACAAATTCCATGCAATGTTTTTTGTACAACTGCTCTTTTTTGAAAATGAAATGGGCGAATTTGCAATGACAATAAACTTCAAAATTCATTTTAATATTCAAATACTAAATAGGTTGTTGTGAATGGCAAACGTTGCCAACGTTATGATTACTAACAAATGAATTTAGTTCCTGTCCAATTTTCGTCTTGGGTTTTTAACTGCTTAATATGTTTGTCGAGAGTCCAATCATTAATAAAAGGGACGATTTGGTTGTTCCTGTGGATATTGAAGAGTCTGCAAGAAGAGCAAATCTGGAACTCCTTCCTAAAAAATCTGTTCAGCAGTACGATATTGCATATAATATATTTATTTGTTTCTCATTTGTAAACGTCAGTTTCCAAAAACACAATATTAACCAAGAAAGTTTATTTTATCAAGTCACTAACTTGTAAAACTGACAGTTAACTTGCAAAATTTTTACAAGTTAGTGGTATTATTTACATTAGAAAATTTTGTTTTATCGTCATATTATGTTGAAAATTATGGTACAATTGTTATTTCCAGTAAAACAGATTTTTGATGATGAAAGAGTTGATACTGATGATGATGAACCATCTGTTGACTCAGAAACTGCTGAACTCGAGGACTGCAGAACATTTGTACTCTCCTTACTACCAAATAATTTGCTAGACATTTCGATTTTTTTGTTGAACGAATCATCGACATAACTCATCGCAATTTCGGTGCTCCTCCACCCTCCTGCACGCTTTAGTGCTAAAATATCTCCACGCGAATCCGCAACCATAGTGGCTCCAGTTCTGCGAAAAGAGTGGCCGGTGTATAACTCTGGGTCTTTTAAACCTAAATATTTCGCTATTTGCTTTGGGACACCACCAATAGTGTGCTGGCCAGCATTAAGGGAAATGCACTTTCCATGTCGGTATGTCAAAAAAAATCTTAGGCTTTCTGTTCCAGGAGGCCGAAGATTTACATATTTTCTGTAAAACATGCAGGGCTTGAAGCTGCAGCCATCATCGGTTATGGTGAATCTTCTTGTTGTTAAATTTTTTGTTTACCGCAATGTCACAATAACGTATTTTCCCATATCCTTCACATCATTGATGTTTAAGGAGACAATTTTGTCACATCGACAACATCCAAAAATCCCAAATATTGTTACAATTTTCGCCAGCAACCACTGGTCATCAGGAGCATGTAAAAGAAATTGTTCAGCCTCTTCTTTACTTAATATCTTGGCCTTTTTTGGCGTATAAGGCTCATTTTTTGTTTCAGAAACGCTATTACCTTTTGAAATCTGCAAATGACAACTAAACGTGATATTTTTCAATAAATTTTTTAGGTAAAACAAACCTGCGAACAGGGGCATTTTCTTTCATTTCCAAGCAGCTTTTCAGCATACACCATTTTGCCCATAAAGTATTAGGGCTGAATCTAGCTGATAGTTGATTCAAGTAGACCAACAAAACATCTTCAGTTATCCCAATCACACTATTTTTGTTTTGCCACTTTTTGAAGTCGTCGTATTCTCGCTCGTACCTTGAAGCTGATTTTGCAGGTAATAAACTTGAAGCTACACTGCTGGCTGCCTCAATAATTTCTTTTGGTACATTCATTTTCGCTTTCGCCAAAACAAATGTAAAGAAAAATAAACAGACATGTTCATGGAAACGCTTCCATAGCGACATTTGCGATAAGTTATTGAGATTTTTTTGGAATTTATCTAACCTTTTTACAAATGAGAAACAAATAAAATATAAAACAATACACGCAAGGTAACGGGTTTTACTGGCTCAAGGAGGTAACTGACTCGCCTGCGGCTCGTCAGTTATATCCTCCATTCGACAGTAAAAACCCTCTTACCTTGCTAGTAATGTTATATACTATTCCTGGCCTGGTGTAAATTGAAAAATGTAGAAGTGAACTTCAGTGAACCTGTTTTCCTGGCATACTTAGAAGGAAAATCAAAAATATGGACCTCATCAACTTTGTGGAGCAAATTTTCAATGATAAAGTCAAGCGCCCTTATTAAAAATTGTTTGGATCTTAGTAAATATTTCAAGGTAATAGCATATTCAAAACGGAAAAGTGAAGGATATCGTCCCAAAAAATCGAAAATTCTCACTCGTGAACAAGTTGAAAGGTTTATGAATGAGGCACCAGATGAGAAATACTTGATGGTTAAGGTTGCAACTATTTTCGAATTATTTGGAGCCTATCGGCGTGAAGAATTGAGTGGAAGGCATCGAAATAACAAATAAATCATTGGTTATACAACTTCCAAACACAAAAACGAAAGTCAGTCGTTCTTTCAGTATTATTGGGAAGTATGTTGACTATTTTCCTAAGTTCTTTGCACTGCGCCCTTCTGTCATCAAACATCGTCGTTTTTTCCTGAAATACGTGAATAATAAATGCACTGCCAATCCAGTTGGTATCAATACATTTGGGAAAATTCCATCTATTGTTGCCGAATTCCTCAAATTGCCAGAACCAAAGCAATATACAGGACACTGTTTTCGAAGATCCTCCGCTTCATTGCTAGCAGAATCAGGAGCAAATATTACGGATATAAAAAAAACATGGTGGATGGAAGCCTACGACGGTAGCCGACGGCTATGTTGATCATTCCATTCCACAAGAAATTTCATTCCTGAAAAAATTCTCCCAACCTCAACAGGTTTCTACAAGTACTGATGGTGCTGAGGATTCTAATAATTTGTTGCGAAACTCCCTAACGTCACAGGGCATTAATGTTAGTAATTGTTCTAGTTTTACGATTAATATTAATGTTCATAAGTAATGATTGTTAAATATTGATAATAAAAATTTGCAATTGCTGAATTTTTTTCATATGATTTCATCGTAAGAAAATAGAGTGCTAAAAATATTTTCAACACTAATGTTAAAAATATATATATATATAACACGCTTCCTCGTAAACAATAAATTTTAACATTGTTTGCTGTCATTAAAAGTGTCACTTTTAATGGCAGTTGTACAAAAAAACATTTTTGAAGGCAAGCTTTTTTAACACCCATCCGCCATTTTGAAGCCCCCATCTTGAATTCCTCAATTTTGAAGAATCGTCATTTCCGATACCAATTTTGAATGAAATTGGATGATAATTACAAAACTCATCCGCCATATTGTAGGCGCCATTTTGAATTTTTCAAGTTTGACAGAAGAATCATCATTTGCGAACCCAAAAATCCCCAGATACTAATTTTGAATGGAATCAGATCATAATTACAACACTCATCCGCCATTTTGGAGCCGTCATTTTGTTTTTTCTATAAAAAATATTTCATGATGCATTGTCACCAGAATTATATACACTCGCAAAATTTCAAATCAATCGGACGATTAGAAGTGTCTCATATTTAACTCGCAACATTGATTATAGATAGACAGAGAGACAGAAAGACAGACACCGGGACAGGTGAAACTAAATAAAAGCTTGTAAAAACATCGTCATTTTCGGTTCGTGTCATTAGCATCTGGGAAAAGACCTTCGTCTCATTTCAAACTCATTTCAATCTCAACTAGTTTAGGTTCATCTGTTGAGTACCCGTGTCCGCGAAACTCGATATTGTTCGGTATTCGTAATATCCAAAAGGATCTGTGATTCTGATTAGATAAAAAGAAGTGCGGATATCTAAATAAGATCCTCAATATGTAAGTGAAATTTTCACTGGGTTTACTTTCTGAGGTTAATTCATTCCATTCTTCTTGTATATTATCATTTGTTTAATTATTGAATAACATACTATTTCCATAGAAAAGTTGATGAAATTTTTCATTCAAATAAACTTTTGTTTGACACTGAAATGTTTTCATTCGAACATGTGCTGCTCTGCAGTTTCAGCATATGTATTCTTTATTTTCTTGAGAATAGATTTTTTTTCACCATTTTCATACATTCAATTTGTAGTCTAAGATGATTCGGATGGGTACAGATAAACCTAATCTTATAAAAGTTTTTTCTTCTTTCATTTACGTAGACGGATGTACTTACTCGAGCAGATACTGAAGATCATCGACCAAGAATTTGAAGTGCATTCCCCATACTTGTTGAGATATTAACACGCGAGAAAACAGAGATGGGATATGAATATGGCCATTACATTATTGAATTGAATCCTTAATGAAGTTTACATGTGCTTTTGTTTGTTGCACAGAATAATGTATGATTTAAGAATTTGATCCCAAATCTCGTTTTCTTTAACCACTCAGTTGAAGGATTCCCACAATAATAATTCTAGATTACTTGGCTTCAATATCATGAATTTAAGTTCATTATTGCTCACAAGATTCATACAGATATATCACAAAAATATCTAATCTCCCTACAGCATATATCTACTAATACCAATATGGATTATACGCCTGCTAATACAGGGTGTCTCAAGTTCGAGTGCCTATTAGACGTTTCTGGAGAACTAGACATATTTGAAATCTGAAATTTGGGATTATGATATTGTTCGAAATTCTCTACAGACCTAAAATATTTTCAAAGCCAGAGCACTTCCGGTTATATAGGGAGTGAAAATAAATTTGCTCAAAACATTTTTTTTTCAGTGTTTTCGTTTCTGATATGATTGAGTATTCAGTGCTGAATACATTTCTGTTGAAACCATTGTATTCATTCGAATAGTTTTCAAAATATCGAAAAAAAACCTGAAAAAAAGTAAAATATTCATAGTCAGTATTATGTTCATTTTTCTTATTCTGAACATCCTGAGTGTAAACCGTTCTCACAACGTCAAAGTAGAAGAATGTGGAAAGGTCATGCATCTTTTGAATTTCATAAATATCATCACAGGGTGTTTCAAATTTCGTGTCAAAAACTGTGATCCAAAATTGGCCATAACTTCTGTTTTTCAAATTAGAACCCTATTTTTTTATTATTGCGTTGGATTCTACGGAGAAAATAATGATAGCACTCCCAGATGCTCTTGGTCCTAAATTCAGTTATTCCCGAGTTATTTGAGCTTTTCTGGATTCATGTCGTACGAAGAGTAAAATTCATCGAATCTAAACAGATTCGATGAATATTATCATGAAACCATAGTAACAAGTAATAGTCAGAACTGCCACTTGTGAATTATTAATGGGATCATTTATCTTTTATGGTCACAGAATATTCTCATTCAACATATTCGATGAATATTTTTATGAAACCATTGAAAAAAATCGAAAAGTAAAGATAAAACCTAAAATTAGACCTGTCACTCGGTAATTATTAATGGGAAAACTTATCTTCTATGATCACAGAATATTCTTAAGTAAAAGATTAGATGAATTTGATTCTACGTACAACATGAATCCAGAAAAGCTCAAATAACTCGGGAATTACTGAATTCAAGAGCAAGAGCATCAGAGAGTGCTATCATTATTTTTCTCCGCAGAATCCAACGCAATAATAAAAAAATAGGGTTCTAATTTGAAAAACAGAAGTTATGGCCAATTTTGAATCACAGTTTTTGACACGAAATTTGAAACACCCTGTGATGATATTTATGAAATTCAAAAGATGCATGACCTTTCCACATTCTTCTACTTTGTCGTTGTGAAAACGGTTAACACTCAGGGTGTTCAGAATAAGAAAAATGAACATAATACTGACTATGAATATTTTACTTTTTTTCAGGTTTTTTTTCGATATTTTGAAAACTATTCGAATGAATACAATGGTTTCAACAGAAATGTATTCAGCACTGAGTACTCAATCATATCAGAAACGAAAACATTAAAAAAAAAATTTTTTGAGCAAATTTATTTTCACTCGCTGTATAACCGGAAGTGCTCTGGCTTTGAAAATATTTTAGGTCTGTAGAGAATTCCGAACAATATCATAATCCCAAATTTCAGATTTCAAATATGTCTAGTTCTCCAGAAACGTCTAATAGGCACTCGAACTTGAGACACCCTGTAGTTGTCTGAAAGTGAAGTCAGATCTTTGGTAAAGATTGAATTATACGCATGCGTCAACTCGAAATTCAATTATGACAATAGACTTGGAGGTTATGTCATCATTTATTTACATTTTAGGCTTCCAGATTTTCTTGCTTGGATGAAAACGTTCTACTAAAACATTTCTATTTTAGTTTTCGCAAAGAAATGAATGTTATAAGTTTTCAGAAAACTATTTGATTCATCGTATTGAAGGGAATGCATTCTTTCAGCCGGAATAAATATTAATAATTCATGTATCAAGGATTCATCGAGAAATTTTCGTCAGAAGTTCTAATGGAATTCCGACTACCCGATAAAATAAAACGTAGGTATAGGTATGAACATCTTTGCTGTGAGAGGTCGTTAAAATGGTAACTCACATTATTGAATAATCCATCGTAAATCTATCTATAGTTAAATGAACTCTTGTTATCAAAGTAATGTAGAAGTCAAAACGATTCTTGTGTTTTAGCTGAATTGAATATTTCATTACTGAAACAAAATTGAAATGTGTTTTTTCAGGTAGGTATTCAAGGATATGTTTATTCGCAATGTCTTGAATCTTTGTCTTGTTTATCTACTTGCTCAGGATTTAATAATTTTTGATTGTTTATTGAAAGGTTTCAATTCTGAATGAAAAATTCCTTCTTTGCTTCAAACATTCCATTTTGAGATCCTTTTTATAGCAACTATTGAAGTACCTACTATCAAGTAGAGGCCATGAACATTAATTATTCAAATTTGTGTTACGCAATTTCTTAACATGATGTATTCACTCATTCTATGTAATAAAACAAATAATAACTATTTTACAGTTTATTTACACATTTTTTTCATTACAATTTCATACCAAAAATTATTGTCAAGGAAGAGAACAAACCAGTTTACATGCTGAGGTAGGTAGATTGGAAAATATGGGGCCTATTTGATAAGGTTTTTGGGGAAATAAGCTTTCATGACATATTCAACAAGAGTAAAGTATTAGAAAAGTTTGAATCCTCCTCCAATTTTGAAATGGTACATGAAATTACTTCGAAATATTTTCTTACTATGAGTTTTCAGGTAAACTATGAATTTTTAGTCCATGATCCATATCATAATTGCTTACATAGTAAGGGAAATACCGTCAGACAAGGGTAAATCCAAAATTTTTCTCAGAAGGGCACTTTCGAGAACAGGTTGAACTTTTCTGATTGGATTATTATGTGAATATATGATTTGGAGTTTGTTACGAGTACCTTCATGGAAATATGCAATTTTTTAACAACCGGGGACTGCATATTCCATTAAAATTGAATGAGAGGCTATTATTATGACATATCGAGAACATGGGAGTGGAGGTAGCAGTACATACACTAAGTAATACAGTATTGCAAAAATACTGAACCATGACCTAAAATAAAAAGATGTTGAAATTGCTGAATTTTGTTAAATTTTCAATAATACCATCTAAATAGTGAGCAGGATGATATGTAATCTAAAAAACAAAGTTGAAACTAAAAAGACATACCGTTAATTGGAAGGATTGCCTGTAAACAGTAGAAGATTAAAATCATGCAAGTTTTTTGCTAAAACAAGATGAGTACGTAATGTTGAGGTGAATAAACCTAGAGTGGAACCTCGATATAACAAATTTTAGACCAATCTCACCTCAGTTTAACGAATTTCTACCTGCTCCCTTCCGATTTGTTATATCGGGGTTCCACTGCGTATTGATATGACGTAATCAAAAGCCAAGGCAAGTTTACCTCTCAATACGATGAACATAAATACAGAACCCAGATGATATGTAACAAATGATTTATTAAGTTTCAGAATGCATTTATTCTAGAGTCAGTTTAACTGGCGTATTTCATTCATTTGATGAAAAGAAAAACCCATCCAATATGTGTGTTGAACAGCTCTTTTACCTAACGGTACATTGGCCATTAAAAACTTAGAGCCAACCCTTTCAGTGGGTTACTATTCAGAAAGAGATTTATACTTTAAAAGATGTCCTCCATCCAAACCAAAATTGACTTATCTGGGTGTTTTCTATTAGTACCTTTCCCTGTAAAATAATTTTCAACAAAATGTCTTCCACAAATTCTCAGCTGTGCGACATCAGCATTTAGGTGACATAGGGCCATCCACTGAGATCTTTGTAGGTGATTCTGAGGGAACCTGAAAAAAATATAGTGGTAAAGTAGAAAGCATGAACGTATAACAGTTGTATTTGAATTTTTTACCTGTGATATGAATTCGAGCGTGTAGGGTCACAAATGTAACATTTGTGAGTAGAGCTCCTAAAGACATGTTTAATTCCTTATTGAATAAAAGAACACAACAAAATTTTCAAATAGATATAAATACTATTCAAAAACGGACCAACTATACCTATAAAGACTAACCAACTCAACTAGGTAAATAAACTATGATTATATTAAACGCGAAAATGAACAATAACAACAACGATTATAAGTGAAAAATGAACCAGGATTTAAACAACGAACGAACTATTGATTAACGAATTTTCACAAACGGAATAAATAATTTGTTTGGTTATGAGCGTATGAAATAATACATCACATCATTAATTTTACGTGTAGGACATAATACAAGGTGCCAGAGAGAGATAGAATAACTACGTTATTTTTATTCTTAATATTTCTGCACATGCGCAGATCTGGATCGTTACCAATGCCCAGCTTCAATTTTGATTGGCTATTACCCATATAGGAATTATTAGATATATGCCCTACAGCCTGCTACCACAGAATACCTAACTACACAGAAGCGTTTTTTGGCCGCGTGAAGTTGGCGAAAAAATGTCGGCACAAATTCTGAAATAATCCCCAATATTTAGTGCCCAATTTGTGCCCATTTGTGCCGTATGAATCAATTTCAGCACCATTATGGTTTTCGAGATATTCGAGTTTGAAGTTTTTGGTGCTAGCTTCACACTTGGCACCAACATTTTTCGATTTCGAAAAAATTTTAATGCCAATATTTAGTGCCCAATTTGTGCCCATTTGTGCCGTTTAATTGACCTCATTATCACTTCTAGTTTTTAAGTTATTTCAGTTTGAATATCTTGGTGCCAGCTTCACACTTAGCACCAACATAATCCAACTTTGAAAAAAAAATTATGCCAATATTTTGTGCCCAATTTGTGCCCATTTGTGCCGTATAAATGACATTTCTACCATTTGTAGTTTTTGAGATATTGACTGTTGTTTTTTAGCCGGCGTGAAGTTGGCACCAACATATTCCAACTTTAAACAAATTTTGATGCCAATATTTTGTGCCCAATTTGTGCCCATTTGTGCCGTATAAATGACATTTCTACCATTCGTAGTTTTTGAGATATTGACTGTTGTTTTTCAGCCGGCGTGAAGTTGGCACCAACATATTCCAACTTTGAAAAAAATTTTCCGCCACTATTTAGTGCTGAATTTGTGTCAATTTGTGCCGTTGAAATGGCTTCGATATCTTGGATAGTTTTCGAGTTATGAACAATATTGTGTTTTATTAACGGCGCCATCTATGGGAAAAAGCAAGTATTGTTTCGCTTCATAATAGGTCAAATATGTCGGCCTTACATATGTGAATTCTGTTACATAATAACTTCCCATGAACTTATAAATAGACCTCTGATTATTGAGCAAACCATTCCTTGCGTTAATCGAACAATCTATCCTTTTCGATGGTAAAAATATGTTGAATCGGGAAAATTGTTGAGTAATATTATTCTAAATAATATTATATTTCGATATGGAATTCAAAATTCAATAAATACAATTAGAAATATATTCCTTATTACAATTACTTGTATGGATTCACTTTCCTGCATAAAAGCAGATAGCGTGTGGCGGCAAACATCAAACGGGGCGATCTAACACGTGCTTGCCTAGTTGAAACGGCTGCTTCGTAAGCGTAAATTTTTTATTAAAAGGACGTTCCGACATATGTACATAAAGTTAGCAAAACAACTTTCGCGAATCAAACTCGGAATAGCTCAAAATTTTGCCGTTATTTATCCGTAATTTGAATAGATAGCTAAGTTGATATCAAGTTGGCGAAACAACTTTTAAAAAAATGGTTTCAGCACAAAACAAAATAGCTCATCTTTTTCAGTGATTTATCCGTTAATTATCCGTGAAGAAAAATACATCGCCACTCTTGTATTTAAAAAAATATCGGATGTTTCGCTATCTTGATATCAAGTTGGCGAAACAACTTTTCGAAAAATGGTTTCAGCACGAAACAAAATAGCTCATCTTTTTAAGTGATTTATCCGTAAATTATCCGTGAAAAAAGAAAATTTGTATCGATCAAGGTTTTGAAGAAAAATGACAAAATCTGATTGATCGATCAGCAGCCGACGGAACATGATTTATGCATTTTTCTCGAAAACTACGCAAGCAATATTGTTGATATTTGAAAAGAAGATGTAGCTTTTCATCTTTGATTTATCCGTGAAGAAAAAAATTTTGCCGCTCTCGTTTTTAAAAAAATATCACGTGCTCTGGTATGTGTACATCAAATTACCAGGTGACATATTGAAAAAATAATTTCAGCAATCAACAGATAATGCAATTTCTTTTAATGATTCATTCGCAAATTATCCGTGAAGAAAAAAACATCGCCACTCTTGTATTTCAAAAAATATCGGATGTTTCGCTCAATTGATATCAAGTAGTTAATATTTTTTTAAATGAGAGTGGGGATGTTTTTCTCTTCACGAATAATTTACAGATAAATCATCGAAAACAATCGAATTATCTGTTGATTGCTGAAATAATTTTTTTCGATATGGATATGTCACCTGTCAATTTGATGTACACTTAGATTAGATTAGATTTAAGGAGGGGCGTTTAGACTTTGCTTAGCCTCGCAAACACCTTGACCTGAAGATCTATTGTGCTACCCCGCGCTGTTTACCAATCAGGTAGCATGTACACTTATCAGTGCACGTAATATTTTTGTAAAAACAGGAGCGGCAAAATTTTTTCTTCACGGATAAATCAAAGATGAAAATCAACATCTTCTTTTCAAATTTCATCGATATTGCTTTCTCAGTTTTCGAGAAAAATGCATAAATCATGTTCCGTCGGCTCCTGATCGATCCATCAGATTTTGTCATTTGATTGATACAAATTTTCTTTTTTCAGGGATGATTTGCGGATAAATCATTAAAAGAAATTGCATTATCTGTTGATTGTTGAAATCATTTTTTTCAATATGTCACCTGGTAATTTGATGTACACTTACCACAGCGCACGTGATATTTTTTTAAAAACGGGAGCGGCAAAATTTTTTTCTTCACGGATAAATTAGAGATGAGAAGCAACATCTTCTCTTCAAATATCAACAATATTGCTTGCCTAGTTTTCGAGAAAAATGCATAAATCATGTTCCGTCGGCTGCTGATCGATCAATCAGATTTTGTCATTTTTCTTCAAAATCTTGATTGATACAAATTTTCTTTTTTCACGGATAATTTACGGATAAATCACTTAAAAAGATGAGCTATTTTGTTTCGTGCTGAAACCATTTTTCGAAAAGTTGTTTCGCCAACTTGATATCAAGATAGCGAAACATCCGATATTTTTTAAAATACAAGAGTGGCGATGTTTTTTTCTTCACGGATAATTAACGGATAAATCACTGAAAAAGATGAGCTATTTTGTTTTGTGCTGAAACCATTTTTTTAAAAGTTGTTTCGCCAACTTGATATCAACTTAGCTATCTATTCAAATTACGGATAAATAACGGCAAAATTTTGAGCTATTCCGAGTTTGATTCGCGAAAGTTGTTTTGCTAACTTTATGTACATATGTCGGAACGTCCTTTTAATAAAAAATTTACGCTTACGAAGCAGCCGTTTCAACTAGGCAAGCACGTGTTAGATCGCCCCGTTTGATGTTTGCCGCCACACGCTATCTGCTTTTATGCAGGAAAGTGAATCCATACAAGTAATTGTAATAAGGAATATATTTCTAATTGTATTTATTGAATTTTGAATTCCATATCGAAATATAATATTATTTAGAAATAATATTACTCAACAATTTTCCCGATTCAACATATTTTTAACATCGAAAAGGATAGATTGTTCGATTAACGCAAGGAATGGTTTGCTCAATAATCAGAGGTCTATTTATAAGTTCATGGGAAGTTATTATGTAACAGAATTCACATATGTAAGGCCGACATATTTGACCTATTATGAAGCGAAACAATACTTGCTTTTTCCCATAGATGGCGCCGTTAATAAAACACAATATTGTTCATAACTCGAAAACTATCCAAGATATCGAAGCCATTTCAACTGCACAAATTGACACAAATTCAGCACTAAATAGTGGCGAAAAATTTTTTTCAAAGTTGGAATATGTTGGTGCCAACTTCACGCCGGCTGAAAAACAACAGTCAATATCTCAAAAACTACGAATGGTAGAAATGTCATTTATACGGCACAAATGGGCACAAATTGGGCACAAAATATTGGCATCAAAATTTGTTTAAAGTTGGAATATGTTGGTGCCAACTTCACGCCGGCTAAAAAACAACAGTCAATATCTCAAAAACTACAAATGGTAGAAATGTCATTTATACGGCACAAATGGGCACAAATTGGGCACAAAATATTGGCATAATTTTTTTTTCAAAGTTGGATTATGTTGGTGCTAAGTGTGAAGCTGGCACCAAGATATTCAAACTGAAATAACTTAAAAACTAGAAGTGATAATGAGTTCAATTAAACGGCACAAATGGGCACAAATTGGGCACTAAATATTGGCATTAAAAGTTTTTCGAAATCGAAAAATGTTGGTGCCAAGTGTGAAGCTAGCACCAAAAACTTCAAACTCGAATATCTCGAAAACCATAATGGTGCTGAAATTGATTCATACGGCACAAATGGGCACAAATAGGGCACTAAATATTGGGGATTATTTCAGAATTTGTGCCGACATTTTTTCGCCAACTTCACGCGGCCGCGTTTTTTCCGCCTTCCCACCAAAACTTTATTTGATGACGATTGTGCCTTGCTAGGTAGTACAAATGTCAACGTGAAATTTAAACTTCCTACTGGACCCATAGAATTATAAATAAAGTATAGAAGTATGTCACAGAATACCCTAAATTAGTTAGTTATTCTGTGATTATCCGCTCAAAAGTGACATATGTACTACTTAACAGAGAATGAAGTTCAGGAAAATTTTCCCCTTGAAGACCAGAGTGCCGAAGCTTAGTGGCGCTTCTGTGTAGTTAGGTATTCTGTGCTGCTACTATCCCAATCTGATTTTCATGCGGGCTCCTATAGATCTCGCCGCGAGAAGTGCATGTGAATTTTCCATAGAGCTCCCGGTGTGACTTTCGTTTCATTGTTACATCCCTGTTGGGGGTACACACCATCCAATTTGTAGATCAGAAACTTCATGAATTTTCTCTGGCATGATTCCACCAATTGAATTTGTACATACTATATTGGTTTCCCATACCAAGGATCCGTATTCCAGCCATGATCTCACAAATGAATTGAAAAGTTTGGTGAAGCATTCGATGCTTTGAAACTTCTGAAAGTCATAGCAAGTTCGGAATATTAGGCCGAGCATTCTTTTGGCTTGTAATGTAGTCTTGTTCAAATGTATGCCAAAGTTCAGCTTAGGGTCAAACCAGATACCCAAATCTTTGGTTTCTGAGCATTGAGTTAGTTGATGGTTATTTATTGCATAGAAATGGTGAATAGTATTCATTTTTAGACTAAAAGTCATGTACATATTTACATTTCTGTATGTTCAGTGGTAACTCATTGTCAGTGCACCAGTTGAATAGACGATCAATGTCTTTCTGAAGCATAAGGCAGTTTCCAATGAAAGAATGGGTCGAAACAACTTCAGATCGTCTGCGAACAAAAGCGCGGAACTCGAGAATTGCTCGCATACATCATTGATAAAAATGAACAAAAATAGGGGGGCTAAAAAGCTGCCTTGTGGTGCACCGCTAGATGCCGTGAAAGTGTATGATCTGTGACCTCGATGATCCACATATAATCTTCTATTGGTTAGGTAGGATCTAGAAAAAAGCAAGAAAAAAAAAGCAAGAAAAAAAAAAGCAAAAAAAAGAAAAAGCAAGAGGGCGCAGTCCAAACCAAATATATCAAGTTTACTCAGCAGTATTTGGTGATTTATCTTGTCAAATGCCTTCGAAAAGTCAAAAGTCTGCATATAAATAATTCATAATAATTCATAATGTTTATTAAATTTTGTCGACCCGCGCATAATTCTCAAAACTGCTGTATACTGTTTGTGTGAAACACATCAAGTTTGTTACTGTGGATCGTTTACTGATGAAACTATGTTGGTTTGTGGTTATTAAGTTTCTCACATTTGGGGAAATTCTATTATACAGGCAGGTCTCAAAAGCCTTCGCAAAATTTGACAAAATGGTTATTGCTCCGTAGTTCGAAATATCATTTACTTTGCCTGACTTGAATATGGGACAGATCTTTGAGACTTTCCATTTATCTTGAAAGCAGTTTGTTGATAGTGATAAATTAAAAATTAATGAAAGTGGTTTAGCAAATAATAATAATTTCTCTATTTCAGTATCGTAATGAGTTCACTACAGTACTAAAAACAGTGCTGTATTGAATTCATTACAGCATCGTTTTCAGTTACATTTTTCGTTTTGTGGTTGTCAACAATGACTTCCGATCCTATCAAATTCCAGCAGATGTCAATTTGGAAATGTCAATTTTCGTATTTCCTAACATTCACACCAACTGCAAAGATAGAATATGAAAGTCACTAGGACCTATAATTTTAATTTTTCATTGAATTTCACAAAATTCGACTGAAATAGAGAAAATATCGTCGAATACTCGTTGCAGAATGCAATTCCAATACTCAATTTCGAATTCGTATTGAAATAGGAGCCCATTCTGCAACTAGTTTTAGAATATACTATTATATAATTATTATAATATATTTTTGAGTTTATTTCGTTCTCTGAATTTTCCGCATTGAAAAATGGACCACCTCTGTACCCTCAAAAACGGTGCTGTGCTTGAATTCCCGAAATATGCTTCATCCTATATTTTCGAAACAGCATTACAGCATTTAGAGTGAAGAGCAACAGGAAATTCCTGAATGGTTCAAATTTATACGAGTTCATCTATAAATAAGGATTTTTATGTTTTCGAGACAACGTCTGTTATGCAGCAGAATATGTGAAGATTTTTACAGTAACCAGACATTCGGCAATTCTATTACAATACCATAAAACATGCATAAAATGTTTGGTGAAGTGCTTCATAACTCATTTCTTTGGAACATATTACATTACATCTTTACAAGAATCTGAGGTTCCTTGGAAATTTACAGGGTAATTCACCATAAACTGGAAAAACATATAGCCGTGTTGATGACACCTAGAAAGTCATTTCTGCTTTAAGATATACATATATCCCGTTTCCGAAGCATAAGCCAGATACAGAAGGTTCAAATTTGAGCAATATTCTGATAACTGTGGTAAGCTACGCGTGACAGTTGGAAAAACGGTTTCTGGTCACATCTCTCGTACTAAATTCAATTGTGGTGTAGAATTCTGAAAAAAAAATGAAAATGGGCGAAACCAAAAACAAAATTCGAATACGCTGAAATATGTACCTTATGCCTTCCAAATTGATATCCGAGAAAAAAATGTACATCTCAAGTGAATTGAGCCCTGAAAAATTCTAAGATTTGACCAGAAACTGTTATTCAAAATGTTACACATAACTTACGACAGTTATCAGAATATTGCTCAAAGTTGTCATAAACACCCTGTATCTCGCTTGTGCTTCGCAAACGGGGTGTATGTCATGAGGCAAAAATGACTTTGTGGGTATCACCAACCCGACCTTATTATGTTTGTTCATTTCATATCATTGATATATAAAATCACTCAGGATTTTACAATAACGATATGTACAATTCAGTCAGGTGAGATGACCACCATTTTCATATTAGGCGACTTGTGTTCATGGTGAATTTAGGCTTTATAGCATTTTTCAATGATTTTATGCATTCAATCTGAATACTTCTAGTGGAAAACTTCATCCACTGAATGCAATCATAATATACATAACAAGTTACAAGCTTCGAAGCTTGTAGTTTTTGAGGGGTCTCCTCGGTTGATCTAGGAGTAATCAGTATAATCAATATCAGTAAATCAATTCCATGACATGTGATCATCGACCTCAACTGCTGCACCAAAGATTGCTTTAATATTTACACGAAAAAATTAGAAGGGTGATTCTCATCCTACTGGCTCAGTTAACCGCACCCCTATCACTTATTATTGCGATAGATGGATGGACATTTCGGAGGATGTGAGGCTTTGTCAAAACGTAGAAAAAGCATTTCAGGTCTTGGGGAAATATGCCAAGAATCGTTCATGTGTTTGGGTATAGAAGACTCAGCCATTTAAATCGGTAAACAAACATTACAGTCGAATAGAATTCAGTTATCTAACTATCATTGTGAACTTGGCGGCCACTTTCCATCGGTCATTCTCGGATTCATCGGCCAGTTCACCACTGGCGTCGGGTTTTTATGCACATCGTGATTCAAATTAGGTAGGTATTTGGAAGACGAAAAATTCAGAATTTTCGCCTAAAATGAGTTCTCTGATTTTCTGTCGATAATAAATCACCAAAATTTCCATTTATATTGATGGTTAGAAAAAGTTATAGTAAATTATTATGCGTAGAAGAAGTCAGATTCCGAGCAAATTAAACGGATATAATAGTACTTCAAAAACGATTAACCTCTATGAAACTCATTAGGAATATTGCTAGGATCTAGAATCTTATACCGAGAAATTTTTCATTGGCAAGACTGTGGAGAGTTGTTTTCACCCCTATCTTCAAGACTCAACAAAATATCGCAAGAGGGTCTCAAAAATGATTAACCTGAATGACATTTGGTAGGAATTTTGCTAGTGTGGTCTAAAATCTTATTCCGAGCAGAATATCTGCCAATGAAAAACCTCTCGGAATTAGATTCTAGGCGACACTAGCAGCATTCCTACCAAATTTCATTCAGGTTAATCATTTTTGAGACAACTTGCGATGTTTTGTAGAATCTTGAGGATAGGAGTGGAAACAACCCTCCGCACAGTCCTGCCAATGAAAAACCGCTCGGTATAAGATTCTCGACCACACTAGCAACATTTCTTTCAGGTTTCATTGAAGTTAATCATTTTTGAAGAATTATGTTCAATATGCTCGAAATCAGACTTCTCCAACTCATAAAAATTCATTATAACGCAGTCCTCTCTGTCTGATGTTGAAACGAACTCAATGAGAAAAAACCAAGATCAAAACCTAAGAGATCATATTATCTGGATTCTGGATGTCCCAATAAATATCTAAGAAAAGACTTCCAATTATCGAATCTTCCACACCATGACCTCACCACAACATAAACTATTGAAAGATCTATGGAGAAAATCGAGAAGATTAAGATAAGGTTGAGGACCCAAGAAATAATGATGTAATTTCCTTCAATACTGCTTTTTTGTTACTTTTAAGCTTTCCCGAATGGGATTACTATGTTCGATTTGTTATTGGAAACGGGACGCCATACAAGAGCTCAAACTTCGCGAAGAATGAGTCTTATCAGACAAACAATGGGATAAGAGGGTAACTCATCCCAAACTTTCTTCATTTTATTGGAACCATAATTCGTTCTTGAACTCACTAGATTTCCTGATTCTTATATAGTTCAAAATAATATCTGAATACTTCCATTTGGAGTAGAAACATACAGTAGGACCTTACGGAAAATTTCATTCGGAATTGCCTTTCCGATGACAAATAAGATATTCGCCTTTGAGGGCTCATTAAGACAAATGACATGAATTTCTTCTTGCAGTGAAAAGTTGGAGTTTGAATAATTTTCGTTCGGGATTTTTCCAGTTGAGTTATTCAATTGGAAAATGTGCTCATATTACGACGCAGTTATTTCGAATTCATCCAAGAATAGTATAGAACGGCATTTCAATTATTTGAAGCTTGATGAGGATGCTGACGGAAAAATTTTTTTTTGATAAATTCTCGTGGATTATTTGAATATTTCGATTGAAAATTAATTTCGTCTTGATATAAGTGAACTAATTTGAAACCAGAACAGGGAGAAAACCATGTAAGAAATCAGGGAGCTAAGCTGCAGAAAGTAGTATAAAACCACTAGAGATGAAATTTCGACGACAAAATTTCTCGATTGCAATATTAAAGTTCGTTGCTTTTCGTCAATTTCCGAATGACATTTGTATCAAAATCACGAGCCGTCAGGCAAGTAATTGAAGAATGAGAATGTTATGAGCGAAATTGCCGAAAAGCAACTATCTTGAATATGACAACAGAGAAATTTTACCTGCTAACATTTCATCTCGAGTGGTATTCGACATGGCTATTCCACTAAAATATGAGTCTTATAGTAATATGGTCACATTGAGCACGTATTGCGCTATTTGACAAATAAGAATTCATAATAGATTAACTGAACTTTGTTTTCTCGATGGTATTCATTTCCGAAGCTATCTATGAATTTGAGAAACTTCAAAAATTTTATTGCTGGAAAACCATCTTGTTAGTTTTGTTGGCCTGCATGTTTTATCGAAGTGAAACGAGAGTTGCTATAAAAACTTCCTCACTAAAAATGGAATGAGTGAAATAGTCTATCAAAAAAACCAATTCAAATGCTTCTGCCCTGGTAGAAGTTAGAAGGCTGGATTCGGAGAGTTCAGAGAACATTTCCGCACCATTTTCTTGAAGGGATAAATATAGTCTCTCTACCAGGAAAGAATTAAAATTCAACTTTATATATCTCATGCTCTAATAAACTTTTCTGTCATACGATATTTATAAACGGATGAATCAGTTCTCAATGCTGAGATTTACAATTGACGATGAGCAATTAATTTTCAATAGATAGAACGGAATCTCAGACCATCTGGAAATTTGAGAATACTAAAAAAATATTATCTAGAGTCATTGTAGATGCAAAAATAAGAAAAACAGAAATATTAGAAATTTGTTCAACTTCCTGTCCAACAGAGTGTTTTCTTCATGGAACCGTCTACCGTCTGCCATTGTGGAGGCATCCTCTGTCAATTCGTTCAAAAACCTATTTGAGAGGTGGATGCAGAGTTGATCGTCGCCAAACTTAAGAAGAAGTTCTTTTTTCCTTTCTTTCTTTTGTAATTGCTTTTTATTTTCAATTGTGATTTATACTTTTTTTGTCTAGGTATGTGCATTTGTATTTATTTTTAATTTTCTTTGAGTTTATGGAATTTTTCTAAACTCTTGTCAAATATATAATAATAATCGGACTGAACAATAAAATCAAATGAATCAGTGATGTATCCGCTTTATTGATGAAATAATCAATTTTAATTTCAAATTCAGACTGATTCTGGCTTGAAATATATAAAAATTTTCAGATAAATGGATTTTATTCCTTGATTGTTCGCTCTAATAGGTTATTCGAACATTGAGTTGTTTCACCATATTTATATGTACTGAAAGTCTTGCACTTCGATATAAAAGAATCGTATAATGTCCATGTTAGCGTTCACGCCGATTCAGAAATATATTCGGATTCTAAAACACCGTTTGGGTCACTAAAATTATTGACTTGAAATCAGGAGCTTTTGAGCGCTCTTTAATAAAACTTGTACGCTGAAAGATTTACATTTACCAGTCAGGAAAAAAATCGTGTTTACGGAAGGACGGCCTGGCATAATTGAATTTGACCACGAATTCAGGATCAGAGAGCCTAATCTATCCGTTTGACAATGTTTCCTATTCAAAAATACAGACTTCGAGAGGATATGGCATACAGTTCCGATATTTCATGAAGACAGTTAGAACAGGAAGTTGTTATAAAAAATAAGAAAATATTGAAATTATATGAACTGATGCGCATTGCAAATAGGGGTATTATGAAAAGGCATATTATGTACTCTTGTGTTGATGAAAATCTTTATTTGATCCGAGAAGAAGGTTTTCGACAAGGACGATTCTCGAGTTCAACCTATGAGTTTCTATATACAAGGTATTCCCAAATAAGAGGTTCAAACGAAGAGGGTAGAATCCTTGCTCAATTTCAGGAAAAACGTACCTACATGTAACCGCTAACGTTTTGTTCTCGAGATTCAGAATGTTAAGTTTTGAATATTTTTCTCATGGTGCAGCACTCAGGCGAAAATGATTAATTTATTCACGATCTAAATTTTCATAACAATTTGGATTTAATGATGATACGACAAAACCCTTGAGAGTTGAGACATAAAGGCCAACGATTTTATTCTCGTTTAGAAAATTTCCTGTGGTTTTTAAGTCGAAATCAATCGGGGATTTCAGTAATCTCCTTAAACCAGATTGAAATGTTTGGTGAAACTGGGCCTCAGTGTAACAATAAAGTTTCCTTTCAAAAATTTTCGAACTAACAGTGTGTCATCAAAAAAAGTTCAGGGGTAAAACAGAGCACAATGTTCCAGAAAGAATATCACCCTTTAGATTTGCAATCAAAATCGGCAGGTAACATAGTAAAAAGTCTGAATTGTAATATCTATGCCAAATTAACGTTGAATATCTTCTTTCAGGAGTCAGGACCCATCAGTGGTCAAATTCAGTGATATCCGTCTGACAGTCTTACCAAGCTTTCGGCCGTAAACACGATAAGTCTTGAACGGAAAAACATAGGAACTTGAAATTTTCAGGGTAGGTTCAGATCTCGAATGTCAGGCTAGTTAATGGCCGAAAGTTCGACCAGGGTTTCCTGAAATATGGGCGTTCGAAATTTACTTTTCCTGATGATTATTTGAATTTAGATGCATTATGACATATTATTCGTGCTACATGCAGAATTCTGTTCAGATTCTACTACAAGAAACATACAGACTACTGGCGAATAATTCTGTCACATAGCAAATGCAATTTCCTGCAAGGTAGATCTACTAACTAGTTGTATAAAAGAGCGCGAAAAAAATCTGCCTTCACGTCAATGCTTTTATGTCCCATTTTTCCTACCAAATCGTTAAACTCAAAATCGTCAACTGAAAAGCAATAATTCAATCTGAAATCTAATGAAGGACAAGTTTGGGTGCATAATTGTTCCGAATTCATATTTTGTATTTTGTTCATACTTAATACCACAAAGTTCATACTGCGAATGTACTTCCTCGGTAACAAAGAAAACCCAGAGCTCTGTCTTTCACCCACTCTCTTCGACTCTGGGGTCTAAACTTCTCATCGAGGTACCCTGTACCCAACCAAGGATTTCCAGCCATCAGTTTGCCAACTCGAAGTCAGAAAACCAGAAGATACATCTCTCCAGCCAGCTGTAACCGTGAGTTCCATTCTTTCAGTGTTTGCAATGTGGTATACTTCTATGTCTCATACATACATTCTCGTGGTGATAAGAATTGATACAGCAGTCCATTCTTCTCTTCAAGGAAGCTTAAGTGAAATAAACAATAATAATTCATTTGACATAGGTACATGGCCAGCTGCCTCTGCTGCTGCACCTGTAAATAAAAGCATTCTTGTGAAAAATTTGGAACAAATCATTTTAATTTTTATCCGAGGTGGCACTGCGATGTCGAATAGTATGTCCCGCTTATTCTACTCATTTCTCGATTTGTCACAGATTTTACATTCAATTGGAACTGGCGACATACCTTCATTAATTACTGCTGGTTTGCCGCTATTTCAAGAGTTGTCTCGACTTTTCGACGCTAGCTTAGGATTTATAGTCACCAATCTCCATATTGCAAGTTACCTTGATCATGAAATTAAATAGATATTCAGGATCTAAATATCGCAAATGGAAATTTGAATACAATATGTGAGAGATAGAATGAAGGCACCAAGAAGGAAGTCGTAAGTATTGATCATGTATTTCATTTTATCAGCATACATTAATATGGAATGAAATTTCGGAATGGTTGGAGCATGAATAATGTTCACATTCGGTTGATCCGTTTCTGTTGAAGGTGCATGCACATATGAGAATATGTATCTACTTTTCAACATCAAAATATAATTGAGTGTACTGTTGAACACAATTACATTATCAGTTATTGTTGGCAAATCACAACGAGTACAGATGAATATGAATTTCCAATTATAGCGCCACTGTCAGTGGTCAGTGAAGTATTCAACGTTGAATCTGTTTACATCGTGTCATGGTCGTTTCTAGTAGAAACATCGAGATTTGCGAAAATAGCTCAAAGCCGTCAATTTTGCTCACAAAGGGGTACATTTTTGGACTCATCGTATCATTCCATCCCGCTGCGAGGCAAACCCAACCACTTAAATCAAAAAATTTAGAACTATTCTGTAAGATATTTTCCTCTGATAGTACAATTTTTTTTTTCAAATTTGATCATTCCTTTACCTAATAATAGTTATTGTCCTCAAGAGGAGGGTCGGAACACCATCCGACCTCGCAAGCACCTTGACCTAATAAAGATCTATTGTGCATCCCCGCGCTGTTTACCAGTCAGGCAATAGTGCCTGAAGGAACTTTATCACTTTTCTGGGGACAACACTCATCATTTGTTTCAGCTTTAAAAACCAAGAGCAAATGTGTTTTAGCTTTTTCCGATGAACAAGTAATCACATAGCGAGTGCTTGGTTTGGCTTGTTTTTGATCATTGATCGTTCGCCAGAACCCCAGCCTTCTCTTTGTTTCCATCCCTTAACTGTCATCGCTTGATCAAATCCCGTAGAAAACGTCAAAAATTCACGTTTTCCAAATGCAACTTTGGGATATTCAAACCCAACAAAATGTAAAATTTCCTATATGTATTAGAGCTAGTTTTTGGCATGAGTTATTATAACTCACGCTATCGGTTGATAGATACTATTACAGATCAATATCAGTTGAATAATGGATATATTATTTCATGGAAGTAGATAAACTTAATAATGTAGGCTTTCAAAATAACAAACGATTTTTTTCTACAAGCGTATGCTTTCAACTTTTAACCCGCAGGAATTTCAATTTGTAAAGAGTCACATTGCAAAACGCTGAAAAAACCCTGCTATTCCATTCCTGCACACTTTCCGTGCGGGAAAGGAATGGCAGGGATTTTTTCCGCTCGCTTTTATCAAAGAACTAGCTGACCCGGCGAACTTTGTTCCGCCTAAATGATACTTACGGTGGATTTCACAAATCGTAATCACCGGTGATTGGAGATCAACGGCTTGGTTCTCTGATTTTTGAACTGTCGAATGTTTCCATGGATATGAGCTATCACACAGAACAGATACACAAAAATAAAATGTCATAATATGTCAATCACTAATAATGGCAATTTTGGATTCAGTTATTTCCGCAAATATATTTATTACCCAAACAGAAATTCAAAAACATTTTAAAAATTATGAGAAAAGATGAGAATGGACATCTCACGATTTGAACTCATCGCCGAAATCCGATTTACTTGACATTTCGATGAAAATTCACTGTGATATTTACCCGCTTCTGGATCTGTTAATAGCCTTTCATGGTACTCTAAGCCCTATGTAAATTACACAGTAATTGATGTCATATGTTCTTTTTTCGACCATTTCAAACCACGACGACCGAAATGCTCGAAAAAAAGAACAGATGACGTCAACAGATGGCCGCGAAAGCCTCAACAAATTCATCGCCATTTAATTGTGATAATGTCGAATATAGTACCTTCACGATCACGTAATTTGGAATAAAAAAAAATTATAAAAATAACTAATAATCATCAGTCATAATGTGTGAATAGCGCCATCTGAAGTGGTAAGAACGAAACTTTTCTCATATCTCAACGAAATCTTATCATTTTAGATATCTGTACTCCTACGCTAAGACATTTTGGTTTTGCCGAACAGCGCAGAGTTGTAGGCAACTCAAATTACACACTATTACAGTGACTATAGAGTGAATATAGTTACTGTACACACCATTTGTTTATATCGCCATCTAACGCGTAGAATATCAAATGGAGTACAAACGAATAAGCGTTAGCGTAACTGTAATTGTAAGTGTAGCGACATCTAGTGGCCTTACTCAAAAGGAGGAAAAGCATTTCCTGCATAAGTAAAATTTTCATCGATTTTTTTAAAGTTTTATTGTATTTTATGATAACCAGACCGTAGACGAATCCATATATGAAGATTCATAACAAACAGTCCATCCGACCTCGAGTTATAAATGGTGTAACCAACATCTTTCTTTTATATATATATACAGATCAACACAATTATGATTTGTATCTATCCACCAAACGCCACCGAAGACGTTGCTATGGAAACGACATGTGACACTTGCCATAAGTATGAAATTATTTGAATATATCAAATCGAATTTGATCAGTGTGTTGAAATGAAATAGATATCGTATAAGCGATTGCGGAAAAAATATTGTTCCTAACCTTTGACTATATACAGGGTGTCCCAAGTTCGGGTGCCTATTAGCCGTTTCTGGAGAACTGGACATATTTGAAATCCGAAAATTGGGATCATGATATTGTTCGAAATTCTCTAAAGACCTGAAATATTTTTGGAGCACTGAAAATAAATTTGTTCAAAAAATTTTTTTTCAATTTTTTCGTTTGTGATATGATTGAGTATTCATTGGTGAATACATTTATGTTAAAACCATTGTATTCATTCAGATAGTTTTCAAAATATCGAAAAAAACCTGAAAAAAAGTCAAATATTTATAGCCAGTATAATGATCATTTCTCTTATTTGGAACATCCCTAGTGTGAACCGTTTTCATAACGTCAAAGTAGAAGAATGTGGAAAGGTAATGCATCTTTTGAATTCCATAAATATCATCACAGGGTGTTCCAAATTCTGTGTAGAAAACTATGATCGAAAATTGGCCATAACTTCTGTTTTTCATATAAGAATCCTATTTTCTTATGAGTGCATTGGATTCTGCGAAAAAAAATAATGATAGCACTCTCAGATGCTCTTCCTCTTAACTTCAGTAATTTCCGAGTTATGTCGTACGAAGAGTCAAATTCATCTTATTCTTCACATGAAGATATTCTGTGATCATAGAAGATGAATTAATTCACAAGTGACAGGTCTAATTTTAGGTTTTATCTTTACTTCTTCGATTTTACTTCAATGGTTGCATGAGAATATTCTGTGACCATGGAAGATAAATGATCCCATTGATAATTCACAAGTGGCAGGTCTAATTATTAGTTGTTACTATGGTTTCATAAGGATATTCATCGAATCTGTTCAGATTCGATTAATTTGAATCTACGTACGACATGAATCCAGAAAAGCTCGAATAACTCGGGAATTACTGAATTTAGGGGCAAGAGCATCTGAGAGTGCTATCATTATTTTTCTCTGCAGAATCCAACGCAATCATAAAAAATAGGGTTCTAATTTGGAAAACAGAAGTTATGGCCAATTTTCGATCCCAGTTTTCGACACAAAATTTGGAACACCCTGTGATGATATTCATGAAATTCAAAAGATGCATGACCTTTCCACGTTCTTCTACTTTGCCGTTGTGAGGACGGTTTACACTCTGGATGCTCAGAATAGGAAAAATGAACATAATACTGGCTATAAATATTTGACTTTTTTTTAGGTTTTTTTTTCGATATTTTGAAAACTTTTTGAATGAATACAATGGTTTTGACAGAAATGTATTCACCATTGAATACTCAATCATACCAGAAAGGAAAAAATTGAAAAAAAATTTTTGAACAAATTTATTTTCACTCCCTGTATAACCGGAAGTGCTCAGGCTCCAAAAATATATTAGGTCTTTAGAGAATTTCGGACAATATCATAATCCCAATTTTCAGTTCTCCAGAAACGTCTAATAGGCACTCGGACTTGGGGCACCCTGTATATACCCCATTCACTTTTACAAAGTATCCCGGTTGATGGATATTCTGACACATATATTTTGAAAACAGATTCAGTTATACTATTTTCTTGCATGGAAATCAAGAATCGAGTGTTGAAATTCTACTGAAAAATAATGAACAGAATGGTCTGGATCTACGTGATAGTTTATTCGAAACGAGAATTAAAGTACTCGAATAACCTGACAAAAAAACTTATGAACGAACAGTTGAATTCCCCACTTTTCAAAATTCTCAAGAAATAAGTCTTCAGATGACATTCAAACACCTTTTTTGCACAACTTGAAATACTCCAGTATGTGAATGTAGTGTTACTACTAAACCTGTGTCACAGTTAAACCTTAAAAGAACTAACTCCATTAACAAAGTTAAAATAGGGTAAAAAGTAAATAATTGCATAGGTATCATCTCCCAGAATTACTCTACTTTCACGAGTGCCAACATTCGTCAGTTTTAAGTAAAAGAACTGGATAAACCTAAATCATGGCCAACCGGGATACCTTATAAAAGTAAATGGAGTATAACATATATAGCCGTGTAGATGACCCCTGGAAGTTCAGCGAGTTGGAAAGCTCAGCCGATAGAGGCGCCACCAGAACTGAGACGGAAGGATGCCACTGTAAGAGTACGGGCTAAGCTAAAACATCCAAGCCACCCACAGGACCTCCCAATTCACGAGACCCTAAACAACCCTCCACCAAACCGCCTCAAATCCCGGAGCCCTCTATGGGCTGAGGCGGAACATAACTCCCAGATCAAAGAAGACTGGCGCCACAAATGGAACGTGGCACCAATACATAAACATGACATAGCAGACCCCACACTTGCTCTACCAGGATTTGATCTGCAGAGAAGCACCTGGAGCAGACTCAATAGAATTAGGACAGGCCATGCAAAATGCCATGATGTATAAGTGGGGGGGACTCCGCGACTCCCCAGCCTGTGACTGCGGAGCTGATCAGCAAACCGTGGAGCACATCGCCCGGGAATGCCCTTTAAGGAAGTACCTGGGACCATTCAGAGACATCATCAATGCGACACCTCCTGCACTGGACTGGCTGCGTTCCCTGGATGTAGATAGAGCTCTGACTGAAGTCACAATCACATCTGTCGTCGCAAATATTCACCCTCAAATTCTCTTATTTTTTTGCTTATTTATACATGTATGTTTAACCTTTATTTTATGTTATTTTGTACTTTGTTATATATTCATGGTCACTGACATTTATACCTTTAAACTGCTGTCGCTATAATGCCATACGATAAATAAATAAAAAATAAATAAAATATCTCTCTAATAGTTGCGTTCGTTAAATACATATCCGCGGATTGAAGGGAGAGAATACGAACACAGAACATCTAATTAATTCTGATAAGAATATACAATTAAGTGACTTCGGAGCAGAAACTGTAAGGGAAGTGTCCACGTTGAGTTCCTCCATGTACAATGGCGCTCTCTATCCGAAAATCGCCGAACTATGGAATAAGCGAATTTGTGGGTAAAGCAGGAACTTTTTCCCGCCAAAATTTGAATTTGGCCATTCTCTGCCAATTCCGTATTTCAAGTTAATCTTCTGAACGAAATTATCAGTAGATTCCCTTTTAATCGGAAGTTGAACTATTTTCATGGGTCTTTCTGTTGAAATAAAACAGAAGCATGGGTTGGCTCATTTTCTTCTATTTTTGAAAGAAAAAAAATTGACTGTCGGAATGAAATCGATTAAAATTATTTCAACAAAAACCCTAATCCTTTCTGAGTTCACCCACAAATTTTCAGTTTTCGAAATCAACTTGAAATAAAAACACACTACATTGAACGCCCACCTTAACGGTTTCTGCTCACAATTGAATTGTGATGTAGAATTCTGAAAAACAAATTCAAAATGGCGGAAAACCTGCAAAGTTGGATTTTTTTTTCGGTTGCCAATTTGAAAAGCATTATTTGAACGTACCTGATTTTCTAAGATTTTCCGTGGAAAAAGTTTTCCAAATTCCAACTCAGCTTTTTTTTACATGTCTTCAGTAAAAAAAAAATTTCCGAATAGGAATTTATAAACCAAAAAAGGTTTTTTCAAGAAACTTTGGTTAGAATCGAACTCTCCACTTTCGATTCACTAGCGCTGCTTCGGAAATTTATAAGATTAGAATAAAAACAATTCAAACTCGTAGAGGGTTCGAATCCTATCAAAGTACATATTTTGAAAAAAATTTGTTTAGTTCTTAAATTCATATTTCTATTCGGGTCATTTTGGCAGCCCATTAGCACAATTTCGGTCTATGTACGGCCTCCAGTTTTTCAAATAAAAAATATGAAAGTACTCCGAGCGCAATCTTTGGAATCTTAGAATTCTTTTGTTACCTATATCCTGTTTTCACCTCAGTATTCAGAATGAAAGATTGTTTTACCATGAAATATTCCAACATTTTTGCCGAAATTTTTTTCTCACTGAATACATGTAAAGAATACGATTCTGGAAATTCCACGGAAAAACTTAGAAAATCTAATACGCTCAAATAATGCTTTCCAAATTGACGACCACAAAAAAAATCCAACTTTGCAGGTTTTCCGCCATTTTGAATTTTTCTTCAGAATTCTACATCACAATTCAATTGAGCCCTACAAAATACAAAAATGTGACTAGAAACTGTTATTTCAAAAGTCACGCATAACTTATCACAGTTATCAGAATATTGCTCGGAGTTTACATTAAACACCCTGCATCTCGCTAAAGCGTCGAAAACGGGATACATGTCATAAGGCAAAAATGACCTCGGTGTCATATACAGGGTGAGTCTTTGACTTGTACATATATTTTAACTATAGATTCCTCCCATCAAAAGAAACACTTTTTTCCCATACCATTTTTCAAAATTCGGTTCCGTTTGGAAGATACAGGGTGTCAAAAATCCATGAAATTAACACTATTCTTTCCATATATGCGGAACCGATATTTCGAATGAACTGAATTTTGGTTAATAGTCTACTCTATTCATGGTGCATATTCCTCAATTGAAATTTATTTCATATTTCTCCTGGTAAAAAAGTTACAGTATAGTCGACTTATAAATTCACGCAAAAATACTATGAAACCACTTAAAAAAGATGAACGGTTCACGTTTTCGAAAGAATTGATTATTTTAGAAAACAAAAGTATTCTTATATTTTTTCAATAAAACGCGTCGTTCTCAAGTTATTCCTAATTGTATAAGATTGAATTAGAGGAAAAAATCATGAATTTCAAGAATTCTCTGAGTGCAGTCCTGGGTTAAATCTCATCGAAAATAATTTTTTTCTCTGGTCTCTCAACAAGTTACCAACGTTGTCAGGATGTTTATCAACTTTGTCAAGACTAAAATCTCTATGATGAAAAAACGTTTGATGTAGAGATATGTAATAATAAAATTCTACATTCGTGGGACATGAAATTGAATTCTAAGAAGCATGAAATTATTTTATAGGCACTAATAGGCAGTTTCTATTTAAAATTCACTGTTACCGGTCCTTCAGCAAAATATCTATCGAAACAATATAACTCGACACCAGAACGACACTATCACATCAATTCACTGAAAGTCATTTACATAATCATCACCTGTTTGCTTAGAATATTTGTTTTATATTCAGCCTGTTTGCTTCATTCTCTGTAAATAATTAAAGAGTGAACTCCGTCTATGGGATCACTGACTAAAGTTTTAGGTTGGACTGGTTGGAGCACAGAACAACGGTCTTGCGTCACGGCTACAATGGCTTCATCCACGCCGTGGATTCCACGGCCATCTGAAGGGAACGTAGCGCTTTCTTGAGTTCGCATTGTTTGAAGAGAAAATCGGCAATCTGGCATCGTCTTCTCTAGAGTTCTCTGGGTGAATTGAATATGTTCTGTGTTGAATATCACAGAGGATGGGTATAGTTAGGTCATTGACACCGAAACATATGACTTTGGTTAATGGAGTTGGGATAGGTTAGTGAGAAACCAATTTTTATGAGATCGTTTTAGAATATCGAGGAAATATGAACAAATTATTAGTGTCTATAAACTAATCTTCAGGACAATCGAAGAAGAAACTTATTTTGGTGTGAGAAATATAGCTTTTCATACAGCCGAAATGATCGGACAGAACTAAGTGTTTTGTTAGGAAATATCGTGTTTATAACATTCTTATTCAAATAAGGTTGGTGCTTGAGTATTTTTCATATGTATCACCCAGAATATCTAATAATCACATCAATTTCAATCAAAAAATATGAACTTTGAAGTGTTTGCAGAGAATTGATCCAGGCACGCATTAAGCTCAACTTTTTTTTTCAAATGGCTATATCTCTTTAACAGAGCCGAATTCGGAAAAATGGAAAATGAAAAAAAGGTTTCCTTTGGCCTCAAGAATCTACAGTTAAAATATATGTACAAGTCAAAGACTCACCCTGTATACGGCTATATATGTTTGTTCAGTTTATAACAACGGCAGTTTCGTGACGGAAAATATCTCTTTCCGCACTTGTTAGGAAAATAACTATTTTCAATATCTTCTTTCGTATTTTTTTAACATCTCCTTCAAATGTAAAAGAACTTGTTGCCGTATCCTGTATATTTCACTATCGACAATTCATGTGTGGTTATTATTTCGAATTTTCAAATTCCTATTTTTGATAAGATTTTTTTCTATGGAGACTTGTTTCATAAGGAATGAGGTCAATGGAAATATCAACTCCTAAATTGATGCGAAATTTCATTTCGTTCGAATCTATAGTTTTGAAATTATCAGGAAAACTTAATCACAAACGGTCATATTAACAGAACCCCTGGTCGAATTTTGTCTGTTAGCAAACTTGCTCTGAAAATTTTTTCTTTCGGGGATTATTGGCGAATCCAAAGATCGAAGCGCCCTCTTTCGGCAAAAATTCCAAACTTCGAAACCAGTAATGCTTTGAGATTTTCTATAGTTCTATGTTTCGCGTGCTTTTGAGCAATAATATTTTGTTTCATATCCAGGTATTCTTGAGTGATATTTAAGTTTTTAAAGTGTTCTGAACAGATTAATTAGTATTTAAAAAAAATGTTGAGAAGGTATTTATATCAGTGTTATTCATTTAAAATATTATTCACAAAGTTACCATGATTTAGGTTACCAGACGTCTTGTTTCAGTTTGATTTTCTGGTGCAGTTTTAAGTGATGAGAAAGGTTGATACCACAATTATCAATAAGAGTGTTAAGAAATTAATCATCGTAATTCACGGTACTGAGCTGTGAATTATTATTCTGTAAGATAGGAATTAAATAAGGTGAAGTATCTGAGCGAAGGGGTTCATGTTTTAATGTTAATGTCATGTTTAATTTCAGGCTAGTGCATTGATTATAGAACAATGAGTAAGCTTAGTTCTAGTGCTGAAAAAAAAACTGTCTTCAACTCTTGTGGTTTCAATTGCTCTTCAAGGAAACATAAACACCAGTCTATACGTTTTCATGAATTTCCTGATAAAGATGCCTTAATACTATTTATCACTAATGCCTTCGCTATATTGGAAAAATTGGACTGAAGAAAAGCATGGATAAACTATATGTAGATGGAGAAAACTTGCTGAAAAGATTTTCGTTGTTTCTCGAACAACTGCGAACAACATTTTCAGTGAATATATTAAGTACTTAGCAAATATTTTGGAAGGTTGCATTCAGTGGACAAGTTCTGAGGTTGAATTGATGAATTTACCGCTTAACATTTTGGGAATATTCAAGTGATACTTAATTATAAGGATATACCATACAGATCTTCATGTTTGTCATGTCGCATCAGAACTTATTCACATTCTGATCATAGTTTAGGCAGATGTGAATCTTTTTGTGTTGCTATTTTGTAGTTTACTTCCATGAAAATAAAGAACATTCAAAACAATAATTTATTTACATAATTTCCATCGTATACCTCGTGAATTGTTGATCCAATTAGAAGGGAAAACAGCCAATTTGTATAACAAAATTTCATGAACTCGACACTGTACCGTCAATAATCCATTAATTCACTGAAATTATCCACAAAATCATCACGAGAACTAAGATAATCACTTAAAGTAATCTGTTTTACATATCAAAACAACGTAGCTTCAAAAGAGGTTACTGGAATTCCGCCATGTTTGTTTACAGCTCCCTCATCGGTGGTTGGAATCGCCAATCGTGTTCACGGCCAGACGAACGGACAGAATTGTATTGGAGCACGGAATCGTAATCAGTATGTCCGACCTAGTAGATTGTTACCATTAACGGTTCAAAATTCCAGAAATACAGTCCTCGTGACTAAATTAAATAGCCCTTATTCGAGTAGGACCTAAAAAAGGTTTGATGAAAAGAGCATCAATGATCCTCCAACACTCGTAGAGGGGCATGCCAAACTCCTCAATTACACATGCATATTTGCATGATTCAAAATAAAACCTGGCCTGTTCGATTATTTTTCTACGAATAGTAAATACCGATGATATGAATTTTGAGCGCTACTTTTTATTCACTCCGTTTTCTGTGCGTAATTAATGCTCTGTTTGACTATCGAAAGAGAAGCTTCATGAATTTCGATCTTATCGATCATGAATGGAAAACGCTAACGCCTTTTCATTGCCTAATACCAATTGATCAACAGAAATAACAGTGATCTTCGATAAGATTGCAGTATAATTAACACGGCAACTGAAGTGTTATCAGATCTTACCAAGGCGCATCGGATCCACATAACTCATACACAATAAACAGAATGATTATTATTCTGTCGTCGTTAACTCAGTTTTCTCAGGGAATATCCAATTATAACTTTCCCAGAAATTAGTATGAAGTCCTTGTTAGTATAGACTGAAGTATGCAGCGATACAATGAAACGTTATCAAAATCTACACCGATTATTGCAGTGAATCGATGCGCTATCAATCATCAGTGACGAAATACCAAATACTGTTTGCAGTTTCTCCATGGGCAAAGAATGCTTTGACTTGCAATGACTGCGACCATTTCCTTCTAAAACTCTAAATAGTTGACCATACCAGCTGTCCGGAAGTATAGTCTCAATGTTCTTACAAAAATAAATGAATATCAAAATTTGTTATCACCAATTGGTATAACACAAATACAAATTGGAGTCATTTCCAACACAGTGTGGAAATATCAATATAACAGTTCATTTTAACCTTTTAAGTTTAAACTTAAACAGTGAAGAAGGGCAAGGAATAGGAGTTTCAGATAATACGGAATGATTGAACTGAATATAGGGTAAATTTTCAGAAACTTTCATTTTGTCAAATCATTGCATAACGACAAACTAATCTAAATCAGTTTTTGGAGTTAAGATTCCGTAGATATTTTAGTAACTATACTCCACTCCATTCACTTTCATGAAGTATCCCGGTTGGCCATAGAATTCTTACACATTTCACCGCGTATATTTTGAAAATGTTCGGTTATAGTCATTCTTGTGTCAGAAACAAATGCAACGTTGCCCTTTCTACATAGACGTTGCAGTTATTACGTATTTATCAAAATTCAATAAGACAAAGAATGTGGTTGAAACTTTTTCCACTGTTAAGGGGAAGTGGTACACGTCTGAGCTCACGGGCTCCCTTCAAAAATTGGGCATTTCATTTCCATGATATCTCAGTTCGTATGATGCGTAGACCAACATTTTTTTTTAATTAAAGCTTAATCATTTCTTTATAATGTTCCGTTTTCTTCCGTATATTAGGAAAAAAACCTGGTGACCTATAATTTCATAAAAATCTGGACAAACGATTTTATTTCCATAATATCTCCGTCAATTTTCGGGACAAATGTATGAAATTTTCAGTTTACATGTGGAATAGTATACTCCATTCACTTTTATAAAGTAGCCCGGGAGGCCCTGGAATTCTGACACATTTCACCGCGTATATTTTGAAAATGTTAGGTTATAGTCATTCTTCTGTCAGATATGAACTCAACGTTGCCGTTTCTACATATAAATCGTAGAAATTACGTATTCAACAAAATGTTTATTTACTTTGGGAAAACAATGAACTTGAGGATATATTATGTGAATTCAATAATTCCAAAGATCTGAAGAATATTGAAAAACTTTTTTTCTCTGTTAATACTGGAAAAATTTCACTTGTACGAGTATAAACATGATTGGAAGATTCAGTTATGCTATTTCTTGTACGGAAATCAAGAACGGAGTGTTGAAATTTTACTGAAAAATAATGGACAGAATAGTCCGTTACTTTGTGATAGTTTATCAACCCGACAGAAAAACTTTTAGAAGAACAGAACAGACGGACGTATGGAAATCCACACTTTTCAAAATTCTCAAGAAATAAGCCTACAGACGACAATTAAATACCTCTTGATATACTCCTGTATGAAAATGTAGTGGTACTACGAATCTTGTGTCACAGGATAAACCTTATAAGAACTAACTCCATTCACAAAGTTGAAAAGGAGTAAATAGAAAGTAGACTTGGCAATGTCGCTTGATTTTCACGATTACCAACCTGCGTCCGTTTTAAGTAAAAGAACTTGATAAACCTAAACCATGGCCCACCAAGATACTTTATAAAAATGAATGAAGTATATATTGCATACTCCGATTCGAGACCGAAACGTCGGTGAATTGATGTTGAAAAGAATTTTCAAATGAAAAGTTGTCCAAATACCTGAATAAAACATTTTATTGAAGAGAAAAGACGCGGAAAGCTATCCAAAGGTATTTTGTTTTCACAGGACAACGCCCCAGTACACAAATCTCATGTTGCCATGCAATAAATTCGTGATTTAGGGTTAGAATTACTAGAACACCCTCCTTTTTCACCAGATTTGGCTCCGTCCGAATATCATATCTTTTTCAACTGAAAAAAAGTTTAAAAGGTCGTAAATTTTCTTCCAGCGAGGAGGTAATAAAAGCTGTGGAGGACTGGTATGCGGAGCAAAAAGAAACCTTTTTTTGAAAGTTCTAGAGACGTTGCAGGTTCGCTGTAATAAATGAATTCAATTAAGAGGAGAATATGTTGAGTAATAAAATATTTTGACATTGAAATTTTGTTTGGTTCTATAGTTGGCTAAGAATTTTTCAATATATCCTCGTAACATCTGCCAAATACAATCCACGACACGACTTCAAGACCATATTCTTTTCATGAAATTTTCCATAAACAAATCGCAAATATCGGTGATCACCGCTTCGAGAGATGAAACTGGCCGGATACTTTTCTCGTGAAAAAAGGTTTCATTGCATGTGTGGCACGTAGCGTCACTTGTTGAAAGTAAACGTTTTCCAGATCGATACCATCCAATTCCGGCCATAAAATATCATAAGTCATCTTTTTATAGCGCAATCCATTCACAGTAACTGTTGCTACAGACTTATTCTCGAAAGAGTGAGGTTCAATGACCCCGACGGACCACAAACCGCACCATACAGTCACAGCTTAAGGATTGAGAGGCTTTTCAACAATAACTGTTGGGTTCTCCGAGCCCCAGATATGACAATTTTGTTGGTTGACGAATCCGCCGAGGTGGAAATGGGCCCCATCACTGAAGATGATTTTTCGATAGAATTCCGGGTAATTTTCATGCGAAGACACGACATTGTTGATGATCGGCCGGCTTGAGTTCTAGTGCACTTTAAGGCCCAGATCTTCAATCCAAATACGCTGTAATGGCGTTTGTGGAATGCCTACTTCCAAAAAACGACGAGGAATGGAAAAACCTGGGTTTCCTTCAACACTTTCGGCTGCAGCAGCAATATTTTTGGCTGTTCTTCAGCGATGTGTACGGGTTTTACGAACCGTCTCTGACAAATTTTCACCATTTTCATAGTGAATTTCGATCATTTAAGGTGGACGTTCAATGTAGTGTATTTTTATTTCAAGTTGATTTCGAAAACGGTTTCACTTTGAGAACTGAAATTTTGTGGGTGAACTCAGAAAGGATTAGGGTTCATGTTGAAATAATTTTAATCGATTTCATTCCGACAGTTAATTTTTTTTCTTTCAAAAATAGAAGAAAATGAGCCAACCCATGCTTCTGTTTTATTTCAACAGAAGGACCCATGAAAATAGTTCAACTTCCGATTAAAAGTGAATCTACTGATAATTTCGTTCAGAAAAACAACTTGAAATACGGAATTGGCAGAAAATGGCCAAATTCATATTATGGCGGGAAAAAGTTCCTGCTTTACCCACTTATTTCAAAGTTCGGCGATTTTCGGATAGAGAGCGCCATTGTACATTTCATTCATGATTAGAGAGATATTCATAGAACTTATAGTAACTTATGTAAGTTCTATGGAGATATTTCATAAAATCCACGGTGGCGCCTCTATCGGAGGAGATTTCCTACTCGCTTTGAACGCCGACCTTAAATGCATTGTTGAAGCGTTTATCATTCCATTTTTCAAATCGCGTAGTTTCTACTTGTGAAATGTTAAAAAATGACAGCTTCAAAAGTGACATATTATAAACACCTTATATTGGGAAACCCTTTACATACATACACGCTAATAAAAATATACCTAACCCTTCTTCTAGCGCAGTCAGGTAAAATTGCCAGAGCGTTCTAGACCACGAAGTTATTTTTCATATTTGCATCAAATCTGTCAGTTTGTACATTCATTTTTCCGGCAAATAAATCGATAATTCAGGAAAGTTCCTTCAGTATTTTTCGAATAATTTTAGACCTATACTCGATGGAAGGTCTTTATAATAATGATTGTAATGGTGAATCTGCCATACAGAGTGTAACAGCCAAATGGAATAAATTCGATAACGAATAAATGAGGGGGTGTTAGGAAAAACGCTCGGACCCGTCGATTTGTAATTTTAAATGCGCATATTTTTCAAGAAAATAAAATTATATAGGGTGTTCCATACGACCGTGGCCAATACCAACTTTCTTATTCCAAATGTATATTATTTATTTTTTGGATTCTTCAGAATATTCTAGACATAATTCATTTATAATGTCCTATATCTATCTTCAACTTTTTCGGAAATATTAAGTGTTTTCAGATTATTTACAAAAATAAACATTTTAAATGAAAATTATTTTATTTCACAAATTCCATACATTACACTCAAAACTTATTTCCCATTTACCTCTTGATATGAAGGAAGTAAGCAAAAAGCATTACTGAGAAGAAATTAAAAAAAAAAACAAAAACAGATTTGTTTATTCTCATAGCCTTAGTAACACGTTGTCTGTTTGCATGACAATAAGTGATCAGTGTAAGTGCTATTGTCTTTTGAATTTCGATAGCTGTACGTAATAATATTAAAAAAATGGTTAATTCAACAGAAATGCACAAAATAACCATTCTTCAAATGATTGGTTACGGAGATTACACACGGACACAAATGGAAGTTTTACGCTTATTTCACGAAAAATTTCCAAATTTGCCGCCTAGCAAAATAGAAAAGCAGTTTCGAGAGCTTGGTCATGTGAGACAAATAAAAAAAATTGCTGCCAATGCAGTAAGTGATGATACGAAATTGGATATTATGCTTGAGTTTCAAGAAAGCCCACATAATTCTGTTCGAAAAGTAGCCTCGCTGTTCACCTTCAGCCACACGTCAATAGGAAAGTAAGATGCATCCCTATATAGAATGATGGCAACTCAGGAGATCATATAAGACGATTTCGATAGGAGAACGCATTTTTGTGAGCAAATGATGGCAATGTTAGATAACAATGTGATCCAATCAGAAAATGTTTTTTTTCTGATGAGAATACATTTACACTACACGGTCATGTTAATCGTCAAAATTGCCGCTATTGGTCTGATGAGAATCCTCACTGGATGAGAGAAGAACATACGCAATATCCTGAAAATGTTAATGTTTGGGCAGGAATTGTTGGAAATCATATCGTAGGTCCCTTTTTCATTGACGGCAACTTGAATGGAGAAAAATATTTAGAACTACTCCAAAATAATGTCGTACCAACTTTGATAAACTTATATCCTGATCCAGCAAATCCACAAGTTCCTGCCAATATAATATGGTTTCAGCAAGATGGAGCACCGCCCCATTACCAAATCAATGTCCGGCAATACCTACTTGAACCAATTTTTTCAAAATCGGTGGATAGGGAGGCGCGGATCGATAGAATGGCCAGCACGATCTCCTGATCTGACTTCTTTTTGTGGGGATATGTCAAAAGTATTGTATACGAAACGAAACTTAGACAACCTAAAAAACCGAATCACGCTTGCGATTTGATCAGTCACGCCTGAAATGTTGAGTAACGTTAGAAGACAATTCTACACCACATTAGCATGTTGCCAAGACGTTCGCGGCGAGCATTTTGAACATTTCCTACATTGAAATTAATGTTTTTTTTTTGTTTTTTTTTAATAATTGAGAAATAACCACTATTACTTATTAGGTTTTAAAAGTAATGTACCGAATTTGTGAAATAAAATAATTTTCATTTAAAACGATGTGTTTCACTTTGGCGTGTCGCTCTGGCGTGAAGCTCTGAGGTGGCGCTCCGGCGTGGCGCCCCGAAGTTTTAAAATTTCTAAAACTCAACGAGCCACTCCAAACCTTTCAATTTTGGAAACTTCTACCCCACTAACCATCACTTTTGAACGTGACATTCAATACTGTCACATCAGAAGCAAGATATTTTGTTTACGTTAGTGGGCAAGCGACACTCCTGCGTGTATCGTTCAGGATCAGGAGTGACGCTCCGGAACGCCAAATGCTTGATGTGCGCTCCGAAGTGGTCGTGTGTGGGCCGCTATAGGCTAATGAGTAAATGCTCAGAAGCGTTTGTGAACGAAATGATAATTTGGGAGAATATTCTATAACAGCCTTTTGAATTTAATCATTGTTCTAGATTCCTAACGTTCGTGGATTATTTCAGAATCATACTTCGAGTTAAGGCAGTTTTGGATGCTTGATTCTATGAAATATGAAGTAGAATAACTTTCATGACACAAAGATCATAGATCGTAGGCAAAAATTTTATAGGAATGCAATTCCGTTTTTGAGCGCTCGTTCTGATTGGGATCTTGAATACCGTTGTGCGGTGATGGTCTCGATCTGAGGAACCGAGGCATATAGAATTATTCCTTTCATACAGAATGAACGAAAATTTCATTTGCACCGCTCTATAAAGGAATCATGCTTTTAGTGACCTATTTTTCTGATTTGGGATTTTTTTCCATGAAAATTAATTCAATAATGCGACAAGAAAATGTAGTTTCATCTTCATGTTATCTTCAAAGTTATCAATGAAAAATAATTTTTCATATTTAACCCTGTCTGTATCTTCTGCAATTTGAATATTTCAATGAAAAAGTTTGTTATGAAACTAACATGACTTTGGAACCAAAATTTTTGAATTAGCGGATGGGCTACTCATCTCTGACAACCTGCACTCATGCTTTCAAATACGTGAGTTCGAGCCATTGCGTGAAACTCTGGCAATGTATGTAGGTGGTGTCCTCTTTGAATTATGTGTCATACTGAGATGTCTAGGATACGTTCAACAGATGGCAGCATGATCATCAGTTTTGTCGTCGGTTTGAAATTGTTACATTATTAGCTGCGCTATTGTGGAATTTCATTAGGGTGATTGAGGGAGGAGGTAGATGATCATTGACCAGAAACTATCAATAGATGTTATAGGTGATATACCTATAACTCTGCAGTCTGAATAGTAACTACATTGATGAAATGATTTTCAACAATCAACATTGACTATTGGAGGATTCGACCTTATTCAGTTTGCCAACAGTAATGGGACCAAGTCCTTATAATGATCGTGTAGAAGAATTCATCCTCGTAATATTCTCTTGTAGTATCCCGCATTTCCAGTTGAGGCATGCGTCCATTTCATTTCTTACCAAAGATTTATCTTCACTTTATGGCTTTGAAAAGCACGCGTATAAGCCATATTGTTTTTTTTATTGATATATGCATAAAAGACACACATTTTTTCACATCACGTCATCTTCCCAAAATGTGCAACCACGATAATGCATGGAACTTAGACCATAGGAAGAGCTAGGAGACACACCTTTCAATAATAAATAGTGGAGCCAAATCATCAGAACTAAACTTGGTGATTGTACTACTACAGAATCGAAATGTAGTAAAAAATTTCGCAACATTGTATCTGCTGTCACGTTATAGCACTGATAGCACGCAAGATCTATATTCCGCAAATTTACATTTTCTGACCGCACGTGATATCACGTCTGATATTTTGTGAAATGTCATTCTGACATAAGTACATTTGAAACCGATCTGGGTGCTCCATCAATAATTCTTGAATTAATTGATGGAATTCCCCCACTTCCCCTGTTCGTTGATTCATTTGGTAAATCGAATCCCTTCTATGAGAATCACCAGCACTGTAAAAGCAGCTATGTTCTCCATATCTTCTTTCCATTTCCTCGCGTGAGCTCACGTGACGTGACAACAATTTGTATGCACCTATACGGTTTTGCAGCGCACGTGAAAATAGCTGATTATGGCTGATTCTGTTACCTATTTTTTATTATTACTGAAGTTTTAGCAGGTATCCTTGATTTTTTTGCAGGGATAATGTAGCTTTCTGAAGGTGAAAAATTTCTGAAATCGGTCCATTAGTTTTTGAATGAAGTCGTATCAAACACACAAAAATACAAATCTTTCCTCTTTATAATATTAGTACCTATAGATACTGTCTTATCCTATAATGAACTAAAAATATTTCAATTTACCACATTTTGTATTTTTATGCTCCCCATACACTATCAATTTAATTGAAAGTAATCGTTAGTCTGTCGATCGGGTTCGTCCACACATTGATCAGTTAATCTGAAGATCTTGGACTGCAGTTGGCGCGAACTGAAGGTGTGTGGTCGCCGTACAGACGAGGAATGGACGACAGATAGGCGACCGGTACGCATATATTTATATCCCACGTACCGTATCGCAGTCCGAAATCACCCGAACCCGAAGTGAACTCAACGTACGATATCGCACCCGTTCCTGCGATCTCGAACGTATTTTCTGAATTGTATGGGATCGCTAAGAGAATCCTATCGCATCGTTACCAAATAGAGTTTTTGAAGAAAATAAGTGCAGATTTTTGGCAAATCGATGACTAAATACTAAGAACGAAAATTCATATCCAACGTACCGTATCGCAGTCCGAATTCACCCGAAGCCGAAGTAAACTTAACGTACGAGGACGCACCGATGCCTGCGATCTCGATTTATTTCTTCGACGTATTTTATGAATTGTATGAGGACTGCTAATCCTACCGAATTGTTACAAAATGGAGTTTTTGAAGAAAATAAGCGCAGATTTTTTTGCAAATCGATGACTGAATAGTAAGAATACGAATAGCCACAAAAGCAGAATTGAAATTGAGGTGAGGAGTTTTGCGTACTTTTCCCATAGTAACAATTCCAAAATTTATTGAATCGAAAAAACGGGAGGGAATTACATCAAGACGTTCTTCAACTACATTAAAAAAACTTCAAATCTTCAAAAATAGGAGAGTGAATAACGAATTGGTAAGTGCGGTTTTTGAATTGATAAAATACTCAAATCGAAATAAAGAATTATCATTAAGTGGATGAATGGAAATAATCGTCAAAAGGGACTTGGGAAAAAAAAAATTTAATAATCTCAAAATATTACAACCCAAAAAATTTCATATTTATAAATTCCTTTTACCAATAGCTTAACATAATAATCGGCGGGCACCTGAGGAATTGCGGATTGTATAAAAGAATGAAATTTATATCGACATATAGCTAAGCTTCCCATTTTCTTATTTATTCAGGTAAAATAGGGATATTCCCTACAAAATAATTTTTTTTCATAACAATCTGAATCATCATTTGGATAGAGTTATTACTTATTAGATGTCGTTAACTATTCCCAAATTTAGTTCTGATATTACTACACCCTATGAGAAACATGTGGAGTGATCTTATTCATTGAACATAATTCTCGAAGAAATTCTGTCCACTTATTTTTTTCAATAGTCTTTCAATCATACTTTTACTTCCACAAATTTTTCCAAGCAACGATGATCCTTATTTTTATTTTTCGAATGTTGCACAACTGATCTCAATTGAGTGATATTTTTTTCGGTACCATTCTCCTTATGACAGTTTTTGAATTTTATAACTCTTCTATCAATTTTGTATATTGAGATATAATACAATACTCATTAAATCCAATTTGCTCGATGGCTATGTAAGTTGAGATTTATTTCGTCAATTCGTTTCAGAAGTGGGAGGCCGAACTAAGGAATGCAACAAAAATTACTTGGTCGATAAAAACAACTCATTGAACGCCTCTCGAAAAGTTTAACAGAAATACCATTCGATAGATGGTTTCGATCATTCTTTTCGCTTCAGTATAAAATCTATTCTATTTCTTCATCCACATAAATTCATAACTAGAACTATTATCTGAACTGAAAAAAATAAAAGAATCGAGGTATCATTATATAATGCATAATCCCAATTCATATTCCACGATTGATATCGCCAAATTAGATGCGATCACACACGTGGTTTATCGTGTAAGCTTCGGCTGACTCCGAGCTGCGATACGCTACGTGGGATATGAATATGCGACCGGTACAGAGCTGTCGGATGTTGATCTCTGGTAACCCCCTGTCAGTTGACCTGCAGACGCGTGATCGTCTTCCTTGCAAATTTACTGTTATAGTCATTTTTATACAGGGGGGGAAATCCATTTCCAGACGAACTTCTCTTCTCGAGTAGGGTCCTTGTTCTCCTGAGCTCGAATACCCACTTAACCTGACCTGCTTCTTCTCCGTTCCGGGCATCTGCCTATAAACCGTATTGTCTCATAATTGTTAATTTTCGCACTTTATTGTGCTGGGTTGATATTGACCTCTTCGATTATCTCTTGTTTTAATCGTTCTAGTAAGTTTCCGTTAATCACACATCAATTCTTGGTCCCCTTTTGTATGTACACGTTCTTCTCCCATCTCTCATCGGATCATGTCATAGTCCACTAATCACCTATAAGTACCTGATTCGGATGTCCTGACAACGTTGTTCTCTGTTGCTTGTATTCTTTTGGCATGGCTCTTTGCTGCAAATCCCCATGCCTTTGAGCCCTAGGTCAGTTGAGGTCTAGCAACGGCTTTATTTTTGATTTACAATTTCGATTCTTCAGACATAATATGGCTTCCTCTACCTATCAGTGGGTAGAGTCTGTTCATCGCTGCCGTGGTTTTGTCTGTGGCTTCCTTGATATGGCTTCTTCAGGTTAGTCCTTCATCTAGACTCTAGAATCTAGAGTGCTATCGATACTCCATTTACTTTAATGAAGTATCCCGGTTGGCTATGATTTAGGTTTATCAAGTTCCTTTACTTAAAACTGAAGCATGTTGGCAATCGTGAAAGTCGAATAATTCTGAGAGACGTTGTCAAGGTGATTTTCTATTTACGATTTTTCAACTTTGAAAATGGAGGTTTAACGTTGGCACAGATTTCGTAGTACTACTACATTTTCATACTGGAGTATTTCAAGTCGTGAAAACAGGTTTAGGTTTATCAAGTTCTTTTACTTAAAACTGATGCAGGTTGGCATTAGTGAAAGTAGAATAATTTTGAGCGACGTTGCCAAGGCTACTTTCTTTTTACTCTTTTTCAACTTCGTAAATGGAGTTAGTTCTTTTACTAGTAAAGTTTAATTAACTGTGACACAGGATTCGTAGAACAACTGAATTTTCATACTGGAGTATTTCGAGTTGTGCTAAGAGGTATTTAATTGTCGTCTTGGATTTGAGGATTAAAATCATTTGGCGTGGTGGACAATAAAAATATTCGGGATCTATTTGAAGAATTTTATTTGAAATACTATACACTTTTTATATTCACTGCAATAAAATACATTAAATAAACATGAAAGCTAATGATATATTAAAATTATTTATATACGCCCATAAACCCACTTCCGAAAAATATCACAGCTAAATTACTATTATTCTCATTCTTTGAAATAATATAATGGATGGGATCAGAAGGAATTTGTTTTCTTACAAGTCGAATTAAAGCTTTTCGTTAGTTACTATTCGAACAAGTAAAATAAATATGACGGATTTATTCCTATTGCTTTACAGTCTGAGACCCATGCCGTTCATCATAATGTTGGCAAGAGCGTTTCTTCGTTTTCTCCAAGAACCCATGCCCTGGGCGTGGAGCTGCAACTGCTGGTACCATATTTTCGTCTGCTCTTCATCTTCAGCCTGCAAGCAGAAGTGTGAGGTGATCAGAAGAAAATTTATTGATATTAGGTATGTATATGAATTTTGGGGAAAAATGTCAACAAGGAATCTTCGACAATATTATTGAGAGAACATTCAATGAAGTTATTAGTTAATATTATCAATGTATGAGGGCGTTAGAAGAAGCTTCAATTTATTTTCCATTCAGTTCCCGAAATGGTTATGATTTCTCATTCGTTTGAACGGCATTATATTGATTGTAACTGTAAAAACTTTCGATAGAAAACGTAAGAGTTTGAAATGTTTACATGAGAACTTTTCCAATGCAATGGCCTTATTTGATATAAAATTTAGTCCAAATGAACTTATTCAGCAAATAATTTAATCATAATCTACTTGAACTTAAATCGATTAAACCCTCAAAATATAGTTTCATATTGGGCGCCAAATATTTGTATTATTTTTTATAGGTATATAATATTACCTTGAAAATGAAGGTGTCTTTTCCAAGCAATTCCTGAACCTCAAAATAGCTTTGCCAGGCTGGATCAGATGCAATGACACAACGGTCCAGATAAAGCGGATCTCTCAGAAGAGAATAGCGACCATTCTTGTCTCTAACAAGAAGAAGAGCTGCCTCTCTGGTTGGTGAATGTTTAGGAAATATCAGGTTATTTTCCTCTCGTTCTGATTTACTGGTATTTGTTAACTGAAAACATAAAGTTGTTGAAATAATGTTAGTTTTATCACTATACAATTTCATGTGCTTCATATTCAATAGTTTTTTGTACCCATGCACTGATGTTTCAATTAATTATTTGAATGGAAAATCCTCTTGATATGACCAATGCAAGGTAGGTTTCTTTCAATTTCAAGTGTGAAATATCAGTCCGGAACATGAAAATACATTTCTAAAAGATAGTTGAAAAATTGCATAACAAGAAGATCCAAAATATTAAGTTCATATTCCTTCGGAAACGACAGATAGTCAGTTATGTCGTTCCGAAGTGAATAATGAATAATAGAGGAATTATGGAAAGAAGAACAGACCTTTCCGTTTATAACCAGCAAAGCGTTAACAGGCGATAGTTTTATAGTCCTGCCCTTCCTCCAGTTATTATCTGTTGGTTGAGTGAACCAGAGTTTTCCTTCCAAAGCGAATTTGGCTTCTTCATGGTTCCATTCCAACACGTCCACCGCTATTTTTCTCAGCTTTATATTGACCAAATCCATTTCGGTACTCGGCCTTCTTCCAGAGCTGCTTCCGATTCTTCTCCACAGTTTACTTGGGACATCCCTAGTCTGAGAATTCATGTGATTCAAATGGAGTTCGATTTTATGTTGTGCCTCTTTGAGTTGTTCCCTGACTTCATTATGATTAGGAGTGACCTTATATAGTCTGGCAAGTAGAAGGGGATATTTGGTTACTCTCTGCACGGGTACCATCAGGAATGAATTCAAATTCATCCTTCGCAGAAGTGTGTTCTCCATTTGGGACACACGTAAAAATATTCTCAACAGTTCTTTTTCTTTCTCCAAGCTTGCTAAAAGCAAGCTAGCTGGACCCTGCCGTACACAGTATGTTTCGAAAGCATGAAGCATGGGTGCAGCTTCTAGGAACAATTTTCCAATATTTACAGTCAACAAGTCCTCGTCTCCTTGTTCTACAGCTATTTCTACAGCGTCTCGTAGCCTTTCAGCCAAAGTTTGACTGTTTTCGAGAAGTTCTTCAACGTTCAAAAATATTGTAGATAATTGTTCAGGTGTGAGTAAACCAGCAACGAGCATGGGTTGGTAAAACTCCTCTAAGATGATTTGAAGATCTTTGCTGTATTTCTCCTCAGTTTCCACTATTTCCATGATGATTTCTTTTCGTTCACTCCTTTTCTTCGAGCACTTTCTACACAGCATCTGATCATCATCATCACCCAAAATTTCTAATCGTGCTTCACAATCTTCACATAACGAAGAAGCTGCTGGTTTTGATCTATATTTACTCAAAGAGCTCTTGCTCGTTTCAGACCCGACACCTGAATCATTTCTTTCAACTTCTGACGATTTTGAAAATTGATTCTTGTCATCACTCAAAGCTCCTGAGATAACTAAGGAATTATCTTCACTATGATCGCTAGCATTGTTTGGGCTTGATTCTTTCAGCTCATCGCCATTGATACTTGAAAAAGTGTAAGAGTCCTCTGGAATAATTCCTCTTTCTTTGGCATCAACTAAGTAACTGAGGATGTCGTATTTGGAAGCCCCCTCGAAGATAGACCTAAAAAATAAGATTATTAGTTTGCTTGTAATCAATGAGGAGAAGTGCATTCCAGATTTGAAGACTAATAGTCTTCAAATATAAAATTCTATTGAACGTCAACCACATCAAGAGCCCGAAGAAACTCACCTCGTAGTGAACTCTTTATCCAACTTTAAATCGTCCAACAAATTTATGGGAGGTGGGTTTGAAGGTAGAGGAGGTGGAATTTCTATTTCTTCGTAAATGGGATCATTATCGTTCCTATTGATACACTCATAATGATGATCCTCGTTTTCCGAAACTTCCAGAAGTGCTGAATCAGCTAGAAGCTCATAAAATTTCGTCCTGTTTGATAGTTCTTCTTCAGTTACAGAACTTCTATTGCTGTGGTCAGTGTAGCAGTCAGAACCAGGATCCACGAATTCGTATTGAGTGGAGGAACTGTGTTCAGAGCAAGCGTCTTTGTCATCTTCTATCAGAGAGTCGAAATGCCAAGACCGTATCGGTGATCGTTCATCTTTGCCGATAACCTCCTTGATGCACGCCGCATCGGATTCTTTGAGTGAAATCATTGGGTAGTAATTCTTCAATTTTAAGTCGCGTGGTCTCCTTTGCAGATCTGATTTTCCACAGATGTGAGGGACTAAGTTGCGCTTAACTGCTTCGACAGGATCCCGAAGAATCTCTCTCAGCATATCTGGTGTCGAAGGTCTTACAGAACAATCTAAGGTCTTTTCTGGTTTCTCAATTAATTTGATTTCTTTCTTCAAATCAGTACCATCTTTCGAATCTTGGTTATCCTCTTTATCTTTGGTTGTTTTTTCGGAACTATTTCCACATGTGCAATTATGCGATTGATTTTTTTGATTCTTTTCTTCAGTCTCAGAGAACGATTTTTGTTTCGAAGATTCTTCTTCATCGAATCTTCCCGTGATGTAAATGGAACTACTTCTTCTATTATTCAATGAACTATTTTCATTTATGCCGTGTCCTCTGACGACCACTGATGACTGATAAATCGGGACGTCATCATTCACGTTCACTGTAGAGTAGCAATCATCACCATTGATCATTATGGATGTTTTTCTTTGGGTATTCTCTAATATTGTTATTGTCTGCACGTTGGTGGTTTCTGGAAACTCATTTTTTATTTGAATCTTGTGTACTGGTGAAGACGAAGGCGTTATTTGCACCACAGTCTTGTTGCAATAATCTATTATTGGGGACATTGCTCCAGAACTATTGTGAGATGGAAAGTTCTGAATGTCCCAGTCGAAAACTTCAGAACTTCCGTTCAAGATTTTCATTTTCCTGCTTTCATAATTCTCATTAGTCAATTTTATATCCTCTAATTCTTCACTTAATGTTTCTGGAGTTCCCTTCACAAGAATATTTGGCTCTTCCTCCTTGTTTTTTATTGGATTAGGTGTATTTTTCGAGTGGTCATCAGTTATTCTTTCTTTATGGCTGTCAATCTTTTTTGATAAATCCGTCATTATAACATTTACAACCGGTTGTTTATTATTACTTCTTTTGCGAGGTGGAGCTTGTGGTGTTTTTTCCACCACTGTCTGATTTTCGAATATTTCCCGGATTTCTTTGATGTCTGTTTTGATTAGTGGTTCCTCCTTGGTCAGCTTGCTCTCGGGAATTGATGTTTCAATGATTTTCTCTTCTTTACCTTCTTGAGGATGGAGAACGATATTTTCTGTTTCGACATATTCAGCAGATATCTGCTGTGTTTTTTCTGGTACGAAATTTTTTTTTTCGATAATCATTCTGGATGAGAGATCAGATTTATGCTTAACTTCGCTTTCATCATCTTCTTTCACAATAACTTTCTCATCTGTTTTGATTAAGTTGGGTTTTTCTTCATTGTTCATCTCAGCCTTTTTGTGAATATCACTTTTTTGTTTCTGTAGAAACGGTTCCTTTCTGATGGGAGATACGGATTGTTGAGAATCATCGCTTTTACTTTTTATTTCGTTTGGTGTCATTTGGTACCCACAGTTGACTTCATTCGTTGAGCCAGATGCTCGACTCTGAGGTGGCAGCGGAGGCGGTTCTTTCGGTCTTGGACTTATTTTTCTTTTGGGTATTAAACCATCTAGTTTTTCGAGGTCGCGGTTGTTGAAGGTTTCGCGTGAATCTCCCCGGGTTGACTTGGTTCGAATAGCCATTGTATCAAGGAAAACTACTCTCGGTGGGTCCACCTTGAATCTTTCGCTCGTGCTACGTCTTAGAGTACACACCCTGTTCTCGATATCTGCAAATAAGAAAATCATTTACTGAGTACTCGAACTTGTTGCGACACAATGAATGTTTCTAGAATTCTGAATGTTCAGAAAAAAGCCCATTTTCAAGTTATACAAAGTTCTTATTCCCGAAAGGAGAAAAAAATAAGGAAATATGAATTGATGGTCACGTAAGCAATCTTACAATGGTTTCACCAATGCGAAGAAACTGGATAAAGAAGAAGAACGTGACAAATATCTACCTACCTTCTGAATTTGAGGAATCCTCATTCTCGAAAATATCTACCAAACTCTCCTTTTCGTGGATTTCTTGATCTTCGTAATCTGTTGATATTTCCCCACCACTTTCATTCACTTCATCTCCATTTTCGGCATGCTCAACTAGAAACTGTACCTTTTTCCTCGACGAATTGGGCAGAGGAAGATAGAAATGGGAACCAGCCTTCGATCTTCCAGAGTATGTCAGCATTTTCGAATCGCTAGAACGCGAAGACTTTTTCAATATTGATTTGAAAGGGCTGTTCCTATCCGAGTCTTTTCCTAGTGGAGAAACTGGAGGAGGATCGGGGGCAACTCGATTGGGCTTAGGTCTGGATGGCTTGGCGGCGTTCTCAGCGGAAAACGAGAATGAATCATTCGTTTGGTATTTCTTCGGTGAAGGTTTTTCTTCTACATCCTCATAGTCTGGCTCTGGAGCTTGGGGCCTTACTCTTATCCTTTGACCGTTGACGAAAGTTATACTGCTGTCCTGGGCCGGCTGGTCTGCTTCCGTGGACATCAGTTCGTAGGGATTGATGTTGCATTCCAGGATCGAACGCCTCCCTAGAAGTCAACAAGAAATTGAAGGACTCCGGAAAAGCATTGCTGCGGCAGTATTCGCGGTACTGCGGATAAAAATTGGAGGTAGTTGAGCGCAAAGTGGTTTATCTTCGGTTTAATTATTTCATAATGAGCTCCTTTCAACAGGAGAGCTGATTATTACCGAAGAAATGTGATAATGGCGTACTAACAAAGAAATGGATACCGACAATAGCAGAATCATTTCCTCATCGGAAACCAAACGCTAATTAGCAGGTATTTAAAAGCGATAGGTTTTCCGATAATGAAACTTAATTCGATGATATAACATAAAATACCCGTCGCGGTGTAGAGTGATTCAGGATTCTCACAGTGCTCTTCATACAGGGCGGGTCAATTAATGTTCTCACGATGCTAGTTTATGGTTCAGGGATAATTTTAGAAGCGGAAAATTGGAATTACTGAAAACGGGCTTTTGATTACTGAGAATGGGAAGCGCAGTGAATAACAATAATGATTTGCACTGCAGTACTTCTGAGTATCGGGTTGCTATTTATTCTTTTATTTATTTATTGTACAAGGAAAACATACAGGATATACCCATTAATAATATTTACATTTCTCACTAATGAGCGAAATAACCAGTGACAAACTGATAAACCGAATTTAGATTCAAAACAACAAAGAGAAACAAAAAACATACATCAAAAGAAAATGTCTTTTGAGGATCAAATTTGAATTCACAAAGGTACCATGGAGAATGCAGTGATACATCGATTAATTTGATTATTGCATTCTTGATCATAGAAAGCAGGACGTTATCATTATGTCAAATCTCTTTAATTGTCGAATGTTAAGGTGGGCGTTTAATGTAGTGTGTTTTTATTTCAAGTTGCATTTGAAAATGGTTTGAATGAAATGTTGTGGATAAACTCAGAAAGGATTGTAGTTCTACATGGAATAATTGAAATAGTTTTCATTTCTAAAGTTAATTTTTTTTAAATAAAAGAAGATAGGCCAACTCATGCTTCTGTTTTATTTCAAACGAAAGACTCATGAACATAGTTCAACTTCCGATTAGTAGTGAATCTACAGATAATTTCGTTCAGAAAAACAACTTGAAATACGGATTTGGCAGAGAATGGCCAAATTCAAATACATGGCGGATAAAAGTTCCAGCTTTACCAACATATCCACTAACTTCATAGTTCTGCGATTTTCGGATAGAGAGCGCTATTGTACATTTCATTCATAATTAGAGAGATATTCATAGAACTTATAGTGATAATGTAAGTTCTATGGAGATATTCCATAAAATGCACGGTGGCGCCTCTAACGGATATATGTTTTCCTACTCGCGTTGAACGGCGACCTTAAGGCGAAGTATCACCTTTTTAATCGTGGTAATCGTGGTCTCTTTTTTTCACGAATAACTACCCTAATTTACGACGTAGAGACTTGATTTTTTTTTAATTGAAGTTGAAGAACGTCCCGAGGGCAAATAGTTTTCTTTTTTTCGATTTAATTAGTTCTTCAATTAAAAAAAGGGGTTGACTTCAGCATTTTGGAAACTACACTTAATGATTTTCGACGGTCATTCATAATTTTTTTGAAAAAATCGCTATTTGTCTTCGGCAATTTAATCTTCTATAAACAACAAAAATTTTTATGATGATTAGTTCGAAAATATAGCTTGTACTCATGAAAAACGAAAAACATACAATAACCCAAATATTGCAGAGATCGAACGATTTTACGATTTTCTGGATTTTTTAATTGAAAAACTGATTAAATCGAGAAAAAGAAAACTATTTGCCCTCGGGACCTCGCTCGGGACGTTCTGCAACTTCAATTTAAAAAAAAATCAAGTCTCTACGTCGTAAATTAGGGTAGTTACTCGTGAAATAAAGAGAAGACCACTTTTTGAATGGAGATTTACCACGATTCGAAAGGTGATACTTCCCCTTAACCCGAAAATTCGTGTTGAAAATTCAATTATGTCCGGCCGTGAACGCCATAGTTTTTGAAATTAAGGACCTGGGTTGAATTAATTTTCAGTATAGATTCAAGTTCCAAATGCGCCAATTGAGTTCGTGGATAGGCAAAATCAGCCCAATGGTTCGGAAATTAAAATTTTTTAAATTTCATTTCTCTTTTTTCAAAAACAATATATATGATCGAGTAGAGATTCTGTGTAAAATGTAGAATAGCGACTTCTGGATGTAAACAGAAGGAATTTTCTGAAGATGTGAATGAAATTATTGAGAAAAAATTAATCTCGCCAAACTAATTTGGATAGAATTTCTCATGTTCATCGTAGAAATAGATGGACTGTGATACCAGAAGAAGCGTAAGCATTTTGCAATGAAAAGATCGGAAAATTGTTTAGATCTGGCCAAGCAGAGTTGGACGTATTCAGAACCTGCATGGGTGATCTGGTAATGGATCTGCACTATAGCGCAAAAGCTTTTCACTTCAGGTTATGAGTTTATCACCCATAATATTCCTACAGAGAAAACCGAATTTATTTGTCGCCAAATTTGAATAAGGCAGGAAAAATTTCTAGGGAGCAATGAATTGAGATGAAGAGCTTTTGAGCGCTCTTTCATCTGTAGATAGTTCAATATTTTCTTAAGATAAGTACCTTTTTTGTAAACGGTACAAAATTCAAGCGAAATATAAAAATTTGCCTAGAATACCACAAAACTGTATACACTCAAGATAGGATTTATTATGCCATTGACGGTTTCGTTCATCAAAATGTGTATATTTAGTTTGACTTGTTTCCTTTCGAATTGTATTCAGATTATGGAAATAAATGGTGTTATTATTATTATTATATGTTGGATTCTAATGCTCGGACCTGTCAATTCTCTCCATGAGGGGGCATTTTTTCATATGAAAATGGGTCTTTTGCGATACGTTTTTGAGATTCTTGTTTTCACTGTAGACATCTCAGAAATTATTTTTGTTCGATTTTCGAGCAAAGTTCTCCACAGAAGTGGTGTAAGCACTGATGAGATTTTGTTTCGCCGTAATTGAGAATACTAAAAAAGTTTCGTTGTATTAATAGTGGATAGTTCTTTCAAGAAATAATTTTTCTTCATATTCTTGACATTCTGATTTCTGTCAATACTGAGGCAAGATATCAAACTAAGGCTCTATAAAGAGGAGTATACCAGAAACCGCCATTTTGGGTCCAACCATAGACTCGAAAATTACAGATCCATTCGAATGAAATCAAATCTGTCCATTAACGAGTGATTGCTGCGGCATCTAATAGTCAAATTTATAATAATTTATTGTTTATGTTGGTGTATCACCCCGATAGATGGCGATGAAAATGTTGCGCAAGATATAGCTCTTTTTCATGGGAGGGGTAATAAAGATCATGGGGGGGTTAAAACGATTGAAAACCTTTAAATCAGGTATACAATGTATGAAAAATTTTATGTGTACCACCTTTTTCTTAGGTCTTCGATGCTCATGTGGGGTAGTTACCTCCAGAACCCCCCCGGAAATCCGCCCTTGATGTTGCAAGTCTTTGGTTGGACCCAATCAACCATAGAGCCAGGTCTCGCTAGCATACCTACCTTTCTAGTGCTATAATTAAACTTTCATTACATAAAGATGCCATTCTGTGGTTATGAAATAATTGAACTTGGCATATCAGCTGTTGATACATCAACATTTCTAATATTGATTTGCTCGAATGTCATTGCATTCAGGAATTGACGAGTGCATACACCATGTTTTAAGGCATCTTAGCCAAAACATACTAAGATGTGACCAGAAACTGGTTCAGTGCTCATACATAACCTATCAAATTCAAAAAATTATTATTCAGACAAGATCTTGAACACTCTAAATCTCGCTAATGTTTCGAAAACTGGGTATATAACATGCTACAATGTTTCCCTACATCTCATCTATACCCTGTATATTTGAGATTGTTTCAATATTCTGAGCCCCTACCTAAATGAATTATACAGATGACACGAAAGATGAATCGATTACTCATTTATTTAGTGGACATAACTTCCAAGTAGTAATCGAAGGGAGAAAGAAGACCAAGTTCAGGAAGTTAACTCACGATTCTGTTACGGTCAGAGGTCATTGCGTGAAAACGCTTTTCGAGTTGTTTCGACGTCTGTCGCCCTGTGTTTTGACCTTCTCCAGAACTGGATTGAGTTAGTGAGCAATGTACAGGTGTGGATTACGTTTTCTTATTATTTAAGACATTTTAGATTTTTATATTTCATGTTTCTTCTTGCAATTTGGAGCTAGTACATAGAAATCCACGCGAAAATACATATCATAAAATTGATCGAAAAAGATAAACGGTATTCTCGAAGGAAGCAATCATTTTAGAAATTTCTAATCTCATCCGATAAAATTTGACTAAGAAATCATTGATCCCAAAAATAATCTGGATGCATTCCTGGATTTTAAATATCACCAAATCGCGGAAAATTTATTAACTCTCTGATCGCACTAAAAGTAAGCAATGTGTTCAGAATGTTTATCAACTTTGTCGAATTATCATTTGGAAATGACAGAACTAGTCAGGACTAAAATCCCTTTGATGGGAAAACAACGTTTGATGTAGAGATATGTGTTGGGAATAATTGATATTTTGATCTCCCTATCCTTGATTGTTAATGTCAGTTTTGAAGGAAATATATTATTTCTAATTATTCTCGTACCAATTTATCCATTTTCCTGCTTTTAAATTAACATTTTGGCGATCGTGATATGACTTTTTAATTCAAATTATATTACTGCTTTTAAATTAACAATATGTTATACAAAAATCCCACAATTGTGGGAGATGAATTGATTTTTGAGAAGCATGAAATTATATACCTATTTCACACAGTTTCTATTGAAAATTTATTGTTATCGATCCATCCTTCAGGAAAATATTGAAAATGAATTTCAATGAAATACAAAATTATGATAATATATGGATGATGAATGTCGATTAAAACTATGTATTAAATCCAAATTATCTGGAGAATAAAATTATACTTAGCACCAAATAATGTGTGGCGATGTTTCCATCTAAACAATGTCCTCTATGATAATTTGCAGGAAACCCAATTGGAGCAATGAAACTACCAAGTGGGGAACATTTTCTGCACTAAAAAATATATCAGTTTATACACGTAAATTTCATAAACTCGGTTAATATTTCATTAATCCGCTGAAAGTCTTCACCTAATCAGCACGAGAAAAAAAACACCTATAATAATCACTTTCGCTTTTAATAACAGCATAGCCCTAAAGAAGATAACTCATTGTCCACCATGTTTGTTTACTGCTCGCAGTACAATATTCAACGTCGGTTGTCACTATACGCATGCGTCGTGAACTTTCGCGGCGGAAAGAAGGGACATATCATTATGTATTCCTACTCGATTCAGGGTTACCATATATGGAATTTTACTTCGTGCTGCTGGTTAACCAATTACTATATTTTCTATCGCACATGCGCAATAGCGGGAGTTTGGCAGAACCCTCTTGATGTTCAAGGTATTGAATCATGTGGAATTCACCCATAGTCAAGTTTTCTCGACATTGATAGTTGATAACGCACATGTGAGGAAATGAATCGGTCAATCGAGTAGATGGTATTCAGTTTTCGCGTTCGTAATTATAATTTAAAAATTGTTTTAGAACCTTCCAAAGTCATAATGCGACAATAAACACAAACATAATCTCAGACAATATGGATGACAAAATAAACAATACAAGTAGAAAGTAATGAAAAGATGAAAAAATGTAATGAATAGAATAAATAGATTTGAATTTTAACCTTACTTATGTTCATTTTCAATTCTTTCATTAATGAATCGAATTACGCCGAACTACCACAGATATGTGAAACTGAAGAATGGAACTGTGGAAACAGTAATCACAGATCAAAGACTCACGTTTGAGATGGGTCTATTCCTGATATCAAGGAAGGTGATCGATGGAAGAATTCCTAGATATTTATTAGTATATTCTAAAACTAGTTGCAGAATGGGCTCCTATTCCAATACGAATGCGAAATTCGAAAACGAGCGACGAAGGAGCGAGTTTTCGAACGCATGAGTATTGGAATTGCATTCTGCAACGAGTATTAGACGATATTTTCTCTATTTCACTCAAATTTTGTGAAATTCAATGAAAAAATTCAAATTATAGGTCCTAGTGACTTTCATATTGTATCTTGGCAGTTGGTGTGAATGTTATCAAGTACGAAAATTGACATTTCCAAATTGACTTCTGCTGAAATTTAAAAGGATTGGAAATCATTGCTGAAAACCACAAAACGAAAAATGTTACTGAAAACGATGCTGTAATGAATTCATTACAGCACTGTTTTTAGAACTGTAATGAACACATTACGATACTGAAATAGAGAAACTATGTTATATTTTCCAGATATGGAGAAAATATAAACAAGTGTTCACAAGCTGATTTTCAGGAAAATCGAAGAAGGAACTTATTTTGGTGGATGAAATATGGCCTTTCAATTGCAGATAATAGATAATCGGACAACACTAAGTGTTTTTGTTCAGAGAATCGTGTTTGTAACATTTTCATTCTAATAAGATTAGTACTTGAGTATGAACTAAATGTATTAATTCAATTTCAATCAATAAATATGAACTCTGCATTCATTCCGGAAAATCGTATCAGGCACGTTTTCCGGCCATTTTTATTCAAAAGGCTCCATATCATTTAACAGAAACGAATTCGGAAAAATAGAAAATGAAAAGAGGTTCTTTCGGCCTCAAGAATCTATATACACTTGGAATATATTATGTACAAGTCAAAGACTTATCCTGTAGATATATCCCGAACGCCGATACATCGATTACGCCGAAATCAACTCAATCTGGACAAAGAATATTGTTTTGTTTTTCTTCTTCCTCTTATTCTAAGTTTTGGTTACTTTTAGCCTGAATAGGTCTGCTCCATCCCTAAATCCGCCCTTGGATCAGAGAGTTCTTTTCTGCCTTTCCAGTGAGTTTATTACCTGAAGATGTCAATACGTTGTTTCTGTTATTAGGTGAAACGCTGCGACCTCGCAGTGGAGAAGTTAGCTCACTAGTGGAATTCAGTCTGGATCTTCTCATCAGATCATAAGGGTCAGCGGTAGTCGGCAAAATGGATGCTCTTGATGAAGAAGTAACGCGAACAGTTCCGGCTCGAATCTGGGTAGTTGTGCTGGCCGATTGCAAACTACTGGTTGTTGTGGTAGAGTAACAACGGACGGTCCCAAACTTTTCTCCATTCCCTTGCGCCAGTGCCACCCTGGTGCCTGAAATGAAGAAAATAAGGTTTTCAGTGGATTCAGTAAGAAAAATTGATGTTTTTACTGCCTTTTTGTTCCGTCCTGTATCAAATTTCCCAAAGTATCCAGTGATTGAGAACTAGCAAAACTGATCTTGAAATCGGTGAAATCCGTCATTGCCAAATGTAATTAACCCGAGGAAAGTTTCGAGTTATGATTTATTATGACTTTCAGTGGAGTCTAACAGCGATGCTGAACATAATTTAAACGGGGGAGATCGTCATCGAATATTTGAGCATTCGAAACATTTTCTGACAGATGCTCAAAAATAAGCTCTTTCCGATTGGCGCCATAAAATAATTGCCTTCCGCTCTTGACTTGGCACGGAATGATTTCTTCTTGTTCCTATATTAATCAACAATAAACTGGGTGGTGTTTGAGGATTCGACAAGGGTGTTCGATAGTTACAATAAACTGCTGACTAAACAAGAGGTGTTTGAAATGGTAGTTTACTTTCTTGCGAATCGATATTTTTTTATGAATAAATTCTGAAAATCTAGTTGCCGTGCCGAGGAAGTAATACCACAGATAGAAATATAGAGCATCATCAACTATTATGAAGATCCCAAATTCGGGACCATCAGATTCTCCTCAAAATGTTATTACGGTTGAGAGGATGGGTAATGAAAATTGAAGCCGCGCTCTGGTAAGAATCCCCATATGCGCATGTTCAGTAATATTGAGAAAATAAATTACTTACTAACTCTGTCTCTCTGACGCATTATATTATGTCGTATGTCATTCATAACTTCATGTGCATACTTTTGATCCTAACGTAACATTTTCATGTGATATCATTCAATCGCTTTTATCCTTCAAGCTCTGTATGCCGTTGTTGACTCCTATTCATTTTTCGAAATTGAACTGAAAATATTCCATTGACATATTTTCATCCTCGATATCTATTTTTTTGTTGAAATTCGGAATACACATGTCCTCTACACTTTCCGCAATTTTTAAATTTCCAGTTGACGCATGCGTACAATTTAATTCTTACCAACGATTTGGCTCCACTCTGTGACTGTGGATAGCAGGGGTATTATAAGCCATAGCCATATTTATATTATGTACCTACTGTCTGTTTTTCTGATGTTGTGCATGATGGGATTTGTATCAAGTGATTCTGTCTAATGAAAGAAGTTTTTGAAATCATATTGAATGATTTTTATTATAGTCGCCATAACTTCGGATGATGAGTTCCAAATGAAACCCGGTGTTCAAAATGCTTAACTATTTTAACGCTGAGAAATCATTGGACATTTGGTCGATAATCGCAAAAGATGGATCTGCTCATGTATAACTACTAGCAACAGCAATGGATAAATTTGTAGTCATGTTTGTGAAAGGACCCCGCACACTTACTTAGGAAAAGCGGGTCCCGTGAATTTTCCCCATTTCTACATATTATATTTGTATCAACCTTAAGAACAATATATCAGATTTTCACGAAGGTCTTACATCCAGTTTGTTCCATAGGGCGTTCCAAAATTGCACCTACGGAAAAATGAATCTTTAAATTTTGATGATAATTCTTCTAATTTTCAGAATTTCATCAAGATATCACAGATATCTAAATACCGCCCACCACTTTAAGTTTCGTTATACAGGCTTTTCCATGAAGCTGTATAAGTAACTGAATGTAACTTTGTTAGTGACTTTGGGACCACCCTGAGTTTTTCGAAATATGTTACCATGATGTATGTCGCCATCTGTAGGAAGTTTCAGCCATGTACAAAGAACAGTTGCAAAATTATTCAGGTTTAAATTCGGATTTCATACAATTTTTCTTTAAAACTTATCTGTAGTTGAGATTGCTGTCAAGGAATATAGGTTTTCATTCAGTATAATTATTATGATAGGTCCAAAGGTGTTTTTATTCAGGAATGTACAGGATGGACATAATTGGGTGTCACTAATCTCCTCATTTCGCTATCTTAAAATCTGTTCATATAGAAAAACAGTATTACTCATCATTCCAGTTTGTTGTATCTTTGAGCACTCTAAGGATGCATATTTTTTTAAATATTATACCATGAAAGTATGTCGACCTTTTCGAAAAATCACTTGTATATGAATAATTAAAAGATTGTTGCCAAATCATTCAGGTTTCAGTTCAATATCATTTTATTTTTCAATTATTCACATCACACATACATGTACGCTTTTTTTTTAGATTGAGTATTATAGGTTTGTACCTCTACTCTTATTGCAATTATAATAATAATAATAACCCCACGGGTGTGGTTTGGTTTCTGCCACGCCACAGGGGGGGTGACGTCCTCACGGCCCGAGTTACCTGGGCCACCAAGGGTAAATGGTGGCAAACCCATGAACGAGAAGTGGAATCCGATATCATGGCAGAAGATCGAGATGCCACTCCACCTGCTGGCTCGACCACCGTGAGGAGGACTGCCCGCAGGGGAGCTCGCAACGCACGTATCCAGTGGAGCCGCGAAATGAATATTGAAGTAATGCGAGCTTTTCATTACGTGAACGATTGCGAGGACAAACAACTTCCTGGATGGAGAAGAGAAATCTTCAAGGGATCGAATTATCCCAGAAGATCGCGGGATGTGCACAGCAGGCTGTGGATTTGCAAACCTATCACATCGTGCGGAAAATTCTGAACTAGTGGGAAGAACTGAAATGTTTTTTCACTGGTTCATAGAAGAATTACCAGCTCAAGCTGAGAACGGGAGACCGATGAAGAATAATATACACAATTACTCTCGTGTTTTTGTAATTAATCCCGACTCATTTGCTTCTTCGGTGGACAACTGATGGGCAAATTAATCTCGACTCATTTTCTTCTTGGGTGGACAGCTGATGGGCACCCCTTTGTTTTAATGGTGGCATTCTGTGTGCAATTCCCAATTCCTCTAATAAAGGCAGAGCATCTCGATAACCCCGGTCAACTTTCAGAATATCATTATCTTCAAACCATCCTCTAATAGTCTAATGCCTTAGAATGCTCAAAGATACAACAACCTGAAATGATAATACTGTTTTTCTATATAAACAGATTTTGAGATAGCGAAATTAGGAGAATAGTGGCACCGAATTATGTCCATCCTGTACATTCCTGAATAAAAACACCTTTGGACCGACCGTCAATACCTATCATAATAATTATACTGAATGAAAACCTATATTCCTTGACAGCAATCTCTACAGATAAGTTTTAAAGAAAAATTGTATGAAATCCGAATTTAAACCTGAATAATTTTGCAACTGTTCTTTGTACATCGATGAAACTTCCTACAGAGGTGGACATACATCATGGTATCATATTTTGAAAAACTCAGAGTGGTCCCAAAGTCACTAACAAAGTTACATTCAGTTAGGGGAAGGTGGGGACCCTTCGTACGGTTTCAACATTTTATTTTTTTTATTTTTTGTTTTTTCATTAATCAATCACCTGACAGCTTGAATGTACAGTCTAACTATCTGAGATTCATATGAAAAAATTACAGATGATTTCATCTTATGTTTCAACCATAATTATAATTTAATACTAAATCTGGAATATGTACGAACCTGCCCCAACAACGGGGCACCTACATACAGTCAGTATAAATACGTGATTTTCCTGGTCGTCATCCTTTGTTTGTTTTATTACTTCTCACAACAGTCGGATAGAGTCGAATTGACTCTAGTGTCAAAACTGTCTTCAAAGGAGCTACTATTATTTGATGGATTGGTGAATTATTCAAAGGATCTAAATTAAACCTTTGTAGTTCATCATAAGTTATCAATGGTGAGTTAATAGTTTGTTCTCGCGGAACGGCGGAACCTCCAAGAAAGAAGTTAATGCAAAAATTAGCAATTAGTACACTAACACACTAAATCGTACCTAGTTGGGGCACATTCTTACGCGTCCAAATGTGCCCCATCTAGTTCTGTACGAAAGTACCCCACTTACTAAATAACAGCAAAATATATCCTCTTTCAATATTGATAGGAAAACGTCATAAATTTATTATTGAAAACGTATCTTAAGTATATTTTGCTAGTTACTGATAGAATTCTCTTCACGAAAACCTATCTTATCTACGGTAACAATAGACAAAAACATTGATCAAAAAATTACTTAGCGAGCGCGAAAACACGTTCGTGCCTGACAATTCGCTCTCACCAGTGCGAATGGCGCGATAGTACGTTGACGTAAAGTTGGTACCTCCACTCAAGCACACATACAGAAGCAAGGCCGTACGTCGTTTCGTTCAAGTTTTATTTTGACTGTATGAATGTGCCCCGCGTACGAAGGGTAACGATCTCCCCCTACTTATACAGCTTCATGGAACAGCCTGTATAACGAAACTTAACGTGTTGGGGGGTGTTTGGATATCTGTGATCTCTTGTTATTCAGAACCCAAGGTATCATGATGAAATTCGGAAAATTAGAAAAATTATCATCAAAATTTAAAGATTCATTTTTCTGTAGCTGCAATTTTGGAACGCCCTATAGAACAAACCGGATGTAAGACCTTCGTGAAAATCTGATATACTGTTCTTTGGGTTGATATAAATATAATATGTAAAAATTCACTGGACCCGCTTTTCCTAAAGTAAGTGTGCGGGGTCCTTTGTTCAGCAGAATTCGTAAACCGGAAGTGCATTAAGATAGAATATGCCTCCAATTTTGATCCAGTTTCGAATTCTGTTTGCGATTTATGGTACCTCCGTCGCCATAATCGCTTTCCAATAAGAGGTGTTATTTTAAATAGCTCGCCATTTTGGTAGATGTCACTTTCGAAGCTTCCATTTGTTGACAGTTGACAAGGATAAACTATGCCATTGATAAAAATGGAACTATACACGCTTCAAAAACGCATTGAAATAATTAAAATTCACTAAAAAAAATTATAAAATATTGGCAGAGACGGTTCGTAATAGTTATTTAATCAACAAGTTTATTAATCGCTGGATTAACAAACGAGTTGATTACAAGATTTTTCCGTCGACCTCATCATTGAATTGGTAGGAAAATTTGAGCTGCTGGGACAAGTTAGTTATAAGAAGAATAAAACCCGTGCCTGTCGCTCAAGAACAGCTGAGAATATTGTTGACGAAATACCAGGCTTGTCAATTCCTCGTACTTCTTTGGAATTCAACAACGTCGTGTCTTTGCTGATTGGGTCCTTGAACAGCATGAAAATGATCCGGAATTCCATCAAGAATCATCTCAAGTGATGAGGCCCATTTCCACCTCGGTGGCTTCGCCAACAAGTAGAATTGTCGCATCCAGGGCTTGGAAAACCAAAGAGTTATTGTTGAAAAGCCTCCCTTTTCACAACTTGTAACTGTTTGGTGCGGTTTATAGTCCAGCTGTATTATTGGACTTTATTTTTTCGAGAATGAGACTGGAGCTACAGTAACGGTGAATGAATTGGATGATTTACTCTCAACAAGACGGCGGTACGTGCCACATAGGAAAAGTTTGCGGTCAGCGTTATCTCTCGAAGAGGTGATCAAAATTGACCACCGAGATCTTGCGACTTTTTTTTTTGGGGCCATATGAAAGAGAAGGTCTACGCTAAGAGCCCATTGTCGATTCAAGAATTCAAAGAAGGAATTTGTGAGGCTATCGAAGACATAATAATAATAATAAGTAAAGTGTACATTTTGCGGTTCACAATAGTCACTTGAATTGAAATGGTGTCATAGGTGAAAGCTTTAATAGCATAGGTTGTCAAATTCTATAGTTCATTAATTCATTTATCTTGTAGGGTTCGATCTTCAGCAGGAGCTTGTATATGTATCTTTTGAAGCTATAGAATGTGATTTCTCCTCTCAAGTGGCTTGCAATTTTATTGTAGTAACGAGCACAGCTGTATTCTGGTCCTTTCTCTGTAAGAGTCAGTCTGTGCTTGGGGTACTTTAATGTGTTGGTCCTTGTAATGTATGTGCTTTCGGTTTTCTCTTCGGAATAGTTCCTATTTTTGAAAACGAAGATCAGACATTCCTGAATATGGATTGCCGGTGGCCCGGTGCTGTCAGTAAGCCATTCTTTCGAAATAGTCCTCTGCATGAATCTGTTTTTCTCATTTTGTGTATTGCACGAATGGACCTCTTTTGCATCTTCAGTACTCTGTCCATGTCAGTTGATGTCCCATAAAACATAATCCCGTATTTTAGTTTCGCCTCGAAAACTGCCTGGTATATTGTTTTCAATGAAGTTGTGTCTAAGTACTTTCCAAGGACTCCCAGAGAATAGCAGATGGAGTCAAGTTTGGTGCACAGGTTGTTAATGTGGTCGCCCCAATTTAGAGTTTCATCCACAGTGAGCCCCAGGAAGCGTGCACACTTATGAAGACAGGGAGTGGATGTCGATAGGTCAATATTGGGTGGTGTTTGAAAGCCGGCATGTGTAGTTTTAAACAAGATTGCGTTTGTGCTTTTAACGTGAGGTTTGTATCATCTGCATAGTTTATCATTGAAACATCTCGTTTGGGATCCATTACAGTTTGTAGATCGTTTAGGAAGATTATAAAGAGTATAGGACCCAATATACTTCCTTGTGGTACTCCTAGCTCGATGGGTGCTTCATTTGATATTGCCCCTACATTTTTCTGGCTAATAACTACTCTCTGTTTGCGATTCGTTAGATATGATTCGAACCAGTTAAGTTCTGTTTCTTTTATACCATATGATTCCAATTTTGCTATTATGAGGCCATGGGATAGGGTATCAAAAGTCTTTGATAATTCTAATAGCAATGCAATTATGATTTTTGAATCCTCCAATGCATTTAGGATTTCTTTAATAAACTCACACTGCTGTCTTCGTCGACTTTCCTTTTACATAGCCATGTTGTGCAGGTCCCATGATTTCTTCTTCCACCAGGTATGATTGATTGATTGATAAGCTGACAAACAAGAGACCGGGTTAGCGCTTGGCCTCCCTGTGACACTGCGACCAACTTGGGTCTATTGTATCACTCTTTCGTCAAAGGTTCCTCACGAGAATAGGTTTGTGTCCTTTATCAGGTTCAGTAGCCTTTTTATGAGGTTTTTCGGATTCATTCCTGTTTCCGGATTGATTTCACCGAAGATTCTGTGGCGCCTTCTTCCCAAGGCGTCGCATTCAAAAATTATGTGAGAGGCTGTTTCTTCCTCTTCCAGGTATGATACCAGCTGAGTGCATATTGCTAATTCTAGTATTTTTGAGAATGTCGCCTGTGATCTAGTCTTCTTTATGGGACAAGAGAAGTTCATCTCTGTTTTGAAAATGTTTATGAATGTTATCCATTGTTGATCGATTTCATTTTCTGGAATATCCCAAAGAAAATTCCAGTCTACTTGTTCCAGCCGTTATTTCAGATCCTGAATGCAATCAGGAGTCATAATCCTTTTATATTGCTGTTTGATATTGTTTGGTGTTTGAATTTTATTGAAATAATTTGGGCCGTGTTGTGATCTGATATGTTTGTTCTCAGTGTTTTCGATAAATAGTCTTTATGGTTGATAAGAATGTTGTCTATGCATGTGCTACTAGTTGATGTGATTCTTGTTGGTTCCATAATAGTAGGTGTCATCCCATATACAGTCAAAAGTTCTAAGAAATCTTTTGTGCTCTTGTTGGTTTTATCTGGAATGTTAATGTTGAAATCTCCTGCAATAACTAATATATTATTTGTCCATGCGACATTAATAAGAACCTCTTCGAACCTCTTCAAAATGGCTTTGTTCTCACCTGGTGTTGAATAGATTGACATCATGGTTAAGCTTCTGGACTCCATCTTTACATCAACACAAGCTATCTCTATGATTTTTTCAACTGACAATTTGACCAAGTCATGCCTCTCATGGAACCTTATTTCGGATCTCAGGTAGATGGCACTACCCCCATGTTTGCACTGTGAGCGGCAAAACGAGCTAGCTAAAGAGAAGTTTTTGATGTTATGGTTTTTGAGTTGATCTTTGTCTCTCCAGTGCTCAGTAATGCATAATGCTTTCACATCATTTAGATCTTGTACTGTATCCTCAAGAATGTCAGTAGAGTTTCCTATGGATTGAACATTTTGATGTAGGATGGAGAAATTGTAGATATTTGTAACAGTGTTGCACCCTCCCACAGACGGATAAATTTTTGTTTTTTTACTTATAAAAAAATTTTGGTGTTTCAAGAATTCCTGATGTTTTTTGAAGTCGAACCGTTTGATTCCAACTCCTTCAGGCCAAAAGGATGTGTCATACATAATGTCCTTCTTGTCAAGGGGAGCTGTTTCAAGAAACCTTTTATGATAGTTAGGATCACCCTCAAGCTCTCGTACATCTATTTTACAGTTTTTTAAAGCCTCTTTATTTTGAATGTATTATTTTATCGATTCAGCTTCGACGTGATTTCTGATGCGGTATAGGTAAATCCATACTCTCCTTTCAACACCACGGAAATCATTGGTTTGATCGTTTTCATTTTGTTTAGCAGTTCCTAAGTTTTTTCTTGGCTGTCTATGATTTGTTGTCAGCCTTTTTCGATGATATGAAGGTATTTTAAAATCATCATTTTCGTTTTTTTGTTGCTGTTTTGAGCTGTTTTCAACTGAAGTTGCTTGAGCTATCGTTTGTTTGTACGAATTAAGCTGACTCTGTGTTTGTGTTGGTATCGATGACATTTGACTGACGTTACGCACGTTACGCACGTTAAGGACATAAAGCAGCCACTTTGCGATTTGGTTGTGGTCCTGTAGTCGTGGTCATGGCGGTCATTTGGTTAATGCTATTTTCCATTATTAACGGCATTCCACATTAAAATAAACGTCCGATCATCTATCTACAAAAATGGCATTCTTCTTCGAATGTCAGAATAACACCCAGTATTGGAAAACCCTTCATGTATTGTGTCGAGAACTCCGGGGATCTAGACTAACAGAATTCTAGATTGAACCCTGGTGTCATCTACGAGCACTATTTTCATATGTACGGCTTACCTTTGCACTTTTTGCATATCGAAGGCCCCTTCTTCGATCCATTTCTCTTCGTACCATTGAGATAATCAGAACAGGAACATAAAACAAATGCTGGCGCTAGGACAAGGGTCCCAGGAGGGCCTCCTCGAACGCTGCCATAGAGCCAGGGATCTGCATAACGCATCGAACGTGATAGAGCACTTTCACCCTCTTCTGTCGTTGGAGACCAGGTTGTGCTATCGTTCTGAAAGAAAAGTTGATTTAGGTACATTACATCAAGATAGTAGCAGATATTCATAGTTCAAAACCTCTTTTTGAAGACCTTCCCGAAATTATGTTATGGTAAAAGCCATGTTGTTTTGACATTTCTCTTCTGTAAGCATTGACAAATTGTCATGGAAAGATTCACGCCTTAACAACGTTCACAAATTGTCGAAATCTATTTTCAAAACCAGTGTTCTATTCGCACAAACTTATAGAGCACTCCGTGAAATTTATGGTTTAATTAATCGTCCATCAGAGCAGCTTATTCGTCGAACTATCGATAGATTTTGGACAACATCTTCTCTACCCGATGCCACAACAAGACGAAAGAACTGTAGGTACAAGATGGCGCTACACCTCATGCTGCTAAGGTAAGAATCAATTTATTTTTAGAAAGATCTGGCGATATCATTATTTCAAGAAATGGTCCAATAGGGATGTTGACTATTTTTTGGAAATGATTCTAATTTGTAGATAAGCCCTATACAAACACGAAAAAAGTTACCCCCAGTACCCTCCCCCGTAAATCCGCCCTTGAACACAGGCCCGTGGTGGAGTTACTAAGCCGCTCTGTACAGTGACTATATTTCCTCTATAGTCACTGTAATGGTGTGTAATTTGAGTTGCCTACAACTCTGCGCTGTTGGGCAAAACCAAAATGTCTTAGCGTAGGAGTACAGATGTCCAAAATGATTAGATTTCGTTGAGATATGAGAAAAGTTTCGTTACCACTTCAGATGGCATACTATTCACACATTATGACTGATGATTATTTGTTATTTTTATAGTTTTATTTATTCCAATTAACGTAATCGTGAAGGTACTCTATTTGACATCATCACAATTAAATGACGATGAATTTGTTGAGGATTTCGCGGCCATCGATTGATGTCATCTGTTCTTTTTTCGAGCATTTCGGTCGTCGGTCGAAAAAAGAACATATGACATCAATAACCGTGTAATTTACATAGGGCTTATAGTACCATGAAAGGCTATTAACAGATCAAAAATGGGTTGAATATCACAGTGAATTTTTATCGAAATTTCAAGTAAATCGGATTTTGGCGATCAGTTTCAATCGTGAATTGTCCCTTCTCATCTTTCCTCATAATTTTTTAAACGTTTTCGAATTTCTGTTTGGGTAATAAATATATTTGCGGAAATAACTGAATCCAAAATTGCCATTATTAGTGATTGACATATTATGACATATTATTTTTGTGTATCTGTTCTGTGTGATAGCTCATATCCATGGAAACATTTGACAGTTCAAAAATCAGAGTGGATTTGTGAAATCCACCGTAAGTATGATTAGGGCGGAACGAAGTTCGCCGGGCCAGCTAGTAACAAATAATCGTAAAGTAGTTCGCTGGTGATACGTTTTACTCTCTTCTGTTCTTCGTAAGTTCGTACTCATGATGACACATAGGTTATAGGTTAGCTTGTTTACAGAACAGTGACGTCACGTATACTCATTCGTGTTTGCAGTCACGTGATAATCGGTAATAGATAACACATTTTGAATCAATTTTATTTAATTTAATGAGAGTAATTAGATCACTAAAATATTGTTTTAGTATTTCAAAAACTACCTTCAATGTGGAAAACTTCAATTTATATGCATTTGTGACATGTGTCAACATCCCTATTAATCGGCCTCTAAGATCATGCGAAATAACTCCTATAGATTTTTTTTTTGGGTTCTGTCGAGTCATTGGTCTATGACTCTATGCTGATTAACCAGAAACAAAGACGCTTTGGAAGCTAACATAACTAGTGTTATTGCTGAAATAAGGCCTGAATTACTCGAAAAAGTGGTGCAAAATTAATCTAGTCGAATGCGGTTCCTCAGAGCTAGTCATGGCGGACATATGCCGAAAATTATTTTTGAAATTATCTTTCGAATGAAAAAAATTGTCTTCAATATAATTTCATTTGAATTGAGTTTTTAATGTTTCACGTGTTTTATTTCCATTTGAAGTTTTATCACTTTAAAAAAAAACACCCGATATGTTCCGCGATGTTGAAAAATATTTGACGAAGAACTCGGTGAATTTTTTGCATGGGTGCATTCAAAAATGATCGAGATGTGATGGTAGATTTGCCTCTTTTTAGTCGAACATTAAAAAGTCTCGAAGTGGACTTAAATCTTCAGCGTACAAAAGAAACGGTGACTGAAATTGTTCGTTGAGTTTGAGAAAGACAACCGCTGTATTTTCTATGATCACGAATCGGTTCGTACTGTTCAAATAATTGTTTGGGCATGAATCCTGCTCAACTTTTCCCACGGAGTATTATCAACTCCCTGAAACAATAATAATATGTATCTGAATTGAGGATGAGTGATTTTTCTGCAAAATAATTGGGAATATCAGTCAATCTAAAAAGTGCAGTAATGACGTAGACATTCAAAAATCAAGAACATTACAGGGTGACTTTTGAATTGTATATTTTTTGGCTGTAGTTTCTTGAGGTTAATTTTAAACTCTTCCGAATTCGGCCATTTTTCAAAAAAAACTGTCCGAATGCATACCTGACATCTTTTTTGGTATGGATGCTTAAAAACTCAAATTTAATATTTCCTGATTGAAACTGTATAGAGGCATTTCGGAAAATTAATAGTTATTCAAGCAAAATTCTAAAAAACGACACAAGTTTTTTTTTCGATAGGGACTTCTGAATCTGATTTTTCATAGATTCAAGTTGAGTGCTCAAGGGAAGAATATTCTATGCATTGTGAGCAAAATAATGAAGACTCTTCACATCTTCATCATTTAAGTGATTAACTGGTGGATGCACTCAGTTCTAGGTATGCATCTTCATGGCTAATTATAAATATTAACCTTATTCTTACCTATAATGGTGCAAAGAAACTAATAGCATTATATCTTAAGCTTGAGGATACCGGAAATACTCACTCTTAAATTATAGGAGAACACGCCATCTGGTGGTGACAAAGGATATCGTCGCATCGCATGGCTAACTAATGCAGCCATGAATCTTCAATGAGTTCACCATTACTGAAAAAAAAAGATATTGATTCGATGTTCTGATTGTCGGACAATAGGGTCAATAGGAATAAGAAGCAATTCATCATTGATTATGGTTGATGTCAACTAAGTCCCAAAGACGATTATTGTCGTTGCCAAAAGGAAGTGACAGCATTCTGATGGACAAAAGTTTATTTTGGTTCAGAAAAATGTGGGGATTGATTGTTCCTTTTGACCATATTTTTAACTTCGATAAGTTACTCAAAGTTCAGTAGAAAAGAAATTGAGAATTACCAACCTCTCAAAAAAATTCATATTGAAAAATTCACAAATTTGTGATGTAAGTTTTATTTCCGCTTTTCTACACTTTTTCTATTCGTAGGCAAGCTTTTTGACAAGTCTATTCTCGTAATAAAATGTAAAGTACTCGTTCAGGTCAATTTTTTTTCAAATTACGCTACTTTCCAGTTATAGTTGAGGATTTTTACATGCACCCTGTACGAGGGATCGAAAGTACCTACTTAATTGTCTTTAACGCTTTACTCTTTATGCCCGAAATAGATAGCCTTTTTTTTGCTATAAATGATTTGGTTATTTATGAGTTTGATTTTTTTATGAACTCTTTAGTTATTATAGGGACGAGTACCACTAGACAAGTGGTTAGGGCCTTATTCTAGGACCCCAATGGTCCGATTTCAAACCTGAGGCTAGGAATTTTTTTTTTTTAATTAACAATACTATGCCTAAGGTGGCGTAAGGGCACAGTAACAAAGCCTACACAGAACACCACTGATTCTCCCTACTCGCACAAGCTACAAGTTTCTGAGGGATCTCCTCGGAAGACTCAGGAGTTATCAGTTATCAAAATCATGATTAGTAGAGAAATGTTATCCCATTCTCATTGAATTCGAAAGGAATAAAAAACATAACTTGTAAAGAGATGTCCACAAATTTCGACAAACTAGTGTACTGGAAAGCAGCAAACTTCCAAGGATGATACAAATATCGGTGATACGGTTTTTTTCTCTTTTGGAATTTTGGGAACTAATATGGCGAAATGGATCTTAAGTAGCATCCAATGAGATATGGTGTTGATGGTCATAATTGTTATTGTTTCTTATGGATGAAGTGATTGTACAAGATCCAAAGGAATCATATCAAGAATCATTTGAAGGAATTCTGGAAAGTTTGCCTTCATTTTGACACTGATAATTTTGGAAAGGAACTATTTACTATCTAGAACTGGATCTAGAGAAAACGTCTCCATGATTCTCGAGTCAGGTATGCGAGCTTAAACGTTTTCATCACAATAATTGAACAGGATTTTCAAAAAGGCTTCGAATGCAATGCAGAGCAAAATATTAAAAAAAAATAACAGTCACTGATTTTAAATACATGGAACAAGAAGAAATTCTAATTCAATAAATTTAACCATTCAATTCCATAAATGACTAAATCATTCTCAGCAACGAAAGATCTATCCATTTCTGGCCCATGATGGTGGAGTCGCTTTCAAAAAAGCTTACGTACCCTCTACCCCTAGAGAGATTGCATGACAAACTACTCACTTAAACATGAAACGTTTATAAACGATGAATCAAGTGGTAGTGTAGATATATAGGGTTATATCTCTTCTAGTAGCTGTCACCCAAGAGACAGGAGAGAAAAACCTCGTTCTGTAACTGAAGAAGAGCGTGGTACCACTATTATAAATGAAACAATATAACAATCAGGAAGACATATGAAACGAAACGAGTAAAGAATGATGTGCTTATAACATGCACAATCTTCAAGATTGCTACTTCTACTCAAATCAAGGAAAACTCTTCGGAAGACCATCTATTACATTAATTATGAGGTTTAAAAACTTTCACATCATCTTGGAGCTCGTTTCCTTCGATTGCAATAAAATGATTGTAAAATTTATGGTCAGCCAATTACTTTCCTCCGAGCCTCATCTAGTTATGTCTCTGATCAAGACGACAGGAGAAGCACAGAACAACGGCTTCTATGCGCAATTTTTCAGAAAACGTTCTATTCCTTATCGCCAAGAATGGAGTATTATTGTTAATAACACAATAATTTTTCCTGTCAACCATAATTTAATCGAGTAAACTTCGAGATGTGGGTATCTAGGTCGATGATTGGAGAGATCATTCGCTGCAGGATGGAAGTACGACTGAACAGAATGGAGAGAAAAGAAATGAGCGTACCTTTCATCGCCAGGTTCGTACCATAGCTCCTCAGTTGTTTTGATATGTTTTAATATTATTGAAAATTATTATGCTTGCATTATAAAATTCATATTTTGTTTCTGGACAGACAACATTCTTGATATTAGTATTTTCGAGTTTTGTTCGAAGAGCTTTTCTGAATATTTAGCATCTGTGCTGATCTGTACTGATACTCATTGAATAGAAGAAAATGAGGTTTCACAATTGAGAAGCGATATACAGGATGTGGTAACTAGAACACCCACATTTAATGAAATCACTGAGTAGGAATAGGAGGTCCTGCCACTACCACTCAGAAAGCCTTCCTTACGAGTTTAGGTGAGAACTCTTCTCCACGAGCCCTTATTAGAAAAAGATTTTGTGTTGAGGACAAAATAATCAGCTGCAGCAACGAGGATTGTCTTATTCGACCTGGAATTAGCTTAAAAAATTGCATTACATATGCTTTCAGAAGATAAAACAAATTTTTTCGAAATGTATTTTTGTTTGTGAGCATCAGATTGAAATTTCGGTATTCTGGTTGTTGCATCTTGTATTTTCAAATTTAAAATGATGGAAAAGTCACTAGCTGCCATTAAAGTTTATTTCTGTTATAAATGCATTCGAAAACCTGGTGTTATCACTGATTAGATTTTTTTAAGACTTTCTTGTCGATTGAAAACTGGATATGGAGTCCCACTTTTCATTTCTCTCGAAAGGGGTCGCTCTATTTTCCCTTACCGCGATAGCGCCACGGCCGTGAAATATTGCGGATTATTTCGGAAGTAGGACCCGCTCTATAATAATCTAGAGTGCAGTTTTGATCTACAATTGATAGCATTTAGGCACAGAAATAATTCACAAAAGACTTCGAGAAGCTGCAGACTTGATATCAGTCAATGGTGTGACAGATGGAAAATCAAAATCAGAAGAGATGACTGAAGAAGGAATCGAAGATATACATAGACGATAATGAAATAGAATGGCACAAATAATAAAATGAGGCTAAATACCTAGGAGTAATATTAGACAAAGAACTTACGTGGAAATAGTACATTGAGTGTGCAGTGGATAAAACTAATGCAAAAAATCAAAAGATTATACCCGATTATATGCAGAAGAAGCCAAATGAACAGAAACACGAAATTGAGGATCATAAAAGCAGTCGCCAGACCGCAGCTAACATATGGATCAACAGCATGGGGATATGCAGCGAGAACCCATATAGAGAGGATACAAAGTACAGAAAACAAATTTCTGAGATGGGCATTAGACACCCCCTGGTTTGTTAGGAATGAACGAATCCGAAAAGACATAAAATGGGAGTCCATTACTACATTCATCAAACGAAAAGCTATGAAAGAGCTGGTGAACTTCCAAATGACGACCTTAGAAGGTTAGTTGACTATGAAGATGAAAAAACAGCGAGAATTTACCGCAAAAGACCTAGAGACCAATTGCGAAAATGAAGATTTAAAACCCTACACTTAGAGAGATATCCAATTGAGAGATGAACACAAACACTCAGCATAAAGAATGCGAAAGAGAAAAAAACAGATAAGAATATGGAAGGTTTATATATAGGCTTATGCCCGGAACCAAACAACGGCAGAGTTGTTTAGTCGGTAAGAGTCCGACACTACCCAGAAAGACTGGGTGTCTGATGTAAGATTTACCTCTTCTATAACAAAAAAAAATGGGGATATCACTGTGAAACGCTCATTCGGATCGTTAGAATTGATTTTATAATTAAACCTATCACAAACAACATCTAAACTATATTTCCAAATTGACATTGTATGGTATGGACATTTTCGACCTGAATTGAATGCCCAAGGTCACTATCCAAATATTTGCAAGGAAAACAATTGCTGTGTCAGTCCAAACAACTTCAAAATTGAAACAAAATATCGACAAACTCTGCAGACAGAATATTGGATATTGTAACTATTATTAGGAGACAATGAAATGCTGTTTTTTAGATCTTCTGGAGATTGTGTACAAAATTGTGTTGCATCATTTTCAAGTTTACCGATCTGTTCGCACTGCGCACGCCGATAAATCAGAAAATTCGACACATTTCGCTTGTTATTATTGGGTTTCACCCAGGAAATAGTACAATATTATGTCTTCATCGAAATGGATTAGATATCAGTAGTGCTTTTGAACCATAAATTATTGTAATGAAAAATGAGAATCCAACATCTAACAACAGCGGATGAATAAAGTGATTGATTCAAGGAGTCGGTTGATTGCAAGAAATGGAAAACTATAGGTAATTATGTAAGAAATGAGGATGTTGAATCTGAAAGATACTAATTCTCATGAATATACCTCATCTGTTGATAATTAAAATTTTTTTCGTTGTGTTCATCGCGGGCCATCACTTTAATGAAATTTTTATTTCTTAATCAGGAAATCAATCATATAATTCCGCCCTCTGAGATACTGTTATTAACTACATTCACAAATCGACTGAAATATTGTGCTGAATTGTCTGAAATCGAGTGACAATGAAGAGTTTCACGTCAAGTGTCCTTTTGAAGGTTGCTGGAAGAAAAATTTGAACCACCAAACAACTATTAACATAATATGGATCATCATTTTCTTCTCCTGATTACAATAAAATTTCTTCATCACCTATTATCATTTAATACGGATCTGCACACTGAAAGTGAATATCAATATGATAAGAGAGCCAAGCGAAAGTGAATTGATTTAGCCCGAGGTTCAGCATACACTTTTTTCCCTCAGATTCACTTTCGTTATAGTAGCATCAAATATAAACAAAACTTATCATCATGGGAGTATTCTTTTCGGTCCCATTCATTTTACTTTCGTTGAATTGTTTTTATACGAAAGTTACCCGTTCAATTATACGGGTTTCAGCGAAAGTAAATGGCAAGGTAAGCAGCCGAATTTGGTCCATAATTGGAAGAAACGTTCCTCTTTGGGATTCAGATATCACCTGAATGAACTTGGGTAGAGCAGTCCGAAAATGGATAACCTTCAGATAAAAGAAACTGAATGTTCGATGGAGCATTAAATTGAGATTTACATCTAATGAGTGTTGGTCAAAAGAATACGATCGTGTTGAAAATTGATATTGTATAGGTGAATTTTACTCATGGACTTGAAAGTACAATTACTCGAAACAAAGATTTGCATTTTTCAGACCATTCGTTATCGACAACAGCAAAAATCCATGAAATAGCATAGAGTTCTTAATCTTTTCTTGCATCTTTTTCTTCTTAACTTTACTAACTTACCCTATATTAGGCTAAATCTGAGGAACATGAAGGAAAAGTCAACAGTAGGTTTCGCATGTCTATTTCCAAAGTATAGAGATTCACTTCGATGAATTCTTCAGTTTATATAGATACTTTGCATGTGATAGATATCCTCAGGATAATAAATTATATTTCACATTTTTTAAACCAAAGAAAGAAGGACACATACGAACCATATAATTAGCGAAATACGCTCACTAATTATATTCAGAAATAAAACCAAATTTCAATTTCCATACGCGATATCGTTATGACAACATTGTTCAAAACGTCATTAGTGATTAAAATAGCGGATCGAAATTAACGAATGAACTGGCCACAGATTCAGTAAACGGTGATGCCATAACGTGCCCGTTCATTATCTGAGGCAGAAACGGCCGAGTCGTTTCGCGAACATTGCGATACTTTAGTATATGTAATGTGAAGAATGCGCAATATTTGAAGAATCGAATACTCATTTCTGGCATTCACGCACAAATGAGTAAATGAATTTCAATCTAAGGTAGGTACCTACTTTTCATTTTGATTGAGAGCTTATTTATAAAGAAAATTCCAAAAACATCATAGCGTTGCAAAAATTGCTATCACATTCTGAGCCGAATTTTCACTTGACAATATTTTAAAACCATTTCGTCCGTTTTGAAATATTCGTGTTTTCGCGTCGAACTGGTGACGTCACGCATCAAAATAATTTGAAGCGGTTTGAAAGCAGGTAGCGGAATCGAAACTCATGAGCAAATAAAGGGAAATGAAAATGAGGGAAACAATTTCCTGTTTTTTCTGAAAAAAAAATATTATCCTCAAGAAGTAGACTAAATATACGAAAATGTAAACATGAATTGTTAAATTATTTTCCCACAAACAATTCAAAATGTGTTATAAAACATAGTCATGAGTAATTTTTCAGATATTTTTATTATTATTATTGGACATAATTACAGAGTTGAGCATTGCCAATTGTAGAAAACATTTTGTGGATTGATTTCAAACCAACATTCATTCATCACATGTTCCATTCGATTATTAGTAATAAATTAAAATTTTTGTATAAAATTAACACTATAATGATCAACACATAATACTATTTGATTGTAGGCTGAACAGGATGATGAGAAGAGGAAATATTTTGATGAAAATGTATATACAGGGTGTTTCCTAATTGAATGTCAATATCCGTGGGGGTGATTTTTGGGCACATTTCAAGAAAAAAACTTCATTTGAACATATGTCCTAAACGTCTTTCCTTTTGATATACAATAGGGTGGTGAAGTATTCAAAAATAAATCATTCATTATTGATATCTAAATATTAATATTCAAAGACATGAAGTGATCACAACCAAATATCAATTCTTGGCCACATCCTACTAAGATAAGAACCAATTCTTCCTTACTTACAAAAATAGTGTAATTTATTTCAATGCAGAGAAACAGTTTTCATTTTTTAAGCGAAAGCATCGGATTGAAAAAATCAAGTGATCAATTTTGGTGAGAAATGTTTGTAAATTTCAAAAATGAATTTAATTTTAGGAAAAATCTGTGGCGTACCATCAATGTCTGCCAAAATAGGTAGGTCAAGTTACGTACGAACGCCACTGGTAGGAATAAAAAAAAAGTGATACATTAAAAAATGCCTCTTGATTCATAGTCCATGTATGACAAATTTCGTCAAAATATCTGAAGTGGTATTGTAGTTATTAATAATAAATGATTTATTTTTGAAAACTTTACCAAACTGTATCTCAAAAGGTAAGACATTTAGGACATATGTCCATAAGAAGTTTTTTTTTAATGGGCCCAAGAATCACCCCCATAAATATTGACATTCAATCAGGAAACTCCCTGTATAATTATATAAATATGCACAGAAACTTTTCTTAACATGTCAGGATAGTTGACCTTGAATGAGGCATAAAAGCTCGTTTTGTATATATGCCTATTTGCTTCCGAAAAAAACATGAGTATTTTTGGTGTGCTTTTTATAACATGACTTTGACCCACACGCCACAAAAAATATTTGGGAATATAACTGGATATCTCGTTGTAAATCGGCCAGTTACATTGTGATGACATAATGGTTTCGAGTATAAAATGGTTTTCGCAAAAAGAAACACAAATTTTACCGTAGTAGGTAAATTCAACAAAAAGTTGTGAATAATTGCATGTTTTGCTCATAACAGTGTGAATTTAATCAAAAAATATATATCATTCGTAGAATTCCGCACATTAGATAGAAAAAAAGGTAGTCACAGTCAACTGGACAGAATTTATTGAAATTTGGAACATACAATGACCTTTATATTCCTAAAAAGAACGTATTCAGATCAAATATTCAGTTTTGAGACATTTGTAGGACAGGGCCGAATCAGAGTAGTCAAACAGGGAAATGAATAAGCTAAACATTTTTCCACAGAACCGATATCAATAAGAGCCGTTTCCAGTATCATATCAGGTCTTACAAGGATTGCGAATTATCCTTGTTGCAAATTATTATTATTTTAAACGTTAGGTCTCGTTAAAGTGCAGTCAATCAGCCATTACAAAAAGCAGCGAGGTTTTTGAAAGTGCTCTTCTTTCGGTTTCACCTGTTGTTTTTTAAATGTGTTATACTCGGTAGGGAGGCGCAAAAATGGCAACTCGCACGGTCGACATTATAAACTCTGATGTAGCTAAAACGCGATATGTTTCAAGTCAGAATAGACCGAAATCAATATATTATATGTACTTTATTCTATAAATGTACTATGATTACTTGTTGCATACATTTGACCTACTGATTGATGTATTGAATTGAGGCATCAATTAAAATTTCTCGAGAAACTATATGATTTTGAAAATAAGATACAAACCTTGGAGGTTTGTAAAATATTTATCAGTATATTTCCCCTGCGCTGTGTGCTTACTGTTTTTTCAGAGTGTTTACGCAAGTTTGTAATCTTCAGCTGCTATATCTAACACACATTCCAACTATATTAGCATCAATAATATGAGAGAAAAAAATCTCAGAAATATCTTTCAAAGTCTTCAGAGGCTATTGCACAAACCTAGATATCACCGATGATATATACATGATCATATCCAAAATCAATCATCAAGAAGTCAAGTTAATCAAAATAAATAGATCGTGGTCAACATATTCAACATTCAACATGAACTCTGCATTTGAAACATTCAGTAGCATAAAATAGGAATGCAGTATGTCCCAATAGCAAAATGAAGATTTTCCCAGAAATACGAATTTTACAGGAGAAATGCTACATGAAGTTTCGACAATATAGAAACTTCAGAATGTGTGATATGCAGTAATGAAATAATATGGAATACATAAATTCGAAAGAAGACATATATATTGACTCAAGAAAAATAATTAATGGCCCTTGTGTTTCAAGGCCTCTTGCAACGACAGAGAATTCTCGCGAGAATTTTCTGTCAAATTCACTGACCGAAAATTCTCTGCCGTTGTATACGATGGAACAATGGAATTTCACAGAGAATTCTACCGAAAGTAGTATGCAACGGCAGAGAATTTTCGGTCAGTGAATTTGGCAGAAAATTCTCGCGAGAATTCTCTGTCGTTGCAAGAGGCCTTTACATTCATTTAATAATGAGAATTGACGTATAAGAAAAAAGTTACTTTGAAAATTATGCCTTTGTGTTTCTTCAAAATCAGATATTCACCAAGAAAATTTGCTATGTAAACAATTTAAAAATCTCAGAAATATAAGGATGCATACATACATATAGTATAGTAAATGAAAATTTGCTTTGTATTTGCTTGAAGGATTAATCCATAGGTTATACTGCAGAAAACAATCATCTAGAGTGCAGGGATCATCAAAATATCAGTAGCATAACCTGTGGTGACAAATGTCCCATCATTCAAGTGGCGATGCATTATAAATAAATCCAATAACATCTGCCCTGCAACATAACATAAATCCCGAAATTGTTGGAAATAACAATTATCTTCGATATGAGAAAAAAAATGACTAAGATACATGACATACTGAACATTTTTCCAGAAATCATCTCTCAAAGGATTCATTATCATATCCATTGAAATCATGAAGGGTTGTTCAAATGTATATATTCATAAACCGTGATGTTCATATCAAACATTCTTGCATATTTTGTTTGAGGTTCCAGTGATAGTCATACAAATACACCGATCTCGTAAAGACAGAGGCTATTGCAGAAACCTAGATATCACCATCAAGAAGTCAAGTTAATCAATATAAGTAGATCATGGTCAACATATTTAGCTTAGAACATGAACACTGCATTTCAAACATTCGGTAGCATAAAATAGGAATGTAGGATGTCCCAATAGCAAAATGAAGAATTTCCCAGACATACAGGAAATGCTACGTGAAGTTTCGACAATGTAGAAAATTCAGAATGTATAATATGCAGTAATGAAATAATATGAAATACATAAATTCGAAAGAAGACATATTACATTGACTCAAGAAAATAATTAATTACACTTTTGTTTCACATTCATTCAATGAAATCGAAGAGAAATGCAGTGTTTTGAAAAATATGCCTCCTTGTTTCTTCAGAATCAGATTATATTGTATATTGTATTTATATAATTTAACAATCTCAGAAATATAAGGATGCATACATACATATAGTGTAGTAAATGAAAATTTGCTTAGTATTTGGTTGAAGGGTTAATCCATAGGTATACAGCAGAAAGCAATCATCAGGAGTGCAGGGTTCACCGAAATATCAGTGGCCTAACCTGGGGTGACAAATGTCCCACCATTCAAGTGACGATGCATTATGATTAATTCAATAACATCTGCCTGCAAGAGTAATTTAACATTATTGTCACCAGTAGTCAGGATTATATATTTTTTTTTTGAAAAGTAATTAATTCTGCATGTGAATGTTGAAAATGAAACCTGGTGAATATGAATTTTTTCCAATAATAATATGATAAAAGAAAAATACTTTAATCTAATATTATATAAAACATATACATATAAGAAAAGAAGAGATGTGGTAATAGCAGAATTTGCCATTACTTAATCGTATCTTCATAAGAAAAAGTAATACGTATTATTAATACTGGAAAAAATTCTTTATACACTCAGGTTGGAAAGGCCATTATAAACTTTGGACACTATATCCTTAGGCGATACAAACCTCCTGATATGATAGTACTCCGTTGACATACATACATGATCTTCTTATGTTATTAGTGGTGGAATATCACCGTTACCCCTTTTCCACTGAATCATAATGATTTCCGATCAATTTTCAACTTTTCAGAAACAAAATATGTATTGATATCGAAAAGCCATCATCCTTGTGTTCATCTGAAAACTAACAAAAATTTAGAATTTAAGAAATCACCCCTTTCGTCTTGATACTTACATAATGAATAAGTTTTCCACGTAAAACTGTTTAGACGATGACTAAAACGATGGTTCTCCATTTCGAATAATATCTGGAAAGATTCATAGCTTAAGATGTGGCATATAAATTTTGAGGAATTTGTCATCGGAATGAATAAAAGGAAGCGATGACTCAAAACAAAAATAATGTGAAAACATAATTGTCGTCTCTCATCAAATATGACATCAAATATTCTATTGCATAATTCAGAAATGAGGTTTGTTCTTTGAGAATGCATGAAAAAACTTCAGATATAATCTGGGGAGTGAAGCAGTTGAAATCTATGAGACATGGAACGCCCTATTTAGCCCCATAATACTGACCTGTTTGCGCGTTTGCAGATAGATTATCAGCAATTATTTACCAGATCGAACAATCATAATAAAGAACGCTATGACACAATCCTCTTTCATCCAACGTAGTGAGCAAGGTCGTAGAAAGCTTTCTGTTTACCTGGCGATGAAAGCAGTACGAAAAAATTGAAAATACCAAAATCTGGAAGAAAAAATAGTTAAAACCTTTGATAACCGAATATATACATATGTATACTTACCTCCAATTCTTCTAATATACTGAACATTTTGACCATTATCTGATTTAGAAACAAATAAAAGTTTGTTGGTCGATTTGAGATTGAGGTTAAGGTGGAATTCGACCAGATGAACGTCAAAACTCACATCATCGGTAAAATGTTGAATTTAAATAGACACATAATATGTAAAATAAGGTCCAATCATTCATTTTCTACCAAATTCATGGCTTATTTATATTAGTTACGCGAAATACATTCCCATTCAGCACATGTCAACAAACCCGGGCTACGTCAAACTTTGACAGCGACAGCTACAATGTCAAATCGTTCTCTGTGATCGCTGCAGATCGGGTGATTTTATAGGGGAAATGTCAAACTTTGATCAATTTTCCTGAAGAAATGGGGAAATTATGGAAAATATCAATACTAAGCTATTAAGCATTAACATTTCCTCTTTCGATCCGTATATTTACATCACGGCCAGGATATCTGTGGAAAAAGTTTTATCGAGTATAAAATTGCCCATTTTGCCGGAATTTTTCGCGATTTTCGCGAATTTTTTAAAAATACTTCTAGATCGCCTAGAAAATCGAAATTTCGCCCAGGTATGAATGGATTATTCCTCTTTCGGACCGTACAAAGATCTCCTCGATGTATCGCAGCTTCGCTGCGATATTAAGATTCTTCTGGACCAACTTTTTTGACAGATTCCCTCGGGCCGGTCCACAGAGTTACCAGTTTAGTATAGTATAGAACTAGCCATTCGAATCGTAAAACATGATACTCATTCGATGCTATTCGTTACACGCTATTCTTCGATATATTTATGTTTCTCACTGGATAACGGTCGATCTGTCAGTCGGTCAATAGTTAGATTGACCCAGACGGATTTCCTAGAGATAAGGACGCATTGGAACGATTCCGAAGAATGCAACGTGATCTAACTATCCATTGCCATCGGTTTTTATTGACATACATTTGTAACACAATCCAATGCAAAAACAATGGATGCACACGATAGTAATCAGCGAAGAAATGGCGATTTATAGAGGCCGTTCTGGCGGACAAGAGGCTGATTTGTGGACATAGATTTCAAAGAGAAAGGGAGAAATGGAACGATGGGATATTTTTCCATAATTCATTGAGTTTTCTACGGAATTCTCATATCATTTTTCGATGATACTGGCAGGCAGTGACTTCCTTTCAGCATTTTTACATGGTGCTCCACCACAAACTATGCTTTATAGTTTATCCGATTTGACATTTTGTTACACCAATGTGGTTTGTACTTCTGCTATTCAGTCACATTGTGAAGACAAGTCGTTGGTAAAAATTGAATTTCACGCATGCGTCAACTGGAAATTCGAAAATTGCGGAAAATTTAGATGTTATTTATATTTCGAGTGTCAAAACAAGACAGTAGATATCGCGGATGGAAATATCACTTGAATATTTTCATTTCGATTCTAAAGTATGAATAGGAGTTAACATCGATATACAGAGCTTGAAGAAAACGGATAAAAGCGATTGAATAATATCACATGAAATTGTTAGGTTATGATGACATATACGTTTCACAACATAAAGCGATGTCAAAGGAGGCAGAATTAGTAAGTTATTTTTATTTTGAATCTCAGACCTATGGTCTAAGTTTTGAATATTACACCACGTGCGCCAATCGGGATTCTTTCCGAAGCCCGGCTTCAATTGGCTCATTACCAGTATTGGAATTATAAGATATATGGTTACACCGGTTTCAGTCGCCATAACCATAGACTGAGCAGGATTACTGCTTCCAAACATGACAACTTGTAGAAAATTTTGTTTTACCCATATATAAGATGACTACAATGATGGTGTAGGCACTGATTAGATTTTGTTTCGACCAAATTGAGAATATTAGCAATGTTTTCTTTCCACTTCAGGTGGCGCTATTCACGAATTATGACTGATTTTTATCAGTTATTTCAAATATTTGAATTTATTCTGGCGAACGTGGCGTGTTAAGCTAAGCGTCCACATGTCCGCATCGGACGCATCGGACGAATCGGATCAAACGGATTTCGGTATTCTTTGTATAGAAACTCGTGCAAGCCCGTCCACAGACCCGCACCGGACGCATCGGAGCATCGGCATTTCTACAATGGAGATCCGTAAATCCGATCCGTCCGATGCGTCCGATGCGGACATGTGGACGCTTAGCTTTAATGGTCGATAATTTTGTCAAGCAATAATGTGTGTTGACATCCTGATGTATATTAGTTCTTGGGAAAAGTATAAAACTTTCATTATAAAAAGATGCCATTCTGCTATCATGTCATAAATGACTTTGGCAAATCAGCTGTTGATACATCAATCAAATTGACAACGGAAAATACACTGAAATAATATTGCGGCGCCGCCACGAAACATTGCTAATATTTTCGATTTGATCGAACGTCATTCCATTCAAAAATTGACGAGTGCCTACACCATTATTCTAGACATCTTACCCATATATCTTATAATTCCTATATGGGGAATGAGCCAATTAAAACTGAAGCTGGGCTTTGGCAACAATCCAGATCTGCGCTTGTGCGGCAATATTGAGAATAAAAATATTTTTTAATTCTATCTCTCTCTGACACATCGTATTATGTCGTGAAACGTATGTCACTCTTAACCTCATGTGAATAGTTTCGATCGTAACCTCACAATTTCATGTGAAATGTTTCAATCGCTTTATTCCGTTTTCTTCAAGTCCTTATAATATCATTGTGTACTCCTATTCACATTCTAAAATTGAACTAAAAGTATTGAAGTGGCATATTTTCGTTCTCGATATCTATTTTCTTGTTGTCTTTCAGAATGAACCGAACAAGACTTTTGTGAATATCACTTATTATGTCTAAATGGCTTAAAAACGCTGAAAATACAGTTTCCTGCCTCAAACATGGAATCAAGATTTCAGAGAGGAAGCTATATGCATGCATTTACATTTCCGATCCCAAGCGTAAACAACGGAAAAGAAAGTGAAAGATTCGCTTCCCCAGAAAGTAGGCCAAGTTCATATTCACATCTTCACTCTTGATCTCTTCGAAATTAAATATGGGAGTGTCTTGCAAACGTAATTTCTTCTGTGACGATTCACTACTGATTTTCACTTTGGCCTGAGGTTCTCTGATCTTTAACACTGACCTTACTCGACTTAACTGACATCACGTAAGTGATGAGTATTAGATTCTTGATAATGAGAATTACTCAATTTCATGAATTCTATCATTAACGAAAAATGAAATCGGTCATTTTACTATAAAAAAGTGGAGGTGAATCATCACTGATATTATCATTATCATTTATTCATAAAAATATTCAGATCATATATTTTGTGTCACGATTACATTGAGTTGCATGAACTTGAATAACTTAAAACAACAAAAGGTATATAGAAAACTCGAATGTCTTGTGAATATGACAATTTTTTGTGAATGGAATTTTAACTATCGTATCACTTGAATGAAAACAATAAACCAGCGTATTCGAAGTTAATCAATTTTCAGCGAATAACGAGAGTTGTAATATTGAGAATATTCCGCGGAAAATGCCGGGACATCCAATATCTAAATTTCAAATAGAATTTCATCTCTGGCATATAGAGGACGTCAACCGATTTTTCGATACTTGAGTGAAGGTGTGAAAAATATTTGATTTTCTTGTTATAGTGTTATATTTTGAGAATCGCAGGGCCGTAAAAAATCAGTTGCATACAGTTCACAAAGGAAAGTTTCTCGATTGTCAGAAGTAACAGAAATTACTAGTTTGCTACTCTCTTCCTTACACAAATGTAAATATAATTTCACAAGATGGAATCTAATTACTTTTCATGCAGTCATGCCTCAATTTACTTGCGGAACTTCCAAAGGAAATATATATAGTTCGGCTCATTTTGCATTGAATGAAAATTGATCGAATTCTTGAATTTTATTTCAGAAATCGAATATTATCTATCATTCAACTAATTGCAATTCATCAAAAGATTTGTGTCTTCCCAAATAAATTAATTCGGAAATACCGAAAGGATAATTATAGAGCTAGTGAAATAGTGACACGCCCGAAACTATCGAAAAAAATTGAATCTGCCTATACTTCGAAGAAAGTTCGAAAAATATCTCCTTTCGATCTCTTACATTGTATACAGTGTTCCTTTGTTGGGTAAGGCATTAAAGCGTGTCCTCGCCATTCACTTTCCTTTCAATTCGTGACCGGATTTTGTAGACGGAGCGTTTTGTCGAATACTATCTGTTTTTATATGGTTATTGGTTCTCTATGTATCTCTCTAGGTTTCACGCTCACTCGTGATATATGAGAACTACTTCTAAAGAAATCTATCCCTTTCGAATATGGAAAATATGCGGAAAAGATTTTATCGATAATTTTTTTCATCAGGAGCGACACAGGATATTCAAGTGTACAGGGTGGCCAGATTTGGATGGTTTAGTACCACAACTCCCTAAACTATGAAAGATAGAGAAGAAGTAACATGTCAAGTTCTTTTTTTTTTTCGAGAAAAAAAAAGTTGTTGAAAACCCCAAGTTGCCACGGCATCTAGTTTTCGAGCTACAGAGCGATTCTGGTATTTGGTCCATCATTATTAGTAACCATAACTAACATTATGGGATATACGCTCCCGAAATGAACACACTTTTAGCGCATTTTTTTACTGATTTTCAGAGGTGCTAGGTGCTATTGGATTTTTTGTATCTGCTAGAATTGCTGAGCTGAAACAATTTTTTTTTTCAAATGAAAACCATAATGGGAAATGATATTTCCAAATCTATTTTTCTTCAACGATTTCAAAAAAATATATCAAGATATATATCCCAGTACACTAATGTACATTTATCGAAAATTTCGAAAAAAAGTAGGCTTTCATTCACTTCCTCCAAAACTTGGACGATCATATAATTTCATGTGTTATTTATTTTTACTTGTCGAATTCAATTTAGTTTCATCATTGTTGTATCGTCTGGCGCTTCTTAAATTCCATATCTCACAATTATTGTAAGCTGCCAAATTGATTCAGGAAATATCAGCTTTATTATTACTCAGATCAATAGAGTTTCATCTCAAAACATATTTGAGATGCATTATCAGCGTCATAATTTGCTTGTATAAAACATTCTAGCATACCTATTATATTTTTAATAATTCTCGTAAAGCATGATGTGATATAGGTTAATGAGAATTTAAGAAGCGCCAGACGATACAACAATGATGGAACTGAATTGAATTTGACAAGTGAAAATAAATAAGACATGAAATTCTATAACCGCCTCAGTTTTGAAGGAAGTGTCAATTCGAAGCCTGCTTGGATTTTTTGAACGAAAAGGGTGTTTTTGAAATTTTCGATAAACATATGGTGAAGTATATCATGATATGTATTTTTGAAATCGTTGAAGAAAGACCAATTTGGAAATAAATTTCCCAATATGGTTTCTATTTGCAAAAAAAATTCATAGATTTTAAACTGCCCTAAAGGTGTGTTCATTTCGAGAGCGTAGATTCTATAATGCGGAAGTTATAGTCAATTATAAAAATGGACCAAATACCAAAATCGCCCTGTAGCTCGGAAACTAGACGTCGTAGCAACTTTGGGTTTTCATCAATAGGTATATGTTTCTCAAAAAACGAGAATATGACATGAATATTACTATTTCTCTATCACTTATAGTTTAAGAGATGTATAGTACTAAACGATCGAAATCTGGCCACCCTGTACATTGTTTAGTTTTTTGGAACTCTGAAGTCAAATCATCCGAGTGTGCTACTGAGAGGCCAATTCATTGAAATCTTTCCTGAAAAAATTGCGTATGGCTTGAACGTCTTTCTCTCTGGAATATCCAATATATTTTTTTTCTTCGGGACAATTACCTTCCACAACCCAAATGAATCAATAAATATGTTTGTTTCTACCGCAAATTCTTCAATATTAGTAGTTTAATTAATGGTATAATGATTCACGCCTTCAAAATGAGGAATCAAATGTACGAAAAAAATATATTCATTTTTAAACTGCAAAGATATTGTTGCTGATACTTTCTGTGAGAACTTTGTCATTTATTTTAATTCATTTATGACTATCTGTAATTTAGAATCAATAAAGCAGCAATGAATCGATTGAGCAAGCTTGGGAAAGAAAAATCAGTAGTAAACTAAAATTTATACAGGGTGTTCCTTAATGAGAGGTACATACGAAGATGGGCAATGCACAATTTTGGGAAAAATAAGTCCAATGAACATGGGACCACAAAGAGGTGGCTGATAGATTGGACGAGGTGAACATCTGTCATGGTCCGCTAGATCCCCAGACTCAAATAGTGTTAAATGTCTTTTTGAAGTAATTAGATTTCTATGAAAATTTCGATATTTCTGAGTATTTCGTGAGAATCGTAGGTCGGTACCATATATCACAAAACTACAAGGGATCATAAAGTTAGGTATAACAACGAAACTCTTTTTTGGAATTTCCTCAAACTAACAGTGCAAATGAAATTGGCATGTCATTGGTGTGAACTCTAAATTGTAATATCTTTGCCAACTTTCAGTTGAACGTCTAGTGAAATGCAGATAAATACTATGAGAAAAAAAAAGAAACTTCAATACACTGTATCTTGAAAACGAAACGTTTGCGGTCCCATGTGACTTTTTTCTTATACTTATGCAAGGAATCTACCCTCTTCGTTTGTACCCTCAATTTTGAAACATCCTGTAACCTAAGTCATACCAACCGTAAGTACCATTCCTTCAGTGTTTACTTTGTTGTATTTATTTCTATCTCGTAAATACATTTTTCCTTCAATTCTCGTGGTGATCAGAATTTGTATAGCAGTTCATTCTCCCCCTGGAGAGCTCTTTTGTGATAAACAAAATAATAGAAATCCAAAACGTATTTCTCATACAATTGATTTTGAGATCAGCATTCTCTCATTCATATCAGAAACGAAAAAATTGAAAAAAAAAATTTTTTTGAACAATTTATATTCACTATTAATTGTATAACTGTAAGTGCTCAGGGCGCTCAGGCTCCAAAATATTTTAGCTCAGAAGATAATTCCAAACAATATCATAATCCTAATTTTCAGATTTTGAATATGTATGTCCAGTTCTTCAGAAACGTCTAATAGGCTCTTGAACTTCAGACACACTGTATGTATAATATTTTAGTGTTATTCAATTACAAAAGGTCTCGTTGATATCAAGTGAAGTTTTGTAGAATAAAGGTGTAATGATTTTCAATCATGGGTACGTTTTTCATTCTAAAGGGTGTGTATAGTTTTAAAACAGCAAAACTGCAAGGGGAGACCATTCAAGTGATTTGCAAGAAAAAATGTTATATAACACATTGTCGAAATCTTGACGGTTATTCTTCAATTTAACATTTCTCGTTTTCACGAAATATTTCAATTTTTTCCATGAAATCTGCAATATATCAGTTATGCTTGTAGCTTCATCGAATTCGATCACATTATTGGAAATGGTATAAAATTTTCTACAAGAAAAGAAATTCAGTTTGACAAAAATATTTCTATTGCGGGTTTGGTGAGGAGATGAATATCACGATACTGAAGTGAACAAAATCAATCATATTTTTCCAATGGGTTTTTCGTTGAAATAGTATTCATTATGAACATGTTTCCTTTTCAGCAAAAAACACCTCATTTAGTGTACTTTCGAATAACATATCAACTTTTTTGCTAACTGCTTGTTTTCTTCCATAATATCATGGCTAACAAGATAAAAACGAAAAATTTCAAACCTAAATTTGCTTCATTTTGAAACTCATTATGATATATGATTGAATATCGAAGTAATTCTTATGGAAATCATGAATTTAACAATGAAATAAGAATAATTCAGAAGAATGAAATAAATTTTAATGATACAGATTTCATGAAAATATGTAGAAAACAGACATTACTATTTATAACAATTGTTCGAAATGTCCACCTCCTTGTTCAATACATTCAACACATCTTTTTCGTTCTGAATTAACAACCCTGCGAAGTTTGCTATGTTTCTGACGCATTTCTGCACAACACAATCCAATCCATTCGATCAGAGCCTCTCGACTCTGAACGCGAATTAGGTACACATTTTCCTCCAGACGTATTAAAATCCAAAGGCGTCAGGTCTGGGCTCCTTGGTGGCCATCTTACCAGACCGTACCTTCCAATCCATTTCGCCCCAAAATACTCATTCATCAACTGTCGTACGTTCCGGCTATTATGAGCTGGGCAGCCATCCATTTGAAACCAGACATTTTGTCTGGTAGCCAGGGGCATTTCATCCAATATGTCTGTTAAGCTGCTTTGGATTAATCTTATGAATTCCTCAGAGTTGAGGCGATAGGGGAGTACAACTGGTCCGAAAAGTTTACCTCTCATGACTGCTAACCACATGTTGACCCTGATTTCATGTTGATAATGAGAAAAAATAGTAGCATGGGGGGTTTTCTCTCTTCCATACATGGCTATTTCGCAAATTTTTGAAACCCGATCTCGTGAAAGTTGCCTCATTAGTCCATAATATTCTATATCACCCCCCCATTCTCCTAACTTATTCAGATACCTCCTACAAAATGTTAGTCGTACCTCAGCATCTACAACTAAAAGATCCTGCACCTTTCTGAAATGGTAGGAATGTAACTTATTTGTTTTGAGTACTCTGTGTACAGTAGAATGATGTACCTAGGCTCAATTGAGAACCAATTCGACGAGTACTTGTTGTGGGGTCCTCCTGAACAGCTTGAAGAATAGTAGGTGCATGTTGGCCTTGTTGACTATTTCGACCACCTTCTCTAATTCGGAAACCACCAAACGAGCCTGTTTCGCCTAATTTTCTGAACACTTGTTCAAATGTTTTTCTATCTGGTTGTCGCCTATTGGGAAAACGTAAACCGTACTCGCGAAGAGCTGCGTTAGTAAGTTAAGTGACAGAAATGTAAGTTTGAAATTTTTCGATTTTTTCGTTTTTATCTTGTTATGGCGGAAAACAAGCAGTTAGCAATAAAGTTGACATGTCATTCGAAAGTACACTGAATGAGGTATTTTTTGCTGAAAAGAAAACATGTCCATAATAAATAATTTTTCATCGGAAAACCCATTGGAAAAATATGACTGATTTTGTTCACTTCAGTATCGTGATATTCATCTCCTCACCAAACCCGCAATAGAAATATTTTTGGCACACTGAAATTCTTTTCTTGTAGAAAATTTAATACCATTTCCAAATATGTGATCGAATTCGATGAAGCTACAAGCATAACTGATATATTAAAGATTTCATGGAAATAATTGAAATATTCGTGAAAACGAGTAATGTTAAATTGAAGAATAACCGTCAAGATTTCGACCATATGTTATATGACATTTTTTGTTGCAAATCACTTGAACAATTTCCCCTTGAAGTTTTGCCGTTTTAAAACTAGACATCCTGTATAGGTACAGTAGGGTTCACTGCTGGTTATGGATATATTGATAAATTCAGTTTCGGCATTGCATACTTTCTATAATTTTTTTCCAATAGACAATACGCTTGTCGAAGCTATAGCGAAACCAGGGAATAAAAGAAGATATATTACCTGCTTTCATTACCGACATATGTTGAATGTACGCAAGTAAATAAATAGTGAATTCCCATTCATCTTAATAAAGAACAGAACAACTTTCTCTTGTTTTCAATGAAGGATCAAGGATGTCTCATGTGGACTCTTAATTGAATCTAACAATTTAGTGCAATTCATTAAAAAAGTGAAATAAATATATGATTAGTGAATGGAATGAAAACCATTCCATGATTCTTGATTGTTGAAATATTTTAGCCAGTTCAGTTGCAGTAAGTACCAGTTCTACCGAATTACGTTAATCCTTCTGTGAATTCCTACTTCAATGTTGAATAGATAATTTAATTAGCATTGTTCGGCTTGGGGTGGAGTTCAGCATATCCGACATCCCGTTCTTGACCTTGAGTATTTCTTCTTGTATCAGAATGATCTCACATAAACATGTTGGGTAGCTGATACTGTTTTAATACCGACCTTGTTTTTAGCACACCTCAACGCCTTCATCGAAAGAAAGAACGCGGAATCTATCTGACACACATCTTTCATTATCCTCCAAATATGTGGGTGTGCTACAGATGAAACGTTCCACAAGCCTATAATACTAGGATTTGGATCGGACAGGAATATCTACATAACTTGTGCATATATATGAGTATGGTATGTATTTCCAGCTAATAACCATTTTTCCATAATGGTTATAATGACAACAGTGTATATTGTTTTTTGACATTTCATATGTCATTTAGGTTCAGTGGGTAATGTGATTTGTTTCTATGGGGATATGGAAAGCCAATAATTCATGCTGATGATCCAACAATAACTGAGCTATTGAAAATGAACATGCTTGGTGAAATACAGCCAAATGTAAAAAAAAAGTGATGAAAAATTGGGTTAACAGAATGCAGTACGTATGGAGAAGTCGTGGTGGTCATTTGAATGATGTTATTTTCCATACATAATGGCATGATGTAACCTCCCGAATAAATAAAATGTTTTTTTTTATTTCAAATTGTATCATCGCGATCGGAAAAATCGGTATACAAGCGTTTTTCAATATGATCCTTTCAGATAATAGTATATTATTTCATTTGGAGGAGAAGTGTCACTTTTCGTGGCGAGCTTAAGTTTATCTGCCGAACGGAGTGAGGCGGATAATTGAAAGCGAGCCACGAAAAGTCACTCCTTCTCCGAATGAGATATGCTATTTTATTTCCAAACGTTTTCAAATTCATGAAAATTGTACATTTAATGTAACTTTATCAAATAAACATGACGTTTGAATTGGAAGTTTTTGTATTCTATGCATCTATGTTCATGGTAACCAAGTAATTTTTTTCGTAGCAACACTTTTCCTGCCGCCGCGCCGGAGGGAAAAGTAAATATTTCTCCGCCTAGGCGGAGAAATAGAACTTTTCGATGATCCTGTCAGTCGAGAACTGACGTTGTTATCGTACGTTTGGAAATAATAGTAGGTATATTATTTCATTAGGAGGAGAAGTGTCACTTTTCGTGGCGAGCTTGAGTTTATAATAATAATAATTGAAAGCGAGCCACGAAAAGTCACTTCTTCTCCGAATGAAATATGCTATTTTATTTCCAAACGTTTTCAAATAAATGAAAATTGTACATTTAATGCAACTTTATCAAATAAAAATGACGTTTGAATTGGAAGTTTTTGTATTCTATATGCATCTTTGTTCATGGTTACCAAGTAATCTTTTTCGTAGCAACCACTTTTCCTGCCGCCGGAGGGAAAAGTAAATATTTTTCCGCCTAGGCGGAGAAATAGAACTTTTCAATGATCCTGTCAGTCGAGAACTGACGTTGTTATCGTACGTTTGGAAATAAAATGATCTTTCCGACGTCATTATAACAACCAATCAAAGAATTTAATCCATCTGTTTCTTGAATGTTATCCTCATAGATGAACTTTCAATTTCACCAAGTTGTTCTCATACTGGAATAATTCCTCAACTTGGCTTCGAAGCCTTTGCTATAAAAAACGTATGGGGACATAAATGACCTAATAGGGGATTGAACAGATTCATTTTTTGGATTCCAAATTTGTATAAAGCGTGATATTTTTATTAATATAAAAACATTATTATTTTTGCGGTGAACATGTCGACTACGAGTAGAACTCGAGTGGAGGGGGGTTTAGTACTTGAATTTTTCCGTATAAATTTGAAAATCTAGATCATCACCCTATAGTCTTTGTGTACTCTATATTTGCCTATTATTCAGAATCACAAGATCCGTTACTGCAGGAATGTGGAAGAAATGTCCACTTTTCATCTGAATATCTTAAGGTCGTCGATCATAACGAGTAGGAAAATTGATCCGATAGAGGCGCCACCGTGCATTTTATGGAATATTCCATTGATTGGAAGCATAGTAGTCTCCCTTATGAATGAAATTACAATGGCGCTCTCTATCCGAAAATCGCTGAACTATGAAATTAGTGAATATGTAGGTAAAGCAGGAAAATTTTCTCGCTATATATTCGAAGTTGGCCATTCTCTGCCAATTCCGTATTTCAAGTTGATTTTCTGAACGAAATTATCTGTAGATTCACTTTTAATCGGAAGTTGAACTATTTTCATGGGTCTTTCGTTTGAAATAAAACAGAAGCATGAGATGGCTTATTTTCTTCTATTTTTGGAAGAAAAAATCAACTTTCGGAATGAAATCGATTCCAATTATTTCATTATGAACTCCAATCGATTCTGAGTTTACCCACAAAATTTTAGTTTTCAAACTGAAACCTTAATGTAGATGTCGGAAAAAAGTTAACAGAAAAACAAAGGCATAAAAACAGAGTCCCAACAAGAAAAATGGCCAATTTTGTATTAGATGCTCAGTTCAGTCCCCATAACTTTTTCATGCCAACGGGTTCCTAAGTCAATTCGAAAAACATTCAAACCACAAATCTGGATTATCCTATATTTTGGTTTCATTTATTGGTGTTTATCTAAAATGAACGGTTTTGTAGTAATGGGTCATCAAGATAATTTATGTCATTTATGTGATACTCGAAAAAACAGACGAGGCTCTTATTGTCAACACAGTTTTTGAGCCAGAAACTATCGAACACGAACTTATTATTTGTTTTTGATTAATTGCAGTTATTCCACAAGTAAATCCAAATCCAATATTTCGTTTGCCACCTTTTATTTCAAATAACTGCCCACGAAACAAGGCATCAATGAAATGTTCATGCTTATCGTTCCATTATTCTTGATGGACTAAACTCTATTCCTGAAGAGTAATCCAGTAAGTACTCTATTATTCAGGTCCAGTGCGTTTTCTGTGGGTATTGTATAATTTGAAATTAAATTAATTTTTTTTGGGTTATAATGATATAATTGATCTGCTGGAGCCTTTTTCAACGAAATTCTGAACACCAAAGCCATACATTTTTTAACAACTCTCAATTCGTTTTTTAATAATCTGTGGCTATTCATTTTATACCTGAAACATTCATATTTAGTTTTAAGTTATTCATATGTATGTTTTTATTTTCACAAAATAATGACCTTTCGAGTAAGAACGGAGTTGAATTGGAATTGACCACAGATTCGTAATCAATCAGTCCAACCCATATGTTCACAGTCATAAGGTGAAGCCAAATCTTTGGTTAGGAATGAGTTGGACGCTTGCGTCAACTGGTAATTAAAAAAATTCGAGGAATGTATATTCCGAAAGATGACAAGGAAATAGATATCGAGGATGAAAATATTTTCAGTTCAATTCTTGAATATTAATAGGAGTTAACAATAATATTCGGGACTTGAAGAAAACGGAATGAACGATTGAAACATTTCACAGGAAATTGTGAGGTTATAATCGAAAGTATTCACATGAAGTCATGAATGACATACGTTTCACGACATAGGTGAAACAATGTGTCAGAGAGAGAGAGACACAATTAGTAAATTTTTTTTATTCTCAATATGTCCAGAACTGGATTCTTACCAAAGTCGCGCTTCAACTTTCATTGGCTCATTTCCCATTATTATGGAATTATTAGAATAATGGTCCAACCTTGACAAATTGACAAATTGAAATATAGCTCTCCTTCAAGAAAAAAAATCGCTCAAATCAAAGTACTCAATGTATTGAATAGTAGGCTGAAATCCATGACTCTTTGATAACTTATAGAGTTAGAATTTTCTCAAATCCAGTGTCTGGGGGGAGAGGGACCAGCATCTCACGCACAAGGGTTATAAATCCTTTCGTGATTCTTGACTTGTTTATTTTCCCTCTGGGATCCACACAAGAATTTTGCAATTCTTTCGGATCATTCCTTTAATTGCTCCGCAATGTTTCATTTTATATTGTAAATTCTAAATGTTGTGACTTTACCTGTGGCAAAAAAAAAAAATATATGTTCAAAGTTGTAAGAATCATCATTTTTCGAGTAACTACTCTGATTTTTCAAGGGTTTTGCCTCGATTTAAGTTTTCTGCATTTCTAACAACTTCCAATAAATTGAACGCAGTATGAGATACTCTAAATACCGGCAATTTAAATCACGTCCATTATTTGAATTTCAGCCAATTTCAACATCGTACGGTTTCGTTCTCTTGCCTTTCGTCCGTTACGTAGTTACATGTGAAATATTGCCTGTACCATTATCTGATAGAAGTCATACTGTGGAACTCGCAACGCTTTCAGAGGTCCTGATCTTTCACAATTTCACGCATTCGAATCATCATCATCTTGCACACAATCTCGAAATTACCTGTTGCAGGGATTTCAGAGAAAATACAGCCATTATTGGTCACGAACGGCCTGGATCTACTCAAAACAGAATGATGAGCATTCGTACTGCAGACTTATTAATATAACGAGAAGAAGAAACGTTCAGAAATTATGCTCGATGGTTCACGAGATAAAAGTCGGCAGAGCAAAATGTTGATTTCATGGTAATAAGAAACGAAATTATGTCCTCCGTAAACTTTTTTCAATTATAATGCATAATTTTAACGGCAAAACTTAATAGAAAAATTTTAATGACTTCTTCGTATAGTGGATATTGTTAGTCATTGCAGAGAGGTAAGTGAGGATAAAAACACACAACTTTATGTGAGATTATGGGACTTTAGTACTTTCAGAGATTATAATGCATAAAATTCCATTTGTTTGATTGATGGTTCAAAAAAATCTCACATTATTCGAGAAATCAGGTATACCAAAAAGTTGAAACTCCTATACCACGTCTGAAATGAAGAGGAGAGCTTTTTGGATATTAGAAGTGATTTTGTTCAACTTACTATTCGCATTAGTCTGAAGTCAATAAATTCACGTATTCTAAAAATGTAATGTGATTTATTTAATATTTTTACAGATTATTATCACTGAGGGACTTTATATTCTTCTTCTTCTTCTTCTTCTTCCTCTTTCAATAGGACCAGGTTCTGTTCAGTCCTGTACATTTGGCCCCCTTCTTGGATCTTCCTGAGAAGCTGAACTCCAGCTCTCGTACCACCTCTTTGGTGGTCTACCTACAGGTCTGCGTGTGTTCGGTCTCTGAGTTTTAGCCCACTTTGCCCATCTGTCTTCTGGCATTCTTTCTACGTGGTCCCTCCAGAATCTTTTTCGTGCCCTGACCCATCTCACCACATCCTGTACGCCCAGTTCTTCTCTTATGTCATCACTCCTTATTCGGTCTCTGAGGGTGACTCCCTTGATGGTTCGCAGTATCTTCATCTCTGTGGTTCTCATTATTCTTTTTGTCGTTGATGTCTCGGCTCTGGTTTCTGAGGCATATGTGAGAATAGGTCTCACACACGTTTTATAGATTCTGGTCTTGCTCATTGAACTCATCCCTTTGTTCCTCCACACTATATCTCTCAGACAGCCGCTGACTCTTGATGCTTTCATCGCTTGTGTTCGTGCCTCCTCTGTCAGGTTTCTTTCACTAGATATATTCACTCCCAGGTAATTGAATCTTGATACCTGTTGTATTGTTTCGCTATCCACTGCCAATTTGCATCTGATAGGATTTTTTGATATCACCATTGATTGTGTCTTGTTGACTGAGATGCTCATATTAAATTTTTCGGCAGAAATTTTCATCTTATATAGTAGGCGTTGTAAGTCATCTTCGTTTTCTGCTACGGCTACACCATCGTCTGCATAAAACAACACCCGTAGGGAGCGGTGACCCATTCTGAATCCTGCATTGACTTGGTTGACATCCTGGATAATTTGATCCATTACGATGTTGAATAAGGTTGGGCTAAGACTATCTCCCTGCCGAATACCAGTATTGATTTGAACTTCTTCGGAGAGTCCTACCTTAGTTTCAATTCTTGTTCATCCATTCATCCATCTGCAAACTTCAAATTCATATTAACCGGATTTTCTAGCCGGTCTAGTAGGAATTTCACATAAGAAATGGCCTGAAACTGCGGTAGGCATCTTCAGTTCGGAGCAGTCATTCACCGGGTTATAATCTCCAGCCGAGAAACCTCCGCTACTGCAATTGTAGGCGAAATGTTATATGCAATTTATTTTGGACCACCGCTAGAAAACCCGGAATACTCTAAATTTTACGTTGAATCCAGCCGTGAAACCCTTCGTCCATATACTTGTAAACTGTCAAATATCGCTACTGACAGGAATGCGGTTCGTAAAAGTATTTTCATCTTTCAGTAAAATGGTGATTGGCAAATTTGCCAAAGTAAGTGGATGAATCTAGATTCTAGGGACCAGTTGGAGCTGTGAGTAAGTCCTTATAATATAAAGGATTTTCCAATAAAAGGTATTATTTTGAGTAGCCCGCTATTTCGGTAGATGTCACTTTTGAAGCTGCCATTTTCGACATTTGACCAGAAGAAACTACGCTAATGAAAAATGGAACGATTCACGCCTCAACAACGCATTGAAATCATTACAATTCACTATAAAAATGGTGAAACTTTGGCAGAGACGGTTCGTAAAACTCGAAAATTTTTGGGCCGCCCTGAAGCACCTTGTCGAACCGCAATAGGGAAATTGGTGGAAAAATTTGAGCTGTTGGGACAATTTAGTGATGTGAAGAATGTAACTCGTGCACGTCGCTCAAGAACAGCCGAGAATATTGCTGCTGACGCCGAAGCTGTTGAAGAACCCCAGGTTCGCCGCTTCCTCGTCATTCTTTGGAATTGGGCATTTCACAAACGTCATTACACCGTATTGTTCATGAAGATTTGGGTCTTAATGCTTATAAAGTTCAGTTAACACGAGAACTCAAGACAGGCGATCATCAATAACGTCGTGTCTCTGCTGATTGGGTCCTCGAAATGCATGAAAATTATCCGTTATCCCATCTAAAAATCATCGATAGTGATGTGGCCCATTTCCACCTCGGTGGCGTCGTCAACAAGCCAAATTGTCGCATCTGGGGCTCAGAAGACCCTAGAGATATTGTTGAAATGCCTCTCTATCCTCAACGTTTGAGTGTTTGGTGCGGTTTATGGCCCAGCGAGGTCATTGGACCCTACTTTTTCGAGATTGAGGCTGGAGGAACAGTTACGGTGAATGGATTGCTTTATTTAGAGACAATGAATGATTTTTTTATGGCCGGAATTGGATGATATTGATATGGACAACGTTTACTTTCCACAAGACGGCGCTACGTGCCTCACAACCAATGAAACCCTTGTTCTTTCACGGGAAAAGTTTGTTATCTCTCGAAAAGGCGATCACAATTGGCCACCGATTTGTTGTGATTTAACACCTTGCGACTTCTTCTTTTAGGGTCATGTGAAAGAGAAGGTCTACACTAAGAGCCAAGCGTCGAGTCAAGACCACAAAGATGAAATTCGTGAGGCTATCGAGGACATAGAGCAGCCACTTTGCGATTTGATAATGAAAAATTTAATAATAAGGATACGGTCCTGTAGTCGTGGTCCTTGTGGTCGGTTGCTGTTATTTTACATTATTAAAGGCATATCTTCCTTTTAGTGATGAAATTACCATCCGATCATTCCTTTAAAAAAATTGCACTTTTCTTTGAATGTCGAAATATCTTATTGGAAAACCGTTTACGACAGAATCTTTCAGGATTCCAACCAGCATTTCAATGGTTAGGAATTTGTTGAACGAATCTTTTTATGTTCTGTTGAACCATTATTAATAAGGGCCATTGTTGGAAATGGACAGTCTATTCAATCTGTTTGTCATGAAACATATACAACTTTTATCGAGTGAGAATTTGTCAAATTTATCAGTTGCGTTTCGATAAAATAAAAAGTGCCAGAATCATAATATTGATCTGGGAGATGGATAAACCTTATGTATAAAGGCAGACATATTAAATGGGGCTTTATTTAGATCGTTCAGGACAGTTTTCAGATAAATCGAAAAGTCTATTCATCCTGGTAGAAGTATCTTGATACTTTATTGATTTCGGGATTCTTCATGAGGTAATCTATCTATATCATTTTTGAGAATAACATAGTTAGTTTAGATCTTTCTTCAACTAAATGGGTCAAACTTTCCATTGGAAGATTCCCACCTACCTATAAACGATCTTTCTGAAGAATTCACCGATTATCAACCGATTGCATGAATGATATAAATCTCATAATTCATAATTATGATGAAAATTTTATAGATGCGAGGCGGCCTCATAATAGTTCCGATAGTTAACCAAAATTGAGTTAACTCAAACACTTGGGAGAGACTTGTAATTTTATCGAAGATTCTGTGTAACCAATCTTTCAGTTTCAGTAGTGAAAAAAAAACCTTCTCCAAGAAACCAAACGAATACTACGAACAGGTTAATCCGTGCTCATCATATAAACGTCACAGGATCTTTTATTAACATGAGGTTTTCGCCTTTGCTTCATTCATCATCTCTCCCTCTCTTGCACTGAAGACTTGTGGGTATAGCGTCCTCTTTATCATCGAATTGTAACCAGTGACCTTGTTGCAAAATTCCTATCATATGGTTCATTGCTACCTTGGAGATAATTGATGGTGAATATACCCAAATTAAATACAGGGAGTGGACACATTTGAGGAACGGTTAATTGTTAGACACTTAGAGGACAGGTTGAAAATAGCGGCCCTCAACCCTTCTATTCTTGATAACAACATGTCCAAAACATACAGGGCCCATTTGAATAACAAAAGTAGGCGTCAACAAAAAATAGGGCATCAGAGTTTACATACTCCGAATCTGCCAGAGTATGAAACACCATCTCAAATATTTGTTATCTTCTACAGAACCGTTTCATTTGTCGAATAAGACAGCAAACAATATCACCGTTGCACACCATACGCTACAAAAACTGAAGAAACGCAGCAGTGTTGAAATCGGAAAAAAATAATTATGCTTTCAATTGGAACACACACAGGAAGTCTTTGTTCGATATCAAGATGTAGGTATAACGTATCTGGACGACCTCAGGAAATGGAAAAATTTTCACATCGCCACCTATTCACGTTCCTAGTGGAACCAGGTTTCGTTTTACATTCATCGTGTTATTTTGTAAACTTATACCTTCGACTCGTCAGACCATAACAATCTCACAAGAATATCGAATCGTTGCGTAAGAATTTTGCAAGTATATTGTAACGAAAAGCAGCTGAGTAGGGCATGGTCATTGGAATGATAGAAATTGGGTTTCGGGTAAATTTGATTCCATCTGATATGGAAGCTTTTCTTTCAGTTCGTTGGTGTAAGTTTGATGGTGGAAGAAACAAATGCACCTATTGGGCATTTCAGTAGCATAATCGTGTAGAATACCCAACGTTGTACCCGACTCTTGAATATAGAGAAGAAGAAGAAGAAAATATATTTATTGCTCACGCAAATGGCTAACGACTTTCGTCTTTCTGCCAGTATAAAATACATTTTATGGTACCTATACAATTTTTTCTTAAGTAAGGAGTATCACATATATATATATATAAAAAAAAAAATGAAATTAAGTTGATGTTGCATGATTCTTTACTGCCTCCATTAGGGGCAGGATGGGGTATTTCCTTTTGTTGCGTTCTTGGGAAGGCTCCTGCAGTAGAACAGGCTGTAGGATTTCGAGGTTGTGCGGTCTGTTGGCAAATTTCTCTCCTAGAGTTTTGAATCTGGTTAGAATCGGGTCTATTTTCATTTTTTCATATAGGAGGTCATTTGGCGGGTTGTGGAGTGGGTTTCCTGGATGGCGTAGTTTACTCAGTGTTCTCAGACTGCTGCGTTCAGCTACCTCAATGTTGTTCAGAGTTGGTCTTCGACAGTTGCTATAAATCAGGTGTCCGTATTCCAATATTGGTCTGCATATGGCCTTGTAGATTCTTGATGCTGTTTTGTAGTTTATGCCACGGTTTTTGTAGGTGAGGGATCTGAAGTGCTTTGATCTAGCAATTATTTCTCTTTTTTTATTGTAGGAATGCGTTTTGAAGTTTGTCTTATTATCCACTGTAATTCCTAGGTATTTGGCGTGTTGGGCTGGTTTTATATTGTGCTGGAGTATTCTGACTGTAGGCGAGTTGTCTGATATTTTGTGGCCAAATATTATTAATTTTGATTTGTCGGGGTTTGGCAGAATTCTCCATTTCTTCATCCATGTCATGATTTTATTGCAAAGGTTTTGCAGTTTTTCCATTGTGTCATTTAAATTCTTGCTGTGTGTTATGAGAGCTGTATCGTCGGCGTATTGAAGAATGTAACTTTCTAGTGCTTCGGTTACTTTATAGATGTCATGTACATAGATGTTATATAGAAGTGGTGACAATGGAGAGCCCTGTGGTACACCTTGTTGGGGGGAAAACGATGTCGAGAAATGTTTGTTAATTTTGACCTTCATGCTTCTGCCTGTTAAGAAGTTTTCAATTATATTTTGAAGGTAGACTGGTGTGCTCAGCTGTTGCAGTTTGTATAGGAGACCTTTGTGCCACACACTATCAAATGCTTTCTTGATGTCCATGAATATGGCTGCTGACTTGTGGCCTTTTTTCATTGTGGTTTGTACATTCGATATAAGAGCAACTAATGGGTGGATAGTTGAGTGTTTTTTCTTGAATCCAAACTGTGAGAGAGGGATGTTTTGTCCAATTGAGTTTTCCAGACGGATTTTCATGATTTTTTCTAGAGTTTTTCCTAAGATTGGTAAAAGAGTGATGGGCCGATAGCTAGACACTTGGTTGTAGTTTGTGCCATGTTTGTGGACTGTTATGATGATTCCCTTTTTCCATTCCGTTGGGAAGTATCCGGTGTTCAGACAGTGATTGTAAATCCTCCTTATTTCATCATGGACTTTCGAACTTAATTGGCGTAGTATTTTCCTTGTAACATTGTCATAACCAGGTGCTGTGTTCTTCCCATGCAAAGCTTCTTCATACTCATTATCAGTTATCTCAGGGACTGGGTCTATATTAATTCTGTTTGCTGCTTTTCTGTAGTTTTCGATTTGTGTTTTGAATTTTCGATCAAATATTGTGTTGTTCTTTGTAGTAAAAGTTTCCTCGAAGTATTCTTTGAATGCTGAAGCTATTTCTTCATCAGTATTGAATGTTTTTCCGTTCTTCTCAATTTTGCTCATGTTGGATTTCATGTTGTATCTTGTCAGCTTCTTGATTTCTTGCCAATAGTTCTTGCCCTTCATTTCATTGATCTTCTCACAGCTTTGAATCCATTGGGTCGACCTATAATCAGTTATGCTTTGGTGAATTTCTTTGTTGAGTTTGTTGTAGAGTCTCTTCAGGTTGGTGTCATTGTTCATTTTCAGTTCTCTGTAGAGTTGTTTTTTCTTCTTAATTTGGTTAACAATGTGTGGTGGTAGTGTGTGCAGAAAGTATTTTCTAATGGTTTCGGGTGTATGCTTGTTTACTAGATTTGTTAGTTTGCTTTGGAAGTCACTTATGTATTCACTTGTAATTGGGGTTTCGGCATTGATGAAGTGTTCCATCTCATCACTGACTTTTTCGACATTACATTTCTCTAAGTTTAGATATACGTCCTTTGTTACCGGTGGTAGTTGGTCGGGTAGAGAAAGTGTGATCTGTATGGCTAAGTGATCTGATCCTAAATCGGGAACCAGTTCAGTTTTTATATAATTTTTCAGATTGTTTGTGCACAGCACTATATCTGGGGTGCTAGGCGGATTATTACTCATGATAAAAGTTGGTGGAGTTTTAACCCGAGTAAAGTCTGCGTTTTCCAGAAAGTGTCGGATTTGTCCATTCTTTCTTTTGTTACAGTTATAGTCGCCAATAAGTAGAGCATATTTGTGTTGTGCTGCTTTCCTGAATATATTTTCTTCGATTCTTGAGTGAGGATGAATATATGAGAGAAAAATATGAAGTTTTTCATTGCCTATGGGTATTGTGCAGTGAAGGGTTTCGTTCAATGGGTTGTTCATAGCTGGTGGGTTTGCTTTTCCTAATTTGAGTTCTCTACTGCATTGAATCAAGCTACCGCCTCTAGTGTTGTTTGTCTTGTTTCCGATTTTTTTCACTATTGTCCAGTCCCTGTAGTTTGTGTTGTGTTCTTCATTTATTTTGGCTTCAACGAAAAGGTTGCACATTATATTATTATTTTCGACATAATGGTTTATTAAGTATTTCTTTGAGTTGTAGTTATTTATGTTGGCATATAATAGTCTTATGTTATTGAAGACTTCTACTTGGTCCAGATGTATTGTCGTTTAGCACTTGAATTTGTGTGCCCTCTGTGGGTTCGGTGGCAGTTACTGGGTTTTCATCATTCAGATCAAACATCAGTATGTACACTCGATTTCCTGAAAATACTGCCGTTGTGTCTATGTTGTGTGCCTCTATGAACCTTTTTTTTAGTTTATTTATAAGTTGCTGCCGGTCTGTATTTTTTGGGTTGTTTAGTTTATGCATGTATGTGTCGATTATGTTGTCATGGATTGTAATTGGTGCATGAATTCGATTATTCTTTGTGGTGGAAGTTTTGACTTGATTTGATTTCTTGTTGATTGACTTTATTTTTACATTTGGAATACCATCAATAGGTTTTGTTGGCCTCTTCGGGCATTTCATTGACCATGCTACATGATCTTGTTCACCGCAGGCAGTGCAAGATATTGGCAAAGGGGAAGTACATGCATTAGTGTGATGATTACCCTTACATTTGTTACATACAATGGCCGACTTGCAGTTGGGGGTTGTGTGCGTAAACTGGTTGCATTTTGCACAGGGTACCGGGATTGGTTCCGGTGGCGAGCTAGGAAAGACTGGATAGTGCCGACATTTATAGAAAAATCCGTTTGCCAGGAGGGATTCAAAGGTTTTTATGTTTCCGGTGATTATTCTTATAAGTTGAGTTGGTTTTCCTGTGGCCCTAGATGTGATGCGTTTACAAAATCTATGTTCTGTTTTTTGGTTTTTGAGTTCTGTAGTTATTTCTTCGTCTGTTATTTCAGTTTCGATGTTGCTTATAACTACAGAATAGCTACCTTGGGTTGAATTTCTCTTTGTGGTTGGATTCGTAAAGTTGGTTTCTTCAAAGGAATTTATAGTTTTATCCTTCTTCAGAAATTGAAGGGTTTTAACGATATTTTCCTTTTCACCATCAGATTTAATTATAAACCCTTTTTTTGTTTTCAATATGATGTCCTTACTTCTTGGGAAGTGACTCATCCATATATCTGCCATCTGTGTTCTGGGGTAATCTGTTGTTGTTGATAAGTGAAAACAATGTTGATATCTTCTGTTTGTTTTTTGAAATATCTGTTGTGAGTTATTGTTTGTTTTTGTAGATTTATCGACAGAAGCATTTATGTTTTGTTGAATATATGATGGAATGTGGGAATTCTCGTCAGATGTAATATTTGTTCTTGTTGTTTCCAGATGCGGGCGATAATCGCATCTTATTATTTCTTGTGGGTTTTTGCTGCTGGATTGCGATAATTTTTTGTTGGGTCCTAATTGTGTGGGAGAAGTTGGATCTCTATTTCTCTTTCTTTTGCGGTGTATTTTTTTCCATTCGCCATTGTCTTGTAGCTCCATTTCACTGTATTCTCCATCCCTCGAAGAATTCATGATGAATTCGGCTTATTAAAGAACTGAATATCTTCGAAATAACAGTAGCGCGCGCTTATCAATATCAACCGTATGCTACGAGGTATCGACTTGGAATGGCTTGAATATAATTCTTCCGATATAACCAAAATTTTATTTGTTAGAATAAATTGCGAATGTTTCAAGTTGAATTGATATTTCATAGAACGTTATGATCCGAAATTGGAATCAATATTGAAATGTCTTAAAATATGGTGTTTGCACTTGTCTATTTTCGAATGCATTCGACCAAATTGAAAATATTAGAGTTGTTTCGTTGCGGCTCCGCTATGTCATACTTGTCATGGCGAAGTTTTTTCTGTTGGTCGATTTTATTGATGTAGCAACAGCTGATCTGCCAAAGTCAATGATGTAATGAAAGTTTTATGACTTTCCTCACATCATAGATGCATAGAAAAAAACGGTTTGAATTTTTTTTTCTAATCAATGTGTATAATAATATGTTTGTCCATCGCGATTATCTTTACACTCCTCAACACGTTGCATTGATGCAATAAGATGGTCCATTTCTTCATGAGGGATACTATCCCAAGCTACCTGTACTTCACGTTTCAGAGCCGCCAGAGTCCGCGGGACTGGGGTAAGTTTTCAAGCCTTCTACCAACATGATCTATGGGGGAAAGATCAGGGGATCTCTGGACTGCCATGGCGAAAGGTTCACATGAATCGCTTCAAAAAAGTTTAAACTAATTCTGGAAACATGAGGTCGCGCATTATCTTGCTGAAATATTGGATTCTCGAGCCGATTAAGGTAAGGGAGAACATTTGGCTTCAATATTACTTGAAGGTAATCTCGAATTTCATGAAAAGGATATGGTCCTGTAGTCGTGGTCGTGGTGGTCATTTCGCTGATGTTATTTTCCATAATAAACGGCATACCTTTCCCTTTATAATGAAATAAACATCCGATCATTTATCTAAAAAAATGGCATTTTTCTTTGAATGTCAAAATAACACCTCTCGTTAGAAATGTTGATCTTGTTTTGTTATACAGAAAAGTAATCGAAAAGTAGGAAGTTAGGCGCCATTGAAACGCGTTCGAGTTTGAATAGATTTGTGCAGAACTGCATTATGCAGTTTTGTGCCAGATCCGAATAAACTGATTTGATTAATTATTACATTAATTGTTCTTCAGAATATATCAACGCTAAGACGAAAAACTCTCTCTTTTTACTTCAAGTAACTCAAAAAACCTTTATTGAATCGAAAATAAAGGTTTTTTGACATTAGTCAATTAATCAAAAAATCAAATCAGTCAGTTTTTTATGAAATCTTTTCTTCACTATAATTGTTTCAATAGATGTCAAGAGACAACCACCTTTTCTTTTGAATTAGATCAATTCAGGAATGAATGTAACAAATCAACTAACTCACCTTTCAATACTATAATTTTCTGTTGTTCTCCCACATCGATAATTTTCTGCAAATAAAAAAAACAATTATTCAACTACATATTTATTCGAACATTTCGTATGAGTAACAGTAATTAATGCAGAAAAGGGCTTGTTCAGAAAAGAAGGAATATTGGGATTTTTTAGGTTTTGTATAAAGATGTTGCTATGTATGTAGGTATTTTCTTTTCAAGAACCGAGTGATTTTGTTTGTCAATGGTGGACTCTCCGGTTTGCTGATAAAATTAGTTGAAAAACTACCTTCTTTTCCTGATTGAACTTAATCAGTTCGTTGTCATTTTTATTATTAAGTGATGTTTCAGATCGATAGGGATGGGGAAATGAAAACAAATCAATTTTTTCGATAAGATGAGCTTTCAGGAAAATTGCTTTCGGATTCTGCCGACATAAATTTTATGTCTACTTTATTCCTGTGCTTATCCCTTGATATGTAGGCGTATTTCATTTGAATTTACATTAATCCTTCCAACTGTAAATGGAGAACTTGTGCATTATTGAGAATTTTGAAAAAAATATGGATAGAGGTTGTGCGTTGCTTTTCACATGATCAATAATATAAAATTTCGGTTGCCAATATGGACCGAAAGTAATTGTATTGAATAATTGACACTTTCACCGTTTTCAGTAATCTCAAAATAAATATGACATGGAATGCCACCTCTCATTATAATCGCATACGCATAATACCATTAAATCCGATTACGGTCACCAATATGTTATAATTACAATCTGGTACTCGTTTCACACAACAAACTATCAACGAGACATTGAAGCATTGAGGAAAATTTTAAAATCGGTAGAATACTATTTAGGGCTGGTGTTATAAAGACAGAACCGACAGTTGAACCCGTGCTCAACTACCAGATTCCGTATTTTCAGTGAGGAATTTGGTTGTTGTAGCAACAGTTGAACCCTTGGTTGCTCTCTTCAATACCGGACCTGAGTACAGATCCCAAAACACGAGGTTCATTAATGTTACAGGTTTTCATCGATTTTGAACAAATTACAAATTTCTACAAGATATTTATCGAAAATGGACGAATTGAAAAGATTGATTGTGTGAACTCACAAAATTCCATTTTAATCCAAGAGTTTACAATCTTTCCTTATGTTCACAAATTCGGAAATGGAATTGAAAATTATGTAGCAGAAAAAAAACACATGGAAAACTAAGTTGCTGTTCATTCATTTTCTTTGCTTTTGATCTGAAAAAAGAAAGGTTTGGTATGGTTAAGAAGGTACTTCCTTATAATCATTTGCCGTTTGTATCCCCGATCTTATATACCTATTTTTGGAATTTTATAAATGAAACATTGTTGACTCATTATGTAATATTTCCTTTTTAATGAATATTATTATCCTTTGTCGACATCTCAAAGTAGGTACTTGCTGGAAATAACCGACATGAATATTTCCTTTTACTATTACTGTACGCATTCTTGGGATTCATTGTAGCGATTGTCGCCAATGCAGGACAGGTGTGACTTCATTAAAAGTCTTCATGTTGGTTCACAATAGAATGATGTGGAGGAATTATACACTTTTCGACCTACAAACGTAATACTTTTATGGGTCAAATAATTTCAAACTGAAAAATTTACATTTGTGAATTGCAAAGATTCAGATCGATACTTTGATAAGTTTTCTTCCGATTGATTGAGAGAAAATCAATGGTTGGCGATTCGTAAGTGATTTTTATGTACATGGAATCATTATTGATTTATTTATGAGGATTATTAGAGGAACTATCAGATTTTCTCCTATTCATTGCTAACCAGTGCTTTCAAATATTGTTCTTCTCCATATTCGCAGACAGACCTCAGCTTCGAATTGTTGGAATGAATTTCAATCATCTCCAAATTCATTTCCCGAAATTTCCTATATTTCAGACAGTAGAAATCCGAGATTGAAGTCGCATAAACCATTTCAGTACAATTGTTTTCTCAATTTGAATGAAAGGGAAAAAGAAATTTGGATGATTGAATGGGATAAATGCATTCTTTTCAGCAAAGGTGTAATTACGGATCCTTCGCATAGAGTTCCTGGTTTTGATATTTCAAGGAAAAATTTGAAAGCAAAAAAAAACTTTTTGAAAAGCTTTTATTTGAATGCTCTAAAAAGAATAAAATTTCAACGATCAACTTATAACCTCACTATACACAATTTATATGATCACAAAATGTCGAGAGGTATGTGTGAGTACCTATGAGTATTTTATCAAACTGATATAAAAAATTGCATTTAGCAGATTGAGATACTCCATTGAATAGGTAGTTCATTCACATAAGTAAATCACGCCACAAGCTTTTATCTATATCTATATATCTATATATATATATATATAAAAGAAAGATGTTGGTTATACCATTTATAACTCGAGATCGGATGGACTGTTTGTTATGAAACTGCATATATGGATTCGTCTATGGTCTGGTTATTATAAAATACAATGAAACTTCGAAAAAAATCGATGGAAATTTTACTTATACACGAAATGCTTTTCCTCCTTTTGAGTAAGGCCACTAGATGTCGCTACAATTACAGTTACGCTCCGCTTATTCGTTTGGACTTCATTTGATATTCTCCGCGTTAGATGGCGATATAAACAAATAGTGTGTACAGTGACTATATTCCCTCTATAGTCACTGTAATAGTGTGTAATTTGAGTTGCCTACAACTCTGCGCTGTTGGGCAAAACCAAAATGTCTTAGCGTAGGAGTACATATGTCTAAAATGATTAGATTTCGTTGAGATATGAGAAAAGTTTCGTTCTTACCACTTCAGATGGCGCTATTCACAGATTATGACTGATGATTATTAGTTATTTTTATAGTTTTATTTATTCCAAATAACGTAATCGTGAAGGTACTACATTTGACATTATCACAATTAAATGGCGATGAATTTGTTGAGGCTTTCGCGGCCATCGATTGATGTCATCTGTTCTTTTTTCGAGCATTTCGGTCGTCGTGGTTTGAAATGGTCGAAAAAAGAACATATGACATCAATTACTGTGTAATTCACATAGGGCTTATAGTACCATGAAAGGCTATTTACAGATCCAGAAGCGGGTGAATATCACAGTGAATTTTTATCGAAATGTCAAGTAAATCGGATTTTGGCGATGAGTTCCAATCCTCATCTCATCTCATAATTTTTAAAATGTTTTTGAATTTCTGTTTGGGTAATAAATATATTTGCGGAAATAATTGAATCCAAAATTGCCATTATTAGTGATTGATATATTATGACATATTATTTTTGTGTATCTGTTCTGTGTGATAGCTCATATCCATGGAAACATTTGACAGTTCAAAAATCAGAGAAGAAGAAGCCGTTGATCTCCGATCGCCGATGATTACGATTTGTGAAATCCACCGCAAGTATCATTTAGGCGGAACAAAGTTCGCCGGGCCAGTTAGTGATCATTAAAAATGTGTATAATGAGGTTATGAGTTGATAGTTCAAATTTTAAAGGAAAATTTCATTTCATTTTTTTTGGAGCATTGAAATAGAAGCTTTTTTTAAAAAGGTTTGTTTTCGCTTTTGAATTATTTTTTTACTTTTTAGTTATTTCTGAATATTCACAGCAAGCCCCACATTTGATATTCATATTGCGGAAGTGCATAAACAATAACTATTTCGCCATCTTGGATGTTCCGCCATATTGGATTCAGAATCACGTCAACATTATTTTTCTAGTTACTATCAACAAGCCCTTCCATTTGATACCCATATCGCAGAAGTGCATACAAAATAACTATTCCGTCATATTGGAGTCAAAATGACGTCATTTCTCGGGTTACTCTCAACAAGCCCTTTCATTAGATACCACGGATCAAAAATAACTGTTCGGCCATCTTGGATGGTCAGCCATATTGAATATAGAATGACGTTACGCAGTTTATCGTGTATTGTCATCCAAATTAAACGTGTTTACAAAATTTCAGCTCAATCGGTTGAACATATTTGCTTCAAAATTGAGTAGCAAGATTCCACCCGAACAGACATACATTGCTTAATACAAGCTTTTAAAAAGAAACCTCATCAACGACCATCGTGAAAATGTGCTAGGTCAAGATTGTGGGTTGTTGAATTTAGCCTGAAAAAATCGGACATAGTTTTTCAACAACCTTTTTTCTGACTATCTTCACCTTTTGGAAAAGTCAATACATTTTGAGTATCATCATCGTATAAACATCCTTCCTTGTACTTTATGGTATTATACTGAGTCTTCCTTTTCTCATAGTTATTTCACGGGAAATTCAACTGAAGTTTGGAATATACAGGGTGTCCCGAAAACAATGGATAAGCCTGCAACTATAGATAGACACTGTCGTGGTCTAACTTATTCCAAATTTTGACCTTAATGAAAAGTCCACGGTTTCCGAGATGTTGTTTTCAGGACACCCTGTATATTACAATTTATAGTTTACACTATGTGACATGCCAATTTCGATTGCAAATCTACAGGGTGATACTTTTATGGAACACTGCCTCCTGTTTTACTCCAGAACTTTTTTGGTGATCCACCGTCAGTTTGAAAAATTGTTGTTATAGTAAACTTTATAGTCTCTTGTAGAATTTTGGACGATTTTCTCAAAATCTTGAGAAGAATCAAAATTGTCATAAAAATCCAGTAGGCGGTGTATGAATTATTAATTATTAGTTTCTATTATTATTTGCCCGATCTGTAGAAATTATTTCGTGATGATACTATGTGAAAAAACCTATGCCCAAAAAGGTGTTCTTCAAAAATAGTCGGATACCCCTTTCTTGGGCATCAAGATGCATGACGAGATAGAGTCATCACATTATTTAATCTGCCAATAAAATGGCCATAATTCAGCCACTTGCATAATCACCCATTATTCACACTTGAATCCACCAGGATGAGTATTCCATAATGATTAAACAACTGGTTTATTATTCCTTCATTGCAGTACATGCAGGATTAAAATATACCTGCATGTGCAAATAAACACTCTCCAGGAATCCAAAGGAAAATATCTATTACAGGGGTACATATTCGCATTACTCACTACCTACATGAAACGAAATCGTATACAAATTTATTAACGGACGTTCTATCTGACTAGTAATAACTGAATAATCAGAAATTGTTATAAATCATATTCCACCACGAGGGGGTCCTTTTCTAGAATCATTCTGATCTCTGTGGGGAACTCGAGAGGAAATTCAGTTTTTGTTTCGAGGAGATGCATGAGCACTTTTCAACAAGAACTTCCATTATTATGATACTGAGTAATAGGATATTTAGTACCCATCAAAAAGACGGTAGAATTCATGTAGATATTTGGACTAGATAGAATGTCCGAACTTGAACCCGCCACCTTATATATAATTATCTACACAATGGATTTTTCCTAAATCCTTCTAGAAGTATTTTGATGAGAATTTTGCTTTCTTTCCTTTAGTTACGCCCTAAAGTTCCCGAATAAGAACTTCAGGTAGAGTGACAGTTTAATTCAAGATTGTGTGCAAAAATGACATTTTTATTTTACTCAAAAGCACATATTAGATTTGTTTCTGCAAATACTTAGGTTTTCTTTAAATTCATGACAGGAAATAATGCGTTCATCGGTTATTCTGGAGGCATCCGTAGTGTCACAGGCATATATCTGAATCTAATATCATGAATATGGCTTATACCCATGCTTTTCACAGTCACAAAGTGAAGCCAAATCATTGGTTAGGATTGCGTCAACTGGAAATTCAAAAATTGTGAGAAATTTAGAGGTTATATACATTCCGAAGACAACAAGAAAACAGATATCGAGGATGAAGATAATATTTAACTTAAATATTTTGCGTTCAATCCTGAAATATGAATAAGAGCAATGATATACCAGAATTGAATTGAAGAAAACGGAATGAAGCATGAAATTGTGAGGTTATGATTGTATTCACATGAAGTTATGGATTGCATAGGTTTCACATCGTAATGTGTCTCAGAGACGCAGAATTAGTAGATTATTTTTAATCTCAATATTGCCGCGCAAACCCAGATCTGGATTCTCACCAACGGCCAGCTTCAATTTCCATCGTCTCATTGCCCATATTGGAATTATTTGATGTGGTCATAAGATACTACAAGTCGTGGTTCTGCTGTCAATCAGCTTGGGAATGAACCAAGACAGGAGAATGTGAAAGAAGTCTGAGAGAAAATTCGAAACATTGCTTTGGAATAGGACATGTGATGAAGAGTCCTCATAAACGGTTTCTAACTAACTGGCTTGAATGCCGTTATAGGAGTAAGGTATCGTAAGAAGGCTGTGGTCCCAGTACGCTTCCCTTGAATTTTCCGTAGGATTACTTTTTCTATATATTATTAAAACAGTGTGTTTATGAATGTTCATTCTCAGAGATCATCAAAAAACATATTTCTTTTAATAAGTACACAGAATTGAAGTCGATTTGCACTGGTACGTCTCTTCATTGTCAGGTTATACCCTTCCAAGTCATGAGTATTTGAGGTCACATGGTCACAATTCATACAAAAAAAAGAATTGCTGACTATGAGGTTTTAGAAGTCTGTGTTCTCTATGTTGAAAAATAAACCAACAAAACATTTTGAGCGATCGTTAAGTCTGTATTTTGCGAATTTTGGGGCGACAATAGTTTCAATCGATAAAGTTCGACTTTCAATTCTGTCTGCCTGTCTCTCCGTCAACACGAAACATTTCGAATAGAGTTTTCAAGGTAGGCGCGATAAAGTTCCATCAATGGGCAAAATACGACTAGGGCTTCCGTGAATGTTTTCTGCATTATTTCGAAACAACTAATTCGATCGACATGAAATTTCGCATTCAGATGGCGAACGACGTTCATTAAAGTGCAGACACATTGTTATCACGTCACGTCACATCACGTCATCTTCCCAAAATGTGCAACCACGATAATGCATGGAACTTAGACCATAGGAAGAGAGACACACCCTCCAATTATAAATAGTGAAACCAAAGAATCAGAACTAAACTGGGTGATTATACTACTACGGAAACAAAATGTAGTAAAAATTTTTGCAACATTGTATCTGCTGTCACGTTATAGCACTGAAAGCACGCAAGATCTATATTCCGCAAATTTAGATTTTCTGAATGCACGTGATATTACGTCTGAAATTTTGTGAAATGTCATTCTGACATACATTTGAAACCGATCTGGGTGCTCATTCAATAATTTCAAATGTATGTCAGAATGACATTTCACAAAATATCAGACGTAATATCACGTGCATTCAGAAAATGTAAATTTGCGGAATATAGATCTTACGTGCTTTCAGTGCTATAACGTGACAGCAGATACAATGTTGCAAAAATTTTTACTACATTTTGATTCCGTAGTAGTATAATCACCCAATTTAGTTCTGATGATTTGGCTTCACTATTTATTAATGAAAGGTGTGTCTCTCTTCCCATGGTCTAACTTCCATGCATTATCGTGGTTGCACATTTTGGGAAGATGACGTGATTTGACGTGACGTGATAACAATGTGTCTGCACCTTTAGCGACGTTCGAAAGTTTATCATTCACGCTTTTCCGGAACCATATAAAATTCTAGAGAATGACCAAAAAAGAAATTTCTCATATCTGTGTCAAAAATTGTTTTCAAATACTTTCTTCGACTTGTGTCGAAATTTTTGTTGTTCCTTTATTTCCAAATCAGTTATTTCGAATAAACTGATTGGATATTGTTGGGGAGTTGCATTTACCCAATCCACATCTAAACATTCCGATCTTGGACTACATATTTCCATTCCAACAAAAAGCTATGTTAGGAGTGTAGGTACTCAAATTCTGTTGAATTTTCTTGAAATTGAAAACTTTTGCCTTCAATTGAGATATTCTCATAATAGTCTCAAAGAAAATACCGAGAATTTCTGGAATTACTTGCATATACGTTGAATATTAATATCGGACAAATGATAAAAAAAAATTCGAGAACATATGATGAGTTTTATAATGAAAAAAACTCATTCAATTCATTGTTGGACGAAAAAGTAGTGTTGTTTCGGAAAGAAAAATACTTCGTTCCTTCAATAAAATATCTACGAGTATAATTCGTTATAATTCCAATAGAACAAGAACCGAGGCATAAAGTTCCTTGAACTTCATCCTCTGTATAATAAAACACATATCTAAAATATCTTGCAACAATTCATGTTTATGTCCGAAAAAGGAACAAATTCTGCCGTACGGTACTACAATTCGCATGAATAATTCATTACACCGTTCGTAAGGTCTTCAATTCAAATACATGAGTCATTATGCAGGAAACAATGGTGTGTGTACGTTCCAAGTTCCCATAATACTGCGTGCAATCCACTCTTTCTTGTGCGTAGAATCGAAGATACCCGTACTTGCTACAATGGATGCCAGTTTTTATTGACTTAGGGGTCAATATGCATTTTTCTTGCTTGAACTTCAGCGAAAGATAGCTCTTCCTTGGTTGAAGAGCAGAAGAGCTGAGTACTAGAATACACAGAAGTGTATTATGTTGGGGTAACGAATGGAACCTAAGATTTGCAGATTCATACTTGACCAAAGGAATGCTTGGAATCTCGAATGACACAGGGAGGTGTTCGGTAATGAATTTATTCCTAGTTTGAGAATGCATGATGGATGAAGACGTCTCAACGTAGAATTTATTGTAATTCTAGCGAAATGTAAAGGAGGCTTTCCCTTCTTCAGATATTTATGGACTCACTTCTCCAGCAAAACAGTGCTCGTCTCCATATCAAAATCTAGAGTTGAATGACAAACAGTTGTTATGATTAGCCCTTTACTGCATGATATATTAAATATTGAAGAAAAAATTTTTTTTTCGAAAAAAATGTTTTATTAATGCTTCAAAATTAATTATAATTTTTTTTTCCATCAAAAAGTACTTATGTTTAATTTTTTTTTCAGAAACCATATATGGGTTCGTATGCATCAACGCTTCAAACACTTTGGACATATATGGTTTCGCATATATGATGCAGTGATATCAAAATTCATAACATTATTATATTTGACGAAAATTATGTAATCAACAATGTCATACAAATTTGTTGATGAAACTTAATCAGACAATTACTTTTATCTTCTCCCCTAGAATAATGTGTCCATTATTCCACTGATTTTGAGCTGTAATAGTATCTATAAACCAACCCCGATAGTTATAACCAGTTTATCTACTGAGTTATTCTATACTCTACGTATAGAATAACTCACGCTTATAACTTACTCTAATACAAATGGTAAAAATACCGAATGAATAATAAAAATCGGATCGATCGGGAACACTATTTCAGATATAAAGGTAACGTTCTCGCCATTCAATTCTACATTTCCTCTTGTGTGAAAATCCAAAAATTGCAATTGGAAAACGTGAATTTTTGACGTTTTGTACGCGATTTGATCGCGATTCGATTCTCGACCACAGAGATCGCACTTGACCACTGTTGTCAATTTCGAAAATGCAGATTAATTCTAATTTTACTGGAGAAGTCGAAGATAAAGCGTAGTATTTGATTCGCGGTAATGGTCATAACACACTTGATGAATTACACCACTCGCTCGTGCTGCAAAATTCATCTGCGTGTGTTATGACTTACATTACCGCTCATTGAATAATATACTATTGTCATTATAACATAAAAATACCTCACATTTTGGACATTTAGGAAAGGTTTTCATTGAGCAAACTTGTCAGTCCTAACAGAGGTCAAGGGTTGTTCCTGATGCTTTTCCGGAGCTTTTCTCATTTTCTTCCAGTGAGTTGTTGTTCCGGGACTTGAACAAATTGACGGACTGTCATCGCGGCTCGTAGATGGTGAACCAGTCACTGGGTTAGTCAATTGACGACCCCGTTCACGAGGAAGAGCCTTTCCTGTTTTGCGCAGGTGTTCCGAAACGGCTTGTTTGAAGGCAAACAGAGATAAATAAGATTCTTCGTTTTTTTCGCCACAAAATCCACACATTTCAGTAAATCTATATGCCAATAAAAGCGCCCATGGTTACTCTACCACCAATAATGAAAAAGAGAGATTAGCATAAAAAAAACGTGAATGAATAATCATGCTTGAGTGCATACGAAACCACATATGTCTAAGCGAAAAAAGCGTAGAATGCATACGAACCCAGATATGGTTCCGAAACAATTGGTATTGAAAATCGGTGGAATCGAATAGAAAGTGAAAATCTATTATAGTACACACAAACTAGAGTTTATGTCACACAACAAAACATTTTTTGTTCCTCCAAAAACTCATCTTTTCATTCTTATTTCTTTTCTCAAAGTTGAGTGTCGCACGTGCATGTAAACATTCACTGACCTTGTCTGGAAAAGTTAGGTTTTCTACAAGTGGCGTCGGACCATATACAATGTAGATGCGTTTTGTTATTGTTAATGATATAACAAATAAGCTCCGTTAAGGTCTTTATGTTAGTTTTTTATATTTTCACAATAAATGAACAGTAAAGATGTCAAACCATATATGGTTTGCTATGCGGTAAAGGGTTAGATTCTCCAATATTTCCCTCAGAAGACAACGAACTATGAATGAATTTGGTTATCACACTCTGCACATTTTGGAACAGAATATGATTCCCCTCTCTCTTCTTACTGATTTGAAGAAGGCTTCCGATGTCGATGCGGTGCTTATATACAGAGTGTAACAGCCAAATGGGATAAATTCGATAACGAATAAATGAGGGGGTGTTAGGAAAAACGCTCGGACACGTCGATTTGTAATTTTAAATGCGCATATTTTTCGAGAAGATAATATTATATAGGGTGTACCATGTGACCGTGGCCAATACCAACTTTCTTATTTCAAATGCAACCGCCTGTACATTATTTATTTTTTGGATTCTTCGGATAATTCTAGATACAATTCATGCACAATGTCCTATACTTATCTTTAACTATTTCGGAAATCTTAGGTGTATATTGCAAAAATCAACGTTTTAAATAAAAATTATTTTATTTCACTAATTCGGTACATTACACTTAAAACCTAATAAGTAATACTGATTATTTCTTTATCATTTAAAAAAAACAAAAAAAAAAACATTAATGTCAATGTAGGAAATGTTCAAAATGCACGCCGCGAACGTCTTAGCAACATGCTAATCGGTGTAGAATTGTCTTCCAACGTTACTCAACATTTCAGGCGTGACTGATCTAATCGCAAGCTTGATTCGGTTTTTTAGGTCGTCTAGGTTTAAGGGTTTCGTTTCGTATACAATACTTTTGACATATCCCCACAAAAAGAAGTCTACTGGTGTCAGATCAGGAGATCGTGCTGGCCATTCAATCGAACCGCGCCTCCTTATCCACCGACTTGGAAAAATTTGGTTCAAGTACTGCCGGACATTGATTTGGTAATGAGACGGTGCTCCATCTTGCTGAAACCATATTATATTGGCAGGAACCTGTGGATTTGCTGGATCAGGATAGAAGTTCATCAAAGTTGGTACGACATTATTTTGGAGTAGTTCTTAATATTTTTCTCCATTCAAGTTGCCGTCAATGAAAAAGGGACCTACAATATGATTTCCAACAATTCCTCCCCAAACATTAACATTTTCAGGATATTGCGTATGTTCTTCTCTCATCCAGTGAGGATTCTCATCATACCATCTAAATAATATACACGAGCTCTCTTGGAGAGAAGAAATGGACTATTGCACCAATTCTTATTGCCTCGAGAAATTAAAGAATAAATGGATGTTTGATAGAATGAATACCACAAAGTAAATACTGAAGGAATGGTACTTACAGTTGTTTAGACGAAAGGTTACGTATCTGCTTCTTTCTTGGTCTCGTGTGGTGTTGTGCAGGGTAAATGTCTTTATCACATACGAATTCACTTTGTATAAAGGGTGGCGATAACTGGCGAACTAAAGGCCGACGACGTGGAAAATGTTTGCTATGGGCTTCGAGCTAAGCCGTATAAAAAGCAATGCGACGAAGGCAGGTCGCTGGAGAACTGAGCAGGTATATGCTTGTGAGATATTTGGAACAGCCATAGAATCGCACAGAGCACAGAAGATATCGGTCTTATTCTTAACCGAGTAAGCCCATCTTATATATAAACTTTGTGGTATATAAAATATATGTATGAATTCTGAACATTCTCCGCCGGGAAAATGCATCTATGCATTTTAAGAAAAAAGATTGAGAAGTGAAATATTGAGAGAAAGGAGAAATTATCGTGAAATGAGAAAAAAGTAACAAACAAAAAAAAGGAAAAGTAAAAGTGAAAAGTTAAAGAAAATTTAGCTTCTAATTAAGTTTTCCGATCTGCATATGGCTGGCTTATTTCGAAAGGGGTGAGGAGGAGGAAGATATAAATCAACGCAGGGTGGCTCAAGGATCGGTTTGGAAGGTAATTGTTCCAAATTACTAATGGAACGCCAATTAGTGTCTGATGAACGATCTGGGTTCTTCACTTGTTGGCGTTTTGACAGGTGACCCTGCCTAGAATTTATATTCCGAGGGTCCCGAGACCTCCAAAAAGTGGTGTTTGAAACAGGCGCAGATCTTTCATTCGATGACTCGCTAAGAAAGGAGGCTGTTGACAAGACTGAATGGACCTGTTCAATAGGCGACCGAGGCGACGATGGCGAACTGGGAAGTGAGGTTTTCTTTGAACGGCTGACTTGGGTTCTCGAAAGAGGCATTTTGTCCACATGCAATAAAGTGTGGTGTTCGCCGGACCCACATTTCTTGCATTTGTATGCTGACTGGCAGGAGCGAACGTCGTGAGATGCACTCAAACAATTAAAACAAAGGTGCGATGCTCTACAGAAATCGTAGCGTTGATTTGGAGATTTCGCAGAGAACGCATTGCATCGGTAAATTGTATGTTTACCTTTGCAGTGGAGACAAGTGCGTGAAGATGAGGTATTCATAAAAAGCGTGGTGGATTGATAATGATGGGTTTTTCTGTCTTGCTGGAATCTTTGTCGCGTGTTGGAAATATTGTTGTGGGAATTCATATTCCCAGGAGAGGAACCTACAACCTTCAAAGTTTCTAATGCTGTGCAGCGTCTCTCAAGAAATGACAGGAGATCTCTATAATCAGGAATTTCGATCGAATTCCTATTGAGCTCAAAACTAGTGACAGTCGCGTGATCTAGACGCTTAATTAACATAATCGATAAAACAAAGTTCCAGCTTTCGACAGGAAAATTCATTTGGGTGAGGCCGGCAAGATTCTCGGAAAAAGTGTCTAAGAGTTTCCTCAAGCTCGCGGCGTTCTCGGATTTTAGAGATGGCGCATTTTCCAACTCGTTCCACATGTCTTGAGCGCGTAATCTCTTATTGTGATACCTGCGCTTTAACTGATCATATGCAATCTGATAGTTATCGCTGCATAACCTTAGCGTTGTGACTAGAGTCAGAGGTGGTCCAGAAAGGGAGGATATCAGGTAATTGAATTTTTCTATAGTTGATAATGAGCTATTGGTATGTACTAATGCGTCGAATAAATCTATGTAAGAAGGAAACGATTTGTAATCGCCGTTGAACTTCGTTAATTCAAGAGTTGGAAGCATGATATGTGAATGCTGATTGGTAATTGAATGGTCTGCAATTTCGGCTTTAGTTTCTGATTCTGAGATATCGGCGTGGACACTTTTGATAAAATAATAGGATTCTAAGAAATCCTCACGAATTTTGAATTCGTCCTCCAAATTTCCGTCTGACTCGGTTATGAGCGATGAAATGACCGTGTTATGATGTTTTAAAAACTCTTCTTTGATACCTTCTAAGTCTTGATAATGCGCTTTGAAACGGGACAGAATTGATTTGTCCATGATGACTTTATCTGCGAGATCGTGCAAATTTAGAATATCACGAATATAAATCGATCGAAGAGTTGAGTGCTTCTGCGTTTTTGCCATATTCAATGAAATATTTGAACTATAAATACGAAGTGCCAGAAATCTTCACCCAATTTACGACTGGGTCTGAGGGTTTCAAAATTACCTGGACGATGCGACGCAGAGCAATAAAACGTACCGAATAGAAAGGAATTTCGTATCGGAAGGAGAGCAGGTACTTGACGGATAAGAAACAGATATGCAGATTGGACGTAAACAGTTCGAATAGTGTTAGAAATGAAATTGATAATTTTGATTTCTTCAACTCTCAATATGACAATTAAATTGATACCAATCCGGCAAATCGAAGGACCAATAAATAATATACGCGAGCTCTCTTGGAGAGAAGAAATGGACTTTTATACCAATTCTTATTGCCTCGAGAAATTAAAGAATAAATGGGTGTTTGATAGAATGAATACCACAAAGTAAATACTGAAGGAATGGTACTTACAGTTGTTTAGACGAAAGGTTACGTATCTGCTTCTTTCTTGGTCTCGTGTGGTGTTGTGCAGGGTAAATGTCTTTATCACATACGAATTCACTTTGTATAAAGGGTGGCGATAACTGGCGAACTAAAGGCCGACGACGTGGAAAATGTTTGCTATGGGCTTCGAGCTAAGCCGTATAAAAAGCAATGCGACGAAGGCAGGTCGCTGGAGAACTGAGCAGGTATATGCTTGTGAGATATTTGGAACAGCCATAGAATCGCACAGAGCACAGAAGATATCGGTCTTATTCTTAACCGAGTAAGCCCATCTTATATATAAACTTTGTGGTATATAAAATATATGTATGAATTCTGAACACCATCAATAGCGGCAATTTTGACGATTAACATGACCGTGTAGCAGAGCTGTGCCAAAGCATTGTGCTTTGTGCTCGTGAAAGCACTCGGAGCCTTTTGTGCTCCCGAGAACTGTGCTCCCGAGCACTTTTCAAAAGCAGTGCTTAGTGCTTAGTAATTGAAGTCCTTTAACAAAAGGCTTAGTGCTTAGTAATCCCAGAAGTGCTCCCGAGCACTTCTTCGGATTACTAAGCACTAAGCCCTGAGCCAATCTTGTCGTAACACGTCTAAGATCATTATGAAATTGATCAAAGAGTGCGAGAATGCCTATCCTCAAGTATACCTATAATCACTCTACGAAAAGGTACCATTCATTTTGCAATCATTAGCTATCACCATTTTAATAACTTCGTACATTCTTCTTTAGGTTATAGAACAAAAGTGTTAAATGTTGAAATTATTTTCCTACATCTCGAGTTTTCTCATACATCTCATATCTGAATTATAACCACAAATAGCTACTGAAGACCATTTACAGACTGGATGAATTTTAGATTGTGTTCTATCTGTATTGTCACAATTTGATTGTTTTCATATGAAAATCCCTGTAACCATTTTGACGGAAAATATTTATAATGTAAACCTGTATTTTTTAGGTACCTACATTTACAAATAAAATTATTATTATTATTATAGCTTATGAATTTACGTTTACATAAAATAGAATGTGAAAACAACATTTTCTTACATGATAATAACATTCTAAAACTGTTTGAACTGCAATAACAGAGAAAAACGATAATGAGAGAACCCGAACAATATGAAAGAAACGTTGAAGGGTCCACGTGTATTTCTTTATATGAAGTTGGTAATTTGTGAGTCGACAACATAATTTCAATAGAAAAACCAGAAAGCACGATTCTGACTTTTTACGTTTTCTTCTGACTAAAGAGTCTTATATAGACGACATCAAAACAGTTTTCTATTTCATTACCGATCAAAATCAATTTTATATTATATTGAATCAAATTCGAAATTTTTATCTGGAAGTATTGTATGGTCGAAATTTGGAAGGTGACAAGAATCTTCTCGTTGTTAATCGAATCGAACCAATCGTTTCTATCTAATTTTTCTCCATCACTTATAGTTCGGGATCAGCTCATCGAGTTTGGGACACCCTGTCATCTCTTCTCTCTCGTCAATAATATTACATAGGACCAAGGATACTAAAACAGTATCCGTGAGTATCCATGACATAGGACAGCTTACAATTCCTTTTCCGATTAAAATAACCCCACTTTCAAAAATTCTTAAAAAAGTGCTTAGGGCTTAGTGCTCGAAATGTCGAATTACTTTCACAAAGTGCTTAGTACTCGCGAGCCTTTTGTGAAAATAAGTGCTTAGTGCTCGAGACTTGGGAGCCTTTTTGTTCAGGTGCTTAGTGCTTAGTGCTCGGAGCACTATCCTTCAGTGCTCGTCACAGCTCTGCCGTGTAGTGTAAATGTACTCTCTTCAGAAAAGAAAACATTTTCTGATTGGATCACATTTTTATCTAACATTGCCATCAGTTGCTCACAAAAATGCGTTCTCATATTGAAATCGTCTTCTATGAGCTCCTGAGTTGCCATCATACTATAGGGATGCATCTTACTTTCCTTTTATATTCGAAATATTGACGTGTGGCTGACGGTGAACAGTGGGGCTACTTTTCGAAAAGAATTATGTGGGCTTTCTTGAAACTCAAGCATAATAACCAATCACTTACTGCATTGGCAGCAATTTTTTTCATTTGTCTTACATGACCAAGCTCTCGAAACTGCTTTTCTATTTCGCTAATTGTTCCTTGGGATATAGGCGGCAAATTTGGAAATTTTTCGTGAAATAAGCGAGAAACTTCCATTTGTGTCCGGGTGTAATCTCCATAACCATTCATTTGAAGAATGGTTATTTTGTGCATTTCTGTTAAATGAGCCATTTTTCTAATATTATTACGTACAATTATCGAAATTCAAAAGACAATAGCTATTACACTGATCACTTATTGTCATGCAAACAGACAACGTGTTAAGGTGAATACAGACTATTCTGACGTGACGTGGAATCACGTCACGTCAGACGTGTAGCAGTGCTTCCATTGGCCTAATATGAACGTGCATGAACGTCAAAATGTGAGTTATATAAAATTGCAACACATCGTTCTGTGCGTTCACGTTCATATCAGGCCAATGGGAGCACTGACGGTGCCTGACGTGACGTGGAATCACGTCACGTCAGAATAGTCTGTATTCACCTTTACTAAGGCTATGAGAATAAACAAATCTGTTTTTGATTTTTTTTTATTTCTTCTCAGTAATGGTTTATGCTTACTTTCTTCATATCAAGAGGTAAATGGGAAATAAGTATTTAGTGTAATGTATCGAATTTGTGAAATAAAATAATTTTCATTTCAAATGTTAATTTTCGTAAAAAATCTGAAAACACTTAATATTTCCGAAAAAGTTGAAGATAGGTATAGGTATAGGACATTGTACAAGAATTATGTCTAGAATTTTCTGAAGAATCCAAAAAATAAATGATATACAGGGGGTTGCATGTGAAATAAGAACGTTGGTATTGGCCACGGTCGCATGGGACAGCCTATATAATTTTATTTTCTTGAAAAATATGCGCATTTAAAATTACAAATCGACGTGTCCGAGTGTTTTTCCTAAACACCCCTCATTTTTTCGTTATCGAATTTATTCCATTTGGCTGTTACACTATGTATGTAAGCTGCCTGGATTGTCTAAATGATGATAATTTATATTCAATTTCATCATTTTTAAATCGGAACACCCAACTTCTCTATTGGATTGCTCGGGTTGAGGAAACACACTAATTGATATTGGAGTTCCACAAGGTTCAATTTGGGAACCACTTTTTTTCTTTTATATCAATGACATTCCTTATTTTGTGGTTGACATCTAGACAATGCTTTATGCATCCCGAAACATAGCTTGTGAATAAGTGTTTTGTAGATATCCGATGTCTGGTGTACGTATTACCCATGAATCCCGCATCAATCTACATAAAACTCAGAAGATATATTTCAGTTTTGAGGATTTTAATTGTTCTTCTATCAAGCATATACAGGGGTAACAGACTTGGTGTAAAACCTGTAAAGATATTATGGTGCAGGTCATCTCCAACAAAACAAATTCATGAAGTTTTTTCTTAGGCCTCGTAGTTAGTGAGCAATTAATTTTTCTGTATTAGAAGAAAGTACGTTCAGCATACCTAGTTTCATTCGAGCAAATTGAACATGAATCAAGGGATTTCAATGTTTTTAGTGACATTTTGATTTATGGAGTACTTTCTGCTCTTTTCCGTAGGAGGATGTGAACACTATAAAAACCTGATTTTTTCTCGAAATTTTAGAAGAAATTGGATTGGATTTTGTTGGGAATGATCTATCTATACTTTCACATTCCCAAAAAGTTGACAACATGACTGTTACATCCTGTATAATAATACCCAAGGTTGTTGACATCAATGTGGCAAAAAGATTTAGTACAATTTTCTGTTCGAATCAGTGAAATAAAATGGTAGTTTCCAGGAAAATCAAGTGAAATTGAGAAAATGTTCATGTTGCGAAGGAAAGCAATACGAATTTCGCTAATTTGAATTATTCAGACTTTCGAGACGATGATATGGAAGAAATTAGTCATAGAATCAAACAAATCGTTGTAAAATTATTTCACTAGAGCATCCTTTGTCAGCTAGTAAAGTAAGTACCTGTTTTCAGCAATCATCCTGTGTATAGACTACTGTTAATGAAGCCTCGGATTTACAAGAAAGAAACATCCAATATCTCGGATGAAATTATAATGGCAGCATTTCTGATTGCCTCGTAAAATAATAATAAATGAAAAAGATCTCCACTCGTTTGTTGAGCAAAACGAAAAGCACTAACAATCAGGAGCAGGACCATAATAATAATTATCATCAAGAAAAATCGGAAAGACCACCAACTATAACCATTTAGTAGACACAATTGTTCATTATGTCTAATCAATCTGAACATAATGTCGTCGATTTTATTATTCGGCGTCCTTTCAGAGGCCATTCCGTAGTAATTAAATGCAATTGCAACATCCGTGTTGACTCGTCTAGTAATTCCATAAATCCTGCGGAGCCATGAAGGAGAGATACATTACGTATGTCAAGAATCCTGATGGCCGACATAGGTCGCTGACATGGATGTGGTGCGACTGACTGTGGTCGTTGAAGAGTTTTTCCCGTTTTTTGGACAAAACTTGATTTTAAGATCATTCAGATTGATAACCTCGATTTGTATTTCTGGACCCCCCCTTGAGGAAAAATAATTGCATAATAGATTCAGAAAAAAAAATTATGCATAATATAGAATAAGAAACATAAGAATTAGTTGCAATATTCCAACGCCTTCTCAGGTCACCTGGACCCGCATTCTAATACGACCATTTTTGTTCTATTTCATGAGTGCAATAATAATTCAGTACCAGCTTTAATGTTCTTTGATAATTCCCTACTTGATATACAGGTGGAGACAGTTTGGTTCCACCAGCACAATTGTGGCATCCGTAAGGTCAGCAGTTTTTCAAATAAAAATTATGAATGCACTCCGAACGAAATCTTTGGAAGGCTACAAAAGGAAACCCAATGCATATTTAATTCTGTTTTCGCATCTGTTTTTGAAATGAAAGATACTTCAATCCTGAAAGATTCCAATCATTTCCGGTGAAATTATTTCGAAAACATATTGACACTATTGAGAAACCCCTTTCGAGAAAAAATTAGTGCGTTAAAATTTTCGACTTTTCCAACCTTTTTTGCACGAATAGTTTCAATATTTCAATCTCAAAGCACTGTATCTCTAAAATATCATATATTCGAAAAGAAAAAGAATATATCTTATTTATTCTGCGAGTGCAACCATTTGCTTCATTTCGTCAACCATACTTTCGGGAGATACTGTATTCACTTCTGACCATACCTCTGTTTTGCACCACAACGAACTAGATCCAAAATAATAGTCGAGGAAAATTGAAGCAAACACTTTCTTCACGAACATTTCCTCATATAGAGTTATGCCATCAATGTTGATGTCACTGTCATAAAGCCCACCACGTCCCCGTATTAGGATACTTAAATTCCTCACACGTAGGTCGGTGACATCAATGCCGTATGGAGAATGACAAGATTGTTTACAATAGAGTTCAGGATCATGGACGACATCAGCTGAACTACAATATTTCATGTCACGCAATTTTCAATGTGAACGTGTAGCTGCATGTTGAAATTTCACCTATTTATGTCTAGTGGTCTGGTCTGATTGATCAGCTGTAAGTTGATTTCGAATAGAGGAGAAATTACCAATGGCTGCTTCTTTGGGAATGCGGTTTTATTAAATGACCAAGAGACGCTGAGCCCAGTTGATGTGACGGCTATGGGTTTTCGATTAATAACACTTCGAACTCAAAAATTCAATCAGTTTATTACCAGCGAGATTGCAATTGGTCATTCTGTTAAGATAATTCGACAAACGATCATTTTTACTTTCTCCCAATTATTTTTATAGTGAAAATATTCAAATTCGGGTTTTGGTAGTTTTGCAACGGAAATAACTAGGTACCCTCGAGGCACCACAAAGCGGTTTTTGTAAAATGTATCAATATGTCCATTTGTTTTTTGCCATATGGTCTTCTTGAGTAGTAACTCACTAACTCAAATATGTCTGCGTAATAGGACCCCACATAAAAAAGAAATTTTTCTAGAGCTAAATAAGACTATGAATAACTTCAGCTGCTATAGGATTTCAAAAAGTCTATTAATCGACCTATTGGGATCTTCTGCAACACTGGAGAGAATTGACGCTATCGTCAATTCTCGCATCACAACAAATTCTGCATTTCTGTCCGTTTACGTTTCTACGAAAAATTCACTGATTAAAATTTTTTATGAAATTGTTCATCATTTTCCAGTTGTTCAAGAGCAAAATCAGAAATTGAACGATATATACAGGCACAGGGTGTTTTATTGAATGAATATAAGGTAACCTGAGCCAGAGCTAGCCTAGGCTAGTCCAAAAAACCGATATATAAAGCCCGCAACGGACGGCGAGCGATAATATAATATATATTATAGCTTTGCATTGACATATGTCATTTTAGTATGGAAAAATATCGTAATATCGGAATATATATTATAGCGTCGTCCGCGGGGCTTGGTGCATTTTCATAAGGAGCGATATTTGTGTAATATATGAGATATAATATATCGCTCGCCGTCCGTTGCGGGCTTAATAGGTCTAATCAATTCCATAACCGAGATACAGGCTGGTTCATATATTCACCAGAAATTTCGTATGCATTATAATGTAGAATATAGTTAGATCAATCTTTAGGTAGGGATAAATTTAGGTAAAATAAGATTACATACCAAAGATGTCAAGATATCAATGTAGATATGCTATGAGAACAAAATTTAACCAAAGCAAAGGGGGTAGATTGGGAGTACCCGATTACGCCCCTATACCCGGTTTTCCCCCCTTTCCCCTACTGTCCCGCACCACACTTTGCTGAAAGAAAGCTTCAGGAAAAGATCCAACTGAATATTGGAATTGCACTAAATTCACAGAACAATCGTACATTGTGATCAAATTGAATAATTTTTGCCCTACTAATTGCGAATTCGTATTTCATAATATCCTGAGGAATCATTTCAGTTTCAGAGAGTCGAAAATGTGGGATGTTCAGTATTTCGTCACACCGAATTTTTTGGATGCGATAAAACGACAATTAATTTTGCCTATGATTCATAGAACTAGAGCATAATAAATATCCTACATATTTCTGTAAATGAATAGAAAACCGATTATAGTTCCCTCAATAGTCACTAAGTTGGCAGTAAACTATACCCAAATATTTTGCATCAAATCGTCCAAGGGCGATGTACTGACCTCTATATTTAAACTCAATTGTGTCAGTAAAATTCTCTCCGCAATTTGTCTGAAAAACAACGAATAAGGATTCGATTAACTTAATGCTCTCTTCTATGAATACCCATTAAATTTCTCTCAGTATTCACAAATGAGCACTGATTTTGATAAAACAATGCATTAATTTATTAATGTTGTTGAAGATGGGCAATTGGCCCATATTTAATCAACCAGTTTTGTGATCGATGTACGTAACTGTGCTGTGTAAGCTGGAAGCTCGACGTTTCCTCCTCCGACTATTCCGAAATCTCCATATTGATTTTAACGGTACCTAGTCCTACACGAGGTTCTTCCGGTAGCAAAAATGCAGGATGATTAAGAAAATATCTTCATGTTCGTGACGCCAATGATGTTTATAAGTCATAAGTCAATCGCTCCACGAGTATCGAGAGTACAGTTATGTAACTTCTTTGGGGCAAGTCGACCAATATGTTAATGTAGCCAGAGGTGCGGGCCCCCACCGACGCTAGTCTGGCATTTAAATCGCGGCGAGAGTATCTTGGGCTCTTTGTTTTGTAGATATCCGACAATGTTTTTTCCTTGATTCAGGCACGTTCGATATAATGAGGCTGACCTTTACCAAATTCGATCATCATGCATATTTCCGCGATCTAACCCTGGAAAGATCAGTTATTGAATTGCATCAGACAGGCAATTTTTGTCAAAATATTCGTTGTGTTAGGTGTGTCGTTTGTTGTTCGATTTGGTGAACTGCGTGAAACGTGGTTTCTTCAAGGTTTGGTCTGGACAGCATCAGACTTGGGAAATTCCAATAAATGGATTCGATCGAGACATTTCGATGGTGATCGCGAAAACTGTGAAATTCGAGCAAATCTTCAAATTAAAATTCCTAATTATTTCTGTAATAGCATATCTGGGATTATGGGCGGTTTATTCGACAGCCAAATTTTTTTCGTTAGATTCAAATCTACTTTCAAGCTGAATCTACTCACAAGTTAGATGAGCGAGCGCTCAAAAGCTTCCTAGTAGAATGACGCCCCATGCACATAATACATCCAATAGCTGCTAAGATGTTTCGATCGAACAACGAGTAGTACCTACATTACGAGGGTTTTAAAATAGAGAAAATACTTCTTCGGGAGGAATTCTTTGATGAAAATCCAAAGACTTTTTGTTGTAGACAGAAAAATATCGGGATACTTTTCTTGAGAATTTTTTTCCATAAAATACTTCAGATCTTAACATTAAAGACGGAATTCGAGAAACTTTTCCGGTTTCTACTGAAAATTCCAGGCTTTGTAGCAGTGGTCTAAAAGGAGTTTCAACAAACAATTTGATTTTTTTCTAAGGAATGAACACTGAATCGAAATGAAGAAGGGATGTCAAAAATGAGTAATTGTTTCAAATATTGTGCATTCTTTACATTATACAGGGTGAGTCTTTGACTTGTACATGAATTTTAACTGTAGATTATTGAGGCCAAAGGAAATCTTTTTTTCATTTTCCATTTTTCCGAATTCGGCTCTGTTGAAGAGATATAGCCATTCGAAAAAATCAATCGGGCTAAATTCGTGTCTGATATTATTCTCTGCAAACACATCAAAGTTCATATTTTTCGATTGGAATTGAGGTGATTAGATATTCTGGGTGATGCAATTAGGAAATACTCAAGCACTAACCTTATTTGAATAAGAATGTAACAAACACGATATTTCCTAACAAAAACGTCCGATTATTTCTGCAATTGAAAAGCCATATTTCTCCCACCAAAATAAGTTCCTTCTTAGATTTTCCTGAAGATTAGTTCATAAACACTAATAATTTGTTCATATTCTCCTCGATATTCTGAAACGATTTCATAAAATTGGTTTCTCACTAACCTATCCTAACTCCATCAACCAAAGTCATATGATTCGAGGTCAATGACCTAACCATACCCAACCTCTGTGATATATTCCACAGAACTCTAGAGAAGACGACGCCAGATTGCCGATTTTCTCTTCAAACAATGGTCTATAGGCGCATTCAATAAAGCACAAAGTCCCCTATCGTTAGCGGATGAACTATCACAAGGACACCAGTTTTGTTCACTTTTCGCTAAAGGCGTCTAGGCGTGGCTCTTTGGAAATGCCAAACGAGTAGTTCTGATTCTCGCCGATTTAGCGCTACGATCTTAATTTCGATCGCGGTCCGCTCCGCTGCGATGTAGCCGCCACGCAGGACAAGCCGTTGTTCTGTTTCTGTGTTTCTCTTCCGCCAACGAGTCCCATCACAGGCCAGTCTATGATACAATGAACGACGCTTGAACGGGATAACCTTATTTATCTTTCTACTTGCACTACTTGCAGAGAATAAAGTAAACAGGTGATGATTGTGATGTGCTGACCGTGTAGTGTCGATTAAAAACTCCAAGAGGATATTGTGAAGATAGATATTTTCCAGAAGGACCGGTAACAATAAATTTTCAATAGGAACTGAGCCTATAAACTGTGTAATTTCATTTCATGCTTCTCAGAATTCAATTATTAAATCGAACGTTTTTCCATCATAGAGATTTTAGTCTTGACGAAGTTGATAAACATTGACAACATTGTTAATTTGTTAAGAGACCAGAGAATAAATAAGTTTCGATGATATTCAATTCAGGGAAGCATTCAGATATTTTATAAAATTCATGATTTTTTCCTCAAATTTGTTCGTATACAATTAGGAATAACTCGAAAACGACGCGTTTTAATGAAAAAATATAAGAATACTTTTATTTTCTAAAATGGTTGATTCTTACGAAAATATGAACCGTTTATCTTTTTAGAGTGATTTTATAGTATTTTTGCATGAATTCATGAGACGAGTAGGCTGAACTCTCATACCAGGAGAAATATGAAATAAGTTTCAATTGACCATGCACCATGAAGAGAATAGACAATCAACCAAAATTCAGTTCATTCGAAATATCGATTCCGAATATATGGAAAGAATAGTGTTAATTTCATGGATTTTCGACACCCTATATCTTTCAAACGAAATAGAATTTTAAAAAATGGTATGGAAAAAAAGTGTTTCGTTTGATGAGAGGAATCTACAGTTTAAATATATGTACAAGTCAAAGACTCACCCTGTATACACTGAAGTATCGAAATGTTCGCCAAACGGCTCGGCCGTTTTTGCCTCAGATAATGAATGGACACGTTATGAAAGTACCGTTTTCTGAATCTGTGGCCAGTTCATTCATTTATTCCGTACTAATATTTTAATTTTGTGTTACTAATGACGTTTGAACAGTGTCGTCATCACAATCGCGCGTATAAAAGGTGAGGTTTGGATTTATTTCTGAATATTATTAGGAAAATGAATGGAAAAATGGCTCGTGAGTGTCTTTTTTGTGGTGAATTGGACTATTTGAATCCTAATTTGAGTTTACACAAGTATATTCTACTTCTCTCGTTCTAAGCAGCAGTGGCGTAGATTCTTCGATTTTTAGAATTTCATTTTCCTGAATCCCTTCAGATATTTTGGGAAGAGGAACATTTGGATATCAATTCTGAAGTTTACCCAACTCTGTTTGAATGTTCGGAACATTGTATGAATTCTTCAAAAAGAATTAATTCATTTTTCATTTTATTTCAATTCTGCAATACCGATAACACCTGCACGCCAAATTTAGATTATGCAATGTTGCCACGGCCGTATCTAATGATATTGCTATCTTTATGCTATCTTCGTCCCACTCATTGAAAACTTTGGCTACACCAATTCTCGAATTTATGAATGAGATGATGTGTCTCCTCTCTCCATGGACTATAAAGTTACACTCAAAAAAACGAAGAATGAAAGCACTGATGTGAATTAAGAGATCTAGTACCATCAGGAATATTGGGATTTTTTCAAAATATATTGATGAGGGCTTTCACGGTTGTCTATCCGTGGTCCAATGGAAATTTCACCACGTTCACGTTTCGCCTACAAATGCAGTAGGTATCTTCAGGGGTATCTCTGTCGGAGGAAGTAACCCGACGATTGATTGTTCCGAATTGATTATGTCACTTGAACGCGCAGCGTATTTATAGCCGTAGCTCCACCTTCGGCTAGGTCGGTCGGTTTATGCCCTACGCTTCGGACAGGTCCAGTTCTAATAGTACAGATGGTGGGCAACCTTGCACTTTAAGCAACGGAAGTCTCTTCTTTCGTCCCCATGTTGTTGTTAGTGCTTACAGATTTCGATCACCATATCCATACTTGAATAATAACTATTGATATTGAAATCGACTATATGCTTTGGCGAACAAAATGTTGTGTTCATTAATCAAATCGGGAGTTTCGGGAGTACAGACTTCTCTGTTTGATACAGTTCGTTTTTTTTTTTATCCTGATATTAATGCTCCTCGTGGTGGTACCAATGAGATCTTTCTCGCAGTCGAAATATATTCTATAAATACTAGCTTGACATCAATTTGGCGTCTGGCACATTCGTTGTTATGTCTTTTCAAAATTTCGCCAATTTTGTACGTCACCGGAAGGTATAAATATTCTTTTTCCTTAGAAATGATTTGCGTTGGTCTTTTTTCCTTTATTATTCGCTTTGGTCTCAGAGCTCAATCGATCTCTTTCGAGTTGTACTCCTTGGGAATGGATGCTGGTGGTGAATGTTCAAACTCGTTCGGCAGACATTCAGGCTCTTACCCGTCAATTACCCGTCAATTACACTCAGCCCACTTCCACGGCATGGAGCAGGGAAGTGAGCAGGGAAATGAGCATGGTGAGAATGTAATCACCTCACTTCTACTGCCACTCGTGCTGCTACTCGCGTTGCCGGTCACTCCCTAAATTAGCGGTTTTTCGTGCGACAGTCAAATGACCGGCAGCGCAAGTGGCATGGAGTGATCACATTCAGCCCAGTTACTGTCGTGCCTGCGTTGCGCACGTTGTCGTATCAATTGATTGAAATCGTTAATTGTTGCGAAAAATGTCGACGGAGTGGAGCAATGAAAAAATAATATCATTTCTAGAATACCTTGAGAGTGAAAGAGTGATATGGGATTCTTCTGATGAAAACCATAAACTTAAGCACAAAGTGCACGATGGTTGGAAGGATGTTTGGAATTGAGGAATTAAAGTGATAAAAAAGTCACTTAGGGCGACATTCAGACCTCTTCTGATGTCAGGATCAGGTGCAATTTTGTCGTCCGCCATTGCCAAAACTTGATCGCGAGAGAAATGTTTGAGCTGAGTGTAAATACTTGCTGCCTTTCCATACTGCCGCAGAAGTATTCCGGGAATTATTTCTGGTAGCGCGAGTAGCAGTGGAAGTGGCTGAGTGTAATTGAGGTATTACACTCAGCCCACTTCCACGGCATGGAGCAGGGAAGTGAGCAGAGAAATGAGCATGGTGAGAATGTAATCACCTCACTTCTACTGCCACTCGTGCTGCTACTCGCGTTGCCGGTCACTCCCTAAATTAGCGGTTTTTCGTGCGGCAGTCAAAGGACCGGCAGCGCAAGTGGCATGGAGTGATCACATTCAGCCCAGTCACTGTCGTGCCTGAGTTGCGCACGTTGTCGTATCAATTGATTGAAATCGTTAATTGTTGCGAAAAATGTCGACGGAGTGGAGCAATGAAAAAATAATATCATTTCTAGAATACCTTGAGAGTGAAAGAGTGATATGGGATTCTTCTGATGAAAACCATAAACTTAAGCACAAAGTGCACGATGGTTGGAAGGATGTTTGGAATTGAGGAATTAAAGTGAGAAAAAAGTCACTTGAGGCGACATTCAGATCTCTCCTGATGTCAGGATCAGGTGCAATTTCGTCGTCCGCCATTGCCAAAACTTGATCGCGAGAGAAATGTTTGAGCTGAGTGTAAATACTCGCTGCCTTTCCATACTGCCGCAGAAGTATTCCGGGAAATATTTATGGCAGCGCGAGTAGCAGTGGAAGTGGCTGAGTGTAATTGAGGTATCATACACTCCAACTTCTTTCTACAAGTGTTTTATAACACCTCGCTTTTGTTGGGGGTAGTGATGAGACTCCTTCTGTAGATACCTGTCTGTGCATCGATTGTCTAACCCGTCAATTACACTCAGCCCACTTCCACGTCAGGGAGCAGAGAAGTGAGCAGGGAAATGAGCATGGTGAGAATGTAATCACCTCACTTCTGCTGCCACTCGTGCTGCTACTCGCGTTGCCGGTCACTCCCTAAATTAGCGGTTTTTCGTGCGGCAGTCAAAGGACCGGCAACGCAAGTGGCATGGAGTGATCACACTCTGCCCAGTTACTATCGTGCCTGCGTTGCGTACGTTGTAGTATCAATTGATTGAAATCGTTAATTGTTGCGAAAAATGTCGACGGAGTGGAGCAACAACAAAATAATATCATTTCTAGAACACCTTGAGAGTGAAAGAGTGATATGGGATTCTTCTGATGAAAACCATAAACTTAAGCACAAAGTGCACGATGGTTGGAGTTGAGGAATTAATGTGAGAAAAAAGTCACTTAGGGCTACATTCAGACCTCTTCTGAAGTCTGGATCAGGTGCAATTTCGTCGTCCGCCATTGCCAAAACTTGATCGCGAGAGAAATATTTGAGCTGAGTGTAAATACTCACTGCCTTTCCATACTGCCGCAGAAGTATTCCGGGAAATATTTCTGGCAGCGCGAGTAGCAGTGGAAGTGGCTGAGTGTAATTGAGGCATATAAACCTTGTGTCCTTGTTTGTCATTAGGTTGTTTGGTAATCAAAACATGCAAGTCCACCATTGTGGTGATCCTCATCGTGATCTCAAATCATCCACATATCGCTTACATTTGAATGGTTTCTTCGGGGTTGCTTCAATGGCGTTCTTTTCAAATTTCTCCATAAAGAAATTGGCAATCGCTGAACATGATGGGTTGTCCATAGCTATGTACATGTGAGCCTGCATATTTGCCATATAAACCTTTATTTTAATGGGTGCAATCTGAAAGAGTCTGAGACCAAAGCGAATATTAACGGAAAACATACAATCAGAAATCATTTAGTCAGTGGCGAAAAAAAATTGGCAATCTCCTTCTGATTCTTCATAGAATACCTTGCGGCCTTGGGAAAGCTCACACTAATAGGAGCATTCATACACGGATTAAAGGACGAACGTTTGTGCCGACTGTATTAAATAGAGAAGTTTGTACTCGCGGATTATGCGTCGTTGAATATATATCATGAAAAATTATCCAATGATAAATACGGAGGCCATCGAAATCAAAGAGCACAAAAACAACATGAACAGGAAAAGAGAAACTCATCTGTTCATCTGCATTACTTGAACTGAAAATATACGGAGCGGAGGGGATAAACCGTTAACTACGCTGCCTGATCCAGTGAATAGTCAATCAATGTTTGTCCGGGAACCACTACAATACAGTTATTCCTGACAATATGGAATATATTACAAACAAATTATAACATGTCGAACTTATGCCGAAAAGTGCGTCGCCTGAAAATATTTCGAAATATACTTAATGTGATCCTTGTGAACGGAGTTGGAATGGTTTTATTCAAATACAATACCCTATTTATTGATGCTATAATTTCTGGCCAGGAATTCCTTCACAATGATAGCCTTGCGTAGAGCTGCAACGCCTTTCATGCTGAAAAAACATGCAGTGTATTTGCTATTAAAAATCTGTTGAAGACGATTGATTTGGTCTTATTCAATGAGGAATCCCGAAATACGGTTTCTGATTCGAAGTCAGAGCAATAACTAACTTAATATTCGTTATTGAAAGGGAAATCTGCATTCTGCAGTAATAATATCCTGTTGGTATTCACTACTGGCCCAAATAAATATTACACTTGCAAATATCATGTGTAAATTGGAACATTCATTTACTTTTCAGCCATTCAATCTTCTTCATATCCGTTTCAAAACATTTTTTCTCGATTCAAATGAATCTCCAACACCAGCCTGACAATCGCATGATATGGAACTTCAAAGCTGTCCCGAATGTCGCGACAGGACTTGTTCCATATTCATCGCCATAAAAAGTTTTCGAAGTGTATCGCGTTATTCATCTTTTCAATATGAAGGAGAAATTTCTCCTCCTCGTTGTTTCAACTTTTGTTTCGATACCAGACCAGATCTACCAGTTCGAATGCGACATGGGGGCGGCTGTAGTCTTATTTACGACATGAAGCTCGGTGTTAGTCATGGTATGGGATTTTGCATTTGAGATCAAGGCGAGTATAATGATACACTTAACAGCGTTTTATAGACTGTCGTTGGAATAACATCATTGGTGATAATTTTTTCACGATTCTACTTTCTCAAGTCTTCCAAGGCAACATTCACTTCATAGTTCTCTTAACTGAATGACGTATCTTTGCATGTGTGCTATAAATAATTCTATTTGTAATGTGGAGAAGTCTAATAATCAAAACTTAGTTTTTGAATCTACGAGAGATGTAGAAAGAAATATATAACAAAAGTCTATGCCAGAACACAATAACTGCCAAACATTTGCCTCCACTTCTTCGAAGATTTTTCCACTAAAACTCAGAGCAGATGTTTTGTTGTAGGTGGATGTTGAGGATGAAGGTCGTCCAGATATATTCAGAGCATCTATTTTGCCAAAAGAGTCGAACATCATAATTTGGTGATACTTTTTCATTATTTTCCATACTTAACAAAGTTCTAAATAAAATACGACTTCATGCTGGATGAAGATCATAAATGAAATATACGAACATTTCCAACATTATTGCTCACAATTTCCTACCGTCTTTTCAGTACATTCGATAACCTGATGAAAGTTGTATGTTTAGCTGTGTTATCTTGGTCGAGGTTGTTCTTTCTTAAGATGCCAGGCCTGATGTAATTTTTTTCGAACGATTTATAGTGTGTGTCGATTTTATTGGTTTATTCCAACCTTCCAAGATATCCCCTATGTAAGGTATTTTACGACAGGATTAGTGAAAATTTCGAATCCAATCTCCAAAGCCTACTATGATATTACAATTTTAAGATCGCAAAAATAAAGAGCACATGGTGCTGAAAGTTTTCTGCACAAAAAAGCTATATTATACCTACCAAGTGTTTATAGCAAAAATTCAAAAACTGAAACGATCGAATTTTTGGGAGAACCCTTTATGCGGACCATTCAGTCTATACCTTAAACGATGTTGTCATTGAAATTTTGGTTTATGTTGGTTTTTCGTCGGATGCGGTTATGTTGTTGAAAAGCTACTTGTCAAATAGAGAACAGAGGGTTAAAACTGGCAACAGGATATCTGAACTCGCGGATATATCCATTGGCGTTCTGCACGGCTCCATTTTCGGCCCTTTTCTGTTCATTCTGTACAGTCACATTTCAAGAACTCTTCAAAAAGTTGCGATAGTCAATTCAAAGGCCTCTTGGAACTCGAAATTGACAAAAAATCCTCTATAGAGGTTCAATCGTTTCCTAACATTTTCAATACAAAAAATTTGCCCTCCCCCTGAAAAAATTCATGCCCCCCCTGAAAAACGGTGTACATCTGCCAGTGATTGCAGGATAAACACAAATCTCGAAAATAATGCGAGTACAGGGTGCGGCAACTAGTTCTTCCTCATTTGGAAGCCTACATAATCAAGTTTTTTCATTTATTTTGAAAATAATATCATCCAAATGATGGCCTCGGCGAGCGAAGCACATGTAGAGTCTTTCGCGGAAGTTTTCCATCACTCTCTTCAGAAAAGCAGTTTCAATTTGGATGACTTCCTCCTTGATTGCCTGTTTCAAGCCATCAAGGTCATTTCGTGGCCCTCGCGTTTCCCCGATTTGAGTCCATGGGATTTCTCCCTGTGGAGTTACCTCAAGAATGAGGTCTTCAAACATCGCCCTAAGACCCTTTATGACTTGGAAGGGGCAATCAGGGAGGAAATCATCCAAATTGAAACCGCTATACTAAAGAGAGTAATGGAAAATAATGGAAAGATTCCACAGGTGCGTCGCTCACCGAGGTCGTCATTTGGATGATATTATTTTCAAGACATATACGAAAAAAACCTCATTATGTAGGCTTTCAAAATAAAAAAAAATATTTCCAATATCTTCAATCGTATTTTTTCAACAGCTCCTTCAAATGTGGGAAAACTAGTTGCCGCACCCTGTATATCACATAGCCATAACTTGAGAATGAATGCCGGTAAACTTCAAGCTTCATTTTTCGGCAGAAATGAGATTTGCAATACTATGTTACAAACTGCAAGGGTTCAATTGAGGCAAAGGATAAACACCCATTGTGGGAAATGTTCGCAATAAGGGTTAGAAAATGGACATCACCGTTTCCGGTTTCCGTATACACATATCGAGCTGTACCTAGAAAGTCATCTGCGGTCTACACTTGTTGTATACTCATATAGGGTGCCTCCCTCAATATCTCAAGATTGCACGTTGCAACAGCATGGTTTTGTCGACATCTAATTATTATTCGCAGGTATTTTACCCCTCTCTATCAAATTAAAAGAGTTCAAAGGCGCTGCTCGCTATTCATTTATGGTTTGATATAATCTCTTTCATATTAGAAGAACTATTCCTTCATTTATAATTTATTATTTGATCATTTTTGGCTTTGTTTCGTTTGTTCATTTTACATCTCGATCATTAAAATTTAGTTCGGCTGTTAATCTTTCATTCTGCTTATACTTTCGCTCTGTGAAGGTTTTCTGAATTTCGTTGTTTGTTTATAAGGTATGAATTTGATGTAATTTTTTCGAATCAGGGTTTGAGTGGCAGTTCAGGGGTGTCATTGCATATCATCTGAGATTGATTGATGAACTTCATTTCATGAGTTTAAAATTTTTTTTCTGTAACTTTTCCTGAAAGTGAAAGTGATTTCAATAAAGTTCTATTATTATCATTATCAGCACGAATCACAAAAAAATAAGCTCCATCACTAATCTCAACACAATGACCATCATCGAATTCTCAAAAAAATTCAAGCCTTTTCCATATACTTACCAAAGATGAAATCAACGCATGAATTGAATAAAGATGATCAAACCGCTTGCAATTTTGTGATTGAAAGAGTAAAGACGCATTCACTGCCATATTCAGAAGGAGAAAACTTTCCTGCAACATATCGCTCAACCTATCTCTGCCCTATGAATAAATGACTATCAAGACAACGACAAACCCATTCAAAATTAATTGATTGTGAATAAAACAAAAATACGCTATTATTATGGACAATATAGATATACAGGGTGAGTCTTTGACTTGTAAATATATTTTAACTGAAGATTCTTGAGGCCAAAAGAAACATTTTTTTCATTTTCCATTTTTCGGAATTCGGCTCTGATGTTAAAAAGATATAGCCGTTTGAAAAAAACATTGGTCTAAATACGTCCCTGAAATGATACTGTGGAATTGATTCCAAGTTCATATTTCTCGATAGAAATTGAGTTTATACATTTAGACCCAATTTAGGGAATACTCAAGTAGTCAATTACTAACCTTATTGGAATAAAAATGTTGCAAACACGATAATTTCAACAAAAACAGTTAGTTTCATCGGATTACATCTGCAATTAAAAAGCAACATTCATTCCACAAAAATAAGTTCCTTCTTCGATTTTTCTGCAGATTAGTTTGTAAACACTAATAAGTTGTTCACATTTTCCTCCTAATTACCAAACAATATCGAGAAGAAAGGCTTTTCATTCAGATTTATTATTAAACAACCTAACCTTATCTAATTTGTATCGATTCTGTGAATTTTTGCAGAGAAATTTCAAGAAGATGTTGTCAGCTTGCTGATATTTTCATTGAGGTTAAGGATTTTTTACGAAACATAGTATAAATCACGATACATTTGTGTACCGTGGAATAAATATCTATGAATTCTGCCGTTTCCATCATAAATCGATTTTGCCGCCAAATTTTACCACGCATGCGTAGAGCGAAAACCGAATTATGGTTATCTGGAGCTCTGGAGGCCAACGTTTAACAATAACAAACCAGAGTCTCTGAACAAACTGTAAACATTATGTGAAGTTCTGAATAATCTGAATACATTCAGTGACTTATTGTTCTGATGTGATTATTATGTGAAGTGAATTAAAATAATTTCAACCGTGTCGAGTTTATAAAATTTCAAGAGGATGTTGTTTAGATAGAAACATCGCCAAAGATTATCAGGTATCGTATTATTTTTCATTAATTTCAATATTCAATTTAATAAGAAGTTTGTATCGAGATTCATCATTCATATCCGAATTTTGTATTTCATCGACATTTAACTTCAATATGGACCGGCAACTATGAATTTTCAATAGAAACTGTGCGTTTTAAATCCTCCTTGGTGATCAATTTTATCTCCCACATTTGTGGGATTTTATTATTAAAATATCTCGACAAAGTTGATAAATATTGTGACAACATTGTAAACTCGTTTAAAAATCAGAGAAGGAATAATATTCGATGATATTTAATTCAGAGACGCATTCAGATTATTCTCGAAATTAATGAATTCAGTTCATTCGAAATAACGGTTCCGAAGATATAAACAGAAAAGTGTTTTTTCATGGATTTTCGACACCCTGTATCTCCCAAACCAAACCGAATTTTGAAAAATGGTATTGGAAAAAAGTGTTTCGTTTGATGAGAGGAATCTACAGTTAAAATATATGTACAAGTCAAAGACTCACCCTGCATAGACACCTGGTACGTTGTTTCCTATATTTACTGATTTGACCATTGGAAAGGGATGATATTAAATCGCCTTGATGTCTTCTATCTTCCATTGGAGTAAGCAATATATTCCTCGTGGTATATCTTCTATATTTCACATGAAATCAGATCTTCCCTTGAGTACGCTTATCTTGGAAATGAATGATGAAACGAGCTATTGATTGATTATTGAAATTATTCAAATAGAAGAGAGTCTGCAAAGTGCGTTCATTATAAAGTATGCATAGTATATTGCGAATTAATGCATTCCAAAGAAGCCGGCGTTTTTAATTAGTGGATTTTAGAATGGCGATAGCATTTATAATGATAGAGTTATTTGACTAAAAAATAAGGTCAAAGGTTACCCGTCGTTGGAATATCATGCAACCAGTCCGCCTTGATGACTCGAAAAACAAAGAAACTGGGTTCTCGTTGCATAAAATTTGTAAGAAGGCGAGGACTATTAAGAAATGAGTCGCTCAATTCGAAAATGCCTTATGCGAATTCGAATAATTATGGGAAAAGTAGGTTCGAAGTTTTGATGCTATGACATCTACTATGCAATATGAGCATTGTGCAATTATGTTCATAATTCATATATCGCAAAAGTTCATACCCGTGTTCATAATAGTATTATCAATTGTAAGAATTATAAGTGAAGAAACCATTGCGGATCTGAAGTTCTCAAAGAATAAAACAATAGATACTGTATATTCAGTGGTAGGGTATTCCTGAATTGGAGATATAAACGGAGGGGGAAGATTCCTTGCACGACTTTAAGACAAAAAAAGCTCGTAAACATGGGACCGCAAAGATTTCGAGATGCAGTGTGTACTAGGGAGTGCTTGAACGAAAATGATGAAAACAGGTGGATTGGGCGGGGTGGACATCAGTCGTGGCCCTCCAGTTTCCCGGATTTGAATGTTTCAGATTTCTTTTTACACTTTTACTTACTGGAGTTTCATGACAAATTTGATTGTTCTGAGGATTTCGAGAGGATAGTTCAAATTTTCAGACGAAATCGGTAGCAGATGCGATAAAACTACAGGAGTCAATGAAGTTACGCACAAAAAGCTTCTATCTGCAATTTTTCGAACTAACAGTAGATCGCGAAAAAAAAGTTCTGGAGAAAAACAGCGGACAGACATTGTTCCAGAAAAATATCACCCTGTAGTTTTGCAATCAAAATTGTTTGGCCACATTGTGTAGACTGTATCTCGAAAACGAAACATTTTGCGGCTCAATGTTTATGGGACTCTCTAAAATTATGCAGGGAAAAATCTCCTCTTCAATTCAAGAGCACCCTGTATGGTTATAATATGAGAAGAGCTTGGAAATCAAGATTTACTTGATTCATTCATATTTAATTGTTATATTATGTAGATATTCTCACTTCAGAATGTCTCGCACCTACTTGATATTTAGAATGCTCTGATTGTTCAAAGGTGACTCAAAACTACAGGGTGCTCCAAGTTCGAGTGACCATATGTGACTATTTGAAATCTGATGATTTGGAGTATGGTGTAGTTCGAAATTCCTCATTCAGCTAAAATATTTTTGGAGCTGCTTCTGGATATACCTACCGGAAATGAACGTGATTATTTCATTCACACATGGCTCCGCCAATGAAAAGTCACGAATTCAGTCACGCGATATGCAATATTATCGACTATTTAGGTAAACAAAGAAATATCAGCGGCTATTTTAAAGTGTCAAAATTTGGCATAACATTCTTTCAGAATTGAAAATGTACGGAGGGTCCCGAGTTCAAAACTTGGTTGGGATAGCAATTTTTTTTCAAAATAATTATGAATAAGTCCGACCGCTCGGTCTAAAATACAAAAGACCGCGGATTCGAGCGTTCGGAGCGTGTTCATGAAATAATCTTCCTGAATATCACTCGACTTTGACAAAAAGCGACTATTATTTTCTTTAATTCATCTCGAGCAACTTGTATTTCGACAATTCAATTCGAACAAATGAACATTAATAATCAAAGAATAACTCCCTCTAGCTAAAGCTCTCGGGAGTTATTCAGATTATTAATGTTCATATGGTCTTATCAAATTGTCGAAATACAAAACGCTCTCGATAGAATTAGGTCGCAAATAATAGTCGGCTATTTGTCATAGTCTTGGGATATTACCTCCGACTCTTTCTTCCCTTATGCATGATGTTTTTTCTTATTATTATGAAAACTATCAGAATTATCGCAAACGTTCGTACGAAAAGTCATTGAAAACATGTCAGAGTAGAAAAAATAAAAAACTCAGCTCTCCGGAAATCTCTACTGGGCACTCGATCTTGGAACACCTCATATATTGACTATAACGTCCGACGGTTCATTCGACAGCAACTCTCTGAGAATATAAGAATGTCAAAGTAAAATCTGTCGTTCGATTTCCAAATATCATGAGCTTCTTCAGTTTGCAACATGGCGAAATTCTTTCAATCCAGGATGACCCGAAAATACAATCAAGAATTTGAATATTCATATTATTGAGAAGCATTCAACAGAAAAGTAATAAAATCGAAATCAAATAACAGTTTGGAATTTGCCGCCTCATTTGATATTGCGGGCAAGCCATCCACACATAATCATCCACATTTAAATTTTCTGGAAATGAAAATGACTCGTGAAGAGTCGAATAAATGCATGAAGTTTCGGATATTTCAAACTTGAAGATTTGTTGACGTTTTGAAACCAAGATGCATCTGTTGTTGAAAGCGAGACCTGGTTTCTTTTTCGATAAAGTGTAATAATTCAATCAAATGGTATCTCACTTTGCATTTTATCACGTATTTCATTATGGACGAATGACATCTTCATAGAATTCTTTGGGGTTTTCAGCGTATGTCGAGGCTATCACACATGTGTAATCTATGTCGAATATTCACACGGTGTGCCATTGAAAACGACCCACCTGAATTTTTCTTTCGATGTACGGATCTCGAAAATTCCGACTAGACGTCAGCTTTTTATTTGGGGTGATAATCAGTTTGCATGATGACTTATTCTGTAGCGGCCACCCCTTCGTAAATCGATGTATTCACATTGAAATATCAAATGCAACTATATTTTGAAAGCTTGTTTGATACTGATTCTAAATCTTCAAAAAACTTATTCATGATCCGTTCCAAAGAAAAAACCATCGAAACCTATAAAAGAAAATTAATTCATCCACCCTCTTACATTTACGTGAGATTAAACTTCAAACTTCCGAAGTTGCTGATTAAACAATACTCAATAGATGTATTCTTTTATTACACAACAATTCACAAACTGATTCTCCTAAAAATAGTTGCTAGCACTAATAGAAAATAATTATGGGTCTTCGATATAACCAATGTACTTCCAACTCTGCCTAGCTATGAAACTATCCACAATATAAACAAATCAATAAATATATAATAATGATAGTAATAACGTTTATTCAGAATATTCAAAAGATAAGCATAATATTGTAGCAATATACAAAATTTGTAGGTAAAAAATCGAACTCTATCCATCAACCTGTTTTGAAAGCTTGTAAGGAAGTAATACTAGCTAAATTTATTTTACAAAAAAAATCGTGTCTCGGAACTGCACGAAAAAAATTGTAGTTTCAGAAACTCTACAGTCCTTCCGAAATGTTCCCACTTGGAAGTTTTCTATGAGGTCTTCTATTCTGGTCCCTATTTATGCAAAATTCACGCAAAATTCACATTGTGTCCTTGTTGGGCAAATTTTTCAGATATACTCCATTCACAATTATAAAATCACAGCTCTGGCATTGGAAATTTGACACATTCCACTCTGTATCGAAGTTATGACGTTTTTCAAAATATTTTTATGTTCCAAGTCAACACTATGTTGCCCTTTCTACATTCTTAGCGTATTTCTCACAATGTGAATGAATTGGAAAAGATGTGATGGACGAAAATAATTAACGTTTATATGAATTGATAGAAAGGATTCCTTTTCTAGTTATTTGCATGAAAAGTACAAGAGATCACTGTTGAAATATATTAAGTATTTTTCGCAATGGAAAAAAATTGCATTGCTTTCACATAATTTTCATATGCATGCTTGTGGAGATTCAATGTTTATTATCCTCTTGAACTGAAAGTTCAAGATTGACGACATTTCATTTATTTGATCTTATGAACAAGGAGTAAAATATTCTGATTGTATAGTAATTTATTGGATTAAAAAATATTCATACATTACTACCAAGTAGGTTTGTACAAATAAAATGGAATAGGTCAAACATATGCTTCACATTTATCATTCACCTGTTCTAAAATAAGACACAAACTCCTGGAATATGGAAAAAACCGATGTATTCTGGTTCAATATAGCCTTTTTCTACTTTCGGCAAAGGAATGAAAGCTCCAGTGACACATTTCAATTCTACCTGAACCATATTTTCCGGTCGCTTCCGTTATGCCGGCCATACACGTTACGGTCTACCGGAGAGGTATACCTGCGCAGGTATACCTGTGCAGGTATACCGGACGTCGGTCGTGTCTCCCCGGTACCTTTCCGGTGTACCGGAGAGGTCTTCAGTTTTTTCAACGATGGCATCGGACGATGACGCACTAGCTTTGTTAGCCCTCGCATTAATTAAAAAAAAAGAAGAAACAAAACCAGTGAAAAGGAAACGAAGAAAATGGTGTAAGGATTGGTTAATGAAAAGAGCAAGTTATGGTCATGTTAGATTATTAAACGAATTGAAATCGCATCCGGCTCAATTTCTCTGAGTTTTTCTATGAGCAATTTATAAGCAGCTTCTTTTTTGTCTCGATCATAGTACGCTTTGTTTCTGACTTGCCATAGGCATGAATGCATTTTATAAATTTCAATGAAATCTTCAAGGACTTTTTTAGTAAAATCTGTTGGTGCCATTTTCATCTACTCGACGTGGAGACAACTGACGGCAGGGCCGTATCTAGGGTGTGGCCAAGTGGCCCCCGCCACAGGCGCAAGGTCCGCAGGGGCGCCAAAAAATATCAAATGAAAAAAAAAATTTGAGCGCCAATGTATACGCCAAAAATATTTTTTTGCGTAAGGAGCGATGTCTCGACTCCGCCAGGTAGGATGTGAAAACCGACCGCGTGTACATAGATGTGTCCGCTGACAAGCCGAAAAGGGCTCGTCTAGATTCCCTACCGTCTACTGTATTGGACCGATTGAATCGGGCCGTGTGCACCGTGCATCATGAGGCCATTCCAGTTGAAAGCAGGGAAAAGAAGAGTTAGTTACTGTAGATTAGATAGATGATCATGTAGTTGTGTTGCCTGTACGAATAGATTTTTCATTACACCGCTCTGAAAACCCTATCAAAACATGTCGATTCAGGGAACCGAAAGTGACCCTTTTCCGTGCGCTTAGACGTAGATGCATCTATGCTGAGACACAAAGCAACGATTGCGTGATGACAGTAGACTTCAGTATTTCGAATAATTATTGTTTTACAATATCGAAATGCTTTCTGTCGAAGAAAAAATATCGTTGGATTGTTTTCAGAGAGGTGTAATGAAAAATATCGTTCATTACAAGTCCAAAATAGTAATTTACGTAACAAGTCCGGAAAATAGAGTTTTTTTGGACGAATAGACAAGATTCTAGGACGAGCCGGAGGCGAGTCCTGGAAGTCTGTGAATCCAAAAAAACTATTTCCGGGCGTGTTGCGTACAATATTTTTTCGGCAACCGTGAAGAATTACAAATCAATGAGATGACACATCTCTTTATTGATTTTGATTCATATTTGAATTAAACAGAACTGTCATCCGTTATTTCGTTACTATTGTGATGATCATAACAATGACAACAACGACGTGTTTTTCCGGCCTAGGCCGGGAAGTACGTACTTTCCGGCCTAGGCCGGGAAATGCTACTTTCTCAAAGAAAAAGTTGCCGAAAAAGGCTTTTTCCGTGCTTGCACGAATTCCCGTGTTCGCCTGCGCCTCACACGGGAACTCTTCGCGCGCGCACGGGAAAAGCTTACTTTCTGGACTAGTAATGAATTTTTTTTTTGTGAACAAGTGCAATAATATTAGGAAAATCGTCGAAAAACATAATTATAGTCAATATTGAGGTAAGATTTTGAATGAAGTAAATACTGAAGGTAGCTATTATATTTGTTATTTCGATAAATGTATCACGGTGTGGAATAGAGAAACGTAGAATTTTAGTCACCAGGTAAAGGATTAAACAGATGTTCTTGTTTTAACTCGCTCCATAATTATTTATGCCTGTATTCTGCTTTTCATCTATAAGTTACGATATCGTAGCGTACGATCGATCTGTAAGTGGCCGAACTAACAGATGTAAACAATGCAATTCTGGAATTCCTCCTGTAACATTTCAAATGGCAAATGAGATATTTACAGGAAGAATTCCAGAATTGCATTATTTACGAATTTGTAGCTTATTGTGGCTGAAGGTTGCGGGTTCGATTCCTGTAGAGGTCTGGGTGTTTGTGTGTGTCTGGTAGTTTTTGATAAAGAATATATAATATTATATACATTGATTTACTTAAAGATTGAATCTGGGTGCATTGTCAATAAGAGCAGAACCCAAATAAAGAGAAGGAAAAAAAATCCTCACTAATAGATCTTGTAAATAAACTCGGTGGGTGCTACTGTTCCTACAAAGGAAAGAGGAAGGTAGAGCGAGGACTTGACGCACCGTTGACTGGAACAGTGGATGGGCGCACTTCGGGGGCGCCTCTGAGGTGCTCCGATCGGTGACTGGAAACGGTGAATAAAATAACAAAGAATAGGGTGAAGAGAACAAGTGTAACTGCAGAGTTAAACGAAATCGAAGCATTTATCAAAACTTATTTATTACTGTATTGAAGTATTAAGTTTAGGTTTCTGCTGAAGTGCGGAGGAGTGATAGCATAGTCGAAAATTCAAAATTTTTTCGGAAAAATTGATTTCAGTTTTTTGTTTTATGAGTCTTTCTGAGGAGTAGTTAGAAATGAGAAAACAATTTATTTAAAACAAAAAGTTGATATCAAGAGTTGGTTGTTGATTGAGTATTAAATTATTTATGCATTCAGAAATTGTAGTTTTACTAACAAATTTCTCAAAAAAAAAAATTTCACTAGATATCTCTCCAATGTTTGCAGAATCCTAGGCTTACCTTTGAAGCATTGTGTTCTCCGACAGAAACCATGAATTTTTTTAAATTCTTCGCGCAGGTTGGTTTCATAATGAAGATAAAAAATAGAAAATGCTTCAATTTTAGAATTCATATTATTTTTATATTTGAATATTTTATTTGAGATGAGTATTTTAATGTTTGCAATAAAAATAGGTAAATATCCATATTATTGTGTATTATTTCGAATTTGTGACGAAAATATCTGAATAATATTATGAAAAAATATTATAATATATATATATATATGTATATATATATATATTTAGTTTATTCAAAAAAAAAAAATTGAAACATGATAAAAAAAATCTACGCCAATTTGGGGGCGCTGAAGAAAATCTTGCCACAGGCGCACTAGTACCTAGATACGGCCCTGACTGACGGCGACAACCACAGAACATCTAATGAAAGAAATGCAACCTCCCCACTAAACTATGGCAACACCAATGACAGTTCAGAACACAGAAATGGCTTTGAGCCGCCATTTGAAAGTGGAGAATTGAAGATATTACAGAAACCTTCTTTACCGACCCAAAAAATTTCGGCTTTTGAGCTTAATTTGAAGAGTGTATTCAAAAAAACTATTTTCGGGCGTGTTGCGTACAATATTTTTTCGGCAACCGTGTAGATTTACAAATCAATGAGACGACACATTTCTTTATCATACATTTTAATTTTTATTTGAATTAAACAGAACAGAACTGTCATCCGTTATTTCTTTGCTATTGTGATGATCATATCAATGCCAACAACGACATGATTTTTTCCGGACTAGGCCGGGAAATGCTACTTTCTCAAAGAAAAAGCGTCCGGGAAGTGAATACATCCCGGACGGTTGCCGAAAAAATTGATTTTGGATCTTGCACCGGTCGCCTGTACAGGTTGAAAAAACTGCACAGGTCTAATCCCACACACGCTCCGGTTGACCTGCACAGGCATGCCTGCGCAGGTATACCTCACCGGTAGACCGTAACGGTCGCCTGTACAGGTTGAAAAAACTGCACAGGTCTAATCCCACACACGCTCCGGTTGACCTGCACAGGCATGCCTGCGCAGGTATACCTCTCCGGTAGACCGTAACGTGTATGGCCGGCATTAGAAGATCGTATAAGGAAGCCTTTCTTGTCCATTTACACATTCCAAATAAATTTTGAGCACCAAAATCGATACCGAAACTAACCAAACTTCTGGGGGACCGGAATTTCGTTTGAAATCTTTCAAAACGGCCAGATACCTAAAAAAACTTCGTTATCAAGTGTAAAAAGGTCGATTAGTACTTACTTTCGCTTTATTTATGCTTATAAATCGATTTTTGGTCCAATTCAAATTTGCCGTTCGTACTCACGCCAAAACTCGTGAAAGGAAAAAATGACACTTGCACGAAACTTCTTCTGGACGCCGAAGAACGGAAAAATAGGCGATTTCCTATCGATTTTTCTCCCCAAAATCACCGATCGATACGAACTAACAAAATGGGGAAAATCTTTGATACTTTTACTTTGATGTAAACAGAAAAACTGGCATCGTCGTATTGTCATTAACCATATTCTATGTACGAGCACAGATTTTTCATCAGGTGCGCAAATTCCTGAAAACGAAACCATGGCCAGAGTTGTGATTTTATAATTGTGAATGGAGTATAGTTCTTTGATACGTTTCCAAGCCATTCATCGTTTTTTTTGTAATAGAGAGGTAAGGTGATTCTACAACTTAAAAGGGGTAAGACATCGATTTCCACCGCAGTTTTCTGGAGATATCCTGTTTATAAAATCCTGGTCATTTTGACAACGAAAAAAAGTTTAATTCGAATTTTCGAAAAATTTTCCCACGGAAAATATAAAAAAATCGATTACATTGAAACAATGCTATTCAATTGATATATCAAAAATTTAAAATTACAATATCGCAGGTTTTCCACCATTTCGATTTTTTTTTCCGGAATTCTACACTACAATTGAATTGAACACTAAAAATTTACTGAGATCTGACCAGAAACCGTTATTTTGAATGTCACGCACAAAAATGTCATAAGGCCAAAATGTCATTAAGGTGTTAATGTCATTAAGCCAAAATGACTTTCTCGATGACGACACGGCTATACATATACAGGGTATTGCACCATAAACTGGACAAACATATATAGTCGTGTAGATGACACCGAGGGAGTCATTTTTGCCTCATGACATACATATATCCCGTTTTCGAACCATAAGCGAGATACAGGATGTTCAGTGTCAACTTTGAGCAATATTCTGATAACCGTGCGTGACATTTGAAAAAACGGTTACTGGTCATATCTAGTATTTTTAGGGCTGAAATCAATTGTGGTATAGAATTCTGAAAAAAATGTTCAAAATGGCGGAAAACCTGCAAAGTTGGAATTTTTTTGAAAAGCATTATCAGAATTGGACTAGTAGAGATCTAGTTTCCGAAGCACACCACCAGGTGGAACCAATAAGCCAATAAGCCAGAAACCGGTAATGCATTGTCTTCCTGTGGTGGTGCCACCTGGTGCTGTGCTTCGGAAACTAGATCTCTACTAGTCCAATTCTGATATTTATTCTAGTTTGTTCCAACTTAGGGACATTATCCTCCTTTTTCATGAAAAGCATTATTTCAACGTATTAGATTTTCTAAGATTTTTCGTGAAAAATTTTTTTCTAAATTCGAACTTAACTTTTTTTACATGTCCTCGGTAAAGAAGAAAGTTGGCCAAAATTTTTGAAATTTTTAATGGTCGAACTATCTTTGATTCTGAATACTAAGGTGAAAACAGAATGAAATAATATATTTTTTTGTAGCCTTCTAAAGATTACGCTGTAGTACTCTCATAAAAAAACAAAATTGTGCTTATGGGCTGTCAGAATGCCCAAGATAGAAATATGAATTTATAAACCAAAAAATGTTTTTTCGAAAAACTATGGTGGAGTCGAACTCTCCACTTCCGATCAACCATCGTTGTTTTGGTAACGGAAATTTATACAGGGTGGGCCACCCATAACTTTCCACCCCGAGTTTTGAGCTTTGGGATGGAATAACGAAAAAACGCTCGGACAGGTCAAATTTTGTCGACAGGGGGACAAATAAGGGTGTTCAAATGAGTTTGATATCACTACCCCTCTAGCTGCAACCCCTATCAGCTCTCATTTTTGAATAGGGAAAAGGGGTCGAGCAGCATCTTGTTGTTTTTGTGTGTATTTTTTTTATCGCTTTGTTATAATACAGAGCCGAATTTGGATCATTGAGATGGAAAAAACGCTCGGACGGGTCAAAAAAAGAATTCGGTATCACTACCCCTCTAGCCGCTACCCTAACAGCCATTATTTCAATTTAAACGAAAGCGCACGATTTACTTTGTCAATATTTTTTTTTTTACGTTTTCAGTTATTGTCTCGATTTTAACATGTGTTTGGCATACGCGTAGTGAAAAAAATACACTCATGCAGGAAATTGAATTGCCTTTCCAACAAGGTGCTGCTCGACCTCTTTTCCCTATTCAAAAATGAGAGCTGTTAGGGGTTGTAGCTAGAGGGGTAGTGATATCAAATTCATTTGAACACCCTTATTTGTCCCCCTTTCAAGAAAATTCGACCTGTCCGAGCGTTTTTTCGTTATTCCATCCCAAGGCTCAAAATTCGGGTTGGAAAGTTATGGATGGCCCAGCCTGTAGGTATAACTGAAATGAATCCAATTCATACTCGTAGAGAGTTCGATTTTCAAAAAGGTTTTTGAAAAAAAAAAAGATTTTGTTTTTAAAAATTCATATTTCTAACTGGGTCATTCTGAGAGCCTATTAGCATTTTTTTGAATGAAAATTATAAAAGTACTCCGAGCGTACCTAATCTTTGGAAGGAAATCTAATACGTTGAAATAACGCTTTCCAAATTCGCAACCGAGAAAAAAAAACTTCCGACTTTGTAGGTTTTACGCCATTTTGAATTTTTTTTTCACAATATACATCACAATTGAATTGAGCCCTAAAAAATTTCAAGATGTGAGCAGAAACCGTTAATTCAAAGGGCATGCATACCTATGTCACCACAGTTATCAGAATATTGCTCAAAGTTGACATCAAACACCATATATCTCGCTTATGCGTCCAAAACGGGGTGTATGTCATGAGGCAAAAATGACTTCCTCGGTGTCATCTACACGGCTATATATGTTTGTCCAGTTCATGGTAAAAAACCCTGCATATGAAAAATATGGAACTTCAAGATGCTGGATAAGTGTTCAATTCTCAATACATGAATTTTCAGATGGGATAGTGATTATTTCTTCAGACCTTCATTTTTTACCTTCTCGCATCAGTCACGTCGTCCAACTGTTCCAAATACTGAAAGATTTGTATCCTGAGATAAGTACCACCTTGTGATCGATTGATATGTACCCAAAAATACTGAATCATCCACATTGTAGGAGATGCCATTCAGACGACGGCCTCCGCATCTTATAAGTTGCACTTCCAAAGAATTGGATTGTTCTGAATAACGTACGTAATTGACACACCTACTGGAATGCCATCTTTAGCCATTCGAGGTTATCCAACTTCGATCTAATGGTGACGGGCTGTCCGCCGACGACCAACTTCGGAGCAAGGACACATTAATTTAATAAGGCTTTTTTGCGTCAATGTATAACAGCTACTTTCGAACTATGTATGTATGGATGGCTGCTGGTATGCAGTAAAAGTAGTTGTGTTGATCTGATCTCCTTTAGGAGATAGCAATCAATCGTTGAGTGCTATATGTCAGAATCGCCACAACATCTGCTAGAAAGTATGAACTTGAGTTTGAGTCCACCCTTTCTGGAAGAAGGGGTCGTTGCTTCTTAGGACAGATGGTTCCATTTCCGGTTTTATCAATTTGCAACGTCGTTAGTGGCCGGTATAAGTGCAATATTTCCTGCGTTGTAATTTCCAGCAGAGTTACGAAAATATTTTGACCATGATTCTGCTTATTGCTAGTGTTTACAACATTTCAATGAAAATTACGATGAAAAGTACTGAGTGAAGATCAGGAACCTTTGAGCACTCGTTCATCTTCAGTTCAACCTATTACAAAGAGAAAATCCTTAGATCAGTTTTATTCTAATATTATTTCGGAGGTGAAACTAACTATTTGTTCTCAATTGCCATGAACTAATAAAAAAAGTTGTTGGGTCGCCGTTTTTTTTATTATACGAGTATGATGAATTATTATATCTTCATACTGTATTGTACTTAAAACACAAAAAATTGCTCAAAAAGACAAAGAAATACATATTTTCAGGTAAGTTGTATGATTTTTTCGACATATCTTATCGGATAAAATAGGTAATAACTCGAAAACGGCGAAAACTAACTTACTAACAAAATGATCGGTTCTTTCAAATGTTCAGCATTTTCGAGCGATCTTGAAGTGTTTTAGCGTGACGGATTTATGAGTCGGCTTCGATGTGACTTTGATTGTGGCAACATCGTTGAAAATAAGTTCTGATCATAGAGTAAGTATTTGTTTTGTGATTCGATTCCGAATCGGGAAAGCATTCAGATTCTTCTTGAAATGTGTGTTGTTTTTTTCAAATGTTTTCGGATGAAACTATGAATACCTGAATACCATTTTATTTTTGAAAATAATCAAAACCTTTTATCGTTTTCAAGTCATCTTATTATATTTATGAGTGGATTATTGAGTCAACTACGCTGTAACATTGATATTATGAGAAAATCGAAGTAGTGTTTATTGAGGAATATGGACCATGAATACAGTTAACACCTAAGTAAAATTCAGTTCATTTAAAATTCATTTTATGAAGATATGAACAGAAAAGTGTTTTTTATGGACATTCCAAATGAAGCCAAATTTTTCAAAATAGTATGACAAAATAGTGTTTCGTCAGGTGAGGAGAATCTACACAAACTAAATTCACAAGTCAAGTGTATTTTAGATTTCTGTTTTTCATCAATCGGGTTTGTATAGGTTGGCAAAGATCTTAGTTCGTATATTGATCTCCGACACGATTTTTTTTCCGGAAACATAATAAATGAAATAATTATTTAATTCATATGGGATCACATTCAATAAATTGGGTAGTTCTCGAAGGTTTATTTGTTGCAATTCTTAATGATTTGATTGTTGATTAGAATTTCTTCTCTCCAATTTTATAACTTCTTTATTTATAAATTGTCTTGGACATCGATTATCTCCAAGAAAGATTTAAACACAATAAATCTCATTTTTACAAATTTCAGGAGTAGATGAGATTAGATTGGTTCTCTTGACTGTTTTACTCCTGCCATTTTTCACACCAAGGGGATTCTTTGAATAAAAATTCTACAGAAAATGGCCTATCGAACAGTGCATCCATTAGGGTTGGACTATACTGTGACCATTAGATGTAATGCTAGTTCCATACAATTAAAAATATCACAAATGAAAAACATTACTTCTGTATGTATCGTGTATAGAAATTATTCAAATTCAGCTCTCCTCAAGCTAGGGAATTTTCGACAATTTCGGATTCCGATTGATGTTGTCAAATCAATGTTGAGATTAATGAGCTTTACTATTTATAATACTGAAGCTAAAAAAAAAACGGCAGTTGTTTGTACAAGTAACCTAGTAAGATAAACTATATATAAATATATAAACAGATGACAGTATGAAAAGTCTCAACTCAAATATTGCTTTTTGTACAGACACAAAATGATCAAACTGGTTCATAAGATTATATAACGGTAATGAACCATATACATACACCCTGGTTTCGAGAATTTTTCAATAACATAGTGAAACATTACACATACACAATGAATATTCAGCATCATTACGAAAACCTCTCTCGTATGTTGGTGATTAACAAGCTGTTCAATTAATATTGCGTTTTTCTATTTTCTGATTTGCTAATACTCGAGAAAATATCGGTATATTGAAGTCCGTACATACTTTATTGAAGAAGTGAATAACTTAAACATCAAGTATATCTTTATAACAGTAAGTGAGAGTTATCTGAATATTCAATCAACGTTTGAGTATGTATAACTTCGATTAAATGCAAATGCTAGAATTCCATTTGCACCTTGTTAATCAACGGTAATCTTTTCATCCATAAATGTCATTGGTGTAGATGAAATGCTAATTATATCCAGTTATTTCTTAATATGAAGAAATGATTGATCCATTTAGACATCAGTGTCAGCAAACTTGTTCCAGCAGAAATAATTCAAGATGACACTGTATAATGAGTTCGAGGGAGTCACGATCTAACATTATCACCTAAGTCTATTCACTGCGGTATAACTGAAATATCTTTTTGAACGCTCGTTATACTTGAAGATTTGTTCAATCAGTTCGCCTCGATGTTTGAATTTTTGGAATTTTGAGCCAGGATTGGTCTCAAATGATGAGGTTCGACTCACTGATGATGAATTTGTGGTAAAATTCAATTTTTTACGTAAGTCCGACTTCAAACGCTATAAGCCTTGAACATAAAAACTTTTAGGGTAGGTTCGAATCTCAAATCCTGTCTAACCTGATTCCATCAAAATGAAATTTCGTATTTGAATGGGGAATGACGTATATTCAAGACAAAATTCAGTTAGGAGATATTTTTAAAACAAAATTTTGGGATTCAAATGGGTTCTCCTCTCTGCCTTGCCATACGTAATATATTCCTGGAAAATTTCGAAGAAAAATTCATAGAAACATATTCGATGAACCAAAAGCTTGGTGGAGATATGTTGACGATATATTTGTGATTTGGCAACATTCTTGAAATTAAAAACTACCGAAGAACCCACAACAAAATCACGATAAAATTCACAATGGAATTAAAAGAGAACTTTTTTATTTTCTAGATATTCTGATTCTGTTCAAACAACTTCAAAACAAGTCGAAACAGAAAAGAGACACATACAAATAGATGTCGAAATTTTAATTCCAATCATCCGCTTAGTGTGGAAAAATTGTTATTGAACCATTATATGCCAATCTAATCACAAATGAGATATATTTTGTCAACAATAAATAAAACAGTTATATGTTTCGAGAAAGCACTTGTAGGTAATCAAAAATTTAATCATCAAGAACATCTACAACTAAATCATCCACCCAATTTATTGAATCTGAATCTATATGTTCGCGGTCTCTTAGAATAATCATCAGAAGAATTGGTTTAATGTTTAAGACAAAACCGGTTGATGAAAAAACGGAGTGTAAAAGCTGTGTACATAATATTTCCTATTCTTGTGGTGAACCTTAACCAACGAAAAATAAGAAGAATGAAAGACTGAATATATGTATATGGATTCTACTTGATCAACTGAAATGCAACTAAGCATATTCAGTTGGTGAATTAATTGCTTTTCAATAGTTTCAAACATTAACTTGAAAAAAGTATAGACACATGTTTCGGGGCAGATACCAATAATTATGAAAAGTGATTCTTCATTGAATGATGCTGTTATGAAAAAGTATTGTAAGGTCTTCCAGTTTTGTCAGTTCGTGAATTGGAAATAGAAGAAGCCGAAGGTTTCTGAAAGATTCTAACTCTCTTTTTAATCTGGCTGTTTTGGAAGTAAAATTTTCGGTTGGTTCATCTGGAATCACAAAGTTTTCCTGATTTATATTTTTGAGACCCTAAATTTCTACTGCAATTTTGCTCCTCGTGTTTTTTCCGAGCTTGGCTGAGGTTGTGTAATTCATCGTATTACACGTGGGTCAATTTTCAACAAGGATGTGTGTAATGAAGCATTGAAAAAGTCCTGAATAACTACCGATGCCGTTGTACAGATATTTTCTCGCCTCAAACAATCACGGTATTCGTGCAATACAGCTGTCGGCTCCAAACCAAACGCGCTCGTCGAACTGGACTATTTTAACGGTTTCGATAATGGAATATATCATTTCTTTCACCGGCTTCACTACTGTGATCGACAGTTTCAAACTAAGGCTAGGTTTATACTTGCATGATCGAATTTGTTCAGTTATCTTCCTACGATTGATTTGGACAGTTTTCTACTTTCCTGTAACCACATTCTTCGCGAGACATCGAAATATTCAAAAGATTTGTATTTGTTTGAATAATGTACAGGATGCACTTCGCAATATTTTGATCGCTGCCTGTGAAGTTAAAAATATATACCTATCCGAATATAAATATGACGTGGAAATATTGTATTGCAGGCAGGGACAAACTGATCTATATCAATTTTTGAAATAACTTTCGTGATTTGTCCCCGCTTGCAATACAATGCATTCACCTCATATTATATTTATATTTACTATATTATTGGTGCTCAGGTAGGTAGCAAAAATAATACACAAAATTATATTGGTCAAGTATAGGTCTTGCATTTTTATTTTCAGATGAGTGCTTTCGCAATCGGGTTTCTGTTTTTTCATCAATAATGTTTAAAACTTTATTGTTGAACGAGTTGATTAGTGCTGGTAAATGAGGTCTATATAGTAAAGAATGGCAACCAAAAAGGAGTTCAGATAATAAAAATGTATCAAACTAAGATTCAGAGTCAATCAAACTCTTATTTTTTCAAATTTCTGCATAAGTACAAACTGATTCCCAGTTTCTGAAGTTTAGATGCCATAGACTTCATAGGCTACTCGGACCTACGACTGGTGGTGAATAAAGGAAGAACGCTCGTTCTGATCGTTGAAATTTATTATATACAATCTAACACTACAGACAAACCATTACTTATTGCTGTGGCAGTCCAACCATTTTCGAAAATGGAAATTTTATCAATACGTTCTCAAAAAAAATGGATAATGTGAACTATCGAAATCTATAGATCTTATGGGGACAAAACTGTAGTGCATTATTTTAAATTACTCGAATCACAGAAACGGTATTTTCACATAATTGAGTTTGTTCAAAAGAAACTCAGGCTATGTCACCCTAACAATTCTTACTAATCTAATGATACCTACTTTCGTGTTAAAATCCATCGAGTGGTTCGGGCTGTAGAACGTTCAAAATAAATAGACATACGTTCACTCGAAAATGACTATCCTCCTTTTCGTGTGGTGGAAAAAAAAATAACAAGAAAATTTCTCTCTTGAATTTTATATTGCAAATGCAATTCCTCATGTGGGAGTGCCAAAAGTGATACACAAGGCTTAAGTTAAGATCTACTTTGTCAAAAACACGTGCAAATTTCCGACCAACAACTCAACTTATCCTATCGAATAAATAGTATATTATTTCATAAGGAGGAGAAGTGTCACTTTTCATGGCGAGCTTGAGTTTACCTGCCGAACGTAGTGAGGCGGGTAATTGAAAGCGAGCCATGGAAAGTCACTTCTACTTCGAATGAAATAATATACTATTTATTCGATAGGATAAGTTGATATGTTATTTTATTTTTAAACATTTTAAAATTCATGTAAATCTGAATATTCACCTTTGGATCGACATTTACTTTTATTTAAATTGAGTGAGAAATGGAACATTTGCTTAGTTACGGTTGTCGTGCAAAATTCATCCTTTGCATAACAACACTTTTTCTGCCGCCGGAGAGAAAAGTAAGCCATAGCAACTATTTCTCCGCCTAGGCGGAGAAATAGAACTTTTTTATGATCCTGTCAGTCGAGAAATGACGTTGTTATCGTACGTTTCAAAATAAACCATATTATTCTTCAGATATGGCTTCGGCCAACTTTTTTCTCCTTCCGAACCTCAAATAGCCACCCGTTTTTATTGATAAAAAACATGAAAGAGGATTCGGGGTTTTAGGAAAATAAAAATTTTGGCCGGTGCCATATCAGGGGAGGGGAATACATTGAGGTTTGTTTAGTTTTGTGAAGAAATTCGTTCACGATGACAGCTTTGTCGACAACGTATCAAATGTTCACAAAATCGTGGTACGAACGAATATATTATAGAATTATTTGAGTACATCGTTATTTAAACACGAAAAAAGCTTTTATGCCTCGAATTCATTAAATTGTTTTATTTATGGTTTTCTGTTAAGGCATCACAGCAAAATAAGGAAATAGAAAAATTCACAGTATTTCAGATTTTTGAGTGATGATCTGTTTATCCATAATAAAACTTAAAATTGAAAGTGTTCTCTAAGCCTAACTATCTAGCAATCCATACGATGGGAAACCCATCAAGGCTACTACTGAGCTCAACATTGTAGGCGAGAGGTTTCTATTATTTCGAGATCTTATGTTTCATATCCAGTATTTCTGATACCGTTCATATAAATAGCATTCTTAAACCGCAGTGTTATATAACTTCTGTATGCTTCAAACCAAAGATATTCTACAACAAGATGGAGCATAGTGAGAGAGAAAACGTCCTCATAATAAGATAGCTATATATTGTTTATTTTGGTCAAAATGTAAACATTAACCCACACACTCCCATTGGTGAGAAATATCATGTGGAACGAAGTAATCCGAATGAGTCCGTACAATTCCGAATTCATAATAGCATCGTTGTCAAATCTACGGAAATGTCTGGAGTCTCCTTAGGTTCAAAGAGAAATACGAAATTTAATAACTGGAAGTTCAACTAAGAATTCATAAACTTATTAGCTATGGAATAAATTATGATAACTATAATTGTTATTGTATCTAGTCACGAATGTTATGACAATCATTTCTTTCAAGTACAACGAAAATTGAGAGGACGAAGTTAAGAAAAGGAAATTGGTGATATAAAATTGACAACGACGTATCATTAATCGACAGATTTCAACATGGCCGCAATCTGTTTACATTCTTAAGTGAAACAAACTTGTCGTTTCACAAGTTATTTGTTGATCCTTGGTGTGGAAACTGTATTGTACAATTACATTTTCGATTGAAATAGGAGAAAAATGGTAAATCGCTGTGTGGCTTACAGAAAAATCAGCAGTGAAGGCAGTGGGAAATCCTTGCATCCGTAAGTAAACAAATAACAAACCAAAAACAACTGTTCTCTCCATAGGCGTCGCATGGAATATTTATTTTCTTCATTAGAATTTCAACATAATTTTTTTTACTAGAATGCCTGGGGATAATATAAGAAGAAAATAATGGACTGATAATTCAAAACTAAAAACCCTTATATCTTCAAAGTGGTTTTACGTTTGCTGTGATCATTTTTCGGATGAAGACTCATCTTTATATCAGGAAAAAAAAATTTTGAAGACTGAAGCTGTTCCTTCTAGGATTTCTTCATCATCTAAGCATTTGTAAGTGTATTGGATACTTCGAATGTTGTGTTAACAACCATTTGGATAAATTTTGTTTCATCAGTATATGGATGAAAGAGACAAGGATAATTGTTTTTTATTTCAGGTCAAGTAGCAGATCAACTGCTTCAGCTGAAAGGCCCATCGCCAGGAAACAGCAGATGCTGGTAAAGTTTCAGGATCCTTGCCACCGCCGAGTGATTCTGATCTATCTAAAACTTCAACAGCCTCAGATTTGTCCTCTACACTAACTGCTTCAGATTCTTCAAGTACATGTCAAGATATGTTGGAGGCCAATGAAACATATTCATTATTGCAAAGAAGAAAAATTTACAGTTATTTATTCAAAGCTTCAAAATTCGTTATTAGTGTATGCACTCAAGCTGAAAAAACATTTAGATATTTTCTTTCAAATGATCCAAACCTCTCGACTTCTAAATCTGAGAAGCTTATGAATAAATTGTTGTATAATTGTGTAAATAATTTGCAAAATGATGGTGTTCACTGCATTTGGGAATCATGCTTATGATGACGAGGTGCTGGGATGTCAAGAACTGCCACTTATAAAGCTTCTATCAAAAAGATACCTATTTACAATTCGTATACAGCACGAAACAAGAAAATTGAGTGATCAAGTGTGTAATAGAGTGGGAAGTATGCTTACACGCTTGATATTATATCAAAACCAATAAAAATTGTACTGATATATTATGTTATACAGAATTATTGTAAGTTAATAAACATTAAATTTTATTTCAACAAATGTTCTCATTCTATTTCAGTAAAATGTCATTTTTATCTATTGAACGTTGCAGAATATAGGTGGAATATTTTTTTTCATTTCATTTACTTTAAAAATCCATAGCAATGATTGAACGAAAAGTTTTGAAAAGTCAATTAGTAGGTTTATTGTGACGTAAACAAACATATTTCACATATTTAATATTGTCAGAAGTGACATGAAGCATCAGAAGTTTTTTTCTGGATTTGCTCTTTCTTTTTTGCTAATTTGTCAATAAAATAACTTCTTTAAATCTATGGGAGATGATCCCCCCATATAAGAGGTCTGTGGAGTTTCTCGAACACCAGAATAATCATCAGATCGAAAGATCCTTCCGATCCAAGAGAGAGTTAGGACTTCTTGAAAAGGTTTTTTTAGCAGGTGAAGTAATTTTTTCACTTCTGAGTTCTTGTTACGGATACAATTCCATCCAAATCGATGAAAAAGCTTGTTTTCAAGTACAAGAAGCTCTGTGAATCCATGTCACAGAGCATATTTTTCTGAACAAACTCAGTAATTATACACATATACAGGGAGACAAACAGATTTTTTTCTTCAATAAAATCTGATCCTTGTCGCAATTTCTCCACACGTTTGATTTAAGAAAAAAGTATGTATTGGTCTCTTTCAGAGGAATAAATATAATAGGATGATATGAAAACAACTTTTTTATACACAACTGTAACCAACTTTTCGTTTGGAACTTTCAGGTCATATTTCGAAAGAGATTCTTCATAATAATGTAAAATGGAACTTTATCTGCGAAATCAGTCGAACCATCATTTCCATTCCAGAAAATGATTTATATTTATTTGGGATATTGTATTATTTACTTAGACCATAGTCTAAGATTATTAATTACAATATTTCAGATCCACGCCACTGATTTCTGTTTACGAATCCACTCTTTGTTTGTAAACAAACAGTTGTTATTATGAGGACAAAACATTCAGTGCATCGAGTATAGGGATGCTCCATCTTGTTGTAGAATATCTTTGCTTCAAACCATCGAATAGATATCCGTTAGTCCTGTTGGAGATAAATAGCTTTTATAATTGCAAATTGGGAGCTTACCAGTGAGTGGCAATGATTTGTTCGACGAGTATCATCAGATCTGAAACGAAAAAAAAATTTGATTGAATAAAACATCATTACTGAGCACATTTTCGATGAATGCTGTGTAAATTTTCCTATAATTAATTTCAACTCAATGATATGACTCGCTTATCAGCGAACTTTTTAGCAGGATATCTAGAGAACATAAGGAAAAGTATTGAAAAATTCACTATATTCTGATTTTCATGAGTAAAATCGAACATCGTATCGAATAAATAATGCCTATTCAAATGAATTTCTGACAAAAAAGTCACGCCCCAAAGAAAAAGCAACCCAATACAATACTCTTCGGAATAGAAAAAGATAGATAGGCAACAAATTTCATATCTGACAATTTCTATAAATTTAGCTCGATAACTTGAAAGAGTTCCGAAGCTATTCCGACCATATTTTTCGAAGAGGCAACAGTTAACGGTAATAAACAACTCTGCATAAATACAAAGAACTGACATCTTTGGAAAGCTGCTATAATTTTTTTTTCAATCGGTTTCTTGAACTGGAAAATGCGAAACTACTTAAAAGGTTGATGAACAAGCGTAATATTACTTCATTGTTAATCATAGAATAGATGATCGAGTTTTGAGTTAGTTCTACCAAACTTTCAAAAAAAGGGTGCTTCTATGATCTTGAATGAAACGAAATATGCGTAAAACGCCATGAAATATGAGATGACAATTATAGTAGTAAATAATGAAAGGCAAAAACTAGAACCAGAGTGGGTGGTTCTATTCTGGACTCATTCATTCGAAAAAAAAGGTTTCAATTGAATGTGGTATTAAAAAAAGTATCAAGGAAGTATCTACCTACTCAATGACTGCTATATCCGTCATTGCCCTGATTGCTTGATCCACCACCACAAGCTTTATTGGCGATAATTTATGCAACAGTTAACAGACACCTGGAGAAATAGCCCGTATAACACGGTTGATTAACTTTATTCGCTCTTGATGCGAAGTCATGCTCAAATGTGCCATCAAGTCTTGGCGCACAATAAACACGGATCAGTGAATAGGAATCGTTTAAAGTATCATACCTTTTATCGATCTCAACAAGGACTCATTGAGCTGGGTTGATTACTGATTATGAATTATCATTCGAGCAGCTAGGCTTTTGGAGTAGATTATAAATCATTATATTCTCACCAATATTCATTAAGATTCATTGAAAATGGAAGGAAGCTTGATTTCTCATCTCGAATTGTGAAAATTTTTATGTTCGTTTAAGACGTTCAAGTCCATCTGACTCATTTTACAATATAATTACCATAAATGATCCCATTATACCCCCTAGTTTTATTGCTCTCTAGGTGTGAAGTGCCACCCAAGGAAGTACACAAACGTCTAGAATAATATACAGTGTGGAAAAGCCGAATGAAATGAATTCATTATCTCGATTACGGTAAATGTTCATGATATATCGTGGAGCACGACGAATTTCTTCTACGAACCCTTCCTTCAACCCCTTCCGAAAGACGATATATCGTGACAAAAACACTTACCTATGTGTGTCCCATTATTTCTGACATTGAAAAGCCGTACTCCTCCCATCAAATTAAGTTTCTTCTTCGATTTTCCTGAAGATGAGTTTGAAAACACTAATAACTTGTTCATATTTTTCTGGATATCCAAAAAAAATCTTATTATGAATATTTTTCAGTCAATTCCTGATTAATAAACCTAACCAAACTCAATCAAAAAGATTTCTTCCATAAGGAAACAAATTAATATAAATCGATTAATCAGATACACCGCGTTCATTGATATAAATATCAACAACCGCCATGAAACTGACTCGAACTTGCCACAAATGAGGTTGGAACTTTCGTTGGTTCCCTGTATGATGATTTGTGGCAAGTTCGAGTCAGATTCATGGCGGTTGTTGATATTTATATCGATGAACGCGGTGTATCTGATTAATCGTTTTATTCTAACCAAACTCATTTTGTATCAAAAACAATAATCTTCTGTGAGTATTCCACAGAAATTTCCATGTGTACGCTGCCAGCTCCACCAATATTCCCGAAATTACGCAGGACACACCGTAGTATGAATCGACCCATCCGTAGCCTATACCTCATCTAACGTATGTGAACAACGATAATATAACGTATAGCTACCACAAAAATGGAGGAAATCTCATCTAGAGCAATGTTGTTATCAAAGGGGAAAGTGGTGTTTATAAAATTCCAAGAGTATATTTTCAAATGGAACATCGCCACATATTATTTTGTGCTAAGTATAATTTTAATTTGTATTGATTTCAATTTAATAGGTGGTTTGTGTGACATTCATCATTCATATAATATCTAAATTTTGTATTTCATTGATATTTATTTTCAATATCGAATAGTAACAATAAATTTTTAATAGAAACTTTGCGCATTAAGTTAATAATTTCATGCACCTTGGTGTTCAATTCCATCTTCCACATTCGTGGGATTTTTTATAACATACTCGTATCTCTACATTAAACGTTTTTTCGCCATTTCAATTTTAGTCTCGACAAATTAGGAATAACTCGAAAACGACGCGTTTCATTGAAAAAACATAGAAATATGTACATACTTTCATTCTTGAAATGATTGATCCTTTCGAAAATATAAACCCTTTATCATTTCCAAGTGGTTTTATGGTATTTCTGCTTGGATCTATGAGTCAGCTACGCTGTTACTTGTATACCAAGGAGAATATTGAATAAGTTTTGATTGAGGAATATGCACCATGAATGGAGGGAAAACTTCATTATAATTCAGTTCATTTGGAATGATCGTTCCGAAGATATGAAAATAAAAGTGATTTTTCAATCAATTTTCGACACGCTGTATTTTTCAAACTAAACCCAATTTTGAAAAATTATGTTTTGTTTGATGAGAGTAATATACAGTTAAAATATATGTGAGTACGAGTCAAAGACTCACCCTGTATCAAGAGTGTTTCCAAATTGAAGGTACAAATAAAAAATTGATTATTTTAAGATAAAAAGTCCCATGAACATGGGAACGCAAACGTTTCATTTTCGTTAAAGTTTGAATTTTTTTCAAGTTTTTTTTTCATAGTATTAGCCCTTCACAAGATACTCAAATGAACAGGAGTTTAGTATGATGTGTCAAGAGTAAGAAAGAATTTATTCACCACAGCATATTAACTGGATTATTATGACGAATTTGAGTCGAGAGAATCGTTAGAATATTTTTTCGAATTCTTCAGCAGATACGACAAAACTATATTCAAGAGATCATAAAGTTAAGTATAACGACAGAGCATCTTTATCAAATTCATCCGACTAACAGTAACTTATCAAAAAAGTTCTGTAGTAAAACAGGGTTAAGTGTTCCAGAAAAAATAAAGGATATGAGAAGAAGTTTTGATTTGAGTTTATGATTTTGCTAAAGCCTTCGCAGTGAATACTTTGGATATCTTATTCATTAACATTCATAACTTTTTCCGCTACATTCACATTAATTTTTTAATATTGTACCAAATTATGCTTATCACTTATCTTTATTTTTTCTATATCGATTTATGCAATAAACATGAAAATTACACTTCTGAAAAGACAATGACGCGATTTTTCAAAACATGTATCACAAGTCCATACTTCCTATTTGTAACTTTTTCCGGATTTTCAAAAAATGATCTGCATGCTCTCAACTCTTTCTCTAGTTTATTTGTTCGCTTGAAGGGCATTTTTCCAAAAGGCATGAGTAATGAGGAAAATTTTCATGTTCGATTATATTCACTTTTATTGTTAATCTTATTTTCGAATTATATCAAATTGAGTAACGAAATTCATTCATTTCTGTTGTGGAAGGTGATTTTCCTGAAACAGAAAAGATACCATTTGGTCCACAGAAATGACCTTTAAACAATAATTTGAAAGATTTCATTACATAGATAGAGAAAGAGTGTTAAAACTCATCTTATTCTTATCCTCTATTCTGAATTATATAGATCAGACGTATATAGCATGAATGAAACTTATTGTAATTCACTGTATGAAACTTATTATCTGGTAGAGTAATCCGAGTTGTAGACGTGAGTTGGGTTCTTTACGATTCCGATGCAACATCTGAATTGGACAATTGGACATAGAGCAGCGCATCAGTTAAGCATTCCTCAAAAATAAATTCATTGTCACGACCGAGTCTATTACCTCTGTTGGAGAGAAATCTTGGATTGTTGTTTAAAGCATGTGGGAATATGTGCATCGTGAGAGTAAGAAAGGAAACAGTCATTTGCTTTCTGATATGTTGGTTTACGTGAGATCTCTGCATCAGTTATGATGGGAACAATTTTCCAGAGCTCGTACCAGAAGGTACAAAAAATACACTGCATTAAAATGACAATTACATTATCGATGCAATCTTCTCAGAACTAATAGGTATTGTGATATGAATGATTGAGCTTTCATAAATTTTCTTTATCTCCAAAAAATCATATCCTCATCTTCTCTATCTAAAATTTACCAAGAGTTTCCAACCTTTCTGACCATGCTATTTCCTTCTCATTAGGAGAGTCTGTATAGATGGCTGCCAACATGTTGCGGGCAAGTGAGGATTGGTAACTCAAAATTTTTGCGTTCTCAATAGAATTCTCTCTCGAGTAAATAACATTTCATCTAATCAAAAAATAAATGACTGATTGTTTGGAAAAAATTAATTAATTCAATTTCAAAACAACATACCTAGATAGGTGGAAGAACGAGGATGTAAGGAGAGATTTGGAGATAGAGTCAATGGAAGATTATGTAGGAAGGAGACAAATGGGATGGTGGGGGCACTTGATTAGAATGGGGGAAGAGAGTCCTTCGAGAAAGATATGGGAGGCGAGATTGGACAAGAGAAGAAAAAGAGGAAGACCAGGACTAAGTTGGGACGATATGGTTACAAAGGAAATTACAAGTAGAGAGAAAAACATCACAGAAGCTAGATCGTTGGCGGCAAACAGAAAAGAATGGAAAGAGTTTATTGAGTTTAAATTTTAATGGAATGTTAAATATTTTATGTTATATTGTTATTTTTGTTATTTTGGGACCCAAACACTGAAAGGTATCATTGGGGTTTAGATTATATATATACATACAAAACAAAATATTCGCAAATATGTTTTGATAGGCAGACCTGTAGTTACAAATTTTGTTTTTGAAAATTTAAACGTGGAGAAGAATTGTTTACCATATTATGTATTTATGTACATAGAAGCTCAGCTATCTGACAGTTGGATATTGGACCATTGCGTACTTTTTGACAACGATGGTACAGTAGAGAACCCATCAGACTATTCGAAGAAAAGATTCAAAGCACGAATCCAGTAAATGATTGCTTAGAGCAGATAAAGCAGAAATCATGTTGAATGATTTGATTATGTACAATAAATACCAAAATCAACTTCACTCATAGAATTTACATTACAACCATGGATTACCATTGTGGATAAACAGGAAAACATCTCAAGTCAGAACTAGTGGATGCTGATGTTTGTGAAGTTCCAAAGGGAGAAGATGAAAATTGACAAATCGTAGAAAATATCCATAAAGGGGCGAGCTTGACTATATTTTTCCAAATTGTGAATTCCTCTCATCAAACAGAATACTTCTTTCCTATACCTACCATTTTTCAGAATTCGGCACCGTTTGAAAGATACAGGGTGTCAAATTTTCTGTATAAAACGCGTCTTCTTCGAGCTGTTCTCAATTTTATCCCATTAGATAAGTCAAAAAATCATAAATTCAAAAATAATTCTGAATGCAGTCTTGTAATTTGAACTGTTTGAAATATTATCGAATCTCATAATGTTCTCAGTTTATTCTCATTTATTTTTGAATTACAATCGATACCTACTGATTTTGAAACGTTATAACCCATACATGGAAATTCATATAATTAATTCATTGAAACTATCGCGTTCCCAGCAAATACTATTGGTCAAAATAAGATAAATGGACATTGCATTATTTTGTTCTGAATTAGCAATTGTTCAAGATGAATTAATGAGAAACGTTTGCCAATAAGATTAGTTACCAACAGAAATATGAATAAGTGATTACAGTTTACACACCAATCTTGAGAAAAATACAACAAGAGATGTATTCTGAAGGAAGGATATAGCGTTTTAATCGAAAACATAATCGAACTAAAATTTTGTTATTGTTACGAAATTTGTTCAAAATTTTCGCTTCAATAAAGCCTAGTATTAAAATAATTCGCTCAGATTCAATCAAGAAATACAAAATATGAGGTGTTTACAGTCATACCAAAAAATGATGTCGAGCACGTACTATATTTTTTTGGACAATGGCTATATTTTTTCAACGACTCCGAATTTGAAAAAATGAAAAAATGTCGAGTTATTTATTTGAGCTGAAGGTAAGTGAAATGTCAGACTATTTTCATGATAGACATAGACCTAAGTATATGGCTACACAGCATTCATATAAAATATGGCTTGTCCAGAGGGTACTCCGCATTGAGTGTGGATTTTATCCTTTTTTCGGATATTGTTGGTGAAGAAAATTAAAAAAGCCAGAATTGCGATAGTCCTTTCAACTGGGTTAATCTCAAACTTGGCAATATCAATACCAACAAAGATTATATAATCGAAAAATAAAGCTACCACCTACAAAGAATAATAGCTAACCCAATTCAGTTTAACAAATCATGTTGTAACTTATTATAAAACACTGTGTTCAAACAGCTGAATATTCAAGTTTGGAACATTAACAACTTGTTTCCAAACGACTCAACACGATGGAGTAGTTCACATTGAGAGATGTAGAAAAGCAACAATGAACGTTAACTCATTGAAATAATCCCGTTGTGGGTGATTTAAAATATTATCATATTACTTTCACTTTCGAACAGAATTAAGTCCTCGATTCGTGTTGAATGAAACAGAAGTTGTCTGAATTTATGGTTGGAACTATTTGCCGTTTTATATATAGTTTAAATAGATTAAAAATGATAATGATTGGATCGATAAACTGAATATAATCCTTGATTGTGATCGAGATATTCTTGATAATGGTATATTTGTTGGAACATTATTTGGGCTGTTTCCATTATCTATGCGGTTTGTTGTTTCCGACGTTTCGGCAAGCATTCGCCTGCCGTCTTCAGGGTGTAGGTCCTGAGAAGGACCGGTTTTTGCCAAACTTGATCTGTCTGGACTTGTACGCACCATACTTTTTCGATTATTGAATTACAGTGTTGGGATTCGAACGCGGGTTATAAGGTTGCAATTTCGAAATTCCAGTCACTCTAACCACTAGTCTACCGGAGCAGGTAATTATTATACTATTCAAGTTATATATGAAGTATTATTTCCTGGTAGAGGTCACCTTGACCCCGATCAGATGCGCAGTTGATATGCGCAGTAGGTTAAGTTCGGTCAGGTTAGGTTAGGTTAGGTTAGGTTGGGTTAGTGTTAATTGCCACCCTGAGCCGAGTTCATCCTTCTCAATTCAGATCTTATAATTGGTGCCCAGACATCCTTTATTTCCACAGAGGGTGTACTAATTGGGTTGGGAGTTATGGCCATATATAACTTGAATAGTATAATAATTACCTGCTCCGGTAGACTAGTGGTTAGAGTGACTGGAATTTCGAAATTGCAACCTTATAACCCGCGTTCGAATCCCAACACTGTAATTCAATAATCGAAAAAGTATGGTGCGTACAAGTCCAGACAGATCAAGTTTGGCAAAAACCGGTCCTTCTCAGGACCTACACCCTGAAGACGGCAGGCGAATGCTTGCCGAATCGTCGGAAACAACAAACCGCATAGATAATGGAAACAGCCCAAATAATGTTCCAACAAATATACCATTATCAAGAATATCTCGATCACAATTAGAAATTCGGTATGGGCCCGAATTATATCAAGAGGTCAGAAACTATGAGAGAACCTCGATCAAACTTGCCAAAGAAACGAACCATCTGACGTTTCTACACCTTGCCAGAGATCGTAACCTGATTCCCAAAGGCCTCAGAGTCAAACTCCCAATAAGCGGCAGGAGGGCTGACAGGATTTCCAATAGGGCGAGCCTAGCACTGATAAGAGAAAGACTCAACCAACATCGGTTCAACAAAGCCACATTGACACAACAATGCACGAACATCAGGAACAAAATACAGGAAATAACTAGTGCAACGGACTATGAATCCATCATAGAAGCTGTCAGAAGAAGCTACGAGAGAAGCAACGAACAACAAAAATCAATACAGAGGAAGAAAATGGAAAAACTAATGAGAAACTCGCAGACATATACACCAAATGATCACACCAAAACTGTGATTAACCTCTCGAGCAAGACTCTTAGTGAGGACCAAACCTTCCTGCTCAACAAGGGTATGAAATTCTCTGTAGCACCAAAGACCATTCCTAAGATGGAGATATTGTTGGCAGCAGAGGAAACAGCGCTAAGGATGAGGGAACCTGAAAAAACAGAGGAATATCGTTGGAGAATAAGAACAATACTGGATTCCACAACAAAGAGAACAGAATACAACATCAACAGAGCGGAACAGAGAGCTTTGAAAGAACTCCAAACAGATCATTCCATAAAGGTACTCCCAGCAGACAAAGGGAATGCGACGGTTATTCTGGATGTGGAGACATATAATGATAAAATCCAAGAGGTTCTAGAAGCAGGAGAATACAAGAAATTGAAGAAAGACCCTACTACCTCAGTAGAGAACAAGGTCTACAAAGTCCTGCATAAGTACAAAGATCAGTTCCCTGACAGCCTCACAAGAACAAAACTGACACCACACTTCAGCAAACCTCCACATCTGTATGGTCTTCCAAAAATACACAAAGACAATATCCCGTTAAGACCAATCGTCAGTTCACGTAATTCCCCATGTCATCCCTTGGCCAAATACCTCCTGAAGATAGTGTCTCCACTCAGAGGACACACAACATCAATGGTCAAAAACACAGATCACTTCATAGAGACCATGCGCCAACAGCATATATCCGATACGGACATCATGGTCAGCTTCGACATCAAGAGTCTGTTCACTAATGTTCCTACCAACCAAACCCTCGAAATTGTGAGGAAAAAACTCGAGGAGGACACTGAATTGGCTGAGAGAACCACTCTGAGTATAAACGCTCGGAACATGTATCAACTCCACTTACTTCCAAGTAGACAACAACTTCTACCAACAAGAATTCGGTATGGCGATGGGTTCTCCACTTTCTCCACCTCTGGCTGATGCATACATGGAAGATTTCGAGCATTGGAACAATATGTGTTCAAACCGAAACTATGGCTCAGATATGTAGACGACACATTTGTCATATGGCAACATGGGAGAGAAAACCTAGACAAATTCCTAGAACACCTGAACAGCGTAGAGGAATCAATCAAATTCACGATGGAAATCGAGGAAAATAACCAACTACCATTCCTCGATGTACTGATTCATAAGCAGAATGGAAATCCCAGGACCACAGTCTACAGGAAGCCAACGAACACAGGCCAATATCTCCACTACGAGTCTAACCATAACCTCAGCACCAAATTAGGAGTAGCCAGATGCCTATACGACAGAGCAACCAGGATATGCTCTAATCCAGAAGATCGTAATGAGGAATTCAACAACATCACAGAAACCCTCAAGAAAAATGGCTACCCTAGGAAGATCCTCGAGGTTGCCAGAGTACCAGGAGAAACAAGAACAGAGCCTCAACAAACAGACAATGCATGATGCTACCGACACGATAACCTCTGTCATACCATATGTGAAGGGGCTATCCGAGAAGATAAGAAGGATTGGCAACAGATAAAATGTGAGAACAGCATTCAAGACCAGAAATACGGTCAGGAGTAAACTCACGAAGGTGAAACCTGATAACAAAAATCAAACAACCAAAAATTGCGTATACGAAATTCCGTGTGAATGCGGCAGGTCCTACATTGGAGAGACTAAACGCCCCCTTGAGGTTAGAATCAAAGAGCACCAAAAACTAGCTCGACTGGGAGAAACCGAAAAATCTAAGCTAGCCCAACATGCTTGGAACGAGGACCACAAGATCAGATGGGATGAAGCTTCCATAATATCAAAGGAAGAAGGATGGAGAAGGAGGAAATTGAAAGAAGCAGCCTTCATGGCCATAACTCCCAACCCAATTAGTACACCCTCTGTGGAAATAAAGGATGTCTGGGCACCAATTATAAGATCTGAATTGAGAAGGATGAACTCGGCTCAGGGTGGCAATTAACACTAACCCAACCTAACCTAACCTAACCTAACCTGACCGAACTTAACCTACTGCGCATATCAACTGCGCATCTGATCGGGTCAAGGTGACCTCTACCAGGAAATAATACTTCATATATAACTTGAATAGTATAATAATTACCTGCTCCGGTAGACTAGTGGTTAGAGTGACTGGAATTTCGAAATTGCAACCTTATAACCCGCGTTCGAATCCCAACACTGTAATTCAATAATCGAAAAAGTATGGTGCTTACAAGTCCAGACAGATCAAGTTTGGCAAAAACCGGTCCTTCTCAGGACCTACACCCTGAAGACGGCAGGCGAATGCTTGCCGAAACGTCGGAAACAACAAACCGCATAGATAATGGAAACAGCCCAAATAATGTTCCAACATAATCCTTGATGTTTCAATTCATCATTTTTGATTCTTATAGTACAGCAATGTTGCCAAGTGAACGTCTAAATAGGCAAAAATCAAAACGAACAGTAGAGGAATTGATTCGTAATATTTGTGAGTCTGCTTGTTTTCAGGCCCCCTGCTGTCAGTTCCATACTCTACATTCTTTTTCGAATTGGTGCAGGTAATTAGAGCCTGTACAGTCTTAGATGACGTTCATGCAATGATCCAACAACTTTTCTTGGTCAGAGGCCTACAGGAGAAACCAATAACTGAGCCATTGGTGAAATGAAGTTACTACAATGCGCAAATGAGACAGGAAAATATTCCTGGATGTTTTAAACATTCGAACAAGAAAGCTAAACGAAAAGGAAATGTAGGTACATCGTAATTTTCATCACGATACTTTATCTGGATGAATCACCTTCCACAACCTGAAAAAAATCAACAAATATATATATCCAAACACTAGGTTCCCAACAAAGTTCTTACTGTTTGTCAATAGATGGTTCCAGCAGTAGGTACTGGTAGATTTTGACATATCCAAAACTTCATGCTCCAAGCTTAGACATATGGTGAACGAACTGTTTTAACGCATAAGTGGATTTGTTTTGGCGTCATATACTTTTGTGCCGAATAATCGTCATTTGCGGAATATGTGGACTTTCTTCTTTCATTAAAGAAACGGCGGCGGAAGCGCATAAAAAACTCCAAAGAGGTTTACGGAGATTATGCTCCTAGTGATTGGTTCCGTCGATTCCAAGACGGTGGTTTCGATGTTGACGACCGTCAGCTAGAAGAAAGTTCAAAAACCTTCGAAGACGCTGAATTGGAAGAATTTGTCGTCGAGCATACGTTCACAAGAAGAGCTTTCTTCAACATTAAGAGTTACCTGCCAAGCGCTTTCCAAGCGACTCCTTGCGTTGGGATTGTTTTAGAAAAGGGAACTTGGGTTCCTTAAGAATTGAAGCCAAGGGATTTTGCACGTCGTTTTTTTGCCTGTGAACAAGTTACGAGAGAAGAAAAATGAATCTTTTACAGCAACCCAAAGAAAAAAAGTCAGAGGAAATGCCCGTTCATGCTTCTTGATTGTCGCCTAGACCGAATAATCATGCTGCGAAGGTTATGCATTGTATTTGGTGGGACCAGGTTCCTACCCCAGATATTTAGCCGTCATATTAGTAACTATTCTGGTCGATGACAGTCTGGCTCTTCAGCGGTTCCATCATATGCAGACATCAGAAAATGTCTTGATTCGTGGATAGCCTCAAAAAAGGAACACTTTTACCGTAACAGCATTCGAGCTCCACCAGAAAGATGGGAAAAATTTTTAGCTAACAATGGGTACTTCGAAATATTCATTTGTAACCATTTTTTCCCAAGAAAGTCGCTCTATACATGTGTAGAGGAAAAACTGATAGTTTACACAAGAAAGTTTCTGCGTTCAAAATAAACTCAATTTAGTCATCGAAAAATTTTTGATGAAAAATTTGCCATGAAGCCATTGAATGAGATCACAGCAAAATTATAATAATATATGTCCATATAAAAACACTAAACTCAGTTAAGGTCTGGAAGTGTCTCGTTTCTCAAAGTTAGTAACATCAACGATAACTACAAAGTGTAGAAAGATTTATTCAAATTTCTATAAGATTCTCGAATTATCGGTGAATGCCAGAAAAGGAGCAAAAAATATATACTTGATATTGATTTGAAGGCTTCGTTCTCTCCACTATCGTATGGATAGTGAAAGTTTCGAGCAAGATCACATCTCCAAAACAGAATTTTCACCTTCGTGACACCGACCAGTTGGAAATATCTAGTCGCAATCTTATTAAGGAGATGCTAGCATCCGTTCGATAGCTCTAACAACATAGACAATAATCACGTCGTTAATATAAATTTGACTTTCAACAATCCTAGAAATAGACGGTGCATCATACTGTATATGTGATATCTCAATAAGGAAGATATGATTTCGGAGCATTCAGAAATTCTATCAGAAATAATTGTCAACACGATAAGCGGAGCAGATTCTGAGATTTGACAGTAAATAGGATTTTCTAACTTTTTCTGCAAATGGAGCCGTTTTCAAATCATATATCAAAAAATTAATGAGAATACTATATACATCATTCACTTTTATATAGTATTCCGGTTGGCCAAGATTTAGGTTTATCGATTTTTTTTTTACTTGAAACTGACGCAGGTTGGCACTCGTGAAATATCGGCAATGTCAAAATAATTCTCAGAGACGGTGCTAATGCTAATTTCTACTCTCAATAATAGATAGATTTCATAGAGAATTTATCCAGATATCTTGTAATTATAACCAAAGATAACAGACTGAAGCTAAGCTGCATATCCCAGTTCAGAAATATGTTCTTTCCAATTCAATGTATCATTCACATAGATTCCCAAGAACTTCGTGAATGGAGTTAGTTCTCTTGAGGTTAAACTGTGACACAGATTTCGTTAAAGTTTAACTGTGACACAGGTTTCGTCAAAGTTTAACTGTGACACAGGTTTCGTAGTATTACAACATTTTTTTTTCACACTGAAGTATTTCAATTTGTGCCAAAAGGTATTCAATGTCTCCGGTAGGCTTATTTCTCCAGAATTTTGAAAAGTGGGGAATGCCATAGGCCCGTCTGTTCGTTTATGAGTGCCCTTGGCTTAGTGATTAGAGCATTGGATTAGGCCCCGGCAAGTCCGAAGTTCAATCCCGAGCTAGAAAAGAAATTTTCTAGTCTCGGTAGTTGCCAGCATTTCACTGTTGGGTCAAATATTAACAGTGCTGTGCCTAAGGTGGCGTAAGGACACAGTAACAAAGGCTACACAGAACATAACTGATGCTTCTCTGAACTCGGTACAAGTGACAAGCTTCGAAGATTGTAGTGAACAATATCAGTTTAGAAACTTTTCTATCGGGATACTCGGGTATTTTTATTCTTTTGAACTATCACAAAGTAACGTACTATTATGTCCATTATTTTTCAATAAAATTTCAACACTAGTTTCTTGATTTCCATACAAAAAAACTAGCATAACTGAATTTTCCAACCATGTTTATATACGCGAAATATTTCCAGTATTTACTGAGAAAAAAAGTTCGTCAACATTCGAAAGGTCTTTGGAATTATTGAATTCACATAATATTTTATCAAATTCATTATTTTCCCAAAATAAATGAAGATTCTGATAAATGCGTAATCACAACGACCTCTATGTAGAGAGGACAGCGTTGATTCGTTATCTGACAGGAAAATGACTAAAACCTCATATTTTCAAAATATACACGGTGAAATGTCTCAGAATGTAATGGCCAACCGGGATACTTTATAGAAGTGAATAGAATATAAATTACAGAATTTTCAAGTTTTTTCTCGAAGTTAAAAATTCTAATTTAATCTGAATTATTCTTTTTCAAAGTAGATGTTCTTCTCATTAGCACCACTTGGTCTAGTAATAGCAATACAAAGAGTTCGAAATATTCTAGACAACATGTCAATAGTTTTTCAAAGGTTCATAATTTGATTAGCGATTGCATTAGAGTTTGAGTGGTAAATTCTCAGCAAATAGGTATAGAAGACTCTCAGTTGAAGTAATTTTATTAGTACCGATCAAGGTGAATCAGTTGAAATTGTAAAAGCTCTTCCAAACTCGCAAGTGCTATTCACACCTATGATGTAGGATGAATGCAATCATGAGTCTTTAACAAAGGGTAAATAAATACATACCCGCAAGATCTTATGTAAATTTTAAACTGATGTCCAATTCTGGGTAATGTTCGAATTTTTTATTGCGTCACTGATGAAATATTCGAACCGAAACCTTGATCACAACTAATGATATGGTTCTAAAAAAATCGTTCGAAAAATACATCATGTCGGATCTCTACATAAAACCATCCATGGTCAACTGGCGCTTTGAAGAAAAAAATTTGAATGTGAATGCATGAAGATATAATGTGATCAGTGAATGATTGTCGATCATAATGATGCAATCACAATCGGAATACAGAGTATTGAATTCTTTACCTCGCATTTTTCTTTTTGATCCTTACATTTTAGAGATGCGTACATGACTATCAATACTCCATTCACTTTGATAAAGTATCCCGATTGGCCAAGATTTAGGTTTTTCACTGAAAACTGAAGCAGGTGGGTACTCGTGAAATGTCAAAAATTCTCGGAGACGTTGCCAATGCCATAATAATCCTAGTTCATTCATTTTGTCAAGTCATTTCAAGTATGAAACACAAAACGAGTCAAAAAAAAATAAACCAATGGAATATAAACCCTACAAGCTGCTTCTTATCAATGCTAATTTCTATTTACTCTTTTTCAACTCTCTAAATGAAGTTACCCAGTTCTTTTAAGGTTCAAACTGTAACACAGGTTTCGTAGTACTAATGCATTTTTATACTGGAGTATTTCATGTTGTGCAAAAGGGTATTTAAATGTCTTCTGCAGGCTTATTCCTTGGGTATTTCCATAGGCCTGTCTGTTCGTTTTTGAGTTTTTCTGTTGGATTATATACTCTTATTCTTTTTTGGAATTAACTATCACAAAGTAACGGACAATTGTGTCCTTTATTTTTCAGTAAAATTTCAACCCTCGATTCTTGAAAATAGCATAACTGAATCTTGCAACCCTGTTTATAAACGTGAAATATTTCCAGTATTAACACAGAAAAAAGTTTCTTCAACATTCGCCAGGTCTTTGGAATTATTGAATACACATAATATTTACTCAAATTCATCATTTTCCCAAAGTAAATGAACGAAATGATGAATACGTAATTACTATGACCTCTATGTACAAAGGACAACGTTGCTTAGTTATCTGACAGGAAAAGGACTATAACCTAACTTTTTCAACGTTTACACGCTGAAATGTGTCATGGCCAACCGGGATACATTATTAAACTGAATGGCGTATATCGGCCTGCCACCTGATGTTCCATTGGTGGGTGGTCATCCCAAGAGAACGATTTTCGTTTGTTCAGGTAAATGTTGGGGATGAAATGGAGGAATTCGAAATTTTAATAGAAATTACTATATGTATGTAGCACCTCAAATGAACGCTCCTTAGTTGTTCCAGAAAATTTGAAAAATTGGCATTACCTCCACTCAAAAGATGCTGTCCAACAAATTTTTTGATTGCCAAAGCCTCGTGAGTAAGACTCATCACATCTTTCGAAATGAAAATACAAATTTTCAAAAGAATCGCATTGTCCACAGAATTACAGTGGTCACTTTTGAGTAGAAATCAGTGTACTCTGAAAATGTCTACCGTAGTTGTAGGTCAAACGTTAGCTGAAATTTTCATTGGATCACGGCAAGTAAACCCGGAATACATCAGATTTGAATTTGAATCGGGCCTTGAAAGCCTTCATCAATATGTTGGATCTGATTGATCTATTTCAGTACCTGGATGGTTGACCGCTCTTATGGCTATTAATTTGAATAAACTCGCAAGGGTCCTTATATAAACTTTGGATTTTTCGAAACTGATAATTCATTTGAAGGTTAAAACCATTCTGCTCACTGAATATTCTGAAAAACGTTCAGATATTCTTCGAGACAAGAGATTATTGAAGGTACGTATGAGTTTATTATTACTTTATTTCACTCTCCCCTAAATCACTGCAAGATTCGTTTTCCTGAATAAAATTCTTGTATGCTCGTTATAGAAACTCAAAGGGATTTTGAAATTTATGGAACAAATTCATTGTTTGATTATATGGATAAGATAAGACATAAAATAAGAATTGATACCAATAAAATCTTTCCATTCTCCTCAAACTCAATGCTCTTGCAGCAATAACTTCTAACGAGATGTATATATATTTATGATTTATTTACATTTCTAATTAGCATTTAGGTACGTAAAATTTTCAATATCGAGATGGATACTCACATAAACTAATTGGCGAGAGATGAAATAGAAAGCTTTGACCTACCAGACAGACTGTTTGTCATCAAATTAACACAGGTGTCTGTCTTTCTTACTGCGAAGATTAATACAATTTTCTCCGTCCTACTTTTGATGATTTGAAAAGTCTTGATTCGTAATCTATTACCGATTATTACCAGCAATCAGAGAAAGGTTCATTGTCAAATATCAAAACCCATAGACAAAGTTTTCGAGTCATATGAAAAAATCCATCACAAGTCTAAAGTACAGGCAAAAGTGATTTTCCGAGACATATGCTTTTTGTTTATCTTGATTACTCCTAGGTCTCCTGAGGAGACCCCTCTGAAACTACAAGCTTCGAAGCTTGTAACTTTTATCAGGACATCTGTATGGGGCAACAGATTCTTCACTAGTGATTACGACATTGAAACTCCATTCACTTTCAGGAAGTATGTATCCCGGTTGGCCATGAAATTCTGACACATTTCATCGCGTATATTTTGAAAATGTTAGGTTATAGTCATAACCCTGTAAGATGAATGAGCAACAATGTTCCGTCTACATATAAGTCGTAGTAATTACGTATTTATCAAAATGTTTATTTATTTTAGGAAAATAATGAATTTGAAACAATATCAAGTGCATTCAATAATTCCAAAATTATGGACAGAAAAGTCCTTTCCTTAGTGATATTTCATTCGAAAAGAGAATAAGATTATTCCAATAACCCGACAGAGAAACTTCTAAACAATCTAAACGAACAGACGTACCACTCTCACATTCACCTGAATGCCTTTTTTCACGACTTGAACTACTCCAGTATGAAAATGTAGAAACCTGTGTCATGATAAAACCTTGAAAGAACTAACTCCATTTACAAAGTTGTAAAAGAGTAAATTGAAAGTAGTCTCTCAGAATTATTCGACTTTCAACCTCCGTCAGTTTTAACTGAGAAAACTTGATAAAACTAAATCATGACCAACAGGGAAATTTCAGAAAAAGGAATGGAGTATACATATACAGTTCGAATAGCATACTGATTCATAAAACGCAAACGACTCGATAAGAAAATAATGAAATACTAAGAGTTTGGTGACTGTCACAACATACTACGAACTAAGCCTAAGAAAACATGTAGGTAGCTCGGTAAAAGATTTCTTTCTCATTTCTTGAGTGTACATGGAATTTTTTCAGTTTGTTATATGAAAATGTTTGAAAATGTCGGCTTATGTACAAATCGGCAATCACCATGGTCACACAAATAACCGATTTAGTTTGGACTTAGTTTGCTGTAGTTATTAGCACTGATGATATCTACTGCATTGATATGCATGGTTATTGTTCATTTCCGATTTTAGAATCAAGGATAACCTTGCATGAATTCAAAAGTTAATACATAATCATTCGATTTTTTTTGGATCAGATATTTACACCCAAGATTCAGAAAGAAGAGGGAGATAGGTATTGTGCTTGTCTATGAGCAATTGACCTTGGTTTGATGATAACATTATATGGATCAGAAAAGATTTATTCTCGGATTTATTCCAATATAGTGTTTTTCTTCAATGTCCATATTTGGTTACTAATATTTGGTAACACATAATATAGATGCATAGAAATACCTGGTGTTGGCACTGATTAGATTTTGTTTAAGACTTTCTTGTCGATCGAAAACGTGATATTTTGTACAGCTTTTCATTTCTCCCGAAAGGGGTCGCGTTTTTTGCGGTTGCCGCAGTAGCGCCACGACCGATAAATATTGCGGATTTATTCCGGAACTAGTCCAAAATCTGAAATCTAGGATGCCGTTTTGATCTACAAATTTTGGTCACGATTTTTAGTAGGGAGTCGTTACACCAGGTGTTCTATGCATCTATCACATAATACATCTTGATTGACAAATGTCAATCAATATTACAAAATTGACATATTAAACATACAACGGAACCACAGAACTTATAGAAACATGGAATGCTATTGCAGAACAGAAAGTGGGTGAACATCTCAGGTTGGTGGAACAGCAAGTTTTTCAAGTTTCCGTGGTTATGAACTGTCACAGAACAGAAACACAGAAACATTTTTACCGAAATGCGAATCCGATTCGATTTCGACGATTAGTTTTATTCGTGAGTTGTCAACTTTCATCTTCTCCTTCCATTTTTTGAATGTTTATCAATTGCTGTTTGTTTCACAAATATATTCGTGGAAATGATCGAAGCCAAAATTGACCATTAATTGTGAGTAGTTGACATTTTATTTCTGTGCTTCTGTTCTGTGTGACAACTTTTATCCATGAAAACATGAAAATCTCGCGGTTCCACCAACTTGAGATGTTTACCCATTATTTTGAGCTGAACACCAATTTTAAAATCATTCCATTGTAAAGTGAGTTCTATAAATGAACCCATAAGATGAACAAGACTTAAATTTGTTATTATACCAAGGAACTTGTCATATACCCATGTCCTACGGGTATCAATAACTGATCATCTTAGGTTCCTGGGGAAATGAATAATGAATAACCCCCTTTATTTTTGTTTTTCTTAACAGCATTTCAGATGGCCTTGCAGGTGATTTTCCGTGAAAGAAATATTTTAAAGCATCTTTTTTTTTGCAATCTAGAAACAATTAAGCTTAATCTAGCCTCCTTTGAATGAGAACAGGGTTAAGACTAGATGTAGATTAATTGAATGAAAATTGTTATGATGTTTAGTAGAATTCCAATGTGAACAGTATCGTAGAAAGCTGAGGTGAATGAGAAACATAAAATTTTAAAATAATGAAATTAAAAAAATGAATACACTGGTAATTCCTAGAAATAGATATATCGACGTTTTCCTCTGTTGGCCATGTTCTTGGAACAGTCTTCATTGCTTCAAAATAATAACATTGCATTTCATATAATGATATTTTCACCGAAGAATTCCATTATCGATTTAGAATTCTCGGAAACATAAGCAATGATTTCGAGAAGATCTCTTTGTGCAAGCGATGCTAGATAATTAAAAACATTAGCAGTTCCCGAGAATAGAAACGAAATCATCGAAGAATCCCTGTTCACAAAACCCTACCGACAAGTAATTGGCCTTTTCAAAGCGGCAAAGTTCAGCGGTACAGAACGAGATGTAACAGCCCAACAGGCAAAGCATGTAGCGGAAAGTTTCAACATTACAATTATTTTCACTTTTATGGTCTAATCGTCCATATTTTAAGCCGAAACTAATGGGATGCTCTTCGAAGAAAGAAGTGAATTTGGTCTGGCAATTATGAAAGGTTTCCTTCAGAATGCTTCTTTTACAGGTAGGTATCGGGTGTTTTTTCAGAGTGATAGAACTGTAAGTTGAAATAAAACACATTCAAATTAAGATTGCAGCCAAATTTTATGACATTCAAGTTTTGAAAATAATTTCCGGTATATATCCACCACGGCTAGCTCTGAGGAACCGCATTCGACCAGATCAATATTTGACCACTTTTTCGAGTCATTCATGACTTATTTCAGCGATAGCACGAGTTATGTGGGCTTCCAAAGCGTTTATTATTTCTGGTTTATCAGCATAATCCAATGACTTGACATAACCCCAAAGAAAATAATCCATTGAAGTTATGTCGCATGATCTTGGAGGCCAATTAATTAGACCATTTTTCGAAAGAATCTTATCACCAAATCTTTCTTTCAATAAATCAATTGTTACGTTAGTAGTATGAGATGTAGCACCATCTTGTTGAAACCAAAACACTTCTGGGTCGGTACCATTCAAATTTTGAAACATACCTATAATCATTGATCATCAATCTCTAACGAGCATCATTCACTGTAACATTAGATTCAGCATCATTTTCAGGGAAATATGGATCACGATCCAGCGTGTAAAGCACACCATACAGTGCATTTTTCAAGATACAATGGAACCTGCAGAACTTCTTGAGGATTGTTTTCACTCCATTAACGGCAATTTTGCTTGCTCACATAGCCGTTCAACCAGATATGAGCTTCATTACTAAAAACAATTTTTCGATAAAAAAGTGAATCAATTTCCAGCTGTTCTAGGGCCTAATCAGCGAACAAACGATGCTTATTAATTATTATGGTTAAGTGGCTTTATTTCTTGAACTAGTTGGATCTTATATGGGTGTAGACCAAGATCTTAATGCAAAATTTACCATGCACAGAGTCCAACTTGTTGTGATCATCGACGATTAGAACAATCTGGATCTTCATTAACACTGTCACTTACAGCAGCGATAATTTATTCTGTAGGTGCAGTTCTTCGTCTTATTGCATCGTGTAGAGAAAATGTTGTCCGAAATATATCGATAGTTCTACGAAGAAGTGCACTGACGGACGATTATGTGAACCATAAATTTCAAGGGCTGTGAAGTTAGCGGTCACTTTCCATCTGCCATTCTCGGATCCATCGGCCATTTCACCAGTGGCGTCGGGTATTTATGTAAATCGCGATTAAAATTATTTGGTTGACGAAAAGTTCAGGATTTTTGCCTGAAATGAGTTCTTTGATTCTCTATTGAAAATTAACCACCAAAATTTCTATATATTTCAATGAATACAAAAAGTTATAATGAATTAGTATGTGTCGGAGAAATCTGATTTCGAGTGTATTGAAGGGATATACCTACTGAAAAAATGATTAGCCTGAATGAAATTTGATGGAAATGTTTCTAGTGTGGTCTAGAATCTTATTCCGAGAGGTTTTCCATTTGCAAGACTTCTGGGGGGAGTGGACAAAACATCGCAAGTGGGTCTAAAAAATGATAAGCCTGAATGAAATTTGATAGGAATGTTGCTAGTGTGGTATAAAATCTTATTCCGAGAGGTTTTTCATTTGCAAGACTTTGGGTTTTCACCCCTATCCTCCAAAAGTCGACAAAACCTGAACGAAATTTGGTAAGATTTTTGCTAATGTGGTCTAGAATCTTATTTCGATAGGTTTTTTATTTGCAGGACTTCTGGAGGGAGTTTTCACCCCCATCCTCCAAGAGTCGACAAAACATCGCAAGGGGGTCGAAAAAATAATTAGCCTGAATGAAATTTGGTAGGAATGTTGCTTGTGTGGTCTAGAATCTTATTCCGAGGGGTTTTTCATTTGCAGGTCTGGGGAGGCTAGTTTTCACCCCTATACTCCAAGAGTCGACAAAACATCGCAAGTGGGTCTCAAAGATGATTAGCCTAAACGAAATTTGGTAGGAATGTTGCTAGTGTACTCTAAAATGATGTTTCGAAGATTTCTCAGACGCATTGAAATATGGTTTTCCATAATTTGTTGCGGAGGAATAAGTTTCTTTTTTGTGTATTTATATTCGGTAAAAACACCATTCGCAACCTAAATCAACAAATTTATCAATATGCAAATTGTGTCCGGGTATAGAAGTGCAAACTGATAGTTTATCCTGAAAAGTTTCTGCGTTTCTATGAAATAGAATAAAATTTGGCAGTAACGAAATTTTCAAAAAATATTGCAGAAACGGATAAAATCTCCGTTAAGTTAATAAAAAGATTTCATTATGTTGCTTTTTTCTGATAGAATTGCTTGATTTTCACAAAAATACGAATAGATAGTGACAAGTTTGTGTGTAAACTGCAAACGGAGTAACTTCTTGGGGTAAACTGTTTGTTTGCCCCTTTGCACAATATATTTTTTCATTGACAAATTTTGTTGATTCGAGTCATGGGAGGCGATTTTCTCAAAAATGGACCCAGAAAATATGTGTTTTGGATTTATAAATTGGATCAGAATTGCAATCTCAAATGGAGGATAGGGGTGAAAACTACCTTCCAAAGTCTTCGAAATGGAAAACCTCTCGGAATGAGATTCTAGACCACACTAGCAACATTTCTACCAAATTTCATTCAGACTAATCATTTTTTAGACCTACTTGTGATGTTTTGTCGACTCTTGGAGGATAGGGGTGAAAACTACCCTCCAAAGTCCTTCAAATGAAAAACCATTTGGAATAAGATTCTAGACCACACTAGCAACATTTCTACCAAATTTCATTCAGGCTAATCGTGTTTTAGACCCACTTGCGATGTTTTAGCGACTCTTGAAGGATAGGGGTGAAAACTACCCTCCGAAGTCCTGCAAATGAAAAACCTTTCGGAATAAGATTCTAGACCACACTAGCAACATTTCTACCAAATTTCATTCAGGCTAATCATTTTTTTGACCCACTCGCGAGGTTTTGTCGCCTCTTGGAGGATAGGGGTGAAAACTACTCTAAGAAGTCCTGCAAATGAAAATCCTCTCAGATAAATATTTTAGACCGCACTAGGAACATCCCAATCAAATTTCATTCAGGCTAATCATTTTTTAAGTATATCCCAAGTATTTCAAGATGGCGCCGCGAGTTTATGGTGGTTCGGATCCCTCCTGTAAAAAGTGTTCGAAAGACGTGAAAATTTTTATTGTTTGTGGAAACTGTCAATCCAAATATCACCCCAGTTGCGTACTGAAGATACGTGGTACTCACGTTGATTCAGAAGGTGTGATTTTTTGTTGTGGAAACAGACAAAAATGTGACTGTGAAACCAAGGACGTGGAGATAAAACAGCTAAAAATGAGGATATCTAACATGAACGAGTCACTATATGAAAGATCTATTACACACGATACAATTGATGGTGAAGCGGCGCAACTAAAGACGGAAACTGACTACAGCAATGGTTCTAGGTCGGTTGTAATTAACGAACATGAAGACTGTAAGTCCCATTATCAAGAATCAATTATCAAACAAAAGGACGTACTAATTGCTGAACTCTACGACAAAATTGAGATTCTTAAAAAGCATATAGTCCTTTTAGAAAAATATAAACCATACACTGGGAATGATTCTTCATCTTCCATACAAAAAATGAATCAATCAACACCAATAATGTCTAATATGAAGGAAGTGGATGTCAATATCCGCGATTCAGGAAAAAAAAATGAAATGGTAAATAATAAACATATTAGCGCTCCCATGAATAAAATGAAGACGTCAAATATGAATTTGTCAACTTCAAGCGAACCTGTGGCAGAGAGAGAGATGAAGAATGGTAATAACTGGAAACTGGTTAAGCACAAGAAAGGGAGGACCAATGGCACTGCCGGTAGTTCGAATGCACCCAACTCCAATGCGACAGATTCAACAACGGACAACATCACTAATGTCAAAACAAAAAGGAAAACAAACATGAACAGAAGCAACTTTTGGAAGATTACAGGAGCTTCAGACAACAATCCCGTTAAGGCTGTCAATAAAAAGACTGCTTTATTTATATCCAGAATTGCTGCAAATACAAATCTCGATGACTTTACAATGATGGTAAAACAAAACTTTCCAGAGGCCGAATGTCAGGCACTGAAGTCCAAACATCCTGATAAATACAGCTCATATAAGGTCGTCATTGATGAACGTAACTCTTTAACTGCAAAGAATAGCGATAATTGGCCCAATGGGGCGTATGTCTCGATGTTTTTTCAGAAGAATACGACGAGGGTGACAAACCTAACCTAATAAAATCCCCATTCTCTCATAAAGAGACTATAAATAACTCTATTGATTGCATGCACTTGAATATACAGGGTGTCAAAAATAAAGTAAATGATCTGGAATGCTTGATATACTCTCAGCCCTACGAGTTGGATGTAATATGTTTGACTGAGCATTGGCTTACTCAAGACGAAGCTGAGGGATTCTGTTTGGATGGATGGTACCTAGGTCACGCATATACGAGGACTAAAGCAATACGAGGTGGCACTATGATACTATTGAAAAACACTTTGAGCTGTTTTAACAACTGTCCTATTATAAAAGATATATGTTATTTTGCACAAGAGATACACTGTGAAATATCTTCTTTAAAACTGAGTCAGGGTAATATCATTATTGTATGTATCTATTCTTCTCCATCTCGAGATTTTAATGTGTTCATTTCCACCATCGAGTCACTGCTTAGTAGAATCAGTATCTGTGGCAGTAGAGTCATATTTTGCGGGGATTTTAATTTAAAATTTGAAATGTATGATGATTCTGTTCTAGATCGGGAAACAGGGATATTTGTAAATATTTTATCGTCCTATGGTTTCAAACAAAAGATTTTTCAGCCCACCAGGGAAAAAAATTGCATTGACAATATCTTTACCAACTTTGACGCCCAGAGTGAGTATGTAGAGGTTCTGGGAGCGACGTTTTCTGACCATGATGCTCAGGTATTCCGTGCAGGCTTTTCGGGGGAGTCCGGAGGTTACGTCCACAGGAAGATGAGGCCTCTTACCACCGTGGGGTTTAGTAATATGCATAGTATGTTGCAGGAACTCTCTTGGAGTTTCACTGATGATGAATTGGACATTAATAAATGTTTCAACTTGTTTCACCTGGCCATTGTGGATATATTCCGAAGGGCTTTCCAGGAGAGGACAGTGAGATTGCGGAGTACACAGGCGGATCGTGGATGGTTCTCTATTGGGCTCCGTAACATGAGAGAACAGCTGATTCTTGTGAATGCTATGTATAACTACTCTGGCACAGATGATTTACTCACACTGAAGAAAAAATTACGTTCAGAATACAAGAGAGCGATGAGGAAGGCGAAGTCTGATTATTTTGGTAAAATAATCGAAAATTCTGCTAATAAATCCAGGGCGGCTTGGCGTATAGTGAACAATCACTTAAAAAACTATGGCGTAAAATCATCTATGAGCATTGACGCAGACCATTTCAATTTTCACTTCTCCACTTTTGCCGAAGAAGCCTTGGCAAATATACCCCAGTCTGCCATTCCATTTGACCAATCATTCAAAAAGCATGTTCCACCTAATACTAACTTTTGCTTTCGGGAAGTATCTCATAATATCATAAGAGATATAGTCTCTAACATCAAGAATAGTGGATCCACTGACTACTATGGTCTATCAGTGAAAATCATAAAAAGAAATATAAGTTCAATAATTTCGCCACTAACCAAGCTTATAAATAAATGCCTGACAACCGGTAAATATCCCGATTGCCTGAAAATTTCTAAAGTTATCCCAATACATAAAAAGGGAGATAAAGAAGATGTACATAACTACCGGCCAATCTCTCTTGTACCAGTATTTTCTAAAATACTTGAGAAAGTGATATCATCACAGATTGTAGAATTTTTCGAGGTCAACAGTTTGTTTGCTGTGAATCAATTTGGTTTTCGCGGGGGTAGAACAACGGTTGAGGCTGTCATCGATTTTGTCAACTTCTCCATTGACTGCTTTGAGCAGGGGAAACACTGCCTGGCCACTTATGTCGACCTGACGAAGGCCTTTGACTGTGTCGCCCGCGACAAGCTTCTGTATAAGCTTGAGAGATACGGATTTGAACAGAATGCAATCAACCTGATTGGCTCTTTTCTGACTGACAGGTATCAGGTAGTTTTCGCTGATGGTGTACACTCTGGTATGAGACCCATCAATACCGGGGTAGCACAGGGGTCAACTCTAGGACCAGCCCTCTTTCTGATCTTTATTAATGATCTTCCAGAGTGTGTACCGGATGCTAAGACGATACTTTTTGTAGATGATACTACAATTGCAACTGAATCTTCTGATCTCGATACTTTGGTTGAGATGTCGCGGGGGGCACGGTCTCGGGTTTTTGACTGGTTTACCGCTAATGGCCTGGGCGTGAACATGAGTAAGACCCAGAATCACATATTCAGTCTCAAAACTGTGAGTGACCAATACAACTCGGCCAGCTCAGCAAGATTTCTGGGTGTCCATTTAGACTCCAAGCTCACTTGGGGGGAGCATGTGAATGTCCTGACTAAAAGGTTGAGCAGAAACGTTTTTGCCCTGAGAACTCTCTCGTTCTCTTTACCTAGAGGTACCTTAAAGATGGTATACTTTGCTCTGGTAGAGACTCATTTAAGATATGGCATTCTAGTATGGGGTAATTGTGCCCATCGGGATGGGGTTTTCGGACTGCAGAGACGTGCGGTCAGGATTCTGGGTGGGCTGGATTATCGTGACTGTTGCAAGCAGACTTTTAAAGATTTGGATATACTTACGTTCCCATCGATGTTTATATTAGAAAATCTAATATATGCCCATAAGAATAAAGTCAACTATCGGATTCAGTCCGATATTCATAATCATGACACTAGGAACAAGAACCTGATTAGGAAAGACTTTCTACGATTGAGTCGATCCCAGCGTGGTCCGGAGTTCTGTTCCGTGTCTCTGTACAATAGACTTCCTGGTGGGTTGAAGAACTTACCGATGAAACAGTTCAAATATAGGCTTAGGAAAACGTTATCTTCCAGAGTTTTTTATTCCATTGATGAATTTTATAGGGTGACGTTGAGTGACGCTGATTTTATGTAAATTGTCTAAATATAAATTTTTTGTATGTTGTTGATCCTGTCAACTATTTATATCATTTTAATGTGTATATTGTGAATTTTGTCATCTTATGTGACCTGTGAAGCAATGTTTGTTGCGAAAATCACCAATAAAGTCTCTCTCTCTCTCTCTCTCTCTCTCTCTCTCTCTCTCTCTCTCTCTTCAATATACTCGAAATCAGATTTCTCCGACACATAATAATTCATTATAACTTTTTCTAATCATCAAAATAAATAGAAATCTTGTTGTTTAATTATCAACGGAGAATAAAAGAAGTCTTTTCAGGCGAAAATTCCGAATTTTCGCCGTCCAAATAATTTTAATCGCGATTTACATAAATACCCGACTCCACTGGTGAACTGGCCGATGAATCCGAGAATGGCCGATAAAAAGTGGCCGCCAAGTTCACACTGATTAAATTTCACGAAGTTCTCTATAAGTTTGGCGAATAGAACACTGATTTTGAAAATAAATTTCAATAATTTGTAAACCTTGTTGCGTCGTGAGTATTTTCATAATAATTTGTCAATGCTTACTAAACAGGAATGTCGAAACAACATGGCTTCTACCTTCTGTCAAATCAGAGTTATCCCTATCGAAAATTCTATCACTCTTAAAAAAACACCCGATACTTAACGCATTCAGAAACCAAATAGAGAAAGATGTCCAATTTATTCGCATACCTCTGACATTATTATTGTTACTATGGCGCCTTCTAGTAGATCCGAAGTTACTTGGAGGAGTTATAATATCGTTCACACAGATATTTCTCCAATCTATTGTCGGTTTCAAAGAAATATTTGTGTGAAAGTTTTTATGAATTCTTCAAGTAACTTTTATCAACTAGGGATACAGTTATGGTTAATCAGTCGATAAAATCTATGGTAGTGATGCATAGACTCCAATTTGTGCACCATCTTACCCTTCGATTGAATTCCCCATGCGATGAGATTGCGAATATTGAATTCATGCTCTTTTTCCTTTATTACCTGATAACACATCAATGAAAAGCGTATTCGCTGTTAGCGCAGCATTAAATAATTGAAGGTGCTCATTACATTACATTATATTTTCACTCTTATACCCCATAATGTAGGAATTTATATCGAGCAGACGAATAATAGATCTTCGGATTTGTATAATTCAAACTAATGGCAACAATTACGCCTATGAGGATCAGCGAAGTCCCGACTTTTCCGCAGTAATGGACTGGGATTCTCAGCGGAATTAAAAGCCCGATACAGAAGATCATTATAATCTTTATGCATTGGGAATCCTTGCAAACTTGTAGCGTACATCCTGAATCAATGAACGCAGCCATTAATAACGCAATAATCCCTTGTCAGTTGCACAATTGCAGCCTGTAATTGAAAATATTCAGTCATCGAACTGGAAAAGGTGAGGCTCTTGACTTCGTAGAGGTTATGTGGAGATAGGAGGTCGCACAATTTCAAGGAGATCCCCTGAATCCTGAATTACCTGAAGTTTTGAAGGGGATACTTTGACCATAGCAATTCATATGTTGCCAGTTATGGTCTACTGAACAGGTTATTTGTTAAGTGTCATGAATGAAGGATTTTCCCAGGAACCCATATCTTAGATTACTCAATAAACAGGGGATTTTTCTCCACTCAGAGGATATAATCGGGTTTCGAGATATTCAGCCTGATTTTTCTTCCAATATTCGCCACTCAGAAAATTTAAAATCAATAAGGGGAGGTGCTACACGTCCGAGCTCCCTTCAAAAATTAGGCTTTTTATTTCCATGATATCTCAGTTCGTATGCGGCGAAAAAAAAAATAAATTGAAGCTCAATAATTTCTCTAGAATCTGTATCACTCGCTTTTCCGTTTTGCTTTGTATATTAGGAAAAACTGGATGAAAATATGACCAATTCTCAGTTCCTACTTTATTATTTATTTGAAAATTCAGGGGGCAATAAACATAAAACTGATTGATACACATTCTGCAAAATATGATTTCGCATGTATACTGAAAATTTCATATTTTTATCCCGACAATTGACGGAGATATCATGGAAATAAAATCATTTTTTCAGATGTTTACGAGATTACAGCTCACCTGCGAGTAAAACGCATTCTAGAGAAATGATTAAGCTTCAATTGAAAAAAGATATTGTCGGTCTACGCCGCAAACGAACAGAGATATCGTGGAAATTAAAAGTCCAATTTTTGAAGGGAGTTCGCGTCTCATTCTTGGCCAAATTATTATATAAAATTTCAATTTCAAACGGTATAAGGGAAGTTCGTAAAAAATGACATATGGTTTTATTTCAGAGGCATAACTTTTTATAAGTGAATCACAGTTGTGTGATACTATACAATCTACACCAATGATCTTTGGTCATTTATTTATTAAATCTTATCAACAGTTCTGAAATAAAAATAACAAGAAAAAAATATTCTTAGATAAATTGAGATATGCGCAAATTCATACAGGCAATGAGGCAAATGGCGACAGTGGTGTTGCAACTATATTTACAAAACTACTGACAAAGTTCACTCACAAAAGTTCGAGAGATACTTTTGTGAGTGAAGGATTCATTAACGTCATATTTTTGTTCCATCACTGTAGCATTCTGAAGCAATTCGTGATTTGTGATCAGTAGCGGCTTGTCCCATAATGCAGGTGAGGCAGTGCCACACCAATCGTCGCAAATTACACCTATAAATATTATATTTAATTATTTTTTCATTCGATCATTTAAATTTTTTTGTATTCTGCATCCATACTCATTTACATATATCGTAATTTTCCTTCATAATATAACAATAAAATGCGTCCCCTGTTCTACGTTTTCATATCTCACGATTTCTGTGTATCCATCTCACCTCCTTACCTCCCAGTAAACGGCAGAGGCTGGACTACCTTGTCTAGCGCGTTATTCTACATCATAGGGAACGGACGGCAGGCGAGAAGATCGCACGCCTAGACCCCACATGTTACGTTGAGTCTGAGGCTAGCCTCCCGATTCTAGATACTCCCTCGCGAGGGACAATTTGCAATTATTCTGCACAATTCAGATTAATCCGAAACTCAGGTCGGTTTTCCAATTAGGTTGGCTTCATAAGAAGGGTTTTAACTGTTTTTCGTGTAGGTTTGTCTCAGTGTTTGTATGATATCTTTCGAAATTTCTTTTACTTTTGTTTCTAAACTTTCTAAATTCCATCAAAAGAAGACCTTTAAGAATATCGGCAATGGGAAGAACACCACCAACACTGGTTTTTATCAAAATGGCGGTTCAACGGAGACCGCTCTGTATCAGCTGACTGAAGTCATCCAGAGAACTCTGAATAACAAAGAAATCGCCATGTGTGCCTTCCTGGATGTATCTGGGGCCTTTGACAACACAACACATGTGTCTGTCAGAGATGCACTTGAGAGGCGAGGAGTGAATAATACCATCTTAAGATGGATGTATGAGGTGTTAACGACGAGGATAGCTAAGACATCGATGGGCGAGGAATCCGTCTTCGTCAAAGCTACTCGTGGAACACCTCAGGGTGGGATGCTATCCCCCCTCCTATGGAGCCTGGTAGTGGATGAACTTCTACACAGGCTAACGGAGCTTGGCTTTGAATGTGTAGGCTATGCTGACGACATAGTCCTAATAATTAGAGGTAAATTCGAAGGCACTCTCTGCGACCTATTGCAGAAGGGCCTTAGAATTATTGAGCAGTGGTGCTTGTTAGTGGGGCTGAACATCAACCCAACCAAGACCACATTGATTCCGTTCACTCGGAAGAGGAAACTTCCAGCCATGAAAACGAAATACTGCGATGGATGTACGTCATGATTGTAAGACCTATAGTCATATATGGGGCAGTAGCCTGATTTGCAAAGACAAGTCAGGCAACCACGAGGAAAATGCTCGACAAAGTACAAAGGCTTGCCTGTGTGTGCATCACGGGAGCTATGAGAACGTGCCCCACCAAGGCGCTTGAGATCATCACAGACCTCACACCTCTACACCTAGTGATTGATAGGGTAGCCCATGAGGCCATCCTCAGAGTATCTAAAGAAGGAGCAGGCAATGAGAGAGTCAGGTTTCAGAGAGCTTGGTCCTCTCTGAATGACTACACCTCATCTGCAAACCTTCCTAGCGATGTAATGATCAAGAAAGTAAGCACTGAGAAGAACTTCAGTACAATGCTAAGTAAAAGAGAAGATTGGGAAAGGGAATACACCAACTACAATCTCAAAGAAAATACAATGAAATGGTATACTGATGGTTCTAAAACCGCTACAGGAGCTGGCGCTGGGATTTATGGGACAAGTACCAAGTGTCCACTATCGCTAGGCTCCTGTACAAGCGTCCTTCAAACGGAAATACTTGCAATCGGAAGATGTCTAGATATACATCTAGAAAGAAACTATCAGAAGTGCGATATAGCTATTCATACAGATAGTCAAGCTGCTATTAAAGCACTGAGCTCCTACGTCATTGACTCAAAGCTGATTTGGGAGTGCCGAAACAAACTCAATGAGGTAGGCAAGAAGAATAAGGTCTTTTTAATCTGGGTTCCCGGTCATTCGGGAATCGTAGGAAACGAAGAGGCCAATAAACTGGCCAGAAAGGGCGCACAGACGCCACTCACTGGCCCAGAACCCTTCTGTGGTATAGGAAAATGCACCTATAAGAAGGAATTTATGCTGAAGGAGAAAACCGAAAGAGAAAAACTCTGGCGGAATCTCCCAGGAATGGATCACTCCAAAAAGTTCCTCCGGAACTTTGAAACTGCTAGATCCAAAAAATATCTGGATCTCAGTAAAAACCAACTTCACCTACTCACTGGCTTTCTCACAGGACATTGTCGCCTAAAGAAGCATCTGTTGAGAATGGGTTTATCGGACACTGATGAGTGTAGATTCTGTGGGGAGGAGGAAGAAACTCCTTTTCACCTGGTTACGGAATGCTATGCCATTGTAAGCCAAAGGAAAGATAGCTTTGGACAAGAAACTTGTAGAAGTGGGGAGTTATCCTCCTTGAAGCCGTCCCAGATACTGGATTTCATCAAATCTCTGGAACTGGAGGGCGAGCTGTAGGAGGCGCGATGATGGCAGCTCAGTCAGGGGGCACAATAGACCTTAAGGTCGCAGTGGACTGTAACCCCTTTTCACTATAACTATATATAACTATCAAAATGGCGCAAAGTACTTATTTCGGACGAGTAACGATTGCGTTTACAAAGTGATATAGTCCACGAGGTTTGAAGAGATCCAGGCAGACTGGAGAGACTTACTTCCGCGCAAGAAGCTGTACTTTTTCAAGGCGAATCAATAATTTGCTTATCATCATTAAACGAACAATGACTGGTGCCATCTTTGTAGGAAACATCATTGAACCAATCATTGTTCCTCTGCGCAACGAATTTGGGAATAATTTAATTTATCAGAAAGATATCGCCCCACCACAACGCACACAAAGGGTTCAAAACATTCTCCAAGAGAACAATATCCAGAGAATGAACCAGCAAACTCACCGGACATGAATCCAATTGAGCACGTATGGGATTACTCATGGAGAGCATTATACAATCGCCAAAAATTCCCCTGAATTTTCAGGAACTGAGTTTAGCTTTTCAGGAAAAATGCCTGAAAATTTCATAGATGATTTCAGTCGTGAGTTGCCTAGGAGTATTGAGGAGGCAGTTGATTGAAAGGAGATACGGACCATTGGATTTATATTTAGTTTGAATGATGAATAATGAATAATCGATCAATTCAGATGTTTTCTCCTTTTTCCTATTTTGTCTCATCCTACATAAAGTAAAGAGTAATAAACAAAGATTTTCTATCGAATATACGAGTATTGCAGTTGAAATAGAGGAAAATATTCATCTGATTTCCAGAACAAAGATTGTTCATTTCTTGAGAAATCTAAGAGGGCCAAGACTTATGACGATAAGTGTATGCAGCACCCAGTTTATTCCCACTGACGTACCGATTTTTTCAGTGAAAGAATAATATTCGATCGAAATATTCATAGTGGTCGAAAAATAAATGGTTGTTTCGAAATTGTGGACCATTTCAGTTGGGGATAATTAGAACAATTCCACAAATACTATTTATTAATTGCATGCTACTATGAAAACAGTTGATGACTCATTGCTCTCTCTCTACATTTTCCCACTCAATCACCTGAATGAGAGCCCTCAAATAAAATACTCTAAATCATAGCCGACAGTTTTACAGAGGGGATAACGGTAAGAAGATAGGTATCCGTATAATTACAATAAATACTATTGCCACTGCTCAATCGATCATTAACAGATGTAGGTCACTTTTTTCTGAATCAACGAGGCTAATACGTACTACTGGAATACATTGTTGATTATTACGTCTGTCTTCAGATATAAATAGAAGAATTTGTAACGTTCTGAATTGTGACATATACGGGTTTCCATTCCGTTTAATGATGACATCTCGCTTTAATGCTCTTTTCTTATGAGCCACATTGTCAAATTGGCACGCGGAGAAAAAAAAACTTATATTGAAATGATTAATTGGGTTACAAAGTTGATACCAGTTTTGGGAATATTGTATGGAATATCTTGAGTTCTGTCTGTCAGGTCTACTAAAAATATGAATTGGTTTTGGCCAGCACTATATTCTATGCATTTGTATGTAGGACGAGTCCCTCTAAAAAACAAAAATGACTGCTCCGAGCGATTTTTCGAAATCTGGATGTTTCTACTGCAAATGACTTTTCTTCAATGTGATATCCTATATTTATAACGGACATTCAACATAATTCGTTATTCAGAGTGCTGTAGAGAAATTCATGTTCATTTTTTGTGACTAAAAGTAGTGCTCAGCTGGTACCCTATGGGCTATGTTATCAGATTTGAAGTATGTTAAGTTTTCATACTTCCAATCTAAGAATCTTTATCGCATGAGCTAAGCTCGTTTTTTTTTCACAGAAAATCAAATCTTTTTTCTCCACAGCACAATAGAACACGAATTTTAATAAACGCACACTGCACGATCAGTTTACGAGTTCAACAATGGCTGCAACAACAAAAAATTACCTGATGATCTATAACAGTTCCCGAATCTTGATAACAAATTCTCACTGCTGTTGGTTATGAAACATTTTGCATGTTTAAAATGTTGACAATACGATATTTTGTCACAATATCACAAAGTTTTGTTCGATTATTGGGCAATTGAAATGCAATAGTTCTTTCTCCGCAATGCATTTCTTCTTCGATTTTTCTTGAGCGCAGTTTGAGAACATTAAAAATGTGTTCATAAGAAAACGTCTTCCATTTAAATGTTTCAACAAATTTTATTTATTTATTTTTCATATATGTATATACAGGGTGTATTTCAAGCTGAGACTTTTCTTTTGACAGGTGATAGAACTAATCAAAATGAGTCATTTCACCGAAAATTTCTTATATCAAATGTTCGATTTAGAAAATTTTTAGAAAAATTTTGGGCATCAATACTTTGATACTACTCTAGCCTGCATCTCTCTGTTCATCATATATCTACATCTCTGCACCAAGTTTATGAACATCCGCGAAGTTGGGTGATCTTGTTCTGTACAACCTGTACGCTGAACTGGCATTTTGTTTTGATTCACCATAAATTAAAAGCATATCAACAAGTTCATCATTTGAATAAAAGTGCGGAATTTTCGAAACAATTAAAGAAACAAAACACTGGTACAATCTATATCGGACCCTCGCCGTAACACGATCAAAGATTAGTGATCACAATCGATGTTCTTAGTCAAGTTCGGACTGAGTAATTTTCAGATTCACGTAGAAACTGGAAAATATTCTAGTTTCAGTTTATCGAAACAGGGGCATAATTCAAATGAAAACATTTTTAGTAAAATTACTTATTTTGATGAGTCTACCATCTGTCACCAGAAAAGCCTCACCTTCAAATACACCCTGTATATTATGGATTTTTTACAGCTGTCGCCGTTTTTCCATCCCGATTTTGCATATTTTTTTGTCGTGGTCTTCCTATCTTCCTCCGTTCTGGTTGTTCCAATCTGAAATCCTTCGGATCCATATGTGGCACTGCATTCTCTTCACATGCCCGAACCAAATGAACAGTCTTCTTTCATCCTTCCCTGCTATTAATAGGTAAATGACTGCTATTGACCGACCCATATCCATTCCTACTCTTATAGTTTCGTTCCTAACTCTTTCAAACCTTGACCGTCTGCATTAAAATTCAATGAACATTTCACGTCATTTCGCCGACCAGAAATACAATATTTTCTCGCCAATTGGCAATACTCCAAGTCTGATTGTCACATGTCCAACCGTTACTGTATTCAGAAGAACTACTCTGAACAAGGGGGTAGTTCCTCTGTGTTATTTTAATTGGTTTCAGCAACATATTTTGAAATAATGTTTAGTTTGTAATAATTGGGTCTAGCTTTGGAATGAATATCATCAACACATTTCAAAGAACGAATTGAATTGATCAATCCATGAAATATGCAGAAATCAATTTAATTCAAAGTATTTCCATCAATATCGAGGAAATTACTTTAAAATGAATGTTGTCTGATGTTCATCGTTTTCAAGAATGTTTATAATATCTTTTGAGGATTTAAGTGTCACTAAGTATTGATTGATATAAATGCACCATTACTAGAGTAATATCCTTACAAAAATTCGGTTAATTCGAAATGAAAGCTCCGAAGGGATTTTCCTAAAGATTTCCAACACTCTTCTGTATTTGTCAAACGAATCTGAATTTGTAAAAATGGTATGGGAATCGACAGTTAAAAAAATGCACCAATCGAAGACTCATCCTGTACCAGCTTAAAAGATAGGTGCATCATTTGTGTGTTGAAAAAAAGCAGAAGAATAATTTAGTGAAAATTGGAATGAAATCCTTTTGTAGGTATGCAAAATGGCGAAGGAAACAGTTAGGCAGTGTGTAAACTGATTTCAACAGAATTGATACCAAAATTTGGTTCGAATATTCCAGAAATTATTGTTTTGTACTTTATATTTTCATTTAAATGATATGTAATAAGAAATTGTCCTTTCAGAATAAGTGAGAAATGCACTCTGCAATCAAATGTGTGAAAAAATTTATTCTTCTGGAAAACCTGCCATGAATCATACATGGAAATCATAAACCTACTAGGAGAGTTGACCATTTGAAATGGACATAGTTCTCATTTAGAGATTGAGAAACTGTACATAGCTGTTCCAACAAGATACTAGGAACATACAGGTTGTGTCACATTGAAAAGGAACAAAGGTCTTTTCTAGTACAAAAATCAAGATTTCAGAAAATCTATCAAACCTGTCAATTTCGTCTTCAAGGGGGGAATTGTTCTACATAAAACCATTCCAGTTGTTTTCATCGCCTTATTTACTTTGTTGTCTTACTTTTTTTCTTTCCACTGTGTGGCAACCGGAAACCCTCTAATTTGAATATGGGGGATGACTCGTGCGATAGGTTTTTGAAAAAAAAGGTCTTTTCCTCCTGAATATAACAATGATCTTCATTCAACATGTAATTTTTCATTTACCTAATATTCGGCTCTGAAAATTTATCTGGAGCATAAAATGATTACCAATGTCGATGGACAAGACGAGTAGAATGAGATAAATGTCCTGAATAGTTTAATCTGACAAATTCTGAAACTGAGCCCTGGCAGCTCGGATTTTCGAGTTTTCCGAAAGTCCATGTCCTGCATGCATGAACAATAAATTTTATGAAATATGGTTGTTGATGTTCGTGGAAATGTAAAATATTATTGCGTATTGTTGACGAATGTATCCAAATTACCCTCAACATGCTTCAGAATGAGAGGCGGAAGTTGGTGCAAAATTTATACTATGATGTGGAAGTTGGCGGGGCCTTGTTTGAGCATTTGGTAGATCAATCAATTTAGGAAACTCATCTCGTTTCACGACCCCGCAATGGGTCTTTTAAAATAGTTATCATCTTATTCTCCAGGCGAATTGAATGATATTCCATTTTCGAAGTGAAATATTTCATACCGGAATGATAAAAAAATCATATTCAAAAGGAAAATACCTTTTCCTAAACATATCGAACTACCCATATATCTCAGAAAAGATCTATGTCCCCTTTTCAATATAACACCCTGTATGTACATAGGAAGAATGCAAGTCCTCATTTTATATACTTGTAGATACTGGAGTATTATTTAAACTGTAATGTCAACTCGCTTGGTGGAAGAATGGAAATTCGAGGGTAGATCAAATTTTGAGAATGTCATGAATCCATGCGAAAGTACAGGGTCACCCAAATTGCTTGATTTTGGCTGTGTCTGGTACTTCTAGGCTAGATAGGTGAAAATGCTGATAGAAGTCCTGGGCTCGATTTTCGTGAAAACTCCATAACTGAAAAACTTTTCACGATATCTTCATTTGTTTTCAAGATATAACGAAATTTTGATATTTTGGCGATTTCGAAAATGTGCTATAACTTCTTCATTTCCTAAAATATCTAAAAACGGAAAAAATTTTCCACAGGCACTTTTTTATTAGCAATTCGACACCGTATTCAGTTATTTTTTACATCTTGTATAATACAGGGTGGAAAAAAACAACTTTCTTATTTCAAACACGAATGGTATATTTTTTTGATCCTATGTTATGCTGAAAAAAAATCAGCTCTTCGAAAATAAATAAATGTCGATATATTTTTTTCATATTTTAGACAGAAATAGCAAAAAAGTGGGATTTTCTCTTAAAGTTGAGTCTGTTATACATTATTTTATGATAGTGGGGGTCGGAAAAAAAATATCGACGTATATATTTTCGAAGAGCTGATTTTTTTGCACAACATGGGATCCAAAAAAGATACCATGGCACATTTTCGAAATCGCCATAATATCAAAATTTTGTTATTACTTGAAAACAACTGAAGATATCGTGAAACGGCTTTCAGTTTTGGAGTTTCACAACAATCGAACCCAAAACTCCTTGCAACATTTTCACCTATCTAGCCTGGAAGTACCAGAAACAGCCAAAATCAAGCAATTTGGGTGACCCTGTACACTCGATTATTGTTCTGGAATATCTGAGAAGTTTTCAGGGAACCTAGGAATGTCGCCAGAGTGCCAGAATTTGAAACCTCACATCTTTCGAAGGATGAAATTTTTTGAATTGAAGCTGAATCTGCTTTCCCTTCGGAATCTTCAAACACATAAGAGCTCACATAAGTGAATGAAATGGACGAATCAGTTTAAAATACCAAGCGGTTTACGTTTACAATCGATTAATCGAGATTTCCGAATGTTGAGCATTTAAAATCCTCTCACACCGACTACTTTCACACCTAATTCTTGTTGTTGTTGAATCAATTTCACCGGTGAACGAGAACTTCTTCTGTAATAGCGCACTTACTACAATTTCGGAAAGTGCTGCAAAATCCATTGTTCCGAGCAGTTTCTCCTAAATTTTCACATAAAAACAAACAGCGATTTATCACAACAATTATCATAATCCCTCCAGATGTTTATCATAGAATAGAGTTTCACTTTCTCTGGGAAAATATGAATAAAGAAGAGACGATCGACTAGTCTGAACGTAATCAACATAACTGGAAAACTATGAACGATTCGAACTACTATTCGTTCATCGAAATCCGTGGGGAATACTCATTAGAATACCTAATTGGATAGGCAAGATCGAAATTTCTAGTTTCCCAATATAATTTCACGTGGTTCATTTCTCAAGGATATAAAATTGTATTTTACGACTTTTGAAATATTCATCTATTTCTTCGTTATGGGTCTATATATGTCTATACGGAAATGTTTTTAACTGAACCATAACGACGAAGAACAGGTGCAAATATACTAACTGATAAAGAAACTGCAACACCCAGAAGGAACTGTTTAAATTTCAATTGTTTTTTGGTGAATCAGATAGAAAAGCATGGAGTAAATTTTAATTTGGAGAAAAAAATCGTTTTTTCCTGTAAACATTTTTTGTTACTGAAATATTGTAGTCGATTTTTGCAAATTTCATGAATTTTTCTACAAAACAGCTGCTCAAAGAGATCCGAAGTCAATGTTTAGATGTTAAAATTGCCTAGAGCACGTGTACGCGGAATTTATCGCCAGCTAAGTGAATTTGAAATAGGTCGAATTATTGGTCTATGGGAGGCGGGGTTGTCATTTCGAGAAATCGCTAATCGTATAAACATTAATCCAACCTCTGTTATAAGATGTTGTCAAGTGAGGTTTGATAATGTCCAAAATCGAAGAAGAGTAGGCACCGGACGTCGAAGGGGCACATATGTTCAAGATCGACGTCTAAGTCTTATGACCATTAGAGATCGATTTGCAACATCTCGATCTTTGGCTTGTGAGTGGTAAGGGGAACAAGGCCATCCTGTATCTGTCCGAACCGTTTACCGCCTAATAAGGTCTTTTGGACTAAAGCATTTTCGACTCCATCTCGTGTTGCCTCTGACGGTTGAGCATCGTCAGCAACGATGCAGAGAACATCAACATTGGGATGTGAAATGGCATCAGGTTGCTTTTCTGATGAATCTCGATTCTCCATGGGTGCATATGATGGCCGAAGAAAGGTTAGACGACGTCGGGAAGAAAGACGTGAACCTTAGTTTGATGTGAGCGTCATGTACACCGGACTGTAGATGGTATAGGGTGCTATTGTACATGCAAGTAGGTCCCCTATTCAAGGAAACATGACAGCGCTGCGTTGCCTTCCACAAATAGTGGAGCCATATGTTCTCCCTCACCTTAACCAACTCGAGAACCCAATATTCCAGCCTGATAATGCTCGACCTCATGTTGCCAGAGTTATTTTAAACTTTTTTGAAGCGACCAATGTGAATCTTTTGTCATGGCCGTCCAGATCCCCCGATCTTTCGCCTGTAGAGCATGTTTGGGACATCATGGGTAGAAGGCTTTGAAATTTACCCCAGCCCCCACGGACTTTGGCGGCTCTGAGACACAATGAGTACAGGTAGGTTGGAATAGAATCCCTCAAGAACAAATGGACCATCTCATAGCAGCAAGGCCAAGACGCGTTGGGGAGTGTATAGATAATCGCGGTGTACAAACAAATTATCAACAAATTTATTCAAAAAAATTGTAAACCCTTCGTTTCTTTCTCAAAATTGTAATGATTTACTCCTTGCTAGATTATCTATGTTTTCCAAAAAAAAATTAAAATTTGAACAACTCCTGGATGTTGCAGTTTCTTCGTCAGTACAATTCTGTTCTATGAGTTTAGGACTGTAGTTCTGTACTCAAACACAATATTCAATATACAGGGTCTTCCTAGATTGAAGGTAAAAATGAAGAGGGGAAATTCCTTGTATAATTTTGAAAAAATAAAGTCCCATGAACATGGTATTGGTTTTCGAGATATAGCCTGGTAGCCCAGGTTTTCCCGGATGTATGTGAACGGAATTTATGGAAACAAGTGGATTGGACGAGGTGGAGAACAGTCATGGTCCGCCAAATCCCCGGACTTAAATAGTTTATACTAGATTTTTATGACGATTTTCTGAGGATTTTGAGGAAATCGTTCAAAACTTTTTTCCTGATATCGGTAGCAGGTGCGACAAAACTACAAGAAAACATAAAGTTTGCTATGACAAAGCTAATTTTCACAATTTTCCTAACCAACAGTGCCTCACCAAGAAAAAAGTTCTAGAAGAATACAGGGGACAGTGTTCCAGAAAAATTATCACCCTGTAGATTTGCAATGGAAATACCAATGCCAAATTTCCGTTGCATATCTTGTGAAATGCAGATACTATGAGAGCCAACCTCGAGAAAACTTTGACACTCTATACCTTGAAAACGAGACATGTGGTTTTTCTTGAAATTATGCAAGGAACCTCATCTCTTAGTTTGAACCTCAAATGTAGGTACACCTTGTATTTACTATTCCGAAATATTGTACTAAAATATTATAGCAATAAGTGTTGGAGTTAAACACTCACCTGAAAACTTCGCCCTCGGATTAGTCAAGTACTCTGAAAAAGAAAAAAATATATTATTTTGAGGCATTGGAAGTTAAAACAAAACAGAAAATCGACAATTCTGATTTCGAAGCAAGAGTGGATAAAGACCCACGCGCTGATGTAACCTCCCCATCTGTTATTATCATTAAAACCCTGTTCTTCATCACGACCAAGAGCTATCATCTTGGCTTCACACTGTCTTCCAAGCATGACGATATGTGCTCGCTTGGCTGTAATAGTAGGTACATTACAAATATCCACAAATCCCGGAAAATGAATGATGGCTAGCAGCTTCCTGGAATTTCCATCATAACTGAAATAGCGTGTACCCTAACAGATGGATTTTTCAACACAGTTGATAGAAGAGGTTAACAGCTCAATTTTACAGGAATTCCACATCGATCAATTTCTGGTTCCGAGCATGATCTAAGCAAGAGGAAAATTATTACAAGATTCCATGTTTTGACGTAACGGTCCACCTATTGGTAAAATATCAGAAAAATAAGGCGATTGCAATAAGAATAAAATCAAATATACAGGGTGTCCCAGAAGTCCCGCACTTCCTTGAGGGGATCGAAAGTGAAAAATATTCTGAGCCCAAATATCAATGTTTGAAATTTTTTGATAACGTAGTTCATTAGTTATTAATTAATGAAAGTGACCAATCAGGAGCGCGCTACAGAAGAATGAGTGAGCAGTGGGGGCGCGAAAGTGAGACGCCAGTCTCGGTTTACTGCGTGAAAAGCCGGCAGCAGCTCTGGCGTCTCACTCTCGCGTCCCCAACTGCTTACTCATTCTTCTCTAGCGCGCTCCTGATTGGTCACTTTCATTAATTAATTACTTATTAACTACTGTATCAAAAAATTTCAAACATGGATATTTGGGCTCAGAATATTTTTGACTTTCGATCCCCTCAAGGAAGTGCGGGACTTCTGGGACACCCTGTAGAATACTCATTATGGGAACAAAACTTTTCTTCATTTCCTGTATTATCTGTGTCATCAAATTAATGCTGGGTTCCATGTTTAAAAACAAAACGCGATTTTTAGTATTGGTATACACCAGTGATTTTCAATCTTTTTCATGATGCGACCTCCCTGGTATGCTATTTTATCATGTGTGTTTGTGTATGTTACAGTGTTACAAATATTCATTTCATACATCGATGTGACGTTAGCCACATCCCCATAACATTAAAAAAAATGGCTGATGGAAAATTCAGATGTGAGCTTAATGGGTTGATAAGAAATTGAATCCTCTTTCATTTGGAGACTTCCAATACTCAGGGAGGGAATTGTGGGGTGGTTTCTGACAAAAATCATAACTCGACAAAATGGGAGTGTTCCACGATGTGTATCGAATATGTTTGTGTTTCTTGAATGTCGAAAGAATGAAATGCAATACCCCTAATAGTTTGTTATAGCCCCCAGGTTTGGAGATTTGGGGGCTGTTCATGAAAAATGATGAAAAAAATTCATATCTCAAAGAGATGAGAGTGTTTCACGATCAGATTGAATATTATGTGTTTCTTGAATGCCGAAAGATAATATAAACCCCATAGTTTGTTAGCCCCCAGGTTTGAAGATATAGAGGGGTTCGTTTATGAAAAAAATTCATATCTCGGAGAAAGGTTTGATAACACCACCTATCCACAGGACCGCTCTGTTTGAGAGGAGTTTTTCTTACAAAATAGATTTTGTGTTTAATTTTCTTCCAATGCTCTTCGAGTCTATGAATATGTCCAAATTAAAAAAAACGTATTTTAATATTACTTTGAAAGTTTATGATGAGGATATTTACCTTTTTTGTTTCTCATTACTTGGATTGATGAGTGTGAAGCAGTATTGAATGTACGCCATATAATTTTAAAATTACGTTCTTCAATTTTTCTGTTTAATTTTTATTTTATTGGATAGGTTAAGTAGAGCAAAATATGTGCTTGTCGCACATTTCAGGACTTCGTCCACTGTTTTCTTGAATATTTTGTTTGTGATCGATTTTATTCGGGAATGAAGACAATTATTATTATTGTTATCATCAAATGAGATGGTTCTCCGATCAAATTCGAATATGTATTTTTTGAATCCGGAAGAATGAAATACAAAAGACCTCATAGTTTGTTAGCCCTCAAGTTTGGAGATTTGGAGGGTTGTTTAAGAAAAATGAAAAAATTAATATCTCGAAAAAATGAGAGATTAGAATATGTGTTTCTTGAATGCCGAAGGAATGAAATACAATGAATAATTCCTACAGTTTGTTAGTTCCCAGGTTTGGAGATTTGGGGGGTTGTTTATGCAAAATGATGAAAAACATTCATATCTCGAAAAAATGAGAGTTTTCCACTATCATATTCGAATATGTGTTTCTTGAATGTCGACAGAATGAAATACAAAAGACCTCATAGTTTGTTAGCCCCCAAGTTCGAAGATTGGGAGGGTTGTTTAAGAAAAATGGTGAAACAAATTTATATCTCGAAAAAATGAGAATGTTCCACGATCATATTCGAATGTTTCTTGAATGCCGAAGAAATGAACTACAATGAATTAGACAGTTTGTTAGTCCCTAGATTCGGAGATTTGAGGGGGTTTTTTATGCAAAATGATGAAAAACATTCATATCTCGAAGGAATGAGAGTTTTCCAATATCATATTCGAATATGTGTTTTTTGAATGTCGAGAGAATGAAATACAAAAGACCCCATAAATTGTTAGCCCCAAGTTCGAAAATTTGGAGGGTAGTTTAAGAAGAATGGTGAAAAGAATTAATATCTCGAAATAATGAGAGTGTTTCATGAAAAAAGAATTGTCATTTTATTAATCCAAAACAAGCACAACCTTCGCATTACCATGAGTCTTAGAATCTTATTTTTTGTTAATTTGTTTGTATTTACATACAAATGTTTATGAGCTTTTGCTGAAATTCTCTCACAAAAGTTCTCTCGACCTCTGGCGACCCATCTACAGAATCACCGCGACCCCACAGGGGGTCACGACCCACAGGTTGAAAAACACTGGTATACACCAACGACTTCAAATATTCCAATAAAACAATATCCAAAGGTGTGAGAGAGCCATTTCTTTTATGACTGCTTCCCCTCGCTGAATTGGCTTCAGCTAAGGTCCATATCACTTTGTCATATCATTCGGCCACTGTGATATGAATTCAAAGTTTAATGGGCATGGATTGAGTACTTCTAAAGCGAAGTTGGCAATACTGAAATTAGTTCATTCTGGTGTCCATAGCATAGCACATAATTCAATACCGATAATTTGAACCTTGAAGTGGCTGGGAAGAGGATATCGAGGAAATATGGTGCTTGGGTAATCGGCAGCACAAAGAAAAAATTCCATTCAAGGTATCTATGGATGCATATAGTGCGTTTTCCTAAGCGTTCACAATGCTCACGTTCACAATGCTCACGTTCACGACCGCTGTTTTTCCCATTCCTCCTGCTCGCGATTGTGGAAAAGCTTTGCACAAGCGCAATCCAGAGATCCATACAAATTTATGACAATTGTCAATCGAAACAAATTTCAGGATTTTGAGGTTGAAGTTTTTCTGAAACTTGGTACTACAAAGCAATAATCTGACATCTATATAATAATTTTTTCATAAGGAACCTATATTTTTAAAAACGAAAACCTCTCAGTCATGTCGATATTAAATTTTGGCATTGTTTAAGGAGAAAATTTAAAAAATGTTTTTGGTATTTCTCTAACTCTGAAAATAATAAAATAAATAACCTAACCTCTGAGTCTGAATCTCGAATGTCAAATTATCATCCCCACTCCTCGAACGACCGCAAAGACCCACGTCTTCGGATGGGTCGTTGTGCGCTGGGCGTGAGCGAAAACAATGACGTCATTAGTGACGTATTCGCGGCGTTCACAACGACCGTAGTCGCCATGTGGAACGGCTAATGGAGCATTTTGATCGTTGTGAGCGCCAAGTGGAACGCACTCATAATGATATGTCCCTTCTCTCTGCCATGACGCATGCGTATAACGCCAACGGGCTCTGGCCATCCTTATAGGTCGACAATAAATACTTGATGGTTGTTTAACCATTTTCTAATATTAGAATTCCAGGCATATAATATTTTTTTATTTCCTGCGTATCTCCGAACTCGAATACTTATAACGAAATAATCCAATAACATAGATAATAGATCCGACATTTTCAAACTACAAGAAAAGGCAATAAATAATTAATATATCGATGAAAATAAGCTGGAGATACGCTAGATAACTGTTCTTGGTATCTGGAGGCTGGATTAGTTTTCATGGTGAAAACAGCATATAAGTATTCTCCATTCACTTTCATAAAGTATCCCTTTAACATAAATTACACGATGAGACACATACCTACGTTTTTGTTTGTCTAGTTTCTAGTTTATAAATTAATGGGCTCTGCATTCAATTGTGTCCAATTTGACTCACTCTGTACTCTCGGTTGGAAATGTTTATGATCAACCCCCCCACCCTCTTTGAAAACCTTCTCGAATCAGCTAGTGTTCGATAAAAATTTACTTGATGCAAAGGGTAGTTATTTGTGGCCAATATTCCAGTCAAGAAATAAAAGAATGGATTTTCCGAATGAAATATTGGAAACAAATCAGATCTTTTCTTCTATTTGTCGAAATATCCAGGAAATTTTGAGTTTAACTTTTCGGCGACGTGAATATTCTATGAATATAGCACAACAACATTGCACGAAATTAAGTGTTACAATACCACCAATACAGGTTACGAGAGAAATCATAATCATTGTATAGTTTTTATGGGTTCAGTCTGAACACAGTAGCTATGCTGCAGTATTTTAACCTTTGTCAGTTGATTGAATTATGGCATCACGAAAATAAATTTATCTTTTAAGACTCAACCTGTGACAGTCATCCGACAGAAACCATACATTATTCATACACGTTTTCAATGCCATATTTCAGAACAATGTTCAGCATGATATCTTACTTTATTCGTCTTCTGATATCAACTTCTTCATCGCAATCTCATTCATTAGACACACCTTTTGTGTCTCGTGGTATATTGAAAAAACCAGACGGGACATTGACCATTTATGACCCATACGAAGTTCTGGACTCGTGCTCATACAATCCATCTACGTTATCTTCCACGGTGGAGACAGTTCTGATTAGAACCATTCGCGAGAATTGTAACGGGGTAATCGTGTCCAATATATCATAATATGCTATATACAGTGTGTCACGATGTACAGAGATATTTTCTAGTAGCAAAATCATCTTTATAAATGGCTCGGACCAGCAAACCCAACTCCTCAAATTTTAATAGGTAAGATATGTTGTTGAAAAGGTCTTTTCCTTCTGAATGTGACAGTAAAATTTTCTGAAATTTGATCATTTGTTTACGTTATATTATTCGATTTCGAGAATAAATATCTTCCAATATTTCAGAATTATTTGATGATTTCTTCCAATTTCAAAGGGGCAATGTGAGGCAGCAAAATTTCTTCAGAACATTGAGATACGTGTCCTGGCTCTGAACTCGAGAAAAAATTTTTATCCACCTTAATATAATGAAATAATTGTCTTAGGGAATTGGACCAATAATTAAGTCTTCTTTACAACTTTGTCGACGTTTCGGAACTTTGATGGTTCCTTTCTCAAGACTAAAAAACGTAACAATGAATAATGATTTTATCAAGCAATATTCGATTGTCCAGATTGCTTCAACGATATAAATTACTAGCGAATTATTAACAACAATCGAATATATCTGTAACAAAAGATCCAGGATCGTTGACTCTTTGACCGCTGCTGTCAAATTTTTTGAAAGCTGTAATTTTTTTTTCAATTGATTTCTTGAACTGACAAATGAGTATCAACCTACAAGGTGTTTACACTGTTTACCAACCGGATGAACGAGTGCTCAAAAGCTTCTGACATCACGCTAGTGCTTTTACTGACGCAGTTTTAGGATACAGGGTGTTCCTGAACAAGTCTATCAACGGTCAACTGTGAATTTCCCATGATAAAATAATATTTTTTATTCTTCCATTTTTCCTCCAGGTTTATGGTGGGTTTCATCGTCGATTGAGTGATTCACAGAATACCTTCACGTTTTTGTCAAATCGACCAATAGAATTTCAAATTTACGGATTTTTTAATCACAGAATCGCTCGATCAAGCATTTGATCACCCGATCAACGTTTAAGAAATCCGGCTATAGTGTTTCAAAAATTTAGATTTTTTTCAGTCTTTTGCTAATATCTCATGAACCGTTTGAGTACCAGAATTGAGTTTCTGCACACACATCGTCACTAATAATAGCTAGGTACTTGCTTGTACTTTACTCGATTTCATTCGACCAGTGCCAGTGGGGGAGATATTGAATTTTCTCAAAGGTTTTACCCCCCAACTCTAACACCACTGGACAAATTTGCATTTTGACAGCAAATTGTCAGTAGCCAATGTGTTTTCAATAAAAAAGTACTCTTGGTTAATTGTTTTAAATTGAACCGTTTTCGAAAAAAACAGGCATTTTATGATCAAAAATTAAAGCAGTATGATAATATAAGAAATCATTTTTAATCGGTAATCAGACAAATTTTAGAATTTCGGAAAAAGTTTTCACTTCGAACGGGAGTCGAACCACGTATCTTTGAATTTGCGGTCCAACGCATTAAGGTGGGCGTTCAATGTAGTGTGTTTTTATTTCAAGTTGATTTCGAAAACGGTTTCACTTTGAGAACTGAAATTTTGTGGGTGAACTCAGAAAGGATTAGGGTTCTTGTTGAAATAATTTTGATCGATTTCATTCCGACAGTTAATTTTTTTTCTTTCAAAAATAGAAGAAAATGAGACAACCCATGCTTCTGTTTTATTTCAACAGAAAGACCCATGAAAATAGTTCAACTTCCGATTAAAAGTGAATCTACTGATAATTTCGTTCAGAAGATCAACTTGAAATACGGAATTGGCAGAAAATGGCCAAATTCAAATTTTGGCGGGAAAAAATTCCTGCTTTACCCACATATTCTGTGATTTTATAATTCGGCGAATTTCGGATAGAGAGCGCCATTGTACATTTCATTCATGATTAGAGAGATACTCATAGAACTTATTGTGATGATGAAAGTTCTATGGAGATATTCCTTAAAATGGACGGTGGCGCCTCTATCGGCTGATCTTTCCTACTCGGTTTAAACGCCGACCTTAACCAATTACACTACCGAAGTTACTAATCTTTCCGAAATTCGATGTTAATGATGCCGCGCAGACCAAGATGTCTGCGCGGATTAGAAGGTTAATAGGTGGGGGGAAACTCATTCGCTATCATCGATCAAAGAATTCCCTTTTTACCCTTCTCCTATGCGTCATCGATATTTTGTCGACATCAGCGGGGATCGGATTTCAGGACTCCGATCGATGAACAATTTAACCGAAAATATGTAAATATTGATATGAAGTTTAATGTCTGTGAAATAAATATAAGAAATCATTTTTAATCGGTAATCAGACAAATTTTCGGTTAAATTGTTCATCGATCGGAGTCCTGAAATCCGATCCCCGCTGATGTCGACAAAATATCGATGACGCATAGGAGAAGGGTAAAAAGGGAATTCTTTGATCGATGATAGCGAATGAGTTTCCCCCCACCTATTAACCTTCTAATCCGCGCAGACATCTTGGTCTGCGCGGCATCATTAACATCGAATTTCGGAAAGATGAGTAACATCGGTAGTGTAATTGGTTAATGCGTTGGACCGGAAATTCAAAGATACGTGGTTCGACTCCCGTTCGAAGTGAAAACTTTTTCCGAAATTCGAAAATTTGTCTGATTACCGATTAAAAATGATTTCTTATATTTATTTCACAGACATTAAACTTCATATCAGTATGATAATAAACACAGTTACCAATTAAATAAATGCCATTCTCACAATCTTGTTAACTCCGCTGAAGATAATAAAAAATAACTTCCCAATTTGAACTAGAAAACCTAGTTGTCAAACTTTGTTGAGATTAATCCACTTGTTAATCATCACTACTCATTTTTCCAATCACAAGAAATTTACAATTCGTTAGAAAAATATTTTTGATCATTAAATGCCACAAAGGAATTTGCATTTGCATACTGATTCGATTTTTGATCATAAAATGCCTGTTTTCTCGATTCACTTAAGAGCAATAACCCGAAAAGACTTTTCTCATTGAAAATACATTGGCGCATCAGAATTTGCTGCGGAATGCAATGTCCAATGGTGTCAAAGTTGGTGGGTAAAAGCTTTGTGCAAATTCAATATCTCCGCCACTGGCACATCTAATAAAACCGAGTCAAGTGCAAGAAACTAGCTACTATCAGTGACATGGTGTGTACACAAACTCAATTCTGAAATTGAACCGGTTCCTGGGATATTAGAAAAAAAACTGAAAAAAATTTAAATGTTCGCACCCTGTATGTCGGAAACGAAGGAGAAAAAATGGAATAGAAAAAAAATGTTATTTTCTTATGATGAATCTACAGTGTACCGCTCCTTCACTTATTTATCGACAAATTCATTCTTTTAGAACAATCCAAATGCTTTTCGTGATCCACCATAATATATTGATGTTTATTTTTGTCAAAATTAATTTTCAATGTTCGTACGTCATCTAAGAAGATTTTCATGAATGCCTCTTATGATCTTCATCAATTGCCTAAAGTATCCTTATTTATTGCATACCCATTTTTGTAATGAATCCTTTTTAGCTAGAACATGGATAATCTGTTGATTTTTTGATCGAAGAAGTTGGAATATGATCAATATCACTTATATCGATGAAGAATGCGTTGAAATACGGTACATATGAGACTAGGTTGCGTTGGTCCACAAAGGAATGTCATGAAAAAATATATGTCACTTTTTCACAATACCATATCCTCTTATTCCCAGACGATTATTCAAACATCATAATTTTATTGTCGCACTACCAAAATCATTATCTCATCATTCTCATCATGAATTTTACTTCAATTTTAATGTTAGTAGGTTGAATACTCACATAAACAAAGCAAAAAAACTAATGACGATAACTGTCGTCGCAAATGAACGGAATTGCCGGTGAAACGTTTCAATGATTTCAGTGACTATTTCTGCATAATACCGGGACCGAAACGTCTATATTAATGATTGTCAACGTTTCGGTTTCGAGTCACAGTTAGTCAGATGCTTGAAATGCTTGACAAAGTATGAAATGTCCGAATCGGTTGAGGACAATTAAGCTAAAACCGATTATGGTTTCTTTGGGTAGTGAATCGGCAGAGATTTGACTATCTGGGTAATTGTCCATTGTTTGCTATGAAAATCCCCGTTTGAATAGCTTGATATCACATGATATTGAAGTTTTTCAATAGTGCAATCATGTTCGAGAACTGGTTGAAAGTGACTTCCCAATGCAGTAAAGCAGCTTCTGACAGCATGTTCGGTAGTGATAAACTTATCCATAGTAGGATGAATTAAGAAGATATGTTTGAATTTCAAACAATTGTATGTGGCATTTTTATATGACCTTCGATTCTAATATGATAAAGATATTAATGTCTTTCAATATTCCCCATCCAAAGATCGATGAATATTCTTTCACTAGAATGATCTCGTCTCTGATTATAGGTACGATACATATAGTCAAGAAATAGAAGAAAAAAGCCCGCATTCTAATTTTTCACGTGAGGGGGTTGAAAGTTGTGCACGAACAAAACTGTAACGGTCGACTCTCATTCGTTGACAAATTTCATCAGGTACCAACGTCTCAAAGTAAACGAGCCATGACGAAGTGCATAAAATATACTGAAAACCTCTTTGAACTAACTTATTTTTGGAAAAAAAATTTTTTTTTGAAAATTTCTGCACGCCTGTAAAGAAGATACAAATACCTTGCAAAAAGTAATGAGAAGTAAATGTCGATTTTTCACAAAAAAACACTACAAGTGCCATGAAAACACCACTTCATTTTCAAATACTTAGTTAAGAATATTTCGAGAACTAATGCATAAAATGAAAAAACAATTACTATGCTGAAATCAGTATAAAAATACCTTTCAAATGAGGTATCACTCACCCCATCTTCCCAATTCAAAAATTGGGGGTGAGGGTTGTAGTAGCAAGGGTTGAAGCGCTATGCGTCCGTAACCTACATCTTAAGTTGTCCCCCTCGAAACAGAAATCGAACTGTCCGAGCATTTCTATCGAAAAAATTTATTTCGTCTCTAATCTCGTCTGTTTCGTTTTCAAATGGCCACCCTGTATAATACTCACGCGGAGTTTGAGAGTCCTCTGTCATTTGGATTGTTCACAGATATATATTTTGTCAGTACTTCGAAAGTTTGTAAGCCTCGCTCTGTTCGACCATCAACTTCTTCGAATGAACTTAAGAAAGCTTAAGTAAAGTCTAAAAAGTGATTGTCATTTTAAACGATTGTTTGGGGATCGTTGGGACGTCACAGGTACAGTAGCGCGGCGTTCCTCAAAAAAAATCCTTTGGGTTACCTTGAGATTGAGGTCTTCAAACATCGCCTTAAGACCCTTGATTACTCGAAAAGGACAATCAAACTGAAACCGCTAGACTGAAGAGTAATGTAAAACTTCTGGGAAAGACTCCACATGTGCGTCGCTCGCCAACAAAAAATGTTTTTTGACAGCTGAGAGAGAAACTGTTCATGATCCGGTAATCTAATTACAGAAATATTGAGAATTTTTCTGGCATTTCATTCATACCTGGTATCCCGGTTGAGCTATCTGTTTTTTGTGTGTGCTATCATATTGCCAATTTTATTTATTCTCTTTATATTCTACTAACTTATACTGACTTGTTTAAACAATATTGTATTGTAAAACACCAATGAAATTCTCTCTCCATCTAAATGGAAAATTTCATTCCGATTGTAACCAGAAAAACAAAATTTCGAACGGCCATACTACGGAATTGAAGAAAAAATTGGATAGAATCTGGAATAAAATATTCTAGAACTGGATAACTTTTTCTTCATATTTTCGACATCGCGTGATGAGCTCATTTCCAGGGCCAGAAAAAATTTTTCATCATAAATAATTCACTCTTCTCGTTTTCTCGCAAATACTATTGATTGTTCCACATTATTCATTTCATACAAAAAATATGTATGTCTCATTTTGAGGATGATCAACCAGCAATGGTCGAATTTCAAGTTGTTCAGTTTTGAAATATTCATAGCAATCAGGTCTACATTTACACTCAAATTTACGAACAATGTCAACATGTGAAAGGCTCACTCTTCCTAATTGAAACAGTAAAACCGATTGTTCTTCAGATTTCACCCAATTTGCACTCAACATGATGGCAGTATTGTTCTCTAAACAATCACGAAAACTGGTAAATTTAAATTCGTTATCTAAGACAGTTGAGACTCACAGGTAACTATGCCTTCTGAACATAGTATACCACTAATAGATAGGTAGAGCAATTATGTTGAAATAACACACAGTTCATGTAACTGTTACTAAATTAAAAATATGAACGTTAGATATAATTATCATTACCCAATAAGTGTAATTTGTCCTTACTCATATTGTTTGACAGGAGTTCGTTCCCCTGAATTGCATTCGCATTTTTTTATTTCTTTTTTTGTATCAGAGTCTTGGACATGCTAGCAATTATATGAAAATCAAAACGTAGTTCCAAGTTTATTGAAGATTTTGCTGAATACAAAAAAAAAACTGTCCAACACACATATTTCGTTCATACCGTTCATTCAATGAAATGATATCACTTTTAATTCGATTCTGTTGCAATTTGGAGAAAAATATCTCTCGTTATAAGAAAGAAATTCTTCAGACTGCAATTTACATCCTAAATAATGTAAATATGATAATTTCTAAATGATACTTTTGTCACGCAGAAAGTCTCAACTTCAATTTCGTAATTGCACAATGGCATGTTTCATGAAAATAAAGCACAATCAAAAGGTTCCCAAAAATACAGAATGACATGAAAAGAAAGTACAATTGACATGCAATTCCCATGAAACTTGATGGCAATCATCAGAAAGCAGTTATGTCTTTTACATTGTTAATGCCATCCGGATCGAAACCCAATTAATTCTAAATGTTTCCTCTTATTTCTTAAGCAGATTCAGATAATCATTCCAGCCTAAGATAACTTTTTGTAAGGTTAGAAGCTGCTTACTGATTTCATTACCATGTTTTCGCACGAAAGAATGGTAGTATTGATTTCAGGAAATATCATACGTAAGTAAACTGAAAACCTGAAAAAAGGCTTTGGAACTCTCCACTACATACATACGTAAGTATAAAACTAATGTGTGCATCAAATCAATTTTGGCTCTCTAAAATTTTTTATTTAATAGTTCATTTTGTGTATTCTATTTACGAATAAACTTGGAGTTACCAAATGAAAAGTGAACAAATAAAGTAGGTATACAATTTGTCTTGTGGAAACAGAAAAGTGGCTCTTAGTGGGATTTTTTCATTTCGTTAAATTCTCTCAGATGAGATCGAGAAATAAAAAGGATTCATGGAAAAAAAAATACAATTTAACCGAATTTCTATTTCTTGCGCTTCACAAAATGAAGAAGCTTGAGATTAATGTATGAAGATGTATAAATCTTATAATTCATTTAAAGATTCAGAGAACATGCGTCGTTGTGTGTGAATATTGTGAAAAGTCGAAGCTTGGGAAACATTGACATTGAATTTGGTAACGTCAAGATGGGAAATCTTAAACAGAGTGATTATTTGACTTGTACATTTATTTCACCTGTAGATCCCTCCCATCAAACGAAACACTTTTTCTTTTTTCGTATACCTACCATTTTTCGAAATTCGTTTTCGTTTGCAACAGGGTGTCGGAAATCCATAAAAAAACAATTTTCTTTCCATTTCTTCCGAACCGTTTTTTCAAATGAACTGAACTTTGGTTGAGTGTGTACTCTATTCAAGGTGCAAATCCCTCAATCAAAACTTATTCAACGTTTCTTCTGGTATAGAAATTACAGCGCAGCCGACTCATAAATTCACATCAAACAAGCTTTTATAAAAATAAAAACATTTTTAAACGCAAGCTTTTATGGTAACAACACCCATCCGCCATTTTGAAGCCGCCATCTTGAATACCTCGAATTTGAAGAATGGAAATTTCCGACCCAGAAAAACCCCAGATACCAATTTTGAATAGAATCGGTTCATAATTACAAAACTCGTCCGCCATATTGTAGCAGCCATCTTGAATTTTCCAATGTTGACAAAAGAATCATCATTGCCAAACTCAAAAACCCCCAGATACTAATTTTGAATGGAATCGGATTATAATTACAAAACTCATCCGCCAATTTGGAGCCGCCATTTTGTTTTTTTCTATAACAAATATTTCATGATGCATTGTTACCAGAATTATGTACACCTGCCAAATTTCAAATCAATCGGACGATTAGAAGTGTCTCATATTTAACTTGCAAGATTTGATTACAGACTCGATTACAGACAGACACCGGGACAGGTGAAACTAAATAAAAGCTTGTAAAAATCCAATGAAACCAACTCGGAAACTATTGATATTTTCATTTTTCGAATCAATCATTCTAGAAAATAAAAGTTGTCCTATTTTTTTTAATAAAACGGTCTCCGAGTCATTCCCAATTTTTTTTTCAATTAAAGTTTATTGTGCTTCGATTTCGCAGATCATTAGCACTACGGGACGGTTACATCTCATTAACACTTGCAGTTTATAATTCAAAAATTTATATTGAACTAAATATAGAAATCAAATTGTGTTGATCAAATTAATGAGTTGCAAAAATTTGAAGGTATTTTCCAGTTTTTCGGCTTCTTGTCCTAGGACCTGTTGTAAGGAGTCCACCATACCAGTTTGACGAAAAAAATCATAAATCCCAAGAACAATCTGAATGCTTCTCTGGATTTCAATTATCACCGGATCGCAGAAAAATTATAAACTCGAGGATCGCACTTCAAGTCATCAATGTTGTCCACAAATGTGGGATATAAAATAGAAGTCTGAGGAGCAGGAAATGATACATGATACATTTTCTACGGACAGTTCTATTAAAAATTTATTTTTACCCTTCCATATTACTGAATGTCATTAAAATACAGAATTCAGATATAGGTATATGAATGATGAATGTCGATACAGCTTACGTATTAAATTGAAATTAATAAGAAACAAAATGATATACTTAGCACTAAATAATCTGTGGCGATGTTTCTATCTGAACAACGTCCACTTATAATTTTATGAACTCGACACTACATGGTTTATATTACATTAATTCACTGAGAGTCTTCACATAATTATCACGAGTTCGAAGAAAAATACCTGAAATAATCACTTTTTCCTTTTATATCAACATAGCTCCAGAAAAGATTTCCTCCATTGTTGTTTACAGATCCGCCGGTTGTCGCTAAACGCCTGCATCGTCCAGAGACACTGACGAGATAGGACGATTCATAGATCTAACGGTGTGTCTTGCGTAGTTTCAGGAATATTGGCGAAGCTGGCAACGCACACATCAAAAATTCTGTGAAATATTCACAGAAGATTTTTGTTTTGATTGTTCAGGATACAAAAGGGGTTAGGTCCGGTTGATTAATCATGAATTGAGTGAAATATCATGCGTTATAATATATTTTCGGGATATCGAGAAAAATATGAGCAAGTTATTAGTGTTCACAAACTAATCTTCAGGAAAATCGAAGGACGAGCTTATTTCGCTGGAAGAAATATGGCTATTTAATTGTAGAAAAAGTCGGACAAAACTGAGTGTTTTTGTTGAGAAATATCGTTTCTTCAACATTCTCATTCAAATAAGTTTAGTAATTGAGTATTCTCCAACTGTACTAACTCAATTTCATTCAAATATGCACTTTGAGGTTCATACCAGAGAATCGTATCAGGCACGTACTCGGAACAATTTTTATTTCAAATGGCTATATCTTCTCAACAGAGTTATATACCATTATTTAATGAAAAAAAACCTCCATTAAATATGCGAAGGATTTTATGTGAATTGATACACTATTAATCCAACGGAAATCTGACATAAGGGAAAAAGATTTATTGAATTTTGTTCAATTGACTGATGAACACTTAGTATAAGTTATTACGAAATTGCTATTTGGGATTTGTTTGTTTTAGATGAGCCTAAATCGACAGGGGTTTTTGCTTCTTCAGTAAAAAATATCTTGTAAATTCTGCATTCAATATTGGGGCTTTTCATGAAATGGTAGACCGCTTGTAAATACGACATGAGGAAATACTTTCTGAGGTAGGGTATACACATGATTAACTTCGACTTTAATAATTGGCAAATCTTTGGCATGCCCCTATCTGTACCTTATACCAAGAATAAAAATCTCTAACAGACGCTGCTGCAGGTCTGTCAGTATCCGGCTTGATATACAAATTTTTTGTCTAATGTGTAATTCGTTGTACCCATACCTATAATATCTTTCCAACACACATACAGACAACCAAATACCACCACATTCCTCTGATGGTATTTATGTAAATGACATAGATCATTGGTCTATTTCTCGAACCGATGACATGTTATTTCACAATACATGATCTATCATAAGCTGATGTCAGTTGTGAATATCTCCTATCGAATCCACGACTCTGTGTTTATCTGGAGATAATTAATCGTCATAGATATTTCAAGACATGCCGAGAGGCACGTTTTTTGAACTCGGCATTTTGCATGTCTACGAAGTGTGACATTACGTTCACAGAAATGCGCATAGTGAGGCTCGAAGATAAGGAGTTATCTGCGGTGAGACTAGAGAAGGAATGTCAAAATTATGTTAATCTGCTTCGCGTCATAATGAAATAATTGGTGCATATCATTTAATAACAACTTCATCGGATTACCCCAGAAACTTTTTCAATCTAATTTTTTTGAGCTGTCAATTTTATGATTAGTTCTGTCTCTCACTCGGTACCACCTGAGGCCTACTTTCAAAAGTTGACAGCCCTTTCAAACATGTTTTTTACGATCATTATATACCACAAGGACTAGATTCACATATTTTTTCATTATTTAAATGTTGGTTCTGTATATTCCACGATTATACGAACAATGGATTGAAGTCACTCAAATGAAGAAAAACAAAAGTCGTGGATTCTCAATTAGGACATCAATTTCTTTATTGAGACCATGCTTGCCTTGAAATAAAAATCCACATCAGCAAAATCTACGAGAAACGAATTGAATATGGGATTTAATAAGGTGAACTTTGGATGTTGCAACATGAATATGATATATAGCAAAGAACGAAAATATATCGTGTTTCATTTGAAACCTGAGAAGGTAGATTATAGGAGTTATATTTCGGAATCACATAATAATTTTCCGAGAATTTTCTATGAGACTCTTCACGGCACGGCTACTATTTAGCATAACTAAGGTCAACTTGGAAAATACATTTTATGATTAGCAAGAAGGTAAGTGTGACCTACCATACAAAATATCAAGAAATGAAAATCATCCTGGAGTGAGAAGCAAATGTCTACAAAAATCTCAACAAACTCCCTTGAATCAAATTTTTTCTTCCACAAATAATTTTTCCTAAGAACTCTTCGGCATAACCTTCATGAATATCACAGAATTCGGTTGTGTTATCTTTTTTTCTTTCTATAAACTACTAGAACTTCCTGACTCTGGACCGTTTCTCCCAAATAGAAAATGGATGTTATGAATTTCAGTTTCAAATTAACGATGGGTATAATTATTGAATCAAATGAAGTAGAATGAATTTCCCCACATAAAAACTTCTCAACAAATTTTCTACATGGTCAGGGTAGATGAATGCAAAATCTTCTGGGTGTCCAATGGAATTGAAAAAAATAATCTTGGCATATCCAGCCTTCATATATTTTCGAAGACCAGGAAGGAAATAAAACATTATAATGAGCATAATGAAATGCTTATTCAACTAAGAGCGGATATTCAGTAACGAAACAGAACTCAATGAAAAAGCTGGCAATTCATCACAAAAGTCTTTTTCAAACTCGCATTCATAACAAATCGAATGAAAATGATTAAATATGTATCATATTCCTCTTATAGCAATCAAAACCAATTTCCTTTCGATGTCAGCTGAACAAATAAATGGAAAACCTAAGATGCATTATCGAGAACACAAAATATCAACTTTCGAAGAAGTCTAAACATGGAGTTAATTTTATGACAGTACTTTATTAACATATCCTTGTGAGCGTGTGCTTTGAATGTAGAGGTTCAAACTGCTGTCTGCTATGAACATCAGAAATTCTTGACTGTCGTTATACCATATCGATGGAAATTGTTAGAATATTACTATTCCATATGAAGAATATACGAACTTTCGGCTTTTCATCTCGTATAAGAAAATCAGCGTTATGATAAACTATAGCCTTCGTTGCAATAATGAACGAACAAAAGTTTTTGGCAATATTTCCCACGTTGCCGATTTGAACATACCCACCTTTTTGATTGGGTCACGAGACAAAGTCAGAACATTGTCATATTTATATCGAAGAAAATTGATGGATAATATTCATATTTTCAATATCTTGAAAATGTTAGTCCATAGTCATTTTCTTGTCAGATAAATACGCAAATAAGCACGTATTTTTCAAAATGTTTATTTACCTTGGAAATAATGGATTCGAGAAAATATTATGCGAATTCAATAATTCCAAAGACCTGGCGAGTGTGGAAGAAACTTTTCTCTTTGTTAATACTGGTAATATTTCACGTATATACCTATGGTTGGAAGGTTCAGTTATGCCATTTTCTTGTACGGAAATCAAGCATCGAGTGTTGAAATTTTACTGAAAAAGAATGAACAGAATAGTCCGTTATTTTGTGATAGAGCATTCGAGAAAATATTAAAAGTACTCGAATAACCCGACAGAAAAACTTTTAAACGAACAGAGTGAAAGACGGACCTACGGAATTCCCCACTTTTCAAAATTCTCAAGAAATAAGCCTACAGAAGACATATAAATACCTTTTTGCACATCTTGAAATACTTCAGTATGAAAATGTAGTAGTACATACCACGAAACCTGTATCACAATTAGGCCCTAAAAGAACTAACTCCATTTACAAAGTTGAAAAAGAGTGAATAGAAATAAGCATTGGCAACGTCTCTGAGAATTATTTGACATTTTACGAGTGCCTACTAGCGTCAGTTTCAAGTAAAAACTTGAAAACCCTAAATCTTGGCCAACAGGGATACTTTATAAAAATGAATAGAGTATGTATGGCAAATTCCAGTTGAATATCTTGTGAAGTGCAGATAGTATGACAAAAAAACACTGAAAAAATTTCAACTTTAACACCCTGTATTTCGAATCTTTGCGGTCCCATCTTTATAATACCTCTCTTCCTAAAAGTATGCAGGGAATCCTCTCTCAGTTTGTTTCTCCAAACACCCAGGAACAGCTGTATACAGAGTGTTCATAAATAAGTGTATCAACGGTCAACTGTAGATTTCTCATAAAAAAATAACATTTCTTTTCTCTGCTATTTTTTCCTCCGGGTCTTCTTTTCAGATATACAGGGTGTCAAACATTCATATTTGTTCCGTTTTCTGCGAATATCTCAGAAATCGCGAATTAAAGAATTGAGTTTCTGATGTATACACATTGTCACTAATAATAGCTACTTCCTTGCACTTTACCCTGTTTCATTATACGTGCCAGTGAATTTGAACGAAGGTTTTATCCCCCAATTTTTACACCACTGGACAAATTTGCACAGCAAATTCTGATGCCCAATTTGTTTTATATAAAAAAAGGTATGGGAGAACCGGCCGTGATGGACCCCTTTTTGAAAATTTTTTCTTGAAAAATGACGAGTTATTTTCCTTTTGAAAACTTATGAGGCTAGAAAATAGCTCTATTTATCATAGGAAATACTGAAAACTAGTTTATTATGACGTTCTTTTATTTTATCAATAATAATATGAATAGTAGTAAGGGTGCCATCATAACATGACATCAGTCAATGTTGGCACCCGTAAATAATTCCCAACAAAAGAAAGAAAATTATGTGCATAAATCACAAATATAAATTTTTCTTCTCCTATCAACACCTTCACACTCCGTGTGACACCAGCTGGAGCACTGCTGACATTGAATCCATGCACTTGTCATTTTTTCTGGAAGTCGAATATAGTTTGCAAAAAATGCATGCCACATCGCTACCGTTGTCTTCTTCAAATGGTTCCTGTTCTCGATATGAAATTAGCAAATTTTTCTTTGCTTCTTTAGCCGAATCACGTTCTTTGTTTTCTCTGTCTTTGGTAGCGTTAATTTTGATGGCACCCTGTTCCAACATAACCGGATCATCAGGGTTCCATCAAACCCGAACGTTAACCATTTCAAATTTCCCGCTGTAAAATCAAAACTAGCTGTCATGGAGCCTGCCACTTGTAGCAATGAAATAGCTTAGAATCAAACTTCGATCGAAAATATTCACAATAGAAGTCGTAGTTTTATTGATGTCGCTAGAAGAATTTGAAATATAGTATATAAAAATTTGTAGACCTACCTTTTCAAGTTAATCCAAATATTTTCTCGACAAATATCAGAAAACACATGAACTTAAGAACAACACTTGTACTCGCATCAACGGACGTCCCGGCAATCTGAAATCAGTCTTACCAACCCAGGAAATTAATGAAGTAACAAGGGTACCATCATAGACGGGGGTCCATCACGGACGGTTCTCCTGATTTATTACTCTAAAGCTCGCTCTAAAGTGAACCGTTTTCTTGTAATTGGAAAAATTCTTGTAATCATGTTTACTATAGCCGATAAAAATAATAAAAATTACTTTGCAATTCAAACTGAAAAACTTGTTGAAATTTATATACCTACTTGTTAATTATCACTACTCATTTTTTCTAATGCAGGAAATACATGAGAAATCTACACTATTGTCCGTTGATACACTTATTTAGCAACACCGTTTATTACTTTTCCACCGATTTGATCGATGAATGCATACTTTAGGAGATAGGTGTTATTGACAATATTCATTGGGATATGTATCCAATATTCCAGTGAATGACGTGATATCTCCAAATTGCTTATGATGCCATCGTTATAAGAACAACTTGGACCTATTGAAAATGGTACTGGAATTTTCGAACCAGTATAAGACAGCGGGCCACAGCTTCTAATTTATACCAATAGTTGGTTGGTTCACCCCTTTATCAGAAGATCGGAAAATTTGAGAACTTATTAGAGTGCCTGTTCTTTACCGTAACGCGGAGTAACCACTCATTATTTCATATTACAACAGCATTAAATAGCCAATTAGAGATTACGTACTAATTTACAGCTCCATAATGATTTCACATCGTTCATTTTTCGCAGTCGTTATCCTTCTGAACGCAGGTAATAACGCAGTCCTGAATGTATGAGTCAGTAACCTTTAACATTGTCTCATCAGAGGAGATAACGGTCCATCCATATCAATTGAAATTATTCATTGCAGCTTGCAAGTTGCGATTGTTTGCGTAATGTTTATTTTCAAAGTAGTGCATTTTCTTCGCGTTGGTTTCAAATGACCTGTCCTACTTGACTATGCAATGATGAGCTCACGATTATATAACAGTCATCATAACGCATTATGAGAAGTAGGCTTCAAAGCTATCATGAAATAATAACAGACCAAACCAGATCCTGAATGTGCTCATAGGCTGAACCCGCCAACAAGAGGTCAGAGGTGAGAATTTCACTCTTGAAAAGTGGTTCTATGGATATGGATAATGAATACAGAGTTAGATCAAAGAGTAAGATTTTTGACAGGCGGCAATGAAAGTAAGGCGAAGCATTCATGCATAGAAATCCTGGTGTAACGACTCCTAACTAAAAATCGTGACCAAAAATTGAAGATCAAAACGGTACTCCAGAACAGATTATCGGTCTGGTCTTAGTTCCAGAATTATCCGCAATATTTTGCGGTCGTGGCGCTATTGCGGCAATGGAAAATAGCGCGACACTTTTTGAGAGAAATAAAAAATAGGACCCCATCACAGATTTTCGATCGACAAGAAAGTCTCATACAAAATCTAATCAATGCCAGCATCTTATATTCTGCGCGTCTATGGCGAAGCTAAATAGTGTCAGATCATCAAACAATTTGCATGATGAACCTTCTCTGAATAATACTGGACGTGGAGATATCAATTTCTGCAACCTAAACAAATTGATATAATATCTTGAAATATTCATGATGAATTCGTTGAAACATCTTGACGTTTTCTCAAGTTTTCAATTCAAAAAATTGGTGACGTAGAAATGCCGTAAAAAATTAGAAAAGTTTCAAATAGGAGAAAGGTAAAGTTCAAGCTTTTTCAAGGATCGAAGTAGTTAGAATAAGCTGATTTGATGAACAAATTATCAAGAAAAAACTAAAGACCGCATTGCAAAAACATTTCAGGAAAAAAAAGTCATGTTTTATACTACATCAATTGAATTTTTTGTGCGTAATGTCTAGGTGCACTACGCAATGTTTTTTTTTTCACTACCTACCTGAGCAGTTGATAGTTTATACTGCAATATGAATATGTCGTGAACGTTATAATGAATTGCAGGCAGGGATAAATATATCTATATATTTTAATGTTCACAATATGTTTCCTACTTTTCATTTGTCCCCGCCTACAATTTATTATATAGTGACTTCAGAGCGAGTGCTCGTTCGAATCGTTGGAATAACTCCAAACTGTATCGTGTTTGAGACAGTTTTGATCTGAATTGAATGTCTAAAGTGACCATCATGTTAGGTTCAAAAAATCTTCGATAATGGAACATATTATGGATAAAATTTGCACGGAGAAAATTGAATACTCTCAGCGATCTTTTTTCAGATCTTTCGGAGATGCAAAATTGTAGCGCATCCTTTTCCATTATAGCAAACTGTTTGCCTTGAGCACGCCGATAAAGCGAAAAATTATTCCTTTTTCCTTTTTCACATAAAGAGTTTTTCAACAGTGAATAAAGAAAGATTCTGAAAAGATGCAGAGCCCATGTCCCTTCCACACTATAAACTAATATAATGTCACTGCATATGTAGAAATCCATCAAGCTGATCAGGCTTTACAGCGGGAAGAAGAAATAGACATACACAAAGAGTTTTCCAATAAGAGATGCTATTTTGAATAACCCGCTATTTCGGTAGATCTTACCTTTGAAGCTATCATTTTTTGACATTTAACAGGTAGAAACTACGCCATTACTAAAAATGGAACGATACACTCTTCAACAACGCACTGAAATTATTAAAATCAACTATAAAAATGGTGATAATCTAGCGGAGATGGTTCGTACAACTCGAACGTTTTTTGGTCGTCGTGAAGCACCTTCTCGAACCGCAATACAGAAATTGGTGGACAAATTTGAGCTGTTGGAACAAGGTAGTGATGTTAAGAATAAAACCCGTGCATGCCGCTCAACAAGAGCCGCGAATGTTGCTGCTGTAGCCGAAAGTGTTGAAGAAAACCCAGGTTTGTCAATTACTACCCATTCTAATGAATTAGGCATTCCACAAACGTCATTAGGGCCGGAAGAATTGGATGGTATTGATCTGGGCAAAGTTTACTTCCAACAAGATGACGCTACATACCACACAACCAACAAAATCATTGATCTTTTGCGGGAAAATTTTCCGGACCCTGTTATCTCTAGAAGGGATGATCAAAATTGGCCACCGAGATCTTGTGATTTAACACCTTGCGACTTCTTCCTTTGGTGCCATGTGAGAGAGAAAGTCTACGTCAAGAGCCCAGATGGAATTGACTGTTGTAGTCGTGGTCATTTGGCTGATTGTATGTCTATTGCTTTTGATAATGAAAAACATCCGATCAATTATGCCAAATAATGGCATATTTCTTCGAATGTCGAAATGACACCACTCATCGGAAAACCCTTCACACTGTAATAATAATAGTGTATTATTGTACAAGGAGGAGAAGTGCCATTTTTAGTTTATCCGCCGAACGGAGTGGGGCGGATAATTGAAAGCGAGCCCCGAAAAGTGACTTCTTCTCCGAATGAATTATGCTATTTTATTTCCAAACGTTTTCAAATTCATGAAAATTGTACATTTAATGTAACTTTATCAAATAAAAATGACGTTTGAATTGGAAGTTTTTGTATTCTATGCATTTATGTTCATGGTAACCAATTAATATTTTTCGTAGCAACACTTTTCCTGCCGCCGGCGCCGGAGGGAAAAGAAATAGAATTTTTCGATGATCCTGTCAGTCGAGAACTGACGTTGTTATCGTACGTTTGGAAATAAAAACATAATCCTCCTTCTGACGAGGTCTGGTGACAATGTGATGCTCGTATTCAGTACTTGGAGTGCTGAGAACTAATTTATTATAGTGTAAATCCTATAGACTAGGATTTATTATGTTCACTTCACATATTGTAAAAATAGACTGTAACCGTATCAGTCGAGACACATGAATTCAAATAAAAAAAAAATTATGTATAGGAAAGAGTAATTTATAATAGACCCATAATAACATCAGTAGTATCTTTTTTTTTCCTGTAACATGCACGGCTATCGACGCTATAATGTCACAGGCTTCGTGAAACAATGGCTTAATTAAGTGAAATAACCTGGAATTCCACAAAAACAAGAATCACATGGATTTTTTGCACCATTCTTGAACATAAAATAGAGTAGGAGAATCAATATCCGCTGTGATTCCGTGAAAGGTAGTCAGTCAGTAGAACAGCAGGCAGACATAAAACTTTGACAGTGGTCTGTTCATTAATTTATGCACTTACTGTGGAATCGATATTTAACATTCATTTTACGATGTATTCAATGGTATCGTTTATCCAGGAAGTCTCAAGATTGAAGTGGGTATAATCGTAAAATCTTAGCATCAAATGACTTCGGTATTGAGTTGTGACAGTTATTTCGAGAGAAATCCAATTTTGAGAGCATCATCGAGGTAGATGAATCGGGACACCAAAATTCAGCACAATTTTTACGAGCAGTTTGTATGTTGGCATCTTTCAAATAAATTTTTAACGAGAATTCTTACAATCAACCTTTTCACAATCGACTTATTCATTCGGGAGTTTCGAATTTAGATAGCTTGTCATTCGAAATACTAAGCATTCTTTCTCGATCTTCACCTTCAAAATAAGCCGACTGAAATCAACAGAATCGGCTGTAAATTCGTGGTCAGAGGATTTTATTCGCCTAACTGTACATTACGACGAGAACGTGATGATATTTTTCTCACGATTCATTTATGATTACTATGTAGCTATATATCCGTTGATTTGGTCGAGATGATTTCATTAGTCGTGCATGTATTTAATGGTTCATTTGAATTCATAATCCTATAGCGAATGAGAGATTATATTTCGGTTCACACTAGAAGAATGGAGAGTTCGCAAGAGATAGATTTACCTTAGCTTCGCAAGACAAAAATCTGAAAAATCACTAAATAATGTGAAATGGATTGAAATCGTTCCTAATATTCGATTTGCAGAGTTCTGCGAGCATGGATGATGAACATATCTAATCCCACATACTCAAAAAAAAAATTGAATCCCGATTAAGCGTATTCAACTGTCCGTTTAAAGATTCATTAGTAAAATATCGAAACTAACATTTTCTTTCATATGAAATATGTATACCCTGAAAATGTCTTCAGGTTTTTCCTTTCGAGAGATATCGTGTTTACCGCCTGTCGGACAGACAGACGTGAATTTGACAACGGAATCGTTATCTGTATGATACCATTCCGAATTCAATGGAAATCTACAGGCATTGCATCGTGACGATATTATATGTATAAGCCTCGATACAAGCCCTCAAACATTTTTTTTAATATATTCCATTCGCATATCGTTTTTCCATTTACGAAATCTTTATTCACTCTTTGAGACTCTGCTCGATGATCATAAATTGTTTAACATCAATATAAACTCATCAGGTTTTATTAACAGATGTCCAAATTGAACAAAATTCAACCTTATATCGAATATGTTCAACTTCTGACCTTCTCAGGTTGTATTATTAATTTTATTGATTAACTAGCTGTATAGCCTGTGATTGAACACACCGATTTGTTTCACATTCCATATATGTTAGAACTATTATGATCCCGTTTAATTGGATAATATTTTATTTTCGAAGTTGAATATTCCGTAAACGCATGATCAAATCGCAAAAAAAATATTCTATTGTCATATTCAGGAGGATAAGACCGTTTCAACAACATATCGCATTACCCATCTTTCCTACTCAAATTTCAGGATTGTGTTTTACGGCGCAGCGATATTTCATGATATGATGATAGTTTCTGTTTGAAAAAATGTCCCTATCAAGAAAAAAATGCTATTTTAGAAAATCTATTTGTTCAAAATGCATACTTTTTATACCAAAAAGTTTATATATAGGATGGGCTTACTTGGTTAAGAATAAGACCGAAATTTTCTGTGCTCTGTGCGATTCTATGGCTGTTTCAAAAATCCCTCAAGCATATACCTGCTCAGTCCTCCAAGATACCTGCCTTCAGTCGCATTGTTTTTACACGGCTTAGCTCGAGGCCCTTAGCAAATACTTTCCACGTCGTCGGCCTTTATTCGCCACCCTTTATACAAAGTGAATTCGTATGTGATGAGAACTTTCACCCTGCACAACACCACATGAAACCAGACAGAAGCAGACACGTAATTTTTAGTTTGAACAACCGTAAGTACCATTTCTTCAGTATTTGCTTTGTGGTATTTATTTTAAATTCTATCAAACATCCATTTTTTCTTTAATTCTCGAGGCGATAAGAATTGGTACAACAGTCCACTTCTCCTTTCCAAGAGAGCTCGTTTATATTATTCACTATCTTTCTACAGTAACAAAAACTGCATCCTTTTCAATGTGATACCTTGTATATTTTTGAAAGTATCATATTTATTGGGTTGACGTTGTTGTCATATTTAACAATTAAAAAATAAAGTGGGAAACTCATAATGAGTTCAAATAGTTATAAGGATAAATAGAGCGAGATAAAAGTAATGAAGAATTTTTTTCAGAAAAATGACCGGGTCAATTTTTATTTCAAATACGGTAACTTTTCCCCTATAATTGGGGAGTTCATCATGTACCCTTAACGAGAGATCAAATGGCAACCAATTTTTTTGTACCAGATATGGATAGACCCTATTGTTGCTCAAGATTACTTTTTTTTATCACAATTTAACTTTAAATCTTTCGGAAAGTTTTAACTTATGGAGGTACAACGTGGAAGAAAGGAAACTGAGAATGGGGTTCTTTATCGACTCCTTCATTATAATAGGGATGACATGGTTAAACTGATTGAATTCGAATTGTCGGTTCTCTTCACTTTGTATCAAGCTCCAAAATCAATAATCAATACTCAACTTTAATTTTATCGAATTCAAGACAATTTCGAATCGAAAATCACGAAGGAAATTTAATCAAATTTGAGAATTCTTCGTCTTGTGTTTTCCACAACTACTCATGGTAATTATTATTCAGCCCAAGAAAATCATATTGGATTCCCAAAATTATGCTTGCATCGGTCAGAATATTATGCCTAATATCGTCGATTATCATCAGATAAGGTAAAGGTCGTAACGAGATTTATAACGATCTATGATTGGAGTTAACATCTAGGACTTGTTTGAAGGTAATTCTGATCTACTTCTATCACCTGGCATAATAAGAACGAGATGAAAGCATCACTGATAATGACTGAACATCAATTGGTAACATAATTGCAAAATTTAAGAAAGTATATATTATCTCTGATAAAAAACCTGGCGATACGCGTGAGCGCTCTGAACGTCGAACAAATTAACCGAATTAAATCAATATCAAATTGAAGACATAAATCTTCGTGTCAAGGAAACTGAAAAACCGAGAATGAAGATAAACCGCCAATTTGAGTCGGAGCAAAAAACAAATTAGGTACTACATGATGCCGGTGACCTAGAAGAGGTCTTATGTAGGTAGCCTTCCAATCTTCACATTCGAGTTCCTATGGCCGGATGTCTAATTTTCAATATATATACCTATTGGAATGCGAACCGAAAGTCATTCGTTTCCGTTCAGAACATCCACTCCCTTGTGACGTTCTATTAATCTTTTCGATAATTTTTTTAACTAAGGTTAAAAAAATTCTTTTTTAGTGGTAGGTACCTACCTAATATCACAAGAAATTGAATTTCCGTGATAATTCTATCCATTTATATTCAAACAAAAATGAGTTGCTTATTGGAAACATCACGAGTTCGTAGGATGAGTGGTGTTTCCACAAAGCAACTCATTCGAGTTTAGAAATAAAAGACTTATGGGGTAAATACAATCTCGTGTGATATTTTATGAGACTATTTCACGAACAAAATGAATGGTCAGAAACATCATATTCGTGAAAAGTAATGAAAAACATGTAATAATAATGTTGACGTCTACAATTCATTTTTATCAGTTGTCAAACCTTTCGTATCCATAGTTCAATCACAGATAAGTCTACCTCTGTGAAGTTAACAGACCGTTTCCAGCAGACCGTTTGCCGAAAATACACGAACGCACGGACCAGTGGCGTACGATCGAATTTACTTTTATCGGAAATTATTGATCCCATCATCATGAAAATTGAGACGAGGGTTCGGCATAATGATTTGATTTCACCGCAAGAAGATTATAGAATTCCTATGGATCCACGGGGTAGTTTTCCCCACCCTATAATGCGAAAATTTCCATCTCGGAAGACGTCAACATTATTATTTCATGTTTTTCATTCGAATATGAAGTTTCTGACCTTTCAAATTGTTCGTGAAATAGTCTTATGAAATGTCACACGAGATTGGATTTCCCAAATAAGTCTATCACGGAAATTCAATCTCTTGTGATATTACTGCTGATAATACGAGCTGTCTTTGGACTGTGATTGGTCAGTTTTCGAAATCAGTGAAATGGTCATTTAAAGCTAAAAAGCTTTTCATTGTCGAGAGCAACAATAGAGTTTGAACGTATTCGACTGAATCCATAGTGAACTATTTTGAAGACAATAGCACTAAAGTCGAAAGTGAGCCCTTCTCTCATCAAAATTGGAAAAGTTGTGGTGCAAAATCATGAAACTTCGGAGTACTTATGAATAGAAAAAACATATAGTTGGGCTCTTAGTGGTCCTCAAATATTATCAAGTGTTACCTTGAAAATGAATGATTCCCGGGTAATTTCTCATTTCCAGTTTTCTCAACCTCCAAACAAGAAATCTACAATTTCCTTATCTAATTGGAAAACAAGCATTGTCCATAAATGAATAAACTTTTATAACTTCTATACATCAAATGAAGAAGCTACTAACAGTTCATCTTTGGAATCACAGAGATAATCACGATTGGAAGAAAGTCTATTCAATCTAGAGAAGAATGTGTATTCTTAAAGCAGCATTCACAGCTTCCTGTCATCAACTCTCATATAATTATTTGATCATTATCTTAAGAAAAAATTCACAAGGAAACCTCTTTTCGTTGTCACATCAAGTTGATGATTAGTTAAGTATTTTTCGCTGAAAAATAAATTTGTTGGAAAAAAGTCACTCTCGATGTATTGTTGAATCTTGAAGGATTTGAGAATAGGGGTGAAAACGACCCTCCAAAGTCCTGCAAATGAAAAACTTCTCGGAATAAGATTCTGGACCAAATCACTAGCGATATTCCGACCAAAATTCATTCAGGTTACCTAATCATTTTTGAGACCCACTTCCGAAGTTTTGTTGAATCTTGGAGTAGTTGAGGATATGGCTAAAAACTACCCTGCAAAGTCCTGCAAATCAAAAAACTCTCGGAATAAGATTCTAGAGCACACTTGCAACATTCCTACTAAGTTTCATGGAGGTTAATTATTTTTGAGGTATAATCGTTCAATATGCTCGACATCAGAGCCGAATTTTCGCGAAACAATATTTTAAAACTATTTCGTCTGTTTTGAAATATTCGTGTTTTCGCGTCGAACTGGTGACGTCACGCACCAAATGGTTCAAAATAATTTGAAGCGGTTTGAAAGCACCTAGTGGAATAGTTCGAACTGAAGTTTGAAGTTTGGAATCAGCTGATTGAAGAATATTCGTTATGTTTGTTGGATTTATTTGAATTTATTTTTATTTTGAATATTATCTAAATATGACAGCTTTGCTTTCAGAATGCATTGTAACCTGTGAAGGAATAAATCACTTCGAGTGGAGCACACCTTTATTTGAGAATTCTGAAATATTATTTAGTGTTGAAAATGAATGCTCAAATTTTTAAAATTGATTTCAAGGCTTCTTCCTCTTGATTCAACCAATATAAATATTGCATATATCTTTTTTCAACAACTCGTTAATCAGGACGAGAACATTTGAATCATTCATAAACTGCTTGGAATCCAATTTGAAAATAAAAGATTCAATAATAATATACAAATAAACACACATGAAATTATAGATATTTTCATTATGCGTATTGTGCGTGTATCATATTTCTAACATTTAAATAAACTTTTAAATTTTATAAATTGAATTGACATTTCTATGATGACGTCACCGTTTCGAAATTGTGGCATTTTAGCCACTGAACTGGTGACGTTCACTTCGAAATGTTTTCGAAATAGTTTTGAACCGTGATTCACGCGAAAAAAGGGCTCAGATTTCTCCTACACATAATTCATTATAACTTCTTCAAACCATCAAAATAAATGAAAATTTTGATGGTTTATTATCAACAGAGAATCAAAGAACTCATTTCAGGGAACAAGTCCGAATTTTTCGTGCTCCAAATAATTTTAATCACGCCACTGGTGAACTAGCCGATGAATCCGAGATCCATCGATGGAAAGTGGCCGATGACTTCACAGCCCTTAGCTCTATTGGCTTCATCCGCACTACCTACGTTTACGTCTAGGGTAGGTATATTGCAAAATAAATTTCTAGATTCTGAATCAAAGTTGATTGTTAGAACTAATCCAATATTGTTAGAAACGCAAACGACAAGACCATGCCTTGAATTGAAAAACTCATCACTTAACATTTGATTTCTTAGAAATGAACATTTGTGGAAAAGAATCGACAACTTTTGAAAAGGTCGCAAAATTTCTGAACTTTACTTTTATGGAGCAATATATTCTCTGACTATTTCTAAAATTTACTAAGTAGGCAGATTGCAGAAATTCTCACAATATAATTATACACTTCGTCTATTTCATTTTTTGCCCAATTATTCTTACAAGAATTGTCTCGTACTCCTTTGGGGTGTCTTCTTGAAGAATTATCGTTTTCTTTGTCTTCATGCTATTTCCTCATGTTTCCTCAAATCAAAACTCAAGAGTATAGTCTGGTGGTGCAAGATTATCTACTAGTGCATCAACGAGGTCGAGTGTTATTCAATTATTCAATAGGATTTGAAATCGGTCTCGGTACCTTATAATTTGTTGGAATTTCATATAGAAAACTATTAAATTGAATGAATTTCGACTAATATCCAATCGATCGACAGCAATTTTTTCAGCAAATTATCGGTTGATCAATCACTTCCATACTCCGGATGTTCTACAATAGTTTTCGATAATTGTATCGCCATTCATTGGCGAACAAAAGATGATGTGTAACAAGTAGGTTAAGGTTGCCAATAATGATTCCGATAAAGTTATATAAAAAATCAACCTGAGATTTCACCTGCAGCATTTATGCATTAGAAAGTTGACGACCCTCTTGTTGGAGACCAAGGTTATGCGGAGAGTAAAGTTCAGTATAAAACAGTCTCGAAATTATACCCAGCAGAATATAACGACTCGTTTAATAAAATATATTGTATCAATTAGGATCCTCGAGACTACAATCCCAGTCTGAAGAGACATGATTCATACGACAATATATAATTGGAATTAGGCTATTATGCGAATGAGAAATAGATCCTATTATTGCCTGAAATGCAGCAGTAATCATTTAGCTGTTATTTAGAGCTCTGAACTGTGCAATTTCTGAAAAACTAGGAAGAGTAGTATAAAAAACCATAAAATCTGCTTTTCCAGTGAATTATTGAAACCACTTTTCAAGCTACTCCTTCTATTACCTGATGTATTGTTATTTCATTGGGAATTCTTTTATACGCCATCAACAGTGGTTACAGAGATTAAAAGATATTAACGAAGGTTTATTCCAGAAGGAAATATCCCAAAGGGAAATTATAATATATTAAATATATTCTCGACAAGCAGGCCGTCCCAGCTTCGCCCGAGTAGAAATTTGTTTCACGCGGCGGTTTCATCTTCAAAACTTCAATCTGCCATATCTTTTGATGTACCTACTCGTTGTAATTGTATGATATGAAGGGCAATTTTGTTCTAAATTAAATACTGGGGATAAATAACGTATTAGGTTGGATAAGGATCAATACCCAATTCATAAAAACACACTCCCAAATAGTGCATAATTTTGGAAAACATCTGATTACCATAAACAGGTAATAGCAAGTCAATCTTGAAAGATAGATACATGCTATCCCGGACTTTTTTGAAGAAATATTCAAGAGGTACATTTCCGTCATACATTGTATCCACGTAAGTCTCACGGTCTTTGCAGCGCACGTGAAAATAGCTGATTTTGGCTGATTTTTTTGTAATTATTGAAGTTATAGTAGGTATCCTTAATTTTTTCGGGTGAAAAGTATAGCCCATGTCACTCAGGGATAATGTAGCTTTCAAAGGGTGAAAGAATTTTTGAAATCGGTCCAGTAGTTTTTGAGTCTATTCGTATCAAACAAACAAAAATACAAATCTTTTCTCTTTATAATATTAGTATAGATATAGATTAATCAGATACACCGCGGTAATTGATATATAAAGATATATTGATATATAAAGATATATTGTCTATTCATGACAAATTGTGAAGTTTGTTGGTAACTATTTAAAAATGTGTGAACAATGAGTTGAAAAACGAATTAAATCATGAACTTAGGTCAAACTAATATGAGTTTGAGATTCTGTTTGACAGTAGAAAACAAAGTTGTCAGGACATATGCAGGTAAATGGAATTGAAAAAATTCAAAACACTTGAATTGTGAGTCTCAACAGAGGATTGGAATGATGAAGTGGATGAGAGTTATTGGAAGCCTCACCAGTTGAAATATTTTATACAGCTATACAGGGTATCTCAGGTTCGAGTGGCTATTAGACGTTTCTGGAGAATTGAACATATTCAAAATCTGAAAATTGGGATTATGATATTATTGGAATTCTCTACCGACCTAAATTATTTTTGAAACCTCAGCACTTTCGGTTATACGGGAAGTGAAAATGAGTTTGATCAAAAATTTTTTTTTCAATTTTTTTGTTTCTGGTTTGATTTAGTAGAATACAATGCTGAATACATTGTATTCATTCAAATAGTTTTAAAAATATAAAAAAAAACCTGAAAAATCAATTATTCATAGTCGGTAATATGTTGATTTTTATTATTCTGAACAACCCGAGTGTAAACCGTCTCACAACGTCAAAGAAGAAGGACGTGGAAAGGTCCTACATCTTTTGAATTTCATAAATATCATTACAGGGTGTTTCAAATTTTGTGTCGAAAACTGTGATCGAAAATTGGCCATAACTTCTTTTTTTCAAATTAGATCCCTATTGTTTTATGATTGCGTTGGATTCTGCGAATTGAATATGAATATTCTTATGAAACCATAGGAACAACTAATAAGTACATAATATAGACCTGTCACTTGTGAATTATTATGGGATAATTCATCTTCTATGGTCACAGAATATTCTCATGTAAAAGATAAGATGAATTTGACTTTACGTACAACATGAATCCAGAAAATCTCAAATAACTCAAAAACTACTGAATTCAGCAACAATGGCATTTAAGAGTGCTATCACTATTTTTCTTCGCAGAATCCAATGCAATCTTAAAAAAATAGGGTTCTAATTTGAAAAACAGAAGTAATGGCCAATTTTTATCACAGTTTTCGACACAAGATTTGAAACACCCTGTGATGATTATTCATTAAATTCAAAAGATGCATGACCTTTTCACATTCTTCTACTTTGACGTGAGAACGGTTTACACTTGGGTTTCTTATTTTGGATATTTTGAAAAATATTCGGACTAAAACAATGGTTTTAACAGAAATGTATTGAGCATTGATTACTCAATCGAATAAGAAAGGAAAAAATCGAAAAAAAAGTTTTGAACAGATTTACTTTGACACCTTGTATAACCGGAAGTGCTCAGGCTCAAAAAATATTTTAGGTCTGTAGAAAATTTGGAACAAAATCATAAACTTAATTTTCAGATTTCAAATATGTATGTCCAGTTCTCCAGACACGTCTAATAGGAACTCAAACTTGGGACATCCTGTATAATACAGTTTTTGAAGAAACCAAATCTGACATCAACAACTTTGGAATTCAAATTATTATTTCAATCTGCAAAAAATGTATACATTTAATTATGAAAGTTTGAGATAATGTGGAATCACAGTTGAAATCTGGCAACAACGTAAATTTACTCATCAGGCATGTAACGTATGTAGTTATTTCTACTTCGAAAATTTATCATAAATCATTTTTCCATACTTTGACCTAACCCTGTATGTGAAGTCTGAACAACAAATTTATTACTGCAGTTACAGAGACGATTTCATGAGTAATATTTAATTATTTGTCGAACGTTGAGAAAATGTGACCACAAATTCTTCTACAAACCACCAGACTGGTGTCGTCATTACTACAAAATTCATGTCAACTTCAAAAAACCACATAACAAATAATTGACGAAGTCTGGTCGATCACGCAAAATTTATGGTCATGAGCAAAGGCATTTCCTCAGAAGGCATGCAAAAAGAACTGAAATTGTAACATTTAGGACATTTTGGTGAAAGTACAGTATCAGACTGAACGTAAGTTGCAATTTAATGGTCACGAATGAATGGATATACGAGTTTCTTACCAACTGTTATTGTATTATGAAATGCAGGTAATAGCAGTTGGCATTTTACTGAAAAAAATAAACTCACAGTCAAATCAGTGCACTTTCGTCATTCGGCCAAAAACCTCGTAACAGCTCATTATTCGCTTTTTTTAAAGACCTCGATCAAGAGATACAAGTACTGGTTTTCTGTGGTGAGAACAATTAAAATATACCTTGAGAATTTTCATCCAAAACTCGAAATTTGTGAAAGTATTCATATCCTTGAATCCAAAATTCATTCATTTATATTTATGAAAATGCGTGAGTTCTTTTTGAAAAAAAAAAAACAATGAATAACATGTTCATAACCCATGGACATTCTTCTAAAACGAGGATTAATTGACATGAATTCTAGTTTCATTAAAAATGCTCATTCGACTGGCTTGATGCCTACACAAAAAATCACCTGCAATTCACATCAATATCCGCCATATCTTCTATGGCTCATTATTCATGTTTCGTATAATCTTTATATTATTCACTGTTAATGCTCTTAAACCCACAATCGATCACCTTACACCTTCTACAAAGTGCATTCTTTAGGAGTCATATATTGAACATGAACGTTGATCTGGTTGTAAATGTCAAGGAATTATCTGAACGTTCACATCTTGCATCTACTTTTTCGATCCCAACGTCCGCCAATTTGAAATGTGGGCTCAATATTTCAGTCAGAATATCTCGGAATGCCATTACTACGAGACTTGTTGGGATAGATTCCAGGATAGAAGTAAAATATTGGAATTACATAACTATTTTATGTCCTATAGGGTACCTCACGACAAGAGTAGGTATGTATGTATTCCGTGTGTATATCGCAAATTGAAATATGTAGTTATTTTCCTTATTTTCATCCCCATTAGGCGGATGCAAATTGATATTTTTATTGAGAACCAGTATACATATTACCTAAATTCATTTAACAAAACAGACAATTTTTGACTTCTCACAAATTAAATATCACCAATATTAAATAGGTAGAAGGTACTCGCCAAATCGATAAATAATTCCAGCCTATACAACTCTGACGTATTATGTGTTGATGAATTATGTTTGGATCAAAAACCGTGAACTTTAGCCAGAAATTACAACAGAGTCTATTTGTTAAAAATGGATCAAGATATTCAAAATTGATTTTTTATTGTTGAATGTCAATATGGAAAAAAGTTTCTTGCAATTATAGGGGAATATCACTAAGAATTTTTTTGAGTGCCTTCCGAGGTGCCTTCTCGCTCGCATGAGATGTCTGCTCAATTTCATTCTTATGGTAGTTTTTTGGATTGAAAAAAATTGAAAATGTTTTTGGTCGCCATCTTTGGGGGGCTGTAACTAAGCAGGAGGGAGTACAAAAAAGTTTTTTTATGGAAGTCCCACCCTATTTTTCGACAAGGAATGACCCTCTGAACAATTCATTTACAGGGTGAGTCTTTGACTTGTACATATATTTATACTGAAGATTCTTGAGGCCAAAAAAAACTTTTTCTCATTTTTCCGAATTCGGCTCTATATTGAAAAGATATAGCCATTTAAAAAAAGTTGGACCACGAACGTGCCTGATACGATTCTCTGCGAACACCTCAAAGTTCATATTTCTGGATTAAAATAGGGTTGATACATTTACAGAATACTCAATGAGTACTAACCCCATTTGAATAAAATGTTACAAACATGATATTTCTTAACAAAAACGTTTAGTTTTGTCCGAATAGATCTGCTATAAAAAAGCTTCTTCCTTCGATGTCGTTGAAGATGAGTTTATAAATACTAATAACTCGTTCATACTTCCCTCGATAACCGAAAAATATCTCGTGAAGAGATATTGTGGTAATTCCAGCAATATCAACCTATTTTGTATTCAAAACGATCAGAACAATAATCTTCTATAAATATTTCACAGAGCTTGTAAGAAGACGATGCCAGCGACGAGGAAGTTTTCTTTAGAGCTATTTCGTTATAAAAGGTAAAAGTGATTATTATAGATAGGTGTTTTTCTCCGAATTGATGTAATACTCGATGTAATATTAACTGAGTAGGGCCTAGTTTATGAAATTCTCGATTATGAATTGGCACATTTATCTGTGCAGGAGTTTTCACTAGTTGGTAGTTGGTACCAAATTACTACAGAGTATCGCTCTATTTTTCAACAAGGAAGATATTCTAACATCCGTTTGCCCAATCAGGTTTTTAGGGAATTCCGCAGTTGTTATTGAAATTGTGTCCTAATTCATTCAAATAGTTCGTATATGTTGAATGTCTCATATAATTTTTCTGGTGTTCATATATTATCTTCTTGAAAGTACCTCGGACTGGAATAACCGTAGGTCAATCATTAAAAGTCAGCTTGAGGGCCCCAGTTTTATTGTCTCCATTTATTTTATTTTTATTGTTCCTGGAGAAAATCCCCTAATGAAAGTTTCTTTAATTTATTATGCGATTTGCTAAATATGTGATATCCAATTCTTTTGTGAAATTATTATAATTCATGAAAGCATTAATCAATCTATGGACCATACAATTATATGCTGCCATTTTCTATTGATGGGATCATGCGACCTTTCATGGATGATCAGAATCAGTATGTGTGGGTTTAAAAAAGTCATTTGAATTATTCAATCTCGAGACGTTGGGAAAATTTATTCTTTTTTTTTCTTCGAAAATATAGTTGATATTCGTGAATATGTGTGATTTTCTTCCGGTACCCTTAAAGAAACAAGAAATATCGAAACATAGAATTTAGATGAATTTTTAATTTTCAATTATCTTGTAGTAACGGGGTTGTTACTTAGGGTTTGAAGGAGAACACTTTACTATAAAATTATCTATTGAGCTCATTAGGTACACTGATGTCTTACTTCTACAATAAATGACTAATGACTGATCAATCCTTCTTCTATCTGTCCTACTTAATATAAGACAATGGGTACAGTGCTGAGTACGCAATATTGAGAAATATCTATTTAACATTCCAACGTTAGGTACACTACACCTTTCCCGAAATTTCAAAAAGAATTTTTATTACTTGGGGATAAAAATTCTATCAATTTCAATTCTTATAACTAACTTTAAACTAATCCCAATAGAATAATAAACCCATTTCGCTTATTCTTCATATACCTAACTAACCTAGCTTAACTAGACATAAAAATGTTTAACTCGTAATAATATCGGATGGCTAGTCTCACATTCAGGATTTCACTTTTGTCATTTTTAATTCACAACACTGTCTTGTAATAGTTACATGTCCTTGACCTCGCGCACAAAAGGTTTAGTTCGATTCTTATGAACCACACACTCTTTACCGTTTTTGCTGATTCGAACGTTCGGAGAATCATCTTTTATTACACTGAAAGGACCTTCGTAAACACTTTGCAGTTTATTTCCACTTTCGTTTTTCAATAAAATTAAATCGTCTTTTTCGTATTTTATAGGATTTATCTGTCTGTCATATATCACTTTTCTTTTGAATTTTTCTAATTCTAAATTTTGCCTTGCATCTTGTTGTGCTTTTTGCAATCTAAATTTGAGTTCTAAAGGATACGAATCCGCGTTATATAAGGGTTCGACAGTGTCACTATTCACTAGATTATTAGGCAAATTACACTTTTTTCCGAAAACCAGCTCATAAGGTGAATATCGTGTACTACAATGATACGATGTATTATACATGAAACAAAAATATGGGATCCATGAAGACCACGAAGAGCCATAGTTTCTCATTTGTATTCTTAAGAAAGAGTTTAATGTTTTATGTGAATTTTCCAAAGATCCAATGCTTTGATGATGGTATGCTGTAGCTTTTATATGAGATATTCTTAAAAATTTACAAATCTCCGACATTGTACTGGAAATGAATTCTGTTCCTTGATCAGTAGCAATCTCAGAGGGAACGCCATATCTTAATATGAATTTATCTACGAAAGCTTTCGCTACTGTTACTGTATCCTTTGATTTTAAGGGATATGCTTCGACAAATTTCGTTAGATCGCATTGTAGAGTTAGAACATATATAAAACCATCGTCATCTTTTTCTAAGGGGCCGACAATATCTAAGTAAACTTTTTCGAAGGCTGAATGCGCAGTTGGTGTTATTACCATCGGTTCTTTTATGGGTTTACTAAACTTTTGTTTTTGACAATTAGCACATTTCTTAACATAAGAGACACAATCATTTGATAATCCAGGCCAATAATAATATCTTCGTATATTATTGATCATTTTACGCACTCCCGAATGACCAGCCGTCGGCAATATATGAAAGTCGTTTAGAATAAGTTTTTTCGTATCTGGATTGAAAATTCTTTTTACACCTGTAATTACGCAAATTCGTGGACCGGTCCATTTAATTTTAGCAATCGTCTGCATAAAAAATTCCACTATAAATGCATTATATTCATTTTTCACTATGATTAGCTCTTTTATAATCATTTTCGTACATAATTCTTCCAAATCTCTCAATAATTCGTCTCGCGAGATTATCGATGGAGTATCTGGATGTATATAAACTAACTTCGAATTCGGTTCATAACATACACATTTTGATTTCGAAAATATATTCTCAGAATTTCCAAAACTACTTAAATCATCGTTTCTTTTTAGAACAATTAATTCGTTACCTTCATTGGGTTTTTTCAAAATTTCAACAACATTTGGTTGATCAGACCCATTATTCGTTGAAGTTTTATTTTCAAAATCAGGAAGGTTTCTCGATGCTTTAGCCTGGGCCCTGGTTAAAACAGCAAGTACGTTCCGATTCATTTCATTTAATTCCTTTGATGTTATGCGAGACAAAGCATCTGCTGGTCCGTTCATTGAACCTTTAACATATTCAATATGATATTGATATTCTTCCAGACACAAACGAAATTTTGTTAGACGACTAGAAGGGTCGGTATGGTTAAAAAGATAAACAAGAGGCCTATGGTCAGTACGAATTTTAAAATGTCTACCAAATAAATATGGACGAAAATATTTTACTGCCCATACCACTGCCGCTAATTCTTTCTCTATAGTAGAATAGTTGATTTCGGATTTATTGAAAGGGCGACTAGCAAATGCCACCGGCTTATTATTTTTGTTAGAAAGGACTGCACCAGCGCATGTTCCACTTGCGTCAGTTTGCACAATAAATTCGTTTTCATCTGAGAAATCGGGATAATCAAGCACTGGAGCTGTAGAAAGAGCAATTTTCAATTTTTCGAAAGCATTTTGACAATCGTCTGACCAATGGAATTCTGAATATTTTCTGCATAACTTATTCAGAGGATTAGCTATTTCCGCAAAATTTCTAATGAACTTTCGATAGTAATTAGCAAAGGCTATAAATCTTTTGACGTCATCGGTGTTTTTTGGGACTGGGTACAACTTAAGAACTTTCGTTTTATCAGGATCAGGTGAAAGACCTTCGGAAGATATGAGATGACCTAAATATAAAATTTGTTTTTTAAGGAATTCGCATTTTGAAGGGTTTAACTTTAAATTTACCTCTCTAAGTCTGGAAAACACTTTCAGAAGATTTTTATTATGTTGTTCTAAGTTTCTACCAAAAACAATCAAGTCGTCCAGATAACAAAAACATTTTTCGTAATTCAATCCGGTCATTGCAATTGAAATTAGCCGTGAAAACGCACTGCAGGATATTTTCAATCCCATAGGCAGTCTTTTCATTTGATACTGTTTTTTGTGGGTTGCGAACGCTGTGTAAGGTCTGCTGTCAGCTGCCAGCTCTACCTGGTAATAACCTTGACTTAAGTCTAAGTGAGAAAAATATACCGCTCCGGTAAGCGAATCGAAAATGTCGACTATGTTGGGAAGGGGGAATTTGTCGTCTTGGATTTTTTCATTCAATGATCTGAAGTCGATTACAAGTCTCCATTTCTTATTGCCATTTTTATCAGCTTTCTTAGGGACTAATAAAATTGGAGAGGACCATTCACTCTGGGCCTCCTCTATAATGTCGTTTTTTATCATATCCTCAATTTGCTTGTCTATCTCCTGTTTTTGTGAATGAGGAATGCGGTACGGTTTTCTATATACTGGCGCTTCATTTGGTTTTAAGGTGATAGTTTGCTCGAAAACTCTAGTTGTGGTTAATGTGTCATTTGGAAGATGGAAAATGTCGCTGAACTTAGCACATAACTCTTCGATAGATAATTGTTCTTCCTTATTCAAACCGTTCAAGTTTATCAATGAAAATAATTCTTTTACTCTAGTAGGTGAAATCTCGGTACTCTTTGTAAACGAACAAATTTGATAATTATCGAGATTATGAATTTCTGGTACACAATTCTTGAGGGTTACTTCGGTTTCTCTTGTATTAAGAATTTTGACAGGTATGATGTTATGCTTAGGTTTCACCACGGTTCCTGCTAGAAAAACGCCTCCACATATTTCCTGAGGAATTACAACACATTCGTTTTCTGTATTTATTGATAAGTATTCAATAATTTCGCATCTAGGTGGAATAGTCAAAACAGAATCAGTTTTAGAGTTCAGAGAAACCTCCACCTTATTATGGCGGTTATCCAGAATTAACGTATTCTCTTCAAAATTTAATATACCTTTATATTTTTGCAAAAAATCTTGACCTAAAATACCATTGTAATTACAAGGGATATCTCGAAACACATAAAATAATTGCTCGAAAGTAACACCGTTGGTATGCAATCTTAATGAAATATTTCCGATAGCTGTTATATTTCCACAAATACCGTTCACAGTAAGATTATCTTTGCGTATCAGAGATTTGTCTCTAATAGAATCTAATTTAATTGCACAGAGTGAAGCTCCGCTGTCTATTAAAAATTTTAATTTTTGAGATCCCACTGAAAATTCTACATTATTCAAACCCAAGCAAGCGAATATAGACTCAGTTATCGGAGTTAAGAAAAAACTGCTGATTGTTTGAATTTTTCTTTTCGGTTTCGTTATTTCCTCGATTCAAATACAAGACTCTGTTTTCTTGTGAATGATAACTCGATTGTCTTCCTCGAGAATTGAAGTTTCTCTGTGTTTGACCACGAGAGCGTCCTGCAAAATTCCGCGTATTATCATTTGATGGTGCCCGACCGACAAATTTATCTGGCTTATAATTGGTATTATATCTTGAATTATTACCATGAAATCTATGCGACGGGCCTCTGAATCTACCACTGCCTCGGTTTTGCCATTTTCTACCTCTTTGCACTTGAAAATGATTCACAGAATGCATATTTTCCGATGAAGAAGCTTCGTCTAGTGCTGTGCGGATGGCAACTTTAAGTGAAGAAAAATCGCGTGCTGCAATAATGGTACTTAATCTTCTATTATTTAATCCGTCTGCGAATTGCTTTATAGCATTCCGCTCATTAATAGGTTTCAAAACCGAATATGCATTGTCGTCACCTTTAGCCTGTGAAATAGTCAAATCGACAAAAAGTTCTTCTAAAGATTTACCGAAAGATTCAATCGATCTATTTCCTTGACGTGAATTTATTAATTTAGTTTGGAGAGTAGTATCAGATTTAATGGTGAGGAGATGGGTTTTCATATCAGCCACTAACGAAGATGTTGAAGCATAATCCTTATTAAGACGAAGTTTAGCACTTGAAGATAACCGAGTTTTCAATACGAATTTTATTAGATGCTGCTTTTGGTCCGCTTTAAGCATTGAATCATAGAACTCTATAGCATCTATCAATAGTCGAACTGTATCTTCGCTATCATTGAGCATCGGTAACAAAGATGACGCGGTTTTCAAATCAAACGACTCCATTTCTATCAAACTAGGGCTCTCCTTGATCTGTAACTTTGATATTACACTATATATTTCCCGTATTTCGGAGGAAAATTGCTGAATTGCGCTCAAAACATCGGGTGGGATTTCTGAAATACTTTGTTGAATTTCCTGAAGAACAATCTCGAACCGTTCATAAATAACTGTAGCTTCCTTGATTTTAATTTTGAGAATCTCTTTCTGTCGCCTCTCAGGGCCAATTTTCCTCAGATATACTTTTATTGATTTCAGGGATTCCAAAATTTCCTTTAAATTATTGACTGCCATACATAAAATTTAAAAAAATAATGCTAATTCTCTAGTTTCTACTAAGGTATTATCAAAAATCAAATTGAGACAATAAAAATTCAAATAAAAATGTCATCATTATTCATTGCATATTATGTATATCGTTATGATCTGGGTCAACTCACGAACTTTGCAATTGCCACATGACACGGGCGTCACCAATGAATTTGTACAACTGTCCGGTGCTACGTCGGTTCCGCTTATGTGGACGAAAAATAAAGGTGCGGCTACAGAGTGTTCTTTGGAAGCTCACCTGATTTATATCAAACAAGCTTTTGGAGTCTGTTAATATCACCTAGGCGTTGTTGATGGGAGCTAACATCTGGCTTCTCGTGACTTCTCGCCTGATTTTCCTTTCCAACCTCTTCTTACATAAGTTGAAAGTGTAGAATACGGCCGCTGCTATAACCAGAAGGAAGATTACCAATTCACATACCTCTCGAGTGGAAATTTTTTCGCTGATTTGTCCATTAGTTTGGCCACCACTATTACCAGCCTGTGCGATGATAATCTCTTCTCTTTCTTGCTTAGCTTGGCTTGACCCCATTTTTACTTTTCTCCTTACTCTCCACTAAATATTCAAAAATTTCCAAGGTTTCGCCATCAGGATCGCCATGTAGTAACGGGGTTGTTACTTAGGGTTTGAAGGAGAACACTTTACTATAAAATTATCTATTGAGCTCATTAGGTACACTGATGTCTTACTTCTACAATAAATGACTAATGACTGATCAATCCTTCTTCTATCTGTCCTACTTAATATAAGACAATGGGTACAGTGCTGAGTACGCAATATTGAGAAATATCTATTTAACATTCCAACGTTAGGTACACTACAATCTATTCTGGAAAATTGCAGCTTAAAACTAAGGGTATTTTTCATAATTCTCTTAAACGAAAATGATTCAGTTGAAATGGAAATATTTGCGAGAATATTTGTGACAATGCAAAATCCAAGACAATTCAAAATTTCAGAATGAAGTTGATACTAATTTTAGTGACTAGTTTGAATTGTTCCTTTTGGGAGAATGCTAAGAAATGTGATTTGCACGTCGAAGTATATAAATTTAGAATTCATGAATGATATTCCTAATTTTGTCGATAAGTTGTATACTGTTTCGAATTGCTCTCGGAATTGCTTCAATTAGAATAATAGAAATCAAAACTTTGAATTATTTCAAGTAGAAGATGTGATGAAAGAGACTATAAATAGGTCAAATAGGGTAGTTCATATTATCGCTTGATGAATGTTGATATAACTCTTGAGTGTTCGTACAGGGTGGCCTTCATACATAACAGCCCATGCGTCTGGGTATTTACGTAAGTGAATGTTTTCCGTGAAAATACCAGGGCAGAGGGCATTTTTGAATTGGAGGGGGTACAATTTGTTATGATAACCAAATATTCAGATATTGTTCAGAAGTTTTGGTTGAGATTAAATCAAACTTTCAGATTTTGCGGACTCTGGTAGTGGAGTGCGTACACAAGAGAAAATTACCAGAAGCTGAAAATCTATTTATAACTCGATAGATAAAATTTGTCTAATCTACCTTACATTAACAATATGTACATAACTTGAATAATTCGAAAGATAATTATTCTGAAACTGTGAGAAACGGTGAATTAGAATAATATCAATGCTTTCCTAGACTGAATTGAATTTCTAATGGTCGACGTAATGCAAATGTAACTTTATAATTATAAGTTTACTATCAATTCAAGATCCTATTGAGCAATCAGCTTATTTCATATAAAAAACGAAGTGGAACATTTCCTCTTGGGATCCATAGAATCATCATTTAAAATTCAGAAATTCATCATAATATTTTCAAAAAAAATCTTAAAAATGATTATCCGGAATACAAAATTCAAAAGTCATATTCGAAAGAATATCTCACGTATTTCTGCGATAGGTATACTGAAAATTAAAACTAACAGTATTTCCAGAATTTAGAATAGGAAATGCCTTCAAACGAGAGGGTTCAACTCCAGACACAGAGATTTTTGACATCAGGTGTCAAATTTTTAGTGGATACGTCATACTGTTAAGGTCATCTCTTCGAAAAATTATCAATTTAATGAAATTTTTTTTCAATTTCTGCATCATCAATACCTATAGGTGATTTTTGGTGACTTTTTATTTTTATGGGTTCGAAGTATCAGGGGGGCATATTTTCTGTTAAGAGAAGACATTTGGAGAAAACCTTCTGTATTTTTCTTTTTAGAATTTCCTGTTTTTAGTGTTCCTTTATATCCAGTAATTATTTACCTTCTATCGGCCTCTGCTAGTTCCAATATCATTATTTCACTGAAAAATAAATATACGAACATTGATAGTAAAGAGAAAATAATTTTCATTTTCACAAGAGTACCAACATTGGGTTGCAACGTTGCCGATGTTAACCCTTTTTTATGTTAGTCTAAAGACATTTAAATACGTTAGAGTCAGTTCAACTTCGAAACTTTTTGAATCGATCAGGGCTCACATATCTGTAAGCAGCAGCTGTTGCTTATTGTGAAACAGCAGAATTCAGTTTTTTATTTTAAGGACCCACATGCGGCACCAACTTTAGGGCTGGGGCCATAGAATTTACATTATTATGGAATGATATCAGCCTTGCAGCTCCGCTGAAAATAATGGGTAAAAATCTCAATTTGGTGGGACAGCGAGATTTTCATGTTTCCATGGATATGAGCTTTAACACAGAACAGAAACACAGAAATAATATGTCTGCAATTACTTTTTATGGGCAATTTTGGCTTCAAAAATTTCCGCACATACCTATATATTACACAAAAATCAATTGAAAAACATTGAAGAAATGAAGAGAAAATATGAAAATTGAGAACTCCCGATTGAAACTTATCGTCAAAATCCGATTCACTAAGGTTTTCGGTGAGTTTTCGGCAAACAATTTGTGTGTTTTCATTCTTTGTGACAGCTCAAATCCATGGATACATGAAAATCTCGCTGTTCCACCAAATTGAGATGTTTAGCCACTTTTTGATCTGGTAATAGCGAGGGTAATAGCCTTCCATATTATTTTAAGTCCTATGGATGAAGCCCATAGGTTTCCTGTATTTCCAAGATTGAGGTTATTGAGCAGATCCGGAATCTATATGGCAGATATACAGGATGGTTGCAAGTAAAGTAAGGAGAGCAGCTATTTCATGCTGTTCGCTGCTGCTACTGCGAGGGAATTTAGATGTTTCGTTGGGATACACTTGGAAATAGAGTTTCTAGACTATTATAATGGAACTAGTTTCAATTTTCTTTGTAATTTTGTCATAATATTTATAAATTTCCACTCCAATTGGAGAAATTTTGTAGTATTTTTTTGTGGCATTTACATCTGTGATTAGCTATTTATTGACTTTTTGGGGTTTTTTTATAACTGATGCAGACTCCAAAGATGCATGTAAGTGAATTCTGAATTTTACAGTTTCTACGATATATATTTTTTCCTTAGTATTTTAATGATACCCACTATGCAACATTTTTGTTTCTAGATAGTTGCAGTGTTTATGTTTATGTGAACGGAGATTAAAGAAACTGAAATGAATAAATATCTATATAAATGTATTATTACTTATTAGCTTGGCAATATGGTACTTTCGAAAATGCTGTCATACGATTTTGCTACTTCATACTGCAGTATTTTTGGTATCCGATCAAGAATGCTTGCTACACCAAGGTTTGTAATTTTTCAAATGATTTCAACATTTGACCTGATCCAGAGCTCATGAGCTAATCTCTATGTTTCACATTTTCATTCGACTTCAATAAAAGAATTAGCTGCAAATGATTATTACAAAATTTCCTCGAAGCCTTTCAGGTACCAACTCCAGTTTACTGTTATACTCTCGTACTCTCACGCTAAGATCTTTCAAATCCATAACCGGCACAAGATCGGGCATGAATACTTTATTACAACATCGGGCAAATGCACGATTGAACAACTTTTAAAGGCCTGAGTTACCATCATCCGCGCTTAACGGTCCCAGTGCGCCTTAAGACATCACTTGAGTACCCGTCTATTCTAAGATAGCAATACCCGTTCGCAACTCACCTCGATTCCTTCCAAGAAGAAGTGAATATCCAAAATTATCCAAGGCACAAAACTTACACCACTCAAACAAACAATCAAATTCCAGTCACAAAGGCACAAAGTCACAGGAAATCGGCGGCCAATCTTTCGAGTGCAGAGAACGTTGTGCACCAGGCATTCAACTCACCACGCGTACTCGCCGTTCGATCGCGCCTCGAGAAAGCTGGCAAGAGAGTGAAGAATGAAGAAAGCTGCGGCCGCGACTTCGCAGTCACGTGACTCTTGAGCACCGTTCTTGCAGGCTGCAGGAGGGACGGCTGACACTCGAGCTGGCCATCGCCGGATATCCTCTCTGTCTTATCGCATACGAATCGGCAATGGCTTTTGGTTTGTTCGGATGCTCCGAAGGACTACATGGGTTTGTACAAGATCACAGATAAGGTGTTAATTGCTGAAGTATCTATTAACAACGACAGAGTTAAAGAAATGGAGGAAATCGGAACGGTTAATCTGTTATTATATGATTACTGTTTCATTCATATTACGAATCATCTAGAACTGAATAATTCTGAAGGCGAGTATGATGAATTTTCAAGGGAATCAGAGGCAAAGTCCACATTGGGATTTCAACAGATGTAGATTAAGAATTTCGAAATGGTGGCAGGTCTGCCCGGTGCAAAATTTATTGTTATTCACTTCAAACTTCATTTTACCCTCCGATGACTTCTTGTCAAGAAAGATGATGCTCAGAGCTTATAACGGTCCTCAAGATTTAGGCCCGTCCTCATAATCTTTGGTGAAACGTTCGCAAACTATTTGGAAATGGTTTTCATGAACGAACTTTCGCAATTGTAGCTGAAGTAGCCAGATATGCATGGCTTCGAGGTTTCGGAGGTCCACTATGACACTTTATTTACGATAGTTATAGTTATAGTGAAAAGGGGTTACAGTCCACTGCGACCTTAATGGGAAGTATCACTTTTTGAATAGTGGTAAATCTCAATTCAAAAAGTGGTCTCTTTATTTCACGAGTATCTACCCTAATTTACGACGTAGAGGCTTGATTTTCTTTTTAAATTGAAGTTGAAGAACGTCCCGAAGGCAAATAGTTTTCTTTTCCTCGATTTAATTAGTTTTTCAATTTGAAAAAAACAGGGTAATCTTTAGATCTCTGCAATATTCGGGTTATTGAATATGTTTTTCGTTTTTCAAGAGTACGAGCTATATTTTTGAACTGATCATCATGAAAATTTTTGTAGTTTATAGAAGATTAAATTGCCGAGGGCAAATGGTTGCGATTTTTTTCAAAAAATGATGAATAATCGTCGAAAAAAAAAATCATTAAGTGTAGTTTCCGAAACGATGAAGTTCAATTTTTAATTATTGAAAAACTAATTGAATCGAAAAAAAAAACTATTCGCCCTCGGGACGTTCTTCAACTTCAATAAAAAAAAATCGAGTCTCTACGTCGTTAATTAGGGTAGTTAATCGTGAAATAAAGAGACCACTTTTTGAATGGAGATTTACCACGATTCAAAAGGTGATACTTCCCCTTAAGGTCTATTGTGCCCAGTAACAGAGCTGTTATCATCGCGCCTCCTACAGCTGGCCCTCCAGTTTCAGAAATTTGATGAAATCCAGTATCTGGGACGGCTTCAATGAGGATAACTCCCCACTTCTACAAGTTTCTTGTCCAAAGCACTGTTTCCTTTGGCTTGCAATGGCATAGCATTCCGTAACCAGGTGAATAGGAGTTCCTTTTTCCTCCCCACAGAATCTACACTCGTCGGGTCCGATAAACCCATTCTGAACAGATGCTTCTTCAGGCGACAATGTCCTGTGAGAAAGACAGTGAGTAGGTGAAGTTGGTTTTCACTGAGATCCAGATATTTTTTGGATCTAACAGTTCCAAAGTTCCGGAGGAACTTTTTGGATTGATCCATCCCTGGGAGATTTCTACAGTGTTTTTCTCTTCCGGTTTTCTCCTTCACCATGAATTCCCTCTTATTGGTGCATAGGTTATATACCGCAGAAGGTTTTTCTGGGACACTGAGTGGCGTTTGTGCGCTCTTTCTGGCCAGTGTATTGGCCTCTTTGTTTCCTACGATTCCTGAATGACCAGGAACCCAGATTGAAAAGACCTTATTCTTCTTGCCTACCTCATTGAGTTTCTTCCGCCACTCCCAAATCAGCTTCGAGTCAATGACAAAGGAGCTCGGTGCTTTAATAGCAGCTTGACTATCTGTAGGTTTGTAGGTATATGAATAGCTATATCGCACTGATAGTTTCTTTCTAGATTTATATTTAGACATCTTCCAATTGCAAGTATTTCCGTTTGAAGGACGCTTGTACCGGAGCCTAGCGATAGTGCACACTTGGTACTTGTCCCGTAAAACCCAGCGCCAGTTCCTGTAGCGGTTTCAGAACCACCTGTATGCCATCTTATTGTATTTTCTTTGAGATTGTAGTCGGTTTATTCCCTTTCCCAATCCTCTCTTTTGCTTAGCATTGTACTGAAGTTTTTCTCAGTGCTTACTTTCTTGATCATTACATCAGTTGGAAGGTTTGCATATGAGGGGTAGTCATTCAGATAGGATCAAACTCTCTGAAACCTGATTGTCTCATTGCCTGCTCCTTCTTCAGACACCCTGAGGATGGCCTCATGGGCTACCCTATCAATCACTAGATGTAGAGGTGTGAGGCCTGTGATGATCTCAAGCGCCCTAGTTGGGCATGTTCTCATAGCTCCCGTGATACACACATAGGCACTGCCTTTGTACTTTGTCGAGCATTCTCCTCGTACTTACCTGACTTGCCTTTGCAAACCAGGCTACTGCCCCATATGTGACTATAGGTCTTACAATCATCCATCGCAGTATTTTCGGGTTACAACCCCAATTCTTGTCGCATAGACGCCTGCACGTCATCAGAGCTCTTGTAGCTCTGCCAGTAGCATTATCAACATGCTTATTCCACAGAAGTTTGCTATCCAGGGTTATTCCTAGGTATTTGACTTCCGACCCCCACTCCAAGATATTTCCGTTTAATGTTAACGTTTTCATGGCTGGGAGTGAACGGAATTATTGTGATCTTGGTTGGGTTGATGTTCAGCCCCACTGACAAGCACCACTCACTCAATAATTCTTAGGCCCTTCTGCAATAGTTCGTAAAGAGTGCCTTCGAATTTGCCTCTAATTATTAGGACTATGTCGTCAGCATAGCCCACACATTCGAAGCCAAGCTCCGTTAGCCTGTGTAGTAGTTCATCCACTACCAGGCTCCAAAAGAGGGGAAATAACACCCCGTGTTCCACGAGTAGTTTTGAGGAATACGGATTCCTCGCCCATCGATGTCTCAGCTATTCTCGTCGTTAACACCTCTTACATCCATTTCAAGATGGTATTATTCACTCCTCTCCTCTCAAGTGCATCTCTGACTTATTTACGAAAGATACATAGCCGAACTTTGACATAATCCCTTGTCAATTGTTTACAGAGAAAACTATCAATTCGTGGTAAAATAATTTCTTGTACTTACTCAATTATTTTTTGATTCAATTATGTTGTTCATTATTCAGTTTCCAGTTCCTCGATATCAACGGACGAACCGCGAAACATCTCTCTGACGTTCCGCCTCGATTATCATTCGCACAAAGTACACCTCTAGGCATATTGCAAAACAAACTTTTAGATTTTGAATTAAACTTGATTTTCAGAACGTGAAACAATAACAGATCCAATACTATCAGAAACGCTAACTACATGGACTTGGCTGAAACTGAAAAAGTTATCAAACGATGAGCAAAAAAACCAGTCAGATAGATTCAGAAATGAACATTTATTGGTGGACATAAATCGGCAACTTTTGGAACGGTCACGAAATTTCCGAACTAAACCATTACGTGCGAAACTATATTTTTTTTATGAAGATGCATTTTCATTGTGAAAAATAGTTACAAATTAATCATTCGAAGTATTGCCGATTGTTGGCTATACATTTTTTTCATCTTTCCGTTAGAATAAAACACCCCTCAGAGTTACAGCGAAGGATTTGCCCTTTTATCTCCCCTTAGAAAATATCTCAAGCAAAAGGACCTTTAAATATTACAACTATAATTTCACAATTAAATGCACGCTTCGAGGGAATGACTGCAGTCAACAAAATTCTTAATTTTCACCATTATTTCAACTAGATGTAGACGAAAAAACTTCAAAGATGCGACCAATTTCGAAGTAAATATTGCGATATGATAGGAGCCAACTTTTCAATTGAATTTCTTAATAATTATCACCTATTTCTACCTGAATTGAATAAGGAATGGCCAATTCACGAATTCTGTATGAAAATAATGAGGAAATACGGAATGCTGGAATGCGATCCAACAGAAGTTTTTACAGGAATAATACTATTCTATACAATTTCTGTTACCTCTCTAGAAGCAGAAAGATCTTTCCGCAAATTACAAATAATAAAAAATTATTTAAAGAACACTTTGGGCCAAGCTCAACTGCGACATTTATCGCTTATATCAATTGAAAATGAAGCTGCATCAAGTCTAGATTTCAGTGAACTATGAATCTTTTGCAAAATGTACCTAAGTCTGGAAAGCATTTGTTAATATATTTTTCCGGAAGGAATCAATAACTTCAAATCTAGACTTGATGGACCTCTGCGTTCCAATCCTTAATAATTAATTTAAATTCATTCCTTGAATAATTTTTTCCTATTGTTATCTTACATATTAATAAAAAAAGTCTAGAAGGAGATTGTGACAATGTCTACTTATTTTTTGAAGATATTTGTACATATATGAAGTAGGTATCTCTAAAAATTGTTTTCAAAGTTCTTTTTTCATCCACATAAATATAATATACTTACCTACTTTAATTCATAAATAAACCTCTCGAGTTACCTATTTATTTTTATTACCTAATAACATCATTTACTCAACTGTATCTTCTGTAAGTAGCTTTGCTTCTTCGAAGTATTTATATTTCGACTCGATAAAAACCAAACCATTTATTAAGGGGGCCGGCCCCTCTTCGATTTTTGCACCAGGGCCCCTGACTATCTATACTCCATTCACTTTTATTTAATCACATGGGAGGTCATGGTTTCGTTTGCAGGAGTTGGTGCCCCGGATGAAAAGCACAGAAATATTGTTAATGACAAAACGACGTTACCAGTTTCTTTGTTTACATCAAAGTAAAAGTATCAAAGATATTCCACATTTTGTTAGGTTTAAAAATTCTTCGCGGATTTTTGGTATTTCATCGATATTTGCAGGTGAGCTTTTCGTCGAATATCCAAGATTAACGTATGTTTATTGTTTTTAGCACCAGTTTGGAGCGTGAGGACGATTTTCAAGACAAGGACGAATGTTTACATTTCGAGGTTAAAGGGCTACACGGGAATTTCGTTGAAAAAGCTGTTATTTGGACAGATATCGCAGTAGATGGATCGGATGGAGCCTCGAGTGGTCGATTAGGATGATGTTTTTCAGGTTTTCCAAGAAATTTGGCGATATCTGAGCAGATTTGCAAAAGTTAGATACCCCACTAATGAAGTGGAACTTAGACCTAATTCTTCTATAGGTAAGAAACGCCTTTCAAAGGTCGAGATGGTGAAAAATGTATTCTTTAGACGCAGCCGAGTTTTATACCCCAACATTGATTTTAAGAAAGTTATCAACAAAATAAAATTGACATTATTCTTGATTCTTGTAATTACCGATCAATTCATCTTATATCTTTGGGTTGATTTTTATTAATGAATTCTTGATTAGAAACATCAATTGATGTCGTCAAGACTTGAACTTTCAGTTCAAGAGGATAATAAATAAATCTTCACAAGCATGCATATGAAAATTATGTGAAAGCAATGCAATTTTCTTCCATGGCGAAAAATAAAATATTTCAACAGTGATCTCTTGTACTTTTCATGCAAAAACTAGAAAAGGAATCCTTTCTATCAAAATTCATATAAACGTTAATTATTTTCGTCCATCACATCTTTTCCAATTCATTCATTTTGCGAATAAATTCACATTCTGAGAAATACGTAGAATGTAGAAAGGGCAACATAGTGTTGACTTGGAACATAAAAATATTTTGAAAAACGTCATAACTTCGATACAGAGTGGAATGTGTTTAATTTCCAAGGCCAGAGTTGTGATTTTATAATTGTGAATGGAGTATAGCTACGCCACTGTATAGAAGGAACATTCAACAACACTGCATTCGAAGCAATGAATAATACCGTGGTCAAACACGGAATCTCGCCTACACTCTGTCGCTGGACTGCTGGACAAGATCGCTGCTAATGGCTCGCAATATCGTGGCCAAGCTGGGCTGCTCGACCATATGGAGAACACCAGGGGGGTGTTGTCCGCAGGGTGGTGTTCTTTCACCGCTACTGTGGGATCTCGTCCTGGATGGGCTCTTGGTCTAGTTGGCGGATGATGGCCACGTCACAGTGGTCTATGCAGACGATCTTGTCCTGCTGATAAAAGGTAAGATACTCAGCGTTGTCGTCGATTTGATGCAAAACGCTTTGCAGACAATCAAACGAAATGGTTCTCTTTACGAGGAAGAGGGTTTCTAGCGACATTAGACTCCCTATTTGACCAGGTCCGATATCTCGGTGTAATATTGGATTGCAAACTTCCGTGGTACAAACACATCGAAGCTCAAGCGAATAAGGCCCATGTAATATTTCGGTCTACACGGAAGGTGCTCGGCAGGTGGTGGGGCTTCAGACCCCATATTATACACTGGCTGTATCCTGAGGTCGTCATCACCTATGCATCAGTGCCATGGTATGGTGGACTTACATGGAGAAGGCCAGCACACGAAACATCCTCAACAGATGCCACAGGAGAGCTTGTCTTATTATAACAGGAGCTCTAAGATCCACTCATCAATGGAATGCATGTTGAGCATTCGTTCCATACACCTCCTTCAAGAGATCTGAGTGGAACACGAGAAGCCCTTTATCAAGAGACCTTCTTCAAAGCTGGAGGTCAAAAAGCTCTCGAGAGGAAGCAATTGTCTCTGGTGACAGGTGCTTCAACTGGCCATCAGTTTAACGAACATTTGCAAAGAATGGGTCTATCTGTACTGAGGTTAACACACCTAGAGAACCCTAAACCCTCCATATCTATGGTGAGAGGGACTCCTCCCTGTCGTGCCTTCGGATCAGAGTATCTATAGTATTGCATAAATGCGGTATGAACAATGGGCCACAGGGCCTACGCACAAGACGAAGAAGAAGATCATAGAAACAACAACAATGGTACTGGCAAAAATTTATTTCAATTCAAAGAATCAATAACAACAAATCATTCAGCACTATAGAAAATAGATTCTATAAAATAAACTACGGTATTTTCTGCATTATTACAATCTCAACGTTATTTCTCCCGATCATTGAATGAATTCTCATCTTTTGAAATTGCGATGTCTTCGTTATGATCATTGAGCATTCATATTACTTATAACCTGTTGGTTATAGCTTACAGATCATCAGTTTTCCTTCTTGGTGAAGTTTGGTTATCGAGGACAATAGTTGTCACAGTATCATCAGAAGGGTAAACATTTACATCACATTTTTTACTTTTACTACAATATATGGTCATTCGAAACGATTCGTTCATGAAATATTCCAAAAAAAAATCACACGCTATTAATAAACCTTGATTTTATTGTAACCATTTTGGTACTGAATGTACAACTGAACGAATTATTTCATTTGGATTTCAGAACACAATAGACTTCTTTCTCTTCGTCTCCCCTAATGTCTGTTTGTATTATATTTCCAATAGCGCATCCACCATATTTGATGTTCGAAGAGATCAAGAACGTGCTCCTCATTACAGCATTGTGAGAATTCAGCTGTTTTGAAATTTCCTGATGTGTTTCAAAGAGAACATAGTAATACAATGAAAGAATATACCGAAAAAATAAATCTTTGATGGTTTTCGATTTTCAGATATTATTTCGACAACTATCATAATTGTCTCTTTTCTATCCTGTAATGGATACATTATGACGTATCCTCACCTGATTGTTTTTTGAACTATAAATTTCAAACGAAGGTTTTTCAAAAGATGCAAAAACCCTGGTGTAACGACTCCTAACTGAAAATCGTGCAAAAAATTGCAGATCGAAAAGGCACTCTAGATTATAGCAGAGTCTGTTATATTCTCAATGTTGCTGCATTAGCGCATTTCTGGATTCTTATCAATGCCCAGCTTCAGTTTTCATTGGCTCATTGTCCATATTGGAACTATGAGATTTTGGATGTCATAATGCTTTAATGAAACACAATTCATATTCAGAAGTATCCTTGGATTCAAGAATGAATTGAAATAGATATAACAGCATCTTCGGTATGCTTCTAATTGAATTTCAGTACCAAAATAACGTCCGATTGTAGGGATAAAACAATCTAGCTCACTTTCTAAATTCTACGAATTATTGAACTAAGGAATTTGAAATCTTTCTTTGACACAATTCGCTACAGAAGCTGATATCATCTATCATTGATTATATTTATATCATTGCATTCATATGCAATTACTTATAATTTTACATTATTTTATTGAATTAGGTATATTGTGTTCAAAATATATTCAAAATAATATTTGTAGCTGAATCATTCCAGCAAAAGTTAAGTGAAATATTTTGAAGATCATAAACTTATGATGACTTTCTTCATTATGGAACACACCCTGTTTTCTTAAGGTCAGTTCTTACAATATTTAACCAACTTATTTTTTTCCATATGTAAGGCACTTATAACAAAATAATATTGATTTGAAGGCTTTATAATTGAAAGAAGATCCTTTTGCCCACTCGAAAACCTTCAGAATCCAACTTGACAGGGCTGTTCCTCATACTATTAAATGTTTCACACAAAATTTGACAATCGAAGTGAAGAGGAAATACTGCTAGTAAACAATAAGCTGGTATAAAAAGTTGTAACATAATCTGAGGTGAACATAATGTTTAAGGAAGAACTTAAGGAATCAGTTCTCAAAATCTTATGTTAAAATGGTATTTCTGCTTTATTTCAGATATGTAGAGAATGTCTGTAAAAGAGGTAAGTATATAAATTTAATTTTTTATCATTCGGATATATCTATAAATTTACGAATAACTGGTGTACTGTTTTATCTTACAAAAACTGCGTCCCATATTTATAATTCGATTATTGACTTTTTCTTTTCGCTCATTCATTATTTGGCTTTGTTTGATTTATTATCGCATTCAAAAGATGGAATCCTATATTTCAAGAATTATGAATAATCTCCTAGTTCAGTCACCTTAGACATTAAGAAAAGCTTTCAAGTGCTCTAGAATTTAGAGGATAATATCATTTAAAATTACATTGAATGACCTATTTGGATATTTTCTGATGATTACTGATTATTTCTCGGTCCGATTTTAATTAAAACGTTCTTAACTATTGGACTAGAAGAAGTAGTTTGAATTGAGATCAAAATTGATATAATTGCAACAAATTCATATTCAATTCTGCGGAATAATCTATCTGCTCCAAATTTTAAGTGAATATTTGGCAGTGCCAAAAGTCACCAGGCATTCAAAACCATTTCATTGCATATTGTTAGCTAAATTCTTTTCAAGAGAACGAAAACTACCTCAAGTTTTGATGATATTCGATTTCAAAAATTCAAAGAACTCAAACCACTTTGAATAAGTTATACAACAGTTTCTAATTACTCGTAAAATAATCGTTATCTTTTAAACAGTAAATTCGAATTTACCAACAGATACTGGTCACTCAAAGGTAGATCTTCTGCCTGACAAGTATACCAACCACCAGTTTTACCGTTTGTTTCGAGGAGCAGTCACCAGTAAGATTCAAAATTGGTGTTATAAAGAATGTTGTGTGGCCATATTACATTTCGCCATTGCAACAGTTCATATGAATCTTGTGTAAAATGAGTTAATCCCAATCAGTCTTCAATATTACTTCAACAATTTTCATTTTCACTTTCCAGTCGACGAACGAATGTAGTGTGAATATGGAATAACAGTTGTATTAACCAAAAGTGTGAAATCGTTAAATACTTGAAGAATATAAGACGATCTCAAACTTCTTTTTTCGTGTACTCTACCAATCTTCACAACTATTCTTCAGAATATGATTGAAATCGGAAAGACTTCTTATAGTACACTTTTCATAAGACATTCGATATCAGCATCTGAGTGATCACTCTCAGTTTCAGATGGGGAGGGGGATGATACATTTCCGATCAGCTGTATGCCAAAACTAGGTTGCTGAGGGGTGTTCAGCTTGATTCTACTGGTGGTACTTGGTTGTAGCCAGTTTTTCTTGATGGCACCATAGCGGTTGACGCTCTCCTCTGGTATGGATGGGGTTATTGATCTGAAAAACGAAGTCAAATATGAATTAATTTTAGGATTCTCAGGCATTTATTCCTTCTGCAGGGAATCGGTCATGTATGAAGTTTTCCTGATGTTTCTCGCTGACAAATGGAGTTTACGGAAACTTGAGCCAATTTTGTAGATAAATGTTTCGATGTATAGGGGTATAATTAGGAAGTATCGGACATTTTCACAGATTTCTGATCGTTTTAGAACATTTCGAGGAAGCTCGACTGATATTCCATCAACTGACATTCTATATTTTTCACACAATACTTCCGAAAGACTCCATCTGTATTCAAATCTCCCCTTATGATATAATTTTATTTCCTTCATCAGCTACTATAGTGGCTCTGCGTGCAGTAGTGATTATCTTAGTTCAAGAAATATAATTATTTCAATGCGTTTTTTTTTTTCATGTGTTTGCAGGTATACCTTTTTTATGTTTGTCTATTTTTTTAGTGAAAATCAAATCAGGATTGGAAATAACGAACGCAGTAATTATATTTTCTCTAAGACTTTCTTGTCTATCGAAAATCTGTGATGGGATCCTGCTTTTAATTACTCCCGAAAAAGGTCACGCTATTTTCAATTGCCGCAATAGCGTGACGACCGCGAAATATTGTGGATAATTCCGGAACTAGTACCCGATCTACAATCTAGAGGGCCGTTTTGTTCTACAATTTTTGATCACGATTTTCAGTTAGGAAGTCTATTATGGAGAACCCTGTACATTCAATGTGTTCGGCAAATACATATCCTTCGTCTCCTTTCAATGCGTTTCATGTATTCAGCCTAGGACGCAGTGAAATGAGTGAATGGATATGTATTTGTCGAACGCGATGTATATCTAGAAAAAAAAAACATCTTTCGAATATTTATCGACCCGTTATGAAATAATGAATTTCTTCCAATTAAAATGAGATAAACTGTATGTTTTTTAGGTAGTTCTCGAAGCTATCGTTGTTGATTCTGTTTCACTTATTGTGGTTGTTTTAGAAATTCATTTTTAACTATTATTATTCCAATTTCAAATATTATATTGAAAAATAACAGTTCAACTAGGTTTCATGAAACATAATTGAAATTGGGTCAAAAAGTGATTTTTAAAAACTCCCTAGTAAATTGGCAATAATTGAAATATTCTTCATGTCACCACCTTTTTGACCATCTTCTTTAAATCAACAATTATGAACTATTCAGATAGTTGAATTATAACTCATTGGTAGACACAAATCTTCACACACTACCAAACCAAGCGAAAATATCTAACCATAGTTGCCCAAAATAAATTACTGAATTTAGGATGTGTCATAAAGCACTAAAAATCGTATAAAATGCGGTGTTGATGTAGATATGACTCGACTTACAGTATCTGAATTTCGGTGTGGACATCAATTTTGTATGGCCCCCTTGTATCCTTGTATACAGATTGTAACAGCCAAATGGAATAAATTCGGTAAAGCAGGAACTTTTTCCCGCCAAAATTTGAATTTGGCCATTCTCTGCCAATTCCGTATTTCAAGTTGATCTTTTGAACGAAATTATCAGTAGATTCACTTTTAATCGGAAGTTGAACTATTTTCATGGGTAAAGACCCATGAAAATATCGAAATAAAACAGAAGCATGGGTTGGCTCATTTTCTTCTATTTTTGAAAGAAAAAAATTAACTGTCGGAATGAAATCGATTAAAATTATTTCAACAAGAACCATAATCCTTTCTGAGTTCACCGACAAAATTTCAGTTCTCAAAGTGAAACCGTTTTCGAAATCGACTTGAAATAAAAACACACTACATTGAACGCCCAAGTATGATTCTGAAATAATCCATGAACGTTAGGAATCGATCTTTTGCAAAGATTACCGAGGCTTATGGATACCACAAGAACTAGAACACTGATAAAATACAAAAAACTGTGATAGAATATTCTCCCAAATAATCATTTCGTTCACAAACGCTTCTGAGCTTTTACTCATTAGCCTATGAGTGTAACAGCCAAATGGAATAAATTCGATAACGAATAAATGAGGGCGTGTTGGGAAAAACGCTCGGACACGTCGATTTGTAATTTTAAATACGCATATTTTTCAAGAAAATAATATTATATAGGGTTTTCCATGTGACCATGGCCAATACCAACTTTCTTATTTCAAATGCAACCCCCTGTATATTATTTATTTTTTGGATTCTTCAGAGAATTCTAGACAGAATTCATGCACAATGTCCTATATCTATCTTTAACTATTTCGGAAGTATTAAGTGTTCTCAGATTTATTGCAAAAATCCACGTTTTAAAGAAAAATTATTTTATTTCACAAATTCGGTACATTACACTTGAAACCTAATAAGTATTACTGATTATTTCTTAATTATTAAAAAAAAAATACATTATTGTCAATGTAGGAAATTTTCAAAATGCTCGCCGCGAACGTCTTGGCAACATGCTACAGACAACGTGTTGCTAAGGCTATGAGAATAAACAAATCTGTTTTTGTTTTTTTTTAATTTCTTCTCAGTAATGGGTTTTGCTTACTTTCTTCACATCAAGAGGTAAATGGGAAATAAGTATTGAGTGTAATGTATCGAATTTGTGAAATAAAATAATTTTCATTTGAAATGTTAATTTTTGTGAAAAATCTGAAAACACTTAATATTTCCGAAAAAGTTGAAGATAGGTATAGGACATTGTACATGAATTATGTCTAGAATTAACTGAAGAATCCAAAAAATAAATAATATACAGGGGGTTGCATTTGAAATAAGAAAGTTGGTATTGGCCACGGTCGCATGGAACACCCTATATAATTTCATTTTCTTGAAAAATATGCGCATTCAAAATTACAAATCGACGTGTCCGAGCGTTTTTCCTAACACCCCCTCATTTATTCGTTATCGAATTTATTCCATTTGGCTGTTTCACTCTGTATATGGCATGGCATCCTTTGAACTATCGATATCGCATGCGTTGAATTATTGATCGAAAAGTTTGTTCAAGGCGGCACTGCTATTCCTTTACTTTAATTACCCAGAGGGTAACAACTCTACTTTCAAAAGGCATACGTTATGAGGCATTCATGACTGCATCGATGGATAATTTTTACAGCCCTTCTTCGAATGCCAATGCGATGAGGGAACTAGCGAATACACAATACATCAAAATATCGTTTCATATTGAACAACTTGTTCAAACAACTCTTTTTGGAATGAAAGAATCACGATTTGAACCATCGAAAATGCTTATGAATCTGATCATCAACGTACCCAGAAAGTTCGAGCAACGAGCCTCTTCTGTTTTGCCTTCGTTGTCCTGGAGTTTGAGGGGGTTGCGGCAATGGAGGAACAGTATTAGAGAACAATGTTTTTTGTATTACTCCTAAAGGATCTGGATTTCCGTCGTCAACCAACGTTGTCGAGTTGTGAGGACCTGATGATTCTCGCCGTTCCTTCTTCGGCGTCGAATCATTGCTACTGAAATGTTCAGATCCTATACTTTCCCTTCTGAATAAGCCAATCACTGACGAGCGATGATTTTCTATTCCACCTGAAACATATAATAAATCAATGTGATTATGCTCGTAAGTAGTTTAACATATATGTAGTTTCTGAATCTTAATGGCTTTAGCTGGCTTAAAAATCGATTAAGAGCACAAGGAGAGACTCTTTAAGGGCCGTAAGATCAATAGCAGTTTAAACTATACAGCTGGATTAAACTGTTGATTAGAAGGGCCGTTATACAGTTCAAACTCCACTAACGGTTTAAACTGTGATTGATCTTACAGCCCTAGGAGTGAAGAGTAACCTCCGCGGATTCACGGACCATATGCACCAGCCCAGCTTTGAAGGAAGTGAATCAAAGCCTGCTTGGATTTTGTTGAACGAAAAGTGTTTTTTCGTAATTTTCAATATATAGGATGTATATCATGATATACAGGATGTCCCACTAGTGCCGCAGCGGACGATATACGAGTAACGGTCTGAGTTTGGCAAAATTTGTTGATGCAGACATGATATATTCCAAGAATAGCACAACCTAAAAATATTCTCGAATATATCGGGTGGCCCACAAAAGGGGAATAGAGGGTGACTTCGTTTTTTCAAAAGGGACACCCTGTATACAATAAACTTTTTCAATTCTCTGAAACTTCCCGCAAGCTTTCGTATACTTTTCACATATTTTTATTCAATGGTTTTCGAAATATTGGCCTTTTTGTGACAAAAAATGATACTTGTAGAGGCTATGTTATCCAATTATATTTCACGAACCCTTGCACAGACCAATAAGAGCTTTTTATGGATTGAAAGACAAGACTTCAAAGTATCCTAGCCAGCTATAATAAAGCAGCTACATCATATGGGGTGTCCACAAAAAGACTATTAACATGACGAATTTCAAATCGATTTTCCTTCATTTTTTCAAATGCAATGCATATTATTAATTTTTATCATTGTAATCACCATTCATTTTACTTCATTTTTTGTTAAATATACATGATATGCATATTTTCAACAGAAAAGGATTTTTAAGAGCTTTTTCGAAATATTTCCCTAAAATTCACATATACCTTCGAATTCAAATAGCAGATTTGTCTTTTCTGTGGTTATTGAGAACTGTCAAATTATTCCAGTGAGAATTAGCATCATTGAAGCTTCAATTCATATTATAGCGAAATGAGGAACTAGAAAGTTTTGATGTATTTACTCAAAAATGTGATGGAATCAGTTACTGAAGATAGAAACATGCTTTCTGTACCCATTTTTCAAAATAAATTTTTGATAATTTTCTATGTTTCTACTTGAAGAGTCGAATCTTACAAAAATTCAAACAAGCTCCAAACTTGGCAGCTTGAAGATCTGCGTGCGTGCTTGTGAAACTTATAAATATCATTTTTTCGAAGAAATAAGTTGTATAAGGATAAGAGCGGGCACTTTTTTGTATTCTAAAGTTTCGAAACTCGTTTTTTTTGTAGCTTTCATAACGTGTTCCTTCATTCAAACTCATTGGTATTTTTCGAATTTTTACATCATTTATCAGTATTCATCCGATCCGTAAAAACTATGATGATATAATTGAATTTAAACTCAATGATGATATAATTGAAGCTGCAATGATGTTAATTCTGAATAGAATAATTTGACAGTTCTCAATAACCACAGAACAGCCAAATCTGTATTTGAATTCGGAAGTATAGTCCATCCAAGAATTATTGACATCAGAGCAAGCCTTGGTCCAGTCGCAGCTTTATTTCTAGTTACAAAAAAGGAACCAAAAATTTTCTGTGCTTTCATCATAGCAATGAAAAATATAGAAATAACCTGAAAATTGAATGGTATTTTTTCAAAGTACGGCAATCTGAACATGAAAATGTTTCCAATTATCACATACGATTACCTGCAAACTGAAAATGATAAATGCATTGGGAAAATTGTAATAGATATCAAGACAGAAACAAAACTTAGCGATTGGATTTATTTAATATATGGAGAATTTTGTATGACATTGTAACTTTCAATATTTGTGAACAATGAAGGTGCAAAATAAGCAATGTAACTAAATATTCCTACTGTTGTTTCAACAACCACAACTGTTATTTCCTCATCATGTTCATAATGAAGGATTTTATGTCAGCAACATCCCATATATTTCGACTAATCTTCTCTTATTTCTTTTTATATGTGCTATGGAAAGCCTTTCCAATTATTAGCTGTACAATCTTCAATAGCCTCATTCTGAAGATATCTATTACACTTGCTCAATTATTTGCCAAATTTATTCGAAACATTAATGACAGAACAAAATATTAGTGTTATTTCCAAGACCAACCTGAATTCTACAACTCAAAATATCACTGAACGGGCATTACCAACCTAATTTCGATTTTCCAAAGCCGCCCGAGATGTCAATAATTCTTGGGTGGACTATAAATGTGAATTTAGGGGAAAACTCTAAAAAATCCTATTCTGTTAAAAATATGCATAACATGTATTCGACAAAAAATGAAGTAAAATGAATGGTGATTATAATGATGAAAAAAAATTATATGCATTGCATTTGAAAAAATGAAGAATAATCGATTTGAAATTCGTCATGTTGATAGTCTTTTTGTGGACACTCCATATGCTGGAGATGCTTCGTTATAGATGGCTAGGATACTTTGAAGTCTTGTCTTCCAATCCATATAAGGCTCTTATTGGTATGTGCAAGGGTTCGTGAAATGTAATTGGATAACATAGCCTCTACAAGTATCATTTTTTTGTCAAAAAGGCCTATATTTCGAAAACTGTTGAATAAAAATATGTGGAAAGTATACGAAAGCATGCAGGAAGTTTCAGAGAATTGAAAAACACTATTGAATATAGGGTGTCCCATTTGAAAAAACAAAGGCACCCTATATTCCTCTTTTGTTGGCCACCCGATATATTCGAAAATATTTTTAAGTTGTGCTTTTCTTGGAGTATATCAAGTCTGCATCAAAAAATTTTGCCAAACTAGGACCGTTACGCCTATATCGTCCGCTGCGGCACTAGTCACTTGTGGGACACCTGTATATTTTTGAAATCGTTGAAGAAAGATTAATTTGGAAATATCATTTCCCACTATGGTTTCCATATGAAGAAAAAATTTTGTTATAGCTCCTAAATCTGAGCAGATACAAAAAGTCTAATAGCACCGATGAAAAGCAGTAAAAAAAGTCCCCCAAAGATGTGTTCATTCCGAGAGCGTAGATCCTATAATGCGGAAGTTACAGTCAATCATAATAATGGACCAAATAACAAAATTGCCATGTAGCTCGGGAGTCGGGAACTAGACGCCGTAGCAACGACTTGGAGTTTTCAGCAATTTTTGTTTCTCGAAAAAAGAGATCATGACATGTATCTTACTTTTTCTCTATCTTTTATAGTTTAGGAGTTGTAGTGCTAAACCATCGAAATCTGGTCACCCTGTACTTTCATACACCATAATGTTTCACACCAAGTCTGTTACGCCCTGTATAATCGAAATTTGTGACTCACCCAAGAACGTTGCTGATGGGGAATTATAAGCTAAATACTCTTTATTCGACGCCCACGCCGGAAATTCTGATTGCTGCAGAGGTGCGGAATTTTCCTCTTCACCACGTTTCCAAGGCAACATCGTTTCCGTTGCTGTAGGAGTTGTCACACGCATTAAATCACCACCTGGAAACAGTAAACAAGTTTTCTAATTACACCTTTCGCAGAAGTATGCGGAAAAAATGTATAGAGGAGTGTGTTATTTTCTTTTTTCTGTGCAACGAAAATGGTCATGCATTGTATGTTTTTCTTTTCTCCGTCAGTGACGGCTCGTCAGGGTATGCAGGGTCAGCCAGGCCGACCCCAAAAAAATTGAGAAATAAAAATTGAGTACAAACATTTTATTCATTGAACCTTATTCTGAATTATCAATTTCGAAATTCAAACCTCAATTATTGCCCTCAAAATCTTATATTTCCACTCAAAACAGGAAAAGTTCTTTCTCATCTCATCTTCCTGTATAATTTATACCACGCAGGTCGGCCAGTCGATCGAGCGATTCAGAATATAATATCACCTACGACTCACACAGTTCCGCCAAATAGAACGGTACAAGACCTCGATATTCGCTCTATGCTTGAAACTTACACGGCCGGTCAGCCGCTCGAGGACTTCAGAATATGGAACTACATATGCAACACCTACGACTCACGCTGTTAGAACGCTACAATACCTCGATTTTCGGTCACAGCTTGATAGTTAAAAGGTCGGCCCACCGACCGAGCGCTTACCCTGGTTATAAGTTTCGCAGTTTTCATAAGAACAAACGTTTTCGTATCGTTTAATGGAGGATTACTAATTTTATAACCATGAAAATATAAAATATTTCCGATTCATAATAAATTCAAACGTCGTACAATACGCGCTAGGACGGCCAGCCCACCCTACGATGGAGATAGTTGAATCCCATATTAGGAATTGAATTACGTCGCTTGAAAGAGTAGAAGAAAGCGGTGTATGTGTTTTTTAGTTTTCAGTTCATTTCGAAAATTTTGATGAAAAATTCAAGGGAGGAAGTGTCAAGTAAAAAAAATACCAACGCATCGTCATAGTACTTCTCAAGTGACGTGGAAATCAATCTGTAAATGTTACTGAATTGGGGGTGCGAACGGTATGAGAGATTCCCTGCATAACTGCAATAAAAAATATTACCATAAAAATGGGACTGCAATGTTTCGTCTTCTAGATACTTTGCAGTTCGATTTTTTTCTCATAGTATCTGTACTATGAGAACTGAAATAAGGCATAGATTTCTCAATTTAGAGTACATCATTCGACATGCCAATTTCAATATTGTAAACCCATAGGGTGATATTTTTTTTGGGACGCTTTCTCTTATTTTACTCCAGAATTTTTTTCTGATGGGTCCCTGTTCATTTGATGAACTGTTGAAAGAAGCTGTGTCATAATACTAAACTTTAAGGATTCTTAGTAAATTTATTGATTTATTTTACGGCCGGATTCAACTTCAAATCGAGAGAATTCCGGGTTTTCTAGCGGTATTCCAGGTGAAATTCTTATTGGAATACCTACTTTATAGTTGATAGGTAGATACTACGTTTCCACCCCCTTGTTCATGCGACTTTTTTCCTTGAAATATTCAAGGAACTTCCTCTTTTTTATTTGAACCTCTGATTTAGGTACACCCTGTGTTTATTGATTCTGACCGACCCACTCCTTAAGACTCCGAGCCGTCACTGTACTCTCCGTTTACTTTTGAGTGATCAGATTGAGATATACCTAGTAGCAGCAACTCATATGACGCTCATACTACACCATTTCCAAGTGTATTTCAGAAGGCGTCAATTGTATTTCAGAAGGCGTCAATTGTATTTCAGAAAACATCACTTGTATTTCAAATTAGTCAATTGTATTTCAGAAAACATCAAATGTATTTCAGATTAGTCAATTGCATTTCAGAAAACATTAAATGTATTTCAGATTAGTCAATTGTATTTCAGAAAGCGTCGATTGTATTTCAGAAATCATCAATTGCATTTGAGAAAACATCACTTGTAATTCAGATCAGTCAATTCAATTTCAGAAATCGTCAATTGTAATTGGGAAAAAAAAAGAAACTGTAATTCTTGTAAACTCTTATTCGAGCATTTTTCAAATATTCCCCACAACTGTTTTCTGAAAGACTTTGGGGTTCATGGAGCATGGGATTGTCTCGATATTACCTATACGTTGGTCAAATTCGATGCAGTTGTGGAGAAATGATATTCCTACTTTCTGAATTACAAATGACGGTTTCTGAAATACAATTGTCGCTTTCTGAAATTCAATTGACTAATCTGAAATACATTTGATGTTTTCTGAAATACAATTGACTGATCTGAAATACAATTGACGCTTTCTGAAATCAAATTGACTAATCTGAAATACAATTGACGCTTTCTGAAATACACTTGGAAATGATGTATACGAGCTAATAAACTTGAATTGACATTCGGGATAACAATGTATGAATAATACTCATCGGGTTGAAGCCAATCTGCACTAATTAGTGAGCTGCATAAATTTCTTCAACGTTATCTTTTTTAGCCAGAAATGACGGAAATTGAGGCGGATATTCTTTTTCTCAATGGAATACCACTTACCGTCGATAGAACCTCTTGAAGATCGTTTTCCTGAGCTTGAATTCATGTTTTCACCTGCAACTTGAAAGGGAGAAAGACATGAAAGATTTTCAATTGGGCAAAATCAAGCAAGGGGATAGCAGAACAAACAATGAGCTATTCAAAAATGAAACAAGTATTCTAAGCGGTGATGTGTTGCAGATCCTGCTCGGACAACAGCAGAGGGGAGTCAATTTGCAGCAGGAAATATTTTTGGAAAGGACTGAGCAATCAAAGATGATTCAACTATTCGATGGGCTAAAAAAACCCGCCTGTCTGAATCCATGACATATTGAAGACATTTGAACTACTTTCACAGCATAGGAGTGTTGATTTGCAGCAGCAAATATTTTTTGGAAGGACTGAGCAATCAATGATGATTCAACTATTCGATGGACTAAATATACCCGCCTGTCTGAATCCATGATAGTTGAAGACATTTGAACTACTTTCAATGAGGAGCAAGAATATAGCAAATGTGTCACAGCGCTGGTATGAAGTCAAAGCTTCTGTGCACAAGCATTTAAAAAAATTGACATTGGGTCTATGTCCTTAAGGTCTTCTTGCCCTTGAATTTGAGTAATGCAATCGTCTCCTTATGATACTGGTTGGAACTACCCGTTTATTGGTCCTCAAAAAAGACTTCGAAGGGCTTTTACAGATACCGTTCGATTCCTTCGAGTGAAATTCGCGATGTTCCTCTGAGGGCCAGTATTATAAAGGACAACCGAGGGTTCAACTTGCGGCAACAACCAAATTCCTCACTGAAAATACGGAATCAAGTAGCTGGTGCGCGGTTCAACTGTCGGTTCTCCTTCTATAAAACCGGCTCTAAGTCGACCAGACACCGGCTCTGGTCAACGCTGCCGCTGCAGGAGAAGAGCCACAATGCGCTTTAAGGGGCCCACTAACGAGGCTCCCGATCCGGGCGTTTTATGACATTTTATGAGCCCACGTGCAAAAAGAGTTTCCGTGATGGTTCAAGGGCTCATAAAATGCCATAAAACGCCTGCAAGTGAGTCTACGTGAGTGGGCGCTATCACTGAAGTCCGTGGAATATTCAGAAATTGTACAATCTGGTGGTTCGACAAAGCTCCTAGATGAAAGGCTATTTATTATTCCTGCCTGGTCAAACTGAGAAATTAGATGTCCCGGTATTTTCCACGGAATATTCTCAATATAACAAGTCTCGTTTTTCGCTGTAAAACTGATCAATTTGGAATACACCCATACTCTCCTCAACAAGAAACATTTTCTGCTGGTTTATTGCTTTCATTCAAGGTGGGCGTTCAATGTATTGTGTGTTTTTATTTCGAGTTGCATTTGAAAATGGTTTCACTTTGAGAACTGAAATTTTCTGGGTGAACTCAGAAAGGAAAGCACTTGGTGAAATAATTGAAATCGATTTCATTTAGAAAGTTCATTTTTTTTCTTTTAAAAATAGAAGACAATTAGCCAATACATGCTTATGTTTTATTTCAAATGAAAGACCCATGAAAATAGTTCAGCTTTCGACTGAAAGTGAATCTACAATTTCGTTTAGAAAACCAACTTAAAATAAGAAATTGGCAGATAATGGTCTAATTCAAATATACAGGGTGATTCACGGTGGATGGCACATTAGACGTTTCTGGAGAACCAGACTTCAGATCTGTTTGAAAATTTAATGAAATGCATTATCGGACCTGTTCTACCCAACTAAAATATTTTCGTCAATGCGGTGTTGCCACTTCTATTAGAAAGTAGTAGCAACTTTGCTTTTTCAAATGGAACACCTGGTATATTATATTATTTTTGGAATCTCCATCAACTTCTCGACAACTTTTATTGACATTGCCCTATACCTATCTGTTGCCGTTTTCGAAATATAAATTAATTTCAATTTTTTTCACCGGAAAACATGACCTCTAAAAATGCTGATAACTTCGGATTGAGAAACACTATGGCATTGAAATTTGGTTTGGAGTTAGGTGATACATAAATGCTTCCAACACTTTAGCCTGATTTACGTTACTTCAATACAGAGTGATGAAAAAATACAGTCTTTTCGGTTGCTTGAAAAAGTGACTGAAAGTTGCTTATTTCAAATGGAATGCCCTGTATATTATTGGAAATTCGGCAAACTGATGAAATTCGCTTTCATTCTATGTATATCATGCCTATACCTAACTAGTCAAATATCGGACTTATGAGCATTTATTTGTCGAAATGTCCTTTCAGAATGGTATTTCCATTCGGTATTTGGTAGGCAGGCCATGATTACTACTTGATAGTAGCTTATGACATTCTCCTAATAATAAAGGCACCAAGAAACTTGAGAGTCAAACTATTTATATGAATTATTATTAAAAAGTAGAACAATCATGTCGATTACTTCAAAGTATGTTCGAATCGCTGGCCGTTCACTTCCAAGCACTTCAAAATGCGGGTGTTGACTGCTTTCGTCGTGGCAGATCGTATTCCTTTAAAATCCAAATCTTCAAATGCTTGGGCAATCCTTTCCAACAATTCATCTCTCGAATGCACGGTTGTTTTGTAAACTTTTTCTTTCAACATTCCCCACAGATAAAAATCTAACAGACTAAGATCGGGTATTCTTGTTGGCCAATTCCATGGTCCCAAGTGCCTTATCCACCGATCTTCAAAAAGTCTCTCCAGGTAATAATATAATAATAATGAACAAATTCGCGTAGTCCAACCATGCGAATTGGACTACGCGAATTTGTTCATACGCGAAAGCATATGACACCTCGCCGCACGAACTGATAATACGGCTATTAAAAATGCTGAAAGTCCATCCTAACATCATCCACGCAATAGAAAACATCATAGCGCTGTGGAAAACGAAGTTTGCCATCCGAGCAGACGGTCGAACCGTATATACGGGATGGGTGAGATACAGGAGAGGAGTTTTTCAAGGAGATTCGCTAAGCCCGCTATTATTCTGCATAACACTCATACCACTAACAATTGAGTTGAGGGAGAGCAAAATAGGATACAAGGCCGGACCACCAGGCAGAAGGAACCACCTGATCTCTCATCTCTTATATGTGGACGACTTGAAGCTCTACGCTCCCTCCGAGTCCGCACTACAGCAACTGCTGAATATCGTTTCAGACTACACCTCAGCCATAGGAATGTCATTCGGTTTGGACAAGTGTGCTGTATTGCATCTGCGCAGGGGAAAAGCTGAAGATGCAGGAGAAGATATTCTACTGGAAGATGGAATGAAGATGGAATGACTTTTCGACATCTCGAAGACGGAGAAACTTACAAGTTTCTTGGGATGAAACAGAGGGGTGTACTGGAGACAACCCAGATAAAGGAAGACTTAACAGCCAGCTGCAAAAAGAAGCTGAGAGACATTTGGAAATCGCAGCTGTCAGGAAAGAATAAAGTATCTGCTACAAATATGCTAGCCATCCCGATTCTCACCTACTCTTTCGGAGTGGTGAACTGGACGGTAAACGAGCTCCTCGATCTTGATAGGTTAACAAGGAAAACGATGAACATGAATCGTAGCCTACATCCCAACAGCTCAATACAGAGGATATATCTTCCCCGAAGCCAGGGGGGTAGAGGATTGCAATGTTTGGAATATCAACACTATCAACAAACATTGGAAATGGCAGTAAGGATTCTAAGGAGTGAAGATCCGCTTCTGAAATTTGTCGCTCAGCATGAAATTGCGAACCATGGAGCCTTCCTATTCCGAGCTGCACAAAGGGCCCTGGATAAGCTCAGCATAACCGGCGTATCGATCAATCCTGAGCTCGCTGGAGCACCGATCACTCAAGCGGACCAAAGAAGCCTAGCAAGACTGATCCGAAAGTCTCAGTCAGATACATTACTCGAACATCATATGAGTAAGACCTTGCACTCCATATATTTCAGGAGTCTAAAAGACCAGGACCTGTCTGAAGAATTGTCTTTCGCCTTTCTAAAGTCAGCTAGCCTTAAGTCAGAGACAGAAGGATTTGTGATGGCGTGTCAGGATGGAGTACTGAATACGAGATGGTATAAAAAGAACATCATGAAAATGGACACCCCAACAACTTGCAGGGCTTGCCATGGGCAACAGGAAACGATTATGCACATCCTTTCCGCCTGCAGAGTCCATGTTCCATCAGGGTATGTAGAGAGACACAACGCGGCACTCCGAATCCTATACTTTCATCTGAGAGCCGCATAGGAGATAGACAAAGAACCGGTGCTACCATATGTGCCTCTGGAGATTGAAGCGGTGGTTCAGAACGAAAGAGCTCGCATATGCTGGAACTATCCTGTCTCAACAACACGACAGATCAATGCTGTTAAGCCAGACATACTTCTGCTGGACAAGGAGCTGAAGGAGTTATTTGTCGTGGAATTCTCCTCCCCTGCTGAAAATAATGTTGTGATGAAGGAACAACAGAAGAGGCAAAAATACAAAGACCTTATGTTCGAGCTTGGAACTTTATACCCAGGTCATAAAATTAGGATGGTCGTACTTATCATAGGATGTCTCGGTGGAATGAGAGCTAACTATGTGGATGAACTGAAGATTATCCCGGTCTGCAGATCACTGGCCGAGGTATTGGCGCACAGAATGCAGAAAGCAGTGTTGCTCGGGTCACTCCATATCATCAGGTCCCATGAACTCTAGAAGCCACTTGCAGCTCATCTCTTTTGTTAAGGGACGCTGCGAGGGCAGGATGAAGAACTCCTCCATTGAAGTGTGAGGGGTTTTTAGTGAGTAACCACAAAAGATCCTGGATTCTCACACTACCGAGAGTGCGGACCCTCTCGGTGCCCACAAAGGGTTTTCCCCTCACACGGACGTTGAAAAAAAAAATGAACAAATTCATGAGCACTTCGTTTGATTAGATTTCTTCCATCGTTTCGAGGGTATTTGCAACTCCTGAAATGAAGAAAATGTTGAAATTCAAGCTTCTTGGTGCCTTTTCTATTAGAAGAATGTCACAAGGTACTGTCAAATAGTAACCATGGCCTGCCTACCAAATACCGAATGGAAATACCATTCTGAAGGGACATTTTGACAAATAAATGCTCATAAGTCCGAAATTTGACTAGTTAGGCATAGGCATGATAGACATAGAATGAAAGCGAATTTCATCAGTTTTCCGATAATATACAGGGCGTTCCATTTGAAATGAACAACTTTCAGTCACTTTTTCAAGCAACCAAAAAACTGTATTTTTTTATCACCCTGTATTGAAGCAACGTAAATCAGGCTGAAGTGTTGGAAGCATTTATGTATCACCTAACTCCAAACCAAATTTCAATGCCATAGTGTTTCTCAGTCCGAAGTTATCAGCATTTTTAGAGGTCATGTTTTCCGGTGAAAAAAATTGAAATAAATTTATATTTTATATAACGGCAACAAATAGGTATAGGGAAATGTCGATAAAAGTTGTCGAGAAGTTGTTGGAGATTCCAAAAATAATATAATATACCGGGTGTTCCATTTGGAAAAGCAAAGTTGCTACTACTTTCTAATAGAAGTGGCAACACCGCATTGACGAAAATATTTTAGTTGGGTAGAACAGGCCCGATAATGCATTCCATTAAATTTTCAAACCGATCTGAAGTCTGGTTCTCCAGAAACGTCTAATGTGCCATCCACCGTGAATCACCCTGTATAGTGACATTCATCTTCTTGTCTGTTAATTCCTCTTTCGCATTCTTTATGCTTAGTGTTTGCGTTCATCCTTCAATTGGATATTTCTCTCTAAGTTAAGAGTTCTATATCTTCATTTTCACAATTAGTCTCTATAGGTCTTTTGCCGTAAATTCTCGCTGTTTTTTGATCTTCAGCGGGGTCATAGTCAAATAACCTTCTAAGGTCGTCATTTGGATGTTCACTAGCTCTTTCATAGGCTTTTCGTTTGATGAATGTAGTAATGGACTCCCATTTTATATCTTTTCGGATTTGCTCATTCCTAACAAACCAGGGGGCGTCTAATGCCTCAGAAATTTGTTTTCTGTACTTTGTATCCTCTTTATATGGGTTCTCGCTGCATATCCCCATGCTGTTGATCCATATGTTAGCTGCGGTCTGGCGACTGCTTTTATGATCCTCAATTCCATGTTTCTGTTCATTTGGCTTCTTCTGCCTATAATCGGGTATAATCTTTTCATTGATTCATTCGTTTTATCCACTGCATACTTAATGTGCTGTTTCCACGTTAGTCCTTTGTCTAATATTACTACTAGGTATTTAGCTTCATCCCGCCATTCAATTTCATTATTGTCTATGGATATCTTCGATTCCATCTTCAGTCTTCTCTTTCGAAGGAGTATTGCTTGACTCTTTTCTCCATTGACACCGTAGCAAAAATATCTACATTTTATCAATTCCTTCAGTCGTATCATAGTTGAAATTCAATGCGTAATCAAACACTACTGTCGTGGTGAATGCAATGAATGGGAGCGTACTACTAAACAGTTCAATTAGCAGGCACAAAATTCGATAATTGTCTCAAAGTCTCGACTAATTCTAATTAATCTACAGACTCTACTGTTCTAATGGGTTAACATGTTCAATCTGTATACCGTACCATAGGGGAGGGTGAGGCGTTCCCTTTTCCAAGGAAGCACAGCTTCAGACATTGTACATTTTTTATTTTTCATTCCCATCAACGGTATTTTCTGGTTCGTGAAACTACCACTCACGTCAGTTTCCGTACTCGCTAAAAATCAATGCATTTTCAAAATGAATTAAAATTAAATACGTAGCTGAAAGTGTAAAGAACCTCAGAACGTGAATGAAATGGAAAATCATCATTGATATGATTGGAGTTGCCTCACGGATTCTACTGAAGCGGTTAGTTCTACACAAAATCTTGGTTATTATACAGGGACATAATTTATTGTTACATCATAGAGGCCGTTCAAATCTGGGGGCACAGTAAAGTCCCCGCCAACACGAGAAGTACCTGCTACGTTTCGACTTAGTTTCGACGCCCCAAAACTTCAAACTGAATGATTTTCAGTCTTACACGGAAAGAAATCTATCCTCAAATCAAGAATCCCAATATTCTTGAAATATTAGAGTTGTTTCAAGTATATATAGAATCAAAACAAGAAAAAAGGGAAATTTTGTATACTTGGATTGAATTTATTTTACTCAAAAAACATATACTTGATTGAAGAATGAAATTCTCCATCGGAGTAAATTATTTATTCAATCCAAACTATTCACTTTTATCAATTCGAGAGTACTTCTATATTTCAGGTAACTATATGATATCTTGAGTTCGAAAATATATTGTTCTCAGTTCGAGAATTGGAATATCCTCATTCCATGTGTTATATTCAAGAAATTGGTTTTCTTGAAATAATAATTTCGATTGACATGAAATAATGAGTTGACATAAAATTATGAATTGAATAATTAATTAATCAATCAATAATGATTCGAGAATATTTCGCCAAATGGAATAAAATCGAAAATAAAATATTGCTAGGATAACGTTCAGATTTTAGATTATATGTATACGTTAAGTTATAAATCTGAAAAAAGTTACCATTGAGATAGATAGACTCTCCTTTCAAAATATATACATTGTATGGATTGAAATATGTTGAAATTATAAAAAAAATATGAAAATATAATTTGAAAGAAATTTTCAATTAGGTACTTTTCACAAATCGATTTATAATAAAATTATGTGGTGAAACATTAAGTATAGAAAAAAAATCACCAAATCTATTACACTCTGTAAAACATTTCTCTTATTGTAATTCCATAATTTCGAAAGGGAAAGAAAGAAAGAAGTTGTTGAAAAATTCATCGTATTTGTAAATTTAAGTGAAATGACATGCATTCACTCGATCCAAGTGTGATTTTCAGAATATACTAAGATGCCAATTCTTCTTCCGGTAGTTAGGCAACATGCATGAATAAAAGGAACCGTGACCCGTTTGCGAGCAGTTTCATCGTAATCCAAGTATATAAATTTGTCCATCCACTACATCCAAGTGAATTATTCGACAATATACCGTCTTTGGGTTAACAATGCTAAACCTCTTTACTTCTGTATTTATGCAAATAAAGTATTGGTATTGAATGTGGTGTCGAAATCGTTCGAGGATGTTACAACCCCAGAAAGGGCCTAGTATTAATAAGGGCTCTATAGCACCCTTACTTGTTGATTTTGACTTCGATTTCATTATATAGGCATTAACTTGAGACTGTGAATTATCTGAAAAACTATCAACTTTAGAAGAATATGTTTCAAGTGAAAATTGTTAGATATCACATCTTGTTTTCACCTCAACCTTTTCAAGGTTATTTCAGAGCCAACTTGATTTTTAATGATTTTTATTGAAGAGAATTTATCTAATTTTTCCATATTCTTCTACATATAAGTATGTAGTGTGAAATATTTCGTTTTGAGTAAATTTTCATATGGGTAAATATCAAAGTATCCTAAAAAATGTTTCTTGAAAGATGTAAACAGAAATCATCAAATCTGGAACATTCAGAAAGTCCAAAATTTTGAAAAAAAAGTAGAATAAATCTATATAACTAAAAATTCAAGAGGAACTTTATATTACTAATCTTGACAACATTTTCATTCACTTGGTCAGAGTATGAAATTCAGCGATAAACTATAATACGCCAATTCTCCTTCCGGTAGTTAGGTTTTATCGTAATCCAAGTATATGAATTTCTCAATCCACTAGATCCAAGTAAATTATTCAACAATATACTAAAAAGCGCCCTCTATTCAGTGCCCAAAAGGGGATATCACTCTCGATCTTGATTCGACTTGTTCATATCGCGTCTTTCGTCCAAGTTCAGTGTGTTGAAGAAAGTTTAACCAATTTTAAGTGAAATGTGGAAAAATTATTGAGACAATAGGGATGCTCGGGCAGTGTTATCGAGCAATTTCAAGGTAAGATATGTAAGCTATGTATTGATTTAAATTTATATTGAGATTTAAAAAAAAATTGATTTCTACTTTGAATCACCAAGCTGTTTTCTTTTTCGATAAATTTAATAGGTACTTTAAATACTCTATGTGTGCATCTCTTACATTTCTAAGAACATTCATTTTCAAAAATCCTATTACATTGGGATTATCAATTTTGCAGAACAAGATATTTCCTTAGAGCTCTTAAAAAATCTCAATGATCATGATCTTATACCTACCTTAGGAATGAAAACTGATTTCAAGGAAAATTAAAGAGATGAATTCTGAAGCAAGTGAAATATTTTTTATTTTTATCAAATGAATTCGCTTTTACTACTTCTAAAACTGATTTTTCGAATTACACGTTACTGTACGAGCATCATTAAATAAAAAAAGAGCGATAATCAACCAGTTATACCATATTTTCTTATGTAACTCACGAATTTTGAATTATTAGATTGAAATGGTCTCGTGCAGTACTGTTGTATCTTTTTTGGGGGGAATAGCTCATCATATCACTCATTATAGATAGAATGCGGATAATAATTCAGAGGATACAGAATTTATAAGCATTTTTCTTGCAGAGGTTTGGAGATATGGAAAATATTATCCAAGAGCAGAGGCAGAAACCAATACAATGGAAAGGAACGGTGCCGTCCTATTTGTTGGTTTTGGGACAGTTTCTATTAGAACCGAAAAGCTTTTTGATTATTGTTGAGAACCTCTACCATCAGTTCTCCTCTGCACGTAAGGCATTCAAAATTATTTTCAAATTGTTTCACGTTTTGAATGTTAATTATCCCGTTCAGTGCCAGTACCTTTATGTGATTATACTGCGATGTGTACCTATATTATATTTTTATTTGTGGTTCTTCTGGTATTTCTTCTGTTGTTGATTGTATACTTATTTATATGTGATAATATTTTTAGGATTATGATTTTTCATATAGGATAGAGTTTTTATTTGTGGTACTTATTTTTTCACATCAGTTATTATTGTGTTTATTTGTACCTAGTCCAGTTGATTATATGTTGAATTTAGCATTTTCTCTATTAGTTTTCAGTGATCACTTTTATACTTTTGTTTGTTTATAATTATTTCAGAGGTATAATAAATTTGTTTTCAATTCTTATAAGCCTCGTTTTATGAATATAATCCTCATCCTGAAATCACAGCAATCTTAAACCATTATCTTATTTCAAATAATTTCACTATTTGTCAAAACAAGCATAAAATAAATCTCATTATTCATCTTGAGAAAATAATATACTGAAACTGAATATTCAGAATTCTCATTGGTTCAGAGTGAGAATATAAATGGTTTTGACCAAATAGGTATTTACTTCTTGTAAGTAGACCGAAAACTAAATCTGAAGTAAATATTTACTCAAAACCATTATTGAATGAAATTTGATTTGAAAATATGATATACTCAATTTAACAATTTTCTGATGTTGGATTGAGTGAAATTATTGAGTTAATTCAAGTATTTGGTATTCTTTGCTTCGAACAAAGAAACTACTGAGATTAAGATGTACAATAGTTCCATCTGAGATTATGTTTCCCTTAGACAAAATATTTCGAATACTCATTTCAAAATTCTCATTTTACTCACAAGGAATATATGAATATTCTTGAATCAATAATACGTGATTTATTAAATTCAAGTATATGATATACTTAGTCGAAATAATTATTTTATTTGAATTCGGAGAATAAGGTATACTTGAATCAACTAAATCTTATTCTTGCTCATATATGAATCTATCATTTACTTCAATCAAATATTATCCACTTGGTACGAGAATAGATTTCTTTCCGTGATAGATTGGAGTCATTGAATATACGTAGTTTTCTTGACTAGTCAGGCTTTGAATTATTTTATTTCCAAACGTTCGATAACAACGTCAGTTTTCGACTGACAGGATCATCGAAAAGTTCTATTTATTCGCCTAGAATGAGAAATAGTCGCTATGACTTACTTTTCCCTCCAGCGGCAGCAAAAGTGTTGTTATACAAAAGATTAATTCTTCAAGACAACCGAAACTAGGCAAATGTTCCATTTTTACTCAATTAAACTATACTAAATGTCAATCAAAAAGTGGATATTCAGATTTCTATGAATTTCAAAATGTTTAAAATAAAATAACATATTTCCTTCGAAGGAGAAGTGACTTTTCTTGATGGCTCGCTTTCAATTACTCTCGTCATGAATAGTGGCACTTCTCCTCCTTATGAAATTATATACTATTATTCCCAAACGTTCCAAAACGTCAATTTTCGGCAGACAGGATCTTCGAAAAGTTCTATTTCTCCGCCTAGGAGGAGAAATAGTTGCTATGACTTCGGCGCCGGCGGCAGGAAATGTATTGCTATGCGAAAGATGAATTTTGCAAGACAACAGTAACTACGCGAATGTTCATTGTTCACTCAATTATAATGATCGTGAATGTCAATCCAAAAGTGGATATTCAGATTTTCATTAATTGAAAACGTTTAAAAATAAAATAGCATATTTCATTCGAAGGAGAGATGACTCTACATGGCTCACTTTCAATAACCTCAAGCTCGCCTTTAAAAGTGACACTTCTTCTCCTTATGAAATAATATACTATAATCATCTGTATAACCTGAAATGCATCGATTTCGTCACTCAATGATCATCAAAACCTTTAGAACTAGAGTACCTACTTCTGGAAGTCACACACTTCTGAAGGTAAGTATGTAGGCTACATTTAGGACGACGACGATTAAATTCGTGAAAAGACAAAAAATTTCTAGAACAAAGTTGTAGCTAGTCTTCATACTTTTTGTAGGTGCAATCGATGTGTTCATCTCACACTGTCTTCCAATTCTTGATATGTTCCAAAGTTCAAGTCTATTTTAAGTTCATTATGAATCTTCTACTAGTAGGCCTTGAAAAAAGATATACATAATGTGGCGCAAGGAACAAACAAAACCAGAAAAAGAAAAAGATATAGAAAATCTGACAAAAACGAATTAAGACCAATAAACATTCCATCTTAAGAAGGATGCCTAAACCAATTGACTCAACACATTCAATAATTAAAAGGTTATCAGATCTCATGTAGATCCAAGCTCTCAACCCACTGCAAGGCCTCACTTATGGCTTATGGCTTGGCCGTATTGCCGTGAAGATATTGAATAAAGTCCAGAAAAGAATGCAAAATACAACATTGAATCCTAAAGACTTAGTGCCTTTCGATGGACGGGACAGGCGCAAAGTAGCGAAACTATATGAGTGCCAAATGGTTAAGGCGTTGTTTCGGACTTGGAAAATCCTAGTTCAATCCATAGGCTAGGAGGGAAATTTTCTGGTAGTGGGCCACCATTTACTGTAGGATCAAAAATTGACAGTGCCTAAGGTGGCGTAAGAATACAGTGGCAAAGCATACACAGAACACAAACTGATTCTCCTAACTAGCACAACAAGCTACAAGCTACTGAGGGGTTTCCTCGGGACACCAAGAGTTATCAGTATAATCATAATCATAATTTTCGCTCACAATGTAGGATTTAGATTCTTCTGAGTCAGGGCTTGTAGAGTGAGGCTTTGTAGGGTAGAGGGTTTGGATGTGAATGAGATCTGAAAATTTTTTTAAGGGAAATGTGTTCAATTTAATTAGTTTTGGCAACCTTCTCTAAATAAAATATTTTTGGTGTGTATAATTTTCCATTTGCCGTTGCCTACTACATATATGCTTTCTACGGCCACCATGATGTTAAAACCATGTATAAACTATAAAGACGCCGTTGACATAAAAATGTTATGCTTATTTGATGTTCGTTAGAGAAATGAATTTGATGATATGAAGATGCAAGATGTTCAGTTGTGCAGAAAACATTATCATTGGTTTATTTGATTTATGATTGCTATGCTTCTTAATGGAAATGAGATATATTCAAATATAATTATTTCGCACTAGAAAGATAACACATGGGCATAATACGTAATTCTTTCTCCGAATACTATAGTCACAGATTAATTCTATTTTTATTTGTCTTTATATTGAAGAAAAAAATCAAATGATGCTTCCCAGTTTTCTATTGCCAATTTTTCATTCGACAATATTGGATTGAGATTATTCGAAAATCAATAATGCTCATTCTCATTATACAGTGTGTTTCAAGGTTAACTAATCAAACTGAATTATGCATTTGGAGCCTTTGAAAGATAATGAATGATCGAATTACCTCGAATAGCCTTATATGTACAGGGTGCGTCAAAATTATGGAACAAATTCATTTTCTCGGAAGAAAAATATTGGCAACAAAATCCAGAAACAGGTCAGTATTTGTTTCACTTTTACCAAATTTTTATGCATTTTTGAAGGATTTTTGTTGCACTCTGTGCCATCCCTATCAACCCTCTAAATTTTTTGTATAGGGAAAGTGGGTCATGTGGTACTTTTTTGGCAAGTTCATTGTATCTTCTTTACAGGCATGCCGAAATTTTCCAGAAAAAAATTTTTTTTTGAAAAATTATTGAGTTCAAAGAGGTTTTCAGTATGTGCACTTTGTCATGGCTTTCTTTGAATTGAAACATATTATCGAAAAGTTTCAACTTCAGTAGAAACGTATTAATAACATAACTACTTAAGATCATAACTGAAGCGCAGTGTTTCACACATTCTGATTTTTCACGTGAGGTGGTTGGAAGGGGTTGAAAGTTGTGCATGAATGAAACTGTACCTAATGGTCGACTTTCATTCGGTGACAAATTTCATCAGGTACCATCGTCTCAAAGTAAATGAGCCACGACGAAGTGCACATACTGAAAATCTCTTTGAACTAACCAAATTAAAAAAAAAAATTTTCTTGAAAATTTCTTCACCCCTTTGAAGAATACGAAGACATTGCCAAAAAAGTACCACATGACCCACTTTCCCAGTTCACAAAATTTAGAGGGTGGATAGGGATGGCACACGGTGCAACAAAAATGCATAAAAATTCGGAAAAAGTGAAACAAAAATTGATTTGTGTCAGGATTTTGTTGCTAAATATTTTACTCCTGAGAAAATGAATTTCTTTCATAATTTTGACGCGCACTGTATAGTTCGACCATTTTCCATTTTTTTTAGATATAATATTCGCCTTTTCCATAGCCTCTTCAAATATCAAAGATGATCACAAGAAGTGTCGAAAAAATAAAAGCTTTTTTTTTGAGAACAGGCCAAATAGCTTTATCGTCACGGGCACATATGAAACCAATAAATATGAACTTTCAATTTCGAAACTTATATCAAGAGTACATAATATTGAAGAATTGATTTTTTTTAGTTTACGGCGAGGGGTAAACTGCTGACCAAAATCTGTACACCGGGCATCCACGGGAAATATCCGGGACCCTGGACATCCCCGACCCCGGACATCCCAGGACATCCCCTAGCTTGAACACCGGACATTCTCAGCGGTTTACCCCTTGGTTTACTGTGTAAAGACTCCTGAGCTTGTTGTCCGTATCAGATTGTCAACGGATTGATAGCGTATCGATAATCGATTTACGCAATATCATGACGATAAAGCTACTTATTCGCCATTATCCCAAAACCCTACTATTATTTCGTCGTATTTTCTTTGATATTGTAGTAGGCTATAGAAAACATAACTCTCTTAGTAATCTGGAAAAATAAACTTGACAATCGGTTATGAAATATTTGAGTTCTCGCCACTCGAAGTGAAACATTGTATGCATAAACATTATAAATAATAAATGAATAAACTTTATTGATCCTTTAGGACAGGTCAAATACAACAATAATTCAAAGAAAGGGCATGAAAATAGAAAAGAAAAAGGAACACTCATATGTAAAAAAAATAAATGCAAATAATAAATGGTCACACGACCATAACACCAACTCAGAAACATTTAAATATTCGGAAACTGAATATCATTTTAATTCAAACCCCTTAGCACCTTTTGATTGATATTTTATTTCTTCATTTTCAACACGAAGTAGAACTCATTGAAATAAACGGTTTCAGTGGTTTCACCAAAAATCCTCTATATGAAACTTTCAAGATCAAGTTATTAGACTTTGAAGTGAAATCATATTCATTAAAATGAGAAAACACAAGCCTGCTTCAGACGCACTGGTGTGCAATCAAGGTAAAGCATTTTCTTATCGATAAGAGCTCAGGTTCGACCATTGAATTAATCATGTTTTCAACAATTCGTCAATGGTTTACTTGAATGTGTTCCACTTCCTGTTGAAAAACGACCTTATTGCAATATGAGGTAATGTTCAGTAAAGATCATTTAAGCACACAGAAAAAAGAAGTAATGCACATGGAAGAATCTTGAAAATCGAATCGAATTTCAACATCATAACTAGTGAAATACCCCATAAGTTTGTGTAAATTATTGTTTCGAAATAATATCTACTGGCTGGGAAAACCAATAAATAGTCAACCATTCCTTCGTAATTGAGGTAATATGTTGGTCCTCGAACAATTTTGCGGATTATAAAAATTTCTTATTCTACCTAAGTTGAATATGAATAGTTCTGGGTTGGGCGATGCATGGAGTGAAATGACGAATGGTGTAAAGCCTGAGTAATGAGAATTTTGAGGATGATGTGTTTATCATGAAATACTCACGTGAAGATTTAGCTGTAAAAGTTATGGGACTATCCCAGTCTTCTTTATCACCCTTAGAAGTCGCATTATCTTCTTGAAGTACCTCGTTTATGTAATCTAATCAAGAGAAATATTCATTTTTATGAAAAATGACAGCAAATTGGTATCCAACAAACTGGTATCCGGCAAATGTATCTCTGATACTTAAAAAAATGGAATTTGACGTTAGAAAGAAGCGAAGAACACAGTATTCAAAATACTTCTTCATTTTTGGAAGAAGTAAATCTAAGCAACCAATACATAACTCAACAGAACCGTCGATGTTCATGGTCGAAATTCTCATGTTCATATTTGCCATTTTTTGAATACGCCACTGAAAGGAAAAGTTCTATCTTGGCGGAGATAAAGAAAATAATTCTTGGTATTCGAATCGAAAAGAAGAAAACATCATCATTTGAATTAATGATGTCCATATAAAGCTTCTGCAAATGAATCATGAGACAACTATGAAAATGGGCAATAAAAGAGTGGGTTGATTGAAATCTTTTTGTCTAGTAATTAAATGGGATGAGATATAGGTACGAGGAATTGATATAAGGACATCATGACAAATATCTCGTCCTCTGTCCCACGTTAAGAAGTATCAGACAAAGATTTTAGAAATATGTTACGCCAAGTTCCTAAATTTCATGTGACACTGAGTAATGTACAAGTATAATATATGGGGATTGCCTTTAGAAAGATTTCTGTTCTCTACATAAATTCAAAATCATGTCATCCCTATTGGGAAATGCCCTACTTTTCGAGGAATCCAGACCACTTGGATTGAGATACAAACATTTAAAAATATGTTTATATGATGTATGACATACTCACCATGTGAAAATTGCTTAGCACTTCCATTTTGTTGAAATTCAGGGAAACTAACGTGATTATGTTTACCGTCCTGAAACAAAAAGGAATTGTTTACCAGAAGAAAGCATAATATTGAGAATTGAGATGCAAAGGCAAATAAATGAAGTGCAAACAGTATTTACCTTGTGCAATTTTTTGCTGTGTCGTTTGCTGTGGTGATGTTTCCTGTCAGCAACAATTCTCCTCATATTGTAATGCATTTTGTAATTGACTTGTGTCGACAAATCTCTATCGTTCACAGCGTGTCTGCTATAGCTCAGTCTTCGATGCTGCAACAGGACCTAGAGATTTTAGTAGTAACGATGGATAAAAGCTATTGCGAAAAAAATCGATATATGTTACTACAATCTGAAACTCAAAGACAAACAAAAAACTTTATATGGTTTCGAAATGTTGTCAAATGTGAATGATAGCATTACAAAGCATGCTCGCTTCTGATTATTCAAATGCATTTTATCATAATATTAATGAAATGATTCTCTACCTACTCAAAATTCAACAAACTATGAATTGAAAGTGCAAAAACGTAGCAAAAATTCAATAACCTGCAAATTTCAATTACATACATAGTGAAGTGTCCATATTTCCTATTCAATAAAGAGATACACTTATAGACCCGTTTCTACATCCTAAAACTTCCATTGGATACTCCAGAAAGAGGACGTTTTCAAGAATATCCGCAGATTATTCATTAAAACAAAAGACAACTTGTTGTCTACTTGGTTGTGAGGAGACAAACTACTGACGAGATTTAGTGAAACATAGTGAAACATGTTTGCAAGTGTTTCCCATTATTCATTACTGTCAAATATGCTTCAAATTATGCAGGTCTCAAAAAAAGTTTTTTTTTCGTTTGGTTATTCAGATTGTGCATTAAAATAAACTACACGAACCCTTCTATAAGGCTTCACTAATTCTTCTGCCAATAAATGATGAATTCTTGCGTCGGTTAAATCTTTCCTTGAAGGATTGTACTCCAATTCCTGCATATCGATGTTCCAAGTACTGGAGTCTAGTTGACTGAAACTTGTACTGAAAGGAATGATTAATTCGATTAACAAAATTATCAAAAAAAATTTCCATAACTATTTTAAAAATCAAGCTTTTTTTTCTCAGTTTTTTATAATTCACAATCATCAGCATTACTTCATGTAATTCAGATCTTTATAATTGGAGATTTTAATTATGTTAAAAACGTTTGAGTCCACACTTGTTCTTCATATAGAGTTTTATAATCTCAATTGTAAAAGTAATCCTTCTTTTGTGATGTAGAAAACCTGAGCTTAATGCGGGATAGCGAATTCAATTCAATTTCAACTCTACTAGCATTTGGTTTTGATGTTATTTTTTTTTAGAGATTCTCTATTTTAGTTTCTTTTTTGGAAGCTTTCTTAAGTTCACTGGTATGTACTTTTTTCCATTCGATATCACTTTATTGGTATTTTCAGAATAAAATTCCATATGAGTTCTTTATATGTTATACAGGGTGAGTCTTTGACTTGTACATATATTTTAACTGTATATTCCTCTCATCAAAGGAAACACTTTTATACCCTACCATATTTCAAAATTCGGTTTCATTTGAAAGATTAAGGGTGTCGAAAATCCATTAAATTAACATTATTCTTTCCATACATTCGAAACCGATATTTCAAATGAACTGAATTTTGGTTCATTGTTCACTCTATACATGGTGCATATTCTTCGATCAGAACTTATTCAATATTTTTCCTGGAACAAAAGTAACAGCATAGCCGACTCATAAATTCATGCAAAAATATAATAAAGATAAACGGCTCATACTTTCGAAAGAATCAATCACTTAAAAAAATTAAAGCATTCTTATTTTTTCAATGAAACGCGTCGTTTTCGAGTTATCGTCAATTTTACCAGATGAAATTTGAGGAAAAAATCGAAAATCATAAGAATAATCTGGATACTTCTCTGGATTCATAATATCACAGAATAACTGAAATTTATAAACCCTCTGATCTCTATACAAGTTAACAAGGGTTTCAGAATGTTTATCAACTTTGTCAGGACTTGAATCTGTATGATAGAAAAACGTTTGATGTAGAGATGTATAATAATGTAATAATGAAATCACACGAATGAGGTAAGTATATAAAATTGAGTTCTAAGAAGCATGAAATTATACATTTTAGACGTACAGTTTCCATTGATAATTTATTGTTAACTGTCCATATTGAAAATAAATGTCAATGAAATTCAAAATTCGAATATTGATGATGAATGTTTCTTTCTAAACAATATCCTCGTGGAATTTTAACTCGACACTACACGGTTATTATTGCATAAATTCACTGAAAGTCCTCACATTATCATGACCATTATTCTCTGTGAATAAATAAATATCTCATAGTCTATGACGCCTGTTATCGCTATATACGCATCCGTCGTTCATGGGACCAAAGATAAAGTCTTTGATGGGACTAACGTTGGAGACACAGAACAACTGTTTGTCTTGCGCGCCGGCTTCATCGAATTGCGAGGTAGGGCACCGTTATAGGCCACTAAAATTAAGATTGTAGCGCTATATCGGCTAAAATCAGAACTACTCGTTGGGCATTTCCAAATAGCAACGCCTGGAAGCCATTCGCTAAAAGTTAATAAATCTAGTATCATTGCGATAGTTCATCCGTCAACGATAGGGGACGTACTGCTTTCTTGGTTTCGCCTATACCTAGGAATGAAGATAAAGATACCACAGGAAGCAGTACTTGGTTCAATTCTATTCATTTTATATCGACATTTACTCATAGAACTTCAAAGTGGAAGGTTCAATGATATTATATCCTGATGATACAAATTCGATCATATAGGGTAACAGTTGACCTGCGGTGAAAGATATTTTGGGAAAAACAGAATATGTCTTCACAAATATAAACTGGACCTCAATATAAAAAAATATATATAGCATCTTTCTTGAGAATGGCTACACGCCCCAACTACTAATGATCCACCGTGTATGAACACAGAAACCGTTCGGGTTCAACGAAATATATTTTAGAGTATCTAATTCTTTTCCTATTTAAAATTGACTGGAGACCATGATAATTATAGGTTACTCTCCACCTAAAGCACTCAGAATAAAGTTTGAAGCTGCAACGAAATTTAGGATATAAATATAACAACAACAAATATATTCATATTGACGTAAGAAGAAAATACTACGAGTCAATAAACATCAAGAAGGCAGAAAACAAACACAGAAAAGGGAATTTCATAACATCAATCGGAAGGTGCAATCATTACAGTGAGGTGAACATCAAGAAGGAAAACCTGAAATACTCACATCACTGGAAAATGTCGTTTAAAAAATTTTCAACTGACGATTTCTCGCCTAATATTTAGATGGGATTGAAAGGCGTTCTCTTTGACAACTGAAAGATAAATAATGTATTCAGCTTCCGCTTGATGTCGTAATTTTCTTTTCCGTGCTTGCAACTCGTTGAATCGATCACGGAAAGCAGAGTACGCTATGCTTTTAATAATAATGGTCAGAATAAAACACACAGGGTGAATCCCGGTACTACAATGTCTCATGTTATTTGTTTGTTGATACTCAGAATATAAATCCATTCACTTCTATAAAGTATCCCGGTTGGCCATGGTTAGGATTATCAAGTTCTTTTACTTAAAACTAACGCAGGTTGGCAATCGTGAAAGTCAAATAATTCTGAACGATGTTGCCAAGGCTATATTCTATTTATTCTTTTGAACTTTGTAAATGGAGTAAGTTCTTTCACGGTTTAACTGTGACACAGGTTTCTTAGTACTCCTACATTTTCATACTGGAGTATTTAAAGTTGTGCAAAAAAGTGTTTAAATTTCTTTTGTAGGCTTATTTCTTGAGAATTTTGAAAAGTGGGGAATTCCATAGATTCTTCAGTTCTGCAGGTTTAGAAGTTTTTCTGGTTTATTTGAGTACTTTTATTCGTTTTCCGAATGAACTACCTATCACAAAGTAACGGACTATTCTGTGTACATTCTTTTTCAGTAAAATTTCAAAGCTCGTTTCTTGATTTCCGTACAAGAAAATAGCATATCTGAATCTTCCTACCATGTTTAGGTATATACGTGAAATATTTCCAGTTCATTTCAACAGAGAGAGAAGTTTCTTCAACATTCGCCAGGTCTTTGGAATTAATGAATTCGCATAATATTTCTGAAATTAATTATTCTCCCAAAGTAAAGATGTGTACAGATCTGACACGATAATGAGTATAACCTTACATTTTCAAACTATACACGGCGAAATGTGTCAAAATTTCATGGCCAACCTCTATAAAAGTGGATGGAGTGTACATAACCTTCACGTTTCTCGCAATTTTTGAATTTCCAGTTGACGCATGTGCATCAATATGCACAAGCGCAGATCTAGATAGTAGATACTTACCAAAGCCCAGTTTTCATTGGCTCATTCTCCATATTGGAATTATTAGATATATGAAACACTCATTAGATTTTGTTTCGCCAAAATTGATAATAAGAAAAAAGTTTCGTTCTTTTCGCTTCAGGTGGCGCTATTCACAAATCATGAATGACTTTTGTTAGTTATTCCAAATATTTTAATTTATTCTGGTGAACGTGTTGTGTATAGTCGATAGTTCTTTCAAGCAAAAGTTTGAGTTTATTTTCTTGACATTTTGATTCATATTAGTTCTGGGGAAAGGTATAATACTTCCATTACATAAAAATGTCATTCTGTGGTCATGTCATAATTGACCTTGGAAGATCAGCTGTTGATACATCACTCTAATCGATCAACAGAAAAAACACTGAAATGACAATTTGGGCATTGCGGCGCTGCCACGAAACATTTCTCACATTTTCGATTCGGTCGAATGTCAATGCATTAAATAATTGACGAGTACATACACCATGTTTTTAGACATCTTAGATTTGACTTCACTCTGTGACTGAATATCACCGGTACAAGCCATATTGTTGTTATTAGATATATGGATAGGCTAGGTTTTCCAGAATACTTGGTAAATAATTTTGAATCGTGACTGAAATAAATCAAAACAAGGAAATTATCAGATACCTATAGGTATGTTTCGATTCGCCTCTAGGCAGCCGTCTTGATACCTGTGACTCCCACGTCATGAAAAATGTTCACACCTTTGTCCAATAGTAAAAATTGCTCACCTTCCGTTCAGGTTATTCACAGTGTAATTCTTGAATATTGCAGACATGCTTTCAGTCCCTGAAATATTTCCTATTGTTGATGCGTTCCTACGCATATAGTCCATGGCGTCTCTCATGGCCAATTTGGAATAGGTCTCTAAGATTTTCGGTTCAGCTCCTTGATGATTCCTCAAAAGCAGTGGCCTGATGAATTTGTTGTCAAAACGCTTAAATCTGAAAACAATACGATATTATTAAATTATTGGAATGAGTATAAGATCAATTAATTTGGAAATCGAATTTTGGGAACGGTGAAAAAAGCAGGCCAGTGAATAATGTTACCCCTTGAGAGGTGGATGACGAAAAACTCATTATGAACTCATAAAAAATACTTTTTTTTTCTTTCGGTTCGGCTCTTTCTTTCCTCCTGATCCATCATAAGGGCATTCATTAGGGAATAATTATATGTAGTCCATCCAAGAATTATTGGCACCTCGGGTGGCTTTGGAGAATCTTAATTATGTTGGTAAAAGTCAATTCAGTGATATTTTGAGTTGCAAAATTCAGGTTGGTGTTGGAAATAACACTGACCCAAGACATTTGATTCTGTTCATAATCCTTGTTGAATCGAACAAATTTTGGAAATTATTGTATCAGTTTTGAATGCTGATCAATTAGATTTATATTTGAGAATATTTTCATTCCCAATTTTTACTAGTTTTTATTTATATAATCCATTGCTATGATGAAACCACAGAAAATTTTTTGTCACTTTTTCGTGTAACTATGAATAAAGCTGCGACTGGACTTCCAAGGCCTTTGATATCAATAATTGGATGAAGTATACATATAGTCCATCCAAGAATTATGCAATTAATCAAAGCGGGCCTTGGAAGTCCAATCGCAGCTTTGTTTCTAATTACAAAAAAAAACTAAAAATTTTCTGTGCTTTCATCAGGGCAATAAATATATAAATATAAATTAAAATTAAATGCTTTTCTTAAAAGTAAGGCACTTTGAACATGAAAATGTCCACAATTATCACCTACGATTACCATCGTGTGAATCTGTTTACCAGCAGTATATTATTTTTATCTTGTATTGATACTTTTTCGAACGATCAATTATAGGAGCATACAGCCTGAAAATTCTGGTCCGATAACGAAAAATATCGTGGATGGTTAAAAAGCATGTTCCTTCTCAAAGTTCAATATGAATATTCGCTAAACCAGAAAATTCTAGTTGATAATTTGAAGCGTGTTGCTGCTGAGTAAATGGATTGGAAAAATTGTAATAGATATCGAGACAGAAACAAAACTTAGCGAATGGATCTATTCAATATATGAAGAATTTTGTCATGACATTATAAATTTCAATATTTTTGAACAAAAGGGAGTGAAATATGTGATATTTAAAATGTAAATATTCCTATTATTCTGCTTCAACAACCAGTGTTATTATTTCCTCATCTGGGCAGAACCCGTCATGTTCTTTAAAGGCTTTATGGTCAGCAATATCATAACATCCCATAGTTTTTGACTCATCTTCTCTTATTTCTTTTCTACATTGTCTGTGCAGGCTTTCCATTTATAAGCTGTACATTCTTCAAGAGCCTCATTCGAAAGAATTTTCACTTGCGCAATTATTTGCCAAATTCGTTCGAATATAGATGCATATAGAATACCTGGTGTATCGACTCCTTTCTAAAAATCGTGACCAAAATTTGTAGATCAAAACGGCATTCTAGATTTCAGATTTTGGTCTAGTTCCGGAATAATCATAATTCACAGTCCTAGCGCTACTGCGGCAATGGAATAATAGCGCAACCCCTTTCGGGAGAAATGAAAAGCCGCACAAAATCTCAGATTTTCGATCGACAAGAAAGTCTTGAACAAAATCTAATCAGTGCCAACACCAGGTATTCTATTCATCTATGTTCGAATATTAATGACAGAACAAAACGTCAGTGTTGTTTCCAACACCAATCTGAATTCTGTAACTCGAAATATAACTGAATAAATAAATAATAAATAATTTCGATTCTCCAAAGCCCCCCGAGATGTCAATAATTCTTGGATGAACTGTACATCATGTTTGTTATAGTTGACTCACACGATGCATTGGTTAAACTGAAGCAAATAGAAAATGATTGTAAACGCTACTGATGTGCTATTTGCCCTCTCCGTACGGTAAATGGGATACACAAAGTGGATTACCACAGATATGTTGACGCGAATAGTCCCTGGTCATGTATTTAGTATCGGCCTTAATTGTGAACGAATTTCTGGCCGAAAACTCGACAAATCTTGTCGAGCAACCGCCAAATATGCGTTTGAAACATACACTGCGCAAAAAAATTAACGCTTATTATGGAAATCTCAAATTTATTCTACAACTGAAGGTGTTCTCAATGATAATTATTTTTATCAGAATTATGCATGCATATGTTATCCACTTTCAACGTTTTTCTTCAATACAGATGTTTTCTCCCAGCAGGAATAAAAAAAGATGATCAGATTTCGAATGTATTGGCTCCATTCTAAAATCAGTTGTTCTCGATCAATTCTAGTGATCAATAGTTTTTCTTTCGTTTGATTTTCTACACTCGATCATGGGCGCCCATAGTAGGGGGCAAGGGGGGGCTCGGGCCCCCCCCAAGCATTCAAGGAAATATACAAATTTATCATATGTGAAAAAAAAATTTTTGTCAAATAATTATTCTTATTATAATCAGTGTGTGTGGGTCTGCGTTAACACAAGAGATAGTGGATGAGGTAAATAGATCACCTGCTTTCTCATTATTGTCTGATGAAACGGCTGATATTAGTGGTAAAGAGCAATTGTCAATTGGAGTTCGATATGTAGACGAGAAAGAAAACTTCACGGTAAAAGAAGAGTTTTTGGGATTTACTGAGCTGGATACATTCAATGCTGAAGGGATTTCTTCATCTATTTTATCATTTGTTGAACGTTTGGGTTTGAACATGGATAAATTAATTGGTTTGGGGTTTGATGGCTGTTCAACAATGGCAGGACATGAAAGCGGAGTGCAGGCTAGGTTAAGAGCAAAATACCCAACAGCTGCCTATTTTCACTGCGCTTCCCACCGACTTAATTTAGTCATTAATGACTTGAACAATGTTCAGGAAATTCGTAACGCAACTGGTACAATAAAAGAAGTAATTAAGTTCTTCAGAGAAAGTGTCTTACGCAGAAAATTGATACCTAATATCCCAATATTGTGTGAAACGAGGTGGTCGCACAAATATACGTCGATAAGAGTATTCAAAGAAAACCTTCTGAAAATCAAAGGAAGTCTTCATCATCTTACACATGACATTGGGAGCAACCAGGATACCAGAAGACGTGCTCACCTATTAGACTGTGCAACATCGTCAACATCATTCATCGTTTGCTTGCATATAATTTCGAGATATTCTTCTTATTTGGAACCTATTGTCAACAAACTTCAAAGCATCGACATGGATCTCTTTTCAGTATATACATATATCAACACAGACCTTGTAGCCAATTTCCAAAAACAACGAAAAACAGATGAAGAATTCAAGGATATTTTCGATGCAGTGAGGAAAGATTGTGCGGAACTTGATGTGGATGTCAAAGTTCCAAGATTGGCCGAAAAGCAAAAACATAGATTCAATGTCCAAAGCTTGTCACCCGAAGACTACTTCAGGGTTTCAATTTACAACCCCTACATGGACTCCATAATAACGTCTATAATGACACGGTTTGACAAAGGTAATCCTATACCATTCAAAGGTGGAATTCTTCACCCACATCTTATGAAGAAAGAGAAAAAAGATGATTTCATGAGAGAAGTGAAAAGTTTAGAAAACTTCTATAGAATACCTAATTTAGAAGCAGAAGCCAGGTTATGGTATGACGTTTGGGCAGGTAAGGATTGCTCGGAAAAAACAAGTCTACAGGATATATTGAAAGAAACAACTTTTTACCCAGCTGTAAAAAAAATTATCATTTTCTATATCACATTACCTCCCACAACTTGTACCGTGGAGCGTTCTTTCAGCACTCTACGTAGAGTGAAAACTTGGCTGAGGAGTACCACTGGCGAGGAACGTCTTTCAAGCTTGTGCCTGCTAAGTGTCCACAGGAAAAGAGCAAGAAGACCTGATTTTGAGGACAAAGTTATTGACTTGTTCGGCAGGAAGAAAAGAAACTTAAAATTTGCTTTTTCTGATAAATACTGAACACTATGTAGTTCTATCATTTGCGCTAAAACTATGAATTATCTTCAGTTTTTTCTTCGTTAGAATTTGTTTCAATAAAAATTTATTATAGAGCAATGTGCTTTTTCTTGACCTTGAATGATGTGGCCTAGTATTTTAATGTAGGGAAGTTTTTCGAACATAGTTCAAACTAGAGTTTTCAAGGTGCTCAGAGCCAAGTATACAAAATGTAATATGCAATATCATTACGTCTGGGCCCCCCCTTGAAAAATTTCATATGGGCGCCCATGCACTCGATCGCTATGCAACGCGAAACACGCAATTTGACCCAAGCGGTAGTTTTGCGAGAAGAAGGGTGGACATACACAAGAATTGCAGAAAGGTTTGGAGTTTCCCATACAAGTGTGTCCAGAATGTTGCAGCGACTCAGGGAGACAGGTATGAATGTCCGAAGACCAGGACAGGGTAGACCACGGGTAACAACTGCCATTCAAGAACGTTACTTGAGAGTTTCTTCGTTGTGACAACGGTTTGCAACCGCTCGCCTCCTTCAAAATCAGCCTGAGCAAACTCATGAGGTGCAAATTAGCACTCAGACAATAAGAAATCGCCTCAGAGAATATGATTTAAGGCCTCGTGTCGCGGCAAGAGGCCCAGCTCTTACCCCAGCCCATCAAAGGGCGCGTTTGGATTTTGCGAGAGAGCATATCCATTGGAAAGAGGCCGATTGGGAAAGAGTTCTCTTCACAAATGAGTCTAGATTCTGCCTCTACCATTGTGATCGACGTTCCCTTGTATACAGACGTCCACATAAAAGATATGCTCAGTGCAATTTCCTGAATACTACTGGTTTCGGGGGAGGATCGATTATGGTATGGGGTGGAATATCTTTGACTGCTCGCACAGACCTAGTGGTCGTTGATAATGGAACTATTAATGCTGATAAGTATATAAGGAACATTCTTGAAGAGCATGTAGTGCCATTTGCCACATATATTGGTGAAAATTTCATTTTTATGGACGATAATGCCAGACCCCATCGTGCGCGCATCGTTCAGGAGTACCTTGAAGAGGTTGAAGTCTCTCGAATGGAAAGGCCAGCACGGAGTCCAGATCTCAATCCGATTGAGCAGGTTTGGGACAACCTCAATAGAAGGCTGAGGAAGTTCAGAAAATCATCCAGCTGCTCTTAATGATTTAGGAATCCAACTCGAAGAAATCTGGGAAGGATTAGATCAGAACATTTCAAGATAACTCATTTTGAGTATGAACCGTCGTTGCCGAGCTGTAATTAACGCAAGGGGTGGAAATACGAAGTATTAAATCACTTATCAGCATTTCAGTATTTTGAAAATTGTTCATTTCTCATCTTTCACATAAGATTCGGTGAAATCCTGAATTTTGCTTCCATTTAATGTGTCTTGTTTCGTTCAAAACCTCCCCGAGAGAACATAAAAAATAAGTTATAAAGTCAATGTAGAGTTGACTTTCATTGAAATTGCGATTTCCAGAATGTGCGTTAATTTTTTTGCGCAGTGTATTTTAACGATTGAATTATTCGTTGGCGTACCCTGAAGGCGAAACAATGAGTTGAAATCAATAATAAAAAGAATCCTTTATTGTCTAACAGGAGAAAAACCCAATTACAAGACAATACGTTGTCTATTACAAATCTCTCACAAAATTATAGAGATTAACAAAAAATAATGGAAAATAAAAACATAGCTACTCAGCACGATTCTGAAAAATTCTTCCACTGAATAATAAAGATTCACAAAAATAATGAGAGGTACATAAATTCACAGCTGCACCTGCACGAAATAATTTTGAAACTAATTCTTTTACTAAATTATAAAGTTCGACAAAAATAATGAGAAGTACACAACTACGTTACCCAACACAATTTTAATGAATATTTTGTGTTTCAATTTTCTGATTCTTCACTAAAACTACCGGGAATGAAACTACCATAAACCAAAGATTCTTGGATTGATCAATGCCTCAAGAAACCGGAGCAGGGTGTCAACCAGCCATATATTATTCAGAGGAATGGTATGAGAATGGTAAAGGATGTTGATAATAAATTGAAACAAATGAAAGTGTGAAGGCTATTGAGAATAGCAAAAATAACGAACAAAATAAAAGAAGAATTAACGAAAAATGTTTGAAATGCAGCAACAAACTGAATGTTTCGGTCATGTTGAAAGAATAAGAATTCATAGACTTTCCAATCAAACCATATGGAAAAGTGCTGCTGAAGGAATGTTGCGTAACGAGAATTCGAAAATACGAAAACTAAATTGGAGTAAATTTAGAGTGGGCTGTAGGAATTCGTCAGTCGAATATTGCATTCATTTGCGGACAAAGAATTTTCAGGGCCGCATCAAAACTATCTCCCGATGAAATCCAGGCTTTCCACAATATTAAATTTTATTTATAGCTGCTTCATCCGGCGTTTTCCAGTTGCGTAACTAACTTAATAAGTTGAATGCAGGTTTTTCAGATATCGACCCACCTAAAACTATGCGGTCCGAAGGTCGCGTTGTCTGAATAACTCTGGGAATCCTTCGAATTTGAAATATTATCTGTAGATACATTCGTTTCTATTCGAATTATTAATTTGAAAATAATCGAGTTAATTCCATTCCGGAAGTCTACTGCAAATTACAAAAATTAAATATTTATGGAACAAAAGGTATTTTTCCGATGTTTTCTTGTAATCTTCTGAACTCAACAGACTATTTTGTTGAAACACTTTCCGAATGGTTCAAATTACAAGCTATGTAGGTAGTTCGATAAGGTCTTCTCCTCAAATTCAGACATCAGTTAACATAAATAATTTTAATACCCCATTTATGACAATTTCTACTCCGCTTCCAAATTCACAAACAAGTTAAATTCCTTCGACAAATAGCTATTCTAATCATGAAATCGGTATGATAAATGAGATGGAATACTTGGGTAGTTAATGGTTATAATGGAAATAATTTAATTAACGGGCAATAAGGTCTTTGAGCAATTCTACAATTTATTGTTGACATTGGCCGATTCACTGTACTTTTTCGGCACATTAGAATGCTATAGTCTTCAGGTCGATAAAAAGATTACATTATTTTATCCCATTTTGATGTTTAAAGACGACAATATTCGACCCATGGCAACAAGAGTAAGTTGACGTTTATCCTCTGAGTGAATTAAAATGTTTTTAATTTACTAGTGGAAGAGAATGTTCACCACTCATTTTCTGGAAATTATTCTTTCCCCACACAATGCACCTAAAACTCATTTCAAAGTATGTTTATTAAAATTACAATTATTAAGATTTCGAAAATGGAACTGGAAACCTGCACCTCCTCCAAAGGAAACACGCTCAGTCGTTATAGCACATGTGTTTCTCAGGCCCTGCTGAAATATCCATTTCTGCATCAGGAACTGCGGTTTTTGTGACCCCACCAAGTAATTGTTCCGAAAATTCATTTTGTTTTGTAGCGAATCTTCAATATATCCTTCTGCATCAGAACTTGAGCGCCATCCACCATGTCTTTTCAAAACTGTCAAATCTGCCCCAGAATTTGCGAGTAGGGTTGCAGAAGAACGCCTGAAACTGTGCCCTGTACATTGTTCAGCATCAGAAAAGCCCAAATACTTTGCAATAGTAGCGGGCATTTTCGACAATGTATTCACACCTACAGGCTGGACAGTACATTTTTCATTTTTATAATTCATAAATGGTCGCTTGTGATCAACTTTGCTTGGCTTCAAGTTCCTATACTTGCGGAATATATCGAGTGCAGCAACCTTATTAATACCATTGACCACAATGAACACTCTTTTCTTATAAGTTTTCGTATCTGGAATCTGAATAACCAATACGCTGCCCCGATCTTCCACGTCATCTACGGTCATAGTCACCAGCTCGCCGATTCTACACCCTCCAGCAACACCCATAATAAAAACTACCTTTATCAATAAATATTGCTCATCAGGAGCGGCATCTAAAAAGTATTCTACCTCCTCTTGTGAGGAGCTTTCTTATTATTTCTCCAGACACAAAATGCCTTATATTGCTTTTCGTACAATATTTTTTTATTTCAATGGAATTACTGCTTCTGCTGCCTCATTTGCTTCTTGTATAACGCACTCAGGAACTACAACCTCCTCGTCACCGCTCAACATTTTTTCGCGCGAAACAAAAATTCTTTGACGGTTCTATCTAGGAGCATAGAATAACTGGAGGGAAGGCTTCATACGCTCGACAGATCATTTTGAACTGCCAATAACGGCGGAGGTTAGAGTTTCGTGTGACGCCCGATAGCTAACGCTGAGATCCTTTATTCAGTAACATGTCAGATATTTTGTTCTATGGCGCTACAATTGCAAAGAATATAATGTGGCTGTCATTGTTATTGATACATTTATGCTTCTTTTTAATTGAAAATGGCCATAAATCATAACATAGACAATATTGATGACATATCATCGCTTTATTCTAATCAACTTTTTATGCGCAATTTTATGGGAAGTCTGTGATCAGTAATAAATTTGTCAAAACAATATCCTTATCGGAAAAAGCGAACATTCAGGTAAGTATTATTATTATTATACGGGAAGACTGAGGTCTTATCTGTTCTCGTGTATTATAGGCAGAATTGTATGGTACCCCGTTTACATTCCCTCTGCTAACACTTAGATTCGGAGCGGGAAACAGATTTTTCTTCCTATATTCAATCTGATCCTTGTAGCCATTTCTTTACACGTGCTTTATGCATTATATTGTCGGATTTACGAAAAAAAGTATGTATTGCTTTCTTTCAAAAGAATATATATTATGATATAGTAATAAATGGGACCCAATAAGTAATAACAACGAATAACCATTAAAGATAATTTTATTAAGGATAGCCATGTTGTAGGAAGAAACGACGTTGTCGCCATCTCGTGACCTTGCGGCGAACTGACAAGTTCGGACGTTTTTGGCAGATCATTTTCGTAGGGGAGCCTTCTCTCCAGTTATTCTATGCTCCTAGGTTCTATTATTTTTATTGACACTTGCAAACAATTAATTACATAGTGCCCTAGCAACCATCGATCGAAGAGAAATCTCGTTATGAATTTGAATTATTTCCTGTTAAAAGTATTCATTATTTGAATTTTCATCAAAATGGAATAAAATTTTGTATACGACACGTGAGTTAAAAATGTTTATTCACTCGCCCTACCGGCTCGTGGGTTAAAATTCTTCTCATGAATAAACATTCATTTAACTCACTTGTATAAATAATTATTTTGTGAGGTAGAATCTCGGAATATTTACTATGATCATTGAGTTTAAATATACATAGAGGTAGGTACATCCCTATTCAACGATTTGAAGCTGATTTCAGTGTCTCCTTCACCGATTCATAGAAGGATAAGTGTGTTTCAGAGAATCGAAAATTTTTAACCTCTCATCTTGCGGTGAGTAGCTGAACTGAAGCACTATTTCCCAAGCCGAATGCGATGACGATCAGCTTTGTTATTTTTCGAATTAGATGAATGATTAGCATATCAAATTTAAAATAAACGACAGATATTTTCACAATTACCACATATTATGTTCTTCTATGTAATTCAATTGTCACTTTAGAAGCGTTTGTAACTTCAGCCCCTACGGTACGGGACAAATGTAACATAATGTCAACATTTTAAAAAATAAGTAAAACCGTTTCCTTCGTTTTAAAAAAATACTTGTTTAGGAAGCGGCGAATTTAATGTGGTAGCAACCAAGCTAATAAAAAAAATAATGCCACATTTTAGGATTTAATTTGAACAACTCAAATTTTACAACCAGTTTGCCCCAGTCTACCTTAATGTGGTTCATGCATGATGGTGCAGCAGCTCATTTTAGTGCAGCTGCTCGAGAGTTTTCAACAGCAACATATGCAGATCGCTGGATGGGTCTAGGTGAACCTCACGTATGACTTGCTCGATCCCTGGCCCTAATCCCCCTGGATTATTTCCGATGCGGCCATCTAAGGTTCATTAGTTCATACTAGGCCCGCGGAAGATATGGACGATTTAAGAGATCCGATAGTTGCTGGGTATAACTCAATAAGAAAGGTCCTGGTGTTTTTCAAAAAGTTCGGCAATCTATGAGAAAAAGATTGGATGACTGCATCCGAGCTGAAGTCAGCCATTTTCAACAATTGTTATGGGTTGAGAAATGTTACGTGTGATTTTTAGTTATAAATTGTTATTTTTTGAAAATTTGGTTCGTCCTATATCTCCGCAACATAGCGCTTTCTCAAAAATAATGAAAGGTTAAAATATTCTCAAAATAGTCAGGTTGTGAAACGCTTTTGTATTTATTTCGGAAAAGTTTTTTATTAGATTGTAAAATGACTCCTATAGAATGTTTTAATTTCAATAGTATTTTCGCTAGCGCATACATATATTCTAGAATAAATTCCCAGTATTCAAAAAATCTTATTTACTTCACAAATTTATAAGAACACCAAGATTGCATTCAGCATGAATAAACTGTAAATAATGGTCCGATATACTCTGTATAAAAAGTACCCGGAAAATGTTATTTAAATGAACCGCCAAAAAGGAATCGGTAATTTTTTTTTCTTAAAGTTGGTAGGACCTTCCTTTATTACCAAGCCAAATTTGAGCGCGATCTGTCAACTAGTGTGTTTACAACAGCTGTCAGTATCAGTCGACCTCAAAAGTGCTCTGCGAATTTTACAATGGAAAAAATAGTTGATCAAAGAGTTTGCCTCAAATTTTGTCTTGCAAACGAATTTTCTTGTGCCGATTCATTGAAAATGTTAAAAAAAGCCTTTGGTGGTAATTGTATGTCAAAAACACAAGCATTCACATTCAAAGACGGTCGTGAGGTGGTCGAAGATTTGCCCCGTTCTGGACGGCCTTCAACGTCAACAACCGACGATAACATCATCCAAATCAAGAATTTAGTGCTCGAAAATCGTCATTCAAGTGTTAGAGAGTTGGCTCGAGAGTTGAGCATTGATAAAATGACCGTTCATAACATTTTGACTAATGTTTTGTGTATGAAACGCGTCGCAGCAAAACTCGTTCCAAAAGAGCTGAATTTTTTGCAAAAAGAGCATCGAAAGCAGGTCTCTGAAGACATGGTTTCTCAAGCTGCTAGTGATCATGAAACGAATCATAACTGGCGATGAGACATGGGTCTATGAGTATGACACGTTAACAGCTCAACAATCGACCGAATGGCGCCTACCAAACGAGCCGAATCCGAAAAAACCACGTCAAAGTCGATCGAAAATTAAAGTTTTGCTCACTGTTTTCTTCGATTATCGTGGTGTTGTGCACTCAGAATTTCTTCCTGAAGGACAGACAGTGAATAAGGAGTATTACTTGGGTGTATTGAGGCGTTTGCGTGAGAATGTTCGTCGTAAACGGCCAGATTTATGGAAAGACAATTCGTGGATTTTGCATGATGATAACGCGCCGTCGCACCGAGCCATAATTATTAAGGAATACAAGACCAAAAACTCAATAAATACCATCGAACAACCGCCGTATTCACCTGACTTAGCTCCGTGCGACTTTTTTCTATTCCCAAGACTCAAATTGCCCCTACGTGGAACGCGTTTTGAGTCCATTGAAGCCATCAAAACAAATTCGCAACGAGAACTGAAGGCCATACCTTTGGCGGCGTATGAGCGGTGCATGGAAAAGTGGGTTCGCCGATATCATAGTTGTATTGTAAGCAATGGGGACTATTTTGAAGGAGACAAAATAAATATTGATGATTAAATTTAAATTTATGTGTTTTTTTTTCCAATTCCGGGTACTTTTTATACAGAAGATGCTTAGAAACCTTGGTATAACGACTTCTAACTAAATATCGTGACCCCTTTCGGGAGAAATGATATTTTCGATCGACAAAAATGTCTTTAACAAAATCTAATCGGTGCCAACACCAGGTATTCTATGCATATGCGACGTGGCATCATAGTATTTCTTCGAGGCAAAGACTTTCTTGTATAACTGTGTAGTTGAGAAATCCAGCAAAAATCATAATCTACTGGTAAGATTTTCATCAATTTTAATAGAACGCAATTACCTTTTATATTCAAAATCGATATCTTGAAATTTGCGACCAATATACGTACAACAAAAGCTATAAGTCTCATCCAATAAATTGCCACAAAACACCTTTCAACATGATTGAGTAAACTAAAAAAATGTCCAGTGGGCAACAGAAATCGTCAGACCTAACAACTTTGATAATCATTATGGTATCTTTCAAACTTACCTGTCCCTGATATGATAATTGCCATGTTGTCCCAAAATATCTTCAATGGCGGCCATTGTATGATCCATCAACTGCAAGATGAATAAATATAAAGAAACAATGCAATTAATTTTCAAATGGAGCTCACCCTCTCGTGTATTCTTTCATTCATTGTTGGTTTTCTTTTCTCGGCAGTTTTCACATTTAATATCTTAACTAAAGGCTTAATTGTCATACCCTGAAAGAAAACTGTGAAGTATACGACTGCTATCGTGGTTGTTATGTACATGGACTTGTGTGGTACAGCCTCCTCTTTTATGAGAAGTGCCAGGGCGAAAGCCACAGCTCCTCTTAGGCCACCATACGATAACACAAATTTCTCTACCATATCTAGCTGATGTAAACGAAAGCGATTAGCTATCGCTGTGAAAATAATAACTCCTGAAAATAAAATGACCAGTTGACATGTTATTTCTTCCGTACTTATTCAGTTGCTGAATACTGAGGATCTTGAGCGCTAGCACATGAGTGGCCGACTTTTAGTGACCAGCCACTCTTGTAGCATTCGTGCACCGATCACATAATTTACAATCCAGTAAGTGGAGTTCCAAAGAGTTCATTCATAGGAAAAATCTATAAAACAATTTTTGCAAGTGTTTTATATTTTTTTGGGAGTTCTGATTCTGAATCCAAATTGGTAATTTTCGTGATGGTCCAAAAATATACAAAGAAACTGCAACACCAGAAGGAGATCAGGGTATCTGAGCGGCCATGGCAAAAGATTCAAAAAAGCTTGAAATAACTTCGGCAACATGAGGTACAGAATTAAATTGCTGATATAGGTATTGGATTCTCGAGCCGGTTAAGGTAAGGGAGAACATATGGCTCCACTAGTTCTTGAAGGTAACGCAGCGCTGTCGTGTTACCTCGAATAAGGACTTAAGGTGACCTACTTGCATGTGCAATAACACCCCATACCATAACGCCTACTGTCCAGTGTACATGACGCTCAACATCCAACTGAGTTTCACGTCTTTCTCCCCGACGTAGTCTAACCCTTCTGCGGCCATCATATGCACCCAATGAGAATCGAGATTCATTAGAAAATACGACCTGATGTCATTCCACATTCCAGTGTTGACGTTCTCTACATCACTGTAATCATTACCGGCGATGCTCAACTGTCAAAGGTCACACAAGATGGGGTCGATAATGCTGCAATCCAAAAGACCTTTCTTTCTTCTTTCTTTATCAGCCTGTAGTCATCCAATGTTGGATATAGGCCTCCCCTGTTCGTCTCCATAATTCTCTATCTCGCGCCATTCCTGCCCAGTTAAACCCTGCTGTTCGTTTCAAGTCATCCCTCCATCTTGTTTGGGGGCGACCTCTGTTTCTTTTTCCCAGATAAGGTCTCCAAATCTGAATTTCTCTGCTCCATCGATTGTCCGTCTGTCTCAATGTATGTCCCGCCCATCGCCATTTTAGTGATGCTATATGTTGTTTCACATCGATAAGTTTGGTTCTCTTGCGAATGTCTTCGTTTTTCACTCGATCTTTTAGCCCTATGTCCAGCATTTGTCTTTCCATTGCTCTTTGAGTCTTAGCTAGTTTATCCATCAAACCTTTGGTGAATGACCAGGTTTGTGAAGAATATGAAAGAACGGGGAGCACACATTGATTAAAGACGGAGCTCCTTGATTTGAGTGGGATTCTCTGATCCTTTAAAATTTTAGATTGTCTTCCAAATGCACACCATGCTGATCTTATGCGCCTCGTAATCTCTGCTGCTTGGTTTGCCTTTCTGCATGTTATAATTTGACCGAGGTAGATATATTCCTCTGTGCGTTCTATAACAGTATTTTCCACTATGATGTCCCTATCTTCCCTCTGATTGGTCATAATCTTGGTTTTTTCTCGGTTTAATCTCAGACCTATCTTTTTTGATTCCTCATATAGTTCTACTAGCATTTGCTGCAATTCCTCGAAGCTATTTGCAATGAGGACCACATCGTCTGCGTATTTTAAGTTGTTTAATCTTCTTCCATTTATAATTATCCCTTTTTCATCCCAGTCCAAGTTGGAGAACAAATCTTGCATTACAGTTATAAACAATTTAGGGCTCATTGAGTCTCCTTGTCTTAATCCGCGTCTAATAGGGATTGGTTCAGTTTCTTCGTGTAATCTTATTATTGTTGTGGTCCCCTCATAAATTGACTGTAACAGTTCGGCGTATCTGTAATCTGCCCTACATTTCTGAAGCGCTCTTTGTACTGCCCACCATTCCACACTGTCAAATGCCTTCTCATAATCGACATAGGCTAGGTATAGTGGTAGGTTATATTCGGTGGTTTTTTCTATCAGCGTTTTTAATGTCAGTATATGGTCTGAGGTACTGTAGTTCTTTCTGAAGCCCGCTTGCTCGCAATTCTGGAAGTTTTCTATTTTGTTTTCTAATCTGTTAATTATTATTTTAGTAAAAAGTTTATATGTCTGTGATAGCAGTGAAATAGGTCTGTAGTTTTTCAAGTTGTTCTTATCTCCTTTTTTATGCAATAGTATAGTTACCGATTTATTCCATTCTTCGGGGATCTTTCTCTCATGTAGGCAGTTATTTAGAAGTGTTCGTAGTTGTTTCAGTGTCGTTTCACTTCCTTCCTTTATTAGTTCGGCAAAAACTCCATCAATTCCTGGCGTTTTGTCATTTTTTATGGCTCTCATATTACTTAGCAATTCCTCATCGGTGATATCTGGGATATCTTCTGACCCAACATTCATGATTGTCTTCTTCAGTGAATCCTTAACAGAATTTGGAGCTGGTTGTTTTTGTGCATAAAGTTCTCTGTAAAAATTTTCTGTTATATTCAGTATCTCTCTCCTATTTGTTATTAGAGTTCCGGTGTCGTCCTTAACTGCGTTGATGTGGGTCTTTCCTAATGTCGTTCTTACGCTTTTCATATTCTTGCCATTCTCTATTGCCTGCTCTATCATCTTCTCCGCCTGCTTCCTCTTATCATCTCGGATGGATTTTTTAAGTGTTTTATTTGTTTCTGTGTATTCAATGGATCCACGATCTCCTTTCTCTAATAATGTCCGTCTTTTTTTGAACAAATCCTCTGTTTTGGTGCTCCATAGTTTTGGTCTTCGTTTTCGAGTTTTTGCCACCTTTGCTGCGGAATCCATCATAGCCTTATTAATTAGAGTGTTTAATTCGTCCAGATCCAAGCTATTATAATCTGGGGTCTGGGTTAGTATATCTCTTAGTTCACTATTGTATTCAGTATTTTTTTTTTTTTAGACCTTATACGGCGGTAAACCGTTTGGCAATTACAGGATGGCCTTGTTCTCGTAACCACTCATCAGCCAAAGATCGAGTTGTCGCAAATCGGTTTCTAATGGCCATAAGTCTTAGACGTCGATCTTGAACTTCATTATGCCCCTTCGACGTCCGGTGCCTACTCTTCTTCGAATTTGAGCATTATCAAACCACGCTTGACAATATATCTCACAACAGTATTTTCTGTTCCTCGAAATGACAACCCCGCCTCTCGTTGACCAGTAATTCGACCTCTTTCAAATTCACTCACCTGGCGATAAATTCCGCGTACACGTGCTCTAGGAATTTTAACAACTAAACCTCGACTTTGGATCTCCTCGTACAGCTGGTTTGTTGTGAAATTCAAAAAAATTGCAAAAAACGACTACAATATTCAAATACCTTCACGATTTTTACTTCAAATTCAACCATTTACTCCTTACTATTTTATCTATGTTTTACCAAAAAAAAAACTGAAAATTCAAACAGCTCCTTCTGGGTGTTGCAGTTTCTTGGTCAGTTAGTATATTTAGGACATTTTGAATTTTTTGCTCATATCTCGCAAAAATGCACTATGAAACTCATCACTCAACTTTGATGTTGAAGGAATTTTCGCCCATTTTCCTGAAAATCTTCTTCACGGAAATTCATGTGTTACAACTTAAGGACTATCTTCAAATTCGAATTCTGCAGCCAAAAGTAGAAAATCACTTTTCTACTTTTGTCACAAGAAAACCCTCTGCCTAATGGACTAATAAAATATATAGAAAATTTTGATATGAAGTTTAATGTCTGTGAAATAAATATAAGAAATCATTTTTAATCGGTAATCAGACAAATTTTTGAATTTCGGAAAAAGTTTTCACTTCACATCGACTCCCGTTCGAAGTGAAAACTTTTCCCGAAATTCAAAAATTTGTCTAATTACCGATTAAAAATGATTTCTTATAGAAAATTTTATCCGCAGATTCTAGCGAGCTACACTCGGTGGGGAAGTGCTCATTAATTATATTTAAAAATTGAAATTCAAAAATGCAATGCTCCTCAGAAATTAAGGATTTTCAGAAATTCAGAGACTGTTTCAAAAGTTTTCATTTTTTATTCAACAATTTTTCAAATATGAGAAATCTGAATGTCAACCCACTTATCTAACTCAATCTGTCGCCCATGTAAGTTCCCTAGTTTCAGGCAGAATTTCATTTTTATTATTTGAAGTACAAACTCATTCCACTCAAAAAATGGCCTCTTCGAACACAGCCTCAACAGCGTGATAAAGTATTTGAAACCTTTGGATCATTTTGTGGGCTCTAAAATTTTTTTTCCAGAGTTGCGGTAAAACTGAAGTGTATATGTGAAGGTGGTTGATGAGACTCCAAAGGGACCAGGTAGATCCAAAAGCGGAATCCAAATACCAGAAATTTAGCCTCATACCTGCATGAAACATCGCCAATGACTTGCTCTATGTAAAATCTGAGTATTCATGGCATCATCAAGCACATGCAATTCTGTACATCCATTGAAATGAATGCCACACCTAGCAGTTACTCAGCCACTTCTGAACATATGCACTTCCTGATACCGTCTGAGGTTTCTGAGAACGAGAGAATGCGTCCTTAGTCCATACCCGAATCACCGACCATCCGAAAACCATCTTTATCTCGACTCAGGCTCACAGACATACCTCATACGTGCTCATTGGCCCATTCCTATGGAAGTCGCATATGATTTTGAGTAAGTCGTCGATAATGCAGATTTCGACGAATTGTTTCAACCAAAACCAAAACACCAGAAGCATTCAAAAGCCGATGCTGCATGAGTACTCAGAGGCTCTCTACGGGTAGACACAGCTGGAAACCTTGTGCTGGAGTGGTAGATCTTAGGCGTCCACTTCCATCTTTTGGTTACGTCTCTAGCTTCTTTATATCTATGGTCGAGCAGAGAAATTACGATTCCACTAACTAGAAAGAAATGCGCTACATCTCTCTGATTACGTCCTGCCTCGATCATACCAATATCTCCATTAGCTTCATCCGCCATTGTGATCGAGATTTTGAATCAATTGATTGAAGAAAGGTTGAACAATAACTGAACCAAAATTCGTAGGAATAGAAAAGATAAGAACTTGCATAGAACTGAAGAAGTTATCAAACGAGAAGCAAAAAAACAATTAAGATATAAGAGAGTAAACATTTGATTTCTCATAAATGGATATTTGGTGGACAATAATGGTCAACTTTTGAAATGGTCATGAAATTTTGTGAATCAGTTCAATTCATTACCATTGGCTGACTTCATCCATCGATATACAGGGTGATTCACGGTGGATGGCACATTAGACGTTTCTGGAGAACCAGACTTCAGATCGGTTTGAAAATTTAATGGAATGCATTATCGGACCTGTTCTACCCAACTAAAATATTTTCGTCGATGCGGTGTTGCCACTTCTATTAGAAAGTAGTAGCAACTTTGCTTTTTCAAATGGAACATCCGGTATATTATATTATTTTAGGAATCTCCAACAACTTCTCGACAACTTTTATTGACATTTCCCTATACCTATCTGTTGCCGTTTCGAAATATAAATTAATTTCAATTTTTTTCACCGGAAAATATGACTTCTAAAAAGGCTGATAACTTCGGGTTGAGAAACACTATGGCATTGAAATTTGGTTTGGAGTTAGGTAATACATAAATGCTTCCAACACTCCAGCCTGATTTACGTTACTTCAATACAGGGTGATAAAAACATACAGTCTTTTCGGTTGATTGAAAAAGTGACTGAAAGTTGTTTATTTCAAATAGAACGCCAAGTATACCTATTATTGGAAATTCGGAAAACTGATGAAATTCGCTTCCATTCTATGTATATCATGCCTATGCCTAACTAGTCAAATTTCGGACTTATGAGCATTTATTTGTCGAAATGTCCCTTCAGAATGGTATTTCCATTCGGTATTTGGTAGGCAGGCCATGATTACTATTTGACATTCTCCTAATAATAAAGTCACCAAGAAGCTTGAATTTTGACATTTTCTTCATTCCAGAAGTTGCAAATACTTTCGAAACGATGAAAGAAAACTATTCAAACGAAGTGCTCATGAATTTGTTCATTATTATCAACTGGAGAGACTCTTTGAAGATCGGTGTATAAGGCGCTTGGGACCATGGAATTGGCCAGCAAGAATACCCGATCTTAGTCCGTTAGATTTTTATCTGTGGGGAATGTTGAAAGAAAAAGTTTACAAAACACCCGTGCATTCGAGAGATGAATTGTTGGAAAGGATTGCCCAAGCATGTGAAGATTTGGATTTCAAAGAAATACGATCTGCCACGACGAAAACAGTCAACACCCGCATTTTGAAGTACTTGGAAGTAAACGGCCATACTTTGAAGTATTCGACATGATTGTTAACTTTGTTATAATAATTCATATGAATAGTTTGACTCTCAAGTTTCTTGGTGCCTTTATTATTAGGGGAATATGACAAGGTACTATCAAGTAGTAATCATGTCCTGCCTAGTACCAAATACTGAATTGAAATACCATTCTGAAGGGATATTTTGACAAATAAATGCTCATAAGTCCGAAATTTGACTAGTTAGGCATAGGCATGATATACACAGAATGAAAGCGAATTTCATCAGTTTTCCGAATTTCCAATAATATACAGGGCGTTCCATTTGAAATAAACATCTTTCAGTCACTTTTTCAAGCAACCGAAAAGACTGTATTTTTTTATCACCCTGTATTGAAGTAACGTAAATTAGGCTGGAGTGTTGGAAGCATTTATGTATTACCTAACTCCAAACCAAATTTCAATGCCATAGTGTTTCTTAAGAAACACTATGGAAGTTATCAGCATTTTTAGAAGTCGCATGTTTTCCGATGAAAAAAATTGAAATTAATTTATATTTCGAAAACGGCAACAAATAGGTATAAGGAAATGTCGATGAAAGTTGTCGAGAAGTTGTTGGAGATTCCAAAAATAATATAATATACCGGATGTTTCATTTGAAAAAGCAAAGTTGCTACTACTTTCTAATAGAAGTGGCAACACCGCATTGACGAAAATATTTTAGTTGGGTAGAACAGGTCCAATAATGCATTCCATTAAATTTTCAGACCGATCTGAAGACTGGTTCTCCAGAAACGTCCAATGTGCCATTCACCGTGAATCACCCTGTATATTGACAAATAAAATATAAATCAAACAAGCCTTCTATCAACATTCAACCAAAAGGTTCACCAGCGACAGAAATCGGTTGACCAGGTTTTAATCATGAATGATTAACCCATGTTGAAAAGGGTACACAATTCAGATCCCTCTATTTTAAAGCCAGAACTTTCAAACTGATGGGTAATATCTAACAAAGAATGAACGGCACCTAGTTTTATAGGTTTTCAAACTGAACTTTCCTCCTCGTCCGGAGATTGAGAAAAATAAAGAACCGAAAGTTAGCAACGTTCATCCTCTACCTTCAATTAGCGGCAAAAACTTTTGCAATATTCTCATTGCAGAAGCATGGTAAGGTTTGATTTTTTGTATTAGTTCCGTTGTGGAGAAAATCAGTGATGAGGATGATGTTTAATCTGAAAGGCAATGTTTCAAGTGAAATATAAACCATATTACATGTGTCTGTAATTATCCTTATCACTGAGAGAATTTATAGATGGTGATTTTCCTAGAAAGAAAAAAAAATAATATTTCTCCTCCACACAAAAAATAACCTTTGGGCAATTTTCACATGATTATCAATTCAATGGAGATCAGTACATAATTTTCGCTGATTCGTATGAAAAAGGATCGAAAAAACCAAAAAGTCTAACTGAATGGGGCAAAATAGAAAAACATTACTTACCTATTACTCTATAAACTGAGCAGAATATAATTGTGAGTAGGACGAACCAAGTGTTCCACTCATGGGTATTACTAACAGTTGCTACTCCTAATAACATGAAAATAATCGTTTCTGATGAACTACTCAACATTTTCATTGTATACTTTATTGTTGTATGGGATTTATGAGATATGTTCGCCTCTACGTAATTTTTCATAGTGATTCCGCAGAAGGTTATCCTGAAACAAACAGAAAGAATGTTGAATGTTTGAGTTCTAGAAAAATACATTGAAGTCAATTTATTTTCAAGAAATAATGTCGACATGGTTGAAGAGACGATTAATTCATCAACAACAAGGAAGAATGTTATTCAGGATATCCCATATGGAACTATCTTGCCGAATATTTCGTGAATTAAGCCCGCAACGGACGGCGAGCGATATATTATATCTCATATATTTCACCAATATCGCTCCTTATGAAAATGCACCAAGCCCCGCGAACGACGCTATAATATATATTCCGATATTACGATATTTTTCCATACTAAAATGACATATGTCAATGCAAAGCTATAATATATATTATATTATCGCTCGCCGTCCGTTGCGGGCTTTAAGTTTTTAAAAATCCCAAATATTTCTATTCACACCGTCACTTATTTGAACTCGCCAACCCTTCGTAGAACGTGGTATCGACTTTGAAATTTCAAATGGTGATATGCTTAAGGCGTGTGACAGGTACAGGGTGATTGTTTATTTTTTATTCAATAGCTATCTCAGTGGTCGTACAGAACTTATAAATGGTCAGAGCAGCCCGCACTTTTTGTATGTAAAATGGCGACCGGTCAAATTTTCTGAAAGTTTGGTATGTTGTTGTACCCGATTCATTGACCAAAAGTGTTAATTTAATGGGCCCAACCCAATCTTATGACTAGTTTTCTAATTAGGTAGTGTTCAATTTGAAAATTGCCTAGATTTTCGGATTTATTTTCCATTTATTGAAAGTAAGATTGGATTTCTGTTGCATGCAGACGTTTACTGCATGGTCTAGTAATGAAATTAGTGGATACCTACGTATGATTAAAAATATTTATATTTACAAGGTGAGTCACTTATTTATGGCGGAAGTTTTTTGCAACAGTACAAATTTTTCATACAAGGTGTTTCACAGAGAGAGTTACTAGACATTATTATTTATTTTTAGTATTTATTCGAAACCCCGTATTTATGGATTGATTTTTTGGAAAAGTTATACCACAAATATATGTGTGTCCCTAATCTCCAAAATATTCATGGTGGTTTATTCGTAGGAGGGTATTCTATTCTGGGAAAAGTACGAAAAACATGAACACCCTGCAATCAAGAACTTGATTGGTCAAATGCAACTTTTTTCTCACTATAGGTATATTGATTTCTACAACATCTTCAGAGGTATGAATTCTAAATCCGATACTATGACCAGTTTTCGAGATACAGTGGAGAATAACTGATTTCATCAGTTTCAATTATTTCAAAGCATAATTATTTTTGGTATGGTTGGCCGTATGGCTCACCCTGTATGAAAAGTAATCATAATGAATTATTTCAGACTCAAAATTGTGAGACTAAGTTATTAAATCAATGGAATAATTTCTCTGCGACGGAACTGTAGAATTGTTGAGTGTTCATGGTTATTTATTCGTGAATAACCCTGTAAATACTTTCAGCTGAACCTTTCCATGTACATCTGACCGAAACTCATATTTAACTCATAGGCGTAAAATAAAATCTATCCAACATTTCAATTTGATGAAAAAAACTGATAAAATCAGTAATGTAACGCCCTGTATCTCAAAAACTGGTCATAGTATCGGATTCAGAATTTATACCTCTGAAGTTGTTATGAGAATGAATATAAAGTAAGAAAATAGTTGCATTTGACCGAGGAAATTTTTGAATACAGGGTGTTCATATTTTTTGTACTTTTCTCAAAATAGAATAACTTCCTATGAATAAACCACCATGAATATTTTAGGGACTAGAGACACACATATATTTGTGGTATAACTTTTCGAAACATTCCATCCATAAATACAGGGTTTCGAATAAATCCTAAAAATAAATATTTATGTCTAGTGGTTCTCTCTGTGAAACACCCTGTATAAAAAATTTGTACTGTGCAATATTTTCTCGTCCAAATACTATATCGAAGAGAACGTTTCAAAAACATGCCATCCTGACGTCACAGTAGAAAAAGTCAATTTTGGCAAAAATCTACCCCCATAAATTCGTGACTCACCTTGTAAATAAAAATATTTTTAATTATACGTATCCACTAATTTCATCACTAGACCATGCAGTAAACGTCTGCATGCAACTGAAATTTGATCTAACTTTCAATAAATGGAAAATAAATCCGATATAGAAAACTATAGTCATAGGATAGGGTTGGGTCCATTGACAACAACATACCAAACTTCCAGAAAATTTTACCGGTCGCCACTTCACATACAAAAAGTGCGGGGTCCTTTGTAGTATTTTTCATGGGGATTCAGAATTGAGTACAAAGAAATACATAAAAGCATCGTAAACCTAAAAATTTTATGACTACTGCTATTTTTTCAAATGGGCCATTCTGTATTTTTTTTCTAATCAGTAGAACTCTTTCTTCTGATTTCAAAATATATACTTCATGGAGGTTATTTTCGGCAGTTTTCTATAAATATAATTTGACAACAAGACGTAGCACCAGCTCCTAGTATTCTACCTGTTATGCGGCCCACTCACGAGGACTCTGTTTCGAGCATTTAAGAGTCTTCAGCCTTCAAAATAGGAAACCTTTACCGCCAGATGGCGGTGCAGTGCATTAATTTTTATTCATTGGATTATTCAGCTTAATAGAACAAATGTTGGGGCGCAGGGAATATTGACAAGAAATCCTTCCCTGAACTAGATCTCACACTGACTGTATAATACAATAATTTTCCTTCGCCAGTCATCTGGGAGTATAGATACCTGCGGCGCGTGAGATTTAAAAGAAATTCAATTCCATGTAAGAATCCACAATTGTAAGAAACAATTAATTTTTACTAATCGACGGCCAATAAAATCCTTACTAAAATGTCTTTGGTAAAAATGGATATTTATCATTTCGAATAGAAAAATTCAAGGAAATAAATTTCGCGAAAACAACACCTTGTTGTAATATTATTTACAAAAAAACGGTAAATTTTGAAAGAAAAAGGAGATAGACATTTGATTAACTAAATGATAGACTTCAATACTCAAATATATTTGTTCGTTTTGATGGTGGAAATGTTGAAAAATAACCAAAAATTATGGGGAATATCCTTTTCATTCATTTAATACTTATAAAATATTTTTTCTATTATTTTTATCTTTTTACACTCATACATCCCTTCACCAATCGGAAAAAATAAATCGTTTCTGACTCCCTTTTTTCAGGGACGTAGACCCTTAAGGAGCCGAGTTGGACACCTGACTTTTCGGGCACCCAACCCGGTGCCTCATAATCCCTCTGTTTCATCTTACATTATGACATTCATAAATCACATGTTGTTTATGAGCCATCAACAGCTTGTGATTTATGGTTTATCAAACTCCAATCGGAAAACCACAGAATATATCAAAAGAAAACTCAATATTTTTCGCAGAAAATTCTATAAGTTGAAATTTCAACTTGAAACGGCAATTTGATCGTAGAAATAAAAAATATTTAAAAAAAAATTATTCAACAGTCGTGGACAAAGATGGATAGCCTACTCCCATATTATGGCTGTTATTCACCCTGATGATTTACTAAACTCGACCTCTTCTCGTCGGGTTAACTTCATCCACAAGAATAATATCGACCATAATACGCTCATCTAATTCTATACTATTTTTCCACATACACAAAAGAAATTCATGTGTTTTATTTATTTCAAGAACTCATGATAAAAAACTTCGAGAACCGTTCTTTGAAAGCAGTCGACCTATTTTCCCTCCATTATGAATTATACCCTTCTCCAGGAAAGTGATTCACAAATCGAAATGAATTCCTCGGCAATCTGATGGCCAGATTATAGGTATTACGAGAGTTCTGGTTGTGTCACTGTGTGGGTTTATCGATATAGAACTTATCGCACGTGAACTGTCACCACCCACGTGGACACGTTGGTTATTGGTTAGCCACTGTAACAAGGACAAACCTAACGAAGTGGATATTCGAAACCTTTCCTCATCGTTCTGAAATTGAATTTAGATTTGAGTTGAAATGAGCTTCCCAGAATTTATATAATCTGGTCGATTGAACAGGGTATGAAGAAATAATCGAAAGGTTATGAAAGCCGTATTGTCGAAAACTATCCGAATATCCACAATTTTGGCTAAAAATACAGTTGGATGAACACGGAATTTCATAATCCGCGTAAGTCTGTTATTTATTGCTGTCCATAATAGAGAAGGACCTCTTGATTTCCGAAGTCCCTACGTATTCAGAAATGATTACTAACATACTTTCAATTTGTGCAAACACATTCAATTTTATGAGTGTAGGACAATACTGTGAATTCAGTATTCCGACACCTTCGCATTCGCCAATTTGCCTTCGACTTTATCTTTTATTTTACTGTCTTCCACAACACAAAGAAATGATTTTGGAAAAATATGATATTATTGATAGAACTGTCATACTATTTCTGTGAAAAAAGAAATAACCGATGTTTTTTGTACTTGATTATCTGAGTAAAACTCGAACTCTCAAGAATAAAGAGTAATGATAATTTCGTGACCGAAATAATTTTGACAATCCCTCAAAATCTGCTTTTGAATGATCAATGCAAGATTTTTCTTCACGGTTTGTGCTCGGCTGAATTCATTTTGCACCAGGGACAATGTTTTCCGAGCAAACACATGTAGTCAATCTGATTTATTGTTTATGTCTACTCCATTCACTTTTATAATCTATCCCGGTTGGCCAAGATTTAGGTCTGTCAAGTTTTTTTACTTGAAACTGACATTGGTTGGTCCTCGTGAAATGTCGAATAAATTCTCAGATATGTAGAGGTTACGTATATTGCGAAAGACTACAAGAAAATAGATATCGAGGATGAACATATGTCGTCAGTCAAATATTTTGCGTTCAATTCTTAAATATGAAAAGGAGTTAACAATGACATACAGGACTCAAAGAAAACGGAATAAAGCGATTGAAACATCTTACATGAAATTGTGAGGTTATTGTATGAAAGTATTCATATGAAGTTATCAATGACGATGTATTAGAGAGAGACAGAATTAGAAAATTAATTTTTATATTTATTAATATAGTGTTGATAATTGGTTGAGGTCAGGGATGAAGGAAATCAATTTGATGAAATTTCTGCCGACGTTTCGATTATATTTAAATCATTTTCGGGGCACTCATAAAACATGTAAAACAGTGTCACTTTTAAAAAACAGGTAAGACGTGACACGAAGGACCGAGACATGTCTCGGTCCTTCAAATATAATCAAAACGTCGGCAGAAATTTCATCAAATTGATTTACTTCATCCCTGACCTCAACCAATTATCAACACTTTATCAAATTGAAGGTCATTAAACTTGATACTGTGAATATTTATTAATGTCGTATAAGCGCAGATCTGGATTCCAACCAAAGCCCAGCTTCAATTTTTATTGGCTTATTAGTCATTACCTACATTGGAATTTTTAGATATATGCGGATACATTATGAAAGTGAATGGAGTTTAGATTCAATATTCATTTTGCGATATTTAATTGAAAAGTCCATCGAATATAAAAAGACTGCATTTTTTGCTTTGTTAACCGACATGTCGTTCAAAGTCATTTTTATTTATTGTTGGAAATACATACTATACCGTTTTCTGAAATTACGAATTGGGAGTATTTTGTTTGTCAATTTAATCTTCCCTCGGTTTTTTGAATTTTTTTTTTTCGTTGATAAAGTGCAAAATTTCATCTCCAACCAATCATTAGTTCAGAATTTTTAGTAAAAGCAAATTTTCTAGCGACCATATTAGCGGAAACCTTGGTCAAATTTTGTCCATTATTGAAACCGCGGCATTTGATATCCGAACCAACCCCGAAAATTTTAAATTGCTAGGTTTATCTTCTTGAAATTTATTGTGTTTATGGATAGAATATTTCTGGGATGCCAATTTGAAGCTCTACTGGACTATGCAGAAATACATATGGTGGCCTATTTGAAATAAATTAATTTATGTCGTGGAAAAAACTACGATACTATTGAGCTATCATGAAAAAGTGCTGCAGAAATGATTTCACAAAAAATAAAATTTTCAATACGAAAAAAGTAAATTTTTTTAGAAAATACACACTAATAAAAAAACACCCTAATGAATCTGAAGCGTTGATAGATGTCAATATGCAGCTTTCACCATTATAATGATTGACCTTCAGGCCCTGACATTAGTTTTCGTTAATCCAGGTTGTATTTAAATAGGACTCCAAATTCAAAAGTTTCCAATTAGGCCCACTCTGTACATTATAGTTATTGTCAGAATATTTTGATCATTCAACTATTCAATTAAGCTTCACGTGAAGTTATTTTCAAATAAACTATGAGAAAATACTTACGCAAGTATCCCGGACATGTGGAATATCTCAGCGTTCAGGTAGGCTAGGTAAGCCATCACAAATATAAAAATAGGTTCAATCACACGCACTTCATTCGTGAACCTCGTCACAAAACCCGTGGCGAATCCCCATAAAACCCCTATCACAGTACCGCCAATGGCGACGACGAAAAAATTCGCGAAACCGGACACAACGTCCGTGTAGACAACATCCTTGATTCCTATCAGCTTGTACGATTCAAAGAGATGATAAAGAACCACAGTAACAGCATCGTTGAGGAGGGACTCTCCGAAAACAACAATGTACAAAATTTCGTTCACGTGTATTTCTTCGAAGACAGCAAGCACAGCCACAGGATCCACTGCTGAGATCAGGGATCCAAACAGGAACATGTCCAGCAGAGGTGTTTCGCAGGAGAATAGTCCTGTCAGTCCTACTGCCCAGAGGGAAGCACCTGTAACAAGATTTGAAGATTGAAAGTTCCATCACCGAATAAGTTTTAATTTGTTAGCATCAAATTGCCTCAGATTTCTGAAGAAAATCGTTTCGGGTTAGACTGATTTACCATTTTGATGTGTTATTCTTCAATTTGGCAATATTTCCTATCACTGTACTACTTAGAACTGAAATGATGATTTCAAAACGAAACAGAAACATTCGCCAAAATGAACACCATAACGTAAGAATTACAAGCTAAAATTTAAAGGCCCCAGTTCTGGTGTCTTTTAGAGGTTTCTACAGAAAGCCAAAATTCGAATAACGAAATTCGGAAATATCCCTATATTTTCGACTGAGAAGATATTTCAAAAATATTTTTCATGGTCTGAGTTTTTTCTCTTACAATCCAACGAAATCATTAAGTTAGGGTTCGAATTCGAAAAACAAAAGTTATGATCAAATTTTCTTCACAATTTTGGGATGCAAATTAGGAACATTCTGTGACAAAATTCATCTAGTTAAAAACATTAATTACGGAGTTCTCACATTCTTCGACTTCAAAAAGGTGAATACAGATTATGCTTAGGATATTTTGAATTCTAATGATGTACTCAATAATGTGATGCCCCATTTTTTCCTTCCGTTTTTTCTTGATATTTTGCAAACTATTGAGCTGATGCAACAGTTCAAACAAAAGGTCGATGAAAAAGTAAAAAGAGGAGAAAAAAAAATGTTCGACGAAATTATTCTCCATATCATATACAGGGTGAGTCTTTGACTTGTACATATATTTTAACTGTAGATTCTTGAGGCCGAAAGAAACATTTTTTCATTTTCCAAATTCGGCTCTGTTAAAGAGATATAGTCATTTGAAAATAAATTGGGCTAAATACGTGCCTGCACTGAGAAAAATTATTATTTATATTTAACTTTCCGATTTCTTAGCCCACTATTCATTTATAATTAACAACAGAACTTATCATTTAAAAAATTTTACAACTTATTAATTTTACAGAATATTAAATATAAGAAATCCGTTTCTTTTGCTTATATTCTTCATATGTTAAGATATTTATTAACCATCAATATTTCATTTTAGTATTCAAATAGTTATTTCTTGCTATCCAAGATATTGTACAGTTTAGTGGTGAATAATTTGAACAGAAGGTATAGAATGCAGATATAATTTTATTGGTAAATTATGTTTCTTACCCAGAAAGTGATATTTTAACAATAAATAAAGGATATTTAACCCTTCCACTTCGTTCGTTTCCGATGTCGTTCGGCTAACAAAGACGCGGAACAGTCAGTTGACGTGTTGACGAGTCTGTGCCTGTTTGTTGTGTAGTGAATTCTGTGAATGTGTTGCCGGTATACCTGCTGATTATACACTTCATTATAAATTCTCATAAAAAGGTGAGCTATTGTTTTTAATTAAATTATTAGATTTGAACTAGTCGTGCTTTCCATTATATTTTCAGTGAAATGGAGATATTCGTTATTTGTGGGGTTATGATGAATCCACAAGGATATCCCTTTGGTTGACGCTTTTCGAGCCAATTTAAGTTTACTTTTATTTGATTCGATATTGAATTTTCATTTTTTTATTTGCTAAAGACCTACAAAAAAAATTTTTTTTCCACAAATTTTCTAAATACCATTCATTCACAACAGTTCAATGAGAATTAATTATTAATCAATCGTTTTTAGACAAGGTTCGAAGGATATTTCTATGCATATTCACGGTTTATTGGAAACTAGGAGATAGACTTATTGAACGTGATTATTTATAAAGTGAAATTTTGTGGGAATTTTCAGGTCTAAAGGATCAGTAGTTTTTTTTATACATCCGGACTATCGATCATTTTCATAACCTTTCTCAAGGCTGTACAAAATGAAAATATCTGTTGTCGAGCCTCTTATACGAAAAACTCTGAAAATATAGACGGGCTTTTTTTAATACTGAAATTTTATGTTGTTCCAACTTGGTGGTACCAAATTTCAACTCATGTTAATTCTTTTCAGGACCAACCAATCAGCTGACAGTGACCTATTCTTTTCGTCGGAGATATGCCGGAACCTCTCAGTCCTGGTCCAGGGCCTTCCACCCAGTATGATATTTTTTGTTATGTTCATGATGTTTTTGACATTTCAATGAATATATTTTGTTCACATCATAATAGATTTTTATTTCACCCCTAATTAGTATCTTATGAACAACTAGCTAATGATACATAACAGTTAAGAGTACTATATTACAAATAATAATGCTGTTTGTTCAATATTAAAAAACTTATTAACTGTTTAACATGAGATAATCACGACGAATATTTTATTTCTTAACTATAAAGAATACTATGTATTCATGAATTTCAAATCATTAATTCCTAATTGATCAATTTTAATATCAACAATAATTCAATAACAGTTAAGAAATCTTTCATATTCCCCAAAATCTGGTTATTTGTATTCACATACATGCTATCAATATGAAGAAATCGTTTCTTTGGAGCAATCTCTTGTCTCATTAATCACAAATAAATGATTTCTTAGTATCAAGATGTCAATGCTGTAAGAAACCAATACATAACTTTAAAAAAATATTTGTTGGGACGTATACTGAAACAGATATTTCTTACATACATTCGAAATTTCTTAGTGGTGAATATTTGTTTTTCTGAGTGTGGAACCATTATCTCATTATTATTATTTCATATTTTTCGATTGAAATTGAGGTGATTATTAGATGTTCTGGGTAATGCGTTCAGCAAATACGCAAGCACTAACCTCATTTGAATGAGAATGTTACAAACACGATATTTCCTAACCAAAACCCTTTGTTTTGTCCGATCATTTCTACAATTGAAGAGCCATATTTCTGGCACCAGAATAAGTTCCTTCTTCGAATTTCCTGAAGATTAGTTTGTGAACACTTATAATTTGTTCATATTATCCTCGTTATTATAAAACGATCTCATAAAAAATTGGTTTCTCACTAACCTATCCTAACTCCACTAACCTAGGTCATAGGTTTCGAGGTCAAGGACCTAAACTCATCCTTCTTCTGTGATATTTCACAGAACTTTTGAGAAGACGATGCCAGATTGCGTTGATTTTCTTTTCAAACAATGGTATAGACTATAGAGTATAGGCGAAACCAAGAAAGCAGTACGTCCCCTATCGTTAACGGATGAACTATCGCAAGGGCACTAGTTTTGTTTACTTTTCGCTAAAGGCGTCTGGCCGTTGCTTTTCGGAAACGCCAAACGAGTAGTTCTGATTCTTGCCGATATAGCGCTACGATCTTAATTTCAGTCGCCTATAACGCTGCGATGTAGCACGGCCTACTCTACCCTTCAGAAGGCCGTGGATGTAGCCGCCACGCAAGACAAACCGTTGTTCTGTGTTTACAACGTTAGTCAATAGTCAGTGATCTCATAAACGACGCTTACGCAATAACCTGCTCCATGGACTTCGATTTATTTATTCACAGAGAATAAAGCAAACAGGTGATGATTATGTAAATGAGTGAACTGATGTGATAGTAGTGTCGAGTTATAATTGTTTCGATAGATATTTTCCTGAAGGACCGGTAAAAATGAACTTTTAATAGCAACTGCGTATAAAATGTATAATTTCATGCTTCTTAGAATTCAATTTTATCTCCACATTTGTGGGATTTTATTATTACATATCTCTACATCAAACTTCTTTTCATCATGAAGATTTTAGTCTTGACAAAGTTGATAAACATTCTGACAACATTGGTAACTTGTTAAGAGACCAGAGAAGAATTAATATTCGAGGATATTCAACTCAGGACAGCATTCAGATCATTCTTCAAATTCATGATATATTTTTTTTTTCATGTTATACAATTAGGAATAACTCGGAAACGACGCGTTTTATTGAGAAAACATAAAAATACTCTTATTTTCTAAAATAATTGATTCTTTCGAAAACGTAAACCGTTTATCATTTTCAAGTAGTTTCATAGTATTTTTGCGTGGTTGCTTGAGTCGGCTTCGCTGTAACTTTTATACCAGGAAAAATATTGAATAAGTTCTGATTGAGGAATATGCGCCGTGAATAGAGTAAACAACCAACTAAAATTCAGTTCATTCGAAATAACGGTTTCGAAGATATGAACAGAAAAGTGTTAATTTCATGGATTTTCGACAACATGTATCTTCCAAACGAAACCTAATTTTAAAAAATGGTATGAGATAAAAGTGTTTCGTTTGATGAGGAGAATCTACAGCTAAAATATATGTACAACTCAAAGACTCACCCTGTATAACCGGTAAAGACGGAGCTCCAAAAATATTTCAGCTTATTAGAGAATTTCGAACAATATCATTCTACAAATTTTTATATGTCAAATCTGTTCTTCAGAAACGTCAAACAGGCACCAGAACTTGAAAACCCCTGTTTAATGTCGATAAAATATTGCAACATGTAGTTGTGCCACATTGAAAGAAAAACAGAGTTCTTTTCACACCAGAAAGATCTAGATTTCGGAAAATTGTTTGAACCTTTCAATTTTGTTCTTGAGTTGATTTTTTTTCACATGAGACCAGCATCATATCTTTAAATCTAGAGTAACTATACTGGGTTTTCTCGTCGTAGTCCAATAGGAATTTCGTACCGCTTGCAATTGCGGTAGGTATTTCTAAGGTTTCTCTGTCGGAGGTTGTACTCCGACGAATGACCGCTCCGAACTGAAGATGTTACTGTATCCTCTGACGTTAGGTGAAATTCCTATTGGGCCTCGGCTATAATCCCCTGATTAATCTAGATTTCAAGTTGAATCTGGCCGTGAAAGCCTTCATTGACAGCCTCATATTATTTTATAATTCTGCGCACGAACCCAAACCCTTTGAATCTCAATGGAGAAAATGGGTCCTGCGGCATGTTGTTTAAAAGGTCTTTTTCTTCTGAATATGACAGAAAACATTTCATCCAGATCTGGTTATTCGCTTACGCAATGTTCGGCCTAGAAAAGAAAACACAGCTCAATACGTATATATCTGGAGCATAAAATATCACTAAAGCATGAGAGTACATAATTCGATGAAAAAACTAGTGTTTTGAATAGTTCGATGGAGTAAAAACACTTTTGACAGATTGTTCTTCACTAAACTAAAGGACAAAATTCCTAAGAAATGGGAATCGTATCTAATATACAAGATTAATTTTCTACATTGCCAACAATGCTATGTAGGAACAACTAGACAGCATATCTGTAAGAGAATCTCCGATCACAAATACTCTGTTAAGCATCCTTCCGACAACAAAACGGCCCTAGTCTATCACCATCTTAGTACAGGACACATGTTCGATTTTGATCTCGACAACGTTGAAATTCTGCACAGGGAGAAAAATTACAAAAAAAGATTCTTTGCCGAGATGTTTTATATTAAAAAGCATAATTCTGTAAATTATAGGACGGACATGGAAGATTTGAGTAAGATTTATTGTAATTTGATTCCTAAGTGTTGAATGATTTGTTTTTCCGAGTTGAATTGCTGGTTTGTATGTTGTTTATAGTAGGCCAATGTGGTGTATAAGTAATGCGAACACGGAAGATAGGATTATGACAGCTGACCTCATTGTTGAGGGATGTAAATATGTTTAATTGTTTTTCTTTTTATTTTATGAATTATTCTAGAAAGTTCCATTTAGGTGACAATCTTAGGTCTGATCTGTTTTCCAATGTCTGTTGATGTCGAAACATTTTGATAGTCCATATTTTTGTAACTGTGTTTATTTCGGTAAGCTTTATTGTGTGTGTAGTTTGTCATATTTGTTTTTTACAATGTCTTGTTACTTTTTTCAGCCTGAAGAAGAGATAAATCCAATCTCGAAACTGTCGCGATTTAAATAATTTATGAATAAATCAATTTGCCAAATCACCAATTGTATGATTTCTCTGACTATTGTTCCTGGCAATCTGAGCGTTGTAACATTGAAATGCTCAAATTAACCCCCGTCTACTTCCATAAAATGGTATAAATTTTGCTGCGATTTTCGTCCTTTATTCTTATACCATTGTATGGAAGTTGGCGGCCCTCAATTTGAGCATTTCTTAGGATAGTTGATTCATTTTTTCGACCAAATATTTCCATCCAGCATTGTCTTATTGAAATTGGTAATCATCTTATCCTCCAGATAAATTGGGTGATATTTCATCTTCAAAGAACGAATCATAAAATTTCGAAATCATATTGAAAAGGGATCGAATCATATGCTCATGGTTTTTATATAAAAAATGTGGAGGCGATTTTCGAATATCTTGATTTTTTCTTGAGAAGTCTTCTATTTCCCATTCAACGTGACACCCTATATAGGGTGATCCAGAAATGCTTGTTCTTAGGAATGAGAGCGTTTTATCATTTAGCACAAAAGCTGTTATATTCGAATTTTTGGGCTCGTTTTTATTCAAATATAATCAATAATTTTAGAGTTCCTAGAGCATCGAAAATAAATAAAATGATAAATGAAGAATACTCTTTCATTATATACTTACCTATAGTTAATGTATTGAATATTGTTCCGATAACGGCGAATAACAAAATAGTACCCAGATGGTCAAAAAAGAGTCTATTGGGCATGAAGTACCCGGCATCTAAAATGATTGGTGGAAGCATATAGAAGAAAAATGTATCTGGTGTTAAAGGTGAGACATGAGCACTGTCTGTCAGGTGAACGCTGTCTGTCACGTGTACCAAGATCACTCCGATTACAACCCCGACGAATATCAACAAGCAGGATTCCGGAAACTTCTTGCTGAACTGGGGAGCCATGTGAAATCCTGCAAAAAAAGTATCGAAATATTAATCACTTTCACAATTTTCTGTATATTATCATACAATAATCTCCAATAAAGCCTATACTCTGTTCAAATATAAGAGACATCAAAATAAACAAAGTCGCGCAGAGGTAGGATGGGCTTTCTTCAGGTAGAGACTTTATTTCAGGGCTCCAGGGTCGGATCGAGGATAGTTCACACAATCATATAAACTCAAATTCATTTATTCAACATATTCAAATTACAAATGTCATAAGTTTGAGAAAAATAATGCAGCGTCCAAAATAATATATTATGTATTACCCTATTAAAAATTATTCAGTATTTTGTTGGTCTTCTTCTGTGTCACTTTCATCCAGATTCACCAGCACTCGCTCTATTGTTGACTCCATGATATTATCGAGCTGACACATTTTTTCTTCGACATCAGTTACAACATGATGTATGCATTTCTTCCATTTCTCAGCACCAATCGAGCCTATAGCTCCCAGAAACAAATTACGAACCTCAGCAATTTTAAATGAGGAGTTCTGAGCAGCTACTTTTCCTTTTACTTGAGCCCAAATGAGCTCGATTGGATTCAGCTCGCAATGATATGGTGGGAGTCTCAATACTGTTCTTCCCGTCTCATTGGCCATTTCATCTATAATTAATTTTTCATACCTCCCTCTATTTGCCTTGACCAGAGCAAGAAGTTCCGCCTTCAAAAGATCATTTTCGAAGGAAATATTTTTACTGAGCAACCAATTTTTGACATCTTCCTTGCGGGTTGAAGACGGAATCGATTCCATTTTTCTCGAATGATAACTGGCGTTGTCCATTACGATGACAGCGTTATGATCCAGAGTTGGCAAAATTGTTGAGAACCAACCACTTTTCGAACGATTCCCCGTTCATTTCCTGATGGTAATCTCCGGATTTTTTCGATTCGAAAAACCATAGGCCGTTCTCTACAAATCCGTCTTCTCCCCCTATATGACATATAATCAGTCCTTTTCCTTTTCCACTTGGGTTTTTGAGACCAGTTGACAGACCTTCTCGAAAAGCCTGTCTGTTGGACCCAATCGATTCATCGACCCATATTGAATTTTTTGTACATCCCGCATTTATCCATGTCTCGTCAAGGTAATAAATTTTTCGGCCTTGCTCCCTAAATTCTCGAATTTTCTTCAAATAATTTCTCCTCCAAACAACTATTTCGTCTCTATCAATCAATAAACTATTACGACCACGTTTTTTGAATTTGAATTTCATTTTTTTCAATAATTTATAAAATGTTGTTTTTTTTTAAATTCGGCAGGCTGTCATCGTTATTAACAACTTCCAAAACCTTCGAAATTGTAGGAATTTCATCAAGAAAAAAAACCGTGAACTATTCTCCTAATTAAGTTCATGTCGAAATCGTCTATTGAATCGATGCTTTTTAGCGACTGGGATTTCTGCTTAGGTGGAATCAATAGATGATTTCGTTTATATTATTTTTCAGAAATCTCGTCGGAAACCGACAAAGGGTTAAGTACAATTCAAACAAATATTTATAACCGGGACAAATTGAGGTACCTACTTCAGATATATCAGGTTATAAGCGTTCTAAGCTTTAAGTACGATCCTGGCAGTCTTTTGGGGGCGTGACAAGAATTGTAGAAAAGATCCTTTGACCAATAAGCTGTTAGTCTGCGCAAAACAAACCGATTTGGTTTGTTTGTTTACATTCTCTTATATTTGAACAGACTATAGTGCTTCGATATGCGAAATTAATGCACTTAAGAAGAACACAGTTTTCAGTCTGCACTTATTTCATAATTTGTACAGAAGTCCTAGAAAAAACCTCATCGTCACGCTATCTGTATGTCGAATGACTCAGTGCTGACGAATCGGTTCGAAAATTGTTCCCAAAATTAATGACGTCCGAAAAACAGTTTTTGATTATTTTCTAAAGAACCAATCTGATGAAGGAGATATTTTCGGCGAGCAAGAAGACACTCGAAAACATTTTTGGTGGTATACCTTTATGATTTCGGCGGGTAGAAAAAGTCACCCTAAAACTTTGTTTCGCAAGTAACTTATTTCCATATCAATTGATCAATTCTTAACAGAAAAGGTTTTCTGTAATTCCCTGCTAAAGCATGCGGTTTTTAAGAAAAAAAATTTCCACAGATAATACTCGTACGTCGTCGTACAGACTGGAATTATTTTTGACCTGAGATTTATCAACAACATCTTTAGGAGGCTGTAAGAAAGAAGGTCTCAAAAAAGAATAGTTCATATGAAAGAACAACCCTAATCTCGACAAGCCTAAATTTTTGCACTATTCATATACCTAATAGACAGTACCTAAGTTCTTGAACTGATTAAAGGCTCCTGGCATTCACAGTTTCTTCACTGAGTCGGTTCCAATTGGATGCCACACTTTTAAATAAGGAATTTAGAACAACTTATTATGTCTAGTTTTCTGCTATATTCGCTTCGACAAACGATGCTGCTCAGAAAAAACATGTTGGAGTCGCACTAGTAATAACTGTCAAGTACTTTGGAATTTTTGATCAGATCACCTCTCAGTCTGCGTTCTCTGCTATCATAAAACTTTGTGGAACCGTTTGTAAGTTCGCTCAACCTATACAATTTTTAAACAGTTGTTTTTTAAAAGTTTTTTCAGTTTCAATTGTGATCCAGTTCTGGTTTTTTACATCTTTATCTGTTTAAATTATTAAAGTTGATTTAATTTGGATCAACTGGTCGTTTAAACTTTCGAGGTTTCAATTAGGTATCAAGTTAGTTTCAATATCAGCTATCATATGACTTTGTGGAACCGTTTGTAAATTTACTCAACCTATATAATTTTTCAACAGTTGTTTTTTAAAATTTTTCCAGTTTCAATTCTGACTCAGTTTTGGTTTTTTACATCTTTATCTCTTCAAATTATTAAAGTATATTTAATTTGTATTAACTGGTAGTTTAGAGGTTTCAATTACCAAGTTAGTTTTGATATCTGCTATCACATGACTTTGTGGAACCGTTTGTAAGTTTACTTAACCTATATAATTTTTCAACACTTGTTTTTACAAGATTTTCCAGTTTAAATTTTGATTCAGTTTAGGTTTTTTACACCTATATTTGTTCAAATTATTAATATTGATTTAATTTGGATTAACTGGTCGTTTAGAGGTTTAAATAACCAAGTTAGTTTTAATATCTGCTATCATATGACTCTTTGAAACCGTTTGTAAGTTTACTTAACCTATACAATTTTTCAATAGTTGTTTTTCAAAAGTTCTCCAGTTCCAATTTTGATTCCATTTTGATTTTTTTATACCTTTAAATGTTTAAATTATTAAAGTAGATTTAATTTGGATTATGTGGTCTTTTAGAGGTTTCAATTACCAAGTTAGTTTCAAGGTTTTCCAGGTAACTTAGCTTATCATATTAATATTTTAGTTCATTTAAGCTTCGACACAAATAGAAGATATTCTTGACTTTTCTTAACCTTTCTACACAAACTCTTCAGAATGGGATTCTATGAATTGGTGGTTTTGTTTTGTATGCATTGTCTCAAAATTTTCCTCTAAAAAGCACTCAAAGACTGAGAATAAAATTTTAAAGGGAAGTAAAACGTTAAATTCCACTGATCCATACGCTTCCTAACCATTCGGCAACTAACTTGCTATCCTTCCACTCCGCAGTCACGTGATCGAATATCCTTTATATCCGTATCCATTCGCTCCGCTCCGGATATGGAATACTGAACGCGGTGAATGAATTGAGCATTCTCAAACGCACCTACTAAGGACAGCATATTCATATTTATCTATCAATAGTGACAATAGCGTTACAATAATTTCCTTAATTAATTTCAAATTATGAGGCTGTGGAAAAAGTCGAGTCGGATGCTGATATAGGAAACATTTTTCGATATTAAGAAAACTACACAAATAGCTATCATGAAATTTTTACCAACAGTATTATATGCTGCAAAATACACTTCAGACAACAAAAAGAAGAAATTCAATTTCGATTTTAAGGGTCGAATAACCTTTACAAACCATATCGAAACGGTTTACTGAAAGGGGCACTGTATCGATCTGAAAATTGAAACTTGATAGAGGGTGAATAAAGAATGCTAGACAACCGAAGGTTTTTATGCTCGAGCAAACAGCAGATATCCCTTCGCCGCAATTTCTGTTTCAATATCAGAAAATATGATCCATGTTCGCAAGCTCTAATCCGAAAATGCTAGATATCTGGTTTCAAGGTGAATTCTGTGTGATATGAGATTTCCGCCTGAAATTCTGATTGGGTGTATTTTATATCGTTTCTCCTGAATAAATTTGTGAAGACAGGCTTCTTTTTGCATTCTTTCTTCTCATGTGAATACTAACCTCAATTTGGAAAACAGTCTGAGAACAATGAATACCTACATTAATAATAATAAAATTTACCAGAATACAATGCGTTCCACTGATTCGTTTTGAAGGAGGCTTCATTAAATGATATATTAAAAATTTTTGCGATTACCCTTGTGGCCATTCGATCGGATATACACTATTTTGTATACAGAGTATTCCTAAATTGGAGGTACAAAGGAAGAGCGGATAGTCCTTGCATAATTTTTAGGAAAAGTCCTGTAAACATGGAACCGTAAACGTTTTGTTTTCATGACCCTGGGTGTACTAGATGTAATAGGGAGTAGTTGAACGAAAATTTTGAAGACACGTGGATTGGACGCGGTGGACATCAGTCATGGCCTGCCAGATCCCCAGATTCAAATATTTCAGTATTTTTTATACTAACTGGGTTTTCATAACAATCTTGACTGCTCTGATGATTTCGAAAAAATCGTTGAAAGTTTTTTTTTTCGGAATCAGTAAGCAGATACGACAAACCTATCAGAGACCATAAAATTCAGTAAATCAATATAACTTCTTTTCACAATATTTCAAACCAATAGTGGCTCACCAAAAAATAATTCTGCGGGAAAACATAGGACAGTGTTCCAGAAAAATTTCACCCTGTAGAATTGCAGCCAAAATGAGCATGTCACAAGGTGTAAACTCTGAATTTTAATATCAATACCAAATTTCAGTTGAATATCTTGTGAAATCCAGATAGTATAAGAAATAACTGGAAAAGAATTCAAACTTCCATACCCTGTATATCGAAAATGAAACGTTTGCGGTCCCATGATATTTTTTTCTTGAAATTTTGCAAGGAATCTTTCCTCATCGCTTGTACCTCAAATTCAGGAACACCCTATATTTCAGAGTTTCATATTCAAAGTCCTTTCGTCCATGATACCAAGGCTCCCTATAGTATTATTTCAGTTGCCAATTATACACTAGGTTTGACATTCATCACAATTATGTGATATCAAACAAGAAATTTATACAAACAAGCACAACTGGACCCAACCGAAGTGACTCTCCATTCTTGAATCGATCCCAGAAAAGCTGTATTCCCCTCCCTGAACTGAAATTTCCACTTTAGATCCTATTTTCAGGGCCTGGAGTGTCATATTGAATCCCTCAGGATTATACTTATATTACTCCCTAGAGTCCACATGGAACTGAAGGGAGCAAGTTGTCTCCATGCCTGTATCTTCAATAGCAATTTATATTTCACAACTTGCGAATTGAGAAAGGTAAATGTTCAGAGGAAGTATTCAAAAGTCTCTCGAAAATATTGAATTCATAAGACTCCAATTGAGTTAATGATTTAGTTCAATATGAATCAGGAATCTGAAAATAATTCAGAAAAATAAGTATTGAATCCGAAGTTTGAAGATTTATATCAATCTGAAAATCTCTGATTATGACATGTTCCTTGAAGCCACTGTATATTAGTCTATACAGGGTTGGGATAAAGTTTGGCGCCAAATTAATATCTTTAAAACGAAACGGGCGATATTTTTGAAATTTGGCAGCTGAGTGTAATGGACCACAATGCATCTGATGAGCATATTTTAATTAATGAGATACTTCCGGTTTAACCAGAAATGACAAAGAAAAATTTATTTAAATGGGACACCCTGTATATTTCTGCAGATTCTGAAAGTGCACCTTGTTTCGGATCTGTCCATATCGGGTTCCATGCTTTTCATGACGTATTTTTTATGAAAATCTATAAAGAGAAGAAATACATGGCTTTTACTAGTAGAAAAAATTTATTGAAAATAATTAAGAAAAAATCATTTTAAATGTTGCTTGCTATTCACTCAGCTGCCAAATTTCAAAATTACCGTCCGTTCCGTTTTAAATATGTATATTAATTTGGTGCCAAACTTTATCCCAACCCTGTATATCTATATAGTGGATGAATTCGTGGCAGGGCCGTATCTAGGGTGTGGCCAAGTGGCCCCAGCCACAGGCGCAAGGTCCGCAGGGGCGCCAAAAAATATCAAATGAAAAGAAAAATTTGAGCGCCAAAAAATTCAAAGAGTAAAATATAGAAGCGCCAACAAAATATTCGAGATAACATGTCACGGTGAGATGTATATATGATCTGACTCTTGAAAATATTTATCCCAATCTGGAAACGGCGTTGAGAACATTTCTGAGTTTGCCAGTGACAACTGCTACATGTGAACGTTCCTTTAGCAAACTGAAACTTATAAAGTCGTATCTTCGTTCCTCCTTGGGTCAATCCTCGCCATCGAGAAAGAAGTGACATGTACCTTAGATTACTCTGAATTAATTGATATATTCGCCGAAGCAAAATCAAGAAAGGCGAGGTTTTGAACATATTCCTAATAATATGATTGTGCTTAACGATTAGTTTTTCTAGTCAACTAACCAAAAAAACATTTCACTTTGCATTTGCAGTGTTAATGAATTTTCAGTTGAAAATTTTTTATTTGTCTGTTTTGTTTTTAGAATTCATATTATTTTTATATTTAAATATTTTATTTGAGATGAGTATTTTAATGTTTTCAATAAAAATAGGTAAATATCCATATTATTGTGTATTATTTCGAATTTGTGACGAAAATATCTGAATAATATTATGAAAAAATATTATAATATATATATATATATATATATATATATATATATATATATATATATATATGTATATATACAGAGTGTCTCAAGTTCGAGTGCCTATTAGACGTTTCTAGAGAACGGGACATATTTGAAATCTGAAATTTGGGATTATGATATTGTTCGAAATTTTCTACCGACCTAAAATAGTTTCAAGGCCAGAGCACTTCCGGTTATACAGGGAGTGAAAATAAATTTGCTAAAAAAAGTTTTTTCAATCTTTTCGTTTCTGATATGATGGAGTATTCAATGCTGAATACATTTCTGTTAAAAACATTGTATTCATTCAAAAAGTTTTCAGGATATCGGAAAAACACGAAAAAAAGTAAAATATTCATGCCAGTATCATACTCATTTTTCTTATTCTGAACATCCCGAGTGTGAACCGTTCTCACAACGTCAAAGTAGAAGAACGTGGAGAGGTCATGCATCTTTTGAATTTCATAAATATCATCACAGGGTGTTCCAAATTTTGTGTCGAAAACTGTGATCGAAAATAACTTCTGTTTTTCAAATTAGAACCCTATTTTTTTTATGATTGCGTTGGATTCTGCGAAGAAAAATAATGATAGCACTCTCAGATGCTCTTGCTCCTAAATTCAGTAATTCTCGAGTTATTCGAGCTTTTCTAGATTCATGTAGTACGTAGATTCAAATTCATCGAATCTGAACAGATTCGATGAAAATCTTTATGAAACCATAGTAACAACTTATAATTAGACCTACCACTTGTGAATTATCAATGGAATCATTTATCTTCTATGGTCACAGAATATTCTCATGCAACATATTCGATGAATATTTTCATGGAACCATTGAATAAAATCGAAAAGTACAGATAAAACCTCAAATTAGACCTGTCACTTGTGAATTATTGATGGAAAAATGTATCTTCTTTGGTCACAGAATATTCTCAAGTGAAAGATCAGATGAATTTGATTCTACGTACAACATGAATGCAGAAAAGCTCAAATAACTCGGGAATTACTGAATTTAGGAGAAAGAGCATCTGAGAGTGCTATCATTACTTTTCTTCGCAGAATCCAACGACATTATGAAAAAATAGGGTTCTAATTTGAAAAACAAAAGTTATGGCCAATTTTCGATCACAGTTTTCGACACAAAATTTGGAACACCCTGTGATGATATTTATGAAATTCAAAAGATGCATGACCTCTCCACGTTCTTCTACTTCGACGTTGTGAGAACGGTTTACACTAAGGATGTTCAGAATAAGAAATATGGACATGATAGTGACTATGAAAATTTGACTTTTTCTCAGGTTTTTTGTCGATATTTTGAAAACCATTTGAATGAATACAATGGTTTTGACAGAACTTATTCAGCATTGAATACTCAATCATATCGGAAACGAAAACATTGAAAAAAAAATGTTTGAGCAAATTTATTTTCACTCCCAGTATAACCGGAAAAGCTCTGTCTCTACAAATATTTTGGGTCTGTAGAGAATTTCGAACAATATCATAATCCCAATTTTCAGATTTCAAATATGTCCCGTTCTCTAGAAACGTCTAAAGCCGGCCATAGACATCGTTATTTTTCATCCGTTTTTAACGCCGCGATACGAACCGTCACGGCAAAAGCGCCAAAAACCTATGTGTGTGGCGAAGAACCGTCGGTACGAATCGTCGGTAGAAATATCTGCCGCGGCTTGATTTTTGTCACGACGGTTCATCGGTTGTCGTGCCATACCGACTGTGTGTGGGGATTTCGTCGAGAATCGGCGGTTATTTTCCATTGGCGTAGTACAACTCCCATATTGACCGTTTCTTTATTTCTTTTTTATTCAGCACCGAAACCGCGGCCGCCACTGCTAAGAGATGTTTCCTCTTCATGACGTGCTAATTCGCGATCGACAGCAAAATAACTGGTAGAATTTACCGAAGTGTGTGGGCAAAACAGTTCTGCGATATGACTCGACGGTTCGTATCGCGGCGTTATAAACGGATGAAAAATAACGATGTCTATGGCCGGCACTCGAACTTGAGACACCCTGTATATATTTAGTTTATTCAAAACTGAAAAAAAAATTTGAAACATGATGAAAAAAATCTACGCCAATTTGGGGTCGCTGAAGAAAATCTTGCCACAGGCGCAGTAGTACCTAGATACGGCCCTGATTCGTGGTTTATTTTTGAGATCTGCATGCGCTGGTTACCTTCGTGAATTGCAAAATCTGCTCACATATTTTGAAGGTATAGTCAGATGAGTTTTTAATGTCAATGATTTGAAAACTACTGATCCAATCCAATTGAAACAGTACCTACTCAGTTGTGAAACAACGAAATCAACACATATTTTATCATATTCTTCTCCAACTTCGATGATCCGAGCCAAAACTACCTCCCCTATGTATACCATAAAATGTAGATGAATAATACACAAACTGTGGTAGGATATTTTCCAAATTATCATCCATTCCGTCCACAAACTACATGCATACTATACTTTCCATCGCGAGTATAATTTCAATAAGGTCAAAAATAATGAAAAAACTTCCTGGAATTATCGATTTATTTTCCGGAAAAATGAAAGGACAAACTGGAAAATTGCAATTACTCCCTCTATGTTCATTTTATACTCTATGGTATTCACCAGTATTTTCAATTTCTCATTTGTTTTGAAGAAAGTTATGGTTAAGCCCATTGCCTTCGTTGTTATAATGATTATGTATTTGGCTAATGGATTAATTTATTTATAGGGGGTGTTTTTCTTCGAGATATAGAATTTTGAAATGGAATCAAAGATGCTTTTCTTTAAATTGAAATGAAATTCACATTATTCGAAAGATAATATAATTTGAATATGATTTCTGGCATAAGATCGTCATGGCTGGCTTGGACGTAGTCTGATCTGGAGGTCCAATTTTCGGTGACTTTGTCCATTATTCGTGGCCGTATGTCGGCAATAACGCGGCGAATGTTGTCCTCCTAGTGAGTTGTGGTGAATCGTTTCTAACTAGCGACATCACACGTCTCCACAGAAAATAGTCAAGCGGCGTTGAATCGCACAATCTTGAAGGCCAATTCACGGGTCCGTAACGTGAAACTTTGCCAATCCATCCCTTGAATAAATCAATTGGGGCACGAGCAGTGTTGCTTGTTGAAATCACAGCACCTGCACGTCATGGTTGTTCAATTGATGAACAAAAAAACAGTAATCATAGCTCTATAGCGGTCACCATTGACAGTAACGTTTTGGGCAGCATCGTTTCTGAAGAAGTACGGCCGATTATTCCACAAACCCATAAAGCACACCAAATAGTAAGTCTTTGTGTAAGTGACGGTGTCTCAATATAAACTTGTGGATTATCATCAATCCAAATACGGCAGTTGTATCCATTCAACCAAAATGATCTTCATCTCTAAACAAAATTCGCTAATGGAAATTGGGATCAACGAAATCTTGTTTTGGGCTCATTCGCCGAATCTTAACGTTGCTAGGTGATCCTGTGTCTTCAATTCTTGCACGAGTTGGTTTTGTAAGTACGCATACCACGATATTTTTGCAAAATCTTCCATAGAGTGGATGGATACAGATCCAATTCTTGTGCACGATGCCGGATAGACTGATTCAGGCTTAGACCATAGTGGTCTAAGGATTCGGGTCTTCCTCAACGCTACGCTCTACAGCAGCAATGCCTTCTTCTGTACAACTGAAGTAGAGCGCGATACGTATGTATTTTGAATTCCAACCACACCATGATTTTCAAAACTAATTCGCACAATTTGGAAGAGTTGTTCAGGCGTCAGTCTAATCATGATGAAATGTCGAAACAAACTAAAAATGAATCATTTGATAGCTGACAAAAAGACCGCCATTAAAATAGTGTTGCTAACTAAAGTAGGTACTATACTCGTACATCTGAAAAAGCACCCGTTATATTCCTGCATAAGCAAATGAATGATTTGGATGAAAACGTCGAATAAATAAAAAAAAATTAATCCATGTTTGATATTGTTTGTCCTGTTCCCCACCACTCGAATTGGGAATTCATATACATAGGTACAAACATTGTGTTTCACCGGTGACGCGGATCTCGATTACTCGTAAGCAGTGAAATTTTCATTAATTTTTTTACGTGAAATTATTAACGTCAATGAGGGCTATATTTTGAAATTGTTTTGAAACATACAGAGTGTCTCAGGAAAGTGGTAGGAACCAAACATATGTTTTTTCTTATGGAACTCCCTGTATTTTACTGCAGATTTAGAAATCAATGTGAAAATAACACTGAGTTCATTTGACATCTCATATGCTTAAAATTTGCCGTTTCTGAGATATTTCGCTTTTTTGGTAATTTGGGGGTCTTGGAAAATACTCCATAACTTCGACTAGAATCAATTTCCTGAAATGGGATTTTGGCCGTAAATACTAAAATAGTGGTAATAGATACTGCATCTACCATAATTGTTCAAAACTCTACTAGGTGTTCAAAATGGGAGAACGCATTGACAACATATTCAAAATATAATTTCAAGCCTATTTCAAATGGCACACTCTGTATTTTATTTTTTTATTCGATAGCAAATTTTATTGCCTTTAAAAATTATGGGGGCCTTTCTGGTCTAGTTCTTTCAGTTTAAGATTTATTTGTAATTTTGTGAAGTTTCTTATATGCTCACTTTCCTATGGGGGAGAAATTTGAAATGCCTTGTCCCCCATAAGTTCATATTTTATTTATTGTTTGAAATTTTTCATATCTAAGTAACACCACCGAAGTAAACTCAAATCTTCATTCTCAAACTCAAGGAATGGATTTAGGCGTATCTATTTTCTATGATTTTCATTTATTTTATGAGTTTTGAAGTAGGCCGCTGTCAGAAATTTTCACATACATTTTCTTCTTCTATCCATATTTGATTATTATCGAAGTTGTAGTGGTGTGGTAGTTATTCATTAATTGAAATAATTTCTCAAAATGAAATATTCAGTTCAAGAACGGGTTTATATGATTGGCGTAATAAGTGAATGTCTAGGAAATTATTTATTGGCGGCAAGAGTCTATGTCCAAAAGTATCCTAGTAGACGACATTCTGATAAAAGGGTTCTGGAAAGATTATTCCGAACATTCAATGACACTGGTAGTGTTGAATTACGCAAAAAAATCTCAAACCAGTAACCGAAAATGAAGGCAATCAGTTAATGGTACTGGGATCAGTTATCGAAAATTCGAGCATCAGAGCTATAGCTCAGGAAAACGATAATTTGAGCACATCAAGTGTATTCAGGATTTTGAAGAATCACAAATACCACCCTTACCACATTGAAATCCACCAGACTCTTTATGATAATGATTTTCAGAAACGCAAAGATTTTGCTTCTTGGGCGTTAAAGAGGTTGACTGAAAATAGGGATTATTTCGATAATGTATTATTTACAGACGAGTGCCACTTTGATAATAATAGTAATAATAGGACAGAGTCCTATTTAAAAGATGAAGAAGAAGAAGAAACCGAAAATCGCCAGAAAATCTGAAAATCGTCAGAAGCGATGGAGTTTGAATGTTTTCGGGGGAATATTAGGTGACCAAGTTATTTGGCCATATTTTTTTGAATGCCATTTGGACGGAAGGAGGTTCTTGAAATTTGTAGAAGAAAATTTATGGGAACTTTTGGAAGTCGTTCCACTAAGTATTAGACTCCGCATGATGATTCAATTAGATGGGGCTCCTGCACATTTTGCTAGAGAAGTGAGGAGCTTTTCGGATAGGAAATTTCCAAATAGGTGGATTGGAAGAGGAGGGCCGCATGCTTGGCCACCTAGGTCTCCCGACCTTACGCCAATTCATTTTTTTTGTAGGGTCACATTAAAAATATAGTCTACTGTAATCCCCCTACAAGTGCGGCAAATATGAAGGAGAGAATAAAGAGTGCCTTTCAAACTATTACGCCTAACATGCTATTCAATTAACGTGAGAAGATCTTTTAGGGAGAGGCTAACACGTTTTGTTAACGAAGATGGTCATCATGTTCCCGATGTTCCGTACCGAGTAGACGTATGTTTCACCGCTCCTGAATATATTGATACCTGAGGTGGAATAAATCAGTACTAATCCGAGAAAGTATTTCAGTTCGAACAAGGGAAAATTTCTCAATCAAACATCGTAAGATATTATCGAGGTAATAATAAAATTTGGAAATATGCCTATGACGAAAAATCAAAGAGAAGACACGAAACAGTGTTTTATGGAATGTTTATCCGATAAGGATTTCTTATCGCTACTGTCTCTCAAGGTGGCAGATGCAGTTGCACTGGTTATTAATGACCGGCTAGATAAGATGGGTTCAAGGATAATGGAAGTGGAGAAAAAATGTGAGGAACAGGTCTCTGAAATTAATATTTTGAAAAATCAGATTGAGGAACTGAATCAGAAGAATCGAATGAAACAGTTGAGGCTTTATGGTTTAGAAGAAGTAGGGGGTGGAAATTTGAAGGAAACTATTGTAGAAACGCTCAATAAGAAGTTACAGCTGCCTAATATCCAAATAAATAACTGTTACAGGGTGGGCTCAAAGAGTAAAAACCTAAAAGTAAGGCCGATATTGATTCATTTCAATACGATTAGTTCGAGAAATGAAGTATTTTATAATAAGAAGCTACTGAAGGGAACTAAACTTGTATTGGCGGAAGAATTGACAAAAGAAAGATTTGATCTACTTACTCGAGCGAAGAAAAGATTGGGCACGAAGAGAGCTTGGTCGAAAATGGGAAATATTTTTGTAGAAATATCTGGGAAAGGTCATAAGATTGATTCCACTGATGATCTGAATAAACTTTTGTTGGAAAATTAGGGGGTGAGCATATCAGGGGAGGAGCATACTAACATATATTGTGTAATTGTATTGATTTATTGAATTATATAATTTGTTGTTAATTGGGTACATACTGTTATTTTCACATAAATTTTATTACTACTGGTATTTGTTTTATAGACTGTCAATTCATTTATTTAGGGTATCCTTTTGGGGAGAATTTTTTTTCTGGGGATTACCGCACATCAGTGAGAATGGGTAAGTTTTCTTTCGCGTTTTTTAATATTAGGTCTATAATGCCACATTTCTCGGACTTCAAGTATTTTTTATTGGAGAGAAAATTTGATTATGTGGGACTTTGCGAGACATGGTTGAATAGTTCTATTTCAGCTCATTTGATAGAAATTGATGGATATACTTGTGTCAGATTAGATCGTGGCTCCAGGGGTGGCGGAATTGTTTTGTTTGTATCAAATAAAATACGTTATGAGGTGATCATAAGTAACTGTGCGGCGAATCTTGAACAGACTTGGATCAAATTTAAGATGAATAAAAAAGTAATTATCGTGGGTATGCTATATAGACCACCTAGTGGTAGTTTTCCTGAGTTTTTGGAATCATTTGAGGAGTGTGTTGCATCGGTTGTGGGGGATTGCGACGAATTGATTTGCGGTGGGGATGTGAATGTTGACTTTCTTAGGTCAGATGACTATAAAACATTAGGTTTCGAGAGATCAATGACATTGTTCAATTTAGTACAAGTGATAGAGGGCCCTACGCGCGTAGTAAGTAATTCTTCTACTCTTTTAGATGTTATTTTGGTCACAAGTGAAAGTAGACAGGATTATAGGTTCAGATCAATAAATATGGACTTCATTTCGGATCATTTTCTAATATATGGTGAAGCTACTGACCTGATAAGGGTGAACACGGATGATAGGGTTTTCAAGTCTAGATGCTTGCGGAGGCTGGATCATGGTGTTCTCAACAATTGTTTATCTTTAACTCCATTCGAAAATATATTATATATACACAATATAAATCATAAGGTTTCTTATTTTACTGAGTTATTGTTAAATCTTTTCAATGAAATAGCACCGATTAAAAATATTAAATTCAGAAGAAACTATAAGCCCTGGTTTACACCTACAATCAAAATAATGACGCAGTTGAAACAAAAGGCATTCAATGTATTCAAACGGGATAGAACTCCTGCAAATTGGGAATATTATAAGCAAATTCGAAATGAGACAAATATGGCTGCTGATAGGGAAAAAAAGGCTTATATACAGTTTTCAGTAGATATGAATAAGGGAAATCCTAAAGTATTGTGGAGGAAATTGTCGGAACTCAATATTCATAATAGACCATCAAGTAGAACAATTCCAGAGAATCTTGATATGCCTGGGAATATGAATGATTTCTTTTTACAGACGTCACGTACTCAGGATTTTGATGATACTTCCTTAATAAATTACTATCGTGCTGCGGACTTCACTTCTTTTGAAGAAAGGCTTGTCTTTGGGTTGACAGATGAGGATGAAATGTTTAGAACAATGAAATCAATAAGATCTAATGCGACTGGCCCTGACGGATTGAATATTGAGATGCTACTTGAGTGTTGTCCGCATATACTGCAATTTATGGTTAATATATGCAACAGCAGTATTTTAGTTTCAAAATTTCCTGATCCATGGAAGATTTCAAAGGTCTTTCCACTTCCTAAAGTGAGTGACCCGGCTAGTTTCAGTGACATACGTCCAATATCGATCTTATCACCTTGCGCAAAAGTATTTGAAAAAATTTTAGCTGTTAGGATTAAAACGCATCTGGAAAAATATAAAATTTTACCTTCTCGTCAGTCTGGCTTCAGAAAGGGATACGGTTGCTGTACGGCTCTTTTAGATGTAATCGACTCTATCATTACGAGTATGGACTCCGGAAAAGTTTGTGTTTTGACGCTTTTAGATTATTCTAAGGCTTTTGATAGAGTAAATCATAGAATTTTAGTCGAAATTTTGCGCCATATAGGATTTTCTATTTCGGCTATCAAATTGATGGAAAGTTATTTGCAGGAGAGACGCCAATACGTTGAGACGATGTCAGGAAAGTCTGAAATGGGCACCATAGAGTGTGGTGTGCCGCAGGGCTCGGTTCTGGCTCCCATTTTGTTCTGCATCTATACATTTTGTATCACGAGTGGACTGGAATTCTGCGTTGATTTTTGTTATGCGGATGACACTCAGCTTCTTCATTCATTCTTTCCATCGCATGTTCATCGGGCGAATACAGAAATTAATTCTGATCTTGCGAATTTAGCGGACAACTCGGCCAAACACCATCTACTGCTCAATCCGGATAAAACAAAGATCTTGGTTTTTGATAGGAAGGGAGGAAACATAGCTGATCAATTGAATGTGGGAATTGATGGGAAGCGGGTGACCACCGTTGCATCTGCTCGGAACTTGGGAGTTATTGTGGATACTGATCTCAGATTCGCTGAACATGTGTCATCTTGTGTTCAGATAGCGTTCGCTGGGTTGAAGAAATTATACCCTTGTAGGCACCAGTTATCACAAAAAACAAAAATATTATTGACAGATTCTCTTCCCAATAAACACACAAACGTATAATAAACGTTTATTTCTAGTGGCTGAAGTTGATTTAACGTTACACGTTGAATTTTCAACGTTACATCCGAAACGAAAATTCCACGAAACGTTGATTATACACATAATATACGTTACCCAATTCAACTGTTTGACTCATCCACCATTATGAAACGTATATTTATTACATTTTTTCAAACGTTCTTTCAACGTGAGCTCAGTAACATTGAATAAACGTTAAATGAGTCACTCTTCATCAACTCTGACGTAAACCAACTTTAATTCTACTAATTACATCCGAAACACAAATTCAACGAAACGTTGAATATACATATAATATACGTACCCAATTCAACTGGTTGATGAACCGTTATAAAACGTATATTTATTGTATTTTTTCAAACGATTTTTCAACGTGGGCTCTTTAACATTGAAGAAACGTTTAATTAGTCACTCTTTATCAACTCAGACGTCAACCTACCTTAATTCTACTTGTTACAACCGAAACACAAATTCAACGAAACGTTGATTATACATATAATATACGTACCCAATTCAACTGGTTGATTCATCCACCATTATGAAACGTATATTCATTACAGTTTTTTAATTGTTTTTTCAACGTGAGCTCAGTAACATTGAATAAACGTTAAATGAGTTACTTTTTATCAACTCAGACGTTAACCCACTTCAATTCTACTTATTACATCCGAAACACAAATTCAACGGACCGACCGTTGATTATACATATAATATACTTACCCAATTCAACTGGTTGATTCATCCACCATTATGAAACGTATATTTATTACATTATTTATTTATTACATGTATTTTATTATATCAGCTTCTTATTAATTCGAAGGAATATTTGACAGCATATTATAATGAAGGTATGTACCTTTTTGAAACGCTTTTAATGTTTCTTTTATAAAATCTTTCATTTCGAAAGGATGGAGAAATATTATCATTTTATGTGAAGTGATATAGTGATTTCATACCTACCGAAATGTCCGAACTTATTTCCTGCATCCTGTACTTTGAATTTTTTATTCGTTCAAAATATGAAACCCATTATTAGTAATAACCTTATATTCGTAACATACATCGTCTTTGCTAAAATCAATTAATAGAAAATTATGAAGTTTCTTGTAAGATAATAATTAATCAACCTAGGCAACGGTGCACTAGAGTCGGCAGGGGTTGTGATGTGATACGTGATAGTGCCGGCGCCATATAGGCCGGCGCCGGCGATCCTGCTGTGATCGAGTTGAGTTGAATCCTGCATTCGTGCATTCCACATATTGAAGAGCTAGTGCCGCAGTCACCCGATAGTTCCCTTCGCTATTTTCGACGTGGTAAATCGAGTTTGCTAGGAAAATTATCTGATTTGTTTAGAAGTGCGACAACAAAGATTTTGGTAAGTACCTAAAGTTTCATATTGATTTTTGATTGGTGAAAGAAGATTGGAAAGCTTCCAGAGCTCTTCTGAAGAATCGGAGAACTCGAATATGGAACATTTAACACCATCGATTTTTTTGGATGAATCAGTTCCTGTTTCATCAGCAGAGGATACCGAAATAATTTTTGAGTAAATGTTAATTTTTGGACATATCTACATAATATGAAAGCTTTGTCATTCCTAACATAGTTAATTGTGAAATTTGTTACATAAATAATGTTAGTTTGTTTTTTTTACGAAGGCATAAATTGATATAGCAATGCTAAAATTATTACCCCAGTTCCCTGTAAAAATAATTATTCTCGTTTTTTTTTAAGGTTAACCGATATAAGTCAATGGGAGGTAATGGTCCCGAGGACCATACCAGAAGAATTCTCAGATTCATATTGAGTAGTGATTTAGCTTGCCAATACAATTGGAAGGGCAGGGAGAAAAAACCTTTTAGAGATAAGAAGTCGACGGAACTCATTTATGGTAAGGCTTCATTTTGTAGACCTATATTTTCAAAATATCTAATGAGCATTATGGGTTTTTTCAGTGGCTGTCAAGAAAGAATTTGCGGCAGCCACAGACCTAAAAATTGCAGACGCAACAAAAGATTGGCTGGAATTTGCGAAAGAAGACTCAAGGACGCTGCATTAAGTAAAGAAAAAAAAATGAAATTTAAACATTTTTTTTAATATTTAGGTACATTTAAAAATCTATAAATTTTTTTGTTTGTTCTCTTTATATTTATAGTTATGTTTTCTCTCTCATATTTTACTTATTCTGTTTATTTTTTTATTATTACAAAATATTGATGAATCTGTGTTTAATTGTCAGCATTTTGAAATTGTTGTCCACTTGAATAGATAAGTACTTGAATATTTCCCAAAATTTTCACCCATTATAAATAACAAGAGTCCACAGAAATAATGTTGTACTACTAACGATAACTACACCTATATATCTGACCAAAATTATATCTCCAATGAGAAACATTTCTTGTGATAATACTTCATTTGAAATTTGGACCAAAATTTATTTCCTGTTCTTTATTTTCATATTCATGAAAAAAAAATTTGAATATCTTGAAAGTTTTTAGAATATTTTTCAAGATGTAGATGACAAAGGTTTATAAGTTTCCTTAGTTTAGGACAAATTATGCTGAAATTCAAATAATAACAATTCAAAAATATTTTTACTCAAGATTAATTCATTCTCTAAAATCAACGTTACCTTGACACTTGCAATGAACGTCGAATATTTGTGGTATTTTGGTATTAACATCAACGTTGAGAATTCGTATACCATCAACGTTATTTCCGAAACGAAAATACGTCGTTACGTTGAAACTTGAAAATAACGTTATATCAAGGTATTTTCATTCCCTAAAATCAACGTTACCTTGACACTTGAAATGAACGTTATATATTTGTGGTATTTAGGCATAAACATCAACGTTGAGAATTCGTATACTATCAACGTTATTTCCGAAACGAAAATACATCGTTACGTTGAAACTTAATAATAACGTTATATCACGGTATTTTACTTATGACAATAGGAGGTTTGCAACGTTGAGTCAACGTGCAGGGAAAACGTTACGATGAAACCAAAAAGAAACGTATTTCATAACGACATTTTACCGTTTTTGCAACGATGAAATATAGTGACGTTACCTAAAAAATACAACGTTTCTTAATGGTTACTGTGTTTATTGGGTTGTCTTAAGTCATTTCAATTATTGTGATGCTGTTTATGCCCCATGTCTGCGTGTTATTGATAAAACTCGCATTCAGAGAGTGCAGCGTTCATGCTTGCGTTACATCTATGGCATAAGAAAGTATGAGCCAGTGATACATAAATTGAAGTGCTGTCGATGGTTAAACATGGAGCAGCGAAGAGAGCTTCACTCCGCGGTTCTATTTCACTCGGTAATATGGTTCAGATCGCCCCCATATCTTTATAATAAGATACGTTTCAGATCGGATGTTCACAGCATTAATGTTAGGTTCAGGGGCTTGCTTTCACCACCCTCACATAGAACAGCTTTATTCCGTCGATCATTTTCCTATTGTATTTACTCTTTATATAATCGCATTCCTGTCACACTGAAACTGTGCCGTCCGTCGGGTTTCAGGCTCAGATATCGGAATCTCTTGCTCGGTTTTTGAGGATAGGATTGGAGTCCGAGTGATGCTGGTAGTTCTGTTTTTTTGTAGTATGTGCCCATTCTTCTCTGATTGTGCGCGTTCTCCCTATGCTTCGGTGTGGAGCGCGGAAAGAATAATGTTTACTATTTTAATTTTTTACTTTTGTATTATGAAATAGAGGGCTCACAATAATATCAGTTTTACTGACGTGAGTCCTTTTGCAGTACTTTACAGTTAAAGTATTATAATGAATGAATACGCATTCTCCATGAGGAGATGCTATTGTATACTTTTACTGCAATAAAGAAATTTATTATTATTATTATTATTATATTGAACATTTGTTATAATTCCAGTGTTTTTATCCGAAAATTTTCATATTTCCTTATGGTATTGATGAATTTCATGTTTTTTATGTTCTTGTTGTGTTGTCAGTGAATATTCAGCTTGCTCGTAACTTTTCATCATTCAATATTTTCTCTTTTTTCAATAATATGAGAAATTGGATATTACAGTATCATACATTTCAGTGTTAGTTATTTCGGTAAATCCCTAGGGAAATGATGAAAAAAATCACAAAGTTGCTAATAAATCCGAAACTGTAAGATTTAGGTCTGAAAAACCCCGATAATTTTTAAAAGGTAATGAATTTTGCTATCGAATGAAAAAATAAAATACAGGGTGTGCCATTTGAAATAAGACCAAAATCATAATTTGAATATGTCCGCAATAAGCTGCCTCGTTTTGAACACCCAGTGGAGTTTTGAATTATAGTGATAGATGCAGCGTCTATTTTTTTATTCTAGTATTTGCAGCCAAAATTCCATTCCACCAAATTCGTTTTAGACGAATTTATCGAGTATTTTCCGAGCTCCTCAAATTTACGAAAATTCCAAATATCTCAGTAACGGTAATATTTGAGAAAGTGAAATGTCAAATGAACTTAGTCTTATTTTCACTATACTTTCCAAATCTGCAGTATAATACAGGGTGTTCCATAAGAAAAATCATATGTTTGTTTTCCACTACACTCTTGAGACACCCTGTATATTTCAAAACAATTTAAAAATATAGCCCCAATTGACCTTAATAATTCCACGTTAAAGAAAAATCGAAAATTTCACTGCTTACGAGTAATCAAGATCCGGGTCGCATTTTTCCGTTCCCTATACAGTCAGCGCGACAGGTCGCTCTCACCGTATAGGAAACGGAGTGCACAATGGAACACTCCGTTTCCTAGCAGATATGCGCGATGTGCTCACTGCCCTCTTAGTCTTTGGGTTCCGATGGGACAAATTGCAAATTATGATTAAGATTTTCATACTTTCTGTATAGCTTTATTAGGTAGAGTCTACCACATTTTTCCTCTGTGAACATTTTTGTAGTCACGGTTTGTTTTTTCAGCAAACCTCTCGTTAGTCGACCATATTTTCATTTTTCTTGAATCAAACATAGGTACTTTTTTTTTTAAATGCAATCATAAAAACAATCTGGGAGAAATGAGAAAACATGATTGTCTAACAACATAAACATGACTGAAAATCGCATTTTTTCAAAGTATTAATACCCTCCCGAATTTTTCAGAATCGGTACAACCATATGAAGTATATGAAAAAGCAATTGTCCGACAAAAAAATGTGGCGATTTTCTTGTCAGACAAATGGAAAACGAAGATTTTTTGGGATGAAAAAATTATGAATAATGTCTTTTTTTGAACTAAAATGGATCTCGGTGTAAGGAACTGAATAAAACTCTTTGGATTCTAAAGGGACGTTTCGGCGTTATATTTCGCCTTCCTCGCCTACAATAAAATCAGAACAAATTAAAAATATGTGTGTGACTTTGTGGTGAAAACAATGAAAAAATTGAAAAATTTTTAAAAGTCATAATCGAATCTTCAACAAAATAAGCAGAGAAGAAATTCCCTGTTCGGAGACTGACTAGATTGTTTGTGGAACATTATATCCCTCATCTCTTTCTTACCTGAGAAATCCTTTATTCTTCAATGGAAGAATTAGTTTTGATTTTATTGTGTCCTGAGGAAGGCGAAATATAACGCCGAAGCGTCGCTTTAGAATCCAATGAGTTTTATTCAGTTCCTTACACCGAGATCCATTTTAGTTCAAGAAATTCTGGAAGGAACGAGAATAGTCCATCGATAATGTCTTTTTTTCTTATTTTCTCTCCACCTTAAAAATACAATGTAGGGCACCAGTTGTCTGACAAAAAAATGTGGCGTTCATTCAAAAATTAAAGAATTCACTGCTCTGATTTGGTTATGAATAGACTATATCCATTTATCGGATATAACTTCCCTCATGTTACAAATAAACATTTGGTTTTTTTTTGAGGACCATTTAAGAAGGATGTGCTGAATACTATCATCCAGCTGTCCGACGAATAAAGTTCGGCAATTTCAGTTGTTGGTTGTTGCCGATATAATATGATGGAGTGTTTTTTGTGCAAACATTTAAAATATATCCGTGGCTTTGAAGCGAAAAAGGAGGAAGTGTCATCCTTCAACTGTAAAAAATATTCTTGGAATCAAGAGAACATCATAATCACAAATATAAAGATGTCATTTTACCTGACGATTGATGTGATACTTTTACTGGATACCATTCGTCTTGTTACAACGAATTGAATGTGAGGAAGGAGTATTTTCATTGTTTTTTATTAGATCTGAATAAAAATGTCAGTAAACAATTTGAATTAAAAACTTTCAATCAAATTCAATGGTTTCATTTCAGTAATAATCGAAAAAAGATTCTGAAACAAAACCATTATATTCAACTAGACTAAGGATTCGCTGCATTTTATATGGTGGATAGTTGTTTTTTCTATGAAACGAATCTTTTTAAAATATAAATTCATTCTTGTCCGCAATTTTAAAAACTCAAAAAAATCATCGATTTTCATCTGTCGGACAAGAAAAACGCCACATTTTTTTGTCGGACAATTGCATTTTCATATTTCATATGGTTATATCAACCGATTCTGAAAAAATAAGGAGTGTATTGATAATTAAAAAAATGCGATTTTCAGTCATGTTTATATTGGTAGACAATCATGTTTTCTCATTTTTTCCAGATTGTTTTTATGATTGCATTTTACAAAAAAAGAGTGCCTACGTATGATTAAAAAAAAATGAAAATATGGTCGACTTACTAGAGGTTTGCTGAAAAAAAAACCGCGACTACAAAATGTTCACAGAGGAAAAATGTGGTAGACTCTACCTAATACCCTATACAGAAAGTAAGAAAACTTTATTAATAATTTGCAATTTGTCCCATCGGCACCCAGAAGACTAGGGCAGTGAGCACATCGCGCATATCTGCTAGGGAACGGAGTGTTCCATCGTGCATTCCGTTTCCTATACGGTGAGAGCGACCTGTCGCGCTGACTGTATAGGGAACGGAAAAATGCATCCGGGTCACCGGTGAAACACCCTGTATAACATTCAGGACATTAACTTGCAAATTTCATTCGCAAGAATTTTTAATGGTTCTGGTTACGCCATCTGAACAAATATTTGCATACAACATTCCTTATCTAGGTAAGTGCCATATCGATCGAATCTGCAGTTTTGAAATATCAGAAAAACAAACCACCACAAATGTTTGGCAAGGATAAATAATTTATTCATATCTTCCTTGATACGCCAACAATATCTTAAGTGAACAAGTTTTAGTCATTTATTTTGAATAATATATCATTCAAATCTATCTCATTTCCATGACAGTTATTTCGATTAAAATAAAAAGAAGGGCCGGTTGGAGAGTCCGAATTTATCACTGGGTCCAACCCTGTGATATGATACCGCGGCTCGAAATTCGAAAAATACACAGGAAATCATGTAGCCTTCACTAGAAGGAGAAACGCAAAGTATAGATAGAATATTTCGGATATAAAAGTTCCTATTCAATCCAATTCTCCACATTTCGTAGTAGAGCATTGATAAATCTACTGAGGTGTGTTGATCAAATCAAGTTATACTAGGTTAAATTAGCTGGCGATTTGGCCACATGTGCGAACATGTGTTTCTATTCCCGTCTCGATATTCCAGTCCCAATATTACTAATTGTAGACAAACAACAAGATTATTTTCCATCTAGCAAAAGCGAGGATATTGTTTGCTGAAGTTAATACATAGTGTCTACAAGGATGGTCCATTAGCCGATGCTCACGTTTTATTATCATGAGGGAATTCTCTATGACCACTCCAATAAAGTTAAATTCACCTTGAATCTGAGATTTCCGTGATTCGATAACAAGAAAATCTATCACCAGAAAAATCGGTCCATACTCCCAGGTTCTTATGATTTCCGTAGATATAGTTTGATAAATAAGCAAATTGGACATGGAGCATAGAAGGTGTCCCATTTGTGCCATGAAGTAGAATATCTTATTATTTACGATTGTTACGAGCCACAAAAGTGGCTCTTTCAGTGATGCATCAGCCTTAAATAATTTCAATCATACAGAGGCTTGAAGCGCCACAAGAATTGAGTCAGTTTTTAATTGGCAACACCTTGATGTCATCTCATCGCTTGGTACCAAATTAGAATTCCCATTAATTGGTAATCAAAAATTTTTGAGAATCGGTGGCCCCGCTGGGGTTTAACAAAAAATGTATAAAATAACCGATATTTTTATTCCTTATCAGAATGATTGAAACTTCAGTTTTTTGAACATTTTTCGATATATTGGGAGATAGAGGGTGTTTCAAACCTAAAGATATGCAGAAGGGCAATTCACTTGTAGATCTGAAAATTGGGAACTTTTAACGAGTCAAAACTGAATTCTTCAAATGGATTATCCTATATTTCATTATATCCATTCAATAGAGCCCCCTTAAGGGGCAGTATCACCTTTTGAATCGTGGTAAATCTCTATTCAAAAGTGGTCTCTTTATTTCACGAGCAAGTACCCTAATTTACGACGTTGAGACTTGATTTTTTTTTAAATTGAAGTTGAAGAACGTCCCGAGGCAAATAGTTTTTTTTTTCGATTTAATTCGTTTTTCAATTAAAAAAACCAGGGTAATCGTTAGATCTGGGGTTATTGCATATGTTTTTCGTTTTTCATGAGTACAAGCTATATTTTTGAAATAATCCTCATGAAAATTGTAGTTTATAGAAGATTAAATTGCCGAAGGCAAATAGTTGCGATTTTTTCGATTTAATCAGTTCTTATATGAAAAAAAACAGGTTGAACTTCAGCGTTTTGGAAACTACACTTATTGATTTTTTTCCGAAGGTTATTCATCATTTTTTGGAAAAAATCGCAACTATTTGCCCTCGGCAATTCAATCTTCTATAAACTACAAAAATTTTCATGATGATTATTCCAAAAATATAGCTTGTACTCATGAAAAACGAAAAACATATTCAATAACCCCTGATCTAACGATTACCCTTGTTTTTTTTAATTGAAAAACTAATTAAATCGAAAAAAAGAAATCTATTTGCCCTAGGGACGTTCTTCAACTTCAATTAAAAAAAAATCAAGTCTCTACGTCGTAAATTAGGGTACTTACTCGTGAAATAAAGAGACCACTTTTGAATAGAGATTTACCATGATTCAAAAGGTGATACCCATTTATATCTAACCCATTTATAGTTCTCGAGTTTAAAATAACTGTCTATCGCCAGTATATTCTAAAGCAAATTGTTCATCTAAATGTGAAAAGCTCACACTTTGCTGGAAGTATCGTAAGTAGAGTGGTATATATTCTACTTAATAATAATAATAATCAGTGTTGGAATAGCTTGTACTTGGTAAATTTTAATAGGTGTCAAATGAATAAGTACTCCAAGTATTATTAAAATAAATTTAATAGCAGGTAGAGCGCTTTCGGCTAATTGCCATCCTCAGTACCTTTGTCAAAATCGATATGAGAGTTTGCAATCATTAAATCAAGACCCAACCACAATATGAATGATATCTTGAACAACTCTACATTGGTTATTATCAAAAATTCTCTCTTGCCATTTACATGTAGCCTTTATTTTCCTACATGTAAATGGCAAGAGAGAATTTTTGATAATAACCAATGTAGAGTTGTTCAAGATATCATTCATATTGTGGTTGGGTCTTGATTTAATGATTGCAAACTCTCATATCGATTTTGACAAAGGTACTGAGGATGGCAATTAGCCGAAAGCGCTCTACCTGCTATTAAATTTATTTTAATAATACTTGGAGTACTTATTCATTTGACACCTATTAATAATAATAATATAATAATAGAGGTTCTATTCCGAGGGTAGGATAGAAATTTTCTAGTCAGACGCAACCAGCAACTTTTCTCTGTTTGGTCAAAAATCAACAGTTTCGTGTCTTAGATGACGTGAGGTCAAAGTCACAAAGCCTACTCAGAACATAACTTATTCTCCCAACTCGCTCAAGCTTCAAGCTAATGAGGGGTCACCTCGGTAGTCCTAGATCTTAATCATCAAAGAGACTGAATCTTTCAACGTAGTTTTCACCTAATTCGCCGATTAACTTGAAACTTTGCACCCCTGTCAAAAATGGATGATAATACAATTAATTCATATAATTGGTCTGATGTTCTAGCTAGGATCACCAGAATAGAGAAAATTGTTTATTACTAACCGGATCCTTCGCCACTTTGTAACGGTCTTTAAGATAAAATTAAGTCGAATTGTTTCGTGTCCCTAGAATATAATTATTGGATAAAGTTGTGGGTCACCAGGATAAAATTAAGATTTCCTAGTCTAGATATACGAGGATATATTGAAAAATTCTTAGCCTACTTTAGAACCGAACAAAATTTCAATGTCAAAATATCTTATTATACTCAACATATTCTCCTCTTAATTGAATACATTTATTACAGCGAACCTGCAACATCTCTAGACCTTTGAAAAAAAAATGTTTCTACTTGCTCTGCAAACCAGTTCTCCACAGCTTTTATTACCTCCTCGTTGGAAGATAATTTGACGCCCTTTTAAACATTTTTTCAGTTGGGGAAAGCGATAATAGTCGGACGGAGCCAAATCTGGTGAATATAAGGGGTGTTCTGGTAATACTAACCCTAAATCAAGAATTTTTCGCATGGCAACATGAGACTTGTGTACTGGGGCGTTGTCCTGTAACAACAAAATAGCTTTGGATAGCTTTCCGAGTCTTTTCTCTTTAATTTTTTCCCGTAGAGTGGTCAGTAATGTCGAATAGTAATCTCCAGTTATTGTTCTACCCTTATCCAAAAAATCAATCATGATCACTCCATGGCAACCCCAAAAAACTGAAGCAAGAACTTTTCCAGCAGATTTTTGGACACGAAACTTCTTAGGTCTTGAAGATAAAGAGTGTCGCCATTCCATCGATTGTCGCTTTGTTTCTGGATCGTAGAAATATACCCAAGTCTCATCCATAGTAACAATTCGGTTTAAGAAGTCTACATTGTTTTCAAATCGAGCACAGATCGAACGCGATGCTTCTACCCTTGCACGCTTTTGGTGAACATTCAAACATTTGCGGCTCCATTTAGCAGAAATATTTCTCATGTCCAAATTGACCGATATCCGTTTGAGTCCAATTCGACGGTCTGATAAAATCATGTCATGAACTGCGATATTTTCGAGGAATGACGCAGAAACTGGCCTTCCCGATCGGTCATCATCTCAATGGGAAATCCACCTCTTTTGAAGCTTGCAGTCCAATTTTTCATACGAAGGACATTGATCACCAAGGGTATTAAGCATATCTTCGTAAATCTGCTTACCTCTTAACCCTTTGAAATACAGGTCCTTGATGATGGCTGGATACTCCAATTCTTCTATTTTTTAAAATTTCGGTGGACATCATTTTTTTTAATTCATTGCGTAACTCTGGTTTCCTTTTTTGACGTCGAACTCTACACTAACACTTCTAATAAGTTATTGTTCGTTGATATGGTATCGCAATATTTTGTTTATGCATGGAACTGGTCTAGGCTAACTAGATATCAATACATCCTCGTAACATTCTCATCATTTCATTAAATTGAAGATTTCCACTCTTCTTATGGTCAAACATTGAACCGCTTCTGTTTGAGGAAATGAATGTCGCTATCACAACAGCCTGCTATTATAACTTTCACAAGTGATAAGTTCTGAATGTAATCAGAAATCAAAAATTTTCATCAACCTCGAAAAATTTGCCAACTTGGATTGTATTCATTTATGCTTTTTCTTCACCTGAAAACGTCTGAGTTTTTCACACAATGAGAATTGACTGGAGCAGATAAATTATATTATATTCAAATATTTTTTTAAGTCATTCTTTGTGGAGGAATAGTATGTTTCTTGATCCTTTTTTGAGAAAGTCACTTTCCACAATATAAATCGAAAGATATATCAATATAGAAAATCTATTCCAGATCAGAAGGACAAACTGAAAGTTCACCCTGAAAACTATAGGCGTTTTCAAAATAGACTCAACCTAGTCAAGAAGTTATCGAAATTTTACTAAAAAAATGCTTATCGAGCAATTGAATGGAAGAAAAACGCAGAATAATAATGATACCTCTGTTCGTTTACGTGTCGGAGACATAAATCAGTCTCAGTTTTCAAAACCACAACAAGAAATCAGTAGAATTTTTTCGATATTTCGTTTAGATTCTGCAAGAAATTCATTTTATCGCTTCATTCTTCCATTTAATTCCCTGATCTTTTGTCAAGAAATACAAAAAATAACCGAGGTTGTTTATATTTTGTAATCGCAGTAACTTTTCGGTTTGAACTATTTGTTCGCCCTTCTACATTTGGATAGATTTTTCATGTAGATACATTTTTGATTATTTATTCATTCAAATTGTGAAGTTTTCCAAAACGAATATTATTTTCAATATAAACATTATTATGAACAAAATGTTCATTATCGTGTAAATAGATCAGCGGCCTTCACTACACACAAATTGAATTTCCATTTTCGAATAATACCCAACTCTCCGAAGGAATTCTTATGCAACAACTTATCGATTAAAACATACAATCTATCAATGTAAATTCATTCAAAAACTCAATTCTGATTATTTTCGTGTATGGCTCTAGCCAAATAGCTAGAGGCTGGTGCAATGCACCTCTGAATCAATCGATGACCTTGAAAACATTCAAACTCACCAATTTTGGCCAAGCTAGCACAAAATATCCACAGTCCAATTATGAACGGCGTCTGAACTCTAGCGAACGAAACTTTTATCACGTGATATCTGTCCAAGTAAGGAGATGGATCTTGGGTTGTTTTTTCCACAGGTGTAACAGAAACTTCAGGTGTTCCTCCTGCATCCGAGACAGGTGCTTGCAGCTTGGGTACATCGGTGGAGATGGCTTTGTATAAAACGTCGACGTCCTGGTTCTTCGAGTCGAAGCTGACAGATTTGGGCTCGTACGTATCTGAAGCATGGTTGGGCGGTTTTGAGAGACAGAAGGGCAACAACCAAAGCACCAAGAGTGAGAACAATCCGTGTCCACAGGCCCTTCTGGAGAGGATGGCGCTGTGACGCAGCAAATACATCACATATAGACCTAGGCTAGGAGAGAAGAAGTCCACCGGTTTCAGCCATGTGTACCGTGAGACTGGGGCGTCGAGCTCCAGCTGATGGCGTCTTTGGACGACGTCGGCGCAGGGCGTCGTGCCGATAAAATTCATCGCAACTATGTTTTCCACCAAATTCGTTGCACATATCCGTTCAATATAATACCTACTCTTCAATAAGGAGGAATAGTGATAAAACTTTGAAGGGTTCAGCAAACTACTTCGTTATCAAAAATACTTTGTGATAGTGCTTTACTGCCATTTCTAAACGGATCTATCTTACTGGGAACCAGAATGGGATAACATACCGATATAAATACGAATTGAGAAAATTGTCAAACACTCAAGAATACTTCCTTGAAAATGCAAAATCATTATTTTACATATTTCGGTGTAGTACTTTGCAACATACTCAATATGAATAATGCAGTGTGTTCAATAGTTCAATCACAATATAACAGAAAAAACTAGTCACCAAGAAATTTCAGTATTTTTCGCCTATATCCCAAGGGACAATAAGTAAAATAGAGAAGCAGTTTCGCGCGTTGGGCATGTAATGCAGATTGAAAAGCAGCTGCTGATAAACTGTGTAAGGATGTGATGCTTGAGTTTGAAAAAAATATACTCCATTCACTCCTATGAAGTATTCCGGTTGCCCAAGATTTAAGTTCATCAAGTTTTTTAGCTAAAACTGTCGCAGGTTGGCTCTCATGAAATGTCAAATAATTCACAGAGACGTTGCCAATGCTGATTTTTTTTACTCTTTTTTAACTCTGTAAATGGTGTTAGTTCTTTTAAGGTTCAACTGTGACATAGGTTTCGTAGTAGGTACCACTACATTTTCATACTGGAGTATTTCAAGTTGCGCAAAAACGTATTTAAATGTCTTCTGATGTAGGCTTATTTCTTGAGAATTTCGAATAGTGGGGAATTCCATAGGTCCGTCTGTCCGTTCAGAAGTTTTTCCGTCGGGTTATTCGAGTACTTTAATTCTTTTTTCGAATGAACTATCAAAAAGAAACGGACACTTCTGTCCATTATTTTTCAGTAAAATTTCAACTCTCGACTCTTGATTTCCGTACAAGAAAAAAGCTTAACTGAATCTTCCAACCATGTTGATATCACTGGCGAATCCAGGGGGGGCCATGGCCCGCTTTGGAACCCGAAATTGACGATAATCCCTTTATGAGTAGTCCTATTACGTTGGTAAAAAATTTCTTTCTATTAATGGCTCCCCCTGAAAGACTTTATGCCCCTCCCCCTGAAAAACTGGCTGGATCCGCCAGTGGTTAATATACGTGAAATATTTCCTGTATGAACAAAAAAAAAAGTTTATTCAACAATCGCCAGGTCTTTGGAATTGTTGAATTCACATAATATTTTCTCAAATTCATTATTGTCCCAAAGTAGATGAACATTTTGATAACTACGTACCTAATAACTATGACCTCTATGCAGAGAGGACAACGATGCCTAGTTATCTGAAAGGAAAATGGCTATAACCTAACATTTTCAAAATATAAACGATGAAATGTGTCAGATGTCATGGCTAACCGGGATACTTTATAAAAGCGAATTGAGTAAGTATACACATGGCGCGTAGATGTAGACTATCAACTATCGCGATATTCTATGTTCGAAAATACTGGCATTATTTTCTCGATTCCTTCTAGAATACTTATCATAAATCATATTAATTCGATAAATTCAAAAAAACGTTACTGGGAGAAAAGTTGTAAATTTCTTTCGAATGTAACTGCCTGACTGCGTGATTATTTTACTGTCGAAGAATCACTCTTACCATTGTTTAAGCTCTTACAGCCTCTTACTGACACTTACCTACTTACTTACTAGTGAATAACTTCCGTAGTATAACTAACTGTGAACTGTCAACTAACAGTGTAACTCTAACCTCCCTCGCCATAGAACGTAAAGAAGATAAACAGAGAAGAAGAAGAGATAGGCGTTGACCTCAGAGAGGGTAGAGAGTTTCAGAAAGGAGAAAATTTAGGTTTCAAATTTTTCGACTTTTTCGTTTTTATCTTGTTAGCCATAATATTATGGCAGAAAACAAGCAGTTAGCAAAAAAGTTGATATGTCTTTCGAAAGTACACTAAATGGGGTATTCTTGGCTGAAAAGAAAACATGTCCATAATGAATAATTTTTCAACGAAAAACCCATTCGAAAAATATGACTGATTTCATTCACTTCAGTATAGTGAGATTCATCTCCTCACCAAACCCGCAATAGAAATATTTTCGGCACACTGAAATTCTTTTCTTGTAGAAAATTTAATACCTCTTCCAAATACGTGATCGAATTCGATGAAGCTACAAGCATAACATCCCTGTACACATCAACTGTATACATGCATACAGGGTATTTCCAAATTAGACGTGAAGCTTGGAGGACTTGTAAGTACGTCATATTCTTTGATATCCAAAACAGTTTGCGAAATATTTGAGTTTTTGTGATTTTTAATCAATTTGATTGGAAAGTACAAAATGAAGAAATTAGAAAGAGGGCACTTGCTTGGATCAAGAATGGTGGAGGTCATTTCGGACATAATTTATGAATACATTTTCTACTGAAATTTTGAGTTAAATCACAATAAAAAAAATAGGTTGGCTAATTTTCTTTCTATTCCTTATTTTCAAATCAAAATCTACCGAACGAAACTAGTGCCTGCATTCTAACGAAAACTTTTTTAGGAAATAAAGAAGAAATTCGTCAAGTTTTTCAAATAATTTTGTCATACGAGAATAATTCTGGTATTCGAAAGTTGCAGGCACATCGATGTTAGAAATTGGCTTTTCTTTTCTTTATATACCAAATCATACTTTTTCAACATCTATAATAGATGTTGAAAAAGCAACATTATGTTGTAATAATTACAACATAATGTTGCTTTTTTCATATGTGTCATATCCTTTTCTGATGAAAATAATTCAGAAATCCTAATCAAACTTGGTCACTGTAGAAAAACTTGACGAAAAATGAAGTAAGGTGAGAAAATTTTCAACAAACGCAAGAACTCAAATATCTTGGTTATCAATATGGTTCGAACGACTGCAAACGAGTGATTCTAACATCTCCCCCAAGATTACGTCTTATTTGAAAACACCCTGTATATCTGTGAAAACAGAAATAGATTTAACAAATCTACAAACTATTTTGAAGACAGGGACCAAAATAATCATGAATAAGACTCTAATCACCTTAGTTCGTACTCACATTTCATTTGTTTATATTTACATTGGCTAATAATTTGTGTCTTATTCTTTATTATCAAGACTTAATTCATTCACGTCCTTTCGAAAAACAACATTCAAATAAAATCTTCAATAATGAAAACAAAGAATTGTTTTCCAGTCAACGCAAGTCAGCTCCAATGTCGAAGTAAACAATAAATTCCATACAATATGCCCCCTAGTGGTACCTGTTATATTCCCAGTAAACAGTATGTTTACATTTGAATACACAATATCCATTCAAGGAAAACAGTATAAAATTACTCTTAAATTTCTTGATGGTTATCTGCTGAATTATGAGTTAACCCTTATGCTCTAATACCAAAAATTATCCTTTCACTGGAATGTTTCCTTCATTTTATGATTGTTGCGGTATATTTAACATAGGCAAACTACGGAAAATATTGAATTTAATATCCTGCGGCACTATTTTGATGTACTACAGAGAGTAATTATTGGTAATTTCTTTATTAAAGCGCCGTATTTCTCCAAAATGAAATCGCCACTACAATTCCCGGTTTCAGTTCGGGAACTAATTAGGTACATCAAGTTACATCGTATTCTGTATATACAATATACTGCATACATAAAACTTCCTCTGACCCATCAATCAAATACTGTGAAAACACATGATCTACATAAATGGAATCGGATGTTCGTGAGCATTGATTTAATGATGGACGACCGATGAAAAAAGTTATGATAATAAAGCCATCCCGCACATGCTGCCAACGGTGTTTTCCCTCATTGAAAATAAACAGTTGATAGTTGAGATCTACTGAAAATGTCGGGTGTAGTTGTTGTGGTATGTGTTCCAACGGAAGTTAAGGAAAATGAACTTTCTTCCAAGAAGAGATTCTGGTGCACATCTCCTAAGAAAGACCATGTGAAATTCGGTCCGAACTACTCCCATGGAGGTTTTGTAGGGGATTATTCGAAAACAGATGAATTTGAGGATATCTCAGGTCCAACAAGACTCCCCATGATTAAGGTGAGTGGGTTTCCAAAATAGGTTTTAGCTACCTCGAATATTTTTTCAAAAGACAAAACAATACTCAAACACAGTTCAACTTCAGCAACATCTGAGGATATGTTGATACTAAATAATAATATTAGTTGGAAATTAACGTCTGTGAAATATATAAGAGAAAATCATTAATCGGTGAAGTTTTCACTTCGGGCGGGTTCGAATCCCGTCTGAATTCGTCTTCTTCAAACTGTTGTATCCACCACACAAAAAATGAATACACAAGGTCTTTCACGACAAAATTGAATTTCTCAATATTTTGATACAGAGATGTTCGAATGAGATCTTTTTAACTGAAATAATTTTAGTTCTCTTCAACTTGTATATACCAGGAATGTACCTCAATTTCATAATTTCAAATAGATCATCTAATGCCGTCCGTACAAGAAAAATAAAGATATTTAAAACTACAGAGGCAGAGCACCACATTAGCTATTCAAATATCCTCATATACCTTATATACCTACCATTTTGCATAAATTTTATTTATGATTTTTTTTCGCATATACTTCGTGATCCCTGATTAACATGACATAACTGGTCATGGATAGATTCATTGAATTAGATGAGAAGTGTACTGATGCGAAGATTTTTCATGCGCCATGAAAAGTTGTTGAATCTGGAGATAGTTGAAAATTCAAAGGCTAAGAATTTTCTGAGGGGTTCACACAAAAATTCAAATAGGACATTTTCACCGAACGTTGAATCAGATTGACCTTTCTCGAAGGCAATTCAAACTCGATCCAAAGCATCATGATTCTTAAGTTGCCACTATTGAAATTTCTTTGATAGTACATGCTTCGAAAAAGAATTCCCCCTGTTTTCTTCCGTAGCTTCTTTTTGATGAGCCAATGTTAGTTCAAAAATTTGCAAAAGATTACTTACTAAATTCATGGTCTCTTGTAGTTTTGTCGTGTCTGATGCTATCGATTCGAAAAAAAAAATTAACTACCCTCTCGAAATCCTAAAAAAATCGAATTGAAATAATAATGCCGCAGTAAGATGTGAATAAATTCATAGTTAAGTAGTTTTTATGGTTATTTTTCGGATCTCTAGCAATGACTCATAAAGATTCAATAACTCGTATACAGGGTGTGCCTAAATAACTGTATCAACGGTCAGCAGTAAAATTCTCATAAAAAATAACATTTTTTTTCTTCCATTTTTCCGCCGGGTCTTCATTTCAGGGATACCTACAGGATGTCAAAAATTCATATTTTTTCAGTTTTTTGCTAATATCTCAAGAGCCGTTTGAATTACAGCATTCGGTTTAATTAGACGTGCCAGTAGCGGAGATATTGAATTTGCACAAAAGTTTTACCCCCAAACATTCACACCACTGAAAAATTTGCATTCGCTCAGTAAATTCTGATGCGCCAATGTTTTTTACATGAAAAAGCCCTTCCTGGTTCATTACTTTGAAGTAAACCGTTTTCGAGAAATCTGGCGTTTTATGATTAAAAACAATTTTCTTTTAATTCAAAGAATTCTTCTAATCTAACTAACTTTGCAATTTAAACTTGAAAACTTAGTTGTGAAATGTTGTTTAAATTAATAAACTTGTTAATTATTATTTTTTCAATTACAAGAAATTGATAAGCGTTAGCAAATTGTTTCTGATCATAAAATGCCAGAATTGGCTGTGCAAATGCAAATTTGTCCAGTGACATTTGTGCAAATTTAATATTTCCGCCACTGATTGGACTGATTAAAACGAGTGAAGTGCCAGAAAGTAGCTATTATTATTATCAGTGATAATGTGTGACAAAAGCTCTGTAAATTCGAACGGTTCCAGAGATGTCAGCAAAAAACTGAAAAAAAATTAATTTTTGACCCCGGCGGAAAAAATAGAAAAGAAAAAAAATGTTATTTCTTCATGAGAAATCTACAGTTAACCGTTGAAACACTTATTTAGGAACACCCTGTAGGTATAGTATCTGCCTTTGACAAGATATTCAACTGAAATTTTGCATAGATTTTACAATTTAGAGTTTTGCACCATGTGATTATTTCAAATCTACAGGGTGATATTTTTAATGGAACACTGATCCCTATTTTACCCGAAAACTGTTTGTTGGTGATCAACGGTTAGCATGAAAAAGTGTTAAAAGAAGCGAACACGTCAAAAAGATTCTTCAAAAATATATTTTAGCAATAATATTTCGTCCATTTTCGACATCAGATATTAGAGGAAGTTCTCAATTCATCCAACATCACGAATGCTGTTTGGTCCGGTGAGGGAGACTATGTTCAAGTTATGTTCCCATTGGAATCACAAAAACAGTGCGAGGCGATTCTATATAAATTGAATGAGAATGAGATTGGGAAAGCCTGCGATTCGGCAGTTAGTGTCCTACCTTGTTGTATACATTATTTTGGGGATAAAACTGACGACAAGGATCCGACTTCGAAGAAGAAAACAGGGTAAGTGTAAGTGATGCCGTTCAGGATCGTTTAGATTCAGCTCAAGCAAAAAGCACATCAATATCAGGTCTTGGAAACTTAAAACAGAAAATGCACGTACAATAAAGGGTTCTATTGTTGTTATGAATTGGAGTATTCAATTAGAATTTATATTTTGCACATATTCTTAGGAGCTGAATTTATATGTTCACCGTTCGAAACTAGTTGAACACAAAAAGTTTTTTGCACATCAGAAGTTTTTTCTAGTTTCTACCATTTTGCTACGGAACCCTGAAAGGTTCGTTTTGTCCGGTCCAGTGACGCTGATGATCGTTCAACCATGATGAAGCAAGGCAATAATTTCTCACGATGTGAAGTCCAATCGCATTCATGTACACACATCGTCAAAAGTCCTGCCCCCCCTAGGTCTCTCAAGCAATACACAATCTATGTTCTGGAAATTCGATAAATATTTCCGTCTTTTTCAAATGCAATATATTTGATGGAAAATCTGTTACTCTTTGCTTTATAAAAGATGAGGCGAAATAGGAAAATTGAGAAAAATCTGAATCGATCGATTATTTATTTTTAATTAATTATACAGGGTGATTTTTTTGAATGTTTCATTAGATTATTAAATTTTGTATTTTAGTTTTATAGTACATGAACTCAATTTGTAAAATATTTTCAAGCGGAATCTACTTCCGGTTCTACCGGAAACGGATGTGAACTCCGTTTTTTCAAATGCCACACCTCGTATATTTATACATATTTGAATTCTTCGTTTAATTATGTAATGATTTGGTGTATGATATGCGCAACCACATCAAGCGATTGTTGAGTTATAGCCTGATTCTCGAATTTTTTGAAAGAATGATGGTCACAAATTAGTGTTGAGATCTCCAAAATCTAGTATTGTAAGAAATTTTGTTTTCAACAGTGGAACAGAAGGCAGTACGCTGGTACTGCTTCTTGTATAAATTAGTGTGTCTGAAACAGGGCTTCAAAGTGAGCCTCAACAAAACTATGAAATCTCATTTTTTTCAAATGGTAACCATACAATTTTGTAATTACGATCGATTGCTCGTCAAAAACCAGTTAGTAAGTGCCAAACATTTCATCCCTTCGAAATCATTAGTTTTGCCGTTATCGAATAAAATTCGAATTTCACGACTAAAGCCAGGTTTGGCTCAGTCAATTTCAGTGGTATGCTCGTCTATTTCAAAGTAGGCTATGTTAGGAATTGTCAATTTTACTTATTTTTATTGGTTAAGCACTATGGAAAGCAAGCAATAATAATTATAAGCCACACTAGAATGTTTTAAAAGTCTGCTCTTTTTTGCGGCGAATCATAATCATAATCATCTTTATTCGTACTTGTGCTGTTTTTACAGATGTACACGTCAAAGAAACTAAATCTAAACAAATATTACACCGTTTATCATATACATGTGACAATGTGACAAATAAACAAAGCAGATAATGAATGATCTTAATCTTAGTTTAAAACTGTCATATTCTTACTCTGTGCATAGCCTACTTCAAAATTATTTCAATAAACCTGATGATTAGACAGAGAAACCTGGATTCTAGTAGTGAAAATCCAATTTAATTCAATAACGGCAAATGAACTGATTTTAAAGACATGAAATGTTCGGCACACTCTAACTAGTTTTTGACCAGCAATCCATTGGAATTACAAAATTATATGGTTACCATTTGAAAAAAATGAGATTTCATAGTTTTGTTGAGGCTCACTTTGAAGCCCTGTTTCAGACACCCTGTAAAATATTTCCTCATAATTTATACCAGAAGCGGTATCAGCGTACTTTCTTCCATTCCACTGTTGCGAAAAAAATTTCTTTCAATAATAGATTTTGGAGACATAAACACTAATTTGTGAGTTGTGACCATTATTCTGTCAAAAAATTTGAGAATCAGGCTAACTCAACAATCGCTTGATGTCGTTGCGCATATCATACATGAAATAATTGCAGAATTAAAGGAAGAATTCAAATATGTATAAATATACAGGGTGGCATTTCAAATAACGAAGTTCACATCCGTTTCCGGTAGAACCGGAAGTAGATTCCGCTTGAAAATGTTTTACAAATTGAGTTCATGTACTCTGAAACAAAAATACAGAATTTTGAGTTTGTATCGCAATTCCTTCCTCGAATACACCGATGAAACACTGAAAAAAATCACCCTGTAGTTATTCCACAACTGAATCCAAATTACCACCTCTTTTTTCAACTGTCCAAGCATCGCGATATTCTTGGGTATTCAACCAGGATCGCAAAACTGTGTTGGTTTCCTCAACATAGACTTAAGAAAACACAAGAATCAGTGGTATCTATGGGACTCAAATTTTTCAACATGTTACCAGAAAGTATAAAAAATATTAGCTTTAAAAGTTTCGAGACTACAATAAAAGGTGTATTCAAGTGCAGTGTTTTTTATAGTATGGAAGAATAGTACTCGAGTGTTTAATGTTTAATTGTATTCACTTATTTTAATGTGTGAATATGTTTATTTAGTGTTTTTTGACCGTCTATATGATGACTTACCCTGTATGATTAGGGGCTATAGTATACAATATACTAGTGTTTTTCAACCTGTGGGTCGCGTCCCCCTGGGGGATCGCGAAGTTTCTGTAGGGGGGTCGCCAAAGGTCGAGAGAATTTAAGTAAGAGAATTTCAACAAGAGCATACAATCATAAACGTTTGTATGTTAATACAAACAAATTTACAAAAACTAAAATCCTAAGACTCATGTTGATGCGAAGTTGTGCTTGTTTTGGTTAGTCAAATGACACAATCCTTTCTTCATGGAACACTCTCATTTCATTTCTCCGGGATATAAATTTTTTTCATAATTTTCCATGAACAACCCTACAAATCTCCAAACCCTGGAGTTTGTATTTTTTTCTTTCGGCATTCAAGAAACATATATTCGAATCTGATCGTGAAACACTCTTATTTCGTCAAAATATGATTTTTTTTCATCATTTTTCATAAACAACCCCCCAAATCGCCAAACCTAGGGGGCTTACAAAGTATGAGGGGGTATTGCATTTCATTTTTTCGTCATTCAATGAACACATATTCGAAACTCCTCGTGGAGCACTCCCATTTCGTCGAGTTATGATTTTTGTCAGAAATCACCCCCAAAAGCCCCCACAACTCTCTCCCTGAGTCTTGAGAGTCTCCAAATAAAAATGGATTCAATTTCTTATCAATCCATCAAGCTCACATCTAAATCTGCTGGCAGTACTATCCCATTTCAGTGAGTTACGATTTTTTTCCCTTAGCCATTTTTTGTCTTTATGTGTATGCATGGATGTGGCTAACTTCACATCGATGTATGGAATGAATATTTGTAACACTGTAACATACCCAAACACACATACGTATTCAAAAGGGCCGCAAATTATATCCTACCCAATATTGATGAGCGGGGGGAGGGGAGGTAAATACAAACTTTAGGAACAATATAAGGTTTAATAATATGAAGACCCTATCACTTCAATCTTTCTTGTCTGATGATACTTGATTTAATTGAGAATTGCCCGCGGGCCGCGAGTTTGACATGCTTGTTTTAAACCCTTCGAGGCGATGTGGTGGGGCGTTATCATCCTGATAAACGAAATTATCCCCAAATTCGTTGCGAGGAGAATTGGTTGATTGGTTCAATAATGATAGTGAAGATTCCACACACAAAAAATTATATGATTGCATTCAACAAGTTGAGAGTTGATATGGGGGCCAATACTTTTGACGATGTGTGTATATGAGAAATACGAACCCACATCAAACTAGCACAACAATCGATCCAAAATATGTCTGTTTCTTAGAACGAATTATGTGCAAAAATCTTTTTTGTATATCGGAAGAGCTTTGACGTATTGATGGAGTTTGAAATAGTGTATAATAGCGGAGTCAAAATGCACTTATCTCTGCTTAGCCAATTTCGCAAAAATTCAACTGATAATATTTTATGCAGTTTCACTCATGGTGCAAATACTTGGAACAACTTCATTTCATCAAGGAATACCCGATTAACAGTGGATCAAATCGTGGAGACTGTCAAGAATAGAGCAGTTTTAACTTTTGATTTTGTTTGCCTTTTATTGATATCTACGTAAGTATAATATTTTATTTCCAAACGTGCAATAACAACGTCATTTCTCGACTGAAAGGATCATCGAAAAGTTCTATTTCTCCGCCTAGGCGGAGAAATAGTTGCTATTTTCCCTCCGGCGGCAGGAAAAGTGTTGTTATGCAAAGGAAGAATTTTGCATGACAACCGTAACTAAGCAAATGTTCCATTTTTCACTCAATTTAAATGAACGTAAATGTCAAACCAAAAGTGAATATTCCGATTTCTATGGATTTTAAAATGTTTGAAAATAAAATCACATATTTCATTCGAAGGAGAAGTGACTTTTCATGGCTCGCTTTCAATTACCCTTCTCACTACGTTCGGCAGGTAAACCCAAGCTCGCCATGAAAAGTGGCACTTCTCCTCCTCATAAAATAATATACTATTAAATCCAATTTATAATTTTCACAGCGGGATTTCCTACCTTTTCAGTCTAAAAAATTGTGGAATGAGATCACTGACAAGAAATTCGTGGAGAATAAATTCCTTGTTTAAATTAAGGAAAAAATAGAAATTAAGTTTTTTACTTAGATTGGGAAAACCCTGCACAGTAATTCAGTTATCTTATTTAAGTTGTATCTACTTTTCTGCAATTAATTTTTAATATTTCGCTCTTTTTATTCGTTCACTTGATCAAAATACCGAATATAATAATCATCTCATTTCCGCAAGTAATGAGTAATGTGTAACTTGAGCCTTTTTACGAATGAGCGGTTAATTCTCTTGGTGAAGAAATATATAAATCACTGAAATTATCTTACTTTGATTATTAATTTATGAATGCTAAATCCAAAAGTCCGAATAAAACTTGCGTGGATTCTAGGTAAACAAGGGGTGTATCTGTACACTATAACTTTTTCTGAAATTATAACGATCAGCATTTCTGATATTCCACTCAAATTTTTCCGCAAATTCACCATTTGTCCTCCCTCAAAAGGGGATAAATAGAAACTTTCTTGACATAAAATGTTTCAGTTTTTGATATTCAGCCAACTGAATTACTTTTAGGACAATGTGTGCGTTGGGTTTAGTAGAGAATAGCACAGTTTGTTTGCTTTCCAGTATGGTAATGTCACCCATGATGGTTCGTCTGCCAACTTGAGGTTTATTTATAGGTATCATCATCAGAACTTTTTTACAGGGACCGGTAATGGCAGCAACATTCGGAAATGTTATAAGAAACACTCACCTCAAGAGGATTGGAGTGCAAAATGAATTACTTGGATTAGCAGTTGCCACGCTCGTAGGATTTTGTTATGGGACTATTACTTGTCTTTTGACAGATAAGTATGGAAATCAAGAATGGCCAACTAATGAAATTACATCAAGGTATTTATCCCATTTCTTTCTTTTCTCTCAAAACGGTTGAAAAAAGGCACAGGATTAAAAATGTTTCACTCCTTTATGTTCGAATGATTCCATTTATTTTCCAGACATAGAATCAGTATATTATTCCAATTCGAAAGATATCAGTGCTTCTTGATGTGAAATATCAACTTCCTTTTTCACAGAGGAGAACTCCGATCGCTCTGGACTGGATTCGTAATAGCGTTACTTTCTGGAGCAGCTGTAGCACTAGGCATATTGAGCGATAACGTAGCATCCCTTGTTGGAGTAGCCATTTCGACATCTCTGATGCCTCCTGCAGTTAATGCTGTAAGTTTTCAATGGAAAGACAATGAGCTTAAAATGGCCTCAGAATATTTTTTACGCCAGACCTTCCTTCAAGTGAATCATTTTTCATGTTTATGTTCGCTGGCTCAATGCGGAAGAGATTTCATGAATTAATAGAAAAAGCCGAAACTATCATGGAAATGAGAGGCAAATCAGTTATGGTCGAGCTAAAATGCTCTTGGACAGGAATTGTCCTCATTAACCACTGAAGTCCCATTAAGATTTGAGGAGTTCCGTTCAGGTGAACTTTAATTTCAATTATTCGTGTATCCTTTCCACGTGGACGTGGAGCTAGACTTCCATGCGTGATTAATTTCCATATTTAGTTGATTTTATATGCAAATTAATATTTTTTTTCTGCGGTGCTCAATACTGTGAAAAATTTTTCATGGCAATGAATATTACATTATCAGTGAACCGATCACGGAGTTAATAGATACGAATAGCAACAATATATCGCTCCCACTAAATATTGAAGTTCTGGTGAAAAAACAGAAACTAGAAATTGGGATTTGCTAGAAATGTCAATTGCTCTGGATCCGATATTCCTGAATGCCTTCCAGTATATTAAGGCTCGTATGCATCGTACCCCAAGTTTTGTGGTCAACGTTAGATTTAAGCCATTATTTTATGGCCTCGAGCTAAACATAGAGCTTGGCCTTGGACCAGCATAATGCTCGTATGCAGCAGGGCTGTTCGGGAATATCGGAACAAATCCACGATATATCAAAACTGATCATCACTTGGCTTAATATTCTGCCTATAGTTATCTGGAATAAATGCGGCATTTCTGGAAAAGACAAGGGCAATCTGGAAAAATATGAATGTTTCACTTTCGATCTACTGAAAAATATATGTTCGAGTCAAAGACACACCCTGTGTATATTATAGGTACGTCAACGATTCGGTTCTCGCTAAGTAATGAAAGACCTTTTGGAGAATCTTTTATTATTCTGCGATTTTCTCCTGAACTTCATTCATCATCCCTCTCTTACACTCGCACAACGAAATATTTGCATCGAATTGTATTGACCTAGTAAAAATATCATGACATCGTTATACGAGGATATATTGAAAAATTCTTAGCCTACTATAGAACCAAACAAAATTTCAATGTCAAAATATTTTATTACTCAACATATTCTCCTCTTAATTGAATACATTTATTGCAGCGAACATGCAACGTCTTGAGACGTTTCAAAAAAAATGTTTCTTCTTGCTCTGCAAACCAGTCCTGCACAGCTTTTATTACCTCCTCTTTGGAAGAAAATTTACGACCCTTTAAACTTTTTTCAGTTGAGGAAAGAGATGATAGTCGGACGGAGCCAAATCTGGTGAAAAAGGGGGGTGTTCTAGTAATTCTAACTCTAAATCACGCAACATGAGACTTGTGTACTGGGGCGTTGTCCTGTACCAACAAAATACCTTTGGACATCTTTCCGCGTCTTTTCTCTTTAATTTTTTCCCGTAGAGTGGTCAGTAATGTCGAATAGTAATCTACAGTTATTGTTCTACCCTTATCCAAAAACTCAATCATGATTACTTCATGGCAATCCCAAAAAACTGAAGCAAGAACTTTTCCAGCAGATTTTTAGACACGGAACTTCTTAGGTCTTGGAGAACCAGAGTGTCGCCATTCCATCGATTGTTGCTTTGTTTCTGGATCGTAGAAATGTACCCAAGTCGCATCCATAGTAACAATTCGGTTTAAGAAGTCTACATCGTTTTCAAATCGAGCACAGATCGAACGCGATGCTTCTACCCTTGCACGCTTTTGGTCAACATTTGGGGATCCATTCTGCAGAAATTTTTCTCATGTCCAAATTGACGTGAACTATATGATGAACGCGTTCGTATGAAATCTTCAGTACTTCCGATATCCGTTTTAGTCCAATTCGACGGTCTGATAAAATCATGTCATGAACTGCATCGATATTTTCGGGGACTGACACAGAAACTGGCCTTCCCGATCGGTCATCATTTTCAATGGAAAATTTACCTCTTTTGATGCTTGCAGTCCAATTTTTCACGCTCGCTTACGAAGGACATTGATCACTAAGGGTATTAAGCATATCTTCGTGAATCTGCTTACCTCTTAACCATTTTAAATACGGGTACTTGATGATGGCTCGATACTCCAATTTTTCGATCTTTACAATTTCGGTGGACATCTTTCTTTCTAATTTATTGCGCAACTCTGGTTTACTTTTTTGACGTCGAACTCCACACTGACACTTCTAATAAGTTATTGTTTGTTGATATGGTATCGCAATATTTTGTTTATGCATGGAGCCAAGGGCGTCGCCAGGAGGGGGCAGGGTGGGGCAGTTGCCCCCCCCCCTAGAGCTCAAAAATCCCTTAAAAACTTACAAAATAATAGCATAATATATGAAAATCAGTTCATTTTTCCTATTCTGATTGTTTTTTGCCCCCCCCCTAGCTCAATTGCCCCCCCCTAGCTCAAAGGCTGGCGACGCCCTTGCATGGAGCTGGTCTAGGCTAACTAGATATCAATACATCCTCGTATCTACTTCATAACTACGCGCGAAGAAGAAAAATGATGGTGTATATACCCAAATTAGTTACAGGTGGCAAATAAATTTGACAAACAGTTAATTGTTAGACACTTCATAGACAGGTTGAATATACCGGCCCTAAGTTATATTTTCTTTTTTCCTTTGTTGAACTCGTTAGGTTTATTTTGTATTTAGAATTAATTCACCGTATGAAAAGTTATAACTGTTATCAGCTTTTTTCGGTCTTTGGTCTAAAAAAAGTGTTTTTTTTTTTGGATTTTCAATTTCTGATCTGTCTGCAGTCTACAAAAAAGTTTTATACTAAGTATAATAATAAAATACAAATTCTACGTGGAAATTTTCAAAAGAGAGTTACACTAACTTTTCGGAAATGCACATTGTTAAAAAACATCCTTCAACTCTGAAACAAGGATATAGACATCACGACATCGATATGAAGTCTCCACCATTGATGTCATCCAAATCGAACAGCAGGCGCCGATATCAGTTTTCGTCTATCTAGCTTGTGAATAAGACTTTCCATTCAAAAATATCGAATTTGCGCAACCTGTACAGTTATTTATATATTTTTTCTTCAATTTGCAGGGTCTACTGTGGTCCATGGCATCTGTGTATTACATGAAAGGCAATTCTAGTACAACTTACCATTCCTTAGATTTCAAGAAGCAATATTCTGACAATGATTTCATCGAACTCTTATACTTGGGGTTCATAAGTATTTGCTTGACTATCGTGAATATTGTCTGCATATATCTATCTGCGATCTTCATTTTCAAGGTTGGTATCGAAAAATTATAGATGTGGTTGTGAATCTTTCCACAGATTTAAAAACAGAATTTATTTAAAACTGTAATAGCCCACGGCTTCTAAGGTCGTACCAGATCGACAAACTTCACTCCATCGGATATGCACAATTTTTGTCAGAAGTTCCCCAAAAAATATAAAAATATTACACATAAATTGCAGTTCGCCCACAGCTGCGTGGGTTGGGGACAATATGCATTCGGTACTATCTAAGCTAGGTATCGCGAAACGGCTCGGCTCGGCACGTTAGGGCAGCACCATTTTCTGAATCTGTGGCCAGTTCGTCCATTAATTTCGTTCCTCTATTTTAATTTTGTGTCACTAATGACGTTATGAACAGTTTTGTCATCAGGATATCGCGTAGGAAAAGTGGAATTCGGATTTATTTCTGAATGTTATTAGCAAAATACGTTGAAAAAAATGGTTCTTATGTGTCTTTGTTTGAAGTTAATCGCACTATTTGAATCCTGATTCGAGTTTGCACAGCTATATTCGATTCTTATCATTTTTAAGTAACTAGGGCGTTTATTCTCCGATTTATTGAATTTACTCTTCAGATTTCCCTTTGATATCAAGAGGGGGAACTTCTGAATTCAGATGACTCTGTTCACCTAACTCAGAATCTGTTTCCATGTTCGGAACATTGTATAAATTCGTCAAGAAGAGTTAATTCACTTGAATTTTTTTTTCACATCTCAATACTGATAACACCACGCCACTGGACCTTTCGAAGTTAGATTCCACCATATTGCTACGGCCGCATCTAATGATATTGCATCCTTTATGATATCTTCGTCCCACTCATTGAATGCTGACTAAATTTTGGCTCCACCGATTCTCGAATTTATGAATTAAATGCTGTGTGTCTTCTTTCTATGGTCCAAGACACATGTATCAAACTTGACGGTCACTCTTTGATTGGCGCCAAACCCACCTGTCAGTATAGAGTATAGACAATCACGAGATGATCTGATTTATCCATTGGTAGGTACATATTTATCTGATAACATCAATTTGGATTATACCCCTGCTTTTCACTGTCGCAACGTGAAGCCAAATCTTTGGTAAGGATTGAGTTGTAAGCTTGCGTCAAAAATTGCGGGAAATGTGGTAGGTATGTATATTCCGACAAAAAAAGATATCGATCACGAAAATGTCCGCTAAATATTTTGCGTTCAATTCTAAAATATGAATAAGAGTTAACAATGATATTCAGGTCTTAAAGAAAACGGAATAAAGCGATTAGGAACATTTCACATGAAATTGTGAGGTTATGATCGAAAGTATTCACATGAGTGACATACGTTTCACGACATAATACGGTGTGTTAGAGAGAGGGACAGAACTATAAAATTATTTTCATTCTCAATATTGCCGCACAAGCGCAGATCGGGATTCTTACCAAAGCCCAGCTTCAATTTCCATTGGCTCATTCCCCATATTGGAATTATTAGATACATATATGGATTTATAACATTTCGGATTTTCATGTATAGGCGGCAAATTTTGGTACCTAAACCTATACTCCATTCACAATTATAAAATCACAACTCTGGCCTTGGAAATTTGACATACCTATTCCAAGTCAACACTATGTTTCCCTTTCTACATTCTTAGCGTATTTCTCAGAATGTGAATTTATTCGGAAAATGAATGAATTGGAAAAGATGTGATGGACGAAAATAATTAACGTTTAAATGAATTGACAAAAAGGATTCCTTTTCTAGTTATTTGCATGAAAAGTACAAGAGATCACTGTTGAAATATATTACTTTTCGCCATGGAAGAATTGCATTGCTTTCATATAATTTTCATATGCATGCTCGTGAAAATTTAATGTTTATTATCCTCTTGAACTAAAAATTCAAGACTTGACGACATCAATTGTTGATTCTAATCAAGAATTCATTAAAAAAATCAACCCAAAGATATAAGATGAATTGATGGGTAATTACAAGAATCAAGAATAATGTCAATTTTATTTTGTTGTGGTATAAAACTCGTCTGCGTTTGTTCAAACAACATCTAAAGAATACATTTTTCACCATCTCGACCTTTGAAAGGCGTTTCTTATAGGGAAATTAGGTCTAAGTTCCACCTCATTAGTGAGGTACCTAACTTTTGCAAATCTGCTCGGATATCGCCAAATTTCTTGGAAAACCTGAAAAATATCATTCTAATCGACCTCTCGAGGCTCCATCCGATCCATCTACTGCGATATCTGTCCAAATAACAGCTTTTTCAACGAAATTTCCGTGTACACTTTTAACCTCGAAATGTAAACATTCGTTTTTGGTCTTAAAAATCGTCCTCACGCTCCAAACTGGTGCTAAAAACAATAAACATACGTTAATCTTGGATATTCGACGAAAAACTCACCTGCAAATATCGATTAAATACCAATAATCTGCGAACAATTTGTAAACCTAACAAAATGTGGAATATCTTCGATACTTTTACTCTGATGTAAACAAGGAAACTGGCGACGTCGTTTTGTCATTAACGATATTTTCTGTGCGCGCACTGACTTTTCATCATATGTTCATTATGTTCTGTGCTTTTCATCAGGGGCACCAACTCCTGAAAACGAAACCATGACCTCCTATCCTATGTGATTAAATAAAAGTGAATGGAGTATAGATCAGAAGCGCAGTTTGTTCTTATGAACTATGGTACAACCTTATGCCAAAAAAATATCAGTGTTCTTGAAGAATGATTATATTTCACATCGAACTAAAGGCTTGGTAATCTTTCCTAGGTCAAAGAGGTCGCGCCAATTGCAGTTCTGAATAAACAAAGAAGGCAATTCTGGAAATTCGAACTCAAGAACGCTAGACACTTGAACACATTGCACAAAGAAGACGGTCAGAAAATTCGTGAGAGACTCTCTGATTTCACGGAAGGCAGGATATCTTACGATCCAGGTGACATATCGCATTATTTCAGCTACATTCCAAAAAGCGGGATGAAGCCAATGATGAGCAATGGTACATGGTCTCACAGCACCAATAGGATAGGAAGTATGAGGGACATCCAATTCGAAAAAGCCTCAACAGTATTACCAGAAATATCGAACGAACAAGTTCACGACATTCCAACTGCAAATGTTTCGAGAATATCAAGTGCCTCTGAACAAAGGGATGATGAAGTCATCAAAGTTAGTAAAAGAAAGAAAAAGTTATCTGTATCATCGTGCTTCGATGCACGTGATGTCCAAGATTGTACTCTGAAAAGCAAGTTGCTAACGTCAGAAAAGTCACCTTTCAAGGATATCAAATTTATACATACGAAGTGTAAAACTTTTTTGGTTTCTTCGTGTAGAGACAGTGATGCAGAATCCATAAAAAGTCCTAAATTAGATACATGAGTTCAACCCATTCTGAAACATGAATAAACAAAAATAATGATTCATGGATACCTACATACATATAAATCCTATTCGAAGGAATCCTTGATGCCAGATATTTTATCTGTGACAGATTTTAATTAAACTGAAATTATTTTTAATTTAGAAAATATTATTTCGTTAACTCCAAAAATTCTTATTCATAATTTTCAACTGCATACCAGTAAGAAGCTAGTAAGAAGCTAGTAAGAAGAAAAGCTAACCATTGAGTCTTTCATTTACTATTTACAAGATGAATAGTCAATGAGTTACCTCACTGTTCCATGAAGAATCTCCTCCCGTTGTCGGATTATCCTCCAAAGTAAAAATCACATATGAGATTCACAGTAACGAGCGTTCAGTCAAATTCGAGATCAAGTACCTGAATATAGGTACAGTTGATTCTAAATTGAAATTGGAGGAACAAACGAACTTGGATATCATGAATAGAAATTCCATAAACATACCACTAAGGCTTCATTTTCGAGTGCGTTAAATTGAATTGAAAGATTTTTCCTCGTAGTATCTGCATTTCTATTTAATCAGATTTTGGATCATGGAGGATTCATTTGGCCGCTGTTGTCAATTTTCTTCTTGACAGCTGTCAAAAAAATATTCGTTTTCTTGAATGCGAATCTACCTACAACGTGAATCTATTTGCAATGTTGATCGACAAGCGCTCAAATGCTCCTGTCTTCATATCAGTGCAAATTTTTTGTGATAGGTTAAACTCAATAAATTCGAACATTTCTTTTTTTCTATATTATATAGGGTGTTCCATGTGACCGCGGCCGATACCAACTTTCTTATTTCAAATGCAACCCCCTGTATATTATTTATTTTTTGGATTGTTCAGAAAATTTTAGACATAATTCATGTACAATGTCCTATACTTCAACTTTATCGGAAATATTAAGTGTTTTCAGATTGTCCACAAAAATTAACATTTTAAATGAAAATTATTTTATTTCACAAATTCGATCCATTACACTCAATATTTATTTCCCATTTACCTCTTGATATGAAGAAAGTAAGCAAAAACCATTACTGAGAAGAAATTAAAAAAAAAAACACAAACAAATTTGTTTATTCTCATAGCCTTAGTAACACGTTGTCTGTTTGCATGACAATAAGTGATCAGTGTGAGTGCTATTGTCTTTTGAATTTCGATAACTGTACGTAATAATATTAGAAAAATTGTTCATTTAACAGAAATGCACAAAATAACCATTCTTCAAATGTTTGGTTATGGAGATTACACACGGACACAAATGGAAATTTCTCGCTTATTTCACGAAAAATTGCCAAATTTGCCGCCTATATTATTATTAATATTAATATTATTATCTATATCCCAAGGAACAATTAGCAAATTAGAAAAGCAATTTCGAGAGCTTGGTCATATAAGACAAATAAAAAAAATTGCTGCCAATGCAGTAAGGGATGATACGAAATTGGATATTATGCTTGAGTTTCAAGAAAGCCCACATAATTCTGTTCGAAAAGTTGCCCCGCTGTTCACCGTCAGCCACACGTCAATATTTCGAATAATAAAGGAAAGTAAGATGCATCCCTATATAGAATGATGGCAACTCAGGAGCTCATAGAATACGATATCGATAGGAGAACGCATTTTTGTGAGCAAATGATGGCAATGTTAGATAACAATGTGATCCAATCAGAAAATGTTTTGTTTTCTGATGAGAGTACATTTACACTACACGGTCATGTTAATCGCCAAAATTGCCGCTATTCGGCTATTGATCTGTTGAAAATCCTCACTGGATGAGAGATGAACATACGCAATATCCTGAAAATGTTAATGTTTGGAATTGTTGGAAATCATATTCATTGACGGCAACTTGAATGGAGGAAAATATTTAAAACTACTCCAAAATAATGTCGTACCAACTTTGATAAACTTATATCCTGATCCAGCAAATCCACAAGTTCCTGCCAATATAATATGGTTTCAGCAAGATGGAGCACCGTCCCATTACCAAATCAATATCCGGCAGTACTTGAACCAAATTTTCCCAAATCGGTGGATAGGGAGGCGCGGATTAATAGAATGGCCAGCACGATCTCCTGATCTGACACCATTACACTTCTTTTTGTGGGGATATGTCAAAAGTATTGTATACGAAACGAAACCCTTAAACTTAGACGACCTAAAAAACCGAATCACGCTTGCGATTAGATCAGTCACGCCTGAAATGTTGAGTAACGTTAGAAGACAATTAATTCTACACACACACCAGATTAGCATGTTGCCAAGACGTTCGCGACGAGCATTTTGAACATTTCCTACATTGAAATTAATGTTTTTTTTAATGATTGAGAAATAATCAGTATTACTTATTAGGTTTTAAGTGTAATGTACCGAATTTGTGAAATAAAATAATTTTTATTTGAAACGTTGATTTTTGCAATAAATCTGAAAACACTTAATACTTCCGAAATAGTTAAAGATAGGTATAGGACATTGTGCATGAATTGTGTCTAGAATTCTCTGAAGAATCCAAAAAATAAATAATATATACAGGGGATTGCATTTGAAATAAGAAAGTTGGTATTGGCCACGCGGTCACATGCAACACCCTATATAATATTATTTTCTTGAAAAATATGCGCATTTAAAATTACAAATCGACGTGTCCGAGCGTTTTTCCCAACACGCCCTCATTTATTCGTTATCGAATTTATTCCATTTGGCTGTTACACTCTGTATAATAATAAAAATGTTGATATAGAAACCATCAATATAGATGCAAAGAAATCCTGGTGCAACGACTCCTAACTTAAAATCGTGACCAAAAATTGCACTCCAGATTGGAGATCGGGTACTAGCAAGGGCGGATTTAGGGGGGGGGTACTGGGGGTAACTGCCCCCCCCCCCCATGAGCATCGAAGACCTGAAAAAAGGGGGTGCATATAAAATATTTCATACATTTTTACCTGATTTATTGGTTTTCAATCGGCATTACCCCCCCCATGATCGTTATTACCCCTCCCATGAAAAAGAGCTATATCCGCCCTTGGGTCCTAGTTCCAGAAAAGTAGGACCCCATCACAGATTTTCGATCGACCAGAAAGTCTTCAACAAAATCTAATCAGTGCCAACACAAGGTATTTTATCTTTCTATCCATCAATGAACGAATCAGCAACAAACGGTCTATTCATTTGTGCTACAAGATGTAAGGGTTGCCATAAAAAAACTCAACTGCCCTCCTCCCCTTGTAGAGAATACATTACAAAGTCCTCAATTATACATGAAAATTAAGTTGGCCGTTTCGAGCATTTTTGTACAATTTAATAATTTCCTTGGATGAGGATTTGAATTTGGTGCGTTACTTTTTCCTCACTCTGTATATAGGACACGAGGTCGAGTGCGCCAACAATGTTCGATCGATCGAAACTCTTGCGAAATCTGGGCCCAGGATGATTCAAATTTTGGCGGAATCGATTCTTGTCAACGCATAAACTGAAACTATTTTGAGTCTATTTATGCAGTATAGACTGATCCGAATACATACATCCAAAAGACAAAAAATTCAAGTTTTGCCAATTGAATAAATGGGAAATAAATTATGTTATGTAATTTTTCGAAGGGCATTTTCGAAATGCCTTGACAGAGCCAATTTCGCCAAAATTTAAATTATCCTGCAAGCCCATAAACGTCCATTAGGTATCAAACCACCGAGCACCATTGACTCGATAATCGATATGAATACTCTCTGGCGAAACATACATGTTCCAGCCATATGTTTTGGCTCAGAAATAGCAGTTCTTGTTATTGAACTTATTAAATATTCACCTCTCTTCTGAAAAACCATTAAGTAAAATGGTTCATTAACATGACTCTTGAAGTACTTACTATGAAAATCAATTAGATTATTTGAAATATGTCTAAATTACTGCTGACGAATTACAAGTTAATAAACGAAAGTTGCATTCAAATTATATTCTGCATATAAATACTTTAGTCATTATGTATCAATCTGTTTCAAAGTATGTACCTTCAATGACAGTTAATAATTTTCCATAACTAATAACATTAAACTCAAGAACTTGAATATGGGAGAAGCAGGTAGTGATGAATATAAGAAAACAGAAATGGCTTCAAGGAGATACATAAATACATGGTGACTCCTTCACATTCTTTCACCTCGATCACGAATGTGACGAATTGTTGAAAATTCTTGAATTATGCATGCATATTTTGTGATTAAATAGTCACCTAGATCTTGCATCAGAAAAATCCATATACAATAGCACACTCAAGGTGCCATTTCTTCAATCTGCACCAATTTCTTACGCAAAGTTTTTCAAATACGTGCAGGAAATATTCGAAATTAAGAATCAATTGCTGCGCATGGCAACTGATGGAATCGAACGATATTTGAACTTCTGAGTATTCCTGGTCCAATGGCAGTCCGTGTCGGTCCGCGATTTTGTTAGGTTAGCGCTAGCATTAGGTAAATAAATAAATAAAATGATTCAGGGATATGGGCCTGTTATGCAGGCTTTCTTGGGAACCCTTTTTACTTGGGGACTTACTGCTGCAGGTGCTGCTGTTGTGATTTTCATTCAGGGTTCGCAGGTAATGACAATATAACCTCGAAAGTTGCAAAGTAAACAATGATTTGTTTTTCAGCGAAAACTCTTAGATGCAAGTTTGGGATTTGCTGCAGGAGTTATGACGGCGGCCTCATTTTGGTCCCTTCTAGCTCCTGCTATTGAAATGGCTGTAGATTCGAAATACTATGGATTGAATGGAGAATATGCCTTTGCACCAGTAAGCTTAGGTTTTCTTCTAGGTGCTCTTTTCGTTTATAGTACAGATCTACTAATAACATACCTGGGAATCAGCTCACCTAATGTAATGCTAGGTAAGGGAAAGTTTATTCAATTCCAAAAAAGTTTTGTGGCCATTCATTCTTGTTCGATAAGTTTGCCTTAATGGAAGAAAATATTGACAAGTGAATTCTTTTTAGCGCTTAACTCGTCGACTCTATCTCGAAAAGATAGGAGGAATAGTATAAGAAGAGACTCTCACTATGTTTCACCAGACACGACTGCCATTGATGGGTTTCCTGATGCTGTAGGAGTTCATCAACGTCGAAGGGGTAAGTGAAAACGAATGTTTGAATAGATACACATAGCCATGAGAAAATTGATAGGTACGATTGGCTTCACCATGTTGCATGTTTTAACAAAATTGACTGATGCCAATACATGCCTGTTTTCTGCATGTCTGACTAATGTCAAGCTAGGATGTAAGGTAATAAGAAATGAGAACCGCAAACATGCATTCACCTCTCTCACTTTTTCTCAATTATCATGCCTTGGACCACTCCAGGTATCTATGTCTGTAGTATCCACTTCATACGTTAAATCCATATGATCGAAAAAGCAAAAAATAACAATTATTGTTTCACTTCTTCTTTTGATTCATAGGACTAATGTTCAACTGAGTTTTATTTGACTCAAATTGGCTTTTCAGAGCTTATTTGATAAGTGAATCAAACAGAGATGAGTTTTCTTTGATGCAATTATTTGCACTTTCTTGTATTTAGAGAAAACTGTTCAAAGATTCATGTGTTGCATTAATATCTCTGATAAACAAAATTTTAATACTACCAACTCATCAGTTTGCATAGATAAGCAGTTCAATTACATATATCAGAAGTTGTGTTTGCTGATGCATTCTGTATTGCGTAGGGGTTTTACCAAAAGATTCAGATTGTTGAAAATCTCGAAAGGATGTTCTTTGAAGACTTTCATAATATTTGATTATCAGATCTCTCCATACAAGATGAATTAGTGAATTTTTCATGCAAATTCATCACACCATCAAAAATTTCTTTATTTTATTCATGAAGATCGTTATCTAGTAAAAACTTCAAAGGCATTGTTTGAAAATTTCCATTTTACATAAATGCATTTCAGAACTAGGTAATGGAAAAATTGGTTATTAGATGAAAAGTTGATATGCTTCAGACTTGATCTCAAAATCAAAAGAAACATGTATCATGAACTAGTTCCTCCTATGATTTCTTGTCTGAATAAAATAAATAGAGTGATTTGGAAAAAAATTGTGCGTACATCCATATTAAACTTCGATGTGATGGAAATATAAGCAGAGTGTCTGAATAGTTTTGCTTTTTTCTCTTACTAAAAATTCCTATTGGTATTTGCATTTATTGTATTATTCTTACACTCCATAAGATTCTGTTATCTATCCTAAAGTTCTATTCAATCCTAAATTCAACAATCTCAAGTCTTTGTACCATCCCTTATCCCTTTTCACTGTTTTTATTTTACATTAAGCTGTGGAGTCATCCTGAATTTCAAGTCACTCTATCACCTATATCTGATCACCATTGTTCATCCCATAGACATATTATCCCAAGTCTATGGTTCATCCTAATTGCCACACATTAATTCCATTAGGTCATGAATATATAAGGATTATGATCAATATTTTATCTCAAAAGTGTGTCCAATTGATGAAAAATAGATTTTATATTTCCATATAACATATTGGATTGAAACTACTTGCACATGCAATTATTTTTTAAAGGACCCCGCACTTTTTCTATGGCAAATGGCTTTCCGTCAAATGTTCTAAAATTTTGGTATAATGTAGTACTCGACCTACTGATCAAAAGTGTCCATGGCCCCAACTCAATCCTATGACTAGTTTTCGAGATACAGGGCGTTGAAGTTGAGAATTACCCACTTTTACTACGCCCGTATCTCGGAACAGAATCGAATGAACTTCAATTTTTCTCAAGAAACATTTCATGACATCCCCAGGGAGCAACCCTATAGAGGAATATGACCGAAAATCGTTACGGATACAGGGTTATCCATAATTGAATGCATGTCCGATTTTGAATGTATAAAATATGTCAGTTTCAGAGCGAGAACGTTCACAAAATGAACTATTACACTAGATATATTGTTGTTACATCGAAAAAGTCTGTAATACCCAGAATTTATACTGGGTGATCCATTATTATAGAAACTATTCTCAAGGAAGGTTAAGTGGACACCCTGTATTTATGGGTTGATTCAAGGTGTTTGTTCGATTTTTTTAGAACATATCATCATGGGCTTCAAAGTCATTCAGTCATTAAATGAACTTTGAACAGTTTGAACCTCACGAAAATACCGAAAACCACCTTTTTTTTCATCACCCTCTATTTAAAGATTAACTCCGATAAGGTGGGAGTTTTCTTTCACCATTGTACTTGAAATAAAAACATCAATACGACTGAGAGATTTCATCCACTTCCTATGACCAGATTTTTTTCTATGCTGATATAAGAATAGAATAACATATTTAATTAATTTTCATAAAAAAAAATCTGGTCATATGAAGTGGATGAAAACTCTCAACCGAATTGATGTTTTTATTCCAAGTACAATGGTGAAAGAAAACTCGCACCTCATCGGAGTTAATCTTGAAATAGAGGGAGATGAAAAAAAAGGTGGTTTTTGGGTATTTTCGTGAGGTTCAAAGTTCATTTCATGACTGAGTCACCCTGTATTCTGTAAGTCCATGATGATATGTTCTAAAAAAATCGAACGAACACCTTGAATCAACCCATAAATACAGGGTGTCCACTTAACTTTCCTTGAGAATAGTTTCTGGGTATTACAGACTTTTTCGATGTAACAACAACATATCTAGTGTAATAGTTCATTTTGTGAACGTTCTCGCTCTGAAACTGACATTTTATACATTCAAAATCGGACATGCATTCAATTATGGATAACCCTGTATTCGTAACGGTTTTCGCTTATATTCCTCTATATGGTTGCTCCCTGGGGATGTCATGAAATATTTTTTGAGAAAAATTGAAGTTCATTCGATTCTGTTCCGAGATACGGGCGTAGTAAAACTGGGTAATTCTCAACTTCAACGCCCTGTATCTCGAAAACTAGTCATAGGATTGAGTTGAGGCCATGGACACTTTTGATCAGTAGGTCGAGTACTACATTATACCAAAATTTTAGAACAAGTGCGGGGTCCTTTAGAGCTAGTAAGTTAAAGTCTTCCTGACAAGTTCGAAATTATATCAAACTATTCACTTTTATAAAGTATCGCCGTTTGCCATGAAATTCTGGCACATTCCACCGCGTGTATTTTGAAAATGTTAGGTTATGGTCATTCCACTGTCAGATACGCCCGCAACGTTGTCGTTTCTGCATAAAAATCGTAGTGATTACGTATTTATCAAAATGATCATTTCCTTTGGGAAACTAATGGATTGGAGAAAATATTATGTGAATTCAATAATTTCAAAGACCTGGCGAATGCTGAAGAAACTTTTTCTCTGTTAATACTGGAAATATTTCACGTATATAAAAATGCTAGGAAGATTCAGTTATGCTATTTTCTTGTACGGAAATCAAGAAACGAGTGTTGAAATTATACTGTAAAATAATGGGCAGAATAGTCCGTTATTTTGTGATAGTTCATTCGGAAAAAAATAAAAGTACCTACTCGAATAACCCAGAAAAACGAACGGAACATAAGGACCTATGGAATTCCCCACTCTTCAAAATTCTCAAGAAATTCCTAGAGAAGGCATTTTACATACCTTTTTGCACACCTTGAAATACTCCAATTAATAAAATGTAGTGGTACTACGAAACCTCTGTGTCACATCTAAACCTTAGAAGAACTAACTCCATTTACAAAGTTAGAAAAGAGTAAATTGAAAGTAATCTTGGCAATGCAGCTTGATTTTCACGAGTGGCAACCTGCGTCAGTTTTGAGTGAAAGAACTTGATAAACCTAAATCATGGCTAACCGCGATACTTTATAAAAGTGAATGGAGTAGGTATAGTTTGAATTTTCGAAAGTAAATTACAAAATTACTATCAAATGCCCAGAAATCAAGGAAATCACCGATAGCCTCTTAAATCTAACATTGCGATATTGCCGATGTCAATTATTACATATACTGATTGGTCTTTGTAATTATTTCATTCATTTTAAAAAATGGTGGTAGCCTTTTATTTTTATTTGTTTTGATTTTTAGCAGCTACTTTAATAAGTTATCGCAGTAAGTTTTTATTAGATTTGACACTTTCCATTTTTTTCTAAGCGATTGTTCGTTATGTGATAATAAAAGGTGATAAGAGGACAGTGTTAACAGTCTCGCAACAATTTGGGATTTGGGATGCATCATAAAAAAATAATCTATTTATGATGACTAACGTCCTTCGAATTTTTTGTTTATTATCTTTTTTTGATAATAAAAATAGATATGTCAAAGTTTTTTTTCGGTTGAATTATGTGCATCCAGTGTAGCATCTTAATTCAAATAATGCTTGGATTGCCAATATGTCTATCATATCGAATTCATCGTGGTCAAAGTTGGTATTTGGACAGACCAGTCAGAAGATTTTGAAGTTTACCTTGGCATATCCCAAAATCAAGACTGTCGAAAAAATTATACCGTTTCCCTGAAGAATTCACGATTATTATTCAATATTCTGAAGTGTGCGAAAGGTATGTCGAATTAATTCTGTTTTGCACATATAATTTCTTTGATATTCACAACTTGTCGTTCAAAAATATGTTCGAAACTGCTAGTGCTAATATATGTCTACCTATAAAGATGAGAAATAATTGCATACACAGCACAGTATTTACGAAAAAAATGTTATCCACAGAATGTGCCAAATTAGAGACTTTTAAATGGATTCCTATGCTAGATAAAAGGAATCTGTTGCCGGTCCATTTTTATTGCATATCTATCATCGGTTCATTTCTAAATTAATTTCATAATATGATAATTACTATTGTTACTATGTTGCCATTAAAATGTAAGCTGCTACCTTCGCAAATTTCTATTTAATGGCAAATATCTCGAAACTATACAAGGTGTTTCATTGGTAAATGAACATACGTTAACGTAAGCTAGAGCTACCCTGAGCGAGTGCAAAAAACCGATATATGATAGGTCTAATCAATTCCATTACCGAGATACAGGGCGGTTTATGTATTCACCGAAAATTTCAATTCCTCATAACTTTTGAACCAACCAGTATAGTCGGTTTATATTTGGAACGTATGATTGACTTCTACAATTCGATCGATTTACTTTGGAATCTCCAAAAAATTCTTTCAAGCTGAGATTCAACATATTGAAATTTCGGGATTTGATTGAGATGTTTGAGAAGAGCAGAAAATTTTCAATGGGGTTCAGTAGATTTCATTGTCCCGCATGTCATTTTGCTCAAAGAGAGCGTTAGGGGAAGATCCGATTGAAAATTGGAATTCCACAAAATTCTCAGAAAAATCGTACATTATGATCAAATTAAATTTTTTTGTCCCACTAATTGCACATTCGAATTTCAGAATATTCTGAGGAATCATTTGGAGTTATTTCCGGAAAAACACAATAGTCAACAAAGATGAATAAATAACTGAAGAAACATAAAAACTTTACGTGAATTACAGAAGATGCTCGAAAGTACCACCATTTTGTTCAATACACATTCTTGCCCTCTTCAAAATATGTCTGATACTTTTTTTGATCATGTCTGGACTATTACGTATTTCATTGCAGGCGACTTAGATACGTTGCATGAGGATATCCTCACTTAATATTTCAGATGAATATACTGAACATTTCAAATAACCCCGAATGAAATAATCAACAGGATTGAAATCTGGTGACCTAGCGGGCCAGAAATGCGGTACACCTCTGCGTATCCACATATTTGGTATTAATCGGTAAATAAAATTCATTTACCGATGAAGCCATATTCACGAGGGATGGGGTCTTCAATATGAGGAATTCGCATGAACGGGCTGAAGAGAATCCGTATGGGGTCAGGCATACTAAATACCAATACAAATTTTCAAATAACGATTCATTGGATCACACGTCCTACCAAGACTGCTTACGAGTGATCTTTACTTAGATTTACTCCAAAATAATCTTCCTGTATTACTCGAAGGTACGGACATTGCAGGAATGCATTTTCAGCATGATGGAGCTCCACCCCATTTTAGATTAATGGTCAGACAATTTTTAGATCAGAACTTTCCAAATATGTAGAAAGGTAGAGGTGGACCGAATGCCGGGCCCGCTAGGTCACCAGATTTCAATCCTGTTGATTATTTCATTTGAGGTTATATCCATCTGAAATAGAAAGTGAGTATATCCTCATGCAACGTATCGAAGTCGCCTGCAATGAAATACGTAATAGTCCAGACATGTTCAAAAAAAGTATCAGACGTATTTTGAAGAGGGCAAGAATGCGTGTATTGAACCAAATGGTGGTACTTTCGAGCACCTTCTGCAATACACGTTAAGTTTTTATGTTTCTTCAGTTATTTATTCATCTTTGTTGACTTCAAATAAATTTTTCTCGATGAATAATGTTTTTCCGGAAATAACTCCAAATGATTCCTCAGAATATTATAAAATTCGATGTGCAATTAGTGGGACAAAAAAAATTCAATTTGATCATAATGTACGATTTTTCTGAGAATTTTTTGGAATTTCAATGTTCAATTGGATCTTTCCTGAAGCTCTCTTTGAGCAAAATGGCGTGCGGGACAATGAAATCTACCGAACTCCATTGAAAAATTTCTGCTCTTTTCAAATATCTCAATCAAATCCCAAAATTTCAATATTTCAATGTTGAATCTCAGCTTGAAAAAGTCCAATATTTTTCAAATAGGGACCTGGAATTTTTTGGAAATTCAAAAGTAAATGGGTTGACCTGTAGATGTGAATCATACTTTCCAAATATCAACCGACTATACTATTTGGTTCGAAAGTTATGGGGAATTGAAATTTTCGGTAAATACATAAACCATCTCGGTATTGGAATTGATTAGACCTATCATATATCGTTTTTTTGGACTCGCCTAGGGTAGCTCTAGCTCAGGTTGCCGTATGTTCATTTACCAATTAAACACCCTGTAAGTATATTGAATTCAAGGATATGGTATGATGTATAAGAAAATGGTTCACTAAAGCACTCACTTGAATTCGGGAGCTTTGGAGTGCATTTGCCAGTTCATGAAATCGATTGAAAAAAATTTGACAGATATAAAAAAATGACAGCGTTCAATGATCCCGGATCATTCAGACTGGATATGGTCCTGCTCAGACTTCATTTCCCTCGAATCCGTTTTGAAATTATCGGGAAGATAAAATTTCGCCATATTTACGGAACTTCCGTACGAATTCTGCCCATTAACGAGTTTCCGCGACATTGGAGATCCGAACCTACCATGAAAATCTCTAGGTCTCTAGGTTCATCAGGTCGAGAGTTGTTGTGTTTACGGCCGGACAGAGTCGAACTCGTGATCAGTGTGTTGAACCTGACATCGTGGGGAAATTATACAGGTTCGGATTGTATAATTAGGAAACATACCCAAGTCAGCGTTAAACGAGTGGATGAATATTGTCTAGTGGACCAGTAAAATAATCAAAACTTGGAAGCGATACAACAACGAATAAATGACTGACCTCACTCAATAGCATAGGAACTGCATCGATACCCGAGAGATCTCGAAGCCCCCACTCTCCAGTCTTCTATGCTTTTGAGTGAGGTCGGTAATTTATTATTTTTTCAACGCTGAATTGGATATGTTTCCAACTCATATTTCCGAAACTGTATAGTCTTCTTTTAAGCAGAGGGAGCGCTGAAAAACTGCTTCTGTTCGCTGCAAATGTAAAATGTCTAAATTTGAAAAGAATAGAAGCTCACAAAACTTTCTCGAAAAAGTGAAAAGATATGATATAAAAATATTCAATGTATCAATTTGGATTTCACCTTGTTAAGAGTTAGGAGCTTTCGCACACTTGTTCGAATTCGTATAGAGCTGTCACCCATTCAGGTACTGGATCCGCCCAACCCTACTTGAATTCAAGCTATAATGATAATTAATTAACCGAGCTTCTAATGTACCTATTCTTACGATTTTCTGTGAGCAGGTTACTCATTTCACGTATCTCATTATTATTCATGAAATACTTCAGCCGAATTGGGCGATTTTGAATTTATTTTTAATGAGTTTGTTTGGTTTTATGATCTTCGAAAAATAAATTTCAAAAATTTATAAATTCGAAACCATTGAGCCGATTCATCTCTGATGTCGCACATTGAAAATCTCAATTATTGTTTTTCTTTCGAAAGTTATCGTGTTTGCGGACGGAAAGAATTAAATTTGACAACGTTCTTCATCAGTGAGTCTTACCTTATCATTTTAGATAGCTTTCGTTTTCGGTTCAAAATTCGAAAATTGCAAAAAAGTCGATACGAATACTCAAAAATATGCATCCACATTTTGTCTCGACAAATTAATTTTTGAATAGTGAATCAGCGTGAATGGGAATCCTATAAATAAATCCATTAAATATTCGCATATTGAGTTGGCTTCATCAATTCAGATCCTTATTTCGATTAAACTCGTGAACTCTGATCTTTTGCGTACAAACTGTGCTATTCGCTTCCATTAAAATAAGTTGCTTCTGAAACTCCGTCTGATCTCAACAACATCCATTAATTCCGGGTCCTATTGAATTCATTGCGAAAGATCATAATGTTGGGCGAGTAATTCATCAACGAAATTAAAACCATCCAAAAAGAAATATCTGGAAGCACGGAGAAAAAGAGTAAAAAATTGAAATATATCAGATACTACTGAGTTAATTATGCATATAGTTAATCAATTTAATCAATCCGTGTTCTGTCATTTCGAAGAAATGTATCGAATTACCAGTAGAAAGAACAGAAAAAGGTGTGACTTGAAATGTTTCGATGACTAACATTGAAAGAATCTTGTTAACGCTGTACTTACACATCCTGATGTGTAAGGTGTTCAGTTACTTAAAACCATATTGGAATGTATATAGGTCGCAAACGCGTTATGATTCTGCACTATTTATTGTAATTGTGAAGCCGACTCAAATCAATGCAAAAATACTAAAACAGCTTGAAAAAAAGAACGATTCATCTTTTCGAAATAATCATTATAAAAAATGAAAGTATTCTAATGTTTTTCAAAAAATTTGAAGAAAAAATCAAAAAGCATTAGAATATTCTGGATGCTACCATAGATCTTTGATATCACATCAGAATGGCTGAAATTTATGAACTCCCTGATCTCTATACAAATTAACAATGTTGTCAGAATGTTTATAAACTTTGTCAAGACTAAAATCTCTATGATGAAAAAATGTTTAATGTAGAGATTTGTAATAAGAAAACCCACAAATGTGGAAGATGAAATTGAATTCTAAGAAGCAGGAAATTATACATTTCATATGCACAGTTTCTATTAAACATGTATTGTTACCGGTCCATATCAAAAATGAATGTCAATGAAATACAAAATTCGGATATGAAAAATGAAAGTTGATACAAACCACGTATTAAATTGAACATAATGAGAATAAAATGATACTTAGCACTAAATAATCTGTGGCTTTTTCTATCCAAACAATATCCTCATAAATTCACTGAAAGTCTTCACATAATAATCATGAGATCGAAGAGAAACACCTAAAATAATCACTTTCCCCTTATAACAATATAGCTCTAGCCAAGCTGAAAAGCTCTGTGAAATATCATGGAAGATGGGTTAGGTTAGGTCACTGACCTGGAATCCTATGACCTAGGTTTATGGAGTTAGGTGTTAGGTTAGTGAAAAAACAATTTTTTATGGGATATTTCGGGGATAACGATGAATATATGAACATTTTTTACTATTTACAAACTAATCTTCAGGAAAATCGGAGAGGGAATTTATTTTGGTGCGAAAAATATGGCTTTTCAATTGCAGATATAACCGGACAGAAGAGTTTTCGTTAAGAAATATCGGGTTTGTTCTGTGACATTTTTGTTCAAATGAGGTTAGTACATACTTGAATATTTCCTGAATGGATCAACTCAATTTCAATAGAGAAATTTGAACTTTGTATAAATTCCAGAGAATCGTATCAGTCACGTATTTAGCCCAATTTTTTCAAATGGCTATATCTTTCAAACAGAGCCGAATTCGTAAAAATGGCCTCAAGGATCTGCAGTTGCAATATGTATATGTGTGTACAAGTCAAAGACTCACCCTTGAAAAAAAATGACGCATCCGAAGGGTTTTGTAAAATCAATTGTGTGACTAACTATAAAGAGCGTGTTTTACTTGGGACATCCTTTATAAGGTAAACAGCAAATTGTACGGAAAAGCTTGCTCTTGATATACCTAGACGATGGAATATTGTGCATGTTGTGTTTTGTGATCTTTCCATCATTTGAAGGATTTATGGATTTCCACGTTGCGTTGCGATTTTTTTATCGATATCCTCATTATAGTTTCCATGAGTTCTTTACTTCCAGACTCGTAACTCAGGTTGCATCAGATGTGACCTCGATATAAGCTGCTTATTGCAGCTTTCTTTCCGTCCACTGTTTCTCTTTGGTTTTTACTGACACTCTTTTACAGAGGATCTGAACATCTCAGGAATGTTTTGTCATCAGTCTTGGGTTTTTTGTTTCTCCTGATCTCGTTAGTTTATGATATTTTTCAACTCAGACATCTTGATTTGTCTCTAATGTATAATGCCTGCCACACTCAAACTGGGATTTTTAATCTCATTCGAATATAAACAGTTCTCCCTCAATTTATGTGTATTATCAGTTCTTCCTAGTTACTTCTTATAATGGGTTCTCCATAATAGCGATGATACAATTTTTGTTATGTCTTATGAGTTCATATTTTATTCATCATACATATCTAGTATGTAGTTTGACGTTTTGTCAGATAGTTCTGAAAATAAATACAACCTTCATATGTATTCATATTTGGAATAGAATTTAACAGATTGGCGACGAGGATAATGGAAGAATTGCTTCGTGAACTTGTATCAACGCTTAAAAACGTACAGAGTCAGCAAGCAAGTTTTTCTACTCACGTTCAAAGTAATGCGGAACAATCTCAAATTGACACAAGAGGAATATCACTACAGCCTTACGATGAATTGAATGAATCTTTCGAATCTTATCTTCAAAGACTTCAAAACTACCTGGAACTTCGAAATCTTTCAGATGATACGCCGGAAAACGATAAAAAAAGCGTTCAAATACTAATAAACTGTTTGGGGCCCAAGAACTATCAAATTCTTAACAGCCTCACTGCACCAGATTTACCCAAGACTAAAACCTTCAAAGAACTCATTAGCAAGGCACACACGAAAGGGAAATCTGTCAGATCTGATCGGCAGTCCAGATCTGTAACAGATCTGGACTGCGGATCGGATGGCTCCCGCCGATCTGGTCTGTCGAGGATCAATAGCAAGGCACACACGAAAGGGAAATCTGTAAGATCTGATCGGCAGTCCAGATCTGTAATAGATCTGGACTGCGGATGGGATCGCTCCCGCTGATCTGGTCCGTCGTGGATCAAGGAGATATATGATCCGCGACGGACCCGATCAGCGGGAGCGATCCTATCCGCAGTCCAGATCTGTTACAGATCTGGACTGCCGATCAGATCTTACAGATTTCCCTTTCGTGTGTGCCTAGCTAATGAGATTCATGATCCGCGACGGACCAGATCGGCGGGAGCGATCCGATCCGCAGTCCAGATCTGTTACACATCTGGACTGCCGATCAGATCCGACAGATTTCCCTTTCGTGTGTGCCTTGCTAATAAGTTACTTCGAAGTCACCTCTGTCCAAAACCAAGTGAAGTAGCGGAACAGCACAAATTCTTGATGAGATTACAGCGAGAAGGTGAATCTATTTCTGAATATCAAGCCGAGCTGAAAAGACTCACTACAAATTGCAACTTCATATGTGAATCATGCAAGAAATCCACAATCAATACTCATTTGAGGACACAATTCATACGGGGTGTTCGTTGTAATGAAACTCGGGAAAAACTCTTACAGCAGAGTCATGCAATTTCATTCGAAGAAGCAGTCAGGACAGCCTTGGCTATCGAATCATCAAAAATTGAAAGCAAAGAAATGCAACAACCAAAAACTGTATGTGGAATATCAAGAACTGAAAATAATCTCGGAATCAAATCCACTCCTAACCACAACTCAAGACATAAAGAGTCGAGTGATGATAGAAATCAATGTTTTCGATGTGGTAAATATAATCATAAATCGAATGATTGTAAATCGAAGAATTTCAAGTGCAATTATTGTGGAAAAAATGGACACATTCAATCAATTTGCTTCAAGAAACGCACGCAAAACACAAATTCGGTTGATGTTCTAGAAGAATGTGAAATATACCAGATCAACTCATTAATTCAATCAGGAGCAACTGATAAGTTCTTGATACACATCAATGTTAATGAGTCACCCTGTGAATTTGAATTAGATACGGGTGCAGCAGTTTCCATTTGTTCAGAAAAATTTTTCCACAAAATCTGCCCAAAAACAAAATTGCAACCAACAACCATAAAACTGAAAACCTACACCGGAGAAATTTTCGAACCCAGTGGAGTATGTGATGTTAAAATAAATTACAAAAATGAAAATACCGTTGGGAGACTCTTCGTTCTCCAAAATTCGGTGTCACCAATTTGCGGCAGGGAATGGTTAAGGCTAATAAAACTCGATTGGTCCGGGATTCACAGTATTGATACAAATGTCGACAAAAATTACGAAGGCAATCTTACAAATCTACTTCAGGAATATAGTGATCTATTTTCAGAGGAAATTGGCGTCATTAAAAACCATAAATGTGTACTCAAATTGAGAGAAAATACAAAACCAATTTTTTTTCGAGCTCGTCCAATTCCATTTGCACTAAAAGTTCGTACTGAAGACGAGATAGATCGACTTGAAAGGGCTGGAATTATCGAGAAAATAACTTACTCAAGTTGGGGAACACCTGTTGTGCCAATAATTAAAAAAGATGGACGAATTCGATTATGTGCAGATTATAAAGTAACGCTAAATAAAAATTTGCTGGACGATAACTATCCAATTCCACGCATTGAAGATATTTTCGCAAAAATGAGTGGTGGAGTTCATTTTTGTACACTCGATATAAATCAAGCTTATTTTTACATGTCAGTTGATGAAAACAGTGCTCTGTTACAAGCAATAAGTACTACGAAAGGTACATACAAAGTAAACCGATTGATGTTTGGTGTAAAAGTAGCACCAAATATATGGCAGTCATTCATGGATCAAATATTACAAGATCTAGAGGGTGTCGCATGTTTCTTTGACGATGTTATTGTACAAGGGAGAACTTCATCTGAACTTTTACAGAGACTCCGAATGGTTTTTCAACGTTTACACGAGGAAGGATTACATCTCAATAGAACGAAATGTCAATTTTTCAAGGAATCAATCACTTATTTAGGACATGTAATTGATTCAAATGGTCTTCATCCAATGAAAGAAAAAATTGATGCAATCGTTACCAGTAAAAGACCAAGAAACGTATCAGAACTGCGAAGTTTTCTTGGAATCGTGAACTATTACCATCAGTTCATACCAAACTTAGCTGGAAAACTTTATCCTTTGCACAAACTTCTTCAGAAAAATGTGAAATTTCAATGGTCATCTCAATGCAAGGCGGTTTTCAAGCAGTTGAAGACAGAAATTACGAGTCCAAATGTTCTTACACCATTCAACGTTAATTTGCCAGTAACTTTAGCTACGGATGCCTCACCTTTTGGATTAGGTGCAGTATTATCGAACATCATGGAAGATGGTTCGGAAAAACCTGTTGCGTTCGCTTCAAAATCTCTAACAAAAGCTGAAAAACAATACAGTCAACTGGACAAAGAAGCTACAGCTTTGATCTGGGGATTGAAAAAGTTTTTCCAATATTGCTATGGGAGGAAAATTATATTGATTATCGACAACAAACCACTATCAAGAATTCTACACCCTGAAAAAGAACTACCTATGACAACTGCTTTGAGACTGATTCATTATGCAAATTTTTTATCTGGTTTCAATTATACTATTGCCGTGCGACCAACAGAAAAACATTCAAATGCAGATTACTTGTCTAGAAGTGTGCAGGAGGAAAACTCACTCGAGAATGAAATAGATGATGATGGAAATTTTTACCTGAATCAAATACCTGTAACAAAGGACGAAATCCAAAGAGAGATCAAGAACGATATAGAACTTCAAGAACTCTATTCTACATTACAAGCCGGTTATGGAAATATGTATTCAATCCCTACATGAATATTCTCTGCAAGATGGTTGCATATTTTATGGTATAAGGATCATCATTCCGAAGAAACTGCGTTCTCGAGTTCTCAACGAGCTGCATGAAGCTCATACAGGCATTGTTAAAATGAAGGCTATTGCAAGAAGCTATGTATGGTGGAAAGGAATTGACAAGGATATAGAGGACATTGCAAAATCATGTAGGAGTTGTTGTTTAATACAGAACAATCCTTCAAAAGCTTCTCCGCATCCTTGGGAGTACCCTAAGGAACCTTGGTATCGATTACATATTGATTATGCTGGACCTTTCCATGGAACAAACTTCCTCATAGTGGTCGATGCCTATACTAAGTGGTTTGAAGCTATACCAACGAGTTCGACTACATCGACGGCAACAATAAATATTCTGCGAAATCTTTTTGCAAGATTTGGTTTACCTGTAAGAATTGTATCTGATAATGCAAAACAATTCAAATCCCATGAGATTATGCAGTTTTTCCGATCAAATGGTATAAATACCAAATTTACGGCACCTTACCATCCTTCGACAAACGGACAAGCGGAGAGATACGTCCAAATTTTGAAGCAAAAGTTACGTGCAATGATGGACGACCCACAATCATTAAATATAAAATTATGCCGTCTACTAATGCAACATAGAAAAGCCCCGAGTAGCACAACTGGAAAGAGTCCAGCTGAACTAATGTTCAAGAGACAATTCAGGACATGCATTGATTTGGTTAAACACAGCGTGAACTCAGAAATGGATGACAGTATTTCGCAACCAAAGACAAATACAAGATCTTTCCAAATAGGGGATTCGGTTCAGATACGCTCTTATGATGGCAGTTCAAAATGGAAATTCGGAACCGTAGTGGCAAAGAAAGGATTACTCCATCATGAAGTAGCGGTAGAAGGGAATATTATTTTTCGACATTTAGATCAACCAAATTCCGTGAAACAAATGTTTCCAGTTCAACAATCGATAACAATCCCAGTTACAAGACAACCTCTAACGGAAATCTTAATGATTATCCATTAGAATTTTCAGTTAGTTCAGGAAAACCACAGACATCTGAAGCTGATCCAGATCCAGATCTAAATCGAAGTTCAAATTCGACGGACTGTACCTCCAATTCAGATGGAGATAGCAGTTTAAGAAATTCTCCTGCAGTTGGAGAAAGATCTGATGCGAGCTCTAACTTATCGGTGCCACCACTACGACGATCGTCGAGAATAATTAAAAAACCAGAAAGATTGAATCTTTGAATGATCGACGAGGGGAAGTGTTATGTCTTATGAGTTCATATTTTATTCATCATACATATCTAGTATGTAGTTTGACGTTTTGTCAGATAGTTCTGAAAATAAATACAACCTTCATACGTATTCATATTTGGAATAGAATTTAACAATTTTCAAGAAAAAATACTTAAATCATTCAGTGAAACACAGAAATTCTTTTATTTGAAAGATTACATTATGCCATCATTCAAATGGCCATCACTACTTCTCTGTTACTCTTCGAACTTTTCCATCATATGGACCAATCACCAGCATTAATTGCACACCACACAATGACTTTATCTGGATGTGATGGTAACTAAACTTTTCCTTGTGGATCTTCATTTTTCCACATTCTGATTGTTCACCTATCCATTCAACCAAAAATCAATAACCTCTCTCTTATACTCCTTTGTCGTGCTGGTTGTCTCGTATCTGTAAAGAAAATTCACATTCAAATTCATCTATACTACGACGATGTCAGTTGATTTTCAGAATTATGTCGTCCATGAATTCTTCTTAAATTTCTCTCAGTATTCTCAAATTAACACTAATGTTGATAAACAATTTCACTAAACGTTGTTAAGCGTGTTTCTATCTTTGATTAAATGGCCTAACCCACAGAACGTAAATGACATAAAAAACGTCGAAAAATAATAAACAGTCTTGCCATTATAATCATTTTGAATTGTATCATTCTTATTGGAAACCTGGTTTTTTACTCAAATGATTCCTCAGAGCATTATAGAGAACTCAAAAAGAGGCATCAGCCAGAAATTTTGGCCCCTTTGTTGTGATATGATCTATTTTTCTAGAATATCGGAAAGTTATTTTGGGAGAAATATCGCTTTTCAATTGAAGATATAATCGGTCAAAACTCAGTGTTTTGCAAGGAAATATCGTGTTTGTAACATTCTTATTCAAATAAGGTTATTACTTGAGTATTTCCTAAATGTATCTACTCTTTCAATCGAGAAATATGAACTTTGAGGTATTTGCAGTATGCAGTCATACCAGAGATTCGTATCGGGCCCCTAATTGGTCCCAATTTTTTTTCAAATGGCTATATCGTTATAACAGAGCCGAATTCGGAAAAATGGAAAATGAAAAAAGTTTATTTTGGTCTCAAGAATCTACAGTTGAAATATATGTAGAAGTCAAAGACTCACCCTGTATAAGTTCAACACAATATGAAATTTGTACCTCCCTCATTCCTTCAACTCAGCGAAATAGCCAAAGTGTAATATTCGAATGATCAATGAATTTATAATACGTATTTATCTGTTTTAACGTAATGGAGCGCTCGTTCTCGTTAAACGAGAGATCTATGATTTCGTCACGATGTCTGCATTTTTTTAATTTTGAAGCGAGAATGGTCTCAATCCACTAGTTCCACTCACTGAACAAAAATACATTCTCAAATTCATACTGCCCATCAGCCCTAAGCCTAAACTCTCGAACGGAAAGACCAAGAACCTGATGGAAATATTCAGGGGAGGTTTGAATTTCGAATGCTTGTTGAGTTCATTAATGGGCAAAATTCAACCAGGTATTCCGTAAATGTGGCCGCTCGAAATTCTGTTCTCCTGATAATTTCAAATCTAGACGGATTCGATCGAGATGAAATTTTGCATTCAGATGTCAAAAAAGCTTTCCTTTTGATTTTTGAATGTGAAGCTACCTACAAGGTCGACCACTTTCTCAATCAACAATAAAATGATGTTCATATAAATGAGAAATTTCAAAATAAAAATTCCATCAAAAATAGTCTAAGGTCTGTTTGGCTACTGACAAAATTACGAAATATGGACGATAATGATGGATCCTATTTAATTTAAATTCAGAAAAACAACGAAAACGCCACTAAAGCTTTGAATATGCCATACTTGAACCTTTTCGTTGCTACTGTCGTTCTGCTTTACTGGATTATATTGGTTGTTTCCACAATCTTACATTCCATTATTTTATGAAGTTGGTAAAATACCAAATGATATTCTTCGCCTTTCGTAGAATCGCTGGAATTGATGTTTTTCATTTTTATTGCAGTAGGTAAATCGAAAGGTACTTCTCGGAGTAATCAACAAGGGATTTCTAAACAGAGTTTCGAGGACGCTTCTGTTATTGAAGAGATCCAACATGGTCAATGGCGGAGAATTCTCCTTCTGGTGATCGCCATTACAGTACATAATATACCAGAAGGTTTGGCTGTGGGGGTGGATTTTGGTGCAATTGGTAGTTCTCCGTCTGCAACTTTCGAAAATGCCAGGTGAGTTTTTGTTCCTTCTCAGAATCATTCAGTAAGTCTCACTGTTGAGTTGTGTTCATTGCAAATTTTTTATACAAGAACTCCTTGCCTATGCAAACATCGATAAGGTGGGTATTCAAACAGTGCGACTGCATTAAAAGGTTATAGCAGAATAGCGAATGATACCTCATCTAATAGGTATGAATGAAGTGGTAGGTACAAACAAATTGAATTTTTTTATTTATATTATTTTGATTCATCTCAAATCTTTTCAGTAATGTTGTGAATGTTTTGGAATCATAAACTCCGGTATGAAAATACCTATACAGGGTCTTTCACGAGGAACCTCACCCATATTTATACGGGAAACTACTGAACGTATTTTCATGAAATTCAGCACTTATATGTATTTCACGATGCTGATGAAATCTAAAATATTTTCAAGGCATGAGCACCTCCGGTTTTTCCGGAAATGACGTCAAATTCCGTTTTTCAAATTAGAACACCATTTTTTTTTTGCAGAAATAGATTCCTTAGAAAATTTCAAGTTATTTTGATGTAACATTTTTCAGTTTTGGTTGGAAAATTCTCTCTGAGCGGGAAAATTCGAAAAAAAAATCGAAAATAGAGCTCCGCTGAAACAAGAATAACTTCGAGGTTTTTGGATGGAAAATTTTCATTTTTGGGATTTTTCAAGATGTAAGATTGATGTATCCACTTTAAAAATCGAAATCGCGATTCATGATACAGGGGGTGAAAAAATCGCTTTCAAAGTTAGGGATGACAAAATCGTGAAAAATCAATTTTTTCAAATTAGAACCCCATTTTTTTATGGCAGATATTGAATCTACGTTAAAAAATAATGTGAGTGTATGCATCACACCCTTGCCCTAAAGTGGATATTTTCTGAGTTATTCACAAAAAACTGTTTTTCGTCTTGAATTTTCAGCTATTTCTTTTCCCTTCACGCCAAAAAGATGAAATTTTCAGGAACTGTTATTTGAACCATGCTGTAGATTTTTCACCCCTTCTTGAAACCGACTTCAAGTTACTATTAGGAGAACCATGGCAAACTCTCGCAGTTATAACTAGAGAAGATGCTCAAAGTTTTGACCGTTAATTTCTAGACATTTATTTATACGTCTCAGGAATGCTTCGTGCGTTGCTCTTCTTATTTCATCGAGAGGAAGAGATCTGCAAAAGTGTTTAAAACCAAATTGAGTTTCAAAACTATGAATCTAAAAATCTAAACAAACCTGAAAGCATTTCTGACTCGTTCTATGCAGTCCTCTTTATCAGCCAGGGGAGTTGAGTAGACAATATTTTTTATCCTACCCCAAACATAATAGTCTAAAGGAGTTAAATCGGGAGAACGTGGTGGCCAAAGATGTGGACCATTGTTCGCCAACCATCGATCTTCAAATAGCCTGTAGAGGATATTTGACACATTGAGTGAATTGTGTGGAGGCGCGCCATCTTGTTGATACCATAAGTCATTATGGTTCTGTACTAGCGGCTCAATTATTTGAGTCAATATGTCAGAATATCTATCTCCTAAGGGAGAACATTCTTTAAATAATGCAAACATGTGTAGTGTTCTATCTTACCAGTTAAAGTCCCATCATAAATGTGAACATCGAGAATTGCATTATTTTTGATGGCGCAAAAAAACATTGAAACTCCAGGTCTCTTGAAAGTTCCATTGTCTGAAGTGGTGGTTGTTCTCTTCATCCCAATAATGACTGTTATGCCTATTGAAAGAACCATTCTTTGTGAATTTAGATTCATCTGTCCAAATTATACAGTCCAAAAAGTTTTCATTCTCTTGAAATCGAATCATCATAGCTTCGCAAAACTCTGTTCTCCTGACGAAATCAGTTTCCTTCAAATGCTGTACCCTATTGAATTTATATGGGTGCATTTTATGTTTTTTTAATATTCTCCAAACACTCGATTGAGATAATCCCAGATCAATCTCGGCATCTTTGAGAGAATTTTGAGGATTCACACGAAAATATGCAAGAACTGTAATTTCGTTGTTCTCATCTTCTACTACACTTTTTTCTCTGTGTATTGTTTTCTTAACGAAAGATCCGACATTTCTCAAGTTTGTCATGGTTCTGTTAATGGTATCTCTCGTTGGTCTGGGTCGGTCAGGAAACCTCTCAATGAACAGTCGAATCGTTCTATCTACAACTTTATTACATTCTCCATGAAGTAGAATGAGATTTAAATAATCTTCATTGGTAAAATTAGGCATAGTGATCGATTTTATAACTTAATACGAATTATCACCAAATTAATAGTAAACACAAAATGCTACTGAATAAAGAGGAATTTGGCAGATGTAATTAATTATATCTATCATTAAAAAGAATAATGTGAACCATGGTAAGTTTTTGCATATGGTTCATAAGGAATTATTTATTTATCACTGGAGAGAAAACCGATGGCCGATTAGTTGAAATAAAGAGGTTTCCGATACAAATTCGAATCCAAATTCGCCATCTGTTTAGGAACAACCTGTAACTTTTTTCTCTTGCATATTAGGGTAGTAAAATCTAGAACATGGTTTAAGTAACAGTTCCTGAAAATTTCATCTTTTTGGCGTGAAGGGAAAAGAAATAGCTGAAAATTCAAGACGAAAAACAGTTTTTTGTGAATAACTCAGAAAATATCCACTTTAGGGCAAGGGTGTGATGCATACACTCACATTATTTTTTAACGTAGATTCAATATCTGCCATAAAAAAATGGGGTTCTAATTTGAAAAAATTGATTTTTCACGATTTTGTCATCCCTAACTCTGAAAGCGATTTTTTCACCCCCTGTATCATGAATCGCGATTTCGATTTTTAAAGTGGATACATCAATCTTACATCTTGAAAAATCCCAAAAATGAAAATTTTCCATTCAAAAACCTCGAAGTTATTCTTGTTTCAGCGGAGCTCTATTTTCGATTTTTTTTTCGAATTTTCCCGCTCAGAGAGAATTTTCCAACCAAAACTGAAAAATGTTACATCAAAATAACTTGAAATTTTCTAAGGAATCTATTTCTGCAATAAAAAAATGGTGTTCTAATTTGAAAAACGGAAGTTGACGTCATTTCCGGAAAAACCGGAGGTGCTCATGCCTTGAAAATATTTTAAATTTCATCAGCATCGTGAAATACTTATAAGTGCTGAATTTCATGAAAATACGTTCAGTAGTTTCCCGTATTAATATGGGTGAGGTTCCTCGTGAAAGACCCTGTATAATGAAAACTCTAGTTTCATTGTTGCATGAAGGTTTTTCATGGTGAATCACGACTAATTTTCGAAACTCTCAGCTTCAGAGTTTTTTCATTCAGACTAAAAAAATATACATCAATAGGTAACCAACACATCATCCGTAATTTTAACATTATTATCAATACAAATTGGGGTTCTGAGATTTTGGAGTCGTTATACAGGGTGCGGCACGGAGGATGGATGGTTTCAAAAAAATAATAAAAGCGTTAATTTTTACTCAAAAACACATTTATTGACGGAATCAGATTCTCAAGGAAATAGCATTTGAGACAGTCGAGTGTGGAAAATCACATCAGGCATGTGGTGGCCGAAATCGGTGATGCAGTGCTGGAGGCGCTCTTGGAAGTTCGCGTAGACTCTCTCCAACATCGCTCTCTCAACTTGGGCAACTTCCACGTGAATAGCCCTTTTCAATTCGTCCAGAGTTCGGGGCTTGGTCTCGTATACTCTAGCCTTGAGGTGTCCCCATAAGAAAAAATCGCATATGGATAAATCTGGGGACCGGGGAGGCCAATGAACATCGCCAAACCTGGAAATAAGGCGACCAGGGAAGAGAGGGCGAATAACGTCCATTGATGCTCTGGCTGTGTGGACGGTCGCCCCATCCTGTTGGAACCACACACGTCGGATTGGAACACGTTGCCGTCGTAATTCGGGGATAAAGAAGTTGTTGATCATTTCGACGTACCGCTCTGAGTTCACGGTAACAGCACGACCAATACGTCTTCGAAGAAGTAAGGGCCAATGATGCGAGTTTGCGATACAGCGCACCAAACCGTAACTTTTGGTAAATAAATGCTAGGAACACACGAGTCTAACGGCACCTTCCCCACTTCTCTCGTCCTCAGTGGGGGAAAGTTATGCCCATCTGAAAAACGTCCGCCCTCCGTGCCGCACCTTGTATTATGGAGCCACAATTTCTTGGAAACATTTTGCTCCCAAAGCTCTCAACCAAACCAAGTGTTCTTATTTCGAATTTCGATGTAGGGTCTAGGCATGCTTGGTTCGCAATCTTTCTGATAAGCAATATCTAATTGAATATCCTAATCGTCTGCAATGTCTAGCACTAGCGAATCCATGAATTAAGAATGTTATTACCTGGCGCACTCAAAGCCTTAAAGATTGTATATCTGAGGAAAATCTTATTTCCGATCTCTTTTTTTTATTGGCCTTGCTGACACAACAAAACTTATATGGAATCACCATGTACTTCACAGAAATTAAGTATTTATGATGAAAAGTTCGTTGGGTTTAAATGGCAACCCTTATTTTTGTGACTGAAACGAACATTTCGTTGACGAGGATGATTTGGATGATGGTTTGGGTTTTTATATCCATATTACATGTTAATTTTTTATTGTGATTACAATTTCAAGTAATTTATCAATTACTATCATACGGAAAAGGCATGTTTTCTATAACACTCCAAAAACATTAATAACTCCTGAAGTGTAGGTCATTGTCCCCAAAATACATAAAAAAAGGGAAAAGTTCGGTTTCAATTCATTGCTCTGATGAATAGCAGATCAATCGCCAAATCATCCTCAGCAACGAAAAGTCTGGCAAAAAACGTAAAAATTTGAATGATTAATACATGTTTCATTGCCTGATTCCTGGTACTTTTTTGACACTGTAACCACTAATAGTTGATATCTTCTAAATAAGTTTGTCTGTGTGAACTTTGAAGATTCAAATTATTAAATTTTTTTAATCGCCTCCCTAGAATTTATTTCCTGTTGAACTGCACTACTGCCTTGTTCTGAACAGAAGCAGATACTTCGAAGAATATTGACAGCTTTCCTAAAATATTATTTTGTATTAGCTGCACAACTCTCCAGTTATTATATAATTCGTCCACATGAATCAAAAATAATGATAAGTCTTCCATAGCTAAACAATTGCAACTACAAACAACATCCCGTTATTGTGATTCCAAATAGGTCTTATTGAATATGTATATGAATTGTGAGAGAAATTTGTATCATGTATAAAAAATGAGAGCATCGTCATTTTTGTTGGTTCACTTAAGTTCATGGAATCATTGTTTTAATTCACCGATGTTACCGCGAATTCTTATCTGGGAAAATTCATATTTGACTTAATATTCCTTGAATTCAGCGAAATAAGATATTTTGTCTTTGTAGGTTCTATTTGTTGAATATTCCTGTGTAAATTCTCAATGCACCTCCAATTTTGTGATGAATCATCATGAAGTTGCATCAAATCATGAAATTTGAAAACAATTATTCAGTTCATTCAAAAATATTTGCTACTCGACATCAAGGATGGTATCCTACTACAAATGAATTGAAATAAATATAATGGCTGCAAAAATAGACTTTCTTCACCTGAATGTTTCTAGGTTTTAGGATATTCTCTGTTCAATTGTGCGTCAAGAGATAAAAACGCGAGGTCAAATTCGCTCTTTTTTACATTTCTGATTTCGGTATGTCACTAGTTAACTAGTTAGTTGGCTATTTCTTCACAATAATCTCCCAATGTCTGATCCAATATGCATATTAGATAATGTCAATGTTATCATATTATAAAAATAATTACTTATGCAAATGATCGCAGATAAGAAGAATTAGGTGATTTACATTTTTAAGAGAGAACACATTCACTGATTCAGACGTTTGCCACCTGGCTTCATGATGTTATCAAAATTGTATAAAATTCTAGGTTTTTTTTATTTGGTCTCTCAGGTATTATTTTCTCCGTGCCTGTATTAACCTGTGTTCAGTTAATACCCCAAATGCGCAATAATAAAGACACCAGGGGAGGTGAAATCACCACAATTACCTCTCCCTTGATCCTCGTACCATATCGCATTCAATAGGTTACGATACTGAATTGAGAATTTTCTGAGCGAAAACAAAAATAAACAATTTTATTTACCCCTTCTCCACTTGAAACTATCCTTCTGCAATATCTCTAAGTTAGTCGCAGTGGAAGGAAATACCTACACTCGTCTAAAAACTTTCGCATACTTGGATTTTGACTCAAATGCTATGATTAGTATCTCATTGATTTTTTTTTAATGATATGTGGTAAATTCCTTTTCACCAACTTTTTACCTATTCATCAAGTTAAGAAATGATGGATATAATTGAAACCCAACTTAAATTCTCTCAATCTCTGTCAAAATTCACGATCCTTACTATGTGGAGCATAATGTGAATATGGAAGTACTTCGGGGTTCTGTTCTGAAACCACTTTTGTTTTTAATATGTTGGCATTGGTTTCATTGAGGTGAATGCGCATCAAATGATGTAAGAAATATATTCTTTCGAATGAGACCAATGCATATGTTTATTCAAATAAATAATTTGGCTTGTGTAAAAAAATGGCGGGAGAAAACAGAATTTGAGTTGACTGGTTGCTACGCACACCCCAATTTTTGTTCGAACTTATCGAAAAGAGAAAGATAATGAAAATGAATTGCACTGCGTAAGTTGGAGACAATATACCTCCGGTACTATACATACACAGAACTCCTATACAAGCTCCCAAGAATTGCGATTGCTTTATCTGGCAACTTTGACGCCGTATACAACTTTGCGTTTAAGCACGGTGGTAGGTATACATGAACCAAAGTTGCCGATATATGTGCCGAATCTGATTTTTCCGGAATTTCAAAAAATTGTCTGAATGCCAGGAATTCTCTTTCTATGATTTGATTTATTGATCTATTTCCATTTGCAAGTACAAATAAAAAACTTAATGAGAACTATGTCCCGTATATAAGTGTAATGATATCGAATTTGTGATGAATGCACCTTAACCACCTTTTATTAGATCCATCAACTTGTCGTGCGGAAAGCGACACACACTGTCACTACCCAGGATGAGTGTATACATTTTTCATTGCTGCTACAATATCATCATCATATGACTTTTGCATTGTTTCAACGCATATCTGGCATAATCACAAGCTTATGTCGATCATAACCCCACGGAAGACTCAGCCTTACAGTAAGTCGCCAGTGAAATATAACTAATGCCTAGGTACTGAAGATGCAGGCATAAAATAATACCTAAGAGACCACGTCTAGATAATCCAGAAATATCTTAATATTGTGCGAATAATTTTTATATGAAACATTTACAAATTCCATAAATCATCAATTCAAGTATATATGTACTATCTGGTTCATCTGCATTTCTGCAGATTCATTGAGCAAACTGAAATTTTTCTGCTTTTAGGAATCTTGCTATCGGAATAGGCATCCAGAACTTTCCTGAAGGTTTAGCTGTAGCATTACCATTGCAAGCTTCAGGATTCTCCACATGGAAGAGTTTATGGTGTGTACACATCAAAAATACGGTTAATTCTTCATAGTTACAGCAGAAATGTTTTTGGTACTGCACGTGCACTTATCTGAGAAAATAGAAATTACCAATTCCTTGAAAATTTTGTCCTCAAATTAGGATGAAATTAGATAATTGAAAATATTACAGATATTATTCTGTAACACTAGATTAGGAACCTTATGAAGCTAGTTGCGAAACAAGATTTGTTCACAGGTACGGTCAGCTTAGCGGTATGGTAGAACCGATTTTTGGAGTGCTAGGTGCTCTGGCAGTTGCTTATGCCCGACCTGCTCTTCCTTATGCTCTGGCATTCGCAGCAGGAGCCATGATATACGTGGTGGTTGACGATATCATTCCAGAAGCAAACACAAAGTGAGTTTTAAAAATTGTCTGTTTCATCTTTGCACTGCCAATTATACACTGCGCAAAAAATTAACGCACATTATGGAAATCTCAAATTTATTCTACAACTGAAGGTGTTCTCAATGATAATTATTTTTATCAGAATTATGCATGCATATGTTATCCACTTTCAACGTTTTTCTTCGATACAGATGTTTTCTCCTAGCAGGAATGAAAAAAGATGATATTATCAGATTCTGAATGTATTGGCTCCATTCTAAAATCAGTTGTTCTCGATCAATTCTAGTGATCAATAGTTTTTCTTTCGGTTGATTTTCTACACTCGATCGCTATGCAACGCGAAACACGCAATTTGACCCAAGAGGAATGTACCCAAGCCACAAGCGGTAGTTTTGCGAGAAGAAGGGTGGACATACACAAGAATTGCAAAAAGGTTTGGAGTTTCTCATACAAGTGTGTCCAGAATGTTGCAGCGATTCAGGGAGACAGGTATGAATGTCCGAAGACCAGGACAGGGTAGACCACGGGTAACAACTGCCATTCAAGAACGTTACTTGAGAGTTTCTTCGTTGATACAACGGTTTGCAACCGCTCTCCTCCTTCAAAATCAGCTTGAGCAAACTCATGAGGTGCAAATTAGCACTCAGACAATAAGAAATCGCCTCAGAGAATATGATTTAAGGCCTCGTGTCGCGGCAAGAGGCCCAGCTCTTACCCCAGCCCATCGAAGGGCGTGTTTGGATTTTGCGAGAGAGCATATCCATTGGGAAGAGGCCGATTGGGAAAGAGTTCTCTTCACAGATGAGTCTAGATTCTGCCTCTACCATTGTGATCGACGTTCCCTTGTAAACAGACGTCCACATGAAAGATATGCTCAGTGCAATTTCCTGAATACTACTGGTTTCGGGGGAGGATCGATTATGGTATGGGGTGGAATATCTTTGACTGCTCGCACAGACCTAGTGGTCGTTGATAATGGAGCTATGAATGCTGATAAGTATATAAGGAACATTCTTGAAGAGCATGTAGTGCCATTTGCCCCATACATTGGTGAAAATTTCATTTTTATGGACGATAATGCCAGACCCCATCGTGCGCGCATCGTTCAGGAGTACCTTGAAGAGGTTGAAGTCTCTCGAATGGAATGGCCAGCAAGAAGTCCAGATCTCAATCCGATTGAGCAGGTTTGGGACAACCTCAATACAAGGCTGAGAAGTTCAGAAAATCATCCAGCTACTCTTAATGACTTAGGAATCCAACTCAGAGAAATCTGGGAAGGATTAGATCAGAACATTTTAAGATCACTCATTTTGAGTATGAACCGTCGTTGACGAGCTGTAATTAACGCAAGGGGTGGAAATACCAAGTATTAAATCACCTATCAGCATTTCAGTATTTTGAAAATTGTTCATTTCTCTTCTTTCACATAAGATTCGGGGAAATCCTGAATTTTTCTTCCATTTAATGTGTCTTGTTTCGTACAAGACCTTCCCGAGAGAACATAAAAAATAAGTTATAAAGTCAATGTAGAGTTAACTTTCATTAAAATTGAGATTTTCAGAATGTGCGTTAATTTTTTTGCGCAGTGTAGTTATCAATCAGAAAACTCTGCCTGGTGTGAGATTTTATATTTGGGGAACTGGTTTTCAACTTGTCGACTTTTTTGTAGATTAATGAATGTGTATACCTTACTGTGAGAATGATTCTGAACAGAACAAAATGAAAAAGCTTATCCTGTCAATCACTTAACTCGTTTTTTTTTAGTGGAAATGGAAAAATAGCTACCTGGAGTGCAATGGTTGGATTTCTAGTCATGATGTCCCTAGATGTTGGCTTGGGGTAATTCTAGGACGAGATATAAAAATTAGAGTCGTAATGAATTACAAATCAAGAGAACCCTGAAGTATTTTTCATCAAACATAATTAAAGTCAATATAGTACGAATAATAGTAGGTGTACGATCAAACATGCGCTAAACCTTATTTAATTGAAGAATATAGAACAAAGCCAAAATCTTAAAACTAAAAACTGACTAGGGATGTAGATATCCAAAGTGCCTTCATAGTTCTCTATTTCTAGTATGTGCAATAAACTGTGAAATATAAAGAAGGAGTTGAGGCATGATATGTGCTCTACATCATTTTCTTGTGGCGACTTTTTCAGCAATGTTTGTTGTTTTACTCCTGTACATCTCTTAGCTATTTTAAGTTTTTATTAACGATCAAATGTTACCTACACTCGCAGCCTTCTTTACTTGACTTACGCTTGGTGCCCTGATTTTTGTTCAATATACAAACAAAATCACGTTCTGAAGGAACTTGATTTTGTACCCTTGTCAGGGTATTCGACACTGATGTGTCCCAATAATGACGAAACTAGGGATTTCTGAACAGGAAAATCTTCTGGTTAATTATTGTTGTAAGTAGATCACGTATTTGTCGGTAATTGCCGATAAATGGAGTTTTAATTTTATTCAATATGAAATATGAAGAAATATAGGAATGTTTGATACCTATAATAGTATAATGATATTTGTTATAATAATCTGATAGATTTTTTCGATCAATTCCAAAAAAAGTGAAGTTATGTCTCAGAGCTCCTACTATCTATTACTTCTATGAGTATTATTTTCAAGTCTACACTTTCACAGTTGTAATTCAGAAATTCAAAGTTCAATTTCAGAAAAGGAAACATGTATTTCAGAATAGCAATATGTTATTCAGAAAACAGAAATTGAATTTCAGAATAGTTAATTCAATTTCAGAAAAACGAAATTGAAATTCAGATTAGGAAGTTGTGATTCAGAAAAACAAATTTGTAAATTAGAATAGTGAATTGAAAGTCAGAAATGGCAAATTCAATTTCAGAAAAGAAAAATTGGATTCCAGAAGTTATCAATTCAATTACAGATAATGTAATATGTAATTCAAAGGAGTATCAAGCTCGGTATCGAGTGATGCAACATAGGAATCTATGACAATGTGGCATTGAACTTGTCTTAAGTATTTGGTATTTTCAAATTTGTTATTCTTGGAAATGAAGTTTTTATTATTATATTTCTTGCTTCTATGAAGGTATCTAAGTTCTTTGACCCCAAGAATCATTATTAATATTTTTCACCACCCATTTTAAATGAAATCATGTCTTCATTTGAATTACATTCATAATATTAGAGAAAGTGGTCTGGGTACCAAGCAATTGAATTACAATTTATTTCTTCTGAATTACAATTTCGTTTATCTGAATTAAAATTTCCCATTTCTGAATTTCAAATCACCAATTCTGAATTACAATTTATATTTTCTGAATTTCAAATTACCGTTTCTGAATTACATATCACTATTCTGAAATTCAAATTACCCATTCTGAATTACATATGACTATTCTGAAATTCAAATTACCGTTTCTGAATATCAACTTCCTATTCTGAATTACAATTTCCATTTTCTGGAATGCAATTTGCTTTTCTGAATAACATTTTACGTTTTCTGAATTACAATTGGAAAAGGTGTAGATATCTTATTGACAGGACTTGATTTTCAAAAAAAAATTGCTCAGAAATTATTGCAGAGTTTATTTATGTACATATTTATCGGGTTCTTCGTTTCATTTGATATGACTTTGTTTGACTCGAACTTGAATTACGTACTCTAACCCAAGTTCATTGATGTTCAGATTCTATAAAAAAATTTCTGAATTTCTAAACAAATTGAGCCAAAAGTGCAAGTCTGAGTGTCACTGTATATCATTTAGCCTGGTTAGTCTGCAATAAAGAAGGCTGTGTGACACATGTCTTATTTTCGAATTATCTCAAAATGATATCATGAATCATTTCAAAAGTGAACCTATATACTATTTTTATTCAGAGTTTACGCATATTTGATCATATTTTCAGTACCTATAATATATAAGAGGCCAAACAAATTATTTAAGTTCCTTGGTTTTACAATCAATATTTTATTTCCATAAATGGAGTTTTAGAAGAATTAGTTAGGTAGTCAATCCGCAATCGTCATATGCAACAATTTATGTTACCCTACAACTACTCAGTAAATTGTAATACATGGGAGTACTTAAATTTTAGTTGAATCAAATTATTATTTATTTGAATTTTAAAGCAGTTTCGTAGTTGCTCATTTGATTTTATATAAGTTAAATAATTGTTTATGATATTTCAACTATATATCAACTACTGCTGTGATATTATAATAGGTAGACATAATACAATAATTGAATCCCATCATAGTGTTTTTATTATGAAATGATATCCTGTAACATTCACATCTTCGAGGTTCTTAATTTTTACTCTTATGATAAGTCACTCATTTTTGTTGACCTTTCAGCATTGTGAATACCATCCCAGATCAATAATATCAAATATTTCTTGATCGCTTCTGAATTAATGAAGTAATCCAAATACTGTTCACTAAACGGTTCAACGTAAGTATTTCAAAGGAAATTTCAGTCAAATTTATAATATTTCCAAACCATTATACATATCTACCAATAAAAAATTCAGAGATAATGAACTGAATACAAGGCGTTGGCTATACCAAAAGAAGTGAATTTACTCCATAAAATTTGGCACAGGGCGAGTTTCTTATCGGAAATACTATTTTTCATGATCTTCATATTTTTTAAGGGTTTTAACTCACAAAAGAGTGGATTAATTTGATTATCTGATCTTTTTTGTGCATTGTTTCAATTCATACTTTCAACAAAAATGTAGAGGCTTGATTTACATAACATAAGAAGGGTATTGGGTTCAAAATAATTCAAAGTTGACTGAGAGTAATTTGCAGGGGAATGTGAAGGTCTTTTTTGGATCTCTCATCGAAACTGCATTGCTCATTCATAGATGTCGCCACGAGTCCGTAGTTAAAAAGTTAACATTAGTAGCCCATGAGTAATTTATACGTGGACTCCACATGCGAACATCATGGTGGTTGAAGACATTATATTTTCTACTTGTCTAAGCTTACTATTTACTATGCTGTTACAATCGTTTATAAAGACTCCGGAAAATATAAGATGTTGGTTATGCGCTGTCCCAGTGACACAAGAAACTGAAGTATTTTCATAATTCATGCTGATGATCAGTGTTTATGCTTCATTTTTTCAAAATGATTGGTTATATTCAACGACTCTCGATTTCAACCAATTCAAAATTGGTGAATGGCGGGTATTACAGTGAGTCACTAGCGGGTATTAAAAGTGTTTAGCGTTAATCTAGAAACCTTCCGTTTCTCACACGCACAAACTCTGGCAAATATCCAATAGGTGGCACTCCTGTTATACGGATACTATGATATAATTTCCACGTTTATAATGGATTTAATTTGCCTTTTTTACATTGGTAATGGCGAAACTTTTCGTGTTCGACTACTGATTTCTTAGATAATTTTTTTTAAGGGGCAGTATCACCTTTTGAATCGTGGTAAATCTCCATTCAAAAGTGGTCTCTTTATTTCACGAGTAAGTACCCTAATTTACGACGTAGAGACTTAAATTGAAGTTGAAGAACGTCCCGAGGGCAAATAGTTTTCTTTTTTTCGATTTAATTAGTTTTTAAATTAAAAAAACCAGGGTAATAGTTAGATCTGGGGTTATTGAATATGTTTTTCGTTTTTCATTAGTACAAGCTATATTTTTGAAATAATCATCATGAAAATTTTTGTAGTTCATAGAAGATTAAATTGCCGAGTGCAAATAGCTGCGATTTTTTCGATTTAATTAGTTTTCCAATTAACTGATATGCAAGAGAAAAAAGTTACAGGTTGTTCCTAAATAGATGGCGAATTTGGATTCGAATTTGTATCGGAAACCTCTTTATTTCAACTAATCGGCCATCGGTTTTCTCTCCAGTGATAAATAAATAATTCCTTATGAACCATAGGGGAAGTGTGCCTATGTTGGCACCCTTAACGAATTATCCACATATCTCATTGGAAGAAAATATTTTTGGATAATCGATTTCATAGATTTACTTATGCTCATATGTAGTATGCATTTTTGAGTATATTTTCAGTATAAATTTTGAAGGAAATGAATGATAGCACTTTTCAAAATTTGGCCAAGGGTGCCATCATAGGCGCACATATGTCCTATGATGGCATACGACTGAAAATAAAAAGAAACTAATTATTGAATTGGTTTATTGAAAAAAAATTGCACTCTCATCGCATAAAAATGAAATTGAGAGGTCAACAGATGAGTATACCTGCACGTAAGAGTGTAACAAAACATAAAACTAAATTTAAATTCTTTGACATTTATATTATTAGATATCTTAGTATTATTTTTTTTTTCACAGCATTTAGCGCTGCCTCCATGTCTTCCTCTTTCCAAAGTTGCCTTTTGCTTCTTGTTGTCATAAAGTTGATTTAGAAAAAAAGAATATTCAATGTGATGAACCACTTTTGTCCTATGATGGCACCCTTTGCTATCATAGGAACACTTCGACTATGCCATCATAGGCATAAATGTCATATATCTTTCAACCAACCGAAGAAGGCAATTACAATACGACATTACCTCAAACTTCACACTTACAGCATTATTTTAAGGCATTCAAAGGAAAGTAAAATTTTTTTAACACAAAGTTGTGAAACATCTGAATAATATGAAAATAAAGGAGATAATTATCATACATCAACACTTACGAAAATAATTGAACTGTTATAAAAGACACAAAATGCCACGTATTAAGTTGTAACTACGAATACCTCTCATTAATACTATCTGGCGAACAACCTCAGTGAACATAAGTTTATTCAGTTGATATTAACAGACTTCTTCATGGTGTGCCATCATAGGCAAGGTGCCATCATAGGCATACTTCCCCTATGCAAAAACTTACCATGTTTTACATTTTTTTTAATGATATATATCATTAATTACATCTGCCAAATTCCTCTTTATTCAGTAGCATTTTGTGTTTACTATTAATTTGGTGATAATTCGTATTAAGTTATAAAATCGATCACCATGCCTAATTTTACCAATGAAGATTATTTAAATCTCATTCTACTTCATGGAGAATGTAATGAAGTTGTAGATAGAACGATTCGACTGTTCATTGAGAGGTTTCCTGACCGACCCAGAACAACGAGAGATACCATTAACAGAACCATGACAAACTTGAGAAATGTCGGATCTTTCGTTAAGAAAACTATACACAGAGAAAAAAGTGTAGTAGAAGATGAGAACAACGAAATTACAGTTCTTGCATATTTTCGTGTGAATCCTCAAAACTCTCTCAAAGATGCCGATATTGATCTGGGATTATCTCAATCGAGTGTTTGGAGAATATTAAAAAAATATAAAATGCACCCATATAAATTCAATAGGGTACAGCATTTGAAGGAAACTGATTTAGTCAGGAGAACAGAGTTTTGCGAAGCTATGATGATTCGATTTCAAGAGAATGAAAACTTTTTGGACTGTATAATTTGGACAGATGAATCTAAATTCACAAAGAATTATTGGGATGAAGAGAACAACCACCACTTCAGACAATGGAACTTTCAAGAGACCTGGAGTTTCAATGTTTTTTGCGCCATCAAAAATAATGCAATTCTCGATGTTCACATTTATGATGGGACTTTAACTGGTAAGATAGAACACTACACATGTTTGCATTATTTAAAGAATGTTCTCCCTTAGGAGATAGATATTCTGATATATTGACTCAAATAATTGAGCCGCTAGTACAGAACCATAATGACTTATGGTATCAACAAGATGGCGCGCCTCCACACAATTCACTCAATGTGTCAAATATCCTCTACAGGCTATTTGAAGATCGATGGTTGGCGAACAATGGTCCACATCTTTGGCCACCACGTTCTCCCGATTTAACTCCTTTAGACTATTATGTTTGGGGTAGGATAAAAAATATTGTCTACTCAACTCCCCTGACTGATAAAGAGGACTGCATAGAACGAGTCAGAAATGCGTTCAGGTTTGTTTAGATTTTTAGATTCATAGTTTTGAAACTCAATTTGGTTTTTAAACACTTTTGCAGATCTCTTCCTCCCGATGAAATAAAAAGAGCAACGCACGAAGCATTCCTGAGACGTATAAATAAATGTCCAGAAATTAACGGTGAAAACTTTGAGCATCTTCTCTAGTTATAACTGCGAGAGTTTGCCATGGTTCTCCTAATAGTAACTTGAAGTCGGTTTCAAGAAGGGGTGAAAGATCTACAGCATGGTTCAAATAACAGTTCCTGAAAATTTCATCTTTTTTGTGCGTGAAGGGAGAAAAAATAGCTGAAAATTCAAGAAGAAAAACAGTTTTTTGTGAATAACTCAGAAAATCTACATTTTAGGGCAAGGGTGTGATGCATACACTCACATTATTTTTTAACGTAGATTCAATATCTGCCATAAAAAAATGGGGTTCTAACTTGAAAAAATTGATTTTTCACGATTTTGTCATCCCTAACTTTGAAAGCGATTTTTTCACCCCCTGTATCATGAATCGCGATTTCGATTTTCAAAGTGGATACATCAATCTTACATCTTGAAAAATCCCAAAAATGAAAATTTTCCATCCAAAAACCTCGAAGTTATTCTTGTTTCAGCGGAGCTCTATTTTCGATTTTTTTTTTCGAATTTTCCCGCTCAGAGAGAATTTTCCTACCAAAACTGAAAAATGTTACATCAAAATAACTTGAAATTTTCTAAGAAATCTATTTCTGCAATAAAAAAATGGTGTTCTAATTTGAAAAACGGAAGTTGACGTCATTTCCGGAAACACCGGAGGTGCTCATGCCTTGAAAATATTTCAGATTTCATCAGCATCGTGAAATACTTATAAGTGCTGAATTTCATGAAAATACGTTCAGTAGTTTCCCGTATAAATATGGGTGAGGTTCCTCGTGAAAGACCCTGTGTATAGCTTGTACTCATGAAAAACGAAAAACATATTCAATAACCCCAGATCTTACGATTACCCTGGTTTTTTTAATTGAAAAACTAATTAAATCGAAAAAAAGAAAACCATTTGCCCTCGGGACGTTCTTCAACTTCAATTTAAAAAAAAAATTAAGTCTCTACGTCGTAAATTAGGGTACTTACTCGTGAAATAAAGAGACCACTTTTGAATGGAGATTTACCACGATTCAAAAGGTGATACTGCCCCTTAAGCAATACCCTGAGGTTCGAAGCTTTTGTGCGCTTGTTCATCATATTCGTAGGTATCTAGATCGGTCATCCATTCAGGGACTGAAATCTGCAAAACGCTGCTTAACTTCAAGATAGAAACAATTTCCGATATTCTTATGGCGAATTTTTGGCAGCATTCTATACCTAATTCGTTGATTTAAAAGTTGAATTTCAGCCGAATGGAATGGGTCGTTCCGGAAATTTTGCGTTTTTTTCATAAGTGTTTATTCTTGTGGTCATACGATTATTCACAAATTTCTTTCGGAGATTTGGTCGAAAAATGAATTTCCAAAAAGTTAATAACTACGAAACCATGATTATGCCTTACCGAACATGACCCAGCCCTAGGCATTTGGACCTCGAATCTAGGGTGGTCAGGGTGGACCTGGGTCAATTGTAACATTTTGACTTTGAACATTTGCAGTTTGATGGGTGATAAGCGGCCCCTAAACGCGCAATATTATTGTGCAAACCGGGTTGCACAATACATTGATGGCAGCCCCTAGACGCTCAATATTATGGCACAATATTATCGTTTGTGCAATGAGTTGTACCGTGTGAAGGCGACATTGAAGGTTGTGCAATATTTTGCACAATGTCACACTCAGACGTGGAACAATATTGTGCAAACAGAGCCCATCAGGATTCCATCAGGTCAATATGTCGACATTAAGCGACAGTGAATTGTGAATTTTTTGCAGTCGAAAAAGGAATAATCGATTCATACGTGTGTGTGCGATTCTCCAGGCGAAGTGGAAGTATTTTTAAAACATTCGCGAAAATGGCGAAAAAATCCGACAAAAAGGGCAATTTTAAACTCGATAAAACTTTTTCCACAGATATCCTGGCCATGATGTAAATATACGGATCGAAAGAGGAAAAGTCAATGCAAAATAGCTTGGTATTCATATCTCCCATAATTTTCCCATTTCTTCAGGAGAATTGATCGAACTTTTTACCTAAGTAGGCCCCCATTACCCTGAGCTGCCCTAGTATAGAGTACGGTCGGAGGAATATTGCGCAATATCGCCCTCAGACGGCACAATCTTTTCCAGTTTGCGCAATATATTGACGAGTCTTCGTCAATCACGCAATATATTGCACAATCTTTCAATCTCACACGATCAATCATATTGTACAAACCAGAATATTGCACAATAATATTGTGCGTTTCGGGCCGCTATACCTACACTCAGGAGAAAACTGATTCCACCCAACAATTAGTCACTCAATTGATTACAAATTGGATGTGTTCAAATTTATCAGAGTACAGCATTGTTACAACCGTCTCCGACCCAGGGTCAGTTGTAATAGTTAAAGGGGTCATTAGTAACACAAAATGTTCTCATCTAATTTGGTTTTTCTCAAACTCTTGAAGATAGTCGAGAAAAATGTACTTCAAACTGAATCTAATTATAATTGTAATAGAAAGAAATGTATACGGAAAGTTGAACCTCCAGCAATTCGAAACATCCTCAATTCAGATTATTTCGAATGTATCATGACGAATGCAACATAAAAATTAATTCAGCTTTATAATTTTGACAGACATATGGATAAGAACTAGAATTTGCAATATGATGCACTGCAGCCAATGTTCTTCTGCAAATAAGACTTCATGCAAACCAGACAATGATACCTCCTTTTCATCTTCGCTCGTCTCTACAGATACGTTCATTGATTTTATTGCAATATATTTCTTTTTTCCTTTACCTTCCACATCGTTCATATTTCTCGTCACCATTCGTGCTCTTTATATATTTTCTCTTGCTTCCTATTCTGATCTTTCTCAGGAGAATCTGTAGAATCAGACTTCATTTTTTGTACACCCCTAGGAAAAAAGAAAATGGTCCAAATATTCAGGAGAAAATGAAATCGTATTTTCGAAGAAAAAACATGCACATGCACGGATATTATAGAAATTGAACAGGGTCAGTTGAAACGTTACTATCAAGTATCAACCCCAACGGGAATGTTACAATTGACCCCGATGGGTGTTCAGAAAGCAAAAAATAATTATTTGTAAGGAAGCAACATCGTTTGAAAAAGTCATATAGTGACCTGAAAGAACACATAACGCTAAATAAATGCATAAAGCCGGCCCCACATAATGTGTGTATTTGACGAAGGTTCGGCATTCGCGGTGCTCCGCGTACTGTGTGGGAGCTCAACTGCTGGTATCGTTCGGCATTCGCCTGCTATCCGAAGTCTTGTCGGTAAAACGGCACCAATCAAAGGAAGACGAAGTACATTCGCGCTCATTCGCGTTAGCTCCCAGACAGTGTGCTTAACTACGCGTCTATTCTGTCTTCAGTCAGAGTCGGCGAACGTTTGTCAACAGAGAAACGAATGTCGAACATTTCGCGTTTGCCGCAGTGTGTGGGAGGGTACCCGAAGGCGCACTACGAAGGCACATTCGTCAAATACACGCATTGTCTGGGACCGGCTTGATATGGATTTCATGGATACGTCGGGAAATGATTATCGAAGATTGACGTAGGAAATGAAAACTTACTTTGCCTATACGAAAACAGAACTATGGTGGAAATACCCGTCTATTGTTCAAATGATCTAGAGGTATTTAATTCTGGCATGACAAGAGGGCACATATGCATCACCTATTGACGTGACGTACAGCTACAGTAGTTGCTGCAGTTTGGGAACTATTGGCGATATTATACTCCATTCATCTTTATAAAGTACCAATATTGGCCAATATTTAGATTTATAATTTTTTTTACTTATAACTGGTGCAGGTTGGTGCTCGTTAAATGTCTAATAATTCTCAGAGACGTTACCAATGCTAATTTCTATTTACTCTTTTTTTAACTTTGTGAATTGAGTACTACTACACTGTCAGACTGGAGTATTTCAAGTTGTGCGAAAAGTTATTCAAATGTCTTCTGTAGGCTTAGAAATTCTGTTCGTTTAGAAATTTTTCTGTTGGCATATTCGAGTACCTTTTTCGAATGAACTATCATAAAGTGACTGGACTATTCGGTCCATTGTTTTTCAGTACACTCGATTCTTAATTTCCGTACGAGAAAATAGCATAACTGAATCTTTCCACCAAATTATATTCTTGAAATATTACCTAATAAGAGAAAAAAGTTTCTTCAACATTCGCCAGGTCTTTGTAATTATTGAATTCACATGATATTCTCCCAAATTCCTTATTTTCGCAAAGTAAAAAAACATTGTGATAAATAATTACTACGACCTCTAGGTAGAAAATACGATGATCAGATATCTGACAGGAGAATTACTATAACCTAACATTTTCAAAATATACATGGCGAAATGTGTGGGAATAGCATGGCCAACCGGGATACATTATAAAAGTGAATGGAGTATACAATCTACAATCGTCCCCTGTTACAAGTTACAACTGACTTCGATCTACACTACCCTGAAAATTTGTAATACTCTCGGCTCTTCTTTTAAAAGTTATCTTTTCATTATGTGAAAATCGTTATGCTTTGAGCTGTAGAATATGCTTATATTTATTTTTTCAGCTGGAGTTCTTCTGGACCAACGAAAATCTTATTTTCATCCGAACCCATTAGGAAAAATAATCTTCCAGAAATTGTGGCCGCAAAACTGAGTAATATTGAAACAAGATGCGCAATGTGCACCAAATATCAGTGACTCCATCGAGTACAAACGGCGAATTCCATCACGTTCATTATGTCTCATGCCGTCGACCGCGCTCTTGAGCCAGGTAAAACGCTTGTGACCGTAAAATTGCTGAAATTCCTTATTGGATCTCCTTGCATACTCGACAAACAAGTGTTCGTGAAAATACATATTATACCAGATGCATCATTCAAACCTGATTCAGGAGCATAGAGAAAAATCCGCGAAAGGCTGCACTTGCCTCGAACTCTGAAATTTTCACCAATTTTTGTGTGAATAAATTATGAGAATTCTGATTCACCTATAGAGCCAACTGAGCCAACCAATAATTGTTAAATCTATGTGTCCAGGAATGTCTTGTTGAGTTTGGGGCCTGTTTTATGGACCAAGGAAAGAAATGACTGTTTCAACTTTATAAATCTATTTGACAACTACAACTACTGACAACTACAATTGTTGTATATAACTAGATCACTATGAATATTATCATATAGATATAGATCCAACATCCTCCGGCCTAAGGAAGTTGTGTCTACTTTATAGTGTTCCTTCAAAATTCGACGATACTGCTTCAATCTCTGAACCCACTCCAAATACTCTCTCTTTCCCTCAACACTCCTAAATTTCACTTCTGAATCTTGCTGGTCGATTTCGTATATCTTCTCAGTGTAGCAATGGTGCTTTTGGTGTGTTTTGGACCTATATGCATTCTTTCTGCACCTTCATGTTGGAGCTTCTCCCGATGTTCATACCAATTTTTATTAGCCTCATACTTTGACCTAAACTGTTTATCATAAATTTCCTGGAAAATATCCTTGAAACGTCCATCATATTTCTTGAGGATAGTGTTTTTAGTGTTCGAACACTTTGGATAACCCCTTTCCGAGGCGACTTGGAATGATGAATGTGTAACAATTGATTCATCAGTATTGAACATTCCCATTGCAACACCAGGTCCCATATAAGTATTAACTTCATATTTGATTATCTCACCTACTTCAGGTGTGAATACCATTTCCAACTTCTCTGGTGATGGCACCACAAAAGCTTTATACTGATCATCATGAGCAAAATGACCAGTAATAATTGGTTTATTCCAACCTGTGACTAACGTAGATCTTCTCGAAGAAACATTTGGCAGTTCCTTTATTTCTTCTTCGATCTCAATAATTTTATTGCGTAATAATTCCTGCTCCTTGAATTCTTTTATTAATTCTTCTCTATTTAGTGGTTCTTGTAATGTTGTATTTGCTATTTAAAGATCTAGCGTCTCAATGGCTTTTATTATTCTTCATTTTACAACAACTAAAGTTATTCTGAATTATAAAACTGACAACTGTCAGATGTCTATGATATTTTCTAACACTGAACATTGAAGCGTAGTGCAAAGCCTACGTTACATCCCCTACACTTTGTTAAATATCAATAATTTTAACTTTCACAAATCAAGCCTATCTCTAGGTTTAACAGGTCTCCCAGACTTGGTTCGATAAATATTTTCTGGGATCACATGTTCATCTTGTGGAGCGGAACTATCTGGTGTGCTGCTTTGAGGTCTTGGTTCACTTGTAGTATTTTGTCCTGGAACACTTCCAGGTGGGTGAAGTATTTCTGGTTGGCTATCTGGGAGTGAAACAATTTCTTTCTTTTCAGGAATTGTGGCATTGGTTTTATGGATGATACCTGAGTTCCTTCTTAACTTTTTTCCATTGTCGGTTTGTATTATAATGGATCTTGGATTTTCATTCTTCTGTATTATTTCTCCTCCTCTCCAATTTCGATGGTCAATTCTGTACCTTATTCTCTCTCCCTCTTTTAATTCCTCTTTATTCTTTCTATGTTGGTCTCCATACCTCTTTTGTTTCAGCCTCAGTTCTTTTAGCTCTTCCTTTACATTTTCGACTATTTTTGGTTTCAGGTTTTCTATGGATGTTGGTATAGTGGACCTGGTTATTCGACTAAACAATCTTTGATTGGGGGTTCCAAGGATTTGATTTCTAGGAGTATTCCTATAGTTTAGTAGTGCTAGTTTAATATCAGACTTATCCATGGAACACTTTCGTAAAATATTTTTTGCTATTTGTACTCCCCTTTCAGCTAATCCATTTCCCTGTGAGTGGTATGGGCTACTTGTCTGGTGTTCGAAGCTCCACTCTTTTGCAAATTCTTTAAACTGTCTGCTTGAGTATTGTGGTCCATTATCAGACTCAACCACTTCGGCTATACCATGTGTGGAGAACCAGTCCTTCATTATTTCTATGATTTCGTTGGATGAAGTGGTCTTCAATATTTTAAAATCCATATATCCTGAATAACTGTCGATGATGGATATATAACATTGTCCTTTATAGGTGAACAGATCTGTGGCTACTCTCTGCCAAGGCCTGTTAGGTATTTCTTTCATCATAATAGGCTCTTTAGGGGAGTTTCTCTGGGTTGACTCACATATCACACATTTTGTAATAAAATTAACAATATCTTCATATTGTCCTTTCCAGTATAGTAATTGCCTCGCTCTTTTTAAGCAACTTTGTATTCCAAGATGTCCTGTATGTAGTTGGGTCAACATCTCTTTTATTTTAGCTTTTGGTACTATTACTTTCTCTCCTTTGAATACTAGTCCTTCATAGGTGGAAAGTTCCTCTCGAAAATTATGATAATGTCTCAATATTTCAGGCAAACGAAGTCTGTCGTTTGGAAAACCATTGTTTATATAGGTTATGAGATTTTGAAGTTCTTCATCTCCTTCTGTAGCCTTCACAAGAGATTTTCTAGCATCTTTAGACATAGCCAAGATTATTTGTACTACCAACTCTTCTTCTTCGGTTTCTTCATGTTTATTGTTTGGTTTGATGTCCCTACTTAGCAGATCGGCGATTGGTATTTCGTTTCCTTTTTTGTATATAATTTTTGGAGAATATGCTGAAACATCTAATAATATCCTCTGAAGTCTAGCTGGTGCAGATTGAATTGGCTTTTTGAATATGATCTCGAGTGGTTTATGGTCGGTTTCAATAGTCAATTTCTTTCCAAATACGTAGTCATGGAATTTCTGACAACCAAATTTGATGGCGAATGCTTCTTTTTCGATCTGTGGCCAATTTTGTTGGGAAACTGTTAATGCTTTGGTTGCATATGCTATGGGTTGATTATCTTGGAGTATAGTTGCTCCTAGGCTTTTTGAACTTGCATCAACAGATAGTGTGATATCTTTGTTCACATCAAAATACCTGAGAACTGGTGGAGTTGTCAATATTTTCTTGATTCTTTGAAAGGCTTCTTCTTTCTCGAAATCCCACTGATATACAACGTTCTTTTGTAGTAGCTTTCTTAGTGGTTCAGTAAGTTCGGACATATTCGGTATAAACCTATTTAGATAGGTGATCATGCCCAGAAGTCTCTGTATCTCTGTTACATTTCTGGGGGTATTCATGTTTTGAATGGCCTCCACTTTTGATGGATCTAGTGAAATACCATCAGCCGTGAATATGTGGCCCATGAACTTGACCGATTTCGCAGCCATAATGCATTTTTCATAATTCAACTTCAGGCCTGCTTCTTTCAACTTTTTGATGACTCGTTCTGTTAACTTTTCTATTTTTTCTATGCTATCTGCAAATATCAAGATGTCGTCCATGTAACATTGAACGTTCGGAATATCTCCTAGCACAAAATTGATTGCTTCCTGGAACACTTCTGGGGCTGCTGATATTCCAAATGGTAGTCTAGTGCAACAGTATCGTCCCCAAGGCGTGGAGAAAGTAAGAAATTTTTGTGTACGATCGGTTACTTTGATTTGCCAGAATCCTCGTTTACAATCCAATAATGTGAAGTATTTTGCTCCTATTATTTCTGCCGACATCTCCTCAATTGTTTTCAGGGGATAATGCCTCCTCAGAATATTTTTGTTGACATCGGTAGGGTCAATGCAGATTCTCAACTTATCTTTCTGTTTGACTACTACCATAGGGCTGACTACTGGAGTAGGCTCTTTTATAGGTTTTATTACACCCATGCTAACCATTTTATCAAGTTCTTCTCGCACTTGTTTCTTTATGGAATATGGAATTCTTCTTGTAGGTTGTATTCTAAATTGTGGGTTTTCAACTAAGTCAATATCATATTCATAGTTTTTTAGACATCCCAGTCCGTTGAAGATATCATCTTCATTAGTATATTTCAACTGATGAACTCTTACTACCAGACCTAGGTTTTCACATGACTTTCTTCCAAGAATGGGCGGGACATCTTTTTCAACAATTTTGAAGATTATGTTTTGTTTCACACCTTTCAGGTTACAGCTTAGACTTGCCTCACCTAGCACTGTAATTTTATCGTCTGTGAAACTCACTAATCTCTTGGTCTTTGATTCTCGTATTTGGCACTCTAGTTTATCGCTTATCCATTTTGGTAAAACGTTACACTGAGCACCAGTGTCTAATTTGACTTTTATTTTCTTTTTTCCTATCTGGATAATTTCATGCCAATCCTCTTCTTCATTCTGGATCAACCTTCTTATGTAGAGTATTTCTTGTTCATCTTCTGACCTGTCTGACTGGTTTTCGCTTTCTTCTATTGAATGCATTTTTGTACCTTTTTTTACTTTGTTTTCTTTCTTCGACCAACACCTGTTTGCAAAGTGTCCTTTTTTGTTACAGATATCACATTTGTTTTGATATGCTGGACAACTTTGTTTTTTGTGTCGTGTGCCACATCGTTTGCACATGAAAGTGTCTTTACTACAATCATTTTTCTTGCCTTTTAATAGGTGAACTCTGCTATTTTCTGAAACGTTGATTTCTTTCAATTGTTTTGTAGCTTGTTCACTAGCTCGGCATATTGAGATTGCTTTGTTCAAGTCTAGATTTTCTTCAGTGAGTAGTTTTTCTCTAACTGCATCTGATAACACTCCGAAAACTATTTTGTCTTTTAAAAGGCTGTCTGTCAAGTTGTCAAATTCACATGTTTTTGCCTGTGTTTTTATTGTGTTCAGGAATTCTTCAAATGGCTCATCTTCTTTTTGTACGATTTTGAAGAAGTTGTATCTTTCGAATGAGACATTTATTTTTGGTATGAAGTATTCTTCGAATTTGTTCTTTATGTGATTCATGTCTTTCTGTTGGGCTTCTGTTAAGTTGAAGTTATTGAATATCTGTATAGCTTCAGGTCCAATTGTGGCCATGAATGTTGCTGCCTGCACTTCTGGTGCTTTTTTGTTTAATTGTGATGCAGTGGCATACCAGTTGAATTGTTGTATCCAACCCTTCCAACTAGCTGACATGTTTTCAGTGAACGTTAAGGGTTTTGGCGGTCTTATCCCAGCAACTCCGCTTTCATCACTCATGTTTAGGCGTATCTTTATTTAAAGCCTTTTCGAGTAGGATTGTTCACTTTCTATAAGTTCGTCACACGACTTCTGACACCATGTAATGTTGTATTTGCTATTTAAAGATCTAGCGTCTCAATGGCTTTTATTATTCTTCATTTTACAACAACTAAAGTTATTCTGAATTATAAAACTGACAACTGTCAGATGTCTATGATATTTTCTAACACTGAACATTGAAGCGTAGTGCAAAGCCTACGTTACAGTTCTTCCGACATCAAAATTTCTTCTATTTTATTATCAAGTTCGAATATTCTTTTCACCTTATCGTCAATTATTCTTTTCCATATTCTACTCGTGTATTCGTTCTTGGTCCCAGAACTGGAACGTACATCAGTAATTATCTTCTTAATTTCAGTTCTCAGGGATTCCCGTTTTAACTGCCAACGAAGCAACATAATCCTGGCAGGATCGCCAAATGTTAAATCTATGTGTCCAGGAATGTCTTGTTGAGTTTGGGGCCCGTTTTATGGACCAAGGAAAGAAATGACTGTTTCAACTTTATAAATCTATTTGATAACTACTGTCTATGGTAGGACAACTACAATTGTTTTATATAACTAGATTACTATAAACATAGATGCATAGAAATACCTGGTGTTGGCACTGATTAGATTTTGTTTAAGACTTTTTTGTCGATCGAAAACGTGATATTTTGTGCAGCTTTTCATTTCTCCCGAAAGGAGTCGCGTTTTTTGTCGTTGCCGCAGTAGCGCCACGACCGATAAATATTGCGGATTTATTCCGGAACTAGTCCAAAATCTGAAATCTAGGATGCCGTTTTGATCTACAAATTTTGATCACGATTTTTAGTAGGGAGTCGTTACACCAGGTGTTCTATGCATCTATCTATAAACATTATCATATAGATCCAACAATAATTGATCTATCTGGGACAATATTCTACTAATTAGAGATTTTGTTTTTCTCTTTTCAGTTGAATGATCTGCAGTCTGGATTTTTTCCTTCAATAATTTCATCTATTTGCAGATTTTTAAAAGAGCTCCAAAACTAAAGTAAATTTTTCTTCGCTATTCCGAGTCGTTGTTCGGCCATCGTAAACTAATTGTGGCGAACTAGTGTCCACAGCGTGTGGAATATTCTACATAAGCCGCCCACAAAGGACCAAGGTGATACCGGACTACCGAGATCCGAGCGGCTTCAAGACGAGCCACGTCTTTCGACCTGGTACCCTCGTTAGTCGTTCGCTTCGAGCAGAGCAACTTCAACACTTACGTCATTGGCAGGCTTCGCTCACAATATCCAATCTGATGGGTCCACTGAGCGAAGCTGGGACGATACACTACAATAAAACGAACTGTTAGGTACAGAGGTACTTCATTCTTTGCATTCAAATAAAAGATACCTTCACACTGAAAGAAGGCACGACGGATAAATAGGTTTTATTGAAACACAACATAGCCTATATCACTCCCACATACGAATACAACGACAACTCATACCTTGAAATCCATCTAGCCGTTCAGGCTAAAAATCGTGCCAAAGAACTGGGCATACAAGGTCCATATACGTATACAGGATGTTTCACCATTAAACTGGACGAACATAAACAGGGTGCATTTAAAGATGAGGCTTTTGTTTTGACAGATGGTAGAACTAATCAAAATAAGTCATTTTACCGAAAAATTTTTATATGAATTATGCCCCTGTTTGGAGAAAATGGAACTAGAATATTTTCTAGTTTCTAGCTGAATCTGAAAATTCCTCAGTCCTAACCTGCTCCCTGGCCTGCTTATCCCTAGATATCAACATCTCTTATTTTTTGATGAATTAGCACTAGCAGACTAGCAGGGTCAATGAAATACTTTTTAAGCTTTAACTTGTAATCAAAATCATATATCACATACAGATACAGCACATGTATATTTCGTTCAGAGTCAACGTGGCAACCATTGACACAGACAAGTTGACAGACGTCATCTGTCTACTCTGAACACAGAGTTATGTCAAATGGATATAAGAATTGTTCAAATGATATTCAACACACCCCCTCAATTCTTATATACTAAAAAGTTACATCTTTATATCCCCAAACAATAATGGAAATTATTATGCATTCTTTTGAAATACGAAACACAATTCACAATTTAACATTCATTTGTGATTATTGGCACAAATGCCCAACATTTCTACAAAATATTTGAATTTTGGAGCTGCCAATGACTTGGTAAATATATATATATATATTCTGAAGTTGGAACATAATTGAGTTTAATCTTATTTTCTAAAACACATTCTCTGACAAAGTGATGTTTGACATCGATATGTTTGTTTCCAGTGTATTAGACATCTTTATACAAGACTGGTTATCTTCGTAGATATAAACAGGGAAAACATTTCGACTAAGAATTTCTGAAAGTAATTGTCCCACAAAGACACACTCTGTTACACATTCCGATAAGGCAATGTATTCAGCTTCTGAAGTACTGAGTGAAACTGTTGCCTTTTTCTTTGATTTCCAGAAAACGAAGTTATCGAAAATTTTTATTCCGTAACCTGAAATGCTCTTCCTGTCATTTATATCGTTTGCATAGTCTGCATCAGTATAAGCACTTATAATCTGATTGTTCTGAGTTGCTGACTTAACATATCTAATACCAAAATTTTCAGTAAACTTTATCTATCGTAAGACACTCTTTAAATGTGACCAGTGATCCTTTGTAAAGCAATTTTGAAAACGACTGAAATAATGTATTGAGTAACTCAGATCAGGTCTCGTCCCTAACATAACATACATTAAAAATCCTATGAGTTCTCTATAAGGTAAGTTTGATTTTTCAGTGTTTAAACTACCATTATTTCTTAGGTTTAGTTTTGGTGCAATGGGAATGCTTGATGATTTACTATCTGTCATATTAAATTTTTCCAATATTTTTCTAATTAAATCTTTTTGGTTTAGAAATAACATATTGTTTGATTTCTCAATGGTTATCCCTAGAAATACAACAGTAAAACTCTCCTGACATGTTGGTGAAAGATCACGTAATTCAAATTTCAGCATTAATTTCTGCTTGAAAACTTGCAGCTTTTTCATGCATGAACTAAACAGAATTATATCATCCACATGTACAATTAAGTAAATGTCTTCATCGAAATACAAACAGGGATCTGACTTGGATCTTTGAATGTTTAATTTTAACAATTCGAAATGCAATTTCTGGTACCAGCATTTAGGTGCTTCTCGTAGACCATATAATGCTTTGTTGAGTTTACAGATGTACTCACTCTTTGGGTGAAATTTCACTTCCACACCATCAGGAATTTCCATGTATACGGATTTAGGTAAGTCACCGTTTAAAAACGCACATTTTACGTCTAATTGATTAATGAAGAGACTTTTTTCAACACATAAGGACAAGAGCACTCGGATTGAGAGCATTCGCGCTACTGGTGAGTATATTTCCGCACTATCATATTCACCTTGTTGGTATCCACGAGCCACGAGTCTTGCCTTTCTGATGATTTCACCATTTGGACAGTCTTTCTTCTTGAAAACCCATCTTGAATCTATCACGTTCACACCTTGAGGTCTCCTAACAATTTCCTAAGTTTTATTCTGGTTCAAAGCATCCAGCTCACTTTGAATTGCTTCTCTCCATTCACCGTCTTGTGAAATTGCATAGGACTGGGGTATGTCAGCGTCAAGACCCGTTGAGAGTGCTGTCATCATACTTTCATCATTGAAGTTAACTTCATAATCGGTGAGTCGTTTTGGTTTTGTTATCTGCCTTCTTGGTCTCTGTCTCTCATTAGACAGTTGATCAGGAACAGGATTATCAATTTCTATATTTGATTGAACATAGTCTTCCTTTTTGTCAGTGTCTACTATTTTATTCTCTTCTTTTGGAAGACTTATTTCCCTGAATTCATCTTCAATTGTTGGAATTCCATATTTGGTTTCATCGAAGACTATATTTCTTGCTGAAATGACCTTTTGTTCTTTTGGGTTCCACAAGCGGTAACCATTATCTGTGTAACCTACAAGAATCATTTTCTGACTTCTAGGATCCAACTTATTTGATCGATCTTCAGCAGGTATGTGTACGTAGCCTATACAGCCAAAAACTTTTATTTTTGACAGGTTTGGTTTTTGGTTGTACCAAATTTCAGCAGGTGTCTTGTTTACTGGTAATGAAGAGGTTGGGGTGCGATTGACAAGGTATGCTGCTGCAGCTACAGCTTCCTCCCAAAATGTCTTCTGTGACTTGTCTTCGAATATTAGACAGCGAGCTTTTTCCAACACTGTTCGGTTATACCTCTCGGCTATGGCATTATGTTCTGGAGTACGAGGGATAGTATATTCAATCTTGATACCTTTTTGTTTGCAGAAGTTCTTGAATTCATGGGATACGTACTCTCCACCATTGTCGCACCTTAATCTTACTGGAAGAGTCTTGAATTTATTTTCCACAAGAGATACATATTCTCTGAATTTTTCAAGGGCCTCACTCTTATTTTTCATAAAATATATAATTGTAAAATGTGAGCAGTGATCTATAAATGAAATGAAATAACGCTTACCATTATGGCTGGCTGGGTTCAAGGGTCCACAAACATCACTCGAGATGCAATCAAGAATTTCCTTTGCTTTTCTTTCCTCAGGTAAGCACTTGAAAGATTTCCTAGTTTGTTTGCCCTGGAGACAGACTTCACAGACTTTTTCAGATGGGAAATAAGATGAGTGACCCATTCGCCTATGCCATAATTCCTGTTCTTCGGATGATGTAAGACTTGCATAATTGGTTGGTATGTACATATCTACCACATATAGACCACCCTGCAAGTGACCAGAGATCAAAGGACTGTCATTGCTCTTCTTCACAGAAATCTTGCTGTTCTCAAATATTATTTTCATTCCTTTGCTTTCAATTTTCTTCACAGAAAGCAGATTATGAGTGAGATTCTTACATACAAGAATATTTTCCAGTTTGATTTTCAATCCATTGTTAGTTTCTAACTGTAAAGTTCCTTCTATATTCGCTTCTACATAATGTCCTTCTTTAGCCACTTTTATGGAGTGATTCACTTGTTTTTTGTTTGTCAAAAACTTTCCATATTCACTCTTTATCAAATGGTTTGTACAGCCTGAATCCACTACAAATTTCATGATATTTTCTTTGTTTTCTACCTTTTCATTGGATAGACATGTGATGAAGGAAATTTCATCATCTTTTTCAGCTACATTTGCCTTCGTGAATGTTTTCTTGTTCTCTTTCATTCTTCGACATTCAGACTTTTTGTGTCCACGTAAACCACAGCCATAGCATTTGAAAAGAAATTTTTTCTTGAATGGTTTCTGTCCACCGTAGAATGCAGTACTTGTACCTTCACCATTTGTTCCCTCACAGCTTGTTGTGTGTCTCTGTTCTTCCGCAAGTAACTTGCTTTTGACAAAATCCAGAGTAATTGTATTTCCACTTTGCGAGAGTAAGACATCTATTGCTGTAACGACACTTTGATACTGAGGTTCTGATATGGTCGATATGGATGCCAAAAGTTGTGATATTACTTCCATATCATTTATACTTCCACCTGCGTTCTTGAGTTCAGCAATCGTTTTTTCAAACTCCACAATATATTCATTCAAGGAACTGGCTGCATTGTACCTCATATTGCGTAATTTCCGTTGCAACTGAACTTGAGAGGCAACTCCGCTTTTCTCGTAAGTATTCTTCAATGTACTCATAATTTCTTTTGCTGTTTGCTTACTTTTGATCATTTCCAGTACATTATCACAAAGGCATTGTACGATTAGGTTCCTGGCACGTAGATCTGCCTTTTTCCACAGAGCTAATTTGGCTTCATCGGTTGGAATTTCCTCGGAAATTGTGTGCACTACGGCATGATACTCTAAGAGTAGCTTTATGCGAAATTCCCAATTTCCGTATCCTGTACCATCGAAAGGTTTCACTTTGAAGGAGTTTTCAGTAGCCATCTTAATTTTTTTTGACCGCCAAACCACAAAAGTCGTTCAACTTAAAAATCACCCTTTTCTTTATCCGCGAACAGTTTTTAACGTGTCTGGATGATGAATTAGCACTAGCAGACTAGCAGGGTCAATGAAATACTTTTTAAGCTTTAACTTGTAATCAAAATCATATATCACATACAGATACAGCACATGTATATTTCGTTCAGAGTCAACGTGGCAACCATTGACACAGACAAGTTGACAGACGTCATCTGTCTACTCTGAACACAGAGTTATGTCAAATGGATATAAGAATTGTTCAAATGATATTCAACATTTTTTCCTTTCTATCATTCATGACTCAGATACGGCGAGTGTGCGGTGTAGAGTGTACGAGTGTTTACGTTTATTCAAATAACTAGCTGGCCCGGCGAACTTTGTTCCGCCTAAATGATACTTACGGTGGATTTCACAAATCGTAATCACCGGTGATCGGAGATCAACAGCTTGGTTCTCTGATTTTTGAACTGTCAAATATTTCGATGGATATGAGCTGTCACACAGAACAGATACATAAAAATAATATGTCAATTACCAATTATAGCAATTTTGGATTTAGTGATTTCCGCAAATATATTTATTACCCAAACAGAAATTCAAAAACATTTTAAAAATTATGAGAAAAGATGAGAATGGACATATCACGATCGAAACTGATCGCCAAAATCGTATATACTTGACATTTCGATAAAAATTCACTGTGATATTCACGCGCTTCTGGATCTGTTAATAGACCTTCATGGTACTATAAGTCCTATGCAAATTTCATAGTAATTGATGTCATATGTTCTTTATTCGACCATTTCAAACAACGACGACAGAAATTCTCGAAAAAAAACAGATGACATGAATTGATGGTCGCGAAAGCCTCAACAAATTCATCGCCATCTAATGGGGCTGATGTCAAATATAGTACCTTCACGATAAGATGTCTAGACTCTAGAATAATGGTGTAGGCACCCGTCAATTTTTGAATGGAATGACGTTCGACCAAATCGAAAATATTAGCAACGTGGCGGCGCCGCAATATCATTTCAGTGTATTTTCCGTTGTCAATTTGATGGATGTATCAACAGCTGATTTGCTAAAGTCAATTATGACATGACAGCAGAATGGCATCTTTTTATAATGAAAGTTTTCTACTTTTCCTAAGAACTAATATACATCAGAATGTCAGGAATATAAACACAAAAACATACATTATTGCTTGACAAAATTATCTACCTTTAACACGCCACGTTCGCCAGAATAAATTCAAGTATTTGAAATAACTGATAACAATCAGTCACAATTTGTGAATAGCGCCACCTGAAGTGGTACGAAATCTAATCATTTCAGACATCTGTACTCCTAAGCTAAGATTTTTTGGTGTTGGCCAACGGCGCAAAGTTGTAGGCAACTCAAATTACACACTATTACAGTGACTATAGTGGTAATATAGTCACTGTACACCCCATCTAACGGAGAGAAGTTCCTACGAATAAGCGGTAGCGTAACTGTAACTGTAGCGACATCTAGTTGCCTTACTCAAAAGGAGGAAAAGCATTTCCTGTATAAGTAAAATTTTCATCGATTTTTTTCGAAGTTTTATTGCATTTTATAATAACCAGACCGTAGTCGAATCCATATATGAAGTTTCATAACAAACAGTCCATCCGATCTCGAGTTATAAATGGTGTAACCAACATCTTTCTTTTATATCAAATAATGAACTTGTTGATGAGCTTTCAATTTATGGTGAATCAAAACACAATGCCAGTTCAGCGTATAAGTTGTACAGAACAATTTCCGCTTATGTTCGAAGATGTTCATAAACTTGGAACAGAGAGATGCAGGCCGGAGTAGTATCAAGGTATTGATGCCCAAATTTTTGTATAAAGTTGTTAAATTGGACATTCAATGTAAGAAATTTTTGGTAAAATGTTTCATTTTGATGAGTTCTACCACATGTCAAAAGAAAAGCCTCACCTTAAAATACCCTGTATAGCGGTGTAGATGTCATCGATAAAGTACTTAGTTTTTCTTTACGACAAATAACCTGTAGCATTAATTCAATATACTCACCAATTCTCTAAGATTTTCCGTGAAATTTTTTTTTCGAAATTCGAACTCAGATTTTTCTTACATGTCTACAGTGAGAAAAAATTTTCACCCAAAATTGTTGGAATCTTTCGAGGTCGAAGTATCCTGCATTCTTAACAGGGTAATTCTCATGAAATTCCGAAATTATTCAGGAATGAATTCTCAAAAAATTTTTCAATAAATTTGAATTTTTTTGTGGCAGTTTTGTAATACATATGATACTAGATTTCACTCATATAGTGGTCCCCAGATTTAAGTCATTTAAATTATCAGGAGTAGATTTCACTTCTTCTCACTTCAATTTGAAATGAGGGAATGACGGTGAAGGAATGACGAAATAACACGAAAACTAAGATAACATAGATACATAGCCCTGACCTTATGAAAACATTTTGAACTATGAACACTACCCCCCAAAACGCATCCAAATATAATGTATCTTTTACTCATACTCACCTCATTTTTTGATAATGACTAATGGGGGAATGATGTGAGGAAAAGTAATATAGTAATAATTGTAACTGAATACACTATTGCACGAAACCGAGTTGAAGTTTAATCAGAATCACCATAGTAACATAATTCGCGCATTGACTGGCTAGAAAAAAACTCAAGCTACTTTCATAGAATTCGCTTTATGATCATAGATCGAATATTTGTAACAAGGTGAGGGAATGATTTTATTCAAATGGACATACATTGAAATCCCATAGTTATTCAATAAGTATATGTCGTGGCTTGAATTGTTGTTTAAATATAATGAAAATTACCATTACAATATTTGACTAAAATTTAATTCACAAAAAATTACTGAATAGGATGAAAATATTGAGTTTCAGCAGGAAACTGGGATAGTGGGACAACGTGAGGGAATGATTTTTATGATATAAAATTTGTAATAACTTTTTAATTGCATTTAATGATATCTCGTTTTTCGGGGTGATGGAAGAAAAAGTACCTAGCGTCAAAATAAAAACCTAACATCGATAATAATTACATGGGTATCTGTATCAATAGCGGTGGACTTAAATTTTGGAATTCGATGAGAATTACCCAACAATGATGCGAAAACATATCAAAAAAATATCCAATGGTTTTCTTTTGTACTTACCCTTCCAAAGATTCCGTTCGGTTTGCTTACATAATTTTTATTTGAAAAACTGGTATGCCTACGAAGGCCAAAACATGGTGCTGATGGGCTGTCAGAATGATTCGGATATAAATATTCGTTTATAAACCCACAAATTTGTGTCAAAAAAACTCTGGTGGAATTCGACCTCTCTCCATTTTCGATAAACTAACGTTGCTTGGCAACGGGCATTAATAAGATTCAAGGGCAGATATAGCTCTTTTTCTTTTCATGGGAGGGGTAATAACAATCATGAGGGGGGTTATAACGATTGAAAATCATCAAATCAGGTACAAAATGTATGAAATATCTTATGCGCACCACCTTTTTCTTAGGTCTTCGATACTCATGGGGGGGTTAGTTACCCCCAGGACACCCCCCCCGTAAATCCGCCCCTGATAAGATTAGAATATATTCAATTCATACTCGGTAGGCAAGATAACCCCACTGTCCGAAAGTGGAGAGAAATCGATTGCCTCCATAATCTTTTGAAAAGAATTTTTTGGTTTATAAAATCATTTTTTTATCTATATACATATCCATATAGGAGTAATTTTCTAAAGAGATTGGTCCTGAAAAATATAACTGATGTGAAGCCATATTGTAAAAAGATTCATCTTGTAGGTAGATTCGCATTCAAGAATACAACAACCAAAAATTGCTGTGAAAATCAAATTATTACAGAAATATTGGGAGTTTTTCTTCAAGAATTGCTAGCATTTTACATGGTTCCTGATGTGCGATCTGAACAAAATTTGCAAGTATAGCTTGAATACGTCATTCTCCATTTAAAAGCGCAATTTCATATTTATCAAATCTGTTGAGACCATTGATGGCTCAAAATTTGATAAACATAAACATCGTGCTGAAACGGCAAAGGGTTAAGTGGAACAAATGGTTATCGTTAAGAACTTATTCTCCCTGATTAAATCATGTATATCTTACTATTTTACTTACCATTTCTAATTATTGTATGGATCAAAAAGAAATCTTTCTGTTTTCTCACTCGTTGTTAATGTCTACAAAGGTGGTTCCAAAAATTCTTCTGGGTTTCAGAAGGAGCTTTCAAATATAGGAAGAAATTTGGAACGTCTTGATATTTTACGTTGATATAACGCAAATTTGGATATCTTAGATTTTCACACAAAACAAAATAACGCTTTGTACAGTCTTGAACGGAAATGCATAATGAGTAGCAATAGACTCCTCTTCTGTGAAAATCTTGCAACATTTGTTTATTGTATCTATTTCGTGAAAGAAATAATAATTTCGCTATTTTAGTCGGAACTCAGTTTCCGGCTCGATGTAACTGTATAATACAATACATCACAGACACATTTAACTCCCCCTTCAGTTACGATTAGTCTAAAAATATCAGAGGTTAATAGATCCTCTGGGAAGTCAGGCACAAAGTGACACATTTCCCGAATGCGTGCACAATTATTTTATTTGTTCCCCGACATTCTTCATCTCCATCCGCAGGAACTACTACTCAGTAGCTATATTGTACACAGTATCCCCGCAAAATTGATTTTTCTGGAATATAACTTATTTATGCGATATGGAATTAATAATAAAAATAACAATCCCATTCAGAACAATGACATAAACTAAAAGCTTCCTGTATCTCCCAAATGAAAAATCTGGCAAGAGTATCACTCTGCGTTAAGGGGAAGTATCACCTTTTGAATCGTGTTAAATCTCCATTCCAAAAGTGGTCTCTTTATTTCACGAGTAACTACCCTAATTTACGACGTAGAGACTTGATTTTTTTAAATTAAGTTGAAGAACGTCTCGAGGGCAAATAGTTCTCTTTTTTTCGATTTAATTAGTTTTTCAATTAAAAAAAACAAGTTGAACTTCAGCGTTTTGGAAACTAAACTTAATGATTTTTTTTCGACGGTTATTCATCATTTCTTGGAAAACATGGCAACTATCTGCCCTCGGCAATTTAATCTTCTATAAACTACAAAAATTTTCATGATGATTAATTCAAAAATATAGCTTGTAGTCGTGACAAACGAAAAACATATTCAATAACCGAACTATTGCAGAGATCTAACGATTTCTCTGGTTTTTTTAATTGAAAAACTAATTAAATCGAAAAAAAGAAAACTATTTGCCCACGGGACGTTCTTCAACTACGATTTAAAAAAATCAAGTCTCTACGTCGTAAATTAGGGTAGTTACTCGTGAAATAAATAGACCACTTTTTGAATGGAGATTCACCACGATTCAAAAGGTGATACTTCCCCTTAACCTTTTGTAATGCATTATGTTTATATGAATTTTTCGAACGATTACATCAACCGTGCCAAAAGTTTTATTCATTTTTGCTTCATTCACTGCGAAAAGTTTGAACTCCCTAACGACACGTTAGCATATAGGACTTTTTTCAAAATCATGCAAAGAATCTTTTTCCTTCGTTTGGGTCTCCAATTTAGGAACACCCTGTATATCAATAAAGAAAATCATTTCCAAATGTTGCATTCCAAAAATTGATTCAAACTTGTCTGTAAATATTGGTATTTTTTGAAAATTTGCCTATCAATCAATTAAATGAGAACAAATGTTCGACTGAGTTAGTCTCCACTTGGTTGAAATACATAAATAAATAAACTACACTACCACAATTATTCAAAATAACAACGAATGTTCCACCATACGAGGCTTTTTCAGATTCTACATTATTAAAGTTTGCCATGTAAAAAATAACAGTTCTCAAATAGGGAAGCTGAATATACCTACTCCATTCACTTTCATAATGTATCCCGGTTGGCCCTGACATTCTGACACATTTCACCGTGTATATTTTGAAAATGTAAGACTAAAATCATTTTCCTGTCAGATAACTAAGCAACATTGTCCTTTCTACATAGAAGTCGAAGTATTTACGTATTCATTAAAATGTTCATTTACTTTAGATGAATAATGAATTTGATAAAATATTGTGAATTCAATAATAATAAGACCTGTCGAATGCTGAAGAAACTTTTTTCTTTGTTGATACTGGAAATATTTCACGTATATAAACATGGTTGGAAGATTCAGATATGCTTTTTTTGTACAGAAATCAAAAATCGAGTGTTGAAATTTTACTGGAAAATAGTGGACAGAATAGTCCGCCACTTTGTGATAGTTCATTCGAAAAAATAATAAAATTACTGAAATAACCCGGCAGAAAAACTTCTGAACGAACAGACGGAACTATGGAATTCCCCACTTTTCAAAATACTCAAGAAATAAGCCTACAGAAGACATTTAAATACGTTTTTTCACAACTTTCACAAACCCTAAAAGTACTAACTGGTTAAACTTTCTAGGGTATAAGGAGTCCTAAAAAGGCCTTAATTGGTTTTAAGTACTACCTCCATTTACCAAGGTAAAAAAGTGTAAATAGAAATATGCATTGGCAACGTCTCTGAGAATTATTTGACATTTCACCAGTACCAACCTGCGTTGGTTTTAAGTAAAATAACTAGATAAACCTAAATCTTGTCCAACAGGGATACTTTATAAAAGTGAATGGAGTATACTAAATACAAATATGTATTTCATTGACTTATGCTGATTGACTTATTGAAGATATTCCTGGCTATTTCAAGGAGAGACACTAATGTGAAGTTTGTTTTAGAACAACCAAGGTAATTTCTACGAATAATAAAGACAAAGCAAATAAAGATAATGTTCACAAGTTAACTTGCGCTCATTGCCCTAAAATAGTTTTATATCTTAGCTTTCAAGTGTCCAAATTGTTGAAAAAATGCACATTTTCAATTTGCGTTTTTCAGTCGCGATCAGTCCTTTGATCCTTTGAAAATCTGAACAATCGAAGGGGTGGGATACAGTGGTAGTAGCCTAGAAAACCTGATGTGGACACTCTTTGACTTATTTTCAGCAGAATTGTGGTCCCATTAATGTCAAAAACGAGTGCCATTGTTCTAAATTTACCGATATGTCGTTCGAAGCTTTGCTATTTCTATTTCTTGTTGGAAGTCATGTCGTTTTCTAAAATTTCGAATGATGAGTATTTTTATACGTTACTGTTTTCATGGTTGTTTGTGTTCTTGTTTAATTCTTGGTAGGTGTTTGGTGTTTTTCTTAGTTTGAGTTTATAACGATTTTCATTGAAAGAAGGAAAGTTCCTGATTATTCACTGTTTCGGTTTTACATATGGAAATGAATACTAAAACACATATTCAATCAAAGATCAACTTCATAACAATTATATCACATAACATAACAGCAAATACGTTACACCAAGATGCATTGAACACACTCTAGGTGCATCGTAGTTTACCGAGTTCACTCTGTAGAACACTATGTTTGGCAATTCTAGTTTCGTTTTTCGACCGAAAATTTTAATGGGTTATAATAATAGGGAAGTGATGGCTACAACAATCTACAATCTCTTGAAATAAAATTGAAAATACAGTAAATGGAAACTATGTAAAGATGTTCAGAAACCAAGGAATATCGAATGAAAGAAAAAATACAGAGATGGTAAAGTTTTAACAAACAAGTAATGTCGTGAAAACCAATCGAAATCGGAATGAGAGAAAACCAAGGAAATCGTAGATTGAGAATATAAGAATTCGCCCAAGAAAATACTTGAATATTTTCCATATTATGCAGGAGTCGTTGAATGATATTCACAAATAGATATTCGTTATTCATTATTTTTATAAAATTCAGTCCAAGAATTATCGAATTGTTTTGGTTTTCTGATTATCATTTGAGTTTCGAGATCACAAGAGTATATTTCTCAAACTCTGTTGATTTCAAGGTCTTTTAGCGACATAAACACCAAGTTTTGAACATGAAATTAAGGCTTTTTAATTATAGTTGTGCGAGTATTTTTTAAATTCATTTTTGTGTGTTATAAGTTATCAAATTTTTTATATCTAACACAATTTTTCATGAGGCTATAATAGCTCGTTTACACGACATTTCAACTCAATATTGTGTTGATTTTCTCTTGTTAACGATGCATCTAATAAGTTGACGAAAGCATCGTTCCAACAATGACGATAAGTTCTTACTGAATATCAGTGTTTTTTAGAGTGATAGAATTTTCGATGCGATAACTGTGATTTGACGTAAGATAGAAGCCATGTTGTTTTGACATTTCTGTTCAGTAAGCATTGAAAAATTATCATGGAATACTCACGCCGTAACAACGTTTACAAATTGTTGAAATTTATTCTTAAAATCAGTGTTCTATTCGTCAAACTCATAGAGCATTTCGGGAAATTTATGGTTTACATAATCTTCCATCAGAGCAGCTCATTCGTAGAACTATCGATAGATATCGGACAACATTTTCTCTACTGGATGCAACAATAACAACAAGACAAAAAATGTACGTACAGAAGAAAATATCGTTGCTGTAAGTGATAGTGTTAATGAAGATCCAGATTTGTCCATTCGTCGACGTTCACAACAAGTTGGACTCTGTGCTTCCACCACACTGTAAATTTTGCGCAATGATGTTAGTCTACAACCATACAAGATCCAACTGGTTCAAGAACTAAAGCCACTTGACCATAATAAGTGTCGTTTGTTTGCTGATTTGGTCCCAAAACAGCTCGAAGTTGATCCACTTTCTTTATCGAAAAATTGTTTTTAGTGATGAACCTCATTTCTGGTTGAACGGCTACGTAAATAAGCAAATTGCCGTATATGGAGTGAAAACAATCCTCAAGAAGTTCTGCAGGCTCCAGGTGTGCTTGCTTCACAGGCTGGAGGCATCATCGGTCCATATTTCGATTATCGATAATCAATGACTATTTGTTTCAAAATTTGAATGGTATCGACCCAGATGTGTTACAAGATGGTGCTACACATCAATTGATTTATTGAAGGAAAGACTTGGTGATAACATTATTTTGAGAAATTGTTCAATTAATTGGCCACCAAGATCATGCGATATAACTCCAAGGAATTATTTTCTTTGGGGTTATGTCAAATCATATGTTTATGCTGATAAACCAGAAAATAGACGCTTTGACAGCCAACATAACTCGTGTTATTGCTGAAATAAGGCCTGAATTACTCGAAAAAGTGGTCCAAAATTGGTCTGGTCGAATGCAGTTCTTCAGAGCTAGTCGTGGTGGGCATATGACGAAAATTATTTTCAAAAAATAAATGTCACAGAATTATCTTTCAAATTTAAAAAAATCTTAATTTAAATGTTTTTATTTCAATTTGAGGTTCTATCACTCTAAAAAAACAACCGATACATCGTCGACAAGAGAAAACTACGGAGGCCAACGATATTCTGTGTTTCTCCGGTTCGAATTAATCGAAATTAAAAACGGGGCCTTAATACTGAGATGAAATTAAGTTGACTGAATGGTTGCGAACAAGTCATTAAACACCAAACAGAAAAAAACTGCTGCTCGGCATTCATTCATCTTGATAGAAACGAAAAACTAATGTTATCAAACTTTTGTGGAGACTTTTTGCAATATACACTTTTCAAGCATCAATCCTCGTTGTCCCCGAGTTCTTATTCCAAGAAATTAAATTCTGGGAATCACAAAATAATTGAATGAACTGACCGAAATATGAAATCGCATATACATTCCACGCGTTTGTTCCAACTCGCTGCGTTACCGAGAGCGAGCGGGAATAGGACGAGTGGCGAGAGCGAGCGAGACAACAACAGGAAGTCGGCGCTCTCCGCAGGGGAGCGTCCCGGCGCCTCTGGTCAGACGGAATATTTTTAGTGCGCAACAAATAGAAGCGACCTTTTACACAATCGTCGTCTGCATTTTTCAGGCTGGTATGTAATGCTATTACGTCTAAATTTATAAATCGTGGATTCGAGCTGATCGGTGACAAAGGGAGCTGGAAACTGGGAATCTCGACGGAGATCTCGCGATATTTTTAGTGTTACTGATCGGAATGAATGAATCAGCAAGTCCTATTTAAGTTAATTCTGCAGCCGCTAAAGAATGCGAGATTTCTCTTTGCGCGATATTGAAAATGAGGGCGTAGATATCGGGTTCACAATAATTCCGAACAGGTTTTGTCCAACTCGATGTACAGGGTGGCTGAAATTGGAGTGTACGCAACTGAACTTATATGGAATCACCCAGTAATTCCGAGAAATATAATTAAACTAGAGATAAAGTTATTGAGGAGTGAAGCGCAGGTTAACAAGCCAAGTTTTTTCAAGAATAAAATAAAAATCATTACAATTTTCCAAACGTTAGATTAGATTACAAAACTGTAGATTTCTATAGAAGATATTTTTCTGAAAACAGCAATTTAATAAGAAATAATGCAATTTAAATAATCCGTATTGCCACCTCTATCATCGACACAAGCATGAATTTTACGAATTCTACAAGGCCTATCTATCAAGTTGAATGCTCCTGGTCCAGTGGTTAGGACATACCCGGCAAGTCCGAGTTCAATCCCGAGCTAGAAAAGAAATTTTCTAGTCTCGGTAGGGGCCACCATTTTACTGTTGGGCCAAAAATTAACAGTACTGTGCCTAAGGTGGCGTAAGGACACAGTAACAAAACCTACACAGAACACAACTGATTTTCCTAACTCGCACAAGCTACAAGCTTCTGAGGGGTCTCCTCAGTATAAACAACATGAAGTTATTAATTTCTTCTACGGGGACATTTTAGCATTTCTCGGAACCCGCTTGTATCGGGTGTTTTTTTACAGTGATAGAATATTAACTTGAATGGAAGCCATTTTTTTTCATTTGGAAGATAGTTTTTTGACATTTATGTTTCAAAAATAATTTCCGTCAAATGTCCACGACTAGCTCTGAGGAACGGCATTCGACCAGACCAATTTTGGACCACTTTTTCGAGTAATTCAGACCTTATTTAGGCAATAACACGAGTTATGTTGGCTTCCAAAGCGTATATTGTTTCTGGTTTATCATCATAAACCAATGACTCGACATAACCCCGAAAAAAATAATCCATCTTGGCCATTTCTCGAAATAATGTGATCGCCAAACCTTTTTTTCAATTGATAAATTATTACGGTATCAGCATGAGGTTTAGCACCATCTTGTTGGAACCAAAACACTTCTGGATCGATACCATTCAAATTCAAATATTCATTGATCATCGATCTGCTACGAGCACCATTCACTGTAACATTAGCTCCAACATCATTTTCAAAGAAATATGGTCCTATGATGCACATCATTAAGTGCATTTTTCAGGATGCAATGGAACCAATCATCAAACGTTGCTTTATGGTGAAGTGGCTTTAGTTGTTGAAGCAGTTGGATCTTGTATGGGTGCAGAACCAGATCTTGCAAATCCAACTTGTTGTCAACGTCGACGAATAGACAAATCTTGATCTTCTTTAACACTATCACTTACAGAAGCGATATTTTCTTCTGTACGTACAGTCTTTCGACATGTTGTTGCTGCATCGAGTAGAGCAAATGTTGTCCGAATTCTATCGATAGTTCGACGAATAAGCTGCTCTGATGGACGATTATGTAAACCATACATTTCACGAAGTGCTCTATAGGTTAGGCGAATAGAACACTGATTTTGAAAGTAAATTTCAACTACACTGCGCAAAAAAATTAACGCACATTATGGAAATCTCAAATTTATTTTACAACTGAAGGTGTTCTCAATGATAATTATTTTTATCAGAATTATGCATGCATATGTTATCCACTTTCAACGTTTTTCTTCAATACAGATGTTTTATCCCAGCAGGAATAAAAAAGATGATATTATCAGATTTTGAATGTATTGGCTCCATTCTAAAATCAGTTTCTCGATCAATTCTAGTGATCAATAGTTTTTCTTTCGTTTGATTTTCTACACTCGATCGCTATGCAACGCGAAACACGCAATTTGACCCAAGAGGAATGTGCCCAAGCGGTAGTTTTGCGAGAAGAAGGGTGGACATACACAAGAAAGGTTTAGAAATTCCCATACAAGTGTGTCCAGAATGTTGCAGCGATTCAGGGAGACAGGTATGAATGTCCGAAGACCAGGACAGGGTAGATCACGGGTAACAACTGCCATTCAAGAACGTTACTTGAGAGTTTCTTCGTTGAGACAACGGTTTGCAACCGCTCGCCTCCTTCAAAATCAGCTTGAGCAAACTCATGAGGTGCAAATTAGCACTCAGACAATAAGAAATCGCCTCAGAGAATATGATTTAAGGCCTCGTGTCGCGGCAAGAGGCCCAGCTCTTACCCCAGCCCATCGAAGGGCACGTTTGGATTTTGCGAGAGAGCATATCCATTGGGAAGGGGCCGATTGGGAAAGAGTTCTCTTCACAGATGAGTCTAGATTCTGCCTCTACCATTGTGATCGACGTTCCCTTGTATACAGACATCCACAGGAAAGATATGCTCAGTGCAATTTCCTGAATGCTACTGGTTTCGGGGGAGGATCGATTATGGTATGGGGTGGAATATCGTTGACTGCTTGCACAGACCTAGTGGTCGTTGATAATGGAGCTATGAATGCTGATAAGTATATAAGGAACATTCTTGAAGAGCATGTAGTGCCATTTGCCCCATACATTGGTGAAAATTTCATTTTTATGGACGATAATGCCAGACCCTATCGTGCGCGCATCGTTCAGGAGTACCTTGAAGAGGTTGAAGTCTCTCGAATGGAATGGCCAGCAAGAAGTCCAGATCTCAATCCGATTGAGCAGGTTTGGGACAATCTCAATAGAAGGCTGAGAAGTTCAGAAAATCATCCAGCTACTCTTAATGACTTAGGAATCCAACTCGGAGGAATCTGGGAAGGATTAGATCAGAACATTTTGATTATGAACCGTCGTTGCCGAGCTGTAATTAACGCAAGGGGTGGAAATACCAAGTATTAAATCACTTATCAGCATTTCAGTATTTTGAAAATTGTTCATTTCTCTTCTTTCACATAAGATTCGATGAAATCCTGAATTCTTCTTCCATTTAATGTGTCTTGTTTCGTTCAAAACCTTCCCGAGAGAACATAAAAAATAAGTTATAAAGTCAATGTAGAGTTAACTTTCATTAAAATTGAGATTTTCAGAATGTGCGTTAATTTTTTTGCGCAGTGTATTTGTAAACGTTGTTGCGGGCCGCAACTTACGGCGTGAGTTTTTCCATGATAAAATTTCAATGCTCACTGAACAGAAATGTCAAAACAACATGGCTTCTACCTTTTGTCAAATCACAGTTATCCCTATCGAAAATTCACCAGACATAAGTTGCTCTGTATAGGATTCAGATCCAGTGAGCAAAGGAAACACATTCAGTTTCAAAGGAAGTTTTCGAAACTCTGCTGATATGAGTGATATGTAGAGGTGCATTTATACAGGGTGTCTGGTGGCAGATTTATATTTTCAAAGTTAAATAAAAAAAATGCTATTCGACATATCATTTTAATTAAAACATTGAATGACAAAATAATCATGCGGATTTCATTTTTTGAAAATTATACCATCCAAATGTTTTCCATCGAGTTCTACACACTGTTCAAAACGGAGCCTCGTGTTCTCCGCCACACGTTGCAGCAAACTCGGTTCAATTTTGCTGATTTTTCGATGAATATTTTCTTTTAGGTCCACAATAGTTCGTCAATTTTCTTTAAGTTCTTGAACGATTTGAATTTTGAATGGATGGAACTTTAGATCCTTTCTTAAAATTTCATGAACAATCGCTCTGGGAAGTCCCAGTGAGGCTGCCCTTTTCCGTATCGAAAGTCGTGGATTTTCACGTAAACTCTCTTCAACCAGTTCAATGTTTCCGGGAGTCCTTGAAGATCGACTGGGCCCTGGCCGTGGGGTGTTTATAGCCGAAGCAGTTCTGCGGAACCTTTGCACCCAGGAACGAATTAAATTCACACTCGGCCCATCACTTATCCGTCGAATATCGAAGTGTGAACAAAATTGTCGACGAGAAATTACGTACGAATCGTTACTCTTGAAAAATGCCTCGATGGCGAACGCATCGCGCTCATTCGACCACTGCGACATTGTGACTAAGAAATCCGCATGACCACTGATTCCAACGACACTACCCTCCCCCCGCGCAGTTTATTACTTGTTGAAATATTCGTATTTCAAAACATAAATCTGCCACCAGACACCCTGTATTAATAAAAAAACACCCACACTCCAGAACCAGGTTGAATGGGAATATTGGGAATTAAAGGAGTATTTTCACCAATCATTGGACGGGTTTTCCACCAACGTACAGCCAGCGGACGATTTTTTTCATTCGAATGATTATATAAACTACCATCTCTGTAAATTTCAGCAGGGTTAAAATGACTGAAACTCAATATTTTTTTTACGTGTTTTCGTTGCTCCAGTTGGCAAACCCACCACTGGTGCGACAGCTGACGGCCACTATGCTATAAGACAAATGCAAATTAAGCTATATACAAGTTATGGTCAGGGTTAAAATTGGTCACCAAAAACTATCACTGGCCCCCGGGCTATATTGCCAAGATGTCTCAGGATTTCATTAGAAAATTTTGACACAAACTTCAAATTTCTTATATTTATAATTATCTGGTAAGCAATCCATTTTTATACATCAGCCAAAGTGGTTTAACTGATCTGTCTGCTGTAGTCTATCGCCCATTACTGAAAAGCCGAAGCACCGCCGATGATCTAGCGCGTCTGCTGTTACTGAAAATGCCACCGGGACAGGTGAAACTAAATAAAAGCTTGTGAAAAGGTTGCTGTTGATTTCAAAAGCACAGTACAGTACCCTTAAGAGGGTCGAGAGTGATAGTCTTAGGATGATGGTTAATCCCATCTAAAAAGTGATCTGTTATCTAGGGCAAGGTATAGATTTGTTGATAGAGAAATTGCATTCCATAACTCTCGAAGACCTGTGGTGACGAGACGTTACAGGTACAGCGCAATATCTGGTAGGTGGGGTCGGATTGGTTTCAACGTGTTTTGGAACATGGGGCCGAGCGTTGCCATGTAGTCGAATCACCTCATCATACCTCTGCTCATATTGCGGCCGTTTTTCGTGTAGTGCTCGGCTCATTCGAATCATTTGAAGTCGATACTATTTCGCAGTTATGGTTTCAATCAGCCCAACAGCTCATAATAAATATCACCGACCTGGTCAACATAGGGGCATAACCAGGCAGACCTCATGAGTTCATTTTCTTTGGGTTGCTGAAATAGATCCATTTTTCATCACCGGTCACGATGCGATGAAGAATACCTTCCTTTTCGTCGATGATGCAGTTGTTCACACTGTTCACAGATGAAAAAATGACATTCAACATCCTTTGGCTTCAATTCATAAGGAACCCTGTTTTCGGATTTTCCCTAACGCATGGAGTGGCTTGGAAATAGCTTGGCGGGTAACTCCTAATGCTGAAGAAAGGTCTTCTTGCGTTTGGTAGAAATCCTCATCGAGCAATTAATACCTACAATCCAATTCATCGTCTTCCAAGGTGTTTGCCATCCTTCACGCGGACGGTCGTCATCATCGAAATAACTGTCTTTGTTGAAGCGACGGAACCAATCAAGGCACGGAGAACCACTTAGAGCATCATTACTCTTCACTTTTTCATCGAAGAAAATCAACACTTTCCGCAAATGACAATTATCTGGTTCAAAATCAGACATATTCACACAACCGAAACTATTGTCGCCAAAACAAAATCACTAATGTGTTGATAGTATATTGTTCAATGAACGGTAATGTAAGTCATAACACACGCAGATGAATTTTGCAACCCGAGCCGTCAGGCGAGGGGTGTAATTCATCAAGTGTGTTATGACCATTACCGCGAATTGAACACTAAATGCTTCATCTTCGACTTCTTCAGTAAAATTCGAATTAATCTGCATTTTCAAAATTGACAACAGTTGTCATAAGCGATTTCTGTGGTCGAAAATAGAATCGATATCGAATCCCGTAAAAACCGTCAAAAATTCACGTTTTCCAAATGCAATTATTGGATATTCAGACCCAAGAAAATGTAGAAATGGATGGTGAGAACGTTACCTTGATGTCTGAAATAGAGTTCCCGATCGATCCGACATTTTTATTCTTTTCGTAACCTATTACATTTTTCCTATTTGTATTAGAGTGAGTTGTAGGCGTGAGTTATTATTACCTCACACTATTGGTTTATAGAGACTATTACAGATCAAAATCAGTTGAATAATGGATATATTATTCTATGGGAGTAGATAAAACAGTTTGTTCATCATACGTCATGGTTCATGTTCATGACGTTTTGGATATGTTAAAATCGACCTGCACTTACCTGATGCTGGAGACTTCTATTGACAAACAGCGGGAACTTAGTTGCGTATCTAATACAAATCACTCATTATTAATTATTTTCTCTCTGAATTCTGATCTTCAGTTTTCACTCTGAGGGTTTAACATAGGTATATGAATTTTTCATGTGAAAATCCGTAGGATCATTCTGAAAGTGTTATTTTTCCCATTCCTATTCCGTCTATTCCATAATTTCAATCATTTCGAATAAGTGTTTCTTTCTTATTCCATCACTGCTATCTCCAGAAATTTGTCCCTTAAATTGGCGGACATATCTCACAGCACTAACATGCTCCTGTTTTTGAGCGCTCGTTCTACTTACTCAAGGAGAGCAATGGAAAAAGGAATGAAAGTGGGAACAATCGAAATTATTCTTTCCATAAACAAAGCTTTCACGAAGAATCTAATCTTTTAATTATAACTCAAGCACCGGATTCCTTTCAGCAACATGATCATATTTCATCAGCTATGCAACAATAAATTCCGTTGGGAGTTTCAAAAAGCAGGAAATATCAAATATATTTAACGTTCACACTTCGAAGAATAAATTCTCATTAGTGGAACCAGGTAAACATGAGAAAATCTGGTTTCGAAGAAATCATTCATAAATATGGGATAAACATAACTCAAACAAGTTGGCGATACCGACAAAAATGATGCACATTCGATAGTCACTTTAATTAAGCGTAATTAGGTTATTATGATTTAAATAATGTAAAGCCTTGATAGTGTATAAGGGCCAACTGCATCGTTTCGTCTTCGTTTAGGAGCAGCCTACTGAAATAATCGGACAGCACCGTTGCGTAAGCGCCACTCAATCTATATATATAAAAGAAAGATGTTGGTTACACCATTTATAACTCGAGATCGGATCGAGTGATTGTTATGAAACTTCATATACGGATTCGTCTACGGTCTGGTTATTATAAAATGCAATAAAACTTCGATAAAATCGATGAAAATTTCACTTATACAGGAAATGCTTTTCCTCCTTTTGAGCGAGGCCACTAGGTTTCGCTACAGTTACAGTTACGCTACCGCTTATTCGTAAGATACTTGATTTCATATTCTGTCCGTTAGATGGGGTGTACAGTGACTATATTACCACCATAGTCACTGTAATAGTGCGAAATTTGAGTTGCCTACAACTTTGCGCCGTTGGCCAACAAAAAAAGCGTATGAGTAGGTACAGATGTCTAAAATGATTAGATTTCGTACCACTTCAGATGGCGCTATTCACACATTATGACTGATTATTAGTTATTTTTAGAGTTTTATTTATTCAAAATAACGTCATCGTGAAGTAGGATGTCTAGAATAATGGTGTAGGCACTGATTAGATTTTGTTGTGACCAAATTGATTATATTAGCAATGTTTCGTTCTTTCCACTTCAGGTGGCGCTATTCACAAATTATGACTGATTTTTATCAGTTATTTCGAATACTTGAATTTATTCTGGCGAACGTGACGTGTTAATGGTAGATAATTTTGTCAAGCAATAATGTGTGTTTATATTCCTGACATTCTGATGTATATTAACATAGTAAATATATATAGTCTTTATACTATGATATTAGTTCTTAGGAAAAGTAGAAAACATTCATTATAAAAAGATGCCATTCTGTTGTCATGTCATTATTGACTTTAGCAAATCAGCTGTTGATACATCCATCAAATTGACAAGGGAAAATACACTGAAATGATATTGCGGCGCCGCCACGTTGCTAATATTTTTGATTTGGTCGAACGTCATTCCTTCCAAAAATTGACGGGTGCCTACACCATTATTCTAGACATCTTATCGTGAAGGTACTATATTTGACATCAGCACCAATAGATGGCGATGAATTTGTTGAGGCTTTCGCGACCATCAATTTATGTCATCTGTTTTTTTTTTCGAGAATTTCGGTCGTCGTTGTTTGAAATGGTCGAATAAAGAACATATGACATCAATTACTGTGTAATTTGCATAGGACTTATAGTACCATGAAGGTCTATTAACAGATCCAGAAGCGCGTGAATATCACAGTGAATTTTTATCGAAATGTCAAGTATATACGATTTTGGCGATCAGTTTCGATCGTGATATGTCCATTCTCATCTTTTCTCATAATTTTTAAAATGTTTTTGAATTTCTGTTTGGGTAATAAATATATTTGCGGAAATCACTAAATCCAAAATTGCTATAATTAGTAATTGACATATTATTTTTATGTATCTGTTCTGTGTGACAGCTCATATCCATCGAAACATTTGACAGTTCAAAAATCAGAGAACCAAGCTGTTGATCTCCGATCACCGGTGATTACGATTTGTGAAATCCGCCGTAAGTTTCATTTAGGCGGAACAAAGTTCGCCGGGCCAGCTAGTTCGATATAAGTGCAAACTTTTTTTAGGGGAGGAAGAACCACCGCTTAACGATTTGAGGGGTGGATGTAACTTCACAATTTCGGGATTGAATGTCAAAACATTCAAAATAACCGGCGTATTTTGATTATTTCAATTGTACAAAATGAATAGAAATATTCATGAAATGCATTTTTGATATTTTCTTGGAAAATCTCGATGAATTGGAAATGAATGAATATGGAATTCCTTGGAGAATATTCAATTGCACCGGCCATTTCAATAATTTTGTATTTCACTTCCAAAAATTTCGATTTATCCAAGAGAACACTTTTTCAGGAACGTCTGTCCTAAATTGATGAGATATTATACTCATTTGGATTGTTTGTCTGATTTTATGACATGTTTTGCCGAACAATAACAAGCTGTTTCGGCTTAACACCATCTTAAGATCCTAAAAACTGCTGAAGAAATTGTTACTAGGTACAACAACCCAGTATATATGTGGCCTCATTTATAAATATATTATTTGTATAATGATAAATCAAAAAGAGGACAACAAACAGGCCAAATCTCTGTAAATCGAATCTTTTAAATGATATTTTGTTGGACATATTATGTTTTCACCTCTAGTCAGTATAAATAAGTCCAACAATGATAATACCCTAAATGGCCTTAATGAAGCATGAACATAATGCTCATCAGACTATACTAACTGACAAATAAACTGCAACACCCAGATGGAGCTGTTTAAATTTCAAATATGTTTTGGTGAAACATAGATAGTATAGCAAGAAGTAAATGATTAAAATTTGGAGAAAAAAACGAACGGTTTACAATTTTTTTTTTTAATTTGTAAAAAATGTATTTATTTTGTTCACTGGGATTCATGACTCAGAGATGCCAAAGTCCGTGGGGGCTGGGATAAATTTCCAAGCCTTCTTCCCATGATGTCCCAAACATGCTCTTTGGGCGAAAGATCGGAGGATCTGGGCGGCCATGGCAAAAGATCCACATTGATCGCTTCCAAAAAGTTCCAACTAACTCTGGCAACATGAGGTCGAGCATTATCTTGCTGAAATATTGGACACTCGAGGTTAAGGTAAGGGAGAACATATGGCTCCACTTTTTCTTGAAGGTAACCCAGCGATGTCATGTTACCTCGAATAAAGACAAAAGGTGACATACTTGCTTGTGCAATAGCACCTGGTCATTCGGGAATCGTAGGAAACGAAGCGCCAATACACTTGCCAGAAAGAGAGCACAAACGCCGCTCACTGGCCCAGAACCCTTCTATGGTATAGGAAAATGCACCTATACTCCATTCACTTTTATGAAGTAGCCCGGTTGGCGCTGGAATTCTGACACATTTCACCGCGTATATTTTGAAAATGTAAGGTAATGGTTATTCTTCTGTCAGATATGAACGCAACGTTGCCAATTCTACATATGAATCGTAGAAATTACGTATTTATCAAAATATTTATTTACTTTGGGAAAACAATGAATTTGAGGAAATATTATGTGAATTCAATAATTCCAAACACCTGACGAATATTGAAGAAACTTTTTTCTCTGTTAATACTTGAAATATTTCACGTGTACGAGTACATGATTGGATGATTCAGCTATGCTATTTTCTTGTACGGAAATCAAGAACCGAGTGTTGAAATTTTACTGAAAAACAATGGAGAGAATAGTCGAATAGTCTGTTACTTTGTGATAGATCATTAACCCGACAGAAAAACTTTTGGACGAACAGAACAGACGGACGTATGGAAATCCCCACTTTTCAAAATTCTCAAGAAATAAGCCTACAGACGACAATTGAATACCTCTTTGTGCAACTTGAAATACTTCAATATGAAAATGTAGTGGTACTACGAATCTTGTGTCACGGTTAAACCTTAAAAGAACTAACTCCATTCACAAAGTTAAAAAAGAGTAAATAGAAAGTAGACCTGGCAATGTCGCTTGATTTTCACGAGTGCCAACCTGCGTCCGTTTTAAGTAAAAGAACTTGATAAACCTAAACCACGGCCGACCAAGATACTTTATAAAAGTGAATGGAGTATATAAGGAGGAGTTTATGAAGAAGGGGAAAACCGAAAGGAAAAAAGTGTGACGGAATCTCCCAGGGATGGATCACTCCAAAAAGTTCATCCTGCTAGATCCAAAAAAAATCTCAGGAAGAGTTGGAGGTTTGGTGTTTATTCCATGAATATTTCGACAACAGACATAATGTACGTAATAGATGCATTTATTGTAGGTATGTACTTATGGCAATTCCTTTGAAAAACAGAGAAATGGAAACAGAGTTATCGTTTGTTCCATGTTTCGAATTCTATCACCCGGATATAATGATAATAACATCTGTTAGCCAGGCAACAAAACTTATACAACATTGTTCATCACTGTAACATTAATATTTTCGAAATATTTCCCAACGTAACATCTATGCTTATATGCAGGTACTATACATCTCCTCCATTGAATGAACATTCTACTCTTAGTTTATAAAGGACAAAATAAAATATACAAATATAAAAAAACAACAAACTTCAACAAAAATATATCATCTTCGGCAACTTCCATGGCAAAAAAAAACACACTACAAATGACCAATGTATCACCCTCACCATCCATTCCCTCTAACTTTGCAGTATGGTCTCGTCAATTAACAGGCAATATGGACCAGGACCAACAAAGCAAATTTGTGTGAAAACTTTCTATATGGTCTTGATAGTACCATCTGAGTGAACCTTAGGTATTTGACATAAAAGGGCTCTTGTTAAAAAAAGGCTTAATCGTCATAAATAATAGAACGAATTTTACATACAGCTATTCCAAAGTCAATATGACATATATGTTATTAAAAATTTTTGTCATAATACCTGATGTTAATGTAATGTAGATAGTAATTGTGTGATGAATTGTTTTCGAGTCAAAATATAAATACTTCGAAGAAGCAAAGTTACTTACTGAAGGTACAGTTGAGGAGTATACTTGAATAAATTATGTTGTTATTTATGTATTTGATAAGGTATATTAAATTCATTTTATTAATGTTATATTAATGTGGATGAAAACGAGGGAAAGCCCTCGTTTTCAAAGGAAAACATTTTTTATAGATATTTACTATATGTACAAATATTCACACAAAAATTGTCATTGTCACTATGACCTTCTAGCCTTATTTTTCTTATTGATACGTTAGATTATTTGGTGAAATCACAATAAGAATAAATTATTCAAGGAATGAATTCGAATTAATTATTGAGGATTCGAACCTAGAGGTCCATCAAGGCTAGATTTGAAGTCATTTATTCCTTCGGAAAAAATAAGTTTACAACCTCTTTCTAGACCTACTCTTTGCGAAAGATTCAATGACTTCACTCAAATCTAGACTTGATGCAGCTTCATTTTCAATTGATAGGTATAAACCATAAATGTCGCAGTTGAGCTTTATATATATAGTGTTCCGCAAATAATGTTATATTAATCTTAATTTTCTGAAAGATCTTTCAGCTTCTACAGAGGTGACAGGAATATTGTATGGAACAGTAATATTGCTGTAAATACTTCTGTTAGATCGCATTCCAGCATTCCGTATTTCCTTATTATTTTCATACAGAATTCATGAATTGTCCATGCCTTATTCAATTCAGGTAGGAATAGGTGATAAATATTAAGAACTGGAATTGAAAAGTTGGTCCCTTTCATATCGCAATATTTACCTTGAAATTGGTCGAAGCTTTGAATTACAGTTTTTTCGTCTACCTATACTTATCTAGTAGAAATGATGGTGAAAATTCCAAATTTTGTTGACTGCAGTCATAGTGTCATACACCCGAAACTTTAATTCAATCAATCAATCAAATCTTTATTGTACTAAAGGCTTGATAAAATAGCGTGTACTCGTCAATTTTCAGCATAAATAAAACATTATTAAAATATGTAAATAGGTATGGACATAAAATGAACTTACACTCTACGACAAACTATACTTATATCACAGATAGGTTTGTGTCGCAGAAAAACTCTGAAAGCGAATAATACGCTTTTGTTACAAGGGGCGCCTTCAATTCTCTTTTAAATTTAATGAAACTCAATAGTTTCAAATGATTCGGCAGTTTGTTGAAAACTGCAACCGAAATATAAGAAGGCAACTTCTAAAATTGAGAAATTATTGTATCGAGCACTCTATTGAAAATATTTATTTCGGAAAATTCTCCCGTGCTTCGAAATCGGTGATCGAAAGCTAATTCATCGAAATATTTTTTAACTTTTTTTTGTCTCATTTCTTCGAAATGGGCATCTTTACCATATGCTATGACATTTTCTCTAGCCTTGCACTTGAAGGACTCGAAGTCACTCCCATAAATTTTTTTCTTTGTATTCGTCTCTTCTAAAGCTCTGCATACGTCGTCCAAACTGACATCGCATTTTTGTAATTTTTCAAATGCATAATTGATATCATTGAGAATGCGGTGCATTAAATCGCCGAGGAAAATAAATTCAAAATTCAACATTTTTTTTAATTTCTGCTTGTTTTCGCTCTTATTTGCAAGAATTTTTCATAACTATTTCAGCTAATGCACGAATGGCATGAAAAAAATGAAATTTGATTGCCGAAATTATGTTAACCCTACTGGACCATCTAGTCTGATTCAGTTTTTTTAGATAGGTATACGATTCACCAGTGAATTTTGGCAATAAATCCCTACATTTGATGATATTTCTGAAAAAAACATTGTTCAACCACTGAATATAATAAAAACAATGTTTCACATAATAGATCACAGAGAAAAATCAAAGTTTGAATTTTTTTAAGTTCAAACGCGATTTGATGGTCAGCGCTTGGGGGCCCCCTGAGGTCGGGGGCCCTGGTACACTGCACCCTCTTGCCCCCACGTAGCTACGCCGCTGTGATGCTTTTCAAATTCAATACAGTATCAGCTCACAACGGAACTATTCTATCTTCCTGAGAAAAGATCAAAACATAAAATGTCAAAATTTTCTATTTTCTCTAAATCGACTTTTATGAAAAAAAGAACTGAAATCAAAGGAATTTTCGAATTAAATCACTCAGATCTGACTAATTGGCCAAGTTTCTCATGAAAATCAATGGGCGCTTTCATCCGACTAAGCAGCTACCGCTACCGCTCCTTCAAACGTCAAAACCTTATGATTTTTTCGATCCGTTTTGTCAAATTAGTTTGTAATTTTGACACAACGAATCGAAAAAATCATATGGTTTTGACGTTTGAAGGAGCGGTAGCGGTAGCTGCTTAGTCGGATGAACGCACCCATTGTTAAAAGAAAGGCATTGAAATCGCAAGACCATACGGTAGATAACATTTGTTGGAGTACCCATGAATATAACGATGGATGAACTGTTTGATTCGAGGAATAATGTAATTTCCTTCTTTATTTTTCAAGACCATCATCAAATGCCCTATGTCATAAATCCTAATTAAGACTTGAAAACTGGCAGCATCATTACAATATGTGATTAATTCCTATAAATAAATTGATATTTATTACCTAGCGTACTTTAGGAAACATATTATGTTACACTACGGTAATTATCAATTGTCGATAGCTTCTATGACACTCGCTAAATCAAATGATCTTATGTAGGTATACATATTCTTTGGTATTGAAGTATTTTTTTTATGAATGTGGATGTTGAATTCAGATGATTCAAAACACGTTCTGACATTCCATTTCCTGTATTCGCTGTTTTCTAATTCGTTGATTCTACAAGTATTCTTTCAATACTTCACAATTACCGTTAGACAAAAATCTGTTCGAATAATTATTACTAACAGTAATGTTTTCCTTTAGGTCCCAATATTCAGGGCTAATCGTTTCATTTTCCCTTTAGATATAGCCAAACGCTATTTACTATTATTTATTTGCTGTGAAACCTAAATTACTACCGATGTTTGAGAATTTTATTCAGCTTTGTTTCATTTTCTCTTCATTTCGATCTCTTTTACCACCAGTGCTTGTTCTACTTGAAAGAGGGCTACATCATATCGTCTAGATGTCTGAATTTCTGGTATTTTGAATCCGTGGTCAAATTCAATTTTGTCGAGGATTGTGCTTACGAACGGACACGTGAGCACAATCCTCGAACAGAGAAACCAAGAGACTGGAAATTTTAAGGTAGGTTCAGAAATCTCGAATATCGGATTAAGTTCGTTAATGAGCAAAATTCCGTAAATAGGGTCTATCGAGATAAAATTTTGCATTTATGTGGATAGTGAAATATTCAAGCTACGTGCAAGTATGAAAATATTCGCCCATATTTCCAATTTCTCATATCTTTCGAACCTCTCAGTATAATCGATTGAGATTTGGATCGTATTATTCACTTGCAAAGGAAAATCGATTCTCTGCAAACCGAAAAAAAATACATAATTGTATTAGAACAACATAGCACTTCTGTCCAACGATTCCCCACACTGTATATTGAAGTTCAGGAGTTTTATTACAATGTTTGACAAAAGCAGATAATTTTGAATAAGGGTATTTGGCTGATAGAAAATCTCAGGGAAAGATTTAATACAAATTTGAAATTCCACTCCCTTCTCCGGAAAATAGTAAATTGCGATAAAATAGCAGGGTTTCTGATGGATAATAATTTGAAATATCTCAAAACTTCATAATGGACAGGATTGGAACTTGATAATCTAGCAGGCAAGGTATGCGGTCCTTTGTCTATCCACATTCCCATCTTCAAAAGTCTTGGCTCTCCTATAGGTTTCTCAAAAAATAAACAATCTATGTTCAGGAAATGAGATGAATATTTTTCTTTATTTCAACTACAATACGTCCCAAATAAGAGTGACTGATTTCAAACATAAATGCCCAGCTTATTAATTGCTCCAAAGAGATGGGGTTTTCACTAGTTTCTCAAAGAGATGGCTGGCATTTCATCTCATCAACACAGGGTATTATTTTAAATGGAACACCCTATAATTTTTGATCTCATTCGAAAGAGCTATCACTCTCCTTTCCAAAAATCCAAAAAATGTATAGTTTTCTATCTTTTGTTTCATTAACGATAAAGATATTCGAGGTTTCATCGTTTCATGTAGTAGTACATTATTAATTAGTAGTTTTATACGAGGATTAACGTATTTTTATGCCTAAAATCAACTCATGCTGTGAGTCGGTTTCATGTAGTATGGAATTATTAATTACGTAAATGATTGCCAACAAATCTGACAAACAGCAAACAGCATGAGCTTATTTTAGGCAACAAAATACGTTCATATGAAACTACTAATTAAAAATGTACTACTACATGAAACGATGAAACATCGAATATCTTTGTTGTTAATGAAACAAAAGATAGAAAACTATACATTTTTGGGAAGGAGAATGATTGCTCTTTCGAATGAGATCAAAAATTATAGGGTGTTCCATTTAAAATAATACATCTTTTCCCCTTTGAATTTGACCAACATTAGTAAAACACCCTGTGTTATTGAGATGAAATGCCAGCCAAACCTAAAAAAATCTCTTCGATGAACTAGTGAAACTAGTGAAAATCCCATCTCTTTGGAGCAATTAATAAGCTGGGCATTCATTTTTAAAATCAGTCAGTCTTATTTGGGACACCCCGTTTATTTGATAGAAAATCTTTGTTTGTTACTCTTTGTGCAGGATGAGACAAAATGTAAATTTATCGATTATTTATTTTTGATTAATTATAGTTATTCCACAACTGAATTCAAATTCAATAGTCCGTATTGTCACCTCTTGTTTCAATCAACTGCCCAATACTCCTAATATCAATTCATTACCATTAATGATATTTTCAGACATATCGTTTCATTGTTCCTGAAGGGCTAAACTCAATTCCTGAAAAGTTGAAGGTGGGTTTTGGCGATTGGATATTGCTGTCTCTGTAAGTATCCCCATAGTGCTCAATTGGATTAATGTCCGGTGAGTTTGCTGACCAGTTCATTCTCTGTATATTGTTCTCTTGAAGAATGTTTTGAACCCTTCGTGTGCGGTGTGGTGGGGCGTTATAATCCTGAATCCTGATAAAAAAAATAACCCCATTGCGCAGAGGAACAATGTTTGGTTCAATGATGTTTCCTACGTAGATGGCACCAGTCATTGTTAGTTCAACTATAAAAAGAGGGGTACGGCGATCGAACGTTATATCCTCCCTAACACATTATTGATCCGCCTTGAAAGGGCACAACTTTCTGGTCGAAATTGAGTCGTTCTAGTCTGCCTGAACCTCGCCAAACCCTTTCTCGTCGACTATCACTTTGTAAACATAATCATGACTCGTCCGAAAAAAGGAGGTTGCGCAATCTTGGTGGTGTTTTGCCCTTTACCGATGGGTAGCTATGTGTCAAGGTGACATCCTAAATACCCTCAAAGCTCTACTTGCCCTTAAATTTGAGAAATGCAACCGTTATGGTAATGGTTGCGACTGCCAACCATTACCAAGTTGAGTACCTACAGACGAGTGTCAAAAATTACTTGGCAGGGCTGTTACAGATACCGTTCGATTTCTTCGAGTAAAATTTGCTGCACAGGGTGTTTCACCATAAACTGGACCAACATATAAAGCCGTATGGATGACATCGAGGAAGTCCTTTTTGCCTCATGACATACCTACCCCGTTTTCGACGCATAAGCGAGATAGAGGGTGTTTAATGTCCACTTCTGCAACATTCTGATAACTGTTGTGAGTTATGCGTGACATTTGAAATAACGGTTTCCGGTCACACTCTTTTCAGGGCTCAATTCAATTCTGGTGTAGGAATCTGAAAAAAAAATTCAAAATGGCGGAAAACCTGCAAGGATGGAATTTTTTTTTTCGGTTACAAATTTGGAAAGCATTATTTCAACGTATGTACTAGAATTTCTAGGATTTTCCGTGAAAAATTCCTACAAAATTCGAACTCAACTTTTTTTTACATGTCCTCAGTGAAAAAAATCCGGCCAAAATTGTTGGAATTTTTCAAGGTTGAACCATCTTTCATTCTGAATACTGAAGTGAGAACAGATTAAAATGATATCCATTGGTTTCCTTTTTGTAGCCTTCCAAAGATTACGCTCGCGGCTCGGGTACTTTCATAATTTTTATTCAAAAAACTGGAAGCCGTACGAAGGCCAAAATTGAGCTAATGGACATGGACAGACAAAACGACCCGGATAGAAATCATGGAAATAATGGACTTTCCTTGACTTCAACTCTACTGAATTGAGGGGTCAGAGGGCCATGCCCCAGGAAATACATAATCGAGAAATTATCAAGAAGGCTATCGAATATATTTTGGAGAGGGTTAGAATGTGTATTGAGCAAAATGGTGGTACTTTTGAGCATTTCAGGTAAATTTGTCATAATTCATATTTCCTGGAAAATGATGATGATTATTTCATTCACACATGGCTCCGCCAACGAAAAGTCACGAATTCAGCCACGCGATATGCAATATTATCGACTATTTAGGTAAACAAATTTTAAAGTGTCAAAATTTGGCATAACATTCATTCAGAATTGAAAATGTACGGAGGGTCCTGTGTTCAAAACTTGGTTGGGATAGAAATTTTTTTGCAAAATAATTATAAATAAGTCCGACCGCTCGGTCTAAAATACAAAAGACCGCGGATTCGAGCGTTCGGAGCGTGTTCATGAAATAATCTTCCTGAATATCACTCGACAAAAAGCGACTATTATTTTCTTTAATTCATCTCGAGCAACTTGTATTTCGAGCTGAAGCTCTCGGGAGTTATTCAGATTATTAATGTTCCTATGGTCTTATCAAATTGTCGAAATACAAAACGCTCTCGATAGAATTAGGTCGAAAATAATAGTCGGCTATTTGTCATAGTCTTGGGATATTACCTCCGATAATCCTTCAAGATATATCAATAAGGACCAATATTCGATTAATGGAACAAAAAATTCATTCAATTCAATTCATGTGTACAATTCCTGAAAAGTTTGAAGCATAAAATGTTTCCCCGAAATTTTAAGTTTCTAAAATATCGGGCGGGGGCGGGACAATGTTCCACTTGGAGAATATTCCGCTCTTCAAATATTTCATACAAACTCTTAAATTTCAATGTAGGTACAAAGGGTTTTTAATCTCAGCTTCACAGGAGTCCTATTTTTTTAATTCAAACCTGGATTTTTGAATCGGCTTGAGTATGAGTCGTTTGAACTGTGGGAATGAATTGGGTTTCTTAATTGGTCTAGACTCTACCTCAAGTTACCGTGTGTTCACGAAAAACGTATCATGTGTCCCTGTATTCGAGAATAAAGTGTTTATCACTGAAATTCTAAAGGGCTAAATTTGGTGTGTGGTGAGTGGGTCAATGAAAGGTTTAAAACTGGAGCTGGACCCGATGCAGTACTGCTGAACTTACTGAATTCGATGACCAATATTAAGTTGCTTTGATCGGTTCATTGGAGGGTTTAGATTCATAATTGGACCCCTTTCCAACAAGAATAATACCCACCTGCGATAGCAATGCATATATCTTGAGAAAATTAACGACTGCTTGAAGAATAACTCTTAAATAATAATAATAATAATAATCTGATCATCATTGGGATATCTACGATCTTCAATTTCGATACCACGTTTCCTTAGTAGCACTAGCAGTATAAGTTTACTGCTCCATAAGAGTTAGGGATATTGTATTCAATCGTTTTTAAAAGAATGTAATCTTAGAGAAAATTGCTGTAAAATCATTTAAAACTCAATAACAACTTGAATCGATCCAATAAAAATCAGTAAGAGAAATTTCGTCAATCTGGTCGCCTTTTTTCTGAAGGATTCTTTGCATATGCTTCATGAATGTTCTTATTTTGAAATGAAGTCAGCTTCGATTTAAAACGAGTTTTCTGAAAATCCCAAGACGTAAATTAACAAACGCTAAGGCGAATAGGGCTATCGGAATGCTACAGGGTGGCCTAACTCAGGTTGTTGTAGCGGAAAGGCTCCAAGCCAGCCTAAGTGTGATATCTCGGTTTTGGAATAGGTTCAGGGAGACAGGTTCCGTGTTGGAAAGACCAAGGCTTGGTGGGCTACGAAAAACAACACCTGCTCAGGATCGTTTCATCACCGTTTTGGCGAGGAGAAACCCTACATCTACGTGTACAATGCCATACGGAATAGGTACTCTTCAAAATGCAAATGGGGTCCAAGTTTCCATCGAAACCATCAGACGACGTTTGAGAGAGGTGAATCTAGGTTCTAGACGTCCACTAAGAGGAGTTCCATCAACACGTGACCATAAGCGATCAAAGACTGGAATGGGCAAGGCAACAAATCAATTGGAACGATCAATGGCGTACTGTCCTTTTCACTGATGAATCCAGATATAGAAGATTTTCAGATTCTCGAAGAATAAGGGTACGGACAATCCCACGCATACCCCGTAATCGTCGTTATGTCCAAGAAGTCCATCCATGCCGAGGGGGTTGTGTTATGGTATGGGCCGGGATATGTTTCAACGGGCGCACAGATCTACGCATTTGTCCTGGGAATATGACCGCCCTACACTATAGGCAGCATGTCATTGACAATGTTGTGCCAAATTTTCACGCTGCTATAGTTGAAACTTTCCAATTTCTAGACGATAACGCTAGACCGCAGCGTGCAGCCATAGTTGAGAATGCGCGCGAGGAACTTGGCATTCCACATTTACCAATACCTCCGCACTAACCAGATTTGAATTGCATATAGAACATGCATGGGATATGCTCCAAAGAAGATTAGATAATCATCAACCTACCCCAGAATCCTTAAATGATCTGAGAGAGCTTCTGCCCGGTTTATGGAACCAAATTCCTCGAGAAATATTCAACAACCTAGTGTGTAGTATGCAAAGAAGATTTCAAGCTGTTATTGATGCCCGTGGAAGCCATACATTGTATTGATAGTCTTAAAATGCTTGAATTCTCTGGGAATAAAATTTCGTTATTTTACTCGATTTTTCTTAACCACGCTGTATACGCTGCAAACCTGCAGGTTTAAATTAATTCGCAACTTGAATTCATATGGATATGAATTTTCATCACAAAAATCTTATTTTAACTATATTTTTTTGCAGTTCAAGACAATATCCCTAACTCATGTGGAGCAGTTTATTTGCGCGATCAATGACAGCTCGGAACAAACCTAGTATGCTAGGAAGGAGAATGAGACATTCCTCGTGCCGCATGTACGATAGCGGAAAGAAGGCAATGGCATTTCACAGACATGAATGGAAACAAGAAATATTCTTCAATTTCCCTCTCTACTGTTAGTAATGTAAAGAATAGCACATTCCTGAATGGCCATCAGCTCGTGGTTGTTCTCGGTCTTCGCATTCTCACACTCACAGTAGTGCATCGACTTTGGGACCGCAACGGTGAACACTGAACCCGCTTGCCTCTTCCGCTCTTCCTCTATCGCAACATAATGCACACTCCGTACATACCGCAACTGCAGTCTGCAGTATTGCACTGCCAGCTGTGTTGAGTGGGCAACTGCAGACCTGATAAAAGGTGATTCTATTCAGTCGCACACACATGATACTCATAAACAGTCACTGAACTATTTTTATGTGATAACGTGCTTTTCACCTTGTGGTGGTTATTGGAACTCGAGCTCAGAACTACTACGAAAAGGTCAGTAGTCTTTTTTATTACGGTTTAAAAGTAGCTCATAACGAATTGTATTGGACAATCCATCAACTGAACAAAATATTTTATTATGCCCCCATTGTAGGAATCCAAATAGCTACGTGAAAAGGTTAAAAACATAGACTAGTGAAGAGAGTCGGAAATGTGATTTTGTCATCCATCTTCAATGTTCATGGACCTATCCAAGCCTCAAGTGACAAATCTGATTATAGAAACAAATTGATTATTTTGAATGAATAGGTACAGGGTGGCCCAAATAATTGCCCCAGCTGAATATTTCGTTTGGAAACATTCCAAAAACAGATGGAGACGTCGATATTTGCATCATTAATTATTTCCTAGTTGCAACCCTTTCGTAGATCGAGGATCTAATTTCAAATGGCAATATAGGGCCTATGACACATCGAAAACTTTTCTGTGACTATTCGTAAGCAACATAATATAAAAATATTGAATTATACAGGGTGAGTCACGTGGAACTATACAAATTCCTAACACGTATAGAGGCTACTCAGGTGAATATCAAATGACCTTTTAAAAGTGCCTTTTTATACAGGGTGATTTTCGGATATTACTGAAAATTTCGATCCGTCAACTTTTGAAGGGTTATCTTGAATGAGATGAAATTCTCAGGGAATATTGTTTTGAAGCATCTTCAGGAACCAATTTGTTCATAATTCTGAAAATTCAGGCCCGGCTCTGAAAATTTAGGTTGCTTTGTATTTTTTTATGTTTGATGATGAATATTCAAAACTTAGTAATAAGGAGGAATACATACTTCCAAAAAAAATTATGAATATTCACTGTACCGAAAAATTAAAATCATGAAAACACTTACTTGCGCGCGCTTGTTTAAATTCGTAACCAGAGCGGTCACCCGTCCAGTTACTGAATACGCTCAAAGGTGCTTGCATGTTGGTCAGATAAAAAAAATTATAGTGATTTGATCCTTACGAAGTCTTAAAGAACGTTTGTTAAACTCTGATAAGAATACCATGACACTTTTTATCCACAATGCACAATATGAGGATTTAGTTTTTTGGAAATCTCCTCGCTACAGCCAGTTCACCATAACAGAGCTATCATTTGAATTGGTTGGTAGAATATTAATCGTCAAATTAAAAAAAAATCTGAAGTGCTGAAATAAATTTATCCTCGAATGTATTTTTAGTGAGTTGTTCAATTTATATTTTTAATTTTTGTACTAAGGAAGATGGGTTGAACATCATGCAGGCATCGCTAGTGAATGAAATTTTAACTTATTAGGAATGGAATGCAACATCTATCTACAAATTTGATCTTGCAGCAGTCGTTCTTCTTCTTACATCTATCTAAATTGTCACATGACACTTACATTGACAGATGACTATGAACCGGAACCGGAAGATTACCCATTATTCCATTAGGCTTTCACGATTTACGTTCACATACGATGCCTGATTGCCTGACATTCATTCGGGGCACATTTCAAAGTTTTCTATCTATTAATTTTCCAGTGATCTTTATATTAGCTATATCCATAGAACTTATAGTAACATGGAATGCTATTACCAGATCAAAAAGTGGGTAAACATCTCAAGTTGGTGGAACGGCAAGATTTTCATGTTTCCATCGATATGAGCTGTCACAGAGCACATCAGAAACACGGAAATTTTTGGCGAAATGCCAAGTGAATCGGATTTTGATTACCTATAGTATCTCTGTGGTTCTATTCTTTGTCACAGCTCATATCCATGGAAACATGAATATCTCGCGGTTCCACCAGCTTAAGATGTTTACCATAGAACTTATAGTACATGGAATGCTATTAGCCTTGCTGCTCAGCTCAAAATAATGGATAAACATCTCAAGTTGGAGGAATACCGAAATTTCCATGTTCCCATGGATACGACTTGTCATACAGAACAGAAACACAGAAATAGTATGAATTTAATCGTCAAGATCCGATTCACTTGGCATTTCTGCAAACATTTCTGTGTTTCTGATCGGTGTGACAGGCCGTATCCATGGGAACATGGAAATTTCGGTATTCCTCCAACTTGATCTGGTAATAGCATTCCATGTACTATAAGTTCTATGATGTTTACCCATTATTCATTATCTCCTTCCATTATAATGTGAGTTCTATGGCTATATCATTTCGTCACAATGTCTGTATTTTTCTGAATTTCGGGCCGAGAGTAGTCTCAATCGACTAGGCTCGACTTACTGATCAAGGATCCGTGATCAAGTTCAATTCTGCCCGGCCAGCCTTCAACGCGATAAAACTCGAACGGAAAAAATCAGAAACTTCAAAATTTTAAGGTTCGTATTCGAAGTTTGTGAGTGAGAAAAATTCAAATACGGTTTCCGTGAGTTTGGCTGTTCGAAATTTGATTTTGATGATTTCAAATGAAAGAGTTCGATTGAGGTAAAATTTTGCATTTAGATGGAGCATGGAGCTTCATGCTAACGTTCAACCTACACCTGCGGTAGGCATCTACGAACCAGTTCGGAGCAGTCATTCGTCGGGTTACAACCTCCGACCGAGAAACCTCTGAAGATGCCTACAGTCAGTGGCGCACCCAAGGGGGGGGGGGAGGGCTTTGGGGCTGCAGCCCCCCCCACAAAGATCCAAACATTTTCATTTTGTCTCCGTTCATTTTCAAACGTAAAATATTATCAAACAGCCTTCTTTTGGTTGATTTTAAACTCTGTCATTTTGAAGTATTCCATATTCACTTCCCCAATACATAATACATAAAAGACGGTTGTCCGTACCTTCGAGTAATACAGGAAGATGATTTCGGAGGAAATCTAAGTAAAGATCAGTGATCACCCGTACGCCGACTTGGCAAGACCTGTGGTCCAATCAATCGATTTTTATAAACGCCACACTATACTTAGGGACATTGCAGGAATGTATTCTCAGCATGATGGAACTTCACCCCATTTCAGAGTAATGATCAGGCAATTTTTAGATCAGAACTTTCGAAATATGTGGATTGGCAGAGGTGGACCGCATGCCTGGCAGCTGGATCACCAGATTTCAATCCTGTTGATTATTTCATTCGGGGTTATTTGAAATGTTCAGTATATTCATCTGAAATAGAAAGTGAGGAGATCCTCCAGCAATGTGTGGAAGTCGCTTGTAATAAAATAAGTATTAATACAGACATGATGAAAAAAAGTATCAGACATATTTTTAAGAGGGCAAGAATGTGTATAACGCAAAATGGTGGTACTTTCAAGCACTTTCTGTAATTCACGTTAAGTTTTTATATTTCTTTATTTATTTATTCATCTTTGTTGACTTCAAATAAAGTTTTCTCAATCAATAATGTTTTTCCGGAAATAACTTGAAATGATTCCTCAGAATACTATGAAATTTGAATGTGCAATTAGTGGGACAAAAAAAAATTCAATTTGATCAAAATGTACGATTCTTCTGAGAATTAGTGGAATTTCAATATTCAATTGGATCTTTCTTTCAAGCACTTTCTGTAATTCACGTTAAGTTTTTATATTTCTGTATTTATTTATTCATCTTTGTTGACTTCAAATAAATTTTTCTCAATCAATAATGTTTTTCCGGAAATAACTTGAAATGATTCCTCAGAATACTATGAAATTTGAATGTGTGTGAATTAGTGGGACAAAAAAAAATTCAATTTGATCAAAATGTACGATTCTTCTGAGAATTAGTGGAATTTCAATATTCAATTGGATCTTTCTTTCCCTGAAACTTTATTCGAGCAAAATGACGTGCGGGACGCATTTTCAGTAACAGCAGACGCGCTAGGTCATCGGCGGTGCTTCGGCTTTTTTCGGCTTTTCAGTAATGGGTGATAGACTACAGCAGAAAAATCAGTTTGAACGTGTTGGCTGATGTATAAAAATGGATTGCTTACCAGATAATTATAATTATAAGAAATTTGACGATAAATGTATTGTAAGATCTAATTTAAAATCAAAAGACGATGTCGGGGTGAGTTTGAGTCAAAATTTTCTAATGGAATCCTGACACATCTTGACAATTATCCAATAGAATGTTATCCTGCAATTTCCAATTTCCTAAAAAAATTGAGAAAAGTGTGCTTGAAGTAACAACTCTCTTATATCAGGGTTGCATAATTCTTTTAAATACCACGGAACAACTCCTAAGCATAAGCGCCTGGGTATAAGAAAAGGAATGACGTAGGTGTGCAGCCAACAAGTGCAGCTAAACGAAAATCGGCAATGGGTGGCAAAAAATATTCCTCAGCTGGTAGAAAAGTGAAAAGTTTATTAAAAAAAGGCTAAAGCACCCCATTCTCTACAAGAATGTGTCAATATGAATATAGGCTCATATGAAAATAAGTGTAAAAATTGATCCGTTTTTTATGCTGATTTGATATTTTTTCAAGGTTATTTTTTAATAATTTATGAATCATTACAACATAATAAAAGTTATACATTAGGTTATGTATTTTTGTTTGTTTTTAAATGTGTTTCATAAATAAATTAATAACGAAAACAAAGTCATTATTTGATAAGCTAAAATAAATAAAAACTTTTTTTTAATCATTTCCATTTACTCGAAACTTAACTTGAGGTGAGAAACAGCAGACGTTCTAGACCTAGATCGTCGGCTGTTACTGTCGTCGCCGAACGCAATTCGAAAACATAGCGCGTCTGCTGTTACTGAATATGCGTGCGGGACAAGGGACAATGAAATCTACTGAACCTCATTGAAAATGTTCTGCTCTCTTCAAATATCTCCATCAAATCCCAAAATTTTTATATACAGGGTGTTGAATCTCAGCTTGGAAGAAGTCCAATATTTTTCAAATACGGATCTGGAATTTTTGGGAAATTCAAAAATAAATCGATCGATATGTGAAAGTGGATCATACGTTCCAAATATCAACCGACAATACTGGATAGTCCAAAGGTTATGAGAAATTCAAATAGTTACCCCCCCCCCGTATATCCGCCCTTGTCTTGTTGAAACCATAAGTTATGTATATCGTTTTTCACTAGCGAATATCTCTGTTAATTTAAAAGTTATACAGTATCTGAATTGGTGTTTGTTTCTCTTCCCAATAATGACTGTTATGCCCATTATATGTATCATTTTTGTGAATTTCTATTCGTATAAGCATTATTCTCTCAAAAATAGATCAACGTTGGCTCAAATTGAAATTTTCAATGATGCATCTTATCTATTTCGAAATTCTCCAGACGCCAGAACAACAAAATCCTAGATTAGAGGAAAAGGGCCTCTGAGTCATCTCCACAAATACGATGAGAAAGTTTATTTTAAACGGTCAGACATGTTTCGAACCCTGTAGGGTTCATCTTCAGTGAAGGATTGAAAAATAAAATTGAAGTAGTATAGGAAAATGTATTACAATCTCTGATGGAACAAACAAATTGCCGAGCAAAACAATAATTACAATGTGAAAACAGATGGAGTAGAATTTATATCTGGATGTTTGGGACACCCAAATCCTTTTACAGTGAACTTACGGAGGATCATTAGAAGAACAAAATATCAATTATCAATGATCGATCAACAATAAGTCTCCATTTTGTTGAACCTGGAGATAACGTAGACAAATTGCGACTGCGTGTCAAGAGCTATTGACACAAGTGAAAATTGCATCGCGACATCTACGATTAAAAAATAGTATATTCTAAAACTAGTGTTTTAGTACTGTAATGAACTCATTACGATACTGAAATAGAGAAATTTCATTAAAAATGAATTTCGCAGATGTGGCATCTTAATGTTTCTCATTTTCAATATTGAATTATTTTTTCGAAAGAACATGTTTCTCACCTTTGAAAAATTTTCTGTATTGAATATATCGAAAATGGTCAATTCTACGCCTATAGTTGATAGAACAGGTGAGTTACTCGGTATCCGAAGAACTTATTGCACCTCTCTTTACATTGGATATACAAATGAAGAGGATAAAAATTTGAATTTCTTTTTCATAGTGCCATTTCGCAAGATATTCAACTAAAATTTCGCATAGATATCGAACTTTAGGTCATATGACATTCCAATTTCGATTGCAAATCTACAGAGTGATATTTTTTCTGGAAAACAGTGCCTGTTTTCTTCCAGAACTTTTTCATGGCGAGCCATTGTTAATTTGAAAAATTGTAGAAGAAGCTCTGTTGTCATACTAAACTTTATGATTTTCTGTTGTTTCGTCTTATTGGCTTCCGATTTCGATAAAAAAAATGATCAATTCACTAAAATCTAGTTAATATAAACATTTTATTCAACCATTTGAGTCTGGGGATCTGGCGGGCCATGACTGATATCCTCCACCTCCAATACACCTTTTCCCATAATTTTCTTTCAAATACTTCCTAGTATACACCTAGCACACCCTGCATCTCGAAAACGAATCGTTTGCGGACCCAAGTTTGAGAGACTTTTTTTCTCAAAATTTTACAAAGAATCATCCCTCTTCGTTGGAACCCCTAATTAGAAACCCCCTGTAGATATCTCGACACAAGGGATCAGAAAATATTTCAAAAAAAGGAATGTAATGGTTCTTGCACCAAACTAGAACAGGATTTTACAAAAAGGGGACCTGAAACTTCTTGTCTTCTTCAAGCAAGTCCTGAAATCTAGTTTTGTATCCGAAACCGAAGTGAAAAATCCCGATTTCAACTTCGCTCTAGCTACGAATTTGAACAAGCGCGTAGAAGCTCCCAACTTTATATAAGTGCAAATTATTCTGATAGCCGAAAGTAGATCGAAAAACTGGTTTGATTTTCGTAAATGCACTCGAATCCTGAAAAAAAATTTAAATTGAATGTTTGAGGGTATAATAGCAAAATGCAAGGTAAGTAGCGAGTTATTCGAAAACATTCACATTTCTTCTGAACATACATATTATTATTCTGACAGGTCTACAAATTCATATAACTTCGCACTCTGGTTTTCAATCATTATTGCAGCAATTCCTTAACAACTCTTCCTCTACAAACAATATTGGGTTGGGGGACACCTATTTCGAGTCGAAGAAAAGAATACAAACAAATAAATTTAGATTAACCCCAGTCTGATTTCTCCGAGATATTGCCTAATATCCTCGAATTCCCGACAAAAAGGACAACTTTAACTCCTCTCGAGCTCGTTAAAACTCGCATTTGTACCTGACCCACAAATTAGCGTAGGGGGATTTCTATTTTCTCGGAACAAAATATAATACAAATCAGTCTGGACGTGGCGGAGTGCAAAGGCAAACGGTTCCAAAATATAACATTCCAACGACCTGAATCTATAAATAAACCTTCTCGGAAGTAGCGATCGCTTCCACAGACAAAACAAACTCCAATACGATGAACGAAAGCTGCTCTGTGGCGCTCTGAGGTATCAAATGGGTGAACGAATGCACCGGTGTTGGGGGTTTCGCTACCAAGGGCGAGTTGTCGCGTAGCCGTAGGATACTACCAGAGGCTACAGTCTACATTAAACAGATATTCTCAACACTTAATTCTTCACCAAAATGGCAAATATGTGAGGGAACCTGTCGAAAAAGTGGGTCCAGAAGAATCTCAAAATCCTGCTGCGATACAATGAGGAAATTTTCATACGGTCGAAAACAGGATTATTCGATTCATACGTGGGTGAAATTTCGATTCCCTAGGCGATGTAATAGCTATTATTACAACAAGGGAAATATGAATAGTATATTTCCCAGGTTGTCAAAGTTACATCCCGAGGGCGAAGCCCGAGGGATGTATAGACAACCGAGGAAATATATTCATATTTCCCGTGTTGTAATCAATAGTTTTTTTCTGATTGAAACATTATTGTTCTGAAAATGGAAAAATTAATATTAGATTGCAAATTTTTGAATTCATTGGATTTTTAACGTTTCTATGGGCCGTGTTTATGAAAATCATAGTCGACTGCAAAGATTATAGAGTTCAAAGATAGGAAACGCCCTCATATCTCTCGTACTAAAAACCGACTACGTTTTATGCATATATACAGGGTCTTTCACGAGGAGCCTCACCCATATTTATACGGGAAACTACTGAACGTATTTTCATGAAATTCAGCACTTATAAGTATTTCACGATGCTGATGAAATCTAAAATATTTTCAAGGCATGAGCACCTCCGGTTTTTCCGGAAATGAAGTCAACTTCCGTTTTTCAAATTAGAACACAATTTTTTTATTGCAGAAATAGATTCCTTAGAAAATTTCAAGTTATTTTGATGTAACATTTTTCAGTTTTGGTTGAAAAATTCTCTCTGAGCGGGAAAATTCGAAAAAAAAAATCGAAAATAGAGCTCCGCTGAAACAAGAATAACTTCGAGGTTTTTGGATGGAAAATTTCCATTTTGGGTAATTTTCAAGATGTAAGATTGATGTATCCACTTTAAAAATCGAAATTGCGATTCATGATACAGGGGGTGAAAAAATCGCTTTCAAAGTTAGGGATGAGAAAATCGTGAAAAATCAATTTTTTCAAATTAGAACCCCATTTTTTTATGGCAGATATTGAATCTACGTTAAAAAATAATGTGAGTGTATGCATCACACCCTTGCCCTAAAGTGGATATTTTCTGAGTTATTCACAAAAAACTGTTTTTTGTCTTGAATTTTCAGCTATTTCTTTTCCCTTCACGCCAAAAAGATGAAATTTTCAGGAACTGTTACTTAAACCATGTTTTAGATTTTACTACCCTTATATGCAAGAGAAAAAAGTTACAGGTTGTTCCTAAATAGATGGCGAATTTGGATTCGAATTTGTATCGGAAACCTCTTTATTTCAACTAATCGGCCATCGGTTTTCTCTCCAGTGATAAATAAATAATTCCTTATGAACCATATGCAAAAACTTACCATGTTTTACATTCTTTTTTTTTAATGATAGATATCATTAATTACATCTGCCAAATTCCTCTTTATTCAGTAGATGTAATTAATGATATCTATCATTAAAAAAAAAAGAATGTAAAACATGGTAAGTTTTTGCATATGGTTCATAAGGAATTATTTATTTATCACTGGAGAGAAAACCGATGGCCGATTAGTTGAAATAAAGAGGTTTCCGATACAAATTCGAATCCAAATTCGCCATCTATTTAGGAACAACCTGTAACTTTTTTCTCTTGCATATAAGGGTAGTAAAATCTAAAACATGGTTTAAGTAACAGTTCCTGAAAATTTCATCTTTTTGGCGTGAAGGGAAAAGAAATAGCTGAAAATTCAAGACAAAAAACAGTTTTTTGTGAATAACTCAGAAAATATCCACTTTAGGGCAAGGGTGTGATGCATACACTCACATTATTTTTTAACGTAGATTCAATATCTGCCATAAAAAAAATGGGGTTCTAATTTGAAAAAATTGATTTTTCACGATTTTGTCATCCCTAACTTTGAAAGAGATTTTTTCACCCCCTGTATCATGAATCGCAATTTCGATTTTTAAAGTGGATACATCAATCTTAAATCTTGAAAAATACCAAAAATGAAAATTTTCCATCCAAAAACCTCGAAGTTATTCTTGTTTCAGCGGAGCTCTATTTTCGATTTTTTTTCGAATTTTCCCGCTCAGAGAGAATTTTCCAACCAAAACTGAAAAATGTAACATCAAAATAACTTGAAATTTTCTGAGGAATCTATTTCTGCAATAAAAAAATGGTGTTCTAATTTGAAAAACGGAAGTTGACGTCATTTCCGGAAAAACCGGAGGTGCTCATGCCTTGAAAATATTTTAGATTTCATCAGCATCGTGAAATACTTATAAGTGCTGAATTTCATGAAAATACGTTCAGTAGTTTCCCGTATAAATATGGGTGAGGTTCCTCGTGAAAGACCCTGTATATCGGGACTTTTTACTCACGAGATGGCGTTTTCATTACAGATTACAGTGACTGTAGTTTTTTTCATTACAGATTACTGTTACTGGAAAGAGCGCGAAATTTGAATACCACCATAAGTAATAATTTTGATTTCCACCTATCGAGCCCAGACAATAATTTACAGGGTGACACAACAAAAGCAGGGCTTCTGTCCTGCTCAGGATTATATTTTTGATCTACATATTAATTCAATTGATACTAATTAAACACACCAAATAGATTTGCTTACATATTTTTATTTCAAAATATACATACAATTTTAAATTGGAATACATGTCAAAAATATCTTTACATCTGAGTTACAGAATTATTAGAACATATTTTTTACAGAATATTCAAAATCACAATTTAAAAAACATCTTGTAGAGGTGTAAAACTTGTATAAGGACTAATCAGATCCCATTCAGACGCCATGCCCGCGTCGCTAAATGAATTTGATGTGGTATCTTGAGGAAACAATATTATAATCGAATAATGATTGAACAAAAAAGACATGCATCATTTCTGCATTCCCACGAAAATCCTCCAAGAAATCCATCCGAATAGCAATTCCTCCGTCCAAATTCAATCATATTTTTCCAATTTCAAACGATCATCTCAAGAAAAAACAACCTGAAAGAAAGAAAATTCGAAATTTGTCAAAAAGTTTCACACAATAATCCTTGGAAAACCGGGAAATTACATTCGAAATCTTCGGAAAACATGAAATTGGGCCCCCGAACGTTTTTCATTCATGCTCACCTGAATATGTTTCAATTCTCCTCGATTTTCCCCAAAAATGATAGGAATTTGCTGAAATCATTCACACGTCGTTGAGAAATGATGTGGAAATTCATATTTCATCGTCTTCTTCTTTGCATGAGGTCTTTTTCATTCCAAAACATCCGGTATATCCATTCCCATGAAAACAGAGATTTCCACAGCCATTCTGAAAGAAAATCTAAAATTAATGTCACGTTTCGCACGACATTTCCATAATTACATACCTATTCGTTCAAAAATCAAAGTTTCAGCATCGTTTTTCCTCAATATCGTCACATTTCTACAAAAACGGTCTGAAAATCCGAAATGGCGACTTTTAAATGTGCATTTTTTCTTCGTTACCTCGGATACGAAAATATCGCTTTTATTTCAGCCAAAGAATAATCTAAATTTGATTTTAATTTGTCTGTTTGAATTGTACCATATGTGGTAACCATGGTAACATAATGCCACTTCTCTTAGCCACCTATTATCTATCTCAGGACTTTCTTCTCACCAGACGGCGCTCACGTCAATGTTGTCGCTTCGTTTCCAATCTTCCTTCTCTATAATCTTTGGTCGACTGTTTTGATTTTCATGTCTTGTCAGAAATAAAATGGATGAAATAATGTCAAATTACGTGAAAACTTAAGCGGCAAAAGCCCGTGAATGTTTTGTTCAGCGGCGTAGCTACGTGGGTGCAAGGGTGTGCAGTGCACCAGGGCCCCTGACCTCAGGGGGCCCCCAAGCGCTGACCATCAAATCGCGTTTGAACTTAAAAAAAATTAAAACTTTGATTTTTCTCTGTGATTATGTAAATAACATTGTTTTTATTATATTCAGTTGTTGAAAAATGTTTTTTCCGAAATATTATCAAATCTAGGGATTTATTGCTAAAATTCACTGGTGAATCGGACACCTATCTAAAAAAACTAAATCCGACTAGATGGTCCAGTAGGGTTAACATAATTTCGGCAATCAAATTCTTGCAAATGAGAGCAAAAACAAGCAGAAATTTAAAAAAATGTTGAATTTTGAATTTATTTTCCTCGGCGATTTAATGCACCGCATTCACAATGATATCAATTATGCATCTGAAGTATTACAAAAATGCGATGTCAGTTTGGACGACGTATGTAGATCTTTAGAAGAGACGACTACAAAGAAAAAAATTTATAGGAGTGACTTCGTGTCCTTCAAGTGCAAGGCTAGAGAAAATGTCATAGCATATGGTAAAGATCCCCATTTCGAAGAAAAGAGACAAAAAAAAGATAAAAAATATTTCGATGAATTAGCTTTCGATCACCGATTCCGAAGCAGGGGAGAATTTTCCGAAATAAATATTTTCAATAGAGTGCTCGATACAATAATTTCTCAATTTTAGAAGTCGCCTTCTTATATTTCGGTTACAGTTTTCAACAAACGGCCGAATCATTGGAAACTATTAAGTTTCATTAAATTTAAAAGAGAATTGAAGGCGCTCCTTGTAACAAAAGCGTATTATTCGCTCTCAGAGTTTTTCTGCGACACAAACCTATCTGTGATATGGGTATAGTTGGCTCTAGACTGTAAGTGCATTTTATGTCCATATTTACATATTTTAATAATACGTTATTTATGCTGAAAATTGACGAGTACACACTATTGTATTAAGCCTGTATTACAATAAAGATTTAATTGATTGAATTCAAGTTTCGGGTATTACAATAAAGATTTAATTGATTGAATTCAAGTTTCGGGGTATGACTGCAGTCAACAAAATTTTGAATTTTCACCATCATTTCTACTAGATATAGGTAGACGAAAAAACTGTAATTCAAAGCTTCGACCAATTTCAAAGTAAATATTGCGATATGAAAGGGACCAACTTTTCAATTCAAGTTCTGAATATTTATCACCTATTTCTACCTGAATTGAATAAGGCATGGACAATTCATGAATTGTGTATGAAAATAATAAGGAAATACGGAATGCTGGAATGCGATCTAACAGAAGTATTTACAGCAATATTACTGTTCCTGTTCCATACAATCTTACTGTCACCTCTGTAGAAGCTGAAAGATCTTTCAGCAAATTAAGAATAATATAAAATTATTTGCGGAACACTATGAGCCAAGCTCAACTGCGACATTTATGGCTTATTCCTATCAATTGAAAATGAAGCTGCATCAAGTCTAGATTTGAGTGAAGTCATTGAATCTTTCGCAAAGACTAGGTCTAGAAAGAGGTTGTAAACATATTTCTTCCGAAGGAATAAATGACTTCAAATCTAGACTTGACCTCTAGGTTCGAATCCCCAATAATCAATTTGAATTCATTCCTCGAATAGTTTATACTTATTGTGATTTCACCAAATAATCTAACGTATCAATAAAAAAAAACTAAGGCTAGAAGGTCATAGTGACAATGACAATTTTTTTGTGAATATTTGTACGTATAGTAAATATCTATAAAAAATGTTTTCAACGCCCTTTTTTTCATCCACATTAATATAATGAATTTAATATACCTACTCAAATACATAAATAACAACATAATTTATTCAAGTATATTCCTCAACTGTACCTTAAGTAAATAACTTTGCTTCTTCGAAGTATTTACATTTTGACTCGAAAACAATTTATTAAGGGGCCCCTCTTCGATTTTTGCACCAGGGCCCCGGACTATCTAGCTACGCCACTGGTTTTGTTCCGGAGAGAACAAATTGGTGAATATATCTTCCGATATCGAAGATCATTGGTCGGTGATCGTGATCAAAGTGTCAAAAACGAAGAATGATATAAATAGGACATTTACAATAAATTGATGAAGAATGAAGGTTTCTGAAGTGTCGATGATGGCATCGCGTGAAGCACAATCATCACAATCTTTGGAGACGATTTTTGGAGAATCGTTCGAGACTACAGCTGAAAGGAATGTTCATAACGAAAGGGCATTCTCATCGACGAATTGCGAACAAGATATTTCATCTTTTGTATCTGGTTACAAGAATTATATTTACAGACGTTAAACTATTCTCATATGCTATTTTATTTCCAAACGTTTTCAAATTCATGAAAATTGTACAATTAATGTAACTTTATCAAATAAAAATGACGTTTGAATTGGAAGTTTTTGTATTCTATGCATCTATGTTCATGGTAACCAAGTAATCTTTTTCGTAGCAACACTTTTCCTGCCGCCGCGGAGGGAAAAGTAAATATTTCTCCGCCTAGGCGGAGAAATAGAACATTTCGATGATCCTGTCAGTCGAGAACTGTCGTTGTTATCGTACGTTTGGATATTTAACAAGTACTTTGCAAACCATGCCCTTGATATGACAAAAAACAACCCATTTAAAAATCAAAAAGAAAAAAGTAACACTCACATTAATGAATCAATGTATTTGAAACCTGTTAGTCCACAAGAGCTTGAGGATATCATGAAATCCTTGAAAAATAAACAGACAAGTGGAAATGATGGTGTGTCCAATTACATTATCAAGCAAACTTCGAAGGAGATTTTGGAGCCTTTAGGAATGGTACTAAACAATTCCATAAAGAAAGGAGTATTTCCCGACAGACTCAAGCAAGCCATAGTAAAACCAATTTTCAAGAAGGGGATGTGAATGAGTTTGGAAACTACAGACCAATCAGCATTTTGCCATCCTTTTCAAAAGTATTTGAGCGGGCCATTTGTAATCAAATAATGGCATTCTTCATGAAGAACAAAATATTTACCAAAAATCAACATGGTTATCTGAAAGGAAAATCAATTCAAACAGCGATTTTTAACTTTATAAAGAAAATAACGAGTGCTTTTGAAGATGGAGATCTAGCCCTGGGACTATTTCTGGATCTGTCGAAGGCTTATGATTGCCTCGATGTTGACAAGCTCTTGTACAAGCTGGAAAGCTATGGAATTACAGGACCGACACACGATTGGATAACATCATATTTCACTAAACGTACTCAGTTGGTGGAGATATTTTCAGATGGTAATAGGATAAGGTCAGATATAGAAGAGTTGAAACTTGGAGTGCCACAGGGAAGCATAGCAGGACCGCTTTTTTCATAGTGTACCTGAATGACTACTGCTTCAAATTTCATTGGAGTGAGGATAAAGTGGATGTTGAGGACTATGTCGATGACAAGAATCTGCTCGTAATAGAATCTTTGTGGCCAGATCTCAAGAGATTGGCTGAATAAGTACTGCAATATACCGAAGAATGGTTTGCTAAAAACATGGTGCTGAATAAAAACAAAACTAACTTGGTTTTATTCCACCCTCCAAATTCCAAGTTGGAGGTTCCCGAGCATATAACTCTGAATTGTTGCAAGTATGAAACTTCACAGAGCACGAGATTCTCAGGCATACACATCGATGAGGAACTAAATTGGAAACAACATATAGAACATCTGAGTAATAAAAAAGGGCCATCCATTTATGCATTCAGGGTAATAGCCAAATATCTGAACGCAAGGGTACTGAAGTCGGTCTATCATGCAACCATTGAGGCAAAGCTGAGATTTGGTATTATTTTTTATGGATCAGGAAATGTTTCATCCTTGTTTGTGCTGCAGAAGAGAGCAATAAGGATAATGGAAAATTTGAAGCCCAGAGAATCATGTAGAGGAGACGTCAAGAAGAACGGCATACTAACACTGTATGCATTGTATATCCAGGAATGTTTAATATTCCTTCATAAAAATAAAGATCTGTTTTTCCAACATTTCACTCTGAAGAAGAACTATAACACAAGAACGTTGGCTTTCAATTTACCAAAACATAATATGTCTAAGACACAAAGGCAGACAGAGTATAGATGTCTGAAATTCTTCAATGTACTGCCTAGGGATATACAAAAAATAGAAACTCTTAAACTTTTCAAGAAGGAAATTTTCAAGATGTTGTTGAACATGGAACCATATAGTATGGAGAAGTTTTTTGGGGGGCATTAACCCGGATTGTGCTGACACTATTTCATTTCTTTTCTTGTTTTTGTTAACATGAACTGTTTTGAAATAAAGATCTTTCTTATATTATCTTATCTTATCTTATAAAAAGTATTTTTCTCTATTTCAGTATCGTAATGAGTTCATTACAGTACTAAAAACAGTGCTGTAATGAATTCATTACAGCATCGTTTTCAGTTACATTTTTCATTTTGTGGTTGTCAGCAATGACTTCCGATCCTTTCAAATTTCAGCAGACGTCAATTTGGAAATGTCAATTTTCGTATTTCCTAACATTCACATCAACTGCCAAGATACAATATGAAAGTCACTAGGACCTATAATTTGAATTTTTTCATTGAATTTCATAAAATTTGAGTGGAATAGAGAAAATATCGTCTAATACTCGTAGCAGAATGCAATTCCAATACTCATGCGTTCGAAAACGAGCGACGAAGGAGCGAATTTCGCATTCGTATTGGAATATGAGCCCATTCTGCAACTAGTTTTAGAATATACTATTAAAAATTCGCGAAAATTTCCGGTAAAAAGGGCGGATTTCTACTAAATAGGTAGATCTAGGGGCTCAACTAGTACACTACTAATCCAGCCGATATAGAGTCTACCAGTAAATCATTTTCGCACTAGCCGTAATGGGTTTGAATTTTAATTCGCTTGCATTTTTCATTCAATTAGAGACAGAAAACCTTAACTCAATTTTCATCGAGATACAAATCTGTTATAGTCTCTGCAAGATACAATATAACTGAGATCCTTGGTTTCTGTATGAGGATCGGAATTTCTTCCTTTCTAGGCTCATCTCATTTCTGCTGTTTTTTTGTGCTGTTGGACGGAGAAGAGTTCATCTTCTCTTTAGTTTTTTAATAGAATCCAAATATTTTCCATATACTTCGTAACATTCTCAATATCCTTCTTATTTCGTTGTTTTCATGTTTCTTCATTTTTGCAATCAACATCTGAGATTGTTGCTCTGTTATTTTCTCAATAAATGTAGTTTCTATTTTGAGTTCTTCTCTCGTTTGTATGATTTTCATGTACCATGGGGCATCTATTACTAATCTGATCAATCTGTTGGGTTTACTCTGAAGATCTTTTTTTCTATAGCTTTCCAAGTTGTTTCAGATTGCACTGGCATATATTATTGCTGGTATTATCACTGTCTTGATTATTTGGACTTAATTTTCGAGAGAAAACTAGCTTTTCGCATTAAGGAGCGAGTACAGACTCCTGTAATTGTCTCGTTTTCTTCCAGTTTTTCGTCCAGTATCACTCCAATATATTTGGCTTCTTTTTTTCATTCAATATTTTAAGGTGGGCGTTCAATGTAGTGTGTTTTTATTTCAAGTTGCATTTCGAAATGGATTGACTTTGGAAACTGAAATTTTGTGGGTAGACTCAGAAAGGGTTGGAGTTCTTTTTTTTGTGAATTAACGTGTCTCGACATCTAGATCCTTGACACGAGGTACAGTATTATTCTAAATATACAACGGTAAACATTCGAAGCTTAAAAAACTAAAAATTGAGAATATACAAGTTTATATATGATTGTAAAGTTGACTGTCTTTGGAGTTCTTGATGAAATAATTTTAGTGGATGTCATTCCGAAAGTTATTCTTTTTTCTTTCAAAAATAGAAGAAAATGAGCCAATTCATGCTTCTGTTTTATTTCAACAGAAAGACCCATGAAAATAGTTCAACTTCCGATTGAAAGTGAATCAACTGATAATTTCGTTCAGAAAAACAACTTGAAACACGGAATTGGCAGAGAATGGCCAAATTCAAATTTTGACGGGAGAAAATTCCTGCTTTACCCACAAATTGACTTATTTCATAGTTCGGCGATTTTCGGATAGAGAGCGCCATTGTACATTTCATTCATAATCAGAGAGATATTCATAGAACTTGATAGTGATAGTGCATGTTCTATGGAGATATTCCATAAAATGGACGGTGGCGCCTCTATCGGCTGAGCTTTCCTACTCGCTTTAAACGCCGACCTTAATCCCCTATTATTATATGTCCTTCTACTCTTATGAACTTCGTTTCACGGAAAAAAAGGCAACTGTTCTCTTTCGGGTTGAACTCAATCATCCATTTCTTGAAGAAATCTATAATCCTGTCGACCTTTTGTAGGACGCTAGTCACGAGCTTCCTCACTCTGTTGGAGTAATAGAGGGTTCACCTATGAGATATGTTATTCAGATTAGTCCGCCTTTTCAGTAGATGTCACCTTTGAAGCTGTCAGTTTTTGACATTTGACAAGTAGGAACTATGCTCCAACAGCGCATTGAAATTATTAAAATTCACCTTGTCGAACCCCGCAATACAGAAATTGATAGAAAAATTCGAGCTGTTGGGACAAGTTAGTGATGTGAAGAATAAAACCCGTGCACCTCACTCAAGAACAGAGGGAAGATCAACTCCAAGAGTCCAGCGTCGATTCAAGATCTCAAAGATTGATTCTGTGAGGCTATCGAGGACATAGCGCAGCCACTTTGATCATGGAAAATTTCATGAAAAGGATATGGTCCTGTTGTCGTGGCCGTGGTGGTCATTTGGTTGATGTTATTTATATTTTCCATTATTAACGGCATACCTTCTGTATAATTAAACAAACATCCGAATATTTGTCTAAAAAAATTGCACTTTTATTCAAATGTCAAAATGACTCCTCGTATTAGTATATAGCTGTATTGTCAGTAGATAACTGACATCGCTACGTTTTCTTCATACACAAAATGGCGAGTTAACAACAGAAAGTAACACAAGCCAACAACGATGCACCCTACTCGCAGTCGCTATCTGAGATATTTCAATGGCGTTGATACAATTCAAAAATAAAAAACAAACAACCAAAAATTGCATATACGAAATTCCGTGTGAATGCGGCAGGTCCTACATTGGAGAGACTAAACGCCCCCTTGAGGTTAGAATCAAAGAGCACCAAAAACTAGCTCGACTGGGAGAAACCGAAAAATCTGAGCTAGCCCAACATGCTTGGAACGAGGACCACAACATCAGATGGGATGAAGCTTCCATAATATCAAAGGAAGAAGGATGGAGAAGGAGGAAATTGAAAGAAGCAGCCTTCATGGCCATAACTCCCAACCCAATTAGTACACCCTCTGTGGAAATAAAGGATGTCTGGCCACCAATTATAAGATCTGAATTGAGAAGGATGAACTCGGCTCTGGGTGGCAATTAACACTAACCCAACCTAACCTGACCGAACTTAACCTACTGCGCATATCAACTTCGCATCTGATCGGGTCAAGGTGACCTCTACCAGGAAATAATACTTCATATATAACTTGAATAGTATAATAATTACCTGCTCCGGTAGACTAGTGGTTAGAGTGACTGGAATTTCGAAATTGCATCCTTATAACCCGCGTTCGAATCCCAACACCACTGTAATTCAATAATCGAAAAAGTGAAAAAGTATGGTGCGTACAAGTCCAGACAGATCAAGTTTTGCAAAAACCGGTCCTTCTCACAAACAACCAAAAATTGCGTATACGAAATTCCGTGTGAATGCGGCAGGTCCTACATTGGAGAGACTAAACGCCCCCTTGATGTTAGAATCAAAGAGCACCAAAAACTAGCTCGACTGGTAGAAACCGAAAAATCTAACATCAGATGAACATCAGATGGGATGAAGCTTCCATAATATCAAAGGAAGAAGGATGGAGAAGGAGGAAATTGAAAGAAGTAGCCTTCATGGCCATAACTCCCAACCCAATTAGTACACCCTCTGTGGAAATAAAGGATGTCTGGGCACCAATTATAAGATCTGAATTGAGAAGGATGAACTCGGCTCTGGGTGGCAATTAACACTAACCCAACCTAACCTAACCTTTTTTTTTTGTGCCCTGAGGAAGGAGGAAAGCATCATGCCTTCTCCGCAGCGGCGGTTCAATGCTGGGATTCGTGTGGGACTCTAACCCAACTAAAACCTCCTCCTCGCCATCTTAGTCGGAATCCCAAGGACACCGATTCCAACTATGATGGTTTGCGCAGGCACCATACCGGATCACCAAGACGATTGGTATTTCACGGTGTAGTTTCTGCGTGGTAGTCCCAGACTCTTGCCCCCCTTGGATGTAGGGATTGAGGGGAAGAAACCTGCACCTCGACTGACGGGTCTCACAGTTTGCGGTCTCACAAAGAACTTGTGAGGAGTCCACTGACTGTTGTTGACCTAGTTCCGTATTTTCACCTGGCTTTTTCGCAACGGAACTCAAACACCAGGGATAGATCCTCAGGAGGTCTTGGCCGGCTCACTATCAGTTTGTCAATTGCTAACTCCCCGATGGCGAGCCATTGGCCCTGGTCCTTCGGGGATTGAGCTATGAGAGTGCGGTTTCCGTCAGACATTAACGTTACTCCTTGGGTCTGCCCCGAGTCCGAGGATTCGGGGGGCCAAGTGGGTCATAGTTACTCTGATTCATGCAGTGGCCTTCAGCCCGAGGGGAAAAGTGAGTCGTAACTCCTTGTCCACGCCCGGGTTGCCAGTGTGGCGTAGGCCAGATGCAAGTTCTCCACGTTCGAAACACTAACGTTACTCCTTGGGTCTCTACCCTGTGTCTGTGATTACAGGGGGCCAAGTGAGTCATAGTTGTTCCCTGCATGTGGTGCTAACATTACTTCTTGGGTCTACCCCTTGTCAGTGGACCAGGGGGGCCAAGGAAGCCATAGTTAACCACGCCACTCTCCCATGCTCATCCCACGAAGCCTTTTCTTGATAGCTCGGTCTCCAGCGTCTTCTAGGTCATTTAGCCTAGGGGTGGATCGCGAAGATGTCACAATCTAAGCGCACGCTTAGACTCGAGCCCTTGGATTTGAAAGGAGTTTGGGTTCGGGAAGTGTGTTGTGAAGTACTAACGTTACTCCTTGGGTCTACCCAGAGTCAGTAGCCTCCAGGGGCCAAGTGAATCATAGTTACTTGTGAAGCACTAACGTTGCTCTTTGGGTCTACCCCGAGTCCTCAGATACGAGGGGCCAAGAGAGCCATAGTTACTTCAGAAGTACTAGCATTACTCCTTGGGTCTACCCAGAGTCTGCAGATTCCAGGGGCCAACTGAGTCATAGTTACTTCTCTGATGTGAAGTACTAACGTTACTCTTTGGGTCTACTCTGGGTCTGACGACTCAGAGGGCCAAGAGAGTCATAGTCACTCCTTGGTTTTGGTCATACTTGGTTTTTCGCTGTTCCTCTATAGGATTCACAGCTACTTAAGCCCGTACACCACGACAAGGTGATGACCACGTACGGGAACCTAACCTAACCTTACCTAACCTAACCTGACCTTAACTTAACTTAACCTACTGCGCATATCAACTTCGCATCTGATCGGGTACTTCATGTATAACTTGAATAGTATAATAATTACCTGCTCCGGTAGACTAGTGGTTAGGGTGACTGGAATTTCGAAATTGCAACCTTATAACCCGCGTTCGAATTCCAACACTGTAATTCAATAATCGTAAAAGTTGTTGGATTATCGACATAAACTTGCTCCTTAACACAACTCTGATGGAAGAACTGGGAAGATAATCAACTGGGCCATTTATTGATATAATTTCATTACAAATTTCATTTTCAATGAAGCGATTGATGAGGTGGCTGTGTGGAAGGCGGCATCGTCTTGTTGAAACTATACATCCTCCATATTATTCTCAAGACCAGCAAAAAAAATCATTTAACATTGTTCTGTACAGTTACCATTGACTGTTACTCTTAGATCATTCTCTTCAAAGAAATTTGGACCAATCACTACCCAAGTGTTGTTGCACACCACACAGGTCCTTTGTCTGGATATGCAGGAGTTCCTCAAGGATCCATTTAATATATACATACACGATATACCATGAAATCCAAGATGCCTGGTTGCTCTATACGCCGACGATACGGGCACAGCAATTAGGCACATAAACACAAAAATAATTCACAAAAGCTGCAGACGATATCAGTCATTGGTGTAACAGATGGAAAATCAAAATCAATTGGGAAAAGAGTCGAGCAAGAGTCCTTCAAAAGAGAAGGCTGAAGATGGAATCGAAGATATCCATAGACGATAATGAAATTGAATGGCAGAATGAAGCTAAAGACCTAGGAGTAATATTAGACAAAGGACTAACGTGGAAACAGCACATCAAGTATGCAGTGAATAAAACGAATGTAGCTAGGAATAGGTTATATCCGATTATAGACAGAAGAAGCCAAATGAACAGAAACACGAAGTTGAGGATCATAAAAGCAGTCGCCAGACCGCAGCTAACATATGGATCAACAGCATGGGGCTATGCAGCGAGAACCCATATAAAGAGGATACAAAGTACAGAAAACAAATTTCTGAGATGGGCATTAGTCGGCCCCTGGTTTGTTAGGAATAAACAAATCCGAAAAGACATAAAATGGAATTCCATCACTACATTCATCAAACGAAAAGCTGCAAAAGCTTATGAAAGAGCTAGTGAACATCCAAATGACGACCTTAGAAGGTAAGTTGACTAAAACTCGGCTGAAGATGAAAAAACAGCGACAATTTACCGCAAAATACCCAGAGACCAATTGCGAAAATGAAGATGTAAAACTTTAAACTTAGAAAGAGATATCCAATTGAAGGATGAACACAAACACTCAGCATAAATAATGCGAAAGAGGAAAAAACAGATAAGAAGATGGAAGGTTTATAGGCTCTAGCCCGGAACCAACAGCAGGGGAGGTGTTTAGTCGGTAAGAATCCGTCTGATGTAAGATTCACCTCTTGTATAATGAAAAAAAAAACAGTTTCGTAAGGGTTTTCATCACAGCAAATTCTCCAATTCTGTTTGTTTACGTAACCATTCAACCAAAAATGAGTTTCATCACTAAATAAAATTTTTTGATAGTATTGTTCATCATTTTCCAATTATGGATCAAGAGCAAAATCAGAAAATGAACGACGTTTATGTGTTCAAATGGCTTACGTTCTTGAATCAGTTGAATTTCATAAGGATTTGAATCCAAATCTCCGTGTTGTTGTTTGAGAAAAATTTGATTGAACGAAGTGGTACCGATAAATTTGGATTGTCGTATTGGTACATTTGTATAGTGTGATATTGCAATTCCAATAATTTTTTGGGAATAAACCGAGGAAATTTTGCAAGATTTCACTTCGGACATATCAGACGAATTATGTTGCACGAGAAATGTTAATATTATCAATGTGGTTGAAATAGATAAAAACAAAGCGAAAGCAGAGAGATCGGAGACGTAAAAGCCACATCAAAAGTTTCGAAAATGCAAAATAAAAAGGAGCAGAATTATTTGGTGCAATAGATCTTTTCCTGATTTAGATATCTGTGAAGGCATCAAGTGAATTACCATTACATGAGTTCCTGAGCTACTTGCGATTTTAGTCAAATGAAAACTAGAGAAAACGAAGGGAAAACTTGAAATGGTCCACTAAAAACACTGACATGAAGTCAGATGCCTTTGAGCTCCAATATTTGCTTAGATCCACCATGTAGGTATATTCCAATTTGCCAGTTCTAGGGACCAATTGAAACAAAATTTGATAGCTGTCAAAAACATTGTCCTTAGTATCAGATCTGTTATTTCAGAAAAAATATGAAATATGAATTTTTTTCCGATAACAGAGGGTATTTTATATGGTTCTAGACAAGGACTTACATGTAGCTCGAACATGTCATTCTTCATCTGAACTATGAGGAAAACAGAATTTCGAACGGTCATATTCACCCCCTTTAAGCGTAAACCCAGAACTTCGAAAAACAAGAGACCTCGCATTATTGAAAATTCAACCGATTGATCGGCAATAAGACCGCCAAAGGATGTTCATTTTCTCTAACAACAAATTGCATGTTTGGAGAATTACTGCAGTAAAACGACATGTGATTCCACCTATTCTGTTTTGATAAAGCTAAAACTAGCGATATAGTTGAGGGAGTTGAAAAATATGAGGGTTGCTTTATGTCAGAGGGATATATCGATTAATCCCCTATAATGCATGCTGACAACGATTCTAATGAAAAACACGCTATTCCTTATCTGCCAATAATTATCGACAAATACATTATGAATCAAACTAGTAAGTACCCTCCTTCTGATTACCAACCAGAAGTTTCCCCTATTGATCGATATGATTTCCTAATTTTTAAGATTCGGGGACTCTTTAAGTTCGAATTTTCCACATCGACATGGATTGAGAATTAATCCACCAGAGCCAAAAATCCTGGAGCCAAACAACTACATAGTTTATAGGACTTGAAACTAGACATTCGGGAGACTGAAATACATACAGGGTTGGGATAAAGTTTGGCACCAAATTAATATCTTTAAAACGAAACGGGCGATATTTTTGAAATTTGGCAGCTGAGTGTAATGGACCACAATGCATTTGATGAGCATATTTTCATTAATGAGATATTTCCGGTTTAACCGGAAATGACAAAAAAAAATTTATTTAAATGGGACACCCTGTATATTTCTGCAGATTCAGAAAGTGCACCTTGTTTCGGATCTGTCCATATCGGGTTCCATGTAAAAATTCTCTGTAAAAAAAAGAAATTCAGTCTTTTTGTACATTTGAGAAAAAAATCCATTCAAATGAATAAATCGTTATTATTTGTATCAATAGTGAGAAATAAAACGAAATACTTTGTAGTAGATAACTCTTTCTGCTTTTCATGACGTATTTTTTATGAAAATCTATAAAAAGAAGAAATACAGGGCTTTAACTAGTAGAAAAAAATTATTGAAAATATTTAAAAAAAATCATTTTAAATGTTCAAAGTGCTTGCCATTCACCTCCTGACAATATATCGTCCGTTCCGTTTTAAATATATTAATTTGGTGCCAAACTTTATCCCAACCCTGTATATGCAACATATTGCAATCTCAAATATTGATAAAGCTATTTTGGTGGTGCTTGCATACTTTTTTGAATGTTTTAAGGGTTTTCCTCTCAATATCTGAACACACAATGAAAAAAGGTTGATTATTCCAATTTATTGTATCACACTATTTGTCAGAAGCAACCTTTGAAACAATATTAATGGTAGACCCCTTATGTACAAAAATGTAAACTTTCGGACCCTATAAAGCAGACTAGTCATCAAACATCAATCGTAAACATTCAAAAATATTTCCGGCAGGATTATCATTGGGAGTTTTTTTTTGTATAATTATCATTCTTGTAAATAACAAAAACACAGATCCTCTTCAAAGAGAAATGTTCAAGTTCTACCTCTATTTTTAACAAGTTCAGTGATGACTCCTTAATTTTTCATTCTACATTAGGGTTTGTATACAGGGTGTATCGCCATAAACTGGACAAACATATATAGCCCTTGTAGATAATAACGAGAAAGTCATTTTTGCCTTAAGACATATACCCCGTTTCGAAGAATCAGCGAGATACAGGATGTTTAATGGCAACCTTGAGCAATATTCTGATAGCTGTCGTAAGTTATGCCTTACATTTGAAATAACGGTTCCTGGTCACCTCTTAGTATTTTTTAGTGCTTAATTCAATTGTGGTGTAGAATTCTGGAAAAAAATTCAAAATGGTGGAAAACCTGCAAAGCTGGATTTTTTTGTCTCCGTTGCCAATTTGGAAAGCATTATTTTAACGTTTTCGATTTTTTACGATTTTCGAAACTTAGGAGTGCTTAGTCCAATATCAATTTCCACTGAGGCTCTTTCTGGGAGGAATAGGAGAGCGTTGAGCGTTGATAGTTTACATTATTATTTATGTAATTGTTTTTATTATGATCAGGCCCGCCGTAAGCGGGCGTGCAAGGCGTGCCCGGCACAAGGGCGGCACGTCCAGGGGGGCGGCAAATCCAGTGAAATTGAAATTTTTTTTGAAGGGGACAAACAACGTGGTAAGCGGGGGGAGAAAAAAGGGGGGGCCGGTTGTCCAACTCCAACTGCTTTAAAATTTTGCCAACTGTCATAGAAACATAGAAATTTGGCCATATGCGATCGAAACTTTGCCAACTGCTTTGAAATTTCTCCAACTCCGTTCAACATTGGGGTCGGCAAGGTCTCCCCATCCCCCTTAGAGAGACTTTTTCTCTGAAGGATCGGGAGGACAGGCGGCCAACATCGATAATGCCGCCCCCCGAAGTTCCGCAGAGAATCAAAATATTTCTCCATCATATTAGATTGCACAGCAGATGTTAGTCATATTCATATACAACAAATTACAGTTATACTTAGGCATGTTCTTTTAGATAATGAGACAAAAAAATTTACGATATGTGAAAATTTCCTTGATTTCTGCCCTATCAACAGCTCCACAGGCGAAGTTCTATTGAATTTTGTTACGGATTTATTTTCGCAATTGAATCTCAACATTCAAAATTTACGAGGCCAGGATTATGATAACGGTTCAAATATGCGTGGAAAACACAGTGGAGTACAAAAAAAAATTTTTGAAATCAATAACCGTGCATTTTACGTACCGTGTTCGGCTTATAGTCTCAATTTGGTAGTGAATGATGCAGCAAGTATTACGCACGAAACTGTGAATTTCTTCAATATAATTCAAGAAATTTACGTTTTCTTTTCGTCATCTACAAAAAGGTGGTCTGTTATCTGTAAACATTTACCAAAGATAAAATTAAAAGCTTTAAGTAATACGCGATGGTCAAGCAGAATCGATGCAGTTAAACCCCTCACGTTATCACCTCGAAAAAATTTTTGATGCTTTGCTAGAAATATCTGATAATTCCTCAGAATGGGATTGTACTACTTCCCACAAAGCTCATTCGCTGGCCTTAAACGTACAAAATTATAGATTTATTTCCTCGGTAGTAATTTGGTTTGATATCCTAAATGAAAATAATGCCCTGAGTTAAATGATGCAGAGCTCCACCATGAATACCCAAATTTGCATGAATTTGTTGAAGACGTTGATTGATAAGTTCAAACAATATCGTACGGCTGAACATTTTGAAATTGTGTTAGCAGAATCTTCCAAAGTGGCCCACGAACTCAATGTAGAAACAGATTTTCCACCAATCAATAAAATCAGACCAAGAAGAAAACCAACACAATTTGAATATGAACACAGTGATGAAGTTTTATCCGACCCAAAAACCAAATACCGAGTGGAGTTTTATTTTAGGATACTATATCAAACAATCAGTTCCTTGAAAAATAGATTCGAAGAGTTGACAACATTTTGCGACGTGTTTGGGTTTCTTAGCGACAACCTATTCGACTATTCCAATGTTGATTTGATGAAGTATTGTCAAGACTTGAATCTGAAGCTTAAAGATGATGCTACTAATGAATCAGACATTGACGGTATTGATTTGTTTAATGAAATTATTGCACTAAAATCGCATTTTGCAGAACACCAATCGAAGGATCCAGAATTTCACTGTTACAATATATTTTTGGCAATGACTTAATTTCTACATTTCCGAATATAACTAGCACTAAGAATACTACTAACATTGCCGGTTTCAGTTGCATCTGGAGAAAGATCTTTTTCAAAATTAAAAATTATCAAGAATTATTTAAGATCCACTAAGATCCAACACAGATTAAGTAATTTAGCTATAATTTCAATTGAACACCAAATTTTGGATAGATAAATATTTGAGTGTGTATGATTTTTCAATTTTATAAATAGAAATAACAACAAGAATATAATATATATATTGCCACTAACCCCCCCCCCGAATTGCTCACTGGATACGCCCCTGATGTAGCGCCCTATTGGGGGCGGCATAACAGTATTTGCACGCGGGCGCTCAGACAGCTAGCGGCGGGCCTGATTATGATGCTATTCGAAAGTCCTTGGAGGGAGTCGTTCCTTTTTTCCGATATTAAAAATTCGGGGATTCTTCTACATATCCACTCCTCAACATGTGGAAAAATGGTCAATGTAGGTGTGAATGTTTGCATCGTTAGATCGGTGCGATCGATTTCGTCAAGCAAAAACGTATGTGAAAAATCAACAACATAAACTCATAAAGCATTTGTGCCAACCAGGATTCTAGAGGACAGTGCCCCTGAAATACAGAAAAATGTCAACTTTCGGCATACCCAACATAACAGATTAGTCGTAGATCAACAAAGGTCACAGCTGATCGAAAATACTTCATCATAACTGTGAAATCTGAATTTTTTCCTGCATAATAACATCTGAAATTAACAATGTCTGCGGAATTCAAACAAACAACATAACTGGATAGGTGGATTCCAAGACGTTTGAATGCAAACCAAAAACGGGTTCCACATCGATTGTCGCAACATTGCGGATCTCAGATCTCGTTATCGAAACACAAACATATTATGAATCGAATTCAGCTTAATTCGCATGACCTATTTACGTTCGGCGCTGCGCAAAATTAACTCTGCAAAGTAGGCGTCTGCTTCAGGTTGACGCCTCCTTTGACCACCTAACTATGACTCATGCGTAAAAACGAATAAGTACTCAATGTTCGTTACGATCATTTAGGAACATCGAATTGTTTACACATAAATTAATATGTTTTGCGTTGTCTGAATTTGCTGTATGGTTGTTTCAGAGATGACCTATCGCATTCATTTATTCGGTGCATAATTCAGTTACACATTAAATGAAGTTTTTGAGTAAGCCACATACTTTCGACATTAAAAATGTCAATTGTGTATTGTATTGTGACAATGTTAACCCATCAATATTCAATAGCACCTGAAATAAGCATGAAGACTAGGTACAGAGTGGCCATATTTCGATGGTTTTGTACTACAGCTCCTAAACAATAAGGGATAGAGAAAAAGTGATATCCATGTCCTGTCTCCTTTTTTCGAGAAACATAAATTGCTGAAATCCCCAAGTTGCTACGGCTTCTAGTTTCCGAGCAACAAGGCAATTTTGGTATTTGGTCCATCATTATGATTGACTAAGTATAACTTAAGTATTATATAAAATTTCGAAAAACACTTTTCGTTCAACAAAATCCAAGCAGTCATATTTATTTTCACTCGTCAAATTCAATTCAGTTTCATCATTGTTGTATCGTCTCGCGCTCCTTAAGTTCTTATTTATATATCACATCATGAGCCTTACGATAATTGTGAGATATCGAATTCTTTGGCCTTCTCAGTTGGGCGGAAGTGAAGAGGGAGAGTTCCTTTCTCTATGGAAGTGAATCGAAGCCTGCTTGGATTTTGTTGACCGAAAAGTGATTTTTAGAAATTTTCGATATACAGGGTGATTTTATTAAGTGTTTCATTAGGGGTATTCGAGGAAGTAATTTTGATACAAATTAAGATTCTGTATTTTGGTTTTAGAGTACATGCATAAACTGGAGATAAAAACACTAATTTGTTACACCCTTTGTGTCAGCCAATTTGACAATCAGGCTATAACTCAACAATCGCTCGATGTGGATGAGCATATCATCCAAGTGTTTCATTAGGGGTATTCGAGGAAGTAATTTTGATACAAATTCAGGATTCTGTATTTTGGTTTTAGAGTACATGCATGAACTGGAGATATAAACACTAATTTGTTACAGCCCTTTCTGTCAACCAATTTGACAATCAGGCTATAACTCAACAATCGCTCGATGTGGATGAGCATATCATACATTAAATCAGTACAGAATTAAACGAAGAATTCAAATATGAACCGGAAGTAGATTCCGCTCGAAAAAAATTTACAATTTAAGTTAATGTAATCTAAAGCCGGGTTTCACAAAAGTTGATTGAGTGATCAAATGCTTAATCGAGCGATTCTGTGATAAAAAATCCGTAAATTTGAAATTCTATTGGTCGATTTGACAAAAACGTCAAGGTATTCTGTGAATCACTCAATCAACGATCTTTGTGAAACCCACCATAGGACAAAAATACAGAATCTTAATTTGTATCAAAATTCCTTCCTCGAATACTTCTAATGAGACACTTAAAAAATTGACCTGTATAGAACATCAAATCACACATTCCCAGATTTCTCGAACTTTCGTTGTTCATCCCACATTCCTACCAAATTTCAGCTTTCTAGAATTTTGGGAATATCCATTCATAATAATTTATTATTTACAGCAATACATCCCCAGAAATTAAGGTTTGGAGAGTGAGAGAAACAAAATTCCAAATCTTTCTGCCGAGCAGAATGTCAGATGTTTCAACAGTCTGGTCTCAAAGAAATCTTCTTTCCGAAACAATGTAAGTGCCTATTTTTTATCGATCGGAGACTTTCTCAAGAACACTATTTCGTGTTTGATATTTATTGTTGGATACCATATTCATGATGTGAGACGGTCGATCATAAATTGTGTACCTACTAAACCTAGCGTGTTAAATTACTTACGGCCATGATTATGATCTACACGCTGCATCACATAACACTTTGTACATAAATTATAAGTCTGGCGCTCGCAAATGACTCAAAAAATCCGGTATGAGGCAAATTGCCAGAAAAATTGATAGACCGTGGAATTGTTCGAAAGTTCACACCTACAATTTCCACGATACCTATTATGTGATAGTTGTCACTTGAGCAGATCATCCGCCATATGACGATACTCCTTAGAATCCGGATGATTTCTGTAGTATTTTTCTGCAACGATGACGCAGATGTGTTTTGTTTGGGTTCACGCTTTTTGGCAACTACAGTACCGCCAGTTTTTAACAGTGGATGCAAGACATCATTCACGTTTGTCATGTACATCTCACTAGGTGAATTTCTTTTCAATGATGAACTTCTCAACTAGAATAACTATTGAATCACAATCCTGTATAGTCCACATATTCGTGCAGAGTGATTTCAGAAAAAAAGCGTTGTTCCTCTAATAGTTCGCTCAACTATTTGTAGTAACGGGGTTGTTACTTAGGGTTTGAAGGAGAACACTTTACTATAAAATTATCTATTGAGCTCATTAGGTACACTGATGTCTTACTTCTACAATAAATGACTAACGACTGATCAATCTTTCCTCTATCTGTCCTACTTAATATAAGACAATGGGTACAGTGCTGAGTACGCAATATTGAGAAATATCTATTTAACATTCCAACGTTAGGTACACTACACCTTTCCCGAAATTTCAAAAAGAATTTTTATTACTTGGGGATAAAAATTCTATCAATTTCAATTCTTATAACTAACTTTAAACTAATCCCAATAGAATAATAAACCCATTTCGCTTATTCTTCATATACCTAACTAACCTAGCTTAACTAGACATAAAAATGTTTAACTCGTAATAATATCGGATGGCTAGTCTCACATTCAGGATTTCACTTTTGTTATTTTTAATTCACAACACTGTCTTGTAATAGTTACATGTCCTTGACCTCGCGCACAAAAGGTTTAGTTCGATTCTTATGAACCACACACTCTTTACCGTTTTTGCTGATTCGAACGTTCGGAGAATCATCTTTTATTACACTGAAAGGACCTTCGTAAACACTTTGCAGTTTATTTCCACTTTCGTTTTTCAATAAAATTAAATCGTCTTTTTCGTATTTTATAGGATTTATCTGTCTGTCATATATCACTTTTCTTTTGAATTTTTCTAATTCTAAATTTTGCCTTGCATCTTGTTGTGCTTTTTGCAATCTAAATTTGAGTTCTAAAGGATACGAATCCGCGTTATATAAGGGTTCGACAGTGTCACTATTCACTAGATTATTAGGCAAATTACACTTTTTTCCGAAAACCAGCTCATAAGGTGAATATCGTGTACTACAATGATACGATGTATTATACATGAAACAAAAATATGGGATCCATGAAGACCACGAAGAGCCATAGTTTCTCATTTGTATTCTTAAGAAAGAGTTTAATGTTTTATGTGAATTTTCCAAAGATCCAATGCTTTGATGATGGTATGCTGTAGCTTTTATATGAGATATTCTTAAAAATTTACAAATCTCCGACATTGTACTGGAAATGAATTCTGTTCCTTGATCAGTAGCAATCTCAGAGGGAACGCCATATCTTAATATGAATTTATCTACGAAAGCTTTCGCTACTGTTACTGTATCCTTTGATTTTAAGGGATATGCTTCGACAAATTTCGTTAGATCGCATTGTAGAGTTAGAACATATATAAAACCATCGTCATCTTTTTCTAAGGGGCCGACAATATCTAAGTAAACTTTTTCGAAGGCTGAATGCGCAGTTGGTGTTATTACCATCGGTTCTTTTATGGGTTTACTAAACTTTTGTTTTTGACAATTAGCACATTTCTTAACATAAGAGACACAATCATTTGATAATCCAGGCCAATAATAATATCTTCGTATATTATTGATCATTTTACGCACTCCCGAATGACCAGCCGTCGGCAATATATGAAAGTCGTTTAGAATAAGTTTTTTCGTATCTGGATTGAAAATTCTTTTTACACCTGTAATTACGCAAATTCGTGGACCGGTCCATTTAATTTTAGCAATCGTCTGCATAAAAAATTCCACTATAAATGCATTATATTCATTTTTCACTATGATTAGCTCTTTTATAATCATTTTCGTACATAATTCTTCCAAATCTCTCAATAATTCGTCTCGCGAGATTATCGATGGAGTATCTGGATGTATATAAACTAACTTCGAATTCGGTTCATAACATACACATTTTGATTTCGAAAATATATTCTCAGAATTTCCAAAACTACTTAAATCATCGTTTCTTTTTAGAACAATTAATTCGTTACCTTCATTGGGTTTTTTCAAAATTTCAACAACATTTGGTTGATCAGACCCATTATTCGTTGAAGTTTTATTTTCAAAATCAGGAAGGTTTCTCGATGCTTTAGCCTGGGCCCTGGTTAAAACAGCAAGTACGTTCCGATTCATTTCATTTAATTCCTTTGATGTTATGCGAGACAAAGCATCTGCTGGTCCGTTCATTGAACCTTTAACATATTCAATATGATATTGATATTCTTCCAGACACAAACGAAATTTTGTTAGACGACTAGAAGGGTCGGTATGGTTAAAAAGATAAACAAGAGGCCTATGGTCAGTACGAATTTTAAAATGTCTACCAAATAAATATGGACGAAAATATTTTACTGCCCATACCACTGCCGCTAATTCTTTCTCTATAGTAGAATAGTTGATTTCGGATTTATTGAAAGGGCGACTAGCAAATGCCACCGGCTTATTATTTTTGTTAGAAAGGACTGCACCAGCGCATGTTCCACTTGCGTCAGTTTGCACAATAAATTCGTTTTCATCTGAGAAATCGGGATAATCAAGCACTGGAGCTGTAGAAAGAGCAATTTTCAATTTTTCGAAAGCATTTTGACAATCGTCTGACCAATGGAATTCTGAATATTTTCTGCATAACTTATTCAGAGGATTAGCTATTTCCGCAAAATTTCTAATGAACTTTCGATAGTAATTAGCAAAGGCTATAAATCTTTTGACGTCATCGGTGTTTTTTGGGACTGGGTACAATTTAAGAACTTTCGTTTTATCAGGATCAGGTGAAAGACCTTCGGAAGATATGAGATGACCTAAATATAAAATTTGTTTTTTAAGGAATTCGCATTTTGAAGGGTTTAACTTTAAATTTACCTCTCTAAGTCTGGAAAACACTTTCAGAAGATTTTTATTATGTTGTTCTAAGTTTCTACCAAAAACAATCAAGTCGTCCAGATAACAAAAACATTTTTCGTAATTCAATCCGGTCATTGCAATTGAAATTAGCCGTGAAAACGCACTGCAGGATATTTTCAATCCCATAGGCAGTCTTTTCATTTGATACTGTTTTTTGTGGGTTGCGAACGCTGTGTAAGGTCTGCTGTCAGCTGCCAGCTCTACCTGGTAATAACCTTGACTTAAGTCTAAGTGAGAAAAATATACCGCTCCGGTAAGCGAATCGAAAATGTCGACTATGTTGGGAAGGGGGAATTTGTCGTCTTGAATTTTTTCATTCAATGATCTGAAGTCGATTACAAGTCTCCATTTCTTATTGCCATTTTTATCAGCTTTCTTAGGGACTAGTAAAATTGGAGAGGACCATTCACTCTGGGCCTCCTCTATAATGTCGTTTTTTATCATATCCTCAATTTGCTTGTCTATCTCCTGTTTTTGTGAATGAGGAATGCGGTACGGTTTTCTATATACTGGCGCTTCATTTGGTTTTAAGGTGATAGTTTGCTCGAAAACTCTAGTTGTGGTTAATGTGTCATTTGGAAGATGGAAAATGTCGCTGAACTTAGCACATAACTCTTCGATAGATATTTGTTCTTCCTTATTCAAACCGTTCAAGTTTATCAATGAAAATAATTCTTTTACTCTAGTAGGTGAAATCTCGGTACTCTTTGTAAACGAACAAATTTGATAATTATCGAGATTATGAATTTCTGGTACACAATTCTTGAGGGTTACTTCGGTTTCTCTTGTATTAAGAATTTTGACAGGTATGATGTTATGCTTAGGTTTCACCACGGTTCCTGCTAGAAAAACGCCTCCACATATTTCCTGAGGAATTACAACACATTCGTTTTCTGTATTTATTGATAAGTATTCAATAATTTCGCATCTAGGTGGAATAGTCAAAACAGAATCAGTTTTAGAGTTCAGAGAAACCTCCACCTTATTATGGCGGTTATCCAGAATTAACGTATTCTCTTCAAAATTTAATATACCTTTATATTTTTGCAAAAAATCTTGACCTAAAATACCATTGTAATTACAAGGGATATCTCGAAACACATAAAATAATTGCTCGAAAGTAACACCGTTGGTATGCAATCTTAATGAAATATTTCCGATAGCTGTTATATTTCCACAAATACCGTTCACAGTAAGATTATCTTTGCGTATCAGAGATTTGTCTCTAATAGAATCTAATTTAATTGCACAGAGTGAAGCTCCGCTGTCTATTAAAAATTTTAATTTTTGAGATCCCACTGAAAATTCTACATTATTCAAACCCAAGCAAGCGAATATAGACTCAGTTATCGGAGTTAAGAAAAAACTGCTGATTGTTTGAATTTTTCTTTTCGGTTTCGTTATTTCCTCGATTCAAATACAAGACTCTGTTTTCTTGTGAATGATAACTCGATTGTCTTCCTCGAGAATTGAAGTTTCTCTGTGTTTGACCACGAGAGCGTCCTGCAAAATTCCGCGTATTATCATTTGATGGTGCCCGACCGACAAATTTATCTGGCTTATAATTGGTATTATATCTTGAATTATTACCATGAAATCTATGCGACGGGCCTCTGAATCTACCACTGCCTCGGTTTTGCCATTTTCTACCTCTTTGCACTTGAAAATGATTCACAGAATGCATATTTTCCGATGAAGAAGCTTCGTCTAGTGCTGTGCGGATGGCAACTTTAAGTGAAGAAAAATCGCGTGCTGCAATAATGGTACTTAATCTTCTATTATTTAATCCGTCTGCGAATTGCTTTATAGCATTCCGCTCATTAATAGGTTTCAAAACCGAATATGCATTGTCGTCACCTTTAGCCTGTGAAATAGTCAAATCGACAAAAAGTTCTTCTAAAGATTTACCGAAAGATTCAATCGATCTATTTCCTTGACGTGAATTTATTAATTTAGTTTGGAGAGTAGTATCAGATTTAATGGTGAGGAGATGGGTTTTCATATCAGCCACTAACGAAGATGTTGAAGCATAATCCTTATTAAGACGAAGTTTAGCACCTGAAGATAACCGAGTTTTCAATACGAATTTTATTAGATGCTGCTTTTGGTCCGCTTTAAGCATTGAATCATAGAACTCTATAGCATCTATCAATAGTCGAACTGTATCTTCGCTATCATTGAGCATCGGTAACAAAGATGACGCGGTTTTCAAATCAAACGACTCCATTTCTATCAAACTAGGGCTCTCCTTGATCTGTAACTTTGATATTACACTATATATTTCCCGTATTTCGGAGGAAAATTGCTGAATTGCGCTCAAAACATCGGGTGGGATTTCTGAAATACTTTGTTGGATTTCCTGAAGAACAATCTCGAACCGTTCATAAATAACTGTAGCTTCCTTGATTTTAATTTTGAGAATCTCTTTCTGTCGCCTCTCGGGGCCAATTTTCCTCAGATATACTTTTATTGATTTCAGGGATTCCAAAATTTCCTTTAAATTATTGACTGCCATACATAAAATTTAAAAAAATAATGCTAATTCTCTAGTTTCTACTAAGGTATTATCAAAAATCAAATTGAGACAATAAAAATTCAAATAAAAATGTCATCATTATTCATTGCATATTATGTATATCGTTATGATCTGGGTCAACTCACGAACTTTGCAATTGCCACATGACACGGGCGTCACCAATGAATTTGTACAACTGTCCGGTGCTACGTCGGTTCCGCTTATGTGGACGAAAAATAAAGGTGCGGCTACAGAGTGTCCTTTGGAAGCTCACCTGATTTATATCAAACAAGCTTTTGGAGTCTGTTAATATCACCTAGGCGTTGTTGATGGGAGCTAACATCTGGCTTCTCGTGACTTCTCGCCTGATTTTCCTTTCCAACCTCTTCTTACATAAGTTGAAAGTGTAGAATACGGCCGCTGCTATAACCAGAAGGAAGATTACCAATTCACATACCTCTCGAGTGGAAATTTTTTCGCTGATTTGTCCATTAGTTTGGCCACCACTATTACCAGCCTGTGCGATGATAATCTCTTCTCTTTCTTGCTTAGCTTGGCTTGACCCCATTTTTACTTTTCTCCTTACTCTCCACTAAATATTCAAAAATTTCCAAGGTTTCGCCATCAGGATCGCCATGTAGTAACGGGGTTGTTACTTAGGGTTTGAAGGAGAACACTTTACTATAAAATTATCTATTGAGCTCATTAGGTACACTGATGTCTTACTTCTACAATAAATGACTAACGACTGATCAATCTTTCCTCTATCTGTCCTACTTAATATAAGACAATGGGTACAGTGCTGAGTACGCAATATTGAGAAATATCTATTTAACATTCCAACGTTAGGTACACTACATATTACTGTTGATCATTCGATTTTCATTGAGGCCTGGGTTCAAGTCAATAACTGCATTCAGGAAATCACAAATTTGACAAATTATACCTAATAAGTTAACTGAGAAGTTGAGGAATGGAAAATGGAAAACCCCATATAAGATTGAGGATATTAGAAATTCAGCGAGGAATTAATTCATGGAAAATTTACAAGTGAAGCTTAAAGAATGTACTAAACAAATCAAATCGAAAAAACCGGAAAGGAAACGAAATGCTTGCTTTTCAATCGCTAATTGAATTAAATGAACATAAGAGGAAAAGTCTAGAGATCCAGGTAATGTGGAAATCCCGAATGAATTCAAAAAGTTCAAAAATAAACTCGAGTTATTGATAAAGCATGCCGAAAACTGTCATTACGGGTAAAAAAAATGAAAAAAAAATGAATATTACTGTGAATTACTTTCGAATTTTGTTAATCGTTCTAAATCTAAGGTCGAACATAAAATAATGGACGATAATGAGCTCATGATAGAAAAAGCGTTGAAGAATTCAATGAATATTTCCTGAACGTACCTTAGGTCGAAAATTAACAGGACTAATCGAAAAATGAAGGTTAAACGGAGAAATAAAGGTTCCAACGTGATCCTGAAAACAGATGAAGCTTAAGTTATGAAAGTAATTAAGGAACTCAAAAACAATAAGTCCTCAGGCCGAAATTCTCAAGAATAATTCGAATTATCTCTCGGCAGTCATTACACATCTAATAAACTAAAGTATCAAAATAAGACACTTTCCCTGATGCTTTGAAAAATGGAAAACTGCAAAGGCGTTGACGAACTAAATGTAACAAACTACAGACTAAGGACTGAACGAGAATGAATTCGCTATCACAAAAACGCTTATATCTCATGAACCAATTGAGAAAAAAACAAAATTTGATCATAGTTAGCTTTGTTATGAACGTCAGAAACTTGTGGAACATTTACTTCATAGATATACCATAGATGCATAGAAATACCTGGTGTGGGCACTGATTAGATTTTGTTTAAGAGTTTCTTGTCGATCGAAAATGTGATATTTTGTGCGGCTTTTCATTTCTCCCGAAAGGGGTCGCGTTTTTTGTCGTTGCCGCAGTAGCGCCACGACCGATAAATATTGCGGATTTATTCCGGAACTAGACCAAAATCTGAAATCTAGGATGCCGTTTTGATCTACAAATTTTGGTCACGATTTTTAGTAAGGAGTCGATACACCAGGTGTTCTATGCATCTATGATATACCAATTCTCTGTGGCAAAATGTCTAGCGAAGTGAAAACACGAGAATTTATAGTGAAACTTTTTCAAAATAATCAAAAATGGAGCTTCAAAAGAATCGCAAAAGAGGCTCGGGTTGTCCGGAAACGATATGAAGAGTTGTTAAGCGCTTCAACGAAGATCCAACCGCAAGGAAGGAACCGGGAGGAAAAAGATGTCTTGACTGATTTCTCGCAACTTCCTGGTCAGGAATGTTATACTGCAGATTCGCGTGAAGAAACAAGCAAAGTTTCCTAAAAAATTCCTGGTTTGGCAAGCAATTTGCACTTGTGGGAAAAGGAGCAAATTTTTCGTTGGCCAAGGTTCTGTTGACTCGAAGATATACGTCGAGGAATGCTTGAAGAAGCGACTTTTACCATTTTTACGTGAGCACGATGTGTCAACAATCTTTTGGCCAGATTTACCTTCATGCCACTATAGCAAGGCCACCAAGGAATGGTACGAAGCTAATGTGGTGGTTTTTGTCCCCAAAGAGGCCAATCCACCAAATTGCCCAGAACTCAGGCCAATCGAAAGATATTGGGCCCTGGTAAAAAAGAGAATTGAGGAAGCCTAAGAAATCAACGAAAACATTAGCGGAATTCAAGCAAAAGTGGAAGACAGCATCCCAGAAAGTGACTGAGAACACTATAAGAAGCATGATGGGAAGAATTCCAGAAAAATCCATGAATTTTGTAAAAAATAGTTTTGGTTTTTTTATTGTAAAAACAGTTTTCATTAGAATTAGAAGATGATTCGAAAATGAGTTTAATTTTCGAAATCGATCCAGTGGTTCAAAAGATATAAGCGTTTTTGTGATAGCGAATTTATTCTCGTTCAGTCCTTAGTAACTTTAACACCATCATTAGTAAAAATATTAGGAACAATTCTGAAAATACGAATAGTTGGTTACCTAGATGAATACAGGCTGCTATCTGCAAAATAGTTTGGTTTGAAAAAAAAAACTGATCAACTTAAGATACTATTGCAAACCTGCTCTCAAAAATATCGATTCATTTGACTATTTCACTCATTCTATTTTCAGTGAGAAAGATTCCATAGAAACTGGCGTTTCACAGCGATAAAACATGCAAGCCGGCAAAACTTCCAAGTTATTTTTCCAGCGATCAAATTATCAAATTCCCCAAATACTTAGAAAAAACGTTCAGTAATCATATTTTCTCGTGGAACAGCCATGTCGAATACCACTCGAGATGTTAAGCAGGTAAAATTTCTCTCTTGCAGTATTCAAGTTTTTGGCTTTTCGGAAATTTCGCTCATAACAGATAGATAAATAACTGTTTTTTATCGAAACAATCAAATGGCCATCGACCTAAGTCCATCAGCCAATAAATAATTCTGCAGTAATTCAAGTGTATGAACAATACAGTCTAAAAAGGAAGGAAAAAACACAATCATAATATTTAGTAACTTCTTCGTTTTTGTAATAAAGTGCAAGTTGGGAATCTTCTGCAAGGGTGTTCAATTGGATCACTCATGACATTTTTTCCGAAATTTTGATACAAGTGTCATTCGCGAAATTGCCTAGCAACAAACTCATATTACAATCGACGAATTTTGCCGGCAAAATTTCATCTCTAGTGGTAATTTACATGATAAAAAAAAACACGACTTTAGGAATATGTATTTATAGACCTTAGCCAAAGAACTTCTTAAGAAATTGGAATGCATGGGATGGAGGGAGAAATTGCTTCTGAACTGTTTGAAAGATACATCTACTTAATTGGAATAGGACAGTCAGTAAAAATCGGAAATTAAACCAGCCAAAAAGCAATTGTTGCCCATGGTGTACGACAGGGAACAGTTCTTAGACCAATTTTATTCCTCTTTTACAAACGAACTTGAGAGCTTGAGGCCGAAATTATTAGCTTCGTGGATGATACAACAATTGTATTTAGATCTAATGCATGGGATGAATTGAAGATAGTCACAGGGTATATTTCGGGAAGTCATGGAATTTGTTGCACCGAAAAAGGTTGAAATTTATATGGACAAAACAAAATTAATGAATTTTACCAGCTATTGAAATGGTCTGCATAGGTACAGTGCAGTTCCATGTCAGTATTATTTCTATAGCCTTAGCTGATAAATTACTTGAGGGTATATAACGCCTTGTCTGGTTCCGTAAGCGACTCACCTTCAACACAATTTAAGACTAACTTAATATTAAATTCATTTTATTCCCTTCAGGAATACAGATAAATAGTTGTTGTAACAATTTGCTTTTGCTACCTTTAAATATGTTTTATTTTTACGTAATGTTATGTTTTGACACATTCCTGTAAAATGTATGGAAATAATTAAATTATTATTATTATATTATGATTGGACCATCATTTGAGATGGGAAATCTCAAATACTCGTGTGAGGAGAAAAGTAAAGAAAATGAACTTGAGAAAATATACTACAGGTTGCTGCAGCCTCATTTTTCATATGGGGTACTTGTATAGGAAAGTCTAGCTAACTGATGTTACTACAAACGTGTAGAGACAAACAAATATTGAAAATAGGAGAGATATCTAATAAATCTTGCGAGTAAAAAACCAAGTTAAAAGTGCCCCGATGAAGAAGACCATGGGACACAGACTATATAATGAATTTTCTCACAATATGAAGAGTAGCTCAAAGTTAATTAATAAGGCATTGAATATGGAAAAGAGGAAGAGGGAATTAATATATTCTTGAATAGCAGGAATTTTTGTTTGAATTTTGAATTGATGGATGAAATGGAATGAAGTGCTATCATTTTTAAATTTAAGGAATGGTAGCAGAAAAGGAATAACAAGCAAAACTCATATAAAAGTTGACACTTTTTATTATTCTTCTTCTTCTTCCTCTTTCAATAGGACCAGGTCCTTTTCAGTCCTGTACATTTGGCCCCCCTCTTGGATCTTCCTGAGAAGCTGAACTCCAGCTCTCGTACCACCTCTTTGGTGGTCTACCTACAGGTCTGCGTGTGTTCGGTCTCTGAGTTTAAGCCCACTTTGCCCATCTGTCTTCTGTCATTCTTTCTACGAGGTCCCTCCAGAATTTTTTTCGTGCCCTGACCCATCTCACCCCATCCTGTACGCCCAGTTCTTTTCTTATGTCATCAATCCTTATTCGGTCTCTGAGAGTGACTCCCTTGATGGTTCGCAGTATTTTCATCTCTGTGGTTCTCATTATTCTTTTTGTCGTTGATGTCTCGGCTCTGGTTTCTGAAGCATATGTGAGAATAGGTCACACACACGTTTTATAGATTCTGGTCTTGCTCATTGAACTCATCGCTTTGTTCCTCCACACTATATCTCTCAGACAGCCGCTCGGCTGCCCAAAATAAAAACCATGTAATTGCAGTTTTTGGAGAAGCGGGAAAAATCAGTTTTTATGTTTTTCATCGAGCCACTTGAAGCAAATATCTTTTTCCAAAAAAAGTTGTTACTTTATTTTGAAAATAGGAAAAAGGAATTACATCTTCATACTTTTTTGGTTTTTTTCAAAAAAATAGAAGATAGGCATAGAAAAATCTGTTTTTATTTTTGATTATGATTGATGCTGCATACTGAATTAAAACAGAAAAACAAAGTATTTACAGTTACTACCTTCTTATATTGCATTATTGGTTATGCATTTCTGAATGCTTGTTTATAAACCAAGCAAGTGCATTTACACATTTGTTTCGTTGATTAATATCTAAGAAGGAACCAATTCAGCAATATTGATATGAAATTGAAAAGTGGGAATAGCAGCAATAATTGATTGATAAACTCTCTTTCTTTAACTCAAGCTTTCGAGATTCATTTATTTCCTCATCAGGAGAACTGAAACATATAAATGAAGAAATGAATAAATCTCGAAAGCTTGAGCAAAAGAAAAGAATTTATCAATCAATTAGTGCTGCTATTCTTACTACCCAATTTTCTGATATGTAATTACTATTCGTCAACGAATTTCGATAATATAATAAATTACTAAATCAATTGAAATTGAAATTTATTCAGAGAAAAGGTACATTTTTAAGAAACAAAAAATCATATGCAGAAAAGTTTAACATTTTGGTGTGGGTAAATAATTATGTGAAATATAACCGGAAATGAAATTGAAATAAGTACCTAATATCGAAAGCAAATCTTTTTTCTCTATTTCAGTAGGTATCGTAATGAGTTCATTACAGAGTACTAAAAACAGTGCTGTAATGAATTCATTACAGCATCGTTTTCAGTTACATTTTTCGTGGTTGTCAGCAATGACTTCCGATCATTTTAAATTTCAGCAGACGTCAATTTGGAAATGTCAATTTTTGTATTTCCTAACATTCACACCAACTGCCAAGATACAACATGAAAGTCACTAGGACCTATAATTTCAATTTTTTCATCGAATTTCACAAAATTTGAGTGAAATAGAGAAAATATCGTCTAATACTCGTTGCAGAATGCAATTCCAATACTCATGTGTTCGAAAACTCGCTCCTTCGTCGCTCGTTTTCGAATTTCGCATTCGTATTGGAATAGGAGCCCATTCTGCAACTAGTTTTAGAATATACTATTACAAAACTAATCACCTTCTATTTCATATTGCTCGGTGCTTGTTGAGTCAGATGAAGTTTTCGATTCTGGCAGATTAAACCAAAAATGTCTTCTATTTTCGGGCATAAGAGGAACTAAAGTACGCAGGATGTTCTGTTTCTTTGGAACGGAAATTTCCCTTACAGGTAATATTTCAACATTTAGAGTTCCTGTTTGTAATTAACTTATATATTTTTTTGAAACAAATCAATTGTTCTTGGATCATCGTTAAAATTTCATTTTTATAGTTCATTGTGAATTTACCTTTTTCAAAAGATGCTTCCACAACATTACCCAAAACAAAATCTTTTATAGGATCATCGCCTTTCTTGGTACTCCTTTTTTTATTTTCGAACGCATGAAATTCCTCCAAAAGTATTATTTTTAATCCTTTTCTAGCTGATTCAGCTGTTTCAACCAAATCTTTAAAATCGGTTCAATATTACATTCCGGTTCCATAGAACAGCTACTCTTAAGTTCTGATTCCTCGCAATAACTTAGCAAGGCAAGTTGAATCAACGTCTTTTGAACTTTCGCTATAAAGGCCGGCGTGCGACATCCTTCCTCTTTGAAATCTTTTCGAAACTGAGCTTCAGACTAATCAAACTGCTACCAAAGAGTAGACACTCTTTTGTCTACTCTTTGCTGCTACACTACAGTATTTACTAGGTTTTTTTGGTGGAGGGGTTTGCAGAAATATCAAAATAAGAACGAAGTAAGTGCAATTTCCAAGGTAAAAACGAAGTAACTGCATCGAAATTACTTCGTTTTTTTGTTGTGAAGTACATTTACTTCGTTTTTATTTAGAAAATACGTACACAGAGGTGCAGTTACTTGGTTTCGCTAGTGACCTAACTTCGTTATTTATCATCCGATCATAACAATTCTTATATCGAAACATACGTAAGAACACAGTTAGTGTGGATAAAGTGAGAACTCGATTTTTCGAAGATTGTCAGTTACTTGGTTTTTATTTTGGACAGCCGCGCTGACTCTTGATGCTTTCATCGCTTGTGTTCGTGCCTCCTCTGTCAGGTTTCTTTCACTAGATATATTCACTCCCAAGTAATTAAATCTTGATCCCTGCTGTATTGTTTCGCTATCCACTGCCAATTTGCATCTGATAGGATTTTTTGATATTACCATTGATTGTGTCTTGTTGACTGAGATGCTCATATTAAGTTTTTCGGCAGAAATTTTCATCTTATATAGTAGGCGTTGTAAGTCATCTTCGTTTTCTGCTACGGCTACACCATCGTCTGCATAAAACAACACCCTTAGGGAGCGGTGACCCATTCTGAATCCTGCATTGACTTTGTTGACATCCTGAATAATTTGATCCATTACGATGTTGAATAAGGTTGGGCTAAGACTATCTCCCTGCCGAATACCAGTATTGATTTGAACTTCTTCGGAGAGTCCTACCTTAGTTTTAATTCTTGTTCTGGTTCCGGTATAAAGTTCTTTGATGATTCGTTGGTACTTATGGTCTTTGTTGTTTTTCTCAAGACTTCCAATCACGTCCCCCAGTCGTATTCTATCAAATGCTTTGGTGAAGTCAACAAAACAGACAAACATGGGTTTATTGAATTCTATCGACTTTTCCACTAGCTGACGTACTATGAATATTGCGTCCACTGTTGATCTATTAGACCTGAATCCAGAATCCTTGTTGTTCTTCGGCAGTTGGTACCTTATTCCTTATTCTATTTGCCAATATCTTAGTGAACATAGTTTGAGAATCGAACAGAGCAAAGTTATATTCCTAAAGTTATTCGGACTTTTTATTATTGTTTTCATTTGTTTGTTCCTTGAGAATATTTCGTTCTATTTGTAACTAAATATTTTCTTGAATTAATAGAATATTATTAATTATTAATTATTCTCCATTGAAGAAATCAGAATCCACTATTTTGACTCCTGTATTTTTCGAACGCTGAGCCGAGAATAGGTTCGACTCACTGATCAAGAAACTGTGGTCAAATTCAATTCGGTCTATTGGGTCATCCGGGCGTATTACTCTCGAAAGGCGAAGCATAGAGACTAGAAATTTGGGATAGGTTCAGATCTCGAATGTTAAGATAATTGGCAAAATTCGACCAGAACATTGTTCTGACTCGAGTTCTGGAAAAAACGCATAAAATGTCAAATAACTCTCAAATTATTGAATTTAGAGGCACAATTAATCATTTTCGAACACATCATCAATTTATTTGTAGAACCCGAAGTAATAATCAAAAATCCATCTTGAAAGATGATCATCACATAGGTAGATTCGCATTCAAGAATCCTACGAAACAAATTTTGACAGCTGTCAAAAGAATCAAATCAGGGGTCAAAGCAATCGCGGAATTATTAGGAATTTTTTGTCCATAATTCGCTAGCAATTTCATTAAAAATTCGAATGGCATTCGAGATCCGAACGTTTCCTGAAAAATTCAAGGTTTATTTGGTCGAGAGTTATCATGTTTCTGGCCGGTATGATGGACAGAATTGAATTTGACCACTGATTCGTGATCAGCGGGATCAATGGAGACCGTTCTCGGCCCAAAATTCGAAAATACACACATTGTGACGAAACGATGTAGCCGTCATTTGAGTGGAACGAGCGCTCAAAAAAGCAGGCATGGTCTAATTTTGTTCTCAATTTATTTTTGCTTTTCATGAAAATCCTATTTTCTATTGGTCACCTTTCGACACTTAGCCAAGTTTTTGGAGTTCATGAATAAAAGTCGATTTCAGAACCCTTAAGCATTTTTCTTGGAAAGACCTTCTTATCGCTGAATCGGTGAACATAAGAGCGCCACACCTTGGTTCTTCCCTGTACCGACAACGACCGAACTAATGAAGTCGATTCGGAAAATTCCACTACCTTAATGGAACATTTATAGACCCTAACTAAACATTCATAGACAAAGTCGTTTCCATCGGCACAGTTAGGAATAAGAGGCAGACGGTCGTTGACGCGACGCAGATTTGTGTCGCGCTTGGCCTACCATCCGTAGAAGCTGGCTGTCTGCCTCAACGGCGTATAATGCAGGCGACGGTGTCTTAGCTACGTCTATTCTCAAGAATCCTCGCCGTACATGCTTCCACATAACTGCATTTAAATCACACTTCCTTCAAGCGCTAGTTCAATGACAAAGATTTACGGTTTTCTCCATGGTATATGAGTGCAGTACAAACTATGTTATTATTTTATGATTCGACATAGCCAATTCGATTCTTCGAACGAGGAGAACAATGCGCCGTGTGAAATATGGCCGAGCGGTATTCACGGCATTCCTAGGCGTACGATTATCTGAACAGGAAAACATTTGTTCTGATTAGAATTCGTGACTCATTTTGAATTTGCGCTGAGTTCCTCAACTATCGAACGCAGCCCATGCCAAGCTGGGGCATCTGATACTGAGTACAAGATTCTCGATCAACCTGAAGGTAGTCTACTTAGGGGCTGGTCAAACTCTCTTCCTAGTGCTGACATCAGTATACTAGGCATGGGCGTCCTAAGGGGGGGGGGCAGCTGCCTTCCCTAGAGCTTCACAAGCATCCCTTAAAAACTCATGAAATCCATATTTATAAAAGAAATATGTTGGTTACACCATTTATAACTCGAGATCTGATGTACTGTTTGTTATGAAACTTCATATATGGGTTCGTCTACGGTCTGGTTATTATAAAATACAATGAAACTTTGAAAAAAATCCATGAAAATTTTACTTATACAGGAAATGCTTTTCCTTCTTTCGAGTAAGGCTACTAGGCTACCAGGTGTCGCCACAGTTACACTACAGCTCATTCGTGGGTACTTTATTTGATATTCTCTCCGTTAGATGGCGTAAACAAAAAGTGTGTAATTTGAGTTGCCTCCAACTCTTCAGGCGACGCTATTCACACATTATGACTGATAAGTTATTTTAACAGTTTTATTTATTCAGAACAACGCAATCGTGAACGTACTGTATTTGATATTATCATCATTAGATGGCGATGTACCTATATAAAATTACTGTGTATTTTGCAAAGAACTTATAGTACCATGGAAGGCTATTACCAGATCAAGAAGCGGGTGAATATCACAGTGAATTTTTATCGAAATGTCTAGTAAACCGGATTTTGGCGATCAGTTTCAATCGTGAGTTGTTCATTCTCATCTTTTCTCATAATTTTTGAAAGGTTTTTGAATTTCTGTTTGGGTAATAAATATGTATATTTGCGGAAATAACTGAATCCAAAATTGCCAAAATTAGCAATTGACATATCATTTTTGTGTTTCTGTTCTGTGTGACAGCTCATATGCATAGAAATATGGAAATCTCGCTGCTCCACCAGCTGAGATTTTTACCAATTATTACAAGCTGAGCACCAAAAGGCTAAGATGTTTATGGTGTAAGGACTAATTAGATTTTGATTAGCCAACATTGAGATTATTAGAAAAGTTTGGTTTTTTTCACTTCAGAAAGCGCTATTCACAAAATAAGTTCTAATTTTTATCAGATCAGAGGTAATTAATCAGTGGAACTATTTCTCATCCATATAATTCGATCGTGATACATATTTGCATTCGTGATGTCGTTCATCACAAGATAGGTACTGCAATGAGAGAACTGAAAAGCATTTAAAACAAAAAGTTATATGTTCAACAATTAGATACCGCTCAAATGAAGAGAATTCTTTTCCTGCGAATAACAATGGTACTAAAATTTTGAATATTTTGCCTAATTTATCTCCTGCTTGGAAAAATAGCAATGATTAGATTATACAACTTCAACGGTGGGTTTTTTAGAGCGTAATCAACTCGAATTGACAGTTCTAAAATCAGAGAACTAAGCCGGTGAATACGATTTGTGAAATCCACCGTAAGTATCATTTAGGCGAAACAAAGTTTGCCGGGCCAGCTAGTAAAAGTATAATACAAGGTGCGGCACGGAGGGCGGACGTTTTCAGATGGGCATAACTTTCCCCCACTGAGGACGAGAGAAGTGGGGAAGGTGCCGTTAGACTCGTGTGTTCCTAGCATTTATTTACCAGTTGGATCTTCGCTTTCACCCCTACAAATTGGCCATTGTGCAACAGTTACACCCCGGAGATTATGCACAACGAATGAACTTCGCACGTGAGATGGAAGCACTGATCGATCAAAATGAGAACCTCATTTTGTTCATGAGTGACGAAGCCCACTTTCACCTCAACGGCATGGTTAACCGGCAGAATTGCCGTTATTGGGCTAATGAAAATCCGCAACACTTACACGAAAGACCGCTGCACAGCCCAAAAGTTACGGTTTGGTGCGCTGTATCGCAAACTCGCATCATTGGCCCTTACTTCTTCGAAGACGTTAATGGTCAAGGCTAGAGTATACGAGACCAAGCCCCGAACTCGAATTGAAAAGGGCTATTCGCGTGGAAGTTGCCCAAGTTGAGAGAGCGATGTTGGAGAGAGTCTACGCGAACTTCCAAGAGCGCCTCCAGCACTGCATCACCGATTTCGGCCACCACATGCCTGATGTGATTTTCCACACTTGACTGTCTCAAATGCTATTTCCTTGAGAATCTGATTCCGTCAATAAATGTGTTTTTGAGTAAAAATTAACGCTTTTATTATTTTTTTAAAACCATCCATCCTCCGTGCCGCACCCTGTATACGAAAATCACAATGTGGTACTCTTAGATTACCTATCAAATCACACCATGAAATTCGTTCGAATATACCTAATACCTAAATTCTCGTTAGTTCGATTAATTTACTTCACTCCGATTCATCACCAAGGCTCTGTTTTTCCATCGTGCTTCACATGAACTGAATCTGGTGATTAACGAACAGAATGCTCTTCATGAGATCTGAAATACCATGGGTACTACAAAAGATCTTTTAAATTTCTTTCGCCTATCAGTTTTACGAAGAAAACTTATACCAAATATTTCAAAACCCTGCGAAACAAGATAGAGTGAAAAACACAAACCGATCAGAGTATTCAAAGAACATTTCCCATATATAATGGAACTTCAAGACTCTCATTTCGAGATGGAAACAGTGCCACACAAAAAATACCTTCCAGCTCCCCGCCGCTGCTTCAAAAGGTGCTTTTATTCTTTGCCTTATTCTACTGGCAAGATACTCCGCTGAGTAGAGCCTGTAGTAAACGTTCTACAATATGTTGCCTAGATATTATAATCAAGTCAAGTACAAAAAATTTTGCAAATGTCACCGTGGTAATGCTGAAAAGGTCACAGACGAAATAATGAAAGATGCCTATTCTATAGCCGAAAAGCTCGGTTTAGATAAAGAAGTCATTGCCCCGGACTTTACAAAGACATATTCATAGTAGCAACCAACCAGTTGCTAGCCCATCCGAATACTGGAGGAGATCTTTGGTTATTCCTCACCTGGATTTTATCATCATCACTCTGGAGAAGAGTTTTCCCATAGTTAGAAAATACGCCGTCGTATACATCAAGCAGACTGTATCCTGCTCAGATGCAAAACAATTCGTTACGTATCACTGATGCTTGTGATGCCTTCTGCCAATTTAACAAGAAATTTAATAAGAATCCATCAAGAAGGTTGTGTTTTGGTTAGTTTGAAATTTTTATTTTGATATAAATCATATCAAACAAAAAATAAATTTTATTTCATTCCACACTACCTCCAGTTCATTTTTTCAATTCTGATTTTTTTTGCCCCCCCTCCCCTAGCTGAAATGCTGGAACGTCCTTGATACTAGGTACTATCAAGTGAAGTCATCATCTTCTCCCACGAAAGATAGCTCCAATGTATTACCTTCCGTCACGATGTTCTCATTTCAGCAATGACCCAACTACTCAAAACCTCTATGACGTGGCGTTTAGTTGCCACGTCTCCTATAAAAAATTGAACCGAAGTGTAAGGCCAAAACTAGGTGGTAGACTACTGTCGATTGGTAATATACTACCACATGATAGGTTCAGAAAGAAGATTTTTTCAGGGATAGTAAGATATGTATTTCAATATATAGCTCCAACACATTGTTGAGCTGCAAAGATTATCATCTTTATCGGTGTGAATATATTCATTCTTTAAATGAATAACTAAATGAGAAGAATGCGCAAGGTCAACAGGACATGGTTCAATTCAACGCCCTGACAAAGCAAATATCGAGGTTTTCACTTAGATTCAATTCGAGGCACTACGTTCACACCGGGTGATGGAGACCAGTAATTCTGAAGAATATAGTTATCTACCGACCATCCATCAGGAACTTCTTCAAGAGTTCGCTCGATAGTGACTTTTCTTCTGAATGGATGAATGGAACACTACATCTGATCCCAAGCAGTAAAGGCTCCTTTTATGAGTTGGAGGTCGAAAAGTAACTGGTTCATGAGAGAATGTGATATCAACACTTTAATTTTAATCGTGAAGTGGCTGGACAAAAATAATCTAAATAAAATTGCTGACTTTATCCTCGATGCCTTCAATCAAATTGGTGAAAACAGCAGGAATCTCTGTATTTAATACTGGGACACTCTAAACAGAATCTCAGAACTGTTTCTTAAACCACTTAGGCATTAAAGACCTAAAGCCAATGAATTTAAATTGAACATGCAAAACTAGTCCAGAAGGTAAATTTAATAACCATCAAATGTAGGTTAGCATAAAGCATTATACCAATGTGTAAATGTCAACAAAGCATATACACTGCGCAAAAAAATTAACGCACATTCTGAAAATCTCAATTTTAATGAAAGTTAACTCTACATTGACTTTATAACTTATTTTTTATGTTCTCTAGGGAAGGTTTTGAACGAAACAAGACACATTAAATGGAAGAAAAATTCAGGATTTCACCGAATCTTATGTGAAAGAAGAAAAATGAACAATTTTCAAAATACTGAAATGCTGATAAGTGATTTAATACTTGGTATTTCCACCCCTTGCGTTAATTACAGCTCGGCAACGACGGTTCATACTCAAAATGAGTGATCTTAAAATGTTCTGATCTAATCCTTCCCAGATTTCTCCGAGTTGGATTCCTAAGTCATTAAGAGTAGCTGGATGATTTTCTGAACTTCTCAGCCTTCTATTGAGGTTGTCCCAAACCTGCTCAATCGGATTGAGATCTGGACTTCTTGCTGGCCATTCCATTCGAGAGACTTCAACCTATTCAAGGTACTCCTGAACGATGCGCGCACGATGGGGTCTGGCATTATCGTCCATAAAAATGAAATTTTCACCAATGTATGGGGCAAATGGCACTACATGCTCTTCAAGAATGTTCCTTGTATACTTATCAGCATTCATAGCTCCATTATCAACGACCACTAGGTCTGTGCGAGCAGTCAAAGATGTTCCACCCCATACCATAATCGATCCTCCCCCGAAACCAGTAGTATTCAGGAAATTGCACTGAGCATATCTTTCACGTGGACGTCTGTATACAAGGGAACGTCGATCACAATGGTAAAGGCAGAATCTAGACTCATCTGTGAAGAGAACTCTTTCCCAATCGGCCTCTTCCCAATGGATATGCTCCCTCGCAAAATCCAAACGCGCCCTTCGATGTGCTGGGGTAAGAGCTGGGCCTCTTGCCGCGACACGAGGCCTTAAATCATATTCTCTGAGGCGATTTCTTATTGTCTGAGTGCTAATTTGCACTTCATGAGTTTGCTCAAGCTGATTTTGAAGGAGGCGAGCGGTTGGAAACCGTTGTCTCAACGAAGAAACTCTCAAGTAACGTTCTTGAATGGCAGTCTACCCTGTCCTGGTCTTCGGACATTCATACCTGTCTCCCTGAATCGCTGCAACATTCTGGACACACTTCCCAGGAAACACAAAGATATCCCAGAGAAATCCCTGCGACTTCTTTTTAGGAAGTTGTGACGCCTTTTGTGACTTCTTTGGGAGGTCGCAGGGAGTTCTATATCTCCTCCAAATGTCCGCCACAAAAGAGTTCCCAGAGAACTCTTGACGATATCCTACGTGGATATTCTCAAACAAGCCACACTGAGAGTTCGCATACACCTCCCGCGGCGAGGACTTTGAGAACTTCTCATTAACCTCCGCATTGCGAGATGTATAAGATATTCTCAAACAGGTCGCATTGCGAGATGTATAAGAAGTTTCTACACAGGCCGCTTTGCACAGGTATATACAGGTCGCATTGCGAAATGTTAATAGAACATCAAAAACTAAATTTGATTTGTCCTATTGCTATGATGAGAATCTGTATACAGGGTGGGGCAGAAGAACCTATCCGATTTCAAATCCCTTTTTCTCAGAAGAGAGAGCAGGTAGAGTAGTGGGGTAAAAACCGTTAGAAAGCTGGTTTTATGCCATTTGTCAGTAGTCAACATGCCTTGGTCTGGTGAACATCGTGCTTTTGTTATTGAGCGGTTTATCGAATGCGGCGGTTCGATAATTGCTACACAACGTGCTTTTCGAATTCATTTCGGACTCGGGCGTCATGATCCTGTTCCACATCACGCTACGATTAAAGTGTGGGTGTCAAATTTTAGACAGACGAGTTCAGCATTGAAAAAGAAGTCGCCTGGACGTCCCAGGACAGCAACAGGACCTGAAAACGTGGCCAATGTGAGAGCCGCGATTGAACGTTCCCCGCGTCGTTCGGCGCGAAAACATTCGCTCGCTTTGGGGATTTCCAACCGCAGTATTCGGCGAATTTTGCACAGGGACCTCAAAATGCATCCCTACAAAATGGTTGGACCCTTCTTGCTTTACGAAGGGAAATTGCTCGGGCAATTGAAGAAATTCCTGTAGAAATGACGGTGAAAGTCATGGAAAGCTACCGCGAGCGCCTAAATAAGTGTATCCGCTCCCAAGGACGACATTTGAGTGATGTGCTTTTCAAAACTTAAATTTAAAAATGGCATAAAATTTGCGATATGTTAATAAAAAAAATTTTTTGACAAGCTGAGTGGTTTTAATTTTATAACGTTTTGAAATCGGATAGGTTTTTCTGCCCCACCCTGTATTAGCTATATTATTGAATTGATCTACACAACAGTGTCAAAAGTTATTCATTATTCTCGGCTGCAACAGAAGGTAAACTAAAACAAGCGAATAAATCCTTCAATCTTTATTATCAACAAATTGAAAGAAAAAAAATATTCAAAACATTACATTTCTTTCTTCCTCTGGGAACAATCTCTCAGCCGATCTTGACAAAAGACTCCTCTGTTGTCCTCCACGTATGCAGTGTTGCCACCCTCCGAATCTACAAGTTCGGAAAAAATCGGTATATTTCGGTGGAATTTTGAAAAAATCGGTAGATTTTTGGAAATACCTTTTTCACTTTTCACATATTTCTTGTGTTATTCAAGTTGAAATACCATTTATCCGAAATATTGGGCAAGAAGGTTATTTTACGAATGAATCAAAATTGAAAATGGATTTCATTTATTTACAGAATTAATGTTCGAAAAACTAATCTTTCGAACCAAAAATGAGTATTCTGACAAAATAAATAGGTATTCAAAAAATTAACACCTATTGAAAACAGCAAATATGCTGAAAACAATCGCTTGTACATCAAATTGCTCGAAAAAACAATAGATTTGTCAATGTATAACTCAACTAATGTCAGTGGTTTATACATTATTCAAAACGTGAATAAACATTATGTCAAGTTCTTTTGGAGGAGAAATTGAACAAAGAGGATTTCAACAACATTTCAAAGCCCATTCATACGAGTATATCAGCTTGAAACAAAATGAGATATAATTCCAAACAGTTCCCGTGAAAGTAACGAATCATCACAATCCTCATGGAAGTGTTTTCTTTTATTACTATTGGAATTGCATTAATGGTTTCCACAGGAACTTGCAAACCATGCCTATTAAGAATTATCAATAATTTATTAGCTTGAATTTGTGGAATATTCGACTCTACTAACCATTCTTGTAAAATCTGTTGTGAAGTTATTACACTCATCCATATCCTTAATAGAAATGATTATCCTGATCACCAATATACCAAGTAGAAAATCGTTCAATGAAAATTGATCAATTCCTTCATTGGTGGTTGAATTACTCGGATAACATAAATGGCGGTAAAAATGGTTACGGTATATGTCCTAATAGGTGAGAAAACTCCAGAAATAACACTTACTTGGAGCACAAATATCCTCATCGAAATTTCACACAATAACGAACCTCGCACAGCACAGTAACACCGATAAACACAACTGACTAATCTGTCTACAAAACCCCTCTCGATGTCTTGTTAAACTTGCTGTTTATACAAGTCGATTTGATAGACAAATAGCGCCTGCGTAAACAGATTGACCTTGTCAATCGCATGGTGCGCTCTCCTCTCCAAGTTACCGCATTGAGAGTTCCCAAGGATATCGCATGACGAGGTCTCCAAGATATCGCATGGGCACATCAGTGAGAAATTCGCTTAGTAACATCACATAGAGATCTCTAGGACCTCGCGGTAGGAGCTCCCATAAAGGTCGCATTGTTACCTCTCAGAGATATCGCGTTGTCTGTGTTGCCTGGGTTGTATGGGAAACTCCAAACCTTTCTGCAATTCTTGTGTATGTCCACCCTTCTTCTCGCAAAACTACCGCTTGGGCACATTCCTCTTGAATCAAATTGCGCGTTTCGCGTTGCATAGCTATTGAGTGTAGAAAATCAAACGAAAGAAAAACTATTGATCACTAGAATTGATCGAGAACAACTGATTTAAGAATGGAGCCAATACATTCAAAATCTGATAATATCATCTTTTTTTATTTCTGCTGGGAGAAAACATCTGTATTGAAGAAAAACGTTGAAAGTGGATAACATATGCATGCATAATTCTGATAAAAATAATTATCATCGAGAACACCTTCAGTTGTAGAATAAATTTGAGATTTCCATAATGTGCGTTAATTTTTTTGCACAGTGTAGTTTTGATACAGATGCATAGAGACTCTGGTGTAATAACGACTACTAACTGAAGCAGATATTTCGCTGATTACATTCACTCAATGGCCTACGATGAGTACAAAATTCGCACGGGAATCCAAATCTTCATCTCAGGACTTTTCAAGGTCTGGGGGTATATGGATGATACACCGTACATAAATTGCCTCATACATAAATTGTCCCAGATTTTCTGAGTAACTAGTAAAAGCACTTGAGGTCTTGAGGTCATCACAGATCTCACTTCTCTACGTCTAGTAATCAATATGGTAGCCCATGCTGCTATCCTCAAAACATCTAGGGATGGTACAGGTAATGAGAGAATTGAAAGTCAGAGAGCCTGGTCCTTTCTGAACAAGTATATTTCATCAGCGAACCTACGTAATGATGTAATGATTATGATTGAAAAGAACTTTAACACGGTTAGGCTCCCCCTGGAGTGTTTTTCAGGCGTCAATACTTGCAATCGAAAGATGCGCAGACATAAACATGAAACGAAACCATCAAGGGTGCAACAGAGTAATCTATTCTGACAGACAAGCTGCTATCGAAGCATTGAACTCCTATGTTTTCGTCTCAAGGCTGAATGAGAGTACCGAAGGAAACTTAATGAAGTAGGCAAGAACAACAGTTCTCTTCAGTCTGGGTTTCTGGTCACTCAGGGATCAGATGAAACAAAAAGGCTATCACACGAATCAGGTAGGGAGCACAAACGCCACTTACAGACTAAGAACCTTCCTGTTGTATAGGCAAATGTACCTATAAGAGTGGACAAGGAAGAAACTGAAAGAGAAGCACTCTAGGAAGATCTTGTGAAAACTGTAAGAACAAAGAATTATTTGGATCTCAGTAAGAATTAGATGCGCCTTTGGATTAGGACGAGTTTGTAAAAACTGATGAGTGCAGATTCTGTGGGGAAGGGGAGGACTCTCCTATTCACCTGGTTACAGAATGCCTCGCCATCGCAAGCCTGCTCAAGGATTGTCTTTGACAAGAAAATTTTATGAGGAACGAAGATTTCGCCTTCTTGATGCCCTCTCAGATACCGGAGTTCATTGGAGCTCTGGAGCTGAAGGGCGAGCTGTAGAAAGCGCAGTTATGAAAACTCAGACGGGGATAGCACCATAGACCTTGAGGTCGCGGTTAAATGTCATCCCTTATCAAACTATTAACTAAACAAGGTGTCTGAAAAAATGTTACCTTCCTTTCGTTTCCAAAAACTAATTACCTTTTCACAGATACCCATCCAATATAACGACGACAATGAATCTGCACGAGGCTCACGAGGCATCGGTTTCGAGCATTTTGGAAGCCGAGTTGGACGCAGGACTCTTCAGGCGTCCATCCTAGAGTTCAAGCGTTCAAAAATGGCATCCACGTAGGCATCCAAGTCCGCCTCGGAAGCATGCTTCGAGTCGAGATTTTCGAAACGCTTTGATCTTTTGCCGGTTTTGACCACTCACCAGGTATCTTGGGACTCCGAGGCGTCCAAGAACGTGGAGTCCCGAACGCCTCGAACGCCGAAGGGTAGTCCCGATCGGCCATTCACACGTAGACTCTTACCAAGCATTCATGCAATGCTGGCTGTCGGAAGTCCAGTAAAAAGTCCACGTGAGTGGCCTACATTACATAAATACGCTATCCATAATTTCTACATTTCCCAAAATCTTCGAATCGATAATAACCCCGTTTATTGGTCGACCAATACACTAGCAACTTATTATGTACAGGGTGGTCAGATTTCGATGGTTTAGTACTACAACTCCTAAACTATGAAAGATAGAGAAGAAGTAAGATACATCTCATGTTCTCTTTTTTCGAGAAACAAAATTGCTGAAAACTCCAAGTTGCTACGGCGTCTAGTTTCCGAGCTACAGGGCGATTTTGTTATTTGGTCCACTATAATAATTGACTATAATTTCCGTATTATAGGATTTACGCTCTCAAAATGAACACATCTTTGGGGCACTTTTTTTACTGCTTTTCATCGGTGCTCAAATTTCGGAGCTATAAGAAAAAATTTTTTTTTGATATGAAAACCATAATGGAAAATGATATTTCCAAATTGATCTTTCTTCAACGATTTCATAAATATATATCATGATATACCTACTTCCGAACTATATATCGAAAATTTCGAAAAAACATTTTTCGTTCAACAAAATCCAAGCAGGCTTTGATTCACTTACTCCAAAACTGGGATTTCAATTCAGTTTCATCATTGTTGTATCGTCTGGCGCTTCTGAAGTTCTTATAAGGTCCTAGAATTCGATATCTCACAATTATTGTAAGCTGCCAAATTGCTTCAGGGAATATTAGCTTTATTTTGAAAACAAAAATATTCACAACAAATGTTCAAATCGTTGTCCATTCGATGAAATACATAAATTGCACCTTTTAATGATGTGATATAAACATAGATATACTATGATAAGTCTATAAATAACAATTTAATACAAAAAAGATTAAACTGAATTGCCAAGTGAGAATAAATAAGACATGATATTCTATGACCTCCTCAGTTTTGAAGGAAGTGAATCAAAGCCTGCTCGGATTTTGTTGAACAAAAAGTGTTTTTTCGAAACTTTCGATATACAGGTTGTCCCAGAAGTCCCGCACTTCCTTGAGGGGATCGAAAGTGAAAAATATTCTAAGCCCAAATATCCATGTTTGAAATTTTTTGATAACGTAGTTAATTAGTTATTAATTATTGAAAGTGACCAATCAGGAGCGCGCTACAGAAGATTGAGTAAGCAGTGGGGACGCGAAAGTGAGACGCCAGTCTCGGTTTACTGCGTGAAAAGCCGGCAGCAGCTCTGGCGTCTCAGGAGCGCGCTACAGAAGAATAACTAGGCAGTGGAGGCGCGAGAGTGAGACGCCAGAGCTGCTGCCGGCTTTTCACGCAGTAAACCGAGACTGGCGTCTCACTCTCGCGTCCCCACTTCCTACTCCTTCTAGTTATTCTTCTGTATCGCGCTCCTGATTGGTCACTTTCATTTATTAATAACTAATTAACTACGTCATCAAAAAATTTCAAACATGAATATCTGGGCTCAGAATATTTTTCCCTTTCGATCCCCTCAAGGAAGTGCGGGACTTCTGGGACCCTGTATAGTGAACTCGGAAAATATCATGATATATATTTTTGAAATCGTTGAAGAAAGATCAATTTGGAAATATCATTTCCCACTATGGTTTTCATTTGAAAAAAAAATTTTTGTTATAGCTCCGAAATTGGAGCAGATACAAAAATCCAAAAGCACCGATGAAAAGTAGTAAAAAAAGTGCCCTGAGGATGTGCTCATTTCGAGAGTGTAGGTCCAATACCTACTTAATACGGAAGTTATAGTCAATTATAGAAATAGACCAAATATCAAAATCACCCTGTAGCTCGGAACTTAAACGCCGTAGCAACTTGGGGTTATCAGCAATTCATGTTTCTCGAAAAAAGAGAACATGACATGTATATTCCTATTTCCCTATATCTTATAGTTTGAGAGATGTAGCACTAAATCATCGAAATCTGGCCACGCTGTACTTGAAATCGACAATTTCGAACTAATGTCAACTAATTTCGTCTAAACTACTTGAAACGAGAGTGTCGAAACTCTCGACTGGGAACGAGGTAAATAGTGTGGATGCTCTTTGAGAAGCCTTAAAAATTTGTGGTCTGGCGTGCAGTGAAAAACTTTAGTTTGTTCACGGAAAAGGAATCAAATGTGGGGTAGATACCTACACCAAAGACTCTACAAATTCAATCACAATAGCCTTTTTGAATCTTTTGAGCGAAAGCTATATAAAATTTTATCATTTGTAGATGCCTGAAATAAAATGAAATAATTTTCAGGTCTGCATTGTGTTTTCCAGTTAAGAAAATTTCGTTTGTGTTATACGATGATTAGTATAAAAATCATCGATGCAAACTGCCAACAATTATTTAGTACCAAATACAAACTTCCAACAACCATTTACTATCAAAAATGAAGAAGAAAATCCCCCTGATTCCATGTGATATTCCGCCTCTGACTTCTATTTGTTCTCTGCATTATATTGTCGTGTTTCATGCAGTATCTGGTCCTGATAATTCTTTGAAGATAAAATAGCGGCCCTTTAGGCAAAGCGTTGGAATGATAAGAATAAGTGATATGGCTATCTTCGGTCTGAGATTTGTTTGAATGGAATTCTTCGAAAATTTCTTGTTTCTTGATACCTTCTGAAAAAAGCGATAAGATTGTTTCAATCTATAGTTCACACATATTGTGCTATGATTGAAGCGATTCACTCGGAAAATTATTCGGAATGCTATGGAATACAGAAGATATTCTCCGATCCCTATAATATATATACAGGGTGCTTCCAAATTAGATGTGACCCTTGTTGGAGGTGTTAGTATCACTTATTTGTTGCCGTTTGAGCCATTTTCATTGATAACCGAGAATCAACAGTTTCCGAAATATTTCAGTTTATGTGTTTTTTTTTCTAATTTTCTCACCTTCATTTTCAGTCAATTTTTTCTGAGTGACCAAGTTTGGTAATAATTTTTCGATTATTTTCATCAGAAAAAAGGCATGATGAGTATGGAAAAAGCAAAATTATGCTGTCATATATTTTGAAAAAGAATTAGTATGATTTGAAGGTGGTATATGAATAAAAGATCAATCAATTCCTGAAATCAATTTGCCCGCAATTTTCAAATTCCACAATTTCTGTATGACAAATTAACCTCAAAAACTTGCCAAATTCATCCTTTATTCCCTAAAAATTTTCTCGTTAGAATGCAGTCACTAGTTTCGTTACAGCAGATTTTTTCTAAAGGGTATGGAAGTAACAATGGAAAGTAACGAATTCAATATACGATTTTTTACCATTGGTGTATTATGGCCAGAGGTCATGATAGAATTTCAAGACAACAATTAGAACAAAAACTACAAAAATAATTTTGTAGTAAATGTCTAGTTCTTTGATTTTTTCCACCTCGATGACTTTGAAGGCTAATTCTAGCAAAAGTAGAGTGTTAAGTACCATTTTTATCAATGATGCGAAAAGCTGACTGTTGAGCGCAGTTTTTAAGGATACTAAGAAACCGTGAATTAGCCTTTTCACATTTTTAATTTTGATTCGAAAATTCAGATCATAATCCAATTTACGTAACTTTTTCACTTGAGACCAACATTTCTATAATTTTTATCAAAATTACGAATCTGGTTGTATCATTGTATAAAAGTACAATTCATGGAGATTAAGTTACAGAAAGAATTTCACAGAGAAGGCTTGTACTTTTTTTTAATATCTTTTTTAAGATGGTCAAGTCGAAAATTCTCAAAGTTCATAAAAAAAATTCATAACTCGAAAACCGTGAAAAATGGCATAACATACATGGGGGTGATTCGAATAGCCCATGATACGAGGGACATGTTTTTTTCCTTTTTGACGTCAATCTCTTGGTATATCTCTGCATCAAACGTTTTTTCATCATAGAGATTTTAGCCTCCACAAATTTGATGAACATTCTGACAACATTGTTAACTTATGGTGCGATCAGAGAGTTAATAATTTTTCTCGGTAATATTAAAATTCAGGAAAGCATACAGATTATTCTTGAGGTTCATGATTTTTGAGTCCCATTTCATCAGATAACATTAGGAATAACTCGAAAACAACGGGTTGTATCAAAGAAACGTAGAAATGCTTTTGTTTTCTAAATGATTGATTCCTCCAAAAATATGAACCGTTTATCTTTTTCAACCAGTTTTCATAGTATTTTTGCGTGGATTTATGAGTCGGCTACGCTGTGAATTATATTATAATATTGGAGAAGTGTGGATTGAGGAATGTGCACAGTGAATAGACTCAGAATAGAGTAAACATCCAATCAGAATTCAGAATTCAGTTCATTTGAAATTACGGTTCCGAAGATATGGAAAGAAAAGTATTTTTTGATGGATTTCCGACACCCTTTATCTTTCAAACGGAACCGAATTTTGATAATGGTATAGAGAAAAAGTGTTTATTCATTCGATGAGTGAATCTCAGTTTTGATATATCAGTAATATGTTTCTCGATCCAATAATAATATTAAAGGTGAATATCGACAAAGGGAACATGAGATTAAAACACCTATTCTATCAGAGACGTTTCGGAATTGTTATTTCCTTCCTCAGACTACTACAAATAGTAATCTGTTGCAAAGCATTCAGGTTGGGTTGAAAATCAACAAAAGTTCCAGAATATAAAAACAAGAAGTCCAAAATAATTTTTAATTCCTTCTCTTTTATCATTCGGTTGTTCACATTTTGTTTGTTCATCAATTTTTATATTTTGGCGTTGGCGCCAGTTTTCCCAGAACGAGATTCAATAACGCGTGTGACTGAAGTAACGAAATTCTCTGGAACACTTCGACACGTCCCATCAAACTTTGTCCTCCTCCTATGGAATAGGGATCGGCTCGTCTCTTCACACCTCTCGGCTCATCTTGCTGAAGCGGCTCTTCATGATGGGCGGCATGTTAAGTTTCATGATACTCATTTCAATTCCGCACGAGTGGAGTTGTGAAATGTTTGCTATACAGGGTGATTCTTTGACTTGTACATATATTTTAACTGAAGATTCTTGAGGCCAAAAGAAACCTTTATTTCATTTTCCATTTTTCCGAATTCGGCTGTGTTAAAAAGATATAGCCATTTGAAAAAAAACATTGGGCTGAATACGTCCCTGAAATGATACTGTGGAATTGTTTCAAAGTTCATATTTCTCGATAGAAATTGAGTTAATACATTTAGGCCCAATTTAGGGAATACTCAAGTAGTCAAGTACTAACCTTATTGGAATAAAAATGTTGCAAACACGATAATTTCAACAAAAACAGTTAGTTTCATCGGATTATATCTGCAACTAAAAAGCCACATTGATTCCAACAAAATAAGTTCCTTCTTCGATTTTTCTGCAGATTAGTTCGTAAACACTAGGGATTGCATTACCGGTTTTCCGATTTACCGCCCTTGATGTTCTTCAAATTACCGACGAAGAAACCGACATCTTTTACCGGTAATTTCGGTAAAAAATGCCAGCGCTGATCCGGCTGATCCGTTGTTTCTGTAAGTCTGTAAATGTGTGAAAAGGAAATGCAATATTTTTGGCGAGAGGGAATTCAGGGGAAATACTTAGAAATGGCTTTCGCAGCACTCATGACAACTCGGCCTACTAGGGTGGAGACTTAATCTTATTGTATTGATATATCAATACTTTCATCACTTAGCCGCGACCTAACCTTTGTTATAATTGTTCCTGTCGCAGTTATGGCTTTTTTGGACTCCACACTAAGAGGCCGAGTTGTCATGAGTGCTGCGAAAGCAATTTCTGAGTATTTCCCCTGAAATCCCTCTCTCCAAAAATATTGCTGTTTCTTTTTCACAAATTTACACCATTTAGATCCCGTTAGTTTAATGAAGAGAAAATAAGGCTAAGCTTTGTTTTCTCACGGCCTAAAGGAACCGGACGAGTCGTTGAAAAAGTGAGAAAAGACAGATATTTTTTTATTTAAATTACTATTTCGGATGTTTTAGGGCCTCTTACTAGTCTTTGAGTAAGGTATATTATTTTTTTTTGATTTGCCTAGAGTTTTACTTCTCTGTTGTTATTATTCGATAAGAATTAAACTTTGGTTATTTATTTGGTGGCTTATTCATTTATGTAGGAAAAAACCGGTAAATACCGGTAAACCGTTAATTTTTCAAATAATTTACCGAATTAGCGGTGAATTCAAATTCGGTTAATTTCCAATCCCTAGTAAACACTAATAAATTGTTCATATTATCCTCGAAATTACCGAAAAATATTATGAAGAAAGGCTTTCCATTCAGATTTATTATTGAACAACCTAACCTAATCTAATTTGTATCGATTCTGTGAATTTTTGCACAGAAATTTCAAGAAGATGTTGTCAGCTTGCTGATATTTTCATTGAGGTTAAGGATTTTTTACGAAACATAGCATAAATCACGATACATTTGTGTACCGTGGTATAAATATCTATAAATTCTGCCGTTTCCATCATAAATCGACTTTGCCGCCAAATTTTACCACGCATGCGTAGAGCGAAAACCGAATAATTGGTTATCTGCAGGCCAACGTTAAACAATAACAAACCATAGTCTCTGAACAAACTGTAAACATTATGTGAAGTTCTGAATAATCTGAATACATTCAGTGACTTATTGTTCTAATGTGATTATTATGTGAAGTGAAATAATATAATTTCAACCGTGTCGAGTTTATAAAATTCCAAGAGGATGTTGTTTAGATAGAAACATCGCCACAGATTATCAGGTATCGTATTATTTTTCATTAATTTCAATTTAATAAGTAGTTTGTATCGAGATTCATCATTCATATCCGAATTTTGCATTTCATCGACATTTAACTTCAATATGGACTGGTAACTATAAATTTTCAATAGAAACTGTGCGTATTAAATCCTCCTTGGTGTTCAATTTTATGTCCCACATTTGTGGGATTTTATTATTAAAATTTCTCGACAAAGTTGATAAATATTGTGACAACATTGTAAACTCGTTTAAAGACCAGAGAAGGAATAACATTCGATGATATTTAATTCGGAGACGCATTCAGATTATTCTTGACATTAATGATTTTTTCGTCAAATTTCTCCGGGTAAAATTGGAAATAAATCGAAAACGACGCGTTTTATTGAAGAAAATAGGAATAGGTACTTTTAGTTTCTTAAATGATTGATTCTTATTAAATTATCAGTAGATTCACTTTTAATCGGAAGTGAAACTATTTTCATGGGTCTTTCTGTTGAAATAAAACAGAAGCATGGGTTGGCTCATTTTCTTCTATTTTTGAAGGAAAAAAAATAAACTGTCGGAATGAAATCGATTAAAATTATTTCAACAAGAACCCTAATCCTTTCTGAGTTCACCCACAAAATTTCAGTTCTCAAAGTGAAACCGTTTTCGAAATCAACTTGAAATAAAAACACACTACATTGAACGCCCACTTTAACTGTTTCATTTTCTGGGTGAATAGCTAGCTTTCCACAACCGAAGGATATTTTCCCATGAAGGATAAAATTAATTTTTTCCTCCAAAATAATCACTTTTTTGGAATTATATAATCAAGTTTCATATATCAAATCGTATTACACCGAATGAGAAAATAAGTTAAAATTGCAGTTTCACTATGATTACATTCATAACTCAACATTTCCGAATCATTAGTGATTAATTTACCTAAAGGTACGACTTATTTTTCTGATAACTCATTTGCTTATGTCAGCTTAATGGTTCAAGTGAAATCCATGCTAAATACCATGTAATTCATTATATTTAATGCAATCAATCGATTCAACTTTTCTATACGCCATGATTGATCAATTAGAGTACGAGTTAACTCGAAGGATATTTCTGTAAAAAATAGGGAAAGTTTCGACCCATCATTTCATCATTCACTAATATCACGTATCGGACACATTTGTTTTTTTTTTTCGAAAAACTACCATACTCGATCCTAGAAACTATTGGAAGAGAATAGAAGCAACATCTGATGTATTTTCATGATAGGGATTTTATATTTTTTAATTTGACAAGATATTCAATTCGAAAAATGTATAACGAAGTTGTTTGAATTTATAGGTTGAAACTTCTGATGTATAAATGAATCTTATTTTTTTGAGTTATAGAAATATTATTGAATTTTTATGTTTTACCTAATTTCTATGACAGATTAGGATATCGGTACCATATATGATATAAAAGTTGCCGACTATTCAATTTCATCCTCTTGAACCTCAGCCGTAAACATCTTCATAAACACGGCGTTTCATGCAAAAAACTAACCTTTATTTTCCAAAATGACCGATTTTTTTTACCGTGGATTTATGAGTCGTAAAAGCTGGACTTTGATACCAGAGAAAATATTCATCAAGTATTTATTGAGAAATATGCATCATAAATAGAGTGAACCCTCCACCAAAATCCATTTGGAATAACAATTTCGAAGATGTGAACAGAAAGGAGTTTTTTCATAGATTTTCGACGCATGGTATCTCACAAATGAGAAATTATATTGGGAAAAAATTTTTCTTTCGATGAGAGGAATCTAATGAAGTGAATGAGAAGATACCTGTATGGAAGTTTTTTTGTATTTTAATGATTAAATGTCCATATTGGATTTCCACTGTACAGTTTTATTTCCGGTAGGTCTATGACAGTTAAGGTCAAAGATACTTTCAGTGAAAGGTATAACATATCTTCAGGTGTACCCCAGGGTTCTGTCTTGGGTCCACTATTATTCATTCTCTTCATCAACGATTTACCTGAGTACCTGAAATCGGTGCTGGTGCTTATTTTTGCGGATGATTTTTCTGTTGCCATCACTGCCTCGAATGTCCCTGAACTTAATGGCTGCAAAAGCCTTATTGAAAATTTTAATGACTGGTGTCAGAAAAATGCGCTGTTGTTGAATGTTGACAAGACCAAATGTATTCATTTCCGCAACAAAAACATCGGTAGTGAACCTCTGACTATCACCTGTTCGAAGTCATCATTAAAATCTGAGGAGTATATCAGGTTTTTGGGTATATATATTGATGAATATCTTAGGTGGAGTTACCATATTGATGTATTGAGTAAAAAATTAAACTCTTCTTATTATGCGATATCCCGGGTTAAAAACTGTTTTTCTACTGAATATTTGCTTAATTTATACTACTGTTTGGTTTATAGTCATATATCGTACAATATTTTACTGTGGGGTACTTCTACAGACGTGAATAGAATTTTTGTTGCTCAGAAGAGGGTCCTTCGCTTGATCTTCGGTATAGACATGAGATCCTCCTGCAGGCCTCTTTTTGTTGCAAATAACATCCTAACTGTTCCATGTATTTATATTTATAAGTCACTGCTCCTAATCAGGCAAAGTTTAGGGTCACTGGAGAAACTATCTGGCCATCACTCATATAGTACGCGAAATACGGAAATTCTGTTGCTGCCTAAGCATCGAACAACGAGATTTGAACATTCGCCTACTTACCAGGGTATTAAAATATACAATAAGTTACCAGAGTGTTTTAAAGGACTGAATTTTGCCTGTTTTAAGAGGACAACAAAGTCTATGTTGAGTGGTAAGGGCTATTATAGTCTTAGAGAGTACTTTGATGATCCTCTGTTATAATGATTTTGTTTTCTATGCTGTTATTTTTTTTCTGATATGTTTTCGTGGTGTATACTTGATTTGACTTGTCTCATGCATTGAATGTCTTAAGGGATGAATAAAGCTTATTATTATTATTATTATTATATTATACATCGCTAATTCTTAAAATTTTATGAATGTGTTATCTTATGGTCTCTTATTGTCATCACTCCTTTTTCTGTATAATTTTCGAATGATGAGAAGAATCTACAGTAAGGAAAAATGTCAAAGACTCACCCCATATTATATTGTACAATTTTCTAATCAGGAGTACTAGGATAATACTGAATATCAATGCATTGTAAAGACTGTAATAAAAAAATTCAAAAACATTTTCATTCACCAAACATTATGAACCCCTCTTGGTACATCTTCTATATTTACAGAATAACGATCACGATCTCAATTTTTGTGAATTTTATTGTCAAAACATATGCATGCACAAACTTCGGGCTTTTTTATGCGTGGTTGGGAAGAGTGAATAGATTTCCATACTTAAGGAATAATCATCTAGATTTCAGATGAATTCAGTTTTTTATTCGTTCTGAATTGAATTTAATAGGCTATGCAACATTTCCCAGTGTTTGAGCTGAAAAACATCTGTCCATGCCTTTCTTTTTGCTTTGGATCGTTTTTTTCAACTTCTCAAGCCAAATATGTATATCTGAATAGTTGGATGATCGTGGGACTGAAACTATGCTATGTGTGTTAGCTTATCTAACTCAATACCTTTTCTCAAGGAACCAAAGTTTCTTCTTATGTTTTGTGAGGTTTATCGTGATGTTCACCTTTGCTACGCATAAAACTCGACAATTTGTTTATCGCGGTATATCGAGTACAGAAAACGAGTGAAAATTTCCATTAAAGGTATCATAAATCCCGTTGAAAGTTAAATAAGATACGGAACTGGATAACCAGAACTAGTATCGCAAATTCAAATGTCTAATTCTAGTTAATCGAAAGTGAAATTAGTGAGAACATTCTGATAGAAAATATTGTCTGGCCGTTTACGAAATGGCAATCACTCTGAAGTGTGACTAAAGACTAATGGCTAAGACCAATTCGCAGGTGCAAGAATTTAATTTATCTGTTCCGATTCGCAATGAGGTATTTCGGCAAGCGTTACAAGTCCGTTATATGTATAGGTATGATAGAGAGAAGAAATCATCAAAATATTTGGATTTCAACCCGTCGTTTCATTACACCTTCGTCGTATTAAATTAAATTTCCAATTTTCCTAATTTCTGGTATCATGTTAACGAAAATGGATAATTCCGTAATTCCTATTCCTTTGAGACTGTATGCGCATTAGGCTCTGCACAAAACATGGAATGCTTCTGGAAAATATTCATTTTAGGCATTCTTCAGAAAGAATGAAGACATTCACTTTCATAAAGTTAAAACTGATCCAGGTTGGCACTCGTGAAAGTCAAATAATTCGTATTGACGTTGTCAAGGCTACTTTCTATTCACTCCTTTTTAACTTTGTAAATGGGGTTAGTTTTTTTAAGGTTTAACTGTGACACAGGATTCATAGTACTACTACATTTTCATGTATCTCTACATATTTCAAGTTGTGCAAAAAGGTATTTGAATGTCTTCTGTATGCTCCTTTCTTGAATATTTTGAAAATTGGGGAATTCCATAGGTAGGTCTGTTCTGTTCGTTTGGGAGTTTTCTGTCGGGTTATTCGAGTAATTTTATTGTTTTTTCGAATAAACTATCACAAAGTAACGGACTATTCTGTCCATTATTTTTCAGTAAAATTTAAACACTGGATTCTTGATTTCCATACAAGAAAAAAGCATTAGGTACTGAATCTCCCAACCATGTTTATACACGTGAAATATTTCCAGTATTAACACAGAAAAAAGTTTCTTCAACATTCGACAGGTCTTTGGAATTATTGAATTCACATAATATTTTCTCAAATTAATTATTTTCCCAAAGTGAATAATCATTTCAATAAATTCCTGATTACTAGGACTTCTATGTAGAAGCAACAACGTTCCGTAGATATCTGAGAGAAGAATGACTATAACCACAGATTTTCAAAATATACCTGGTGGAATGTGTCAGAATTGCATGGCCAATCGAAATACTTGATAAAAGTGAATGGAGTACACCCACTGGGGTATCCAACAGAGGAAAAATGGCATGCCACTGCGTTGACTTTGAACAAATAGATTTATTGACATTTTAAAACGTGATTTTGAAAAAACCTCAATAACTATCCGAGAATTCAATATAAAAATAATACATCTAGATGGAAGATTCTCCAGTTTAAACCATCAAAACCATGAAATTGGTCGAAAAAAATGGCCTCCGTCATAAAGTAGTAGGTACAGATAAATTACAACATGTCAGGAATTTCGAAATCGGAATATGAACGGGTATTCTCATTCGGAAGAACAGTTCAGTATCGTGTTTTCCACTTGTGAACCATGTCGTATAGGACCAAAAATATTCCGTATCATAGCCCAAAAGAACCCCGCACTTTTTCTATGGCAAATGGCGTTCCGTGAAATTTTCTAAAATTTTGGTATAATGTAGTACTCAACCTTCTGATCAAAAGTGTCCATGGCCCCAACTCAATCCTATGACTAGTTTTCGAGATACAGGGCGTTGAAGTTGAGAATTACCCACTTTTACTACGCCCGTATCTCGGAACAGAATCGAATGAACTTCAATTTTTCTCAAGAAACTTTTCATTACATCCCCAAGGAGCAACCATATAGAGGAATATGACCGAAAATCGTTACGAATACAGGGTCATCCATAATTTAATGCATGCCTGATTTTTAAAGAATAAAATATGTCAGTTTCAGAGCGAGAACGTTCACAAAATGAACTATTACACTAGATATATTGTTGTTACATCGAAAACGTCTGAAATACCCAGAATTTATACTGGGTGATCCATTATTATAGAAACTATTCTCAAGGAGGGTTAAATGGACACCCTGTATTTATGGGTTGATTCAAGGTGTTTGTTTAATTTTTTTAGAACATATCATCATGGACTTCAAAGAATATAGGGTGATTCAGTCATGAAATGAACTTTGAACCTCACGAAAATACCCAAAAACCACCTTTTTTTTTCATCACCCTGTATTTCAAGATTAACTCCGATGAGGTGGGAGTTTTCTTTCACCATTGTACTTGATATGAAAACATCAATACGACCGAGAATTTTTATACACTTCCTATGAGCAGATTTTTTTTTAATGTAATATGAAAATTATTTATTTAGGTATGTTATTCTATTCTTATTCCAGCATAACAAAAAATCTGGTCATAGGAAGTGGATAAAAACTCTCAGCCGTATTGATGTTTTTATATCAGGTACAGTGGTGAAAGAAAACTCCCACCTCGTCGGAGTTAATCTTGAAATACAGGGTGATGAAAAAAAAAGGTGGTTTTTGGGTATTTTCGTGAGGTGAGAACACCCAGAAAGACTGGGTGTCTGATGTAAGATTCACCTCTTCTATAACAAAAAAAAAACTAATCAGTTGTCAATTTCATAACAAAATGGTAACCAGGTGAATTCTAGTTCATTCGAAAAAAGAATAAAAGTACAGAAATGACCTAACAGAAAAACTTCTAAGCGAACAGACGAACCTATGTAATTCCCCACTTTCGAAATTCTCGAGAAATAAGCCTACAGAAAACATTCAAAAAAGCTTTTTGCACAACTTGAAATACTTCAGTATGAGAATGTAGTAGAACTATGAATCATAGTTAAACCTCAAAAGAACTAACTCCATTTACAAAGTTGAAAAAGGGTAAATAGAAATCAGCATTGACAATCTCTGAGAATCATTTGACATTTAACGAGTACCAACCTGCGTAAAAAAACTTAAAAAACCTGAATCATGGCCAACCGGGATGCATTATAAAAGTAAATGGAGTATTGGATATCATGGCAGCCTTTTCGACTCAGGCGTATTATCTCTTGATAAATTATTTCTTTCCCAAAAACCGTGATATAATTCAACAGAAATTATGAGAGACCCTATTTTTTAAGGATGGATCAAGCTATTAAAAATTGATTTTGTTATCATAAACTATGAATATGGAATAGTATATTCTAAAACTAGTTGCAGAATGGGCTCCTATTCAAATACGAATGCGAAATTCGAAAACGAGCGACGAAGGAGCGAGTTTTCGAACGCATGAGTATTGGAATTGCATTCTGCAACGAGTATTAGATGATATTTTCTCTATTTCCCTCAAATTTTGTGAAATTCAATGAGAAAATTCAAATTATAGGTCCTAGTGACTTTCATATTGTATTTTGGCAGTTGGTGTGAATGTTAGGAAATACGAAAATTGACATTTCCAAATTGACATGTGCTGAAATTTGAAAGGATCGGAAGTCATTGCTGACAACCACAAAACGAAAAATGTAACTGAAAACGATGCTGTAATGAATTCATTACAGCACTGTTTTTAGTATCTACTGTAATGAACTCATTACGATACTGAAATAGAGAAAAAAGTTTTTTGCGAAACAAGGTTCAGGGGTGACTTTTTACCCTTTGCAATCATAGGGGAACAACACCAAAAATTTTTTGTGCTCCTTGTTCCTTCTCGATGACATGAAATGTCTTTATATTTGTCCAGTTGAAAACTGTTCGACGGGCGCCATCCCAAGGGGGCTGAAAAAAACTTCATATGAAAGATCCATCCTATTTCCTGACAAGGAATCACCCTCAAAGATTTTCGAAACCATTCATATACACCCTGTATATTCGTGTGTAAACATGGAAAATGAGATCATTCACAGACCAAGTCGGCGGTTTTGTGGTAGACCTGGTCGTCCGATATTGTCGGCCGATTGCATCACTCCGTTTTTGGATGCCTAATGAAAAAGATTAAATGTTTTCCAAAAAAATCGTTATCATTGTGTCTTAAGAAGATCGAAAAACGCACAAAGACTCCTGACTTCAGCTCAATACTTTTGAATTTTTTTTCTATCTGAATTTCGTTGCTTTCCTGAAGTCTGATCCGGTATATCACGTCATCAGGGGAACATGAAATGTCGCCAAACAGACAATAAGGAGAAAACTATCTCATGTGGCAATCGAATATGTAGATTTTTCCCTAATTCTAGGAATACCATAGTCGAAGCATTCAAGTCAAATATTTCCCATAGTTGAATGGAACAATTTTAATTTATTCTACACCTATGAATTATTTTACCCGATTCCCCGCTGTTCTCGGCGTCTATGAAACCTATCAATTTTAAGATATCAACATAATTTCAACATTCCAATAACGGATAGTGCTATGAAAATATGTATGTTGGTATGAGTTGTGTCGATTAAGGAATCTGATGACTTTTTACAGGTGCCCAGAGTTCTAAGCTCGTTTGCGGTGCATTGCATTCGTTGATATGTTTGTGAGGCTTGTTTTCTGTTCTAACATAACATATCCTGTAATGCTTCGAAGGACTTGCACATACAGATACAGAATGCTAGAAATGCTCATTTCGTTATAATCTCTGCCCAGTTCACATCGTTTTCTTAATTAATGACTGATTATAAAGGCGGTAATAGGATATACTTCGATTAAGATATAGCCAGAAGATGTAATATAGTTTACAACAGGATGGCAGTAATTAATAGGTGCTAAGAATGTTGAAAATTTTCATAGTTTCACCACGGTAGGTATACATTCATATTTTAAGTGGATGCTGTTCGAGAGTTTAATTTTCATAAATTGACATTATATTTTTTAACATTGAACTGCTGTTACATTGACTGCTGTTTCAAGCTGCTTCAGGTTTATCACGTCACCGAGAGGGGTAATATTTAAGTTCAAACAAGGATTACCTCCGTGCGCATCATTGATCGTAAGGAAATCAGTACATTCTGTATCATGGCAAATTGTAATTAATGCATTCAAACGGCACAGTCGTGTCATTAAAAAATAATATCTTCTTTTCAAATTTAAGGACAGATTATTAATAAAATAAAAACATAATTGTTCCCAACACCCGTTGGAACTCCCATAGTCACATTATGATGTCAATTATTGAGTGAGAATCAAAACCATCGACTGCTGAAGACGAGTCAAATAAAATCTCCCAACGTGAAAGCCACTGGAGTCTCTAGCTAGACTCTAGAGATCCGTAGTCAAATTCAACATAAGACAGAACTCCCGTGTGTGTTGAGCGATCAGATTTCAAACCGTGCTGAGCAATGTCGAGTTTCTGAAATGTATCCAGAAGCTTCAGCAATCTGTTTAAGATGTTAGAATTAGAATCTTTTTGTAAATCGAAACAATGATGGCTTCTCGAAGATACAAGGAAATACTAACAGAAAAATTAATTAAACAATTAAACGAGTAGAAAATAAACCAATGTCTGTAACTAACATTTTCAAAATTTTTGCAACTATGAAGTCTCCAATTTTATCAATTCCTTCATGCTCCAAAACTTGTGTATACAGGGTGAGGCAACTAGTTCTCCCACATTTGAAGAAACTGAATAGTAGGAGAAAAGATATTGGAAAAATTGATTTTTATTTTGAAAGCCTACATAATAAATTTTGTGCTCATTTCTTTCTTGAGGATAATATCATCTAAATGACGGCCTTGGCGAGCGACGCACATATGTGGAGTCTTTCGCGGAAGATTTTCCATTAATCTCTTCAGCATAACGCTTTCAATTTGGATTATTTCCTTCTTGATTGCCTCTTTCAAATCATCAAGGGTCCTAGGGCGTTGCTTGATGACCTCATTCTTGAGGTAACACCAAAGGAATAAATCACAGGGACTCGAATCGAGGGAGCGCGGGGGCCACTAAATGACCTCCTGTATAGAGATTTCTCGATCGGAGAACATGACCTGCAGAATCTCACGTGAACGACGGGCTGTATGGGCTGTGGCTTCATCCTGCTGGAACCAGAAGTTCTCTGTGTCATGATCCTCAATTTTAGGCCGCAAAAATGTCTGCAACATGTTGAAATATCGTTGGGACGTCACAGTGACTGTAGCGCCGCGTTCCTCAAAAAAGTAAGGGACTATAAGTTACCTCAAGAATGAAGTCCTCAAACATCGCCTTAGGACCCTTGATGACCTGTAAGAGACAATCAAGAAGGAAATCATCCTAATTGAAATCGCTATGCTAAAGAGAGTAATGGAAAACTTCCGCGAAAGACTTCACATGTGCGTTAATCGCAGACGCAGTCATTTGGATGATATTATTTTCAAGACATAAATAAAAAAACTTGATCATGAAGGGTTTCAAAATGAGAAAGAATTTTTCCAATATCTTTTCTCGTATTTTTTTAACGTCGTTTTCAAATGAGGGAGGACTATAGTTGCCGCAACCTGTATATTATTGTAATCGCACGATCTTCGCATAATTTTGTATATGTTTAAATCGTTTTACTGAACAGCTTACTACCGGATTTCGACCGATTGTGCCCATTTATGAAAAACTGAGGCATTTGTATCAAAAACATCCCTGGAAGTTTGAGAACAAGCGCACAAAAAATTATCTCAAAAACGACGGAAAAACTGGGAAATCTGTTTTTTTTCAACTCCCCAACGCCCAAATTGGATGTTCCTGGTGTGTATGAGTTGATAATAAGTGGGTATTTTCAAAAATTTTAGGGAACAGAAAGTTGATATGAAGGCTAGTTGCGGTTGGTTCTAAAGGGTGCTTCAATTATAGAGCTCAAGATTTCAGTGTTCAATAAAACTTCTTCTGCAAAGTATTGAAATATTTATTGATTTAGAAAATATACATTTGGGATTTATTATTATATTATATTATTATTATCAAACAAAATTTATTGTAAATGACGGCCAAGGCCCTCCTGGCACGTGCGTACCCTTTTGACGAAATTTTCAATAACGTTATTACAAAGATGTGGTGATTGGGGGTATTTCATTGATACAGCGTCTAATTTTGGCTTTCAATGCTTCGAAGGTTGCAGGGTTATTGGCATAAACCTATGACTTACGAACATTTTATGCTGCACTCCAGTAGTTCGCGTATACAAGCTGTGAACACATTTAGCGTCCGTTTCCACCGGTATAGCTGTGTGTAGCTTTTGTGCGCGCACAGTGCAGCACACCGTGTGCACGAACAAGTTCTCATTGTTTCGCTTTCCTTCAATACTCAATAGTTAAAAATATGGAGGATCTAGACAATGTTGGGCTTTGAAGTAGAGCTGTACAGGGTGCCCCAAATTCGATGATCACTGAGATCACCTCGAGGGTTAAAGAAAAAATATTCAAGGACTCCCGATCTCTTTTTTTAAAATAATCATTTGCCAGCAAACAGATCCGAGATATCCGAATTGGTTCTCGAGTTACAGGGAAATTCTGAAAAATTGCTGTTTCAAATATTTCGCTATATCTCGTTTTCTGTTGGAGATATCACGAAATTCCAAAAATATTTCTTTTGTAATTTCTAGTGCCTAAATAAAATATATCCAAACATAAGAAAAATCTTTATATACAAGCTGTCCCAATTCAAGTAAAGACGAAAAACTCAATATCTTTGAGACGGATCAGATTTTCGTAAAACCGGTTACAGGATGATATTCGGTGAATATGCTGCTAAAAAGCAAAGATGAAAAATATAGGATGTCTCATTTGAAAAACACAAACTTTTCTCTCTAGCACTTGAACGGCGAATGGAAGTAGCCTATAGGCAATAGAAATTACAAAAGAAAACTGTTCGGAAGTTTGCAACTGTGCGCGTACTTTCTTGAAAAGTTCGCGCACATTTTGTTGCTGTTGACGTTTACATGTCCACCGCAACGAACATTTGTGGCGTACACTGTGCACCACTGAGCCGCACAGCGCGTCACTCCGGTGGTATCGCACCTTAAGAGTCTTGAGCCTTCAAAATAGGAAACGTATACCGCCAGATGGCGGTGCAGTGCATTAATTTTTATTTATTGGATTATTCAGCTTAATAGAACAAATGTTGGGGCGCAGGGAATATTGAGGTCGGCGTTTAATGCGAGTAGGAAAGCTCAACCGATAGAGACGCCACCGTCCATTTTATGGAATATCTCCATAGAACATGCATTATCACTATAAAGTTCTATGAATATCTCTGTGATTATGAATGAAATGTACAATGGCGCCATCTATCCGAAAAGCGCCGAACTATGAAATAAGCGAATTTGTGGGTAGAGCAGGAACTTTTTCCCGCCAAAATTTGAATTTGGCCATTCTCTTCCAATTCCGTATTTCAAGTTGTTTTTCTGAACGAAGTTAGATTCACTTTTAATCGGATGTTAAACTATTTTCATGGCTCTTTCTGTTGGAATAAAACAGAAGCATGAGTTGGCTCATTTTCTTCTATTTTTGAAAGAAAAAAATTAACTTTCGGAATGAAATCGATTTAAATTATTTCATCAAGAACTCCAATCCTTTCTTAGTTTACCCACAAAATTTTTGTTTTCAAAGTGAAACCATTTTCAAATGCAACTTGAAATGAAAACACACTACATTGAACGCCCCCCTTAACAAGAAATTCTACCCTGAACTAGATCTCACACTGACTGTTTAATACACTAATTTTCTGCAGGGCGGGTCATTTAAAAGAAATTCAATTCCACCTAAGAACCCACAATTGTAAGAAACAATTAATTTTCACTAATCGACGGCTAAAACAAACCTTGATAAATTGTCTTTGCCACAAATGGATATTTATCATTTCGAATAAAAAAATTCAAGGAAATAAATTTCGCGGAAACACATTGTTGTAATATTATTTACAAAAAAATGGTTAATTCTGAAAGAAAAATGAGATAGACGTTTGATTAACTAAATGATAGACTTCAATACTGAAATGAAAAAATACAAAAATATTTGTTCGTTTTGATGGTGGAAATGTTACAAAATAACCAAAAATGATGGCGAATATCCTTTTCATTCATTCAATACTCATAATAGTATATTATTTCATTAGGAGGAGAAGTGTCACTTTTCGTGGCGAGCTTGAGTTTATCCGCCGAACGGAGTGAGGCGGATAATTGAAAGCGAGCCACGAAAAGTCACTTCTTCTCCGAATGAAATATGCTATTTTATTTCCAAACGTTTTCAAATTCATGAAAATTGTACATTTAATGCAACTTTATCAGATAAAAATGACGTTTGAATTGGAAGTTTTTGTATTCTATGCATCTATGTTCATGGTAACCAAGTAATCTTTTTCGTAACATAGATGCATAGAATACAAAAACTTCCAATTAAAACGTCATTTTTATTTGATGAAGTTAAATTAAATGTACAATTTTCATGAATTTGAAAACGTTTGGAAATAAAATAGCATATTTCATTCAGAGAAGAAGTGACTTTTCGTGGCTCGCTTTCAATTATACGCCTCACTCCGTTCGGCGGATAAACCCAAGCTCGCCACGAAAAGTGGCACTTCTCCTCCTAATGAAATAATATACTATTTTTCATTATTTTTATCTCTATACACTCATACATCCCTTCATAATCAGAAAAAACTAAATCGTCTCTGACTCCCATTTTTTCAGGGACGTAGACCCTTAACTTAACGTTCGCCATACACCGTTACTGCATTTGGTGACAATCAGGCTGCGTTGTTCTACCGTGTAAGGCTCCATGTGCACTAACTGCCAAACTTGGCGAGAAATTAAAATCTTGCATTCTTATTGAAACTTCTATTAATTTCTTAAATGCGTTATTGAGTGAAATTACGTATTGAAAGCAAAAGAGGACGACGACGATAACATTCGGCAAAAAATTCATTGGATAGAGTTCTGATGACGAAACCGCTCTTGTAACTAGTCTTCATCCTTATTACAGAATCAATATTGCATTGTCTTCCAATTCTGGGGAATTTTCCAGAGTTCAACTCAATTTAACTGTTAACTTATGCTATAAGCTTCACAGGTTCCATGTTTTATGTCAGATGTAAGACTGATATCAATGCTCACGCGTAGAAAATTGCGAATATGGCATGTATCGGGTTGATAGAATTTTCGATAGGGATAAATGTGATTTCACAGAATGTTGTTTTGACCTTGCTGTTCAGTAAGCATTGACAAATTATCATGGAAAGACTCACGCTGCAACAACGTCTACAAATTGTTGAATTTATTTCCAAAATCAGTGTTCTATTCGCCAAACTTACAGAGCACTTCGCGAAATTCATGGTTTTATAATCGTCCATCAGAGCAGCATTAGTCGAACTATTGATAGATTTCGGGCAACATTTTCTCTACTCGATGCGACAACAACAAGACAAAGAACGGTACGTAAAGAAGAAAATATCGCTGCTGTAAGCGATAGTGTTAATGTACATAGATCCAGATCTATTCGTCGACTTCCACAACAAGTTGGTCTCTGTCCATCCACTACATGGAAAATATTGTGTAAGGATCTTGGTCTTCGCCCATACAAGATCCAACTGGTTCAAGAACTGAAGCCACTTGACCATAATGAGCGTCGTTTGTCTGCTGATTGGGCCCTTGAACGAGAAATAGTCCAATTATTCGGCCTCCAAGATCATGCGAAATAATTCAAATGAATTTTTTTTTTTGGGTTGAGTCAAGTCATTGGTTTATGCTGATAAACCAGAAAAATAGGAACAGACGATTTGGAAGACAACATAACCCCTTTCTTAAGGCCTGAATTACTCGAAAAAGAAGCCCAAAATCGGTCTGGTCGAATGCAGTTCCTCAGATCTAGTCGTGGTGGACATATGCGGGAAATTATTTCTAGAACATAAATGTCATAAAATTATCTTTAAAATGAAAAAAACTGGCTTCAATTTTAATTTAAATGAGTTTTATTTCAATTTAAAGTTCTATCACTCTGAAAAAAAAACCCGATAGTAGTGCGCAATGAATGAATTCTCGCCTTGTCCCATGTCATTTGCAGGCCTGAACTTTGCTTTATGTTGAGGTAAATTCAAAGCTACCGAACAGCATAGGGCTGCCTTAATTCTATGAGTTCGAACCCAACAAAACCTGCATTTTGATCCAAAAGAATGGCTTGGTCGTTTTGCGGTGAACATATTGATTGACTCTCAAAAAACGAATAATGCAAAATACAACATCGAATCCCAAAGACTCAATTTCTTACGATGGAAATAATGTCTGCCCGACAGCCGCGAAGTAGTCAACCTATACTTTTCGACTGAAGTGTAGGTTTTGCTGAGTTGAAGGACTGAAATCTGATGGTCGACATTCTAACATTTGAAAATCACACGATTTGCTCAAGTAGTCGGCATCGCTAATTCCAATTATAATTACTAGGATCTATTGTTTTTATTCAACCCATATTCACTCTAATTCAAATTACTCTAGCATGAAATCTCATTCATTAAGTAGTAAGTAACAAGAATAAGCATACAAAGTGAAACAAGTTCTCCATTTTTCCAGACCGCCACAAGAGGATACAGGTGAAGATAACTGCAGGTCAATGTGTCCAAGAACGCAGGGCACTTAATTTTCAGAGCTTCGGGCGGCTGTTCATTTCGTCCAAGAGTTTATGGCACCCTATTAATGAATTCTTGGAAGCAGAAGGGTAAGATACTATACATATATTTAACGGCCCTTCCTAGAATTTACCCATTCTCACACGAGGATTGATTCAAGAGATCCTACTTATCGTAGAGTTCAGTCGAATGATTCAGTGAGAAAAAATGACGATCTCCCATATCAAGAGTCCGGGTTCTTTAAAATTTGATTTAAAGTTAAAGTGTCAAAATTGTGAAATCGATTCGAATGTATTCAAAATGCACATAATAGTATATTATTTCATTAGGAGGAGAAGTGTCACTTTTCGTGGCGAGCTTGAGTTTATAGTTATAATTTAGATAATTGAAAGCGAGCCACGAAAAGTCACTTCTTCTCCGAATGAAATATGCTATTTTATTTCCAAACGTTTTCAAATTTATGAAAATTGTACATTTAATGTAACTTCATCAAATAAAAATGACGTTTGAATTGGAAATTTTTGTATTCTATGCATCTATGTTCAATGGTAACCAAGTAATCTTTTTCGTAGCAACACTTTTCCTGCGCCGCGCCGGAGGGAAAAGTAAATATTTCTCCGCCTAGGCGGAGAAATAGAACTTTTCGATGCTCTTGTCAGTCGAGAAATGACGTTGTTATCGTACGTTTGGAAATAATAGTATATTATTTCATTAGGAGGAGAAGTGTCACTTTTCGTGGCGAGCTTGAGTTTATCCGCCTCACTTCGTTCGGCGGATAATTGAAAGCGAGCCACGAAAAGTCACTTCTTCTCCGAATGAAATATGCTATTTTATTTCCAAACGTTCTCAAATTCATGAAAATTGTACATTTATATTGTAACTTTATCAAATAAAAATGACGTTTGAATTGGAAGTTTTCGTATTCTATGCATCTATGTTCATATTGTTCGTGGTAACCAAGTAATCTTTTTCGTAGCAACACTTTTCCTGCCGCCGGAGGGAAAAGTAAATATTTCTCCGCCTAGGCGGAGAAATAGAACTTTTCGATGATCCTGTCAGTCGAGAACTGACGTTGTTATCGTACGTTTGGAAATAAAATAGTATATTCTAAAACTTGTTGCAGAATGGGGCGAATGGGCTCCTATTCCAATAGGTACGAATGCGAAATTCGAAAGCGAGCGACAAAGAAGCGAGTTTTCGAACGCATATGAGTGTTGGAATTGCTTTCTGCAACGAGTATTAGACGATATTTTCTCTATTTCAGTCAAATTTCGTGAAATACTGTTGAAATTCAATAAAAAACTCAGATTATACATCCTAGTGACTTTTGTATTGTATCTTGGCAGTTGGTGACTGTTACGAAATTGACATTTCCAAATCGACGTGTGTTGAAAATTGATAGGATCGGCAGTCATTGTTGACAACCACGAGACGAAAAATATAACAAAAACAATGCTGTAATGAGTTCATTACAGCACTGTTTTTAGTACTGTAATGAACACAGTACGATACTGAAATCTATATATATAAAAGATGTTGGTTACACCATTTATAACTCGAGATCGGATGGACTTTTTGTTATGAAACTTCATATATGGATTCGTCTACGGTCTGGTTATTATAAAATACAATAAAACTTTGAAAAAATCGATGAAAATTTCACTTATACAGGAAATGCTTTTCCTCCTTTTGAGTGAGGCCACTAAATGTCTCTACAGTTACAGTTACGCTACCGCTTATTCTTTGGTACTTCATTTGATATTCTCCGAGTTAGATGGCGATATAAACAAATAGTGTGTACAGTGACAATTTAATGACGATGAATTTGTGAGGCTTTCGCGGCCATCGATTGATGTCATATGTTCTTTTTTCGAGCATTTCGGTCGTCGTGGTTTGAAATGGTCGAAAAAAGAACATATGACATCAATTACCGTGTAATTTACATAGGGCTTATAGTACCAAGAAAGGCTATTAACAGATCGAAAAGCGGTGGAATATCACAGTGAAATTTTATCGTTATTTCAAGTAAATCGGATTTTGGCGATCAGTTTCAATCGTGAATTGTCCGTTCTTATCTTTCCTCATAATTTTTGAAACGTTTTTGAATTTCTGTTTGGGTAATAAATATATTTGCGGAAATAACTGAATCCAAAATTGCCATTATTAGTGATTGACATATTATGACATATTATGTTTGTGTATCTGTTCTGTGTGATAGCTCATATCCATGGAAACATTTGACAGTTCAAAAATCAGAGTGGATTTGTGAAATCCACCGTATCAATAGGGCGGAACAAAGTTCGCCGGGCCAGCTAGTAGAGAAATAATAATAAAATTCAAACATTTTTCAACTGATGTCTGATAAAATGAGGAATAACTCGAAAATACGTTTCACTAAAAAATTCTCGTTTTTTCCAAATGGTCTTCACTATAAAAAAATATCAAATGTATATTGTTTTCAAAGAGTGTTGATTGAGGAAAATGAAACTTAATTACAGTACCTAATATTTTCTCCAAAATTCAGTTCATTCGAAAGAACGGTTCCGAAGATAGGGTAAGAGAACACATATTTGTTAAACGAAGCTGAATTTGGAAAAATTGAAAAGTAAAATGTCTATTTTTCGATGAAAGGAGTCTACAGTTAAAACAAATGTACAAGTCGGACACTCATTTCAGGTTAGGTATAGCCTTGAAACTGAGAATGGATAAATAATATTTATAGTTCTTCATCATTAATCGGGTGTTGATAAAATAGCGTATGCAACTCTCATGTAATGGTTATCAATCCACTCGCACAAACCATACGAAATTCGCCTCCGGCTCATTTCGTATACCTACGGGTTTTGCTCGTGTATTGATAACCATCATTATTTGATCGTTGCATAATATACTATTCTGTATACACAAATTGTCACTCATACTAGCTATACCTATGTACTTTCTTGCATCTTACTCGTTTTCATTGGACGTGCCATTGTCGGAGATATGAATTTGAACAAAGGTTTTAGGTACCCCCCAACTTTCACATCAATGGACAAATTTGCATTTGCACAGCAAATTCTGATGCGCCAATATGGTTCATTGCTCTATAAAGTGCAATATTTATAATGAAATTTCTTGTAATTGGAAAAATTCTTGTAATCTTGTTAACTGTGATCACTAAAAATAACGAAAAATGACTTTGCCACTAATGGCAAACTTAAAAACCTAGTTGTCAAATTTTGTTGAAATTAATAAACTTGTTAATTATCACTCCTCATTTTGCCAATTACAAAAAATTCACAATGCTCAAGCAAATTGTATTTGATTTTAAAAACTATTCAATTTAATGTAATGAACCAAGAGTACCTTTTTTATGTAAAACACATTGGCGCATCAGAATTTGCTGTGCAAATGCAAATTTGTCTAGTGGTGCAAAAGTTGGGGGGTAAAGCCTTTGTGCAAATTCAATTTCCCCGTCACTGGCACGTCTAATAAAACCGAGAAAAAAAGCAAGAATGTAGTTATTATTAGTGACCATTCCACTCTTTCCATTTTTAGTGAGGAAGTTTCCGTAGCAACGATCGTTTCATCTCGATGAAACTTTCAAACCGGCAAAACCAACAAGTTGGTTTTCCAGCGATAAAATTTTTGACGTTTCTCCAATTCATAGATAGCTTCGGAAATAAATATCATAACAACATAACAATCATAACAACATTTAGTTAATCTATGAATTCTAATTTGCCAAATAGCGCAATCCGTGTCAAATGTGACCATATTACTTAATGTTAGACATTTTCATTCATGCCGAATACCACTCAAGATGAAATTTGAGCAGGTATAATTTCTCTCTTGTAATATTCAAGTTTGTTGCTTTACGGAAATTTCGCTCATGACATTTTTTCAAAAATCACTCGCCTGATACAAATATGGATTTTTGACACCCTGTATCTCTGAAACGAACACCCAGAGAAAAACATGAAAAAAATGGTACTTTTTTGTGAGAAATCAACAGTTGATCGTTGATACACTAATTTAGCAACACCGAGTATAGAAAGGAAATCTGAAAAACTGGCTTGAACTTGAAATTCTGTTAATTCGGCTGAAATCTTTTCTATGAAACGTTTCATGTTTAATGGATCTCACTTACTCCATTCAGTTTTAGTCCAAGAATATTCATAAGTTGCAATATGCAGGTACCTTTATTATCGCGTTCTAAAATTTTAACAAGAACGTTCACTGATATAAGTATACTGAAATGCCACATTGTTGTGTTGTATGCACTTCAACAAAGCCATTATCGAAATTCATGTGAAAATTATAAAAGGATATCAATATACCTTAAAAGAATGTGCAGAGAAAAATGTGATATAAAGTGTGTTTCAATAAAAGCCCAAGATCTCAGCTTTCAATAAAACATGGTTCTGTCGCAAAGTATTGAAATATTCATTGATTTAGAAAAAATACATTTGGGAATTATGTATGAAATAAAATATCTTGTAAATGGCCGCCACGGATTTGCTGGCATATGCGTACCTTTTTGACAAAATTTTCATTAAAGTTATCAAATACATCTGGTGGTATTTCATTGATACAGCGTCTAATGTCGGCTTTCCATGCTTCGATCGTTGCAGGCTTAACGTATGGTCCGAAAGTTTTGGGAAAAATTTCAAAAGCATATAACTCTGACTCAAATAATCTTATATTTTTATCGAATTATTCAACAATTCAACTTAACTATCCTTATTATAAATCAAAATTCAAGTAAGAGACAAGGGACCATTATATTCGATTTGCCTTATTATTCCCCTGACACGTTGCTTCTCAATCAGACCAGGTGAAATTTTTCCCAAAACTTTCGGACCATACGTTATTGGCATAAACCTATGACTTCACATAACCCCACGGCCCATAGCCAGAAGTATAAAGGCGTTAAATCGCAAGAGCGTGCAGGAGGCCAATTCTGGCCATCAAATAAGGAAATGACAAACTCGTTCAAGATTGTCAATGTTGTATTTTGTAGGAATGCAACAGTAAATCTTTAATGAGAATTCGCTGAAAAGTGACTGTTGAGATGTCCAATTCTTGTGCCCGATGTCGAATTGACGTCTCGATTATTCTTTTAACAATAGATGAATCAGGAAAATAATTTCTACCGAACATTGGACGCACTCTACGAATAGTGGCAATAAATCTTTGACCATCCGGATAATATTTTTTTTACAATCAGGACGCGTTGTTCTACCGTGTAATGCTCCATTTTTACTAACTACCATCTGTCAACTTTCGATCTGTCACGTCATAATTATAAGATATTATGACTGTCAAGCATGACGCGCTATTCAAATATTGCATGCGCTCTTCTTGAAATACTCTCCATCTGTGTCCATTCCGAAAAATTAGGGGAACCTAGGTAACTATTAGCTTTACTAATTTTGCGTTTTAAAACGCTATATTAAATGTGCATCAATTCATGAAATTTATTCTTTATTCCATTAGGATTTCATGTAGGAGGAGGTTGAAAATGAGAATATTGAATTTTGTCTGAGTGAGTTTCAGAATTAATTAATCACCAATGATTTTGTAATGCGGTTTCGTTCATTTAACTGTTTCATGTTGATTCGGAAGAAGTTTGCATATACTATCCGGAAACTCTTTGAGTTTTCTCTCACAATATCTGAAACGCAATTGGAAATTGCGCTTCATAGTTTTACTTGAAAACTACCACAAAATGTCCGCTAAACACGCAGCCATTTGCCCAAACCATAGCTTACGCGAGCCAGTTTGTATCAATGAATTGAATGAAATGTTGGCGTTTACAAGCACATTCCGTTTGACTGCACAAACAGCCAGTGTGCAAAGGGGTTGAGCGGGTAAATGAAATTTTTAAAACTTCTTCCGTCTCGGGAAGAAATTCCCCTGTTGTTCTCAAAACATGAATAATTGTCAGCTCTTTAAAATTACCTCCAGGTTTCTCCTACCATGTCCCTTGCCATAATTCTACTTCATTTTTGATGCCGCTCTAATTGTAAAATAGGCAGAAGGTATCCCAAGTGATACTTTTAAACGAATTGTTTTGCATCTGTAGTCTGCTTAATCTATATACTATATCTATTTTCTATGAGAAACCTCTTTTCCAGAGATAGATGATCGAATCCATCAGGTAAGGAATAACCAAAGATCTCCCCCAGTATTCGGATGGGCTATCATCTGGTTGGTTGCTCCTATGAATTTGTTGTTGTAGGTACATTCCGAATGAATGACTCCAATTATTTTTCTAAACCGAGCTTTTCGGCGATATAATAGGCATCTTTTTCATCAACACCACGGTGACATTTGATCATTTGCAAATTTATCACGCAGGCTCTAACACATCAGCGGAGTATTTTGGCATTAGAATCAATCTACTTTTTGCCGTTAAAGTGCACTTTAACGCCTGGGAGTTGTAAAGATGCAGAAGCAAGGTACCTACTACCTACCTAGATATTATATGCTCAGTAGTTTATGGTAATACCTAGATGGAAAAGCATCCTTATACCAAGTTACCTATAGTACAAGTACCTATACCTGCAAGCTACACAAGTAGCACAACTGAAAATCAGTTGCAGCGGAGTGAAAATCGAATAATTTTGATAGTAAAAAAGCATGCAGCTATACTCCATTCACTTTTATAAAGTATCCCGGGAGGCCAAGTTTTAGGTTTATCAAGTTTTTTCACCAGAAAAAATCGCAGGTTGGCACTTGTGAATGACATTACGTCAATTAATAAATGTCGGAGACGTTGCCGGCGTTTATTATTAATTATCGAGCCTGGAAACTAAGAATGCCGAAGGTAGTTTCGAAAAAGCAGAGGTAAAGTATCAGGAAGTGCTGTTTAGAATTGAAATCTGCGCATTCTAAAAGTAACCCTGATAATTTGGTATCGACAGTTCATGACCAGCTATCCAACATTTTCGACGTATAAGTGAGTGAAAACCAAGGTTTTATATTTTATATGAATAGATATTCATTTTTTAGCTGCACATAAACACAATTCGGAGGATTTTAAGTGAAAGAGACGACAAAGAATTTCCTACTATTGGGGCACCCAAAAAGACACTGACTGAAGACTTCATTTTGAAGAATGAACTGCAACGACAAATTTGGAATTATAATTTGAAAAATGAACACTTTTCTATTGATACACTACCCACTTTTGCGAAAGAGCTGCCTTTTTCAACAGAACCCTCTATGCAGTGGGTTACAATTGGGTTTTCTAGTATTGCAAAAATGTCGAATACCCTCATTATAAAACTAGTACTGTATCGAAGATTTTCTACGATCAAGGAGGTTCAACTGAATCAAACAAAATGAATTATAGTATGGATATGGAAGAGGAAGTTGCTGCAAACCACCTAGATAGAAAAATAACCAATTAGGGAACTTTGGTAAAGGCTTTCTCATTATAAGGGACATGAAGCTTCTTTGTAAACCTGATGATCTCAAAAATAATTGCTTAGAGGACCAGATATGGTCGGTAGACCTTCGTTGTGAAGGACCAAATGTAGGTTATATATATACATTGTCCAGATGATTTTCTAAGAACCTCCTTTTCTGTTGCAGATTTCAAGATATTTTGTCAGTCTCAATCCAAAAGAAGGATGAATAATGTTGTTCCTGAAGAAGATTCTATCCGTTATAAATATGTCAGCCTATTCTTTGAAAAAAATTACAAAATCTCCATACTTATTCAGAGGTTTTTATCTTTGTGCTCATGTATGACAGGTTAAAATGTATGGTGTCCTGTTCAAATCTGTTTTCCTAATACTGTAATTGCTTTGAACATGCCATATTGTTTGATACATTAAAGAATCTAATGCTCTTTCTCAAAAAGAAACATATACATGTAACGATGTTAGAAATTATTGTTTTGTGATGGAAAATTGTTGAAGTTTTTATTATTATGTATCAAAACCAATTTCTTTATTGTGTTACCGTTTTCTCAAGTTTTGTATCCAATCATTATATGCCAGTTGATATGATAATTAAATTTAAGACGTTTAACACCCACCTGGAGATTGAATATTTGAATTGACTTCGAAGTATGTCCATAAAACATAATTCCATATCTTGCTTTTGACTCGAATACTGTATGATAGATGGTTTTCATGCAGAATTTATCCAGATATCTTGTCATTACACCCAAAGATAACAGACTGAAGCTAAGGTGCATTCCAGTATAGAAATACGTTCTTCTTGCTTCGGTTTACCTATCCTTCACATAGATTCCCACGAACTTTGTAAATGGAGTTAGTTTTTTTAAGGTTTAACAGTGACACAGGTTTCGTAGTACCACTACATTTTCATACTGGAGTATTTAAAGGGGTGCAAAAAGGTATTTCAATTTCTTCTGTAGGCTTATTTTTTGGAAAGTGGGGAATTCCACTGTTCGTTTATAAGTTTTTCTGTAGGGTTATGCGAATACTTTTATTCTTTTTTCGAATGAACTATCATAAAGTAACGGACTATTTTGTCCATTATTTTTCAGTAAAATTTCAACACTCGGTTCTTGATTTCCGTACAAGAAAATAGCATAACTGAATCTCCCAACCATGTTTATATACGTGAAATATTTCCAGTATTTAGGCGAAAAAAGTGTCTTCAACATTCGCCAGGTCTTTGGAATTATTGAATTCACATAATATTTTCTCGAATTCATTACTTTCTCAAAGTAAATAAACATTTTGATAAATACGTAATTACTACGACATAAATGTAGAAACGGCAACGTTGCTTGTTCAACTGACAGAAGAATGACCATAACCTATCATTTTCAAAATATACACGGTGAAATGTGTCAGAATTCCAGCGCCACCCGGGCTACTTTATAAAAGTGAATGGAGTATATATGCTGCCGTTGCAGCAACTGCATCTTTAATTCATATATAGATTGAATAATGTCCATCTTATGCCTATGATATTTTTTATGGTGGGCATTCTTATAGAAAGTAATATTTATCATACCTATACCATTTCAACGTCGGCAGATATTGTTTTGTTTCTGGGGAGTTAAAGTTTGACTTTTTGCCGATACAAGAGCGTTGAAGTGCACTTTAACGCCTGGCAGTTTGAAAGATGTTTCTCAATCTGTTGACAAAAGAATTTCGGTATCAGTTGGCTGCGTGTAATAAGTGCTCATTTCTAATGGCCATATAACCTAACTATACAGGTAGGTAGGTCAAGCGCGGATCCAGGGGGGGGGGGGTCATGGGGGTCATGACCCCCCCCCCCTGTACTGGACGAACCCTAAAATCTTGTGTTTGATAAAAAAATGTTTCGATTGAAAAAATAGAATTGAATCATATTTAAGTGAATATTGGAGGGTAATTAGTTCCAATAATGAAAAAAATCTGAATTTTGGGAGAATAATTTGTCCATTTTAAGCTAAGTTGCAATTCACTGATTAGTATTGACTTATTTAGGTGTTTGAAGAACTATTCCTCAAACGTCCATTGCTACTTCGATATATGCCCTAGAATAATCAAAATACAAATACACAGAGCCAATAATCAGCCTGCCCAGTCTGCAGAAGAGTATTTCCGCAGGACCTAGAAGATCGACTATCATCTGAAGTAATGAATTTATTCAAATTAGGAGTTTTTATACCTGAAGTCGTTTATTAAAAAAATGAAAATGAAGATATTGAAATAGTTAAAGAGTTGGTAAATCAGTACAAACTTCTGTTAGACAATCCTCCTGTTTCAATAGTTACGAATGAATATCGCTTATGGAAGATGAAATGGCAACGAGAGAAGAAGATTCCACAGACGATATATAAAATCTCCTAGAAAACTGTGATTCTGACATGTATCCAAATGTGAGAAAATTTTTCAGTATACTCGCAACACTACAAGTTAGTGTGGCAACGGCAGAGAGGTCATTTTCCACTCTGAGAAGGCTCAAAATATGGTTAAGAGCTTCGATGGCAGAAGAACGACTTATTGAACTAGCACTTCTTTATATCCATAATGACATATCTGTTGATGTAGAGGAAGTCATCACTCGTTTCGCAAGAAGGAGAAATAGAAAAATTCCTTTTGCTATTTAGTTATACCGTTGTTATTATTCTCATTAAGTTTTTGTTTTTGTAATAAATCAAATAAACTTCTTGTTTGTGTTAGAACTCATCAGAATTTTATTTTGGGGATGCGGATTTGTCTCCAAAAAATCAATTGGCGGGTATGTAATCCACCTGACCGTGACCCCCCCCCTTTCTCGAGAGCTGGATCCGCCACTGAGGTAGGTACAGAAGATATATAAAGATATAAGTATATGAATAAGGTACCAACATATTTGTTTTTTGATGAATATCCTGAATGGACAGCATCAGTGGACAGTGATGAAATTTTGAAGATGTAGGTTCCGATCTATAGTTAATGCATAATTTTGTTGGTGAATTCTCAATGAAATTTGCAGAAAAGGGTATGGAATGTGGTATCTTATTCCCGAGACAGGGATATTTTAATGCTCCCTCCAAGGTATATCTTGTACGGAAATTATACCTCAGGCGTTAATATTTTAACAACTTGAATATTTATGATAGATATGTGAATCCTTTTCTACTTTCACAAGAACCTAGATAGAAAAGTATGTAGGCATGTTTGTTTCTTCTGCCAATGAAGATAGGTAGGTAGGATATCCCAAATTTCGGAAAAATGTCTCACATATAACAGACCAGCGGTAAGAATCACCTTTTTTCTGAGAATATGCCACAATCTACCAATTAAAAATCAAAAGAAATTTTAAAAACTCGAAATTTTCATTGAAATTCCCAAGGAATCCTTCATTCATTACTCTGAAAGCGAAATGGCGATAGGAGCCATCTTGACTGCCCCCCTTGCCGCTCCCGCACCTCCGACTTTGACCCGTTCCGCGCTAATATTCGCAGGGTTCGCGAAGGAAAATTCGCACCTTTTAACATTCACCAACTAGCTAGACTTCCAATCTTTCAAGATCAACGATAAAGAAGGGTGGTTGTCTCCGAATAAGGGTCGAAAAATACCTTTTTGGGATCCCCCTGACTCAGTTTGCGAAATTGCGTTTTGCGCCTGTGTGAATGACGTCAAGCATTCCGTCCTTGTTCGACACGAAGCGTTAGCACACTGCGATGTGCTACACGTTTGTCCGTGGGTTGCTATGCGAGACATTCACGAAACTCGCCAGTAAGTCAACAGTTGTTTAGCAGATAGTTTGAATGCTGTGTTTTCTACTTGTTGCTACGACCGCCAAACTGATACCCCTCCACTTTGAAACTACGAATTAACGCAGTGAAGTAATACGCAGAATTTTCATAACCTTGCTTGTTCACCCTTGATTTTATCACTATAGGTAAGTCTGTTTTGTTGATTTATGTGTTTTTTCTTTGCGATTTGAATAATTCCGTAGCCTCGATAACTGTCATCGCGAACTTTTTGCGTATTAGTTTTTAGCAGCTACAGCATGTTGTGCTATGAAGTATACCACCACTAGATTATTAAGTGCAATTAACTGTTTTTGCGAATGTTTTCGTCATTGAAAACATGCATGTCACGTCGCTTGTATGTGATCATTTTGAGAAAATGTCAATTTGAGTGCATAATTTTCGTTTTATCGTCAGTGTGGTCATAAAACGGTCTGAAAAACAAAACCTCGAGAAAGCGAATTAAAAAATTTATTGCCAATTCGTGTAATTTAAAATGAAGGCAGTGTTTGAGCGAGGATACTTTGTACCGATGGCGATGTGATATAACGAATAAACAAAGATATTAAGGCGATGAATTAAAACAGGATAATCTGAGGAGGTTAGTGAGAAACGCGAAACGGTTAATGTCCGCTTCTAAAAACGAACTGTCTGGGTCAGACAATGTCCGAATTCTTCTTAGAACCGTAATTCTTCAGTCGCAAAGGTCTAGGAACTCTATAGATTATAATTGTAATAGATGTATGTGTTTGTGTGGGGGAGCTACGTCTGGCACATTGGGGCACCATTTAGGAGAAAAGTTACAGCTGAAATTCACCAGTCATTGACGATCCGCGACTCGCGAATTTTTCGATGAGAACGCCATAGCTCACAATCGACTCGTCTACCACAGTTTGGCAGTGGATCTGAAGAACTCCCTACTGGATCCTCTTCGCTTCTCACTCATTCAGATCGTCATTCTTCAGAACCAAATGGATCAACTTTGGATACTACTAAAATAGTTAGTAAACTTGGAGAATTTCCTTAAGAGTGATCATGAACGAGTTCAACGAGGAATTTCCTACCGACAGAAGAGGAGCAGGCTGGAAAATCGAGAAAATCGAGTGATTGGTGCGATCTGTACGAGTCGTGATTAAATTTTGAATGAAATGGTCGCGACAGAGGTCATTGACCCCGAATGAAAAGCAATCGCATTAATGCGGATTTATGTGACATAGTTTCGTAGGTGATTGGAGATAAGGTTCCTAATTACTGACCTAATATGGAAGTCAAGCGTTCCGTTTACGTGGAATTGCTGATATTATTCCTGAAATACCTGGCTACAGGCCTTCGATGGTTTATATGCACACCCGATATGCCCTAAATACTGAGGAGATACGTAATGTGTTATGCAATCTACCTACTGCCCGACAGAGGAACATTATCAAGAAAATGACTAGGGTCATGCCATTGAGTACTTCACTTCCGGTGATGTGAAAAAACTCAATGAATGGAGTTGAATGGATTATGCCATTACTTATACATGTGGTATTGATGTAGTGATAATGAAAATGTCACTTATCGTTCAACATGAATAAAATGAAGGACGCCAAGAACTTCACTGAATTTTCTCAATTAATACTTGCAGCAGTGATATAGAAACTATCAATTACCTCAATGTTTATAATACAACTAATATTTAGGTGAGTACTGAACATTTTTATGTCAACAATTATTTTTACGTTCTTTGAATTTTTGAATCGGATTGCCTCAATATAATACCACAATTTTTACTTTATCGATGAAATTATTTTGCCCAAGTTCACCCTTTTTTGACATATTTCTATAAATTTCTTATAGCTGTGTTATTCAGTGAGCATGAGGAATACGTTTCTAGGGGGAGGGGGTAGTGAAGTATTCTACGAGCAATCCACTACATGTTATTCCACTTGAATGAGGAATTATGACGTTTCATGGATTTGTCGTGTGACATTGCTACTAAGGAAATCTGCAAAAATTTATGTTAACTCAGTGTACCTACGACTTGTCATATGGCTGATTTTTCCAAGAGCCTTCAGAGCCTCAATTTTTTGGAGAAGTGGTGTTCTGATGAGGATTTAATTTACCTAACTGTACCCCTCTTGGCTAAAAAGCTACTCCGCCCAGTGTTTGAATACTTCATGTGGATCTTTCAAACTTCCCAGCAATTTCCGATTGTTGTACACAAGGTGTCGCAGAATGAATAGACAATCCTGAAACTCTGTAAAGCTATTGGCCGCTGTAGAACAAGATCAATCCCCGGTTTTTTTTGTCAAAATTTTCTCTAGTACCTACACCAGGATGTAATTTTCTGAAACATCTTATAAATCAAATCCATCATCTTCATATTCTCAATTTTATTTCTATACTATACTGAAATGGTACTCTGTCACTCTGTGGACCAAATCGATAGAATCTGTCGAAAACGTGGGTTCAGAAGAGCCTTAAATTCTCCGCGAAGCTGCGATACAGTGAGGAAATTTTTATACTGTCTAAAAGATGTAGAAGTATTTCTAAACTCGATAAAACTTTTTACACAGATATCCTGGCCGTGATGTAAATATACGGATCAAAAGTGGAAAGATTAATGCAAAATAGATTGGTTTTCATATTTTCCATAATTTTCCAATTTCTTCAGGAAAACTGATCATACTTTGACATTTCGCCTATCAAAAAACCCGATTTGTAGAAAACTACCGATAAGGTAGATAGGTAGATGTAGAGGGGCTCTACTATAGTTAAAATATATACTTATAGATATGCAGAAGACCCCATAAATAACTGCTGTAATTTTTTTTTAAGAGAATACACAAATTTCATTTTTAAAATACATATGCTGAATTTTTGATTGTGTGAAAGTTTGTTAACGCATGGTGGGAAAAAAGGTATGAAAGCCAAAAAAAATTCGTCCCTTAATGATCAAACTTTCCAGAAATGAAATATTCATACGTAATACCACTAGAGATGGAATTTTGCCGGCAAAATTTCTCGATTGATATGAAAGTTTGTTGCTCTCGCGAATGACATTTGTATCAAAATCACGAGCCGTCAGGCGAGTGATTTTGGAAAAAATGTCATGAGCGAAATTTCCGAAAAGCAACAAACTTGAATATTACAAGAGAGAAATTTTACCTGCTTAAATTTCATCTCGAGTGGAATTCGGCTTGAGTATTCCACGAGAAAATAGGGTAATATGTTCACAATTGACGTGTATTGCGCTATTTGGCAAATTAGAATTCATCATAGATTAACTAAACCACTAAACGTTGTTTGTTCTTTCTATGATATTCATTTCCGAAGCTATCCATGAATTCGAGAAACGTCAAAAATTTTGTCGCTGAAAAACCAACATGTTGGTTTTGCCGACTTGAAAATTTTTTCGGGATGAAACGATCGTTGCTACGGAAACTTCCTCACTAAAAATGGAAAGAGTGGAATAATCATCACAATTTTCGATGAAATTTGAAGTTGGATATTTTTCCAAAATAATGACAATGTTTATTCATACAGTTTTGTGCATATCTGTTGGAATTACAAGGAAGAATATTTCACCATGAAGAAAGATTTTATTTATTTTTCTGCGTGCAACGTGGTTTAGTAGAAATCATTATTTTGAAAGAAAAAAAAATTAACCCGGGATAGATTTTGTCTTATGCATTTTTTAGAGAGCTCAATTGCTCTTCAATATACAGTGTTTCAAGATTATCCATCCATTCTAGGATACCCTGTATATCACAGCAGGTGCTCTTAGATGATAAGCTATTCATGTTTTAATCCAAACGGTGAATGGACGAAATGTCACGCCCCTGCCAAAGATTCCCCCAATTTAAAATTCTCAAGAAATAAGCCTACAGGGGATTTTTGAATACCTTGTTGCACTGCACAACTTGACATACTCCAGTATGAAAATGTAGTAGTAAGGCGAAACATGTGTCACAGTTAAACCTGAAAAGAACTGACTCCATTTAAAAAGTTTATAAAGAGTAAACAGAGGTAAGCATTGGCAACGTCTCTGAGAATTATTTGACATTTCACGAGAACCCACCTACGTCAGTTTTGAGTAAAAAAACTTGATAAACCTAAATCATAGCCAATCGGGATACTTTATGAAAGTCAATGGAGTATAGGTACATACAGTCGAACTTCGATAAATCGAATCAAATGGGTTGACAACAGCGCCAATATTGAAGATTAGTGTTATTCAATAACTCGAAGTCTTGATAACTCGAACTTTTTTTTTTGGCAGATCATGATTCGAGTTATCGAAATTCGACTGTTATTGCTGCTAAGGATTGGCCAGCTCTTAGCTCAGACCTCAATTTCATTGAACAGATTGGAGTGGGCATGCGATGAAGAGATCATCTTACCCAAATTACGAAATCCACAGTCGGAGGCCAATTTTGAGCATGATCCGTCTTTGCGAGAAGTCATTCGAAAAGGGGATGAAATACGCAATATTGATTTAATACGGATTTATTTTTCTTAGATTCCTGTCATTGTGTGGATGTAAATTTCTTGCAGCAGTATATTTCAAAGAATGACAAACTCCACTTGGGGCCTAAGATAGCACCTAATCGCAAAGGCTCAAAAAGCATTCAATTCGATGCAATTTACGTCAGTCGTTCGGTAAAACGATCAATGATTCAAACTGGTAGGTAGGACTCATAATTCTTGTGAAAATGTAGTAATTGTTTAATTCAAATTATTTTATGAATGAAACACTGAAATCAGTGCTGATAATCCGCGGTGGGATTAGGGACTGTGGGATTTTCTCACGTCTACATATAAAGAGGAAAGGGAAGTCGGAAGTTCAAGTGACAAGAAAATAAGATAATTGCGCTTCAGTGTTTCTTTCGAAGGGAATTTTCATCACAACAAATTTATGTTTTCTCTCAACTTGAATAAGGGGCTCTACCGAAACCTATAGGGACACTTGTTCCTCAGTGAAACTCAGGATTACTCTCAAGAGTCTAGACTCTAGACAGTATAGATTCTGAAAATCTGTCCTGATTGATGATCAGCTTCACATGGAATCGTGCGCGGGACTAAAGGTGAACACAGACTATTCTGACGTGACGTGGTTTCATGTGGGCCCACGTCAAAATGTGCGTGCATGATATAAAAATGCAACACATCGTTCTGTGCGTTCACGTTCATATTAGGCCAATGTGAGCACTGCTACACGTTTGACGTGATCCCACGGTGCCTGACGTGACGTGAAATCACGTCACGTCAGAATAATCTGTATTCACCTTTAAGCGCGCGTATACCGGGTCCTGCAATAGTGCGTTAAGCTTTAGCTGCTAAACCAGACGTTTTAGGAATTAAGTCGAAAAGCATTCCCTTTGAACTTGCAATTCTGCATCTCAGGAAATTATTTTATGATATACAGGATGTTCCCAAATAAAATTGGTGATTTTTTAAATGGAACACCCCTTATATTTTTGCATATTTTCAATGCTCTTCAATACCTCTACCATGATGTAAAATATTGGGGATATTTTTCCAACAGTACGGATCTTATTAAGAAAAAACTGCAAAATTTCGACGAAACAGTAGTTCGGTAAAAGCCCTTTACCGATTTCCAGAAGCGATAGAAACATGAAGTTGATCAGAACGGAAAATTTTTATTCAAATATTGGATATAAAAACAAACGGGCGTTGAAAAAAACAAAGAAAAATTGTGTCAATGATCCAAGAGATGTTCAAAGTGTCGTCCGCCTTCTCTGGAACATAAAGCGATCCGATCGTTGAATGTCCCACTAACCCTAGTCAGCATGGCTGGAGTAATGCTTCGGAAAGCAGTCACAATCCTCTCGCGCATATTGGAAGCTGTTGTTGGAACTTCATCATACACGATTGATTCCCTTTATGTATCCCCACAAAAAAAAATCTATTTTGGTGAGATCCGGTGATCTAGCAGGCCATCTTGTCGGTCCGCCCCTACCAATCCATCTATTTGGAAACTGTTGGTCCAGTAAAACCCTCACAGGACGAGAATAATGAGCGGGTGCTCGATCATGCTGAAACCATATTTCATTCCATATTTCCGTAGGTAACACTGCTAACATTCCGGGAAGAATGTTCTGAATGAAAGTAAAATATGCAGCACCATCTAAATTTCCTTCGAAAAAATGAGGGCCTATCACATGATTGCCGATTACTGCTCCCCAGACATTCAATGACCACCTGTAAAGATTGTCTATTTCCCTTATAATTCTTGGATTTTCTACTGAGTAATAATGAAAATTGTGCCTATTGACAGCTCCGGAATTGTGGAAGGTTGTTTCATCACTGAATAAAACAAATTCAAAAAATGTAGTGTTCTGTTCAATTTGAAAACTTGCCCAGTTACAGAAATTCAGACGGTTTTCAAAATCGCCGGATGCATCAGAATGTGGCATGATACTTATTTTTTTTTGAGGATTCTGTGAACTGAACGCTCACTTATACTACAGGCTACACCAAGCTCCCTTTGGCTTGTGTGTGGATTTTCAGTTACATGCAGTAAAGCTTCGAGCTCCTTGTCCTCGTTAGTGGCCGATTTTATCCTCTCTTCTTTTTTATACTTGACATCTCCTGTCTCTACAAATCTGTTTAAAAGCCTCCGAAAACTCGATTCAGGCGGATGTCTTCTTTCGGGATATTCGACAGCATAGGATCTACTGGCTAAAAAACAGTTTCTGTGGCACTGCCCCAACATGAAAATCATATCAACCATTTCATCTTTACCAAAATTCATCTCAATTTATTGTATTCGGAAATAACTTTGAGCTCTGAATAACAATATTTTGATCAATAATAATCATCGATGTACTTCATAACAGTTTCTGTGGCACTGCTGCGACATGAAAATTATATGAACCATTTCATGAATAATAATTTTTTTGGATGCCGATAAAACTCTGTAATCGTTAGAATACACATGTTACCAATAATACGTAATACGTATGAGTTACTTATTCGGACAAACATTATCATTTTCATGTTGAACATCAAGGATTATGATTTTGGAAGGGTTTTAAAGTTTTTCAAAAATTGGTCATTCAGTTTGGTTTCATTGTGTGACTCATTTGAAATATCCGTTATTTATTATGTTCATTATTCCTAAAATTTTTGGTAGAAATGTCATTTTTCCACAGGAGTGAAAATAATCCTAAGGTTACTTCTGAAAAAATGTGAATTTTCAAACTGTGTACATCATCATGGAAAAAAATATAGGGTGTTACATTTGAAAAAATCGAGAAAAAACAATTTGAAATTCTTCATATTTGAACATTGATAACGGACACCCTGTATTTAAAAGGTTGACCATTTAGGAACAATGACTGGGCAAATTCTTAAGTTGAAAGAAATTCTGATCAAATTCATGTTTCTATCGCTTCTGGAAATCGGTAGAGGGATTTCTCCGAACTACTGTTTCGTAGAAACTTAGCAGTTTTTTCTGAATAAGATCCGTACCGTTAGAAAAATATGCCTAATATTTTGCGTCATGATAGAGGTATTGAAGAGCATTCAAAATATGCGAAAATATATGGGGTGTTCCATTTAAAAAATCACTCATGTGTTCAATAATTTTATTTGGGAACAACCTGTATATTAGAAAATAATTTCCTGAGAAGCATAATTGAAAATACAAAGGAAATGCTCTTCAATTAAATTTCTTAAACGTCTGGTTTGGCAGCTATGAAAGCCTAACGCACTATTGCAGGACCCTGTATAAAATCAGACAACGTATTCATAAATCTCATTTAATTGGACTATTTGACACATTTGAACAAAAATGAGGAAAATTTAGGAGGACTTAATTCAACCTACCAATCGGAAAATATGAAAATTGCGACGTTGAATTGAAAGAAATGACTTTTTTTTATTCGAGAGAAAATAAGGAATCTTTATTTGTTTATTGTGAATTAGTGCCTTTACAAACTCCGATAGTTGTTCAGAGATTGCATATTTCCTTCAAATGGCACTATAAATCTGTTTCCTATAACAGGATAATGATATAACTATGGCGAATTGCCTTCTTTAGCTGTTGATTCTGCAGACAGTCTAACAATCTTCAGTCGCCAAACCACACCATATCCTTCCTTTAAAAACCCATATTAACCGTTGTGAGAACATATTAACTGATTCATGCTCCTGAGCCATTGTTGATTGTATAATAATATATTAATAATGTAATGCTGCATATTAATGTGAACACACTTACAACCGTATACTACTCATATGAGTCATTTGACTATTTTAGTAGTGTACAATTAATTGTGAAAGTGAGTGTGGGAGGTAGTATTTTTGACCCCGAAACTAATATTAAATGAAGTGTATCATTATGGTTCCGCTATTGATCATTCACCTTTCGAAAGAACTCAGTGAATATATTATTAGCTTCAGAAACTATTTTGAGAGATGAGAATGAAAAACGGAAGTGCTTTCAGTTTCATTAAACGAGTACCTAGCGTCGTACAAATCAAACAAAACATCTCAAATGCATTACGAGATAGTTACTCTTTTGAAATTATGGCATATCCGAATTTGCAAACCTGCAAACTGTAATTTTTAAGCAGTAAAAAGGGTTTTCTAATATAGTTGTTATTTTGACATTAAAAGAAAAATGCTATTTTTTAGATTAATAATCGGATGTTTATTTCAATATAAAGAGGAAGGTACCTATGCCGTTAATAATGGAAAATAACATCAGCCAAGTGACTACCACGACCACGATTACAGGACCATTATCTTTTTCATGAAATTTTCCATAACCAAATCGCAAAGGGGTTGCCCTATGTCCTCGTCGGCCTCACGAATTACATGTTTGAGGTCACGACGCTGGGCTCTTGGCGTAGACCCTTCCCCAACGGAAGAAGTCAAGGTGTTAAATCACAGGATTATCTCTTCGAGAGATAACACGGTCCGGAAACTTCTCCTGTAAAGATCAATGGTTTCGTTGCTTGTTTGGCACGTAGCGCCGTCTGGTTGGAAGTAAAGGTTGTCCAGATCAATACCATCCAATTCCGGCCATAAAAAATGATTATTCATCTCTCGAAGGCGTAATCCATTCAGCGTAACTGTTGCTCCAGCCTCATTCTCGAAAAAGTAAGGTCCAATGACCCCGCCGGACCATAAACCGAACTTGGGTTTTCCGAGCCCCAGATGCGACAATTTTGCTTGTTGACGAAGCCAGCGAGGTGAAAATTCATGCATTCCGAGGACCCAATCAGCAAAGACACGAAGTTGATGATGATCGGCCGGCTTGAGTTCTTGTGTTAACTCAACTTTCTGAGCCTGAAGACCCAAATCTTTATGCAAATTACGGTGAAATGTCGTTTGTGGAGTGCCTTATTCTAAAAGACGACGAGGAATGAACAAACCTTGGTTTTCTTCAACACTTTCGGCTACAGCAGCAATATTCTCGGCTGTTTCTGAGCGACGAGCAAGGGTTTTATTCTTCATATCACTAACTGGTCCCAACTGCTCAAAATTTGTCACCAATTTCTTTACTGCGGTACGACAAGGTGCTTCACGACGTCCCATAAATGTTCGAGTTTCACGCAGCGTCTCTGCCAAATTTTCACCATTTTTATAGTGAATTTTAATGATTTCAACGCGTTTTTGAAGCGTGTATCGTTCCATTTTCATTAATGGCGTAGTTTCTTAATAAATTCCAAAAAATTACATTTTCAAAAGTGACATCAACCGAAATAGCGGACTATTCAAAAAACACATCTTGGAAAACCCTTTTCTACTAGAGATCTATAAAATGACTAAAATCCTCAACAATTTTAATGATGAGAATATTTTTCTTGGTTTACAGCTTTGCAAAAGAGTATCCTATCAGAAATCTTCAATATGTCTATAAAGTTAGCAGTGCCACTTGCGAGAAAATCAATGAAACCTATTGCATTATTTGTCGAATAATTGTCGATAATTTGTCGTGAAAGAAAAAAATTTGTCGCGTCCTCAGTTTTTTTATGGGGTGGCTTTGCTAACTTAACATAAAGTCAACAGAACCACTTTTTCAATATAGACCGAATATCATGAAAATGATTATTAATAATTGTCGAAGTCCATATGGAGTAAAAAACACACAAAAAGTCCATTTCTTCTAGTTCATTTTACGCCATTTTCCCGCGATTTCGTGCTTTTTCTGGAATTTGGCAACAGCGCATTTGTTATTGAATTTTTTTCAATTGCATTAACTGTCGAATATCTGTCCTGAATTTGTCGCGAAAGAAAAAAATTGTCGCGTCCTTAATTTTTTTTTCTAGGTGGTGGCTTTGCTTACTTTATATTAACATAGCAGATAGCGCGCTCCTGATTGGTCACTTTCATTAATTAATTACTGATTAACTACTTTATCAAAAAATTTCAAACATGGCTATTTGGGTTTATAATATTTTTCACTTTCGATCCCCTCAAGGAAGTGCAGGACTTCTGGGACTTCCTGTAGATCGAAAATCATCACACTGCTCATAAATAATTGTCGAAAAACATATAAAGTAAAAAACACACAAAAAAATCCATCCCTTCTAGTTTATTTTACGCCATTTTCCCGCGATTTCGTGCTATTTCTGGAATTATCGCATTTTTTGCAACAGCGCATTTGTTATTGAATTTTTTTCAATTGCATTAATTGTCGAATACCTGTCCTGAATTTGTCGCGAAAGAAAAAAAATTGTCGAGTCCTTAATTTTTTTTTCTAGGGGGTGGCTTTGCGAACTTTATACCTATTAAGATAGCAGAACCACTTTCTCAATAAAGATCGAAAACCATCGCACTGCTCATAAATAATTGTCGAACAATATATAAAGTAAGAACACACAGAAAATCCATCCCTTCTAGTTTATTTTACGTCATTTCCCTGCGATTTCGTGCTATTTCTTTAATGATCGCATTTTTGGCAACAGCGCATTTGTTATTTACTTTTTTTCGGTTGCATTAATTGTCGAATACCTGTCCTGAATTTGTCGTGAAAGAAAAAAAATGGTCGCATCCTATTTTTTTTCTAGGGGGTGGCTTTGCTAACTGTATATCAAGATAGCAGAACTACTTTCTCAATATAGATCGAAAATCATCAAACTGCTCATAAATAATTGTCGAAAAACATATAAAGTAAAAAACACACAAAAAATCCATTCTTATTTGTTTATTTTACGCTATTTTCCCGCGATTTCGTGCTATTATATAATTTATACAAACTAGAAGGTATGGATTTTTTGTGTGTTTTTTACTTTATATGGTATTCGAAAATTAATCGACAATTATTCATAAGCAGTGTGATGATTTTCGATCAATATTGAGAAAATGGTTCTGCTATCTTAATTAAGTACGCGACAATTTTTTTTCTTTCACGAAAAATTCAGGACAGGTATTCGACAATTAATGCAACCGAAAAAAGTCAATAACAAATGCGCTGTTGCCAAAAATGCGACATTTCCAGAAATAGCACGAAAACGCGGGAAAATGGCGCAAAATAAACTAGAAGGATTGGATTTTTTGTGTGTTTTTTACTCTATATGGGACTTCCACAATTACTCGACAATTATTTCTAATCATTTTCATGATATTCGGTCTATATTGAAAAAGTGGTTCTGCTAACTTTATGTTAAGTTAGCAAAGCCACCCCGTAAAAAAAACTAAGGACGCGACAAATTTTTTTCTTTCACGACAAATTATCGACATTTAATTCAATAGGTTTCATTGATTTTCTCGCAAGTGGCACTGCTAACTTTATAAACATATCTGCAATAGTATTCCCATATGTTATAGGTACTTTTGTTTGGTATTTCTGTTTACTCTTCTGCTATTAAATGCTAATAGCTTCCAGAATTCAAATGGAATTTATTATTTTCATTGTTGGTACAACATATTTTAGTGATCAATACATGTATCAATTCTTTTAATCAAATATTTCAAAAACAAATTGAGGTAGCATATTCGTTCAAAGTTCAGGAGATCCAGGATTTCACGCATAATTAGAAATACTATTATTATATACCGCATGTTCCATTTAAAGAAAAAACAACTTTTATGTTACTTCCGGTTATACCGGGATATTTTAGAAAAATAGAAGAAAACTGATTAATTTCGGGTGGATGTCTCTTTCACAGTTTCCTCATAAACAATGAATCGCTACTCACACTATAGATCTGTGGGACAAAATTTCAGAAAATTTGACATGATCTGACAATCTGAAAATTTTCAAAGTGCATGATAAGAAAACCATAATCAACTAGCAGAGGGATCCTGAATATCGTAATTTCCATACAAAAAAGGCCGAAAGAGGTCTTCATAGGAATCTAGTAAATTCAGATCCTAGTGATGATGAATCAATCGTTCCACAAAAATATCGAATTTCACTTCCTGAAATCGAGTAACAACAATTGTTGACATTTTTGTGCGCTGATGAATGTGTTTTGACTTCCGACTAACAATTTCATTCAGGTCGGTACGTTTCGGCGAAATAACAAACTTTTATGATCTCGCGTACAGAGAAACGATAAACATAGGTCATAATCATAGTGACTACCATAGCTGATTCATTAAATTTTATGGAATCCGCGATAGCGTCATCAGTGAATGAAGTTTATGCAAAACAAAATTTTGTGAAAAATTCGTCTAATATGGATGAGTCATGAGGTATGACAAAGTTTGTGGAATGTGGAAATAGGTCATTTTTGATCTCGATTATCGAAGATGTTGATCTAAAGTTGATCATGACTTTTGGACCGTACTTGGAATCTTTCATCGCCAATTATTTTGTAGTTGACGATTTCAGTATTATGTTATTGTTATTATTTCATCTACCCGATGAAACTGATCAAATGTCGTCCGTAAATTTCAATATTGAAGCAAATGTGTTGACTACGACCACAATCGGAGATTTCGTTGATTTTGGTACTGAAATTTTTGTTACTATTTGCAATCACCAGGAATGATTCTCATAATCATTTCATCGACAAGTTTTTTCAGAATGAAATTTAAACGACGCGACGTTCATTCGATGAATTTGTACCTCGCGAGAATTATTTATTGTCTTGACCTTTGAACGATATAAATGGCGTTATACGTCTCTACATAACTGGATGGTGAATTTCGGACATGCAATTAACGAAATTACCACATCGAAATATATTTCACATATCATGCACCTGAAACATTGGATAATATACAGAGTGAGTCTTCGACTTCTACAATATTTCAACTGAAAATTCCTCTCATGGAACGGAACACTTTTTTCTTATACCATTTTTCAAAGTTCGGTTTCGTTTGATACAGGATGTCGAAATTCCATGAAAAAAACACTTTTATGTTCATATCTTCGGAACATTTCAAATGAACTGATTTTGGCTAATTGTTTACTTTATTCATGGTGCATATTCCCCAATCAAAAAACACTGCGCAAAAAAATTAACGCACATTCTGAAAACCTCAATTTTAATGAAAGTTAACTCTACATTGACTTCATAACTTATTTTTTATGTTCTCTCGGGAAGGTTTTGAACGAAACAAGACACATTAAATGGAAGAAAAATTCAGGATTTCACCGAATCTTATGTGAAAGAAGAGAAATGAACAATTTTCAAAATACTGAAATGATGATAAGTGATTTAATACTTGGTATTTCCACCCCTTGCTTCAATTACAGCTCGGCAACGACGGTTCATACTCAAAATGAGTGATCTTAAAATGTTCTGATCTAATCCTTCCCAGATTTCTCCGAGTTGGATTCCTATTAAGTCATTAAGAGTAGCTGGATGATTTTCTGAACTTCTCAGCCTTCTATTGAGGTTGTCCAAAACCCGCTCAATCGGATTGAGATTTGGACTTCTTGCTGGCCATTCCATTCAAGAGACTTCAACCTCTTCAAGATACTCCTGAACGATGCGCGCACGATGGGGTCTGGCATTATCGTCCATAAAAATGAAATTTTCACCAATGTATGGGGCAAATGGCACTACATGCTCTTCAAGAATGTTCCTTATATACTTATCAGCATTCATAGCTCCATTATCAACGACCACTAGGTCTGTGCAAGCAGTCAAAGATATTCCACCCCATACCATAATCGATCCTCCCCCGAAACCAGTAGTATTCAGGAAATTGCACTGAGCATATCTTCCATGTGGACGTCTGTATACAAGGGAACGTCGATCACAATGGTATAGGCAGAATCTAGACACATCTGTGAAGAGAACTCTTTCCCAATCGGCCTCTTCCCAATGGAAAATCCAAACGCGCCCTTCGATGGGCTGGGGGACACGAGGCCTCAAACCATATTCTCTGAGGCGATTTGTTATTGTCTGAGTGCTAATTTTCACCTCATGAGTTTGCTCAAGCTGATTTTGAAGGAGGCGAGCGGTTGCAAACTGTTGTCTCAACGAAGAAACTCTCAAGTAACGTTCTTGAATGGCAGTTGTTACCCGTGGTCTACCCTGCCTGGTCTTCGGACATTCATACCTGTCTCCCTGAATTGCTGCAACATTCTGGACACACTTGTATGGGAAACTCCAAACCTTTCTGCAATTTTTGTGTATGTCCACCCTTCTTCTCGCAAAACTACCGCTTGGGCACATTCCTCTTGGGTCAGATTGCGTGTTTCGCGTTGCATAGCGATCAGGTGTAGAAAATCAAACGAAAGAAAAACTATTGATCACTAGAATTGATCGAGAACAACTGATTTTAGAATGGAGCCAATACATTCAAAATCTGATAATATCATCTTTTTTTATTCCTGCTGGGAGAAAACATCTGTATTGACGAAACACGTTGAAAGTGGATAACATATGCATGCATAGTTCTGATAAAAATAATTATCATTGAGAACACCTTCAGTTGTAGAATAAATTTGAGATTTCCATAATGTGCGTTAATTTTTTTGCGCAGTGTATTTCAATATTTCTCCTGGTATAAAAGGTACAGCGTAGCCGACTCGTTCATATTTTCGAAAGAATCAATTATTTGAAAAAATAAGAGTATTCTTGTGTTTTTTTCAAGAAAAATCTGGATGCTTTCCTGGATTGAATATCATTGAATATCATCACTTCTCTGGTCTTTAAAAAAGTTAACAATGTTTATCAACTTTGTCGCGACTGAAATCACTATTATGGAAAATCAAGGTTTATGAATTTATACATTTGATACGCACAATTTCTATTGAAAAATTATTGTTACCGGTCCATATTGAAAATAAATATCAATGAATTACAATATTCTGATATATGAATGATGAATCTCGATGCAAACCACGTATTAAATTGAAATTAACGAAAAATCAAATGATACTTAGCACTAAATAATCTATGGCGATGTTTCTATCTGAACAATATCCTCCTAGAATTTTAAAAATTCGGCACTACATAGTTAATATCACATTAATTCAGTGAAAGTATTCACATAATCATCACGATATCGAAAAAAATCCCTAAAATAATCACTTTCCCCTTATATAACAACATAGCTCTATAAATGATTTCCTCCATATTTATATTTACGATATTCGCCTCGCGCGCCCGCTACCTCGCAAGACTCATCGTTATACCATTGTTTGAAGAGAAAATCAACAATCTGCCATCGTCTTCTGAAATGCTCAGTGAAATATTCGAAGATTGATTAGGTTCGGTCCTTGACCTAGAATCCTATGAGTTAATCATCGTTTAATCATAAAAAAGTGAGAGAACTATTCTTTATGAGATATTTTTGGGATATCATTTTACAAACTAATCTTCAGGAAAATCGAACAAGGAACTTATTTCGGCGAGAGAAATATGGCTTTTTAATTGCCGAAATAATAGGACAAAACTAAGTGTTTTTGTTGAGAAATATGTATCTGTAACATTTTTATTCCAGTAAGGTCAATATTTGAGTATTCCCTAAATCTATCAACTCAATTCAATCGAAAAATATGAACTTTGAGATGTTTGCAGAAAATCATATCAGGCACGTATTTGGCCCATTTTTTTCAAATGGCTAGCTATATCCTTCAAACATAGCCGAAATCGGAAAAATTGAAACCAAAAAAAAGTTTCCTTTGGAATCTACAATTAAAATATATTTACAAGTCAAAGACTCACCCTGTATACATATTGTTAACTCGTTTCGAATTCGTTAAGGATGATTTCTAAATCTTCATTTCCATTTCAGGTCTGAGGGCGATTGAAAAAAAGCAGGTTTCGTTTGATGGTAAGTACTTGGTCTTAGCTTCAACTGAATTTTCATGAATTTGTCCATATTTCGGAAGCAACATAAACATTTCAAATCATTTTCAATTCACTAAATTTGTGCTGCTCCATCCATGTTTTCACTTGCAATTACCATATGAATAAAAGTTTTAAAAATTATTGATTTGAAGATTTTTTCCAAATTCATTTTCAATTCCAATCCATTTATCAATGAAATTCCAAGAAATTCAACAGAACTGCTTCACGCAGTTGTCCTAGAATAGTACATTCTAAAACTAGTTGCAGAATTGGCTCCTATTCCAATACGAATGCGAAATTCGAAAACGAGCGACGATGGAGCGAATTTTCGAACGCATGAGTATTGGAATTGCATTCTGCAACGAGTATTGGACGATATTTTCTCTATTTCAGTCAAATTTCGTGAAATTCAATGAAAAATTCAAGTTATAGGTCCTTGTGACTCTTATATTGTATCTTGGCAGTTGGTCTGAATGTTAGGAAATACGAAAATCGACATTTCCAAATTGACGTCTGCTGGAATTTGACAGGTCATTGTTGACAACCACAAAACGAAAAATGTAACTGAAAACGATGCTGTAATGAATTCATTACAACACTGTTTTTAGTACTGTAAAATGAACTCATAACGATACTGAATTAGGAAAATTTATAAATTGTCACCCAAAAAAAGTTCAACTGAACAACGATGTTCCAAAATTCCCAAAATGATTAGACCATTTCATTCGCCATTTTGTCGGTTCCATTATCAGGTTCTCTTCTTCAATATGAAGTGCATGAGTGATTTCTTACTGAGTATTCGTAAAAATTGGTCAATAAAATATTGTAATAGTTTCTTTATTACAATAACCTAATTAAAAAAATTATTTAACATGAAAAAAATGTAATATTATGATATTTCACTTGTATAGTTGTCGTCCTTACAAGTATAAGATCAATTATTGTGCTCATATTAGTCATATTGCGCATTTTCCATCGAATATTTTGTTGAGAAAAGTCTTCATTTTTTCAATCATAAAATGGGTCACGGAACATTCCAACTGCATAGGATCCATGCTTTTCAGCCTACAACTCTTGTAATGATATACTGAACCTTCACAAATTCCATTACCGACTTCCGTTCCCAATGTTACTCCTCATGAACGTGTGCTTCTATATCAAGTATCGAATTAAAATATATAATTTCGTTTTACGTGCTTTCTTAGAAAAATGATTTCATCGTTCCTCGAACAAGAATGTATGCGATAAGTGAATGTCTGGAATTTTTTCGATAAGCGAATATTCTCGTAACAATTTTGTTGTTTGTTTTATATATTTCCGAAAGAAAATGGAAATAATAATGGATTGCTTATATTTCGAGGTTACCTAGGTACATATTTGTAAATCTAGCAGAGTTTGAAAAAAATCATTAAGCATTTCAAGTTTCGAATTGTGAATGATCAGAAAATTGGCTGCAGTTGGGAATGACTATTTCACTTCCTGAGAGCTTGAAAATACCTTATGTCATTTGTTGTGGAGAAATTAACTCAAAACTTTAAAGTTATTTGGGATTAATTCTCTGAGCCCTGAATACAATGAAAAAGGTGAAATATGATTTCTCACGATCTTCCAGAATTATCAATTCCCAAAAAAGGATACTTTCTCACAAATATTTATTTCCCGAGCATGATATGATTTACTCTACAGTGTGACAAGAAAAACCTCTGACAAACTCTTTTTCATTTAACTTTATTAAACAGAAGAAATTGAACAAAACAACAACAAATAATAATACCTTGAACATCTGTTAATAATATATTTAAGCCGTTTCGAAGTGGCTTCCTTTGGCGTCGAAACAGCTTCAGACGCTTCTTGAAATTTTCGGCAATGGGCCGCAGCTCCTCGGGCGTTAATTGGTTCCATTCCCGGCGCAGAGATTGCTTCAGCAACTCTGAATTTTTGTGTTTTTTAACACAAGCCCTATGCTCCAAAATCGACCAAATAGTCCATTGGGTTGAGATCCGGTGAGTAGGGCGGCCATTCTGCAGATGAGATGAAACAAGGAAAATGAATCTTACAATATTCTTGCGTCATTTTCGCTCTTTGAGCCGGAGCGGAGTCCTGTTGAAAGGTCCAATGCGTATCGCCGAAGTGCTGCTTGGCCCACGGAAGTACTACGGCCTCGAGGATGTCGCAGCGGTAGACTTCTTGATTGATTTTCACCCCTTGATCCACGAAAACTAAGGGAGTTTTACCACTGCCGCAAATTTCGCCCCAGACCATGACGGATTGCGGATTTTGACGGTGTTCGACGATGGCCGATGTACCGGGAGCCTCTAAGTACCAGGTTCTGTCGTTTTGGTGGTTGTGGGATTGTTCTACGGTGAAAAGCTCTTCTCGTCTGTGAAGAGAATTCGCTCCCATTGCTGACGAGACGAAGGATTTTGCGGCACCTTTGGAGACGTACGCGCTTGTTTTCCTCCGTGAGGAGTTGAACTTTTTGGAGCTTGTATGGTTTGAGGTTGAGCTCCTTTTTGGCAATTTGGCAGACTGATTCGCGGTTGATACCGGTCTCACAGGCTATTTTCTCCATGGAAACGCTCGGATTAGATTGACTCGCTTCTTGACGATGTTGCGATTGCTAGGTGTATTGACACTGCGTTTTCTACCACTTCCTGGACGACGACCATCATGGCGAAGCTCCTTGAAACGACGAATCGGTTTGTCGAGGCACATTGAGAAAACAAACAATTTCGCATTGACGCCTACCATTGACGAAACAGCTCCAAAATCGCACTACGTTTGTTTGACATTCTAAAATTCTGTGAAATGGAATTATATCAAACTGAAAATTCACATATTAGTACAGGAAAGTGTAGAGAAACCAAGAGAATAAAAATTATTTGGCTGCGCTGAAATACTTTTGTTCCAGACCACAGCAAAATTTTTCCGAAGTTTTTCTTGTCACCCTGTACATATAGTCTGTCATGATCCAATAGCTCTGTGTTTGTAGGTATCGTAGTATTTTCTCCTGGATATTTTTAATAGGATTTTCTGTGGTAACTGGCTCATTCACCATTTTGCACCAGAAGCAATAAATCATAGTAAATCTTTCTAGAAGAACTTTATGTTCATGTTCACATGTTCATGACATTAAAATCTATAGGAGATCTGAGCTTTCCAATTTCCGAATCGAATCAGATAAACTCCTCAACTTTCATCCCCACATTCTGAAATAGTTGAAGCTCATTTTCGAAAGAACTTCTTTCTATGTTCTTGGTTTGGTAGATTTTATTTTAAAATTCAACCAGCTTTGATTGAACTCTCAAAATAGTTCCACATACCTATTTTCAAGGTTGTTCAGCTAGATTATCCCTAGATTCAAGTCAAGTTCTATTTACGGGATGTTTCTCCCGATGAAGAATGTAAAATGACGCAATAAAATAGCGGTTCTTCCTCATTTGAATAATCATTTAAATTATCTATTGGTACGATGTACCGATATGGAATGTTGTCTGATTTATAATTAATTTTGTTCTGACTTCGATTGAATGAGTTCAATATGACGTGTGGACTACAAAGGAATCTTCATAACTTCTATATTTGACGCTGTATCCAAATGGGTTTCGAAGTTGCATTGCGGCGGACTTATTTGGTTGTTTGATCTCGTGACCATACCGACTATTAGGCGTAGATAAAAGGTGGGCATTCTTGACCACTCCTCTTAGCGTGTTCGAGAGATCGAAAGCCAGTGCGATCACGAATTCAGTTTTGATGGAATATTTGAGGTATTCAGACCGATCCAGAGCTAATGAGAAGTTCCGCCGAATTTGAAAAAGGCTTTCTTTGAACCCAAGACCCTACAGTTAAAAAAACTCTATATACAGAGTGTGACGTAATGAATGGACAATATGGTATCTGCAAGTAGAGGACGTTGTGCCGATTCAGATAATGATGTTTTTTATTTACAAGAAGTCCTTAGGCTCTCGAGATATTCGACATTTTCGTAATTTCAGAAAAAAACATCATTCGCCACACTTTTTGGTCCAATTGAAGACATTTTTCGATCTGGTTTTCGGATAGTGTTCTGGATAGATATTACATTATAAACTATGACTTTTTGGGCGCATGCATAGTTTTTTTTTCAGCAAAGATCTAGCTCAAATTTAATGTTTTGCTTTTCCCACGTTTAACCTAACGTGGTGCAAAAAAGATATGTTCATCTGAGTGTCAATTCAAGAAAAAACATGTTTCATTGAGATTCCGGAATGTTATAACCCACTGTATTTTTAAACAGAATGACTTCCTATTACAATGAGTCATAGCTTTTTTTTCTTAATTACAAAAGTGCTAAATTGCATAGATACCTGTGATAAACGTCAGTTTGAGGTCAGTATTCACTATTCAGTTGACTATTTTTCTACTGATGAGTGTTTCGAAAATTTGTCTACTGACGAGTATGAGTTATTTCGAAAAAATTAGTGATGCATCTTGCGGTCCAGGACAATATTCTTAAATAATTCACATAAAATTTTTTAGAGTGAAAGAAATTCGATAGGGATAACTGTGATTTGACAGAAGGTAGTAGCCGTATTTTTTTGACATTTCTGTTGAGTAAGCATTGACAAATTATCATGGAAAGACTCACGCCGCAACAACATTCACACATTGTTGAAACTTATTTTCAAAATCAGTGTCCTATTCGCCAAACTTATAAAGCACTTCGTGAAATTTATGGATCACATAATCGTCCATCACAGCAGCTTATTCGTCGAACTATCGATAGATTTCGGACAACATTTTGTCTACTCGATGCAACAACAACAAGACAAAGAACTGTACGTACAGAGGAATATATCGCTGCTGTGATAGTGATAGTGTTAATGGAGATCCAGATGTGTCTATTCGTCGACGTTCACAACAAGTTGAACTCTGCATCCACCACATGGAAAATTTTGCGTGAAGATCTTGGTCTACACCCATACAAGATCCAACTGGGTCAAGAACTAAAGCCACTTGACCATAATAAGCGTCGTTTGTTTACTGATTGAGTACTAGAACAGCTTAAAGTTGATCCACTTTTTTATCGAAAAATTGTGTTTAGTGATGAACCTCTTTTCTGGTTGAACGGCTACGTAAACAAGCCGAATTATGTGAAAACAATCCTCAAGAAGTTCTACAGGTTCCATTGCATCCTGAAGAAGGCACTTTATGGTCTGCTTTACACCCTGGAGGTATGATCGGTCCATATTTCTTTGAACACGATGCTGGAGCTAATGTTACAGTAAATGATGCTCGTCACAGTGTTTTGGTTCCAACAAGATGCTGCCACCGTATCATTTGATTTATTGAAAGAAAAATTTGGCGACAACATTATTTCGAGAAATGGTCCAATTGATTGGCCTCCAAGATCATGCGTCATAACTCCAATGGATTATTTTCTTTTGGGGTTATGTCAAATCATTGGTTTATCCTGATGAACCAGAAACAATAGACGCTTTAGAACCAACATAACTCGTGATATGGATGAATTACTCGAAAAAGTGGTACAAAATTGGTCTGGTCGAATGCGGTTCCTCAGAGCTAGTCGTGGTGTACATATGCCGGAAATTATTTTTATAACATAAATGACATAATCTTAATTAAGATTAAATAATTAATCTTAATTTGAATATGTTATTTTATTTCTATTTAAAGTTCTATCACTATAAAAAAACACCTTATATTTTTGATTCCTGGAACTTCATATTTCAACTCGCTATTTTTGTCTTTCAGATCCCCTGATGAAGGGATTGAATAATAACAAAAGTTTGTTAAGAGGGAGAGATTATTCTTTTTTTCTGCAGTACTCCAATATTATTATGTGGGGTATGAAAAAATACTCTATTTTGCAATCTTTGAATTTCAGTTTTGTATATTACTTTAACTAAATAGGATGAAGGCATCATAGAAATGTGTTCATCTTTAACCAGAATGCCAATAAAATTGTGGGTCTAACGTTCTCCAAACAACAATTATTATAATCATGATTATGTTAATGAGAACTTGTGTTATTAAAGAAACCCAAGAGGGGTAACTCCGGATATGCGATTAATTTTAGGGAGCAATTCGGATGCAGGTGTATACAATTAAGTCACTCATTAAGTAATCCGGTCCCCTAATAGGCCTTTTTAATCAATTTCTAAGACCTCAAATAGGGTACTTACTGAGGTGAAGTTCCTCAAACGACTTCTTTTTCTAATGAGCTTCTAGTCTTATTGCATAATTTTTCTGGTTGAAGGAGGTATTGTGATTATATTTTATTCGAATGGTGTGTAATTGTGATATGTATTACGAAGTTGAAATAAAAAAGAACTCTCCTATTTCTCGGAATTGTTTATCGAAGAAAAAGAATGTGGGCGAACACGATCCAGATATTGCGAAGGTAATTTCAATAATATTTCCCAGCGTAGGGGTTGAATGTAGAAAAGTTTTTCAATTTTCATATTGAAGATTCTGAGAAGTAGCTCCAATAATGAAAATACCGGCAGTGGAATCTAGTTGTCGAGATACGGTCATGATGATCGACTTCAAAAGTTAATTCCATGTGCAATAGAAAAGACTGACGAATGAGTATTCGAAATACAGGGTGATTCCGGACAAAACCGTCAGATTTTAGGAGAAGACTAGTCAATGGAGGTTCGAAACAATATTTGTTCTATGGTTGGGGGCCTTTATTGAGAGTCTACAGAGTGATTTGTCCGATTCGACCGATCCTTTAATGAACTATCGACTATTAACACAGAATTAAAAAATCAGTCATTTGTTAATAGCCCAACCTGAAGTGGCAAAAACAAAACTTTTCTTATATTCTCAAAATCTAATCAGTGGTCACACCATTATTTTAGACATCTTAGCTATGCTGCTTTGCTCAAAATAATTGGTAAACATCTCAGTTGGTGGAGCAGCGCGATTCTCATTATTCCATGGATATGAGCTGTCAATCTCTCTTCAATTTGTTCAATTTAGTTGACGATATCAAGCTCGTTAGAAGATAAATCGAGATGTTAAAATGTCGATAGTACGATCGACACGGCAAAATTATCAACACTGTGAATTATTGATGGTCATTCGACCAGATCAGATTAGGCAACCCATGAAACATTATTGTATATCATAAGTGCAAGCCCGATGAGCAAACGTTTCAAAATTATTGACGCTTACAATATTGTTTCTGTGCGAACAGAAACACGAATATAATATGTCAATTACTAATTATGGGCAATTTTGAATTCAGTTATTTCCGCAAATATATCTATTACCCAAACAGAAATTCGAAAGCATTTCAAAAATAAAGAAAAAAGATGAAGATGGCCAACTCACGTTTGAAACTGATCGTCAAAATCAGATACTTGATCTTTCGGTAAAAATTCACTGTTCCACCAACTTGAGATAAGTTTACCCGCTTTTTGATCTAGACTTCCATGTTACCATGAGTTCTATGCGAATCACATATCGCCATCTAACAGCGGTAATATCAACCTACGACTACGTACAGTGACCTGTCTATTCACTGTACGACTACGCATCAACGGTAGCGACACCTAGTGGCCTTATTCAAAAGAAGGAAAAGCATTTCCTGCATAAGTAAAACTTTCATCAATTTTTTCGAAGTTTCATTGTATTTTATAATAACCAGACCGAAGACGATTCCACAAATGAAGTTTCATAACAAACAGTCCATCCGATCTCTAGTTATAAATGGTGTAACCAACATCTTTCTTTTATATATATATATAGATTTTGATATGGCTTGATCCAATATTGATGAAATATTCAGTGTAGAACATTATGATTGTCTACTTTCAATAATTCCTATAATTTTTCAAAAATACAAGGTGGGAATTATGCTTAGTTCAGAATTTTTTTTCAAGATGAACAATATCGTTATTTCGCTCCAAGGCGTTGAAAATATTCTGAACTAAATAAAATCCAATAATACAAAGCTCTTCCTGAGTCCTGAAGTAGTTTTTCCAAATTCGAAATTAATTTTTAATCACTCATATTCTGATGTACAAAATCATTTTATCCAAAAAATATCTTCATACGTACCTGAGTAAACCAAAAAATCTACAACAACCCTTTAGATTGTTTTGTGTGGGACATCTGAAAACAAAAGTTTATAAGGTTGAAATTAGGAGTATAGAACACCTAGTTGAAAGAATTTTCGAGGAATGTAAGCTAAATCAATCCCTCATTGAAAGGTCAATTGGAAATTTAATAAAAAGGTCGCGAATATGTATTCAAAAAAGAGGAAATCATCAAATTTTCGGTTAATCCTTAGTTCTGCCTTTCCTTATACATATGTTTATTCTGTATTAGATTTATTGTTTTACGTAGGTACGTATAAAGATATTTTCTGGTTTGAATAATTTTATACATCAGAATATAATTTCGAATTTGGGAAAACTACTTCAGGACTCAGGAAGAGCTTTGTATTATTGGACGATACAGCTTTACTATCTAGTTCAGAATACACACAACCAAACTTATATGGAATCACCCCGTTATTTGGAAAAAACGAATTTAAATTAAAAAAAAGTTGCTGAAATTGAAGAGCAGTTTTCCCAAAACAAGTTTATTACAAAAATAATATAAATTATTGAAAGATTATTTTCATAATAGAACAGAAAATTAAAAGTGTAAATTTCTCTAAAAATAATTTTTATGTAACTGAGAATTGAACAACAAATAAAACGATTTTAACAAATCAATAATCAGTATTACCACCCCTGGCATTGATACAAGCTTGAATTCGACGGGGCATGCTTTCTATTAAGTTGTTAATTTCTTCTTCTGTAACATTTGCCCATTCCTCTAAAGCCGCTTGTATAAGTTGCTCTGCGTTACCAGGATTATTTTGACGAGATCTAATTTTTCTTTTGATCCTATCCCACAAGTGCTCGATAGGTTTAAGGTCCGGTGAACAAGAAGGCCACTCTAAAACAGTCACACCTTCTGTTTCGAAATTTTTTTTTGCAACTCTGCTGGTATGTGGAGGTGCATTATCCTGCATAAATAGGAAATAATCTCCAAAAGCACCTCGCCAGAGCCTCACTACAGGTTGTAGCACTAGATCAACATACCTAGGCCCTGTCAGAGATTGTCTAATGGGAATTAAAGGAGTTTTCTCACCAAACATAATTCCGCCCCAAAACATTACAGTACCTCCTTTGTTTTTAGGGATCGGTCTTGCAGCTTGGAGCCTAGCTTGCCTCCCTCTACCTCTTAAAATGCGAACACGCCGGTCGTCTGATCGTAGGCCAATTCTGGTCTCATCCGAAAATAAGACATTTTTCCAATCTTCAATAGTCCAATTTTCATGCTCTAAACACCAATTAAAACGGTCAACTTTATTTTGCCTTGATAGTTCTGGAACTCTTAACGCTCTTCTCTTGAATAATTCCCGAGCGCGAAGTCTTTTTCTGAAAGTTTCGACAGAAACACTAACACCTGTAGCTTGCAAAAATTGCCTTTGAAGCTCTGAATGAGATACTGCGGGATTTCTTCTTGCTGTTTGGGCTAAAAAGCGATCCTGTCTTTCTGTAGTTACTCTTCCACGACTTCTTCTCGGCCTATTCTTTAGGGTTCCTAACTCCAGAAACCTTACATAGGTTTTTGAAACAACCCCTTGTGTAACCCCCACCGTTCTTGCAATCTGTCTTTGTGACATACCTTGTTCTGCCATAGTAATAATTCTTCCTCTCTGGACTTCCGATAACCCCACATAAGGCATTTTTTCTAAAACTTCGCAAAAAAACAAAATATAAATTCACTGCTACGTTCGAACGAAATGGTAAAATCGACACTGCAAAGCCAAATCTTATTAAGTGCTTATGAACCTAACTGTTTTTGTGAGTAAACACATGCACTTTTTATTTGCTTCTAAAGGCCTCTTGCAACGATAGAGAATTCTCGCGAGAATTTTCTGTCAAATTCACTGACCGAAAATTCTCGCGAGAATTCTCTGTCGTCTCTGTGTAATTTCACAGAGAATTCTACCGAAAGCAGTATGCAACGGCAGAGAATTTTCGGTCAGTGAATTTGACAGAAAATTCTCGCGAGAATTCTCTGTCGTTGCAAGAGGCCTTAACGAAAAAGATATCAAAATAATATTTCATCTTAATACTGGGTGATTCCATATAAGTTTGGTTGTGTGTACATATTCTCACCGCCTTAGAGAGAAATAACGATTTTGTCCATATTTGAATATTTTTTCTAGGAAAACTGGACGAGTCCAAGAAAAAATAAAAAAGCTCCAGTTATGTAAACTTATGGTCGAATCTGAAGCAGGTAGCGAATCTTTGAAAACGGAATGTACAGGGTGTTTCTTCACCCTGCAAATTTAATTTGAACCCTGTGTTTCTGAAAAAGTGATGGAGTTATTGAAAGTAGACAATCATATTGTTCTACACTGAAAATTTCATCAATATTGATCAAGCCATACCAAAGTTATGAATAAAAGAAAAATCGGTCGAATCGGACCCTCAATGAAGGCCCTCAACCATAAACCAAACATTATTTCGAAACTGCCTTGACTAGTAAACTTCTCCTAAAATCTGACGGTCTCCTCCGGAGTCACCCTGTATAAAAGATGAGAACATTGTTCGGATATAGAATACTTGGAAGTTTTATTATATTGGCATTAATGATCGTTGATTACTCATAGATGTCCTTTTGCCACAAATTCTGATATTCTCCTTCAGTTTACGAGCACGTCTCAAATAATTTCTTGGAAAATGGCGTGATTTGCATGCTATTCTTAATTAATCATTTCGAATCAATTCTCCCGGTAACTGGTTTGGTTATACCCAAATCATCATGTGATTCTCATTACTAATTATTAATAAATTGTTTCTTCTTAAACGTTATTGGTCATAACAGTAACTCTCAGATGTATTTTTTTCAAGGTTATTCTGATCTCCAGATATCTGCAGAATATATTGCTCATTTTTATCTGAAAATTTAGGAGAAAAATTGGAGCAGAAGATTAGGGGAAAGGTGAACGAGATTATTTCATTAGGAGAGAATCCCCCAAATTTTTTTGAATATTCAACTCGATTAAACATGTTGAAGGTGCTGAAATTTCATATACAGGTGTTTCTAAATTGGTGGTGCCAACGAAAAGGGGAGATTCCTTGCATAATTTTAAGAAAAAAATAACATAAACTTGGGACCCCAAAAGATTCGTTTTCCAGATACAGGGTGAGTTTGATGTTTCTTGTGAATTTCGAGAGTTTGATGTTTCTTGTGAATTTCGAGAAATCGTTCAAATTTTTTCTCTCGGAATCAGTAGCAGATACGACAAAACTACAATGTTCAGTTTAACAACAAAGCTTCATTTCACGGTTTTTCGAACTAACAGTGGATCACCAAAAACGAAATCTGGAGTAAAATAGGGGAAAGTTATCACCCTGTTGATTGGCAATCCTAATTGTTCACATGATGTAAATTACAGTATCTATGCCAAATTTCGACTTCGTATCGTCTGGTAAAAGTCGTCCTCTTGAATAGCCATCATAGTATGCTCGTTGAATAATATAGGTACTATGATATTATAACACATTCTGTTTTCTTAGAAATCTATTTTTTTTTATGAAGTTTAGTGGATTACAATTTTTCTGAATTGAAGGTCATTTCTATGTTGATGTCAGTCGATGTAGGCAGTCGGAATATCGTAGAAATGGAAAGTCACCGGTATTCCCCTCCAGTGAACAAATCTGTCTTTAGTTCACTTCACTTTTAAATGTACCTAATTTTAAACAATGATATGAGGGAATTGTCTGACTAATTCATCTGAATCACAAATTAGCATCTTCATACCTAGCAACTCTGTCCGACTTGTAAAGGCATCGTCATTGTTCCTGGTAATGTTGAATTCATTTTGAAGGACTCGATGGGATGGAATTATTTTCTAGGAAAGATATGAAAGTTTTCGAGGAAGGAATTGCGATACAAATTCAAAATTTTGTGTTTTTGTTTAAGAGCACATGAACTCAGTTTGTGAAATATTTTCAAGCGGAATCTACTTCCGGTTCTACCGGAAACGAACGTGACCTTCGTTATTTCAAAGGCAACACCCTGTATATTTATATATATTTGAATTCTTCGTTCAATTCTGCAATGATTTGATGTATGATATGCGCAACCACATCAAGCGATTGTTGAGTTATAGCCTGATTCCCAAACTTTTTGACAGAAAGATTGTCACAAATTAGTGATATCTCCAATATCTCTCATTGTAAGAAATTTTTTTCGCAACAGTGGAACAAAAGAAAGTACGCTGATACTGCTTTTGGTATAAATTATGAGGAAATATTATACAGGGTGTCTGAAACAGGGCTTCAAATTTAGCATCAGCAAAACTATGAAATCTCATTTTTTTTTTAATGGGAACCATATAATTTTGTAATTCCGATGGATTGCTCGTCAAAAACTAGCTGGAGAGTTCCAAATATTTCATGTCTTTAAAATCAGTAGTTTTGCCATTATCTAATAAAATTCGAATTTCAGGAATAAATCCAGTTTTCTTTGTCTAATCATAGGTTTATTAAGATATTTTTCAAGTAGGCTATGTCAAATAGTTAGAATATGTCATTTCTTTTATAATGCACTGTTGAGAACTGTCATTCATACTTATTACTTGTTGTTTGAATTCGGGCAATATGCAAAATCACAATTCAGTACAAGTGATGTTTTAAATATGTTCTTCATTTATGGTGAATGTGAAAAAATAAAAGAAAGGGTAGTCAGAATTTCTAAAGGAAGAAAGCCACATTTACCAACTTAAACCAAACCAAAGTTTGAGGAGAATCAATAAATGTTTGGTGGAAGGGGGCCAACATTTTGAAAATTTATTGTTATAGCGATTATTACATTTCTGTCAAAGTTTTTTGTCGTTAGGAAAATTACTGTGTTAGTTTCAAACTTATTTTTTTTATATTTTTTCATTAAGTCATGATTCATCATCTGCTTTTTTTATTTGTCACATTCGCTGCAAATAAAGGACAGGCTTTCGATATATCATTTCTATTCTAGTGTACCTAATTATTACCGCATGTTTTTCATAGTGCTGATCAATAAAAATACGTAAGAATGGCAATCTCTAACATAGCCTACTTTGTAAAAGACCAAACCAATGAATTTGACTGAGCGAAACCTGGCTTTAGACGTGAAATTCGAGTTTTATTCGATTACGCCAAAACTACTGATTTTGAAGAAATGAAATGTTTGGAACACTCCAGCTAGTTTTTGACGAGCAATCGATCGGAATTACAAAATTATATGGTTCCCATTTATTTTGAAAAAAAAAATGATATTTCATAGTTCTGTTGAGGCTAACTTCGAGGCCCTGTTTCAGACAATAATGTATAATATATAATATTTCCTCATGAATTTTACAAGAAGCAGTAGATATACAGGGTGTTGCGTTTGAAATAACGAAGTTCACATTCGTTTCCGGTCGAACCGGAAGTAGATTCCGCTTGAAAATATTTTACAAATTGAGTTTATGTGCTCTTAAACAAAAATACAAAATTTTGAATTTGTATCGAAATCCCTTCCTCTAAAACGTCTAATGAAACACTTAAAAAATCACCCTGTATACACACATCGTCAAAAGTAACATAGATTGTTCATTTCTTGAGAAACCTAGAATGGCCAAGACTTTTGACGATGTGTGTTTATAAAGAATAAAAAAGCACTGACCTAAAATCAGGAGCTTTTGAGAGTTCGTTCATACCTCTTGTAAGAAGATACATATTGCGGGTAGATTCGCATCCAAGAATCTATCGAAAAAAATTTCAAAAGCTGTCATAAAAATTTGAGAGCAGTTGTCAGATTTATCGTCCAATACCCTGGAAATTCAGTTACAGAAATATTGGAAATTTTTTTGTGAATAAATCGCTAGCACTTTATGTGGTTCTGGTTGGGTGATCTGGACAAAATTCACATGTAACTGTGGATTATTTTCACACAAAAAAAATAATGTCCTAAATATTAGTTATTCGATTCTCCATTGCAATCGAAAGAACAGTAGAAGTCCAAGGAAATATCCCTAAGGTGCATAAACAATAGATCAAAATTCTACAAGTAATGAAAGTCATTCAGCGACCGCCATTTTCGAAGTACATCGGAATGGAGGGGAAGAGGCCAGAGTCTATATTATAGGGATTCTATTTCCAAGTAACCTGATAATAGGAATTTCCTCGCACATGGAAACAAACCTACTCAATCCAGTTCGTATGGATGACGAAACGGCGCCTTAAAACGTGACGCGATATATGAAAATATCAAGTATTTATTCGTGCTCCATTGTTTTCAGTACGTATGCGTCCGTGGGTTCCTTATTTACGTAGGTTATCAATGTCATTAAAAGACTACGATTAAAAGCCAGAAATACAGTGTTCAATTAACAATGGAATGTTTTATCGTGTGTTTGACGTTAGAAGCGTTGATATCTACCATTTAAATTATTAATATCCATTTGAGCTATCTAGCGTTGTCGTTGACTCCAGGTTTGGAAACGGGTGCAACAAACAAATAACGGTGGCGCCTCATTTCCACAAAAATTTATGTTTGCGCTAAATTCGTTTCGTTTCGCAATATTGGTCAACCACTCGAGTCGAGAGTGATCACGATTTCGAAATCTCTAAGAAATTCGATGTTTCCAAATCAATATATTTTTCAGAATTTGGCATTTTTATGGTAACCCACCAGTTTCCGAAACAAATTGATATTTGATTTCGAAGATCATATTTTGGGAGTGTTTCATTTGTTTATTCATCTAGTGCCCAAAAAAGTAAACCTAGATGCTTTACATTTGTATTTATAGTGCCATAATTCTCTCAATTGGATTGGAATAATTAGTTTGTGGCTTAAGGACTGGACAAACCAAACAAATCTTTTTTGAACGGTCGACGTTTCGATTTCTAGTTCGGATCTTTCTCAAGACTGAAACATTAATCAATGTATGAATACCAACTCTGACAAATCTATAATAAACTGCTATCCAAAAAATTATCTCAGAAACACGAAATCACAATAATCAAATGTTGAAATATTCCCTATTGATAACACTCTCTGGAAGCTCTTGCTTATGAGCTTGATGGCATCTGGAATCTTGTTGTGTATTTTAGATCAAGTTTTTCGACTTAAAACTGACCCAGGTTAGTACTCGTGAAATGTCAAATAGTTCTCAGAGCCTATGGTAATTTCTAATTGTAAATGGCGTTAGTTCTCTGAAGGTTTACCTGTGACACAGGCTTCGTAGTACTACTACATTTTCATTCTGGAGTATTTCAAATTGTGCAAAAATTTATTTAAATGTCTTCTGTAAGCTTATTTCTTGATAATTTTGAAAAGTGAGGAATTCCGTAAGTCCGTCTGTTCGTTTAGAAGTTTTTCTGTCGGGTTATTCTTTTCCCGAATGAACTATCACAAAGTAACGGACTATTCTGTCCATAATTTTTGGTAAAATTTCAGCACTCGATTGTTGATTTCCGTACAAGAAAATAGCATGAATGAATCTCCCAACCATGTTTATATATGTGTAATATTTCCAGTATTAACTTTATGTAGAAAGGACAACGTTGCGTTCTCGTCTGACAGGAAAATTACTATAACCTAACATTTTCGAAATATACACGGTGAAATGCATCAGAATGTCATGAAAAGAACTTGATAAACCTAACCCATGGCCAAGCGGGATATTTTATAAAAGTGAATGGAGTATAGGTGGTGCATCCAGATGAAATATCGGTTTTCGCGCATGCGCACACGTCTATTTTTCTCATCGGTGTTTCATCATAATAGAGGCCCCATCATATAACAGCATTATCAAGCAATACATATAATAATACTTACGTGCAAACTTTTATTGTAATTGCTTGATATAATTAAAAAAATAAACTTAATGGTTCACTGATAGTCAATAATATTTAAGTATCACTTTGCCTCGATGAAATGAGGATGCAGCATTATACGGCGCCTCGATCGAATAATGTAAATGACTTGTAGGTACATGTTTTTGCTCTATCTTTAATAATCGACTGGAAATTAGACAGTAAATTTGTGTTATAAAAAAAATCCAATAATGGTTGAATTACTTCTGAACTGATTATTTGTAGCAAACATTCTTTGACTCGTTCTTTCATTTTTCAGATGTGGTGAGATGGCTCTCTAAACTCGGATAAAAGGTGAGTTATTTGATATTTCATTTCTTCGATTCAAAATGAAAATTCATTTGCTTCTGAAGCAACTTTTTGAAATGGGAATAATCTTCATTCAATAACAGTTTCTCGTCAGACTGTTTTATTGATTCACTCATATTATTATTCACGTCATTTATTTATTTGTCAGTGAGCAGTTTCTTTATTTAAGAATTTATATTCGACTGAATTTCAATTGCTGGAATTCAATCAATATTTATTCGCTTAAACCTAATCTCAAGAGTCCCAGTGTAGAAATAAAATCCAAAATGGGATAGGTTTCTAATTCTTCGAAACTCATAGCTCAATTTGAGTAACTTCTCAAGGAGAAATGAGTAACCCAAAAAAACGTAATTATCAATGGATAATGACGTTTTGTTCCTATTGACGAGATTACGAAATTGAGCTATTACATTTTTGCAAAAAATGTTTTGGTGATAACACGATTTTAACAAAATTTCAGTAGGTATACACATATATTTAGCTCGTAACCAAATTTCAACTAGATTGTTTAGTTTTCGACATATTGATAAATTTAAATTGTATTCATTTGAGTTATCGTGTTTATGACTGAATGGACAGACAGAATTGAATATGGCATCGCATCATCAATCAGTGATTCCACATTTAAAACCATTTACGACTCAATGTTCCACATTTAGAGACATTTGATGCAAAAACCTTTTTTAAAAAAACCCATGGTTCCATTCTGTGGTTCTTTCGACCGAAAAGAATCTCCTGTAATGCACACGATGCCAGTTTGAAGGTCAGTTGCGGTAACTGGCATCGTGTGACGTTCCTGTTCAGTGGGAAAATGCCGTTGCAGTACTATTGTTGGAAGTTAGTTTGTGTAAGGCAATCAGCTTGACTATTTACTGACTTCGTGTGATCAGTCACTATGTGCCAGCTAGTAGCACCAGTCCAATGGCTTAATTCGCTTAGCCTTCTAACTGGCAACGTTTAAACTGTCCATTAAACTGGCACGCACGTTTTTTCGTCTAGTTGTCACATTGGTGTTCTGGTATTGGGTAAAGTGAAATTTGTTTAAAAATTTTCGACGAGTAGCGAGCACGATTATCTTTGGGAAGATCGCGTTTGAAAGAAACGACTATTATTTTTATAAAAGTTTTATATGATAACGATTGTTGAAGCACGCATTCAGCCAGGATGAATTGTCAAACTAGATTTCACACAAATGATATCTAGTGGCTATTCTATTGTTTCGAGTATGTCTCTGCTCTTACGTATTAAACAGAATTGTTCTTGACCATTGATCACTTGTCATTGTAGATGGAAAAATTTACAAAATTCATAATTTCAACTCCCACTCTGGTTTCGATTTTCTGAACGTCTATCATTTGAATGTCCGTGAAAAATGTTCGGTATCAGTGTTAAAAAGCATCAACCCCTCTACCCTCAGTGACGTTACGTTATTCCACTTCAAAGGAAGGACAGTCTGTCGATGAAACTTCAATATTATCCGCAGAAAATCAGATAAAATCATTTTCTACATGAACAGGAAAATCCAATTAGCCGTAGATTGAGGTTCAATTTTCTTCATCCCACACTGTCCGTCCCAACAAATTTTTTATTGCATCCCTGGAGGAGAGATAACCAATTTCTAGATATCGGCCACTTGTATCGATATCACGCAAGAGAAGCTCTTTTCAGATTTAGTTATTTCTACATCTGTGTAGGTCAGATGGTACTTATCCAGATTCTGATTGGAATGTCTGATAAATTGCGTCGAGTTCATGATGAGGCTGAAGTTGACAGGTAGTTTCCCGTTACGAATAAGACAGAATTACAGAATTCACCCAAAGCTACTCAATATCAGGATGATGTATACTCCATTCACAATTATAAAATCACAACTCTGGCCTTGGAAATTTGACACATTCCACTCTGTATCGAAATTATGACGTTTTTGAAAATATTTTTATGTTCCAAGTCAACACTATGTTGCCCTTTCTACATTCATAGCGTATTTCTCAGAATGTGAATTTATTCTGAAAATGAATGAATTGGAAAAGATGTGATGGACGAAAATAATTAACGATTATATGAATTGATAGAAAGGATTCCTTTTCTAGTTATTTGCATGAAAAGTACGAGAGATCACTGTTGAAATATATTTTTTTTCGCCATGGAAGAAAATTGCATTGCTTTCACATAATTTTCATATGCATGCTAGTGAAGATTTAATTTTTATTATCCTCTTGAACTGAAAGTTCAAGACTTGACGACATCAATTGTAGATTCTAATCAAGAATTCATTAAAAAAAATCAACCCAAAGATATAAGATGAATTGATGGGCAATTACAAGAATCAAGAATAATGTCAATTTTTTTTGTTGATAACTTTCTTAAAATCGATGTTGGGATATAAAACTCGGCTGCGTTTGTTCAAACAACATCTAAAGAATACATTTTTCACCATCTCGACCTTTGAAAGGCGTTTCTTATAGGAGAATTAGGTCCAAGTTCCACCTCATTAGTGGGGTACCTAACTTTTGCAAATCGGCTCAGATATCGCCAAATTTCTTGGAAAACCTGAAAAATCATCCTAATCGACCTCTCGAAGCTCCATCCGATCCATCTACTGCGATATCTGTCCAAATAACAGCTTTTTCAACGAAATTCCCGTGAACCCTTTCAACCTCGAAATGTAAACATTCGTCCTGGACTTGAAAATCGTCCTCACGCTCCAAACTGGTGCTAAAAACAATAAACATACGTTAATATTGGATATTCGACGAAAAACTCACCTGCAAATTTCGATTAAATACCAAAAATCTGCGAACAATTTGTAAACCTAACAAAATGTGGAATATCTTTGATACTTTTACTTTGATGTAAACAAAGAAACTGACAACGTCGTTTTGTTATTAACGATATTTTCTGTGCGCGCACTGACTTTTCATCATATGTTCTGTGCTTTTCATCAGGGGCACCAACTCCTGAAAACAAACCCATGACCTCCTATGGGATTAAATAAAAGTGAATGGAGTATATACGGTCACGACTCAGCAAATTTCTTCAAAGAAAAATAATGAAATTAGTACACGTTTTTGTTGTCAGTTGTGTGAGTGTGGTTTCGAAAGATCCAGGCAATTTCTCATCCTTCATGAAAAGAAAGAAGTCACATGATCACATGATCTGGGAGGATAACTAACTGAACCATTTTTTGATAGTTTCATCACCGGACTTTGTTCTCCATAAATAGATTGTTCAGGTCGATGTGTGGCATGAATATTTCCCCAATTTTTCTCAACAACAGCAGGAAAAAATAATTCATTTGATATTATTCTGCATCGTTCTCTTTTAACTGTTACTCTACGACCATTTTCTTCAAAGAAATATGTACCAATCACACCATCAGCATGAATTCCACCCACACTAGGACTTAATCTGGATGTTATGGTATCTGAACAGTTTCGTTTGCAATTCTGAAATACCCATTGGTCACGCAGGACGCAGCGCGCAGGGTTTTCCAATAAGAGTTGTTATTTTGACTAGCCCGCTATTTCGGTTGATGTCACTCTTGGAGCTGTCACTACGCGATACGCGCTTCGACAACGCATTGAAATTATTACAATTCACAATCAAAATGTTGAAAATTTGGGAGGTACGGTTCGCAAAACTCGAACATTTTTGGTTCGTCGTGAAGCACCTTGTCGAACCGCAATACAGAAATTGGTGGAAAAATATTTGAGCTGTCGAAACAAGTTAGTGATGTGACGAATAGAACCCGTGCACGTCGCTCAAGAACAGCCGAGAATATTGCTGCTGTAGCCGAAAGTGTTTAAGAAACCCCAGCTTTGTCCATTCCTCATCGTTGTTTGGAATTAGGAATTCCACAAACGTCATTACACTATATTTTGCATGAAGAATTTGGTCTTAAGGGGAAGTGGTACAAGTCCGAGCTCGCGAGCTCTCTTCAAAAATTGGACTTATTTCCATGATATCTCAGTTCGTACGCGGCGTAGACCAAAATTTTTTTAAAATTAAAGCTTAACCATTTCTCTAGAATGTGTATTACACTCTTTTCTGTTTTTCTTCGTTTATGAGGCAAAAACCTGGTGAACTGTGATTTCATGAAAATCGATTTTATTTCCATGATATCTCCGTCAATTTTCGGGAAAAATGTATGAAATTTTCTGTATACATGCGGAATAATATTTTGCAGAATAATATTACTGGCTTTTCCGTTTTTCTTCGTGAATTGGGAAAAAACCTGGTTGAAAATATGACCAATAAAGTTCCCACTTTACCTTTTATTTAAAAATTCAGGGGGCAATAAACAAAAAAACTGATTAATACACATTCTACAAAATATTATTTCGCATGAAAATTTCATAAATTTATCCCGAAAATCGACGGAGATATCATGGAAATAAAATCGTTTGTCCAGATTTTTATGAAATTACAGCTCACCTGGTTTTTTTCCTAATATACGAAGAAAAACGGAAAAGCGAGTAATACACATTCTAGAGAAATGGTTAAGGTTCAATTAAAAAAAAATTGTTGGTCTACGAAGCATACGAACTGAGATATCATGGAAATAAAAAGTCCAATTTTTGAAGGGAGCTCGCTAGCTCGGACGTGTACCACTTTCCCTTAAGGCTTATAAAGGTCACACACAAGAACTCAAGCCGGCCGATCATCAACAACGTCGGGTCTGTGATGATTGGCTCCCGTGTTCACAATTTTTCGTTTAAATACTCCCTTGTACTCTCTGTATGTCGAAAATGAAACATTTGCGGTCCCACGTTTATGGGACCTTTTTTCTTAAAATTACTCTAGGAATCTACCCCTTTTTGTTTGTACCTCCTATTCAGGAACATCCTGTATTTGTAAAAGTACATGTCATTGTCTTGAACATAACGACCTCATAGCTAGAGCCATAAAACTGAAATCAACGACACAAAATAGTTATTTTTCTACAAACGTCAAAAAATGACAAGGTTAGCGCATAGACAACAATATGCGAAGTGACCTTTTTTTTCATTTTCCTTCGTTACCATGACACCGTGCGCGAAGTAGTGTGCGAAATACTTACTTCGCACACTGCATGTAAACTATATCGGATTTTCATATTTTAACCTTTATGTTCCTCAATCAAGCAAAAATCCAAGATATAATTTATTTATTAATGTGAAACAATAATTAAGGCTTTCAAATTGTGAGAAAATTGAACACTACTACGGCGCAGCCGAGTTGGAAAAAATAGTCGAGATCACCAAAGTATTTCGCGCATGAGATGCAAACAAAATTTTTTCTACAAACGTTCGTGCACTGGCTGCACCATAAATGTTAACATTGTAAATAATAAATAGAATTAAGTAGTGTAAAATTTTATCACAATTTGAAAGCCTTAATTATTGTTATACATTAATAAATAAATGATATCTTGGATTTTTGCTGGATTGAGGAACATAAAGGTTAAAATATAACAATCCCATATAGTTTACATGCAGTGTGCGAAGTAAGTAAAGGTGCAGACACATTGTCATCACGTCACGTCACATCACGTCATCTTCTCAAAATGTGCAACCACGATTAATACATGGAACTTAGACCATAGGAAGAGAGACACACCTCAATAATAAATAGTGAAGCCAAATCATCAGAACTAAACTGGGTGATTATACTACTACGGAATCAAAATGTAGTAAAAATTTCTGCGACATTGTATCTGCTGTCACATTATTGCACTGAAAACACGCAAGATCTATATTCCGCAAATTTACATTTTCTGAATGCACGTGACATCACGTCTGATATTTAGTGAAATGTCATTATGACATACATTTGAAACCGATCTGGGTGCTCATTCAATAATTTTTGAATTAATTTATGGAATTCCCCCACTTCTTCTGTTCGTTGATTCATTTGGTAAATCGAATCCCTTCTATGAGAATCACCAGCAACTGTAAAAGCAGCTATATTCTCCATATCTTCTTTCCATTTCCTCGCGTGAGCTCTCGTGACGTGACAACAATGTGTCTGCACCTTATTTCGCACACTACTTCGCGCACGGTGTCATGGTCACGAAGGAAAATGAAAAAAAGGGTCATTTCGCATATTGTTGTCTATGCGCGAACCTTGTCATTTTTTGACATTTGTAGAAAAAGAGTATTTAAAAAATAGAGAGTATTCTTCAAAACAATAATTACCCCTACTTGACTAACACATTTTTTAACGACATTTCAAGTTCATGTGCGGAATCAGTCAAAACTAAAAGAAGTTCTTCTGGGTCCATCCTTATTATCCATTATTTTCTCTGTCACAATTCCTTCATATATACGTCTGAGCGGCCTCAATCCATTAAGATTTAACCCACGAACCACCATATGTTGCATGGATGCTGAAAAAAAATTAGGTTCTTCACCGCAACATTCACTAGACCTAGCCAGCAGCGTACCGTAACAACCTCATGAATGGGAATGAATCATATTTAGGTGGATTCACAGCTCGCAAACGAGGCCTTTCTGAGCGCGACATCAATTGTGCGGAAGATAAAAATATCCGAAAAGGGGAAGCATGTGGGATATCCTCCTTGAATGAAGTAGCTCGACCTCGTACACCAGTTCCCATTATTACATTTTACGACTTCCGCTGATTCAATCGGGAGGTTGCATAATTTGATATCATGTGAAAGTACGAAAATTCTCTCGGAAAGTCGTGTCAATTTGACGGCGATGGACTTTTTCGGGATGTAGAAAGGTATCCCCTATTTTGTCTCCAGCACATAACTTTTGAATTTTCGTGATTACGGCCGTATTCGATCACAAAATGAGCTGTTGAAAATTCAATTTTCGCAAAGGCCAACTCAGTTTCCCTCGTTCTTCAAGATTTCAGTACAACTGTTCAATGCCAAAATACAGCCCTCATCTATATCGCAGGGTTCTAGAGAACTTTGAAAATATGCAAGAATGGCCTTGACACTAGACTTCGCAGGTGAGCTCCCTGATTGATTGCTAAGAGTCTTCAGCCTTCAGAATAGGAGACGTATACCGCCAGATGGCGGTGCAGTGCATTAATTTTTATTTATTGGATTATTCAGCTTAATAGAACAACTGTTTGGTCGCAGGGAATATTAAGAAGAAATCCTACCCAGAACTAGATCTCACACTGACTGTATAATACTCTCTCTTTCCTTCACCAGTCATGTGGGAGTAGATCCTACCTGCGGGTCGTGTCATTTAAAAGAAATTCAATTCCATGTTGAAATCCATATTTGTAAGAAACAATTAATTTTCACTAATCGACGGCTTAAACAAACCTTAATAAATTGTCTTTAATAAAAATGGATATTTATCATTACGAATAAAAAAATTCAAGGAAATTAATTTCGCGAAAACAACACATTGTTGTAATATTATTTACAAAAAAAAAACGGTATACAGGGTGATTTTTTTAAGTGTTTCATTAGACGTTTTCGAGGAAGGAATTGCCATACAAATTCAAAATTTTGTATTTTTGTTTTAGAGTACATGAACTCAATTTCAAATTTTCACAAGTGGAATATCATATTAAACCGAAGGTAAACGTCGAAAGGCCAAATGCAATACATCACAAAAATCATCGATTTTGATGAACAAATTTGTTGATGAATAATTTTTTTCTCGAAAACTGAACTTTAGCAATAAATCAAGAAACCTTATCTGTTAAGGATGGATAAAGCTTTCCAAAACTACAACTAGTCTTATACACCCTAAATATGTATATGAAGAATAAGTTCAAATAATTTCTCAGATATTCCGGATATGCCTATAGATCTTGAAAAAAATATGGTGGACCTTCTTAGTCAAGAAACCAAAAAATAAATTCCAAGTTCATTCTTTTGGGGGTTATCCTGTTTACTGGCGGACGGACAGAGTTGAATTTGAACACGGATTTTTAATGAGTGAGTCGAACCTATTCAATGAAGACCATTCTCGGCTCAAAATCGAGTCCGTAAACGGGCCAGATCAGTCCAATGATTTCGGAGATCTTATAACAACGTATCCAATCGGGTTGAATTTGTTCAAGACGGCAAAAGCCCTAACTTCAGTTTATTGTTCTTTCAACTTCAACCCTTATGACACAACGAATTGACCTTGTAAATAATGAATTTAAATTGGAATGAATAGAACATGAACAGTCATCCCTTTATGCGATCTCGGAATCGGAATATACAGGGTGTTTCTAAACAAGTTAAACGCGATTCAAAGATGGCGGCAAAATGAAATTTGAAGAAAAATTCACCCAACGACTTAGATAGAATTAAATTTGGATAGCCTGGTTCGGTTTGAAATAAAAAAATATAATGTAAATCATTATGTGTCGGGAAAGGGCGATTTATTTTAGAACTGATTTACATTTTATTTTTTTATTTCAAAACGTTGCATTTTACGAGAAGAATACAAGAGATGAAAAAGTTTCTAACCACAGCAGGCTATTCGAATTTAATTCTATTCAAGTCGTTGCGTAAGTTTTTCTTCAAAGGTAGTTAAGAAAAATAGTGGTAGTCTTCTTCAAACCCCTCCACTCATTCTAAAAACATGAAAAATATCAAGAAAGTGTGTTTTCATAATAGTAATTTTTCCATACAATATTATAAAGCTTTTCATTTCTAAGATACAAAATAAAAACATCATTTTTCCGCCATCTTTGAACCGCAACATCTCTCTAACGTTTGACTATACCCAACATTTGTATAACAAACTTTATTTTTAACAAGGAATCATCCCCTCAAATTTTTTGGACTTGTTCTGAAACACCGTGTATAGAGTCAATTGAGTGAGTTATCAAAAATATCATTAGCATCGTGCCATAAGAGGTTGTGAAAATTATTTTCATCTGAAAACCAAGCAACTTTTAACTACGATTACGCAAAAGCCTCTGGCATCGGGTTATTACATTTATCATTTTATTTTTCAAATGCACTCAAAATATTGCTCAGAACGTTTGATACGCTCATTATAAAGACTTCCTCAAAATAGTTACGATCGTGATCCATGAGAAATTCTCAGCGATGACCTTGCGGATCCTTTGCCCACATCCTTTAGGCGCCCCGTGAAAGATATCTCCGAAGTCCCAATGCATACCAAAATGGAAGATAATAGCAGATGACGAAACTCGTACGTCCCAATTCGAATCACATTATATGGGTATATATGGTTACATAATTAGGTCGTTGACCTGAATAAGTCGTAAACAAGTAATAATCGGCAGAGCATAACTCGCCCAGACAGTTCCGTAGTGGAACACCCAAACTTCGATCCATAAAATGATGTATGATCCATTGGTATTTTAACGATTGCTCTCCTCATACTTTTATCGCCACCCTATAAAGCTTTTGACCTCGCGGCATCCTATTATAGACAAGAGGAGGCACTGCACGCACAATTTCATAGAGTGAGTCCGATAGTTGAGACAAAACGTAAATATCAGCAAACCAATATGTTTTGTGAAGATTATACAGGGTGCGTCAGCAAGGCGTACGGCTAAAATAGCGCCTAAGCTGTACTGTGTGAAAAAACCAAACTCTACAAATTGAAAATAATTTTAGATATACAGGATGCGTCAGAAAAAAGTTATGGAAAAAAAGGTAGTTTTTCAAATGGAACACCCTGTATTTCATGGCATAATTCTTTCGAGGACAACAAGAGCTTCACACTTATACCTCATTTTGCAAATTTCATCACGGCGTTGCCACATAATTCGTATTTTTATGTAATTTTTAGGGGTCAACAAAATTCTTACAGCAACCGCTGTGGTCAATCTAGATAAACGAAATTTTTACAGTAGTTAGCTTCATCATTCGGTAACCATCTGAAGTTTTTTCCATATAGAGCCTAATATAAATTTATCAATTTACTCGAATTAAATTGCGATAACTCGGTTTTTTTCAAATGAAATACCCTGTATTTTTCTCTTTCATGAAATTTGTTTTTCAAAGGTCTAAATTTTTTACAAAGTAATCGTTTTTTTAAAGAATGTGAAATATCTCAAAAACAAAGCGAGTTAGGTATAGACATTCTCTGTAAGAAATGTAGACATTTGAAAAAAATTTTCTTTAAAGATAAAAATACAGGGTGTTCCATTTGATAAAATCGAGTTATTGCATATTAAATTTGAGTAAATAGGTAAATTTATATTAGACACGAAAAAAATTCAGATGTTTTCCGAAGGATGAAGCTGATACCTCAAGCTAACTACTGTAAAAATTTCGTTTATCTAGATTGAACACAGCGGTTGCTATAAGAATTTTGATGAACCCCTAAGAACACTTACATTATCCTATCTGGCAACGCCGTAATGAAATTTTAAAAATGAGGTATAAGTGTAAAGCTCTTGTTGTCATCGAAAGAATTATGCCATGAAATACAGGGTGTTCCATTTGAAAAAACTACCTATTTTTTCATAACATTTTTTTGACGCATCCTGTATATGTAAAATTATTTTTAGTTTGTAGGCGCTGTCTTAGCCGTACGCCTTGCTGACGCACCCTGTGTATTCAATACTTTTTCGTTTTCAAAATTGTATACAATTTTGAAAGTTTTCAATGTTATGTGTGAGCAGTGTACGGTGTAAGGTTTGCAAGTACATATTTTCTCCTTAATACATAAATATCATCAAAGTGGAGGAGGCATAAAGAGCAGTGGCTTATTTAATAAAAAATAAATGTTAAAAATTGAATCGCGAATGAAAAGGAGGGAGAAACCATCACCATTACATTAGTTACAAAATTTTTGGTAATTTCTTCTGCAATCAGTAAAATGAATAAGACAAGCTATAAACATTGTTTTCCTAATAGGTCCGTAATGAATTGTTTACGAAAATGTAACAATTTCAGATATTGCGAACTACTTCAACATCTTATAAAGGATCAATAGACTTTTTTCTCTTCAAATGATTAAGAATAATTTAAATATCAATGAAATTTGAAATCGAGTGATAAAAGGACACAGAGTGTCGTCTTTGAAGACAGCCTTATGAAGTGTCGTTGATAAAGTTGACATTTATACGATAAAAGGATTTGATGGATCATGCTGATTTTAACTCATTTCATACTGTCCTTCGAGTTCCTAACTGCCTATATTATTTATTAGAATTTCTTCCATAATTATTGTGCACTAAAAATTATTATAGCATGGTGTAATATTTCATTTGGGGCCAATTCTAAAGAAAAATCTTCTTTCGATCGGATTTGCTCCCCCTGTCATTATGAAATCAATACTGAAGCCTCCAGTCTCCACTCAAAACGACATTTATATTCTCACACCTGAATTACCGTTTCAAGAGATTTCCAATCCTGTTTATTTCACTGGGTACGTTCACAAGAGAATTAATGAAAGATACAAAGCTCGTTAAAGTCATTCACCAAATATGTAAAAAGTATTCTTCCTTATTATAATTCTTCGTTTGGCTGAACTCCACCAGTTTTTATGTTATGACCCAAAATTTTAATGTGTGAAAATTTTCATTCCAGAAATAAAACAACACGCTCCAACTATTCAATTAGGTTAATAAGGCATTTCTGTTTCCGCATCTGGTCGACTCGAATAAATATGAACTGTTAACCGTTAAACAATCAGAAAATTGTCGTATGAAATTTCCTCATCATTCAGCGTTAAGAAATCCTACTTTCTATACAAAATTGTTTGGTTTAATATGGATTCGTTTATTTTTGATAATACGGCAATAAGGAGCGAACTGTTTCACTTGATATACAGGGTCTTTCACGAGAAACCTCACCCATATTTATACGGGAAACTACTGAACGTATTTTCATGAAATTCAGCACTTATAAGTATTTCACGATGCTGATGAAATCTAAAATATTTCCAAGGCATGAGCACCTCCGGTTTTTCCGGAAATGACGTCAACTTCCGTTTTTCAAATTAGAACACCATTTTTTTATTGCAGAAATAGATTCCTTAGAAAATTTCAAGTTATTTTGATGTAACATTTTTCAGTTTTGGTTGGAAAATTCTCTCTGAGCGGGAAAATTCGAAAAAAAAATCGAAAATAGAGCTCCGCTGAAACAAGAATAACTTCGAGGTTTTTGGATGGAAAATTTTCATTTTTGGGATTTTTCAAGATGTAAGATTGATGTATCCACTTTAAAAATCGAAATTGCGATTCATGATACAGGGGGTGAAAAAATAGCTTTCAAAGTTAGGGATGACAAAATCGTGAAAAATCAATTTTTTCAAATTAGATTACATCAAAATAACCTGAAATTTTCTAAGGAATCTATTTCTGCAATAAAAAAATGGTGTTCTTATTTGAAAAACGGAAGTTGAGGTCATTTCCAGAAAAACCGGAGGTGCTCATGCCTTGAAAATATTTTCGATTTCATCAGCATCGTGAAATATGTACTTATAAGTGCTGAATTTCATGAAAATACGTTCAGTAGTTTCCCGTATAAATATGGGTGAGGTTCCTCGTGAAAGACCCTGTATTCATCGTTCGCAAGAAAATATCAACTTGACTATCAAATTAAATTCTTGTTAATTAAATGCATGTAAACAAGTCATCGGGTTCTTTTTTGAGTGATTTAATTTTCGGTAGGGATAACTGTTATTCAACAGAAGGTATGTTGTTTCGCCATTTTTGTTCAGTAAGCATTGACAAATTACCATGGAAAGACCCACGCCGCAACAACGTTCACAAATTGTTGAAATTTAATTTAAAAATCAGGGTTCTATTCGCCAAACCTATAGAGCACTTCGTGAAATTTATGGTTTACATAATCGTCCATCAGTGCAGCTTATTCGTCGAACTATCGATAGATTTCGGACAACATTTTCTCTACTCGATGCCACAACAAGACAAAGAACTGTAAGTGATAGTGTATGAAGATCCAGATTCGTCTATTCGTCGACGTTCACAACAAGTCGGACTCTGTGCATCCACCACATGGAAAATTTTGCGTGAAAATCTTGGTCAACACCCATACAAGATCCAACTGGTTCAAGAACTGAAGTCTCTCGATCATAATAAGCGTCGTTTGTTTGCTGATTGGGCCCTAGAATAGCTTGAAGTTGATCCACTTTTCTACCGAAAAATTGTGTTTGGTGATGAAGCTCATTTCTGGTTGAAAACCAGCAAAATTACCGTATATAGAGTGAAAACAATCCTCGAGAAGTTCCGAAGATGGTGCTGCACCTCATGCTGCTACCGTAACTAACAATTGATTCATTGAAAGAAAGATTGGGCTATAGCATTATATCGAGAAATGGTCAAAATAATTGGCCCCCAAGGTCATGCGACATAACTTCAATGAAATATTTTCTTTGGTGTTATGTCAAATCATAGGTTTATGCTGATAAAACAGAAACAATAACTCGTGTTATTCCAAAAATTCTCAGTATTTTCAACGTTTTTAATAAAAATATCAGCGACCGCAAAGTTATATTTGCAACCGAAGTAAGCAAGTATATATGTATGTATTAATAAAATCTAAAAATACAATATGTGCGTTTTTCGAATTCTTCAGCGAGAGGTCACAGGACGAAACATAGGTACGCATCAGGAAATCGGCATTCTTTCCAAGTCTGGGTTGAAATTTCACAGAATAAACATGATTCTAAATTGCTGCGTATCAGCCATATTATTATGACATCGGTTGAATGTCCTTCCACTTCTCACGAACCCAATTCATTGCTTTGGGACACGTGTGAGTGCGTAGATGCGGCGTTGCAAGAATGTGTGGAATTTCCGGAAGGGATTCTTTCAATTCGCCACTGCCCTAAGACATTTCAGAACTATCCAATACATCGAACATCATTAACGCATCCAATCATTTGCTTCTTTCCGAAATAATCTAGTTCCCATTGCTACTTCATTTGGTCGATTTGAATGCACTATTCAGGATAGTTAAAAAAACTAAAACGGATCTTCAGAAAATGCTTATAAGGAAAATTCAAGTTGCCAACTGTTCATTTCTTACATTAACATTCTGTTATGTGAAACTCTCCTTGCAGTTGATAACTTTGTATTTATTGTTGATCATTTTTCTTCACCTGGGATGCTACAGAATGTTGATGAAAATATTGAATGAGAGAGAATTCAATTATTGAAGCAAATGATTAATTCCAACATCTCAAAGCTGAGGATTCTGGTTTCTTACGACGAAACGAAGTTCAAACAGAAATTGTCAATTCATCAATAGGAATGCAAAACCCAGAACCCTATTCCCGTTGCAATCGAAATAAAACTTGGACTGTTTTATGTGGTTCCCCCTGTATCAGTCGAATCTGCTTGATTATCAAACTATTTCTACATGAATCGAAATACCTGGGTTATTGTTTAATTTTGCTGGAAGGTGTGGTATTGTTTTCTTTAATAATTCTTCTCGAGAAATCAGTATTTTGTGAAAACTCGATGGAGAGACAGAGTTCATTGGTGTTTTTTTACAATTACAATAATTGCTTTTACGGGTCAGGAAGGTAGATAATTTTTCCAAATAGAACAAAGTCAACTCATAACCTTAGGAATCATATGGTTCAATCAAATTGTCAAAATGTCAAAAGCTCTGGATAGAGTTATTCAGGCGTCCCAAAATTAATGCACAAAAATTCTGGAGACCAAATAAGCACACTTCTATTTTTTATTTTTGCCAGGAGGCTCCAATTTTCAGAATTACAGCCTCCCTGAATTTCTCACCTTAAGTAGTCTTCTTTTTTCTCAATCCGATATTACGAAAATCACTGGTAGTGCTACCTATTTCGGCGAGAGGCCCCCTCCTTAAGACACCTTCTAGTGGTCCACAATGTCTTTGGAACCACCAAACATTAACTCGGAATCTGGATTCCTTGAAAATTGTGAAACCGTTAGAAAGCCCATTCAGTTGAAAAACTTTCTTGTCTCTGTTTTCATGAAACGCCAGTTTTTCGAGTAAAATCTGAAAAAAATTAATTCATTCTTTGTGGTGAACGCATTTCGAGATTTGTATGGGATCAGTGAGTAATCACAGGTGGCTGACGTTCACAATAAACAAATAAATTTTTCTAAAAATCTTGCGTTCCATGAAAAATGAGCACTATGAGATCTGAGATTACAAGAAAAGACTCCAGAAGAGAGAGTTCCTTGCTAAAAAAAAGTTGTCTCCTCATTTCGTCTCGAGAATAAACCTGTCACCCAGTTTTGATCAGCCAGAAGGAAAATTCCTGAAAGAGATTAAATATTGCTCTATATTGGGAATTGTTTCTGTATTATTGATTAGTTTCTCTCATCGATTTTGATAGATTTTGATATGTTTTTTTTATGTACTTATGTGAGGGATGCAATGTACAAACTGTATCAAAACGCATAAAATAAACATTATTAATAGCCACTGATAATTAGCCATCATCTTCTCGAATGGCGGATGATATTGCTTGTTATGTGGTTGGAATTATGTTATTCAATATAGCTGCTATACTATAGCAGCTATAGGCGCAAATGCGCTAATTTTACAGTTATATATACCTGCATGCCCTCTGTCTAATATTTCTGTATGTATGTATGTAGAATAATCATGCAATTCGGTCTGGCATAATTTGAATATTTATCTGACAAAAAATCATTTAGGAATAGGAAAGTTTGATAAATTGCATCAGTCGGCTCTTTTGAATAAAAAACCGACAAGAAAACAACTGTTCACCGGCCGAGGAATTTAGTATACTTTCTCCTGTTCCTATTCGAGGTCCGGAAAACATATAAAGAGATCCATATGATCCGTAGATAAGTGCGCTCAACCCGAAATAACCGTTTCTTTGACGACGAATTCCTCGAACGGCGATCCGGCAACCCCGCAGGTGCGTTTTCATTCATACAGATCTAGAGGTTCATTCATGAGACCGTCAACGGAGCTCTACGCGCTAATAGAAAGCGGCATATCTTTGCTTTCACTCGCACTCGCATATAATTTTATGGGGACTATGTATATTGCAGGCCACAAAAAATTTCGATTAGCATGCCTCGACGTGCGAAATTAGCTTCCATCCAAGAGCAATTATTCTGTTCCATTATTGGAATTCCGCTCACCAATTCTTCCTTCAATAGGTTGATGATCGCTGTCGGTAAATGTGGTGATGTACAGTTTGTTCCTAATTTGTACACCTTTTTGAGATTGAATATTTTCGGGAGTTGACATTGAAGATGGAAAAAATTATTAGGTACAAAATGCCTTCATCAGTAAAGAATGTAGACGCATGAGAAGAATTCTAAATACAGAACCTAATCTGTGAACAGTTAATTGGTTGATTTTGGTTTTTGATCCTGAAAAATGTTGTAATATCTGTATTCTTTTGGAAATGGTAAACCCGAAAACCTATCGTGAAACAGTCAAGTACCTCGTGTGTCAATAAGTCAATTCATAACAATGTATAGTAAAAGAATGTATTACTGACATTTCTTGAAATCGTTACAAAACCTAAAAATGATTTTTTATTTGATGTTTCATAATCATAACCAATAGATTCGCTTGAACCTGAGTAACTCAAATAACTCAATACTACGTGCACAATAGAGGTTTACAAAGGGAAATTCACTGCAAATAAAAAACCGAACAAACCACTTTATGTAGGTCTTACCACAACCAGTAAATGTGAAATTAACAAAAGTAGAACTGGAATAAAACCAGTTCGAACTTAACTTCACAAAAGAATTGGGTTGACCCAATTACTGAAGGGGACATATCTACGCATAAATTCCGTCTTGTCCTTTAGAAGTGCCAAATCAATATTTTTCACAATCGAAAATTATAACATGCCTATTTGAAAATTTTTTCGATGAATAGTCATATCTAAAAGAAACCGGTTATATATGAGCTTGAAATTTTCATCCAACCATAAGTTTTCTCAGAAAAGAAATAGTCATACGAATAGTGTACCTTAGACCACCAACGTTTACGAGAAAGTATATGTAAAGACACAAATCGTTCATTCATGTGTACCCGACAACAAAAATTTAATAGGAAGGAAAAATATTCAGGAATGTTCAATTATCACATCTTCTTTATTGACCTCCTTCCACTCCTTGGCAGCATTTCCAACATATCATTTCTCTAGGAACTGATCCACTCCCACATTTTCAGCATTCTCAACATCCACACATAGCTCCTTCGGTTTTCTTTGTTTTCACCTCAGTGAAACGCATATATTCTGGATTATAATAGGGTTTGGTTCAAATATGTACTTCCGAAGATCTCAGTTTTATTAGCTGGAGGGTTTCGATATAATCATCTTCATGGCTTTTAGCCACATTCGGTCGTAAATATTTTGCTTGCTTTTAGTATCCACTTTCCTAAATTTTCCCCAATCTAGCCTTTTAGCCTGAAATAGAGATGAGGGATACATTTACACATCCAACGCCTCCCCTTGTTAATAAGCGTTAAATTCTGACGATGATTATAGAGAATATAGATTTCTCCAATTTCGGGAAAAATAAAATCAGTAAATATATTTCAGGGGATGTAGTTTCTTTCAGAATCGATATTCCCAAAAATTAAACGATTGGGGACGATATGCCTCCAGTATAATCCAAGTTCGAACAAGCAATTGCTGTTCGCAGCAAATCCGTGGGATACAAGTTTGCGTTGAAGTTTGGTGGTAGCTTACGCATGTTCGAACTTGAGGCTAAATTGATTTATTGCACGTCGGGTCTGCCTACACAACAATAACTTTGATAAAAAACGGGCCTATATCCGAAGCGAAGTTTGTCTGCCTGGTACGGCCTCAAAACGATGCCCTCTAGTGATATGATATATTGAATGATGTTTTATCGAAATTCATCATAGGTTTCCAAGGAGCGATGACATATACAGGGTGATTTTTTTAAGTTTTTCATTAGACGTATTCGAGGAAGGAATCGCGATTCAAATTCTAAATTTTTTATGTATTTTGGTTTGAGAGTACATGAACTGAATTTGTAAAATATTTTCAAGCGGAATCTACTTCCGGTTCTACCGGAAACGAATGTGAACTTCGTTATTTCAAATGCAACAAGCTGTATACGGGGTGGCCAAGAGATTGACGTCAAAAAGGAAAAAACAGGTCCCTCGTGTCATGGGCTATTCGAATCACCCCCATGTATGTGATGCTATTTTTCACGGTTTTCGAGTTATGAATTTTTTTATGAACTTTGAGAATTTTCGACTTGACCATCTTGAAAAAGATATTAAAAAAAAAGTACAAGACTTCTCTGTGAGATTCTTTTTGTAACTTGATCTCCATGAATTGTATACTTCTATACATAGTACAGATTCGTAACTTTGCTCAAAATTATATGCAAATGTTGGTCTCAAGTGAAGAAGTTACGTAAATTGGATTATGATCTGAATTTTCGAATCATAATTAAAAATGTAAAAAGGCTAATTCACGGTTTCTTAATATGCTTAAAAACTGCGCTCAACAGTCAGCTTTTAGAATCATTGATAAAGAATGGTACTTAACACTCTATTTTTGCTAGAATTAGCCTTCACAGTCATCGAGGTGGATAAAATCAAAGAACTAAACATTTACTACAAAATTATTTTTGCCATTTTAAGATATTTCTGATCAAGTTATGATAGAAAATGCTGAAAATTAATGAAAATCAGCTTTAGATGTTGGTCAAGAAAAGTTCTAGGTAAAAAAAAGAAAAAGGTATGGCAATAAATCACACATCATAATGTAAATAAAAAGAAATTTATTCATAAAATTTACAGTAGGTGTTCAAAGTGGCCAACTCCAGCCTCAATACACATTCTACATTTCTTAGAAAATTTTCTTTCAATCGCATAAAACCTGCCCTGTTCTCTCTTAGGACACGTTCGGCTTCTCTTATCTTCAGTCGCAGCTCATCTTCACTCGAACATTCTCGGGCGTAAACAATTTCTTTGAAATAACCCCAAACGAAAAAATCGATGGGATTAAGGTCAGGTGAACGTGGGGGCCCCTTGATTGGTCGACTGCGTCCGATCCATCTGTGCGGGTATCGTTCATTCAAATGATTACGGACTTCAGTTGCGAAGTGACACGGGGCGTCGTCGTTTTGGAATATCATAGTTTGACGAAGTATTTTCAAGCGGAATCTACTTCCGGTTCTACCGGAAACGAATGTGATCTTCGTTATTTCGAATGCAACACCCTGTATGTCTATTATTTGAATTCTTCGTTTAGTTCTGCACTGATTTGATGTATGATATGCGCAACCATGCAATAACTTGAGTTATATCCTGATTATCGAATATAATGACAGTGGAACAAAAGAAAATACGCTGCTACTGTTTCTTATTCTTGTATAAATTATGAGGAAATATTATAAAGGGTGTCTGAAACAGGGATTCAAAGTAAGCCTCAATAAAACTACGAAATCTCATTTTTTCCAATGGTTACCAATGTTACCATATAATTTTGTAATTCCGATCGATTGCTCGTCAAAAGTAATTAAAGTGCTGGCACTGATTATATTTTGTTCAAGACTTTCTTGTCGACCCCTTTTCACTATAACTATATCTTCTTGTCGATATAAAATCTGTGTATTTGTCCTGCTTTTCAGTTCTCTCGAAAGGGGTCGCGCTATTCTTCCGTAGTCACAATCTTGTATGACATTAAAAATTAATACATTTTTGACATGCATTTCCTAAACCAACACAGACATTTGTCATATTTTCAAAAACATATCCTATTTCACACAAAAAAAGAGTCACGACCGTGAAATCATTCCGTAACTAAAACAAATAAGTACTACAATCAAGAGTGCCTTTTTGACATACAATTTTAGGTCACGGTTTTTAATGAGGAGATGTTACACCAGGGTTTCTAAGCATCTCTGTTGTAGCGATTGCAAATGTTGATTTTCTGATATACTTCAAATGTAGCCTCTTTAAATGTGCCTTCAGTTAATATTCCGATTCTGTAAACTATTATATCAACTGCGTCTTTTATAGCTGCTTTTTTCATTAAATAATCTACTTTTCTTTGATGACATCTGTTGATTGACTGATGATGTTTTCAAGTTTCCGTGTGTCACGCTAATGATGAATGACAAGTTTCAAGAATGAAAGGTCCTTATCTCAAGTCAGATCGTCCAAGGCATCAAATGTTTCGATGTATCTCCCTTCAGTTAATATAATTATCCTATTTCTGTCGTCTTATTTATGGAACCTCAAAATAGCTTACCCCTGAGGAATAATATATGTACATATATGAATAAATTTAAAAAAAGGAAACGATTTAATTTCGAATTTTCTTCCAGATGTAAAATTAATCTGCATTTTCTGAGGCAGAAAGGACAACTTGGGATTTTCATCATTGGGGTATCAATTTCTGAAGGTAGGTGATGACCCAATGCGAATATTATTAAGCCTTCACGGAATTATCAGACCAAGTTGATTTAATTTCAAGTACTGCCCCAACAATAGGGAGATCCAAAATTCCTGAAAATTTATCATTGTGTTAAATTCCATTGGCGTATACAAAGGTGGGTTGACATAGGGGAAAATCCTTCGGACATGCTATGTTGATTCAAGCAATCCGTAGCAATTGTAGAAAGAATTTCGCTAGATGAAAAGCCGGCCTACGCGTTTACGAGTGTGAATCACAAGCCAATGCGAAACTTTGAACCACTCGTTGACTCGTATCGGAAGATTTTAATCGTGGCGCTATCTAAGATATCTCTTCCGGTAAAAAGTGTGCAAACAACAACATTATTAGAATTCGAGCAGTTTTCCTCCCACAAATCGACTCGAGGAAACGAATAAGAAATATCAGTTCGGGATACCCAGTAGGGGCCCCTGCCGGCAGTCACGTGTAAAGCGTAAAGCTACTTACGACGACTCCCATGATCCGTGTGATATATTGGGGGGAAGCCCAGGATAACAATGATATTCCATTCGCATCCTTCTTCGCAGTATTCCTTGCTTGAGACGTGGAATAATTTTTCCGCTATTTCTACAATAGGGAAGGAAACTGCGGAGCTTGATGATTCATGAAACGGTTTCAACACTGCCGTATGTATAGGCTGGGCCAATTAGACACTTTTGAAAATTTTATTCACGAACTTGATGGTCGAAAACCGATGTCTAACGTCCATTGTTGAAGAAAATCGAAACTAAATTTACTAACACATTTTTCTGAAACATTCGACAAATCCATTTGACACTTGGATGTGTATGGATGAAGAATGAGTGAAAATTACAAAAGTTAAAATGCGGCTCAAAACTTTTCGAGTAACCAGGATGGGTCACAACAGCAATAGTAAGTTCAGGACTTTCGAGAAAAGCGTACATTGCCGCTGATAGATCGCTTACACTCCTGTGACCTGGTACCAACAAAGGGGCAAGTTTCCTCCATTTTTGGCCAGCTACAAGAATCGGCACCAACAAACGATGCAAATATGTATAAGGAAAATTCTAATCTAGATACATTGGGAATACCTATAACTGAAGTACTACATCTTGTTTGTGAAGTGAGACCGAAAAACACCCAGAAACAATTGAACAAATATTGTCGTGACTACACGTTAATAAGCCGACTCCAACCTCCAAACATTGTGAAATATGCGAAAAATGTCTCCATGAACATCACTTGGCACTATAAGTATTCAATGCAAACTGCTTAATCGTTTTTAAACAATTCTTTCGACCTTGGTCATTATGGCGGACATTGAAAACACAATAGATATTATGTATGTTGAAAAGAAAAATAACTGTCGCATTCATCAATGTCCTGGCCTACTCTAGTTATTGTTTATGTGGAAAGTAGGTCATTCATTTTTCCCTTTTTGGTCTAAAATCGACATCATCTATTGAAAATTGGATTAGGAAGGAAGAAGTCGCCAAAACGTGGTTGTTTGGTTCAATATTTTTTCTTGTCTGGGTTTTATAGGTAACTCATGAGTGCCCCTAGCCCAGTGGAAAAATGTTGGACTACGAACCGGCAAGTCCTAGTTCAATCCCGAGACTAGGAAAGAAATGTTCTAGTAGTTTTCGGTAGTGGGCCACCATTTCATTGTTGGGTCGAAAATTAACAGTGCTGTGCCTAAGGTGGCGTGAGGGCACAGTAACAAAGCCTACATAGAACACAACTGCTTCTCCTAACTCGTACATGTTACAAGCTTCGAAGCTTGTAGTTTCTGAGGGGTCTCCTCGGGAGACCTAGGAGTAATCGATGAGGGCTTCAATAGCGTTCATGTCCATGCAGTAAAACTTGGGGCTGTAACCTAAAATAATGCGATGGATGTACGTCATAATTGTGAGACCAACAACTTATGGGGTAGTAGTCTGGTTTTCTAAAGCAGGACAGACATGCACGAAGAAAATACTGGACAAGGTACAGAGGCTCTCCCCTTGTTTGCATCACTGGAGCTATGCCCGATTAGAGCACTGGGATCATCGCATATCACACTCTTCTACATCTAGTGATCAATAGGATAGCCCATAAGGCTATCCTTAAAATATCAAGGGGAGGTACAGGTGATGAGAGAATTAAAAGTCAGAGAGCCTGGTCCTCTCTGATCCATTACATCACATAAGCGAACCTACCTAGTTATGATTAAAAAAGTAAGCTTTCAGAAGAACTTCATCACGATGTTATGTTAAAAGAAAGAATGGGAAAAGGAATACACTTTCGAAAATTTCGAAGTAAATCCCATTAATTGGTATGCAGATGGTTCTGAAATCACGATAGGGACTGGCGCTGGAGAATACGGAGCAAGAACCAAGTATACATTATCGTTAGGCTCCTACTGGAGTGTATTTAAGCAGAAATACTGGCAATCGAAAGATGGGTAGACATGAACTTGGAAAGATACTATCAAGGGTGTGATATATTTCTATAGTCGAACTGCTATCAAATCTCTGAACTCCTTTGTCATTAACACAAAGGATAATTCCAAAAAGTTCTTTCTGCATTTTGGAACTGTAAGGGCCAAGAGTTATTTGTATCTCAGTAAGAGCTAGCTACGCCTCCTCACAAGACATTGTCGCCTTAGGACTGACGAGTGTAGATTCTGTGGAGGAAGAGAAGGAAACTCCTGTTGACCTGGTAACAGAATGTCTCGCCATTGCAAGCCTGCGTAAAGAGTGTCTTGTACATGAGAATTATTGGATGAAGGAGCATTTAGCCTCTTTGAAGCTCTCTCAGATACTGAACACTGAAGTTCATTGGAGCTCTGGAGCTGGAGGGCGAGCAGTAGATAGCGCAGGTGCGAAAACAGCTCTGATGGGGGACACAAAAGACCTTAAGGTGGCAGTGGATTGTACCAAACTGAAACTGAAATCAGTATTCAGTAAGTTAGATGAAAATAAAAAAGAGAAGCATTCAAGGTACGAATGTAGACATCTCAATCTCGGCACTGACCGTATAGATCGAATGTCTGTCATTAAGATCAGCGCCTGTGACATCAAACTAGACCTATATTTTGTTCAGATCTCTACACCTTTGTAACTGATACATATGTTACGACACTGAGATGTATGCGTATAGCTTTAGAGAATATAACTTTCAAGTTACGGACACATCTAGAGGCACTCAGTGTCGACAGAACTGTGAACATCACTTGCAATGGTGTACCAAACATAGTATAGTTCTATATTGTCATTTCTAAAACACGTTATGTGTGAATTGAGATGCATGTATAATTCAATATGCTTGTACTTAAAAACTTCTTTTTATTTATACCAGTAATATGTTCTTAAAGAAAGTACAGGCAGGCAACTGGCAGGCGAGATTCTAAGGTTTGCTCTCGAAAAATATGTCAAAGAATTAACCGACAACAAGATATCGTTCATTTGATGAATTATTGGGACATTTTCTATCAAAGCTGTATGGGGTGGGTAGTAAGCGTTCCTTTGTGGATCGCAATCACGATTTCCAGTATTCCAGTTTAAAGATTTTCGGAAAAACTGACACATTGGGAAAATGCAGCATGTATGTTTGAGAATCTCTACTCATTCTCGAACTTACTGATCGAACTCTTAACCTTACTGTCAACTAGATGGAAAGATAAATTGTAGGTCCAAACAAGAATTGTCATAATTTAATTCTGAACGCATCCTTATAAAATTGAAATAATAAGAATTTGTATCGAGTTCTTAATCGCCCGCATTTTTTATCGAGAGCGGCCTACTTTAATCGGAATTCAATATCTGAACTCCTCGTAGATAACACGAGCGAAGAACCGGAAAATTAAAGACCATGGGATTATTTCTTAATGAATGTGTGGGCGTTGTTGCCCCCCAAATGACGATAAAGAAACCGTGGGCTCGTCTAAGCTGAACTACGATACCGTCAAATTCATGAATTGATTATTATGAATGGAGCTTACCCCCCGAATACCTCCTACGGAGACAGGAGCGTAGCAGCAGCACCAGTCGAGTAGTTTCGAATCAGCCTTCTCTTCTCTCGTTGCCCCTTCTCCATCTCTCTTTAGTGGAGTACAGTTAGGAATCTGAAATTTCTTCGGCCCGTCGTTGTTTTTGTTGAACCTCTCTCTTTTCGTCTCCCAGTGTTCTGCGTTGGAATGCATATCGGAATTCAACCAGTTTTCAATCCGATGTGCAGCGTTGTCGTGATGATGCGAGCGGAACCTTATCGCTGGCTCATTATTTTGTGATAGGTACCTTGGGTTAAGACATTTTTGTGCGAGTTCCGACTTTGTGCCGACCTTCTCTGGCTTCTTCGTACCAGCATCTTCGGTCGCTGCATCTACTGCCTCCAGACAGTTCGTCCTAGTCGAGTAAGTACCATTCCAATTCATTTCGAATATTAAGCGTGAATTGGACTTCCTTTTCGGATTCCTACGGTAATTGTTCATTAGAAACCCTATCGAAGGATTTGAAATGATCAAGGATACTTCATTTTAACAAAAAAATATTTAAATTTCCTTCGGTTACATTGTTGACCCTGCTAAATAGGAGCATCGAGTTTATATAGAAATTTGTTAGTATTAACGATAATTTTTCTTCAAACTTATGTATCCTGTAAACGTGCCTGAAAATGGTGAAGGGCATCCAATAAATACCTAATTGTGGCGATATTTGAAAATAAAAGGTTCGAAAATCTCATGAAACCAATAAAAATGTGTATACTTTATGTATACCTATTTTTTTGGGATTGTTTTTGATGATAAGCGAAAAGATGAGCGTTATTCTAATCGAATTCAAAAAAACGTTAATATTCGCAAAATAGAAATAGTAACAAGGCACTGTAAATGAAAGGTTTTTTGGAAACAGTAGGTATACATAATTAAAATTGTAAAATGGTATCTGCTTCAAAAAAAGGTGTTCCTACTTTTTTTTAGATATTATTTTCGAATAGCTCTATATCATGGTTTACATTATTTTGAGATTCGCTTTTCCCATAGCCTACCAAATGAAAATCATAAAAACGACGAACAAAATGTACGGTTTTTTAAGAAAAAATAGAATAGATCTGTTTCCACAGGCATATCTGAAACTCGTGAAGCCAAAATTTCAATGTCGAAACTTATATTAATTGTTGACAACGTTATAGTGTAAAAGGGTTACTGCGACCTTAAGATCTATGTTGACAACGTTAGTAAAAAAATAATAAATTCGAATTTTTGGGTGTCCTATGTGAGAGCTACCTTTGTCGGTTGACAATAATATAATGTCAACGGATTATTGAATCATTTATATCGTCATTAAAAATAGTTTGTTCGTAATAAACATGGACATATGCCATCTTGCTAAAACATCGAAGGAAAAGCGAATATATGTTAACCATCGACTAAGGCACACTTGAAGCCTACAAATCCCAATTTTCAATATCGTTACTTATACAGAGTGTCCATACATTAATTTTACAAACCGAAAACATTTGGAGAGTGGTCTGTGAACGCTTCTGAGTCTGCTGTCAATATTAGATCGTCAACGAATTAAGGGTAACTTGGAGAGTCAATTTACCCAATACAAGCAATGATACATATTTTGAATATACATACATTTGTCCTTCAAACCATGATGAAAAAATCGATGTCCCACCTCTCTTTCCCACTTTCTCGAGACATCCTGTATTTTTCACTACACGTCAAGAATGGAAAAACGAAAAAAGAATTCCTCTTAAAAATTTTTGTGAATATATTCTCTAATTTGGTAATGTTGTGTGCCTTTATCAGTAAATGAAAATATCAATGGAGACGTGGGCAATAACTTATTTGTTGTTACTCTATTTTTTCATTCACAACCCGATACCCGAACTTTCCAACAGCAAATTAGAAACCTTAACCTGAAGAAGTACTAAGAACTTTCTAATTCGATCATTCAACATAGACCTGTCAACTTTGAAACACTAGAAATCGTTATCCGTAATTTCTACAAACGCGACTAATTATTATTCGCATTTTCGACAAAGAGCTGTAAAGTCATCCGACAAGTCCTATATCATAGTCGTCACGTACTTAATGATACTCCTCAGATCGTTTTTTTCCTATATTGCATTATTCTAGTGAGAAGTTGTTAGAACATCCTTCTTGTTACCTATGGTAATTTTATTGCTCTTCGAACAATACGCTGCATATCATCCGTATAATTTTCTTCAGATACGTATCTATCAGGTCTAGGGATCTGTTGAATATGCTATCTACCGAGGAATCGGGTGTTTTTCCGAAAAAATGTTTGGTCAGATCTTGTGATGTCATGGTTCCCTTCATCAGAAGAAGGGTTTGTTGTTTAACGAGTCGAATCTGAATCCGTTCTTCTAATGTCTTCTTTGAGCTCTAGAATTAAATGGATCTCAACAGGCGTGAAATCATATAATACCTCCATGGCCAATTCAAAACAACAATTCTTTAGAAAATCAGGGTAGCTAGTCATGGTTTCGTTTATTGTATGGCATTGTGAGAACGTTTGACGGATCCAGAATTAGTCGTTAGTACGTCCAACCTCATCGATTGGTACCGATGGAAATTTTTCTGAGCATTCAAATTAACGATTGGAAATAAAAACTGGAGTGAGCTGGATGTTGGAAGCTTGATTGAAGGGCCTTGAGAATCATCTGAAAGTAAATGTTTTTTGATACCTAATGAAGAAAAATGAACGAACGAAAGAGGTTCCACATAAAAAGAAAAACTAAAACTGAAGAACATCTCTTACTGCGACTCGTTGGTATTTCTACTAGGTGGTAGCCATATCCTGACCTCACAGGTGAGAAGGCCGTTTCACGGCCCCGACCACCTACCTACAAGTTGACCAGAGAGTGGGGAAACGCGGCAACGCCGCAAATTCCTCGGCGTACGGAAACCACCGCGGGGACCGTATTCTTTGCGACGCCCCTTTTTTGAAAACTAGTTCGCGAAAAAGACTCTAGCACCACGCATTGTTCGCGCTGAAACCGCAAACGGCCGACACCGGATCATCGAACTGGATGATGACGTGTTGCATTTGCACCACTATTCCGAGGGGTCAATTCTTCGGGTTATCCGCAAGGGCAGAAAGAATTCATAGGCTTGCATTGGTCCTTCGAGTCAGGATTCTATACCAACGAAACTGACTGTAAATATTATAGATATCGGAGGTTCTCGACAAAATTTCAAGATTGGTTTTTCAAAATATTAATTTCTTCGAGAATGGGCTTAAAGAAAAGAGCTCAATAATGACCATAACTGCTGAGGAACTTATAGCGCCTTCCAAAGTAAAGGCAATTACCTCCCTATAGGTGCTTTAGCAAATGATTACTGAATCAGTGATTCTTACAGGGTTTTTTTTGGAAATTGAAAAAAGCCAGGATTAAACCTACGAAAGATGATAAAGGAACACTAATTGTAACTCTGTAAATCGGCAGTCATAATCACCGAGTTGCTACTGGGCACATGCAACAGTATGGTGCTTACAACTTTTCTCCAAATCTCCAGCAAGTCTGAATATTACAATATAGAATATTATTTCATTAGGAGGAGAAGTGTCACTTTTCGTGGCGAGCTTGAGTTTAATTATTTTTAGATAATTGAAAGCGAGCCATGAAAAGTCACTTCTTCTCCGAATGAAATATGCTATTTTATTTCCAAACGTTTTCAAATTCATGAAAATTGTACATTTAATGTAACTTTATCAAATAAAAATGACGTTTGAATTGGAAGTTTTTGTATTCTATGCATTTATGTTCTTGGTAACCAAGTAATCTTTTTCGTAGCAACACTTTTCCTGCCGCCGCGCCGGAGGGAAAAGTAAATATTTCTCCGCCTAGGCGGAGAAATAGAACTTTTTGATGATCCTGTCAGTCGAGAACTGACGTTGTTATCGTACGTTTGGAAATAAAATTCTCTGTTTGTGAAGATTTTCTCAGGTAAAATATGAATAATTCTAGCTTAGCAGATATTCGATATTAAATTTACCGATTTAGTTGGCGAAATGTTTGAATGAGGTGTAATCATGCAAGCTTCTGGTTCCCGATTTGGGTGATTTTCGATTGTTGAAAGTCTGAGAAATTTCTATATCCGCTCACATATTCGACCATCCTTCTACCCATTGTTTTTGAAAGAGTTCGATTGTCCAATCAGCTTTTTAAAATGCCTGGACATCAGAGCCGAATTTTCGCGTGACAATATTTTAAAACTATTTCGTCTGTTTTGAAATATTCGTGTTTTCGCGTCGAACTGGTGACGTCACGCACCAAATGGTTCAAAATAATTTGAAGCGGTTTGAAAGCAGGTAGCGGAATAGTTCGAACTGCAGTTTGAAGTTTGGAATCAGCTGATTGAAGAATATAGGTTATGTCTGTTGGATTTTATTTTGTTTTCACCGTTTTTATTTTGAATAAATAATAATGATAACTGTTCTTCATTGCATTGAATATTTTTTGAAAATGACACCTTTGTTTTAAGAATGCATTGTAACCTGTGACTGTGAAGTAATAAATCACTTCGAGTAGAACACACCGTTATTGTAGAATTCTGAAATATTATTGTCAGTTTTGAAAATGTATGTTCAAATTTTTTAAATTGATTTTACGGCTTCTTCCTCTTGATTCAATCAATATGAATATCGCGTATATTTTTTTCAACAAGTCGTTAATCAGGACGAGAACATTCAAATTCATCATAAAATGATTGGAGTCCAATTTGAAAATACAAGATTTAATAATAATATACAAATAAACACACCTAAAATTATAAATATTTTGATTATTATGTGCGTGTATCATGTTTCTAACTTTTAATTTAATTGACATTTCTATGATGACGTCACCGTTTTGAAATTTTGGCATTTTAGCGATGCATGAACTGGTGACGTTTACTTCGAAATGTTTTTGAAATAGTTTTGAACCGTGATTCACGCGAAAAAATGGCTCAGCTTCATAGGATCTTGAAGTATGATTGTCTGTTTTAGGTAAAAAAAAATCACCAAGAATAGTTTGAAATGTCAAAACAAATGCACACTGGCCTTTCTTAATCTATTCTATGGTAAACCATTCTCCTATCTATGGTAATAAGAATCGAACATGATTTTCCTACATGAGTCACCCTGTTGGAAATTCCTTCATGAATGTTGATGTATTTATGCAATTAAACAGACAATCTATTTCTGGCTCGACCTCGAGAAATTAATTCTGATTCTCCCAAGGACAGCAGATTTAAATGCCTACCATAGAAACAGTTCGGAATGTCAACCTTAACAAAAATTTATATTTCTGTGGTACATCTAACTTAATGTTTGGTTTGGTTGAGCACGACTGTTTTGTTCAGCATACAGCCGAGAAATTCCGGCAATTCGACGACGTCGAAGGAATGTGCTAGAATGGAGATAATTCGGTCAAGGCTCAGGTCTTCAGTCAGCTGTTGAAGGACTAATGACAATGAAAGAATGCAGAATGAAAGAAAGCTGTGAACTTCTCTCGAATCCTGATACATCTATTCACGACCTTTTTGAAGGAGGAATTCGATAGGCAATCTTTAAAATCGCTCCATGTATGGAAGCCGGACTGATTGCCTCAATATATTCGTTTGATCTTGACGCCGTTGTCGGAGCCACCATGGTTGCCAAAGCGTTCCAAAGGTTCCATTCGGGGCACAAGTACTCGGTTGATATCGACCATATTTTTCATTTGGAAATATCAACTCAAACTTGACCTAATCTCGTTGAAACATTTTTCGAGAAAAACAAAACTGTGCAAAACGTTATTCGAAGACCCCCAAAAAAGGTGTAATTGGAAAACGTAGAGTTAGTTAACGCCTAAAATAGTATTTGAGAACTTCAGTTTTTGATGCATGGGCGCATACGTATGCGTGACTTGAAGGTAAATAGTAAGATTTCGAGAAATATTGTATAACATGGAGGATTTTATGAGAAAGAATGTTTCGGTAGAATGGTGGATATTTGGTTAGCTGCGGCAACGCTGCACGCATTCCAGCGGCCGGCGCGGCGGTCCGAAAGCGGATTAATCTTTGCCGGTGCAAACGACCCGGCACTCACGTTAACATTATTTGTGTGGCCCCCGATCCAGTTAGCAGTGTAAAGATATTCGGTGGTCGGGCGACTGCGCAAAGACCGTGCGACTTTTTCATGGGCGCCTGTCCCACGGTCCGTCGCTTTGCCGCCTGCGAGCTTTCGAATCTACCTATATTCTCGACTTGCAATTTCTTCGCTCCTTTAATCTCCAGAGGCCAATCTATCTACGGCGAGCTTTTCGCCCTCGCGCTCGTCCAGGCTTGCCAGATCGGCCGCTTTTGTCCAAATTTGGGATTTTTTGCGGATAACTTGGGAAGAATTTGAAATCAGCGTTTTATGCAAAAAATATATAGAGAAAGATGCTAGGGCCGCCAGTCGAAATATAGTGGACAAAAAGTATCAGTATACAGGGTGTTTCTTCATTTGAATTTCAAAGGAAAACGAGAGATTTCTTGCGTAATTCAAAGAAAAAAATTAATAAACATAGGACCCCAAACGTTTCATTCTCGAGATACAGGGTGTTGAAGAATGATTTTTTTCTCATATAGTTTCTGCATTTCACAAGATTCTTTCAACAAAAATTTGGCATATATATAACAATTTTAAGTTGATCAAAACTCATGTGAAATGCCAATTTGCAAATCTGCTGTGACATATTTTTTTCACTGTGTCCTGTTTTCCTCCAGAATTTTTTTTTGAAAGTTTGAAAAATTGTAAAAGAAAAGCTTTGTCGTATCTGCTACCGATTTCGAGAAAAAACTTCGATCGATTCTCTTGATATCCCCAGAAATATATCAAAACTGTCATAAAAATCCAGAGTTAATATAAAAGGAAATCTGAACCATTTAAGTCTGGGGATCTGGCAGGGCATGACTTACGTCACCTCGAGCATTCTACCTGTTTTCATAATTATCGTTCAAATACTCCAATACTCCATTCACTTTTATAAACTATACACCGGTTGGCCAAGATTTAGGTTTATCAAGTTTTTTTTTACTTAAAACTGATGCAGGTCGACACTCGTGACATATCGGCGATGTCAAAATAATTCTCAGAGACGTTGCCAACAAAGTATGTCCATAAAACATTATTCCATATTTGGCTTTTGATTCAAATACTGCATGATAGATAGTTTTCAATGTTTTCATGGAAAATTTGTCCAGATATCTTGTCATTTCATCCAAAGAAAAGTCAAGCTGCATCCCAGTTCAGAAATACCTATGTTCTTCCCAATTCAGTGTATCATTCACATAGATTCCCAACAACTTTGTAAAAGAAGCTAGTTCTTTTAAGGTTTAACTGTGACACAGGTTTCGTAGTAGCTACTGCTACATTTTCTTATTGTGCAGAAAGCTAATTAAATGTCTTCTGTATGCTTATTCCCAGAGAAATTTGAAAAATGGGGAATTCCATAGTTCCGTCTGTCCGTTTAGAAGTTTTTCTGTCGGTTTATTCGAGTACTTTCATTCTTCTCTCGAATGAACTATCACAAAGTAACGAACTATTCTGTCCATTATTTTTTGGTAAAATTTCGACATACGATTCTTGATTTCCATACAAGAAAATAGCATAACTGAATCTTCCAACCATGTTTATATACGTGAAATATTTCCAGTATTAACAGAGAAAAAAGTTTCTTCAGCATTCGGTCTTTGGAGATATTGAATTCACTTAATATTTCCTCAAATTCATTATTTTCCCGAAGTAAATAAACATTTTGATAAATATGTGATAACTACGACCTCTATGTAGGGGGGACAACGTTCCCTAGTTATCTGACATGAAAATGACTATAACCTAACATTTTCAAAATATACACGGTGAAATGTGTCAAAATGTCATGCCCAACCGGGATACTTTATAGAAGTGAATGGAGTTAGATTAAAAGTGTTTCGTTTGATGAGATGAGTCTTAAGTTTGAAAAAGATGTAGAAGTTGTGAATGGGGAATCTGTGGTCGAAGCCTGGAGGAGTGACGTAGCAACTGGCAACTCTGAGGCGGGCTTGTTTTGGCGTTGATGAAAGTAGTATCGGCGGTTGTTTTCTGGGACATGTTCTGCTGAATAATAAAACAATTTCTCATAACTATTATCATACATTATTTCTAGAAAATTATCTATAAATGGCCATATAAGGAGGGACCTAGACATGTTACTTCTAAATTGTTCGATTTATTAGAGGATAAACCCGGTAATCTTGTATTGTTGTATGTACGGGCCATTTTCCCAGCTCATTATGGCCATCGTAAAAACTGCAGTTGGATACCGGTATCGAACGAATCCATTGAGAATGTGTTCAACCGTCAACAGTCTATTTCTCCTGCTATTTCTTTGAGAATATTTTCGGAAAAACTTGGCCATACCCGCCTATTTCTTAATGTTATTAAGGGTTCCTACTCTATCGGCATCTAGTTCATCATTTTTGACATTTTTCTTCGCTTAGAGACCTCACATTCATTTTGTGTTATCGAGTATCACAAGAAAAATATACCTACTTAATGCCGGAAAGTTCATAATCTTTCAATTCTGCTTTTTCGTTAAAAAAATTGTTTCAGACTTTCCTGCATGAAATGATTCATTTTGAATTATATCACATATAAATATCACCCGATAAGTTGACAATGGCGTATTCAAGTACCATACATAAATTTTGTCCAGATTGCTCTAGTTCTAGAACCATATAAAATTCTAGCGAATTATCGAAAAAATTTCTATATTTCACCAAATACAGAATCATCATCTTTGATCATAATTCGTTCATTTCCTATTTGAATTTTGACATGAATTTCATAGTAATGTCGAATATAGAAAACTCCATTTATTTTCTGGTATTTTGTCCAGATGTCCTGCTTCAGAACATTCTTCTACCCGGTACTGATAAGAATATCTCTGAACTATGAGTTTTGACCACGTGTGGAATCAATTCGTAGCTGAAGAAAAGTTCTAATCAGCACAACCAGCTTCTTCATGATATAAGTACGATAATACAAAAATCAAAATTCCGTTTTCGACTGAGCAGTTATCAAACGAAGTGAGCGTGGCATAACTTCGAGGTTTTCCTGAATCGAACTGAATGTCTTTATGCCGGTGGTCAATGATGCCGTGGCAAGACGGGCACTGCTTGGAAGTAGGCGGTTCTATACTGGACTACCTCTGATCAGTTTCTAGGAATTGGGCCAGACTCATTTCAGGATCGGGGGATGGAGGCAGGTTGCACATCTGCTTTTTTTATTTTAAAAATGTACCCAGGGGAAATATTCGACATTCAGACATTCCATTTGAGACGCGGGGCTTTGAACCTTAGTCTCGGTCGTCAGTGTTGCGATACGCCGTATCGCATTATCGATAATTGATCGAAAGAACGCCTTTTCGTCATTCAATACCCTTGGAGTGAATTGTACATCATTCATATTAATATTTATACATATTTTTGAAGGAATTTGAATAAGAATTCTATCAACTTTCTGATAGTATCCCATGATTTCATGATGAAGAGTTTTACAGCCTATGAAAGTTTGTTTTTGGATTGTCCTTTATCACAGATATTTCGAAAAATCTTGAAATTCGTGTCATATCGGTTTTCTAGATATTTTTTTCCTCCGGGTCTTCGTTTCCGAAATACAGGGTGTCAAAAATCATTTAATTTTTTCTGTTTTTTCTAATATCTCAGGAACCGTTTGAATTACAGAATTGAGTCTTTGTACACACAATAACTAATAATAGCTACTTTCCTACACTTTACTCGGTTTTATTAGACTTGCCAGTGGCGGAGATATTGCACGAAGGTTTTATCCCCCAACTCTTACACCACTGGACAGATTTGCATTTGCACAGCAAGCTCTGATGCGCCAATTTGTTTTACATTTTACATAAAGAAGGTACTCCTGGTTACTCTAAAGTGAACCGTTTTCGAAAAACCTGACATTTTATGATGAAAAACAATTGCCTTACGCATTGCAAATTTCTTGTAATTGGAAAAATTCTTATAATCTTGTTACCTATGGTCGCTAAAAATAATGAAAAATAACTTTGAAATTCCAACTTAAGAACCTAGTTGTCGAATTTTGTTCGAATTAAAAATCTTGTCAATTATCACTTCTCATTTTTCCAATTACGAGAAATTTACAATGCGTTAGCAAATCATTTTTGATCATAAAATGCCAGCTTTCTCGAAAACGGTTCACATCCAAATTTGTCCAGTGGTGTAAAAGTTGGGGGTAAAACCTTGGTGCAAATTCAATATTTTCTCTACGGGTACGTCTAATAAAACCGAGTCAAGTACTTTAAAGTAAAGCTATTATAAGTGACAATCTGTGTACAGGGTCACCTAAATTGCTTGATTTTGGCTGTTTCTGGTACTAGGCTAGTTATGTGAAAATGTTGAAAGGAGTCCTGGGCTCGATTTTCGTGAAAACTCCATAACTGAAAGCCGTTTCACGATATCTTCATTTTTTTCAAGATATAACGAAATTTTGATATTTTGACGATTTCGAAAATGTGCCGTAACTTCTTCATTTTCTAAAATATCTAAAAAGGGGAAATACTTTCTACAGGCACTTTTTCTTTAGCAATACGACACCGTATTAAGTTATTTTTTATCTCTTGTTCAATGGGTGAAAAAAGACAACTTTCGTATTTTTGAATACGAATGATATCTTTTTTCGATCCTATGTTATGCAGAAAAAAATCAGCTCTTCGAAAATATATATTTATATGTCGATATTTTATTTTCCTACCCTCACTTCCATAGAATAATAACAGACATAGAATAATAACAGACTCAACTTTAAGTGAAAATTCCACTTTATTGCTATTTCTGTCTCAAATATGGAAATAATATGTATATCGATTATCGACATACATTTATTTTCGAAGAGCTGATTTTTTTTAACGTTACATGGGATCAAAAAAAGATACCATTCGTATTTGAAATATGAAAGTTGTTTTTTTTTTCACCCTTTATACAAGAGATAAAAAATAACTGAACACGGTGTCGTATTGCTAATGAAAAAGTGCCTGTAGAAAGTTTTTGCCGTTTCTTGATATGTATTTCAGAAAATGAAGAAGTTATGGCACATTTTAGAAATCGCCAAAGTATCAAAATTTCGTTATATCTTGAAAACAAATGAAGATATCGTGAAACGGCTCTTTCAGTTATGAAGTTTTCACGAAAATCGGTGGCAGGACTCCTTCAACATTTTCACCTATCTAGCCTAGACGTACCAGAAACAGCCAAAATCAAGCAATTTGGGTGACCCTGTACAGAAACTCAATTCTGTAATTCAAACTGAAGGAAATATAATTTTTTGACAACCTGTATCTCGGAAAAAAAAATTATTTTCTCATGAGAAATCTACAGTTGACCGTTGATACACTTATTAAGGAACACCCTGTATAGACATGAACTGGATGAAATTTTCAGAATGTAAAATTGCGTTTTGTGGTACTTTATCTGTAACAAATTCGGGATATTCACGGAGGAAGCTTCCTCGAGACATTCCACTCCCGGCGCATTCTCCATTTTGTAACATTGAACCATTCAAGTTCCCAAACCAAAAACAAATGTTATTCTTTTTCATCGACTTTTCTTCATTTAAGCAAAATTTTTTGAACTATTCTGGCCTCCGTTTGGAATTTTTATGTATAAAGTACTCTATATCAAAGATTTTTTATAATTCTGATCGAAATTCACGTTTGCGATGTCGGAGTTAAGCTTTTACGATATAGATGTCTACTTGTAAATTTCCATCAGATTTTCTGTTTTTCCAATTTTTCATCCTGAAAACTGATTTTTCATCTCTAAAATCTTAATACCTTCAATTCAGGAACACTCTGTATATTATCATCTTAATTGCTCTGTCATTTTCTGACCGATGATAAACCTTCGCCCTAAGAAACGAAGATAGAATATCGGTAAGTGTTTTCGTAATTGGGACAAAGGAGCGTTAACCTCGTAAAATCTAAAAGCCAATGTTATCGATAATCGGTAGAAATATCCACTAGAGCGTCGATGTCCCGTGTCATGAGACCATTGTAGTTTGTTTTGCCATTTACCCACCGTGCATTATTGGCCACATTGTATTGGCCGACGTGGATTATTTCTTCTAGGAAAACATCGATAATGACCCACAATGGTTCGGCTATTGTAATGTTCGCATGACGAATGCATTTTAAGGTCAATAATACCGTCCTCTTGAACACTTCGTCCCTTCCTCTTCAAAGAATACATGGGCGGTAAATTCTTTACGAGTGTTGGTTCATGAATGAGATACCTGGAATACCAGGAAACTAGGATTTACTCACTGAAATATTTGTGTTTAACGGTCTTCCGTAAAACGAACACCTACGTTCGGGACGATGGGAAAAAATAATATTATATTTACGTCGCATTTTTCAACAGAATACCTACATACTTTTCGTAAACAACTCAATAGTTACCAAAAACGCAATAAGGGGAGGAATGATAGAAGGACATGTGTCCCATCCTTGTCCATATCAAAAAGTCGTATATCAGAAATTTGAGCAGGCACTCGACAATAATATCAAAATATGAAGATACATATTTGATTTCGATAAAATTTATTCTCTCTGTGATGGAATATGAAGAATACGCTTCTCAAGAGGAAAACTATGATATCCATAATCGATTTATGTAGTGGATATCACGTTATCTAAGCAGCGTTTTTTTGCAGTTCTTAACAACCATCAGGACTACTTCATTTTAACATCTTGAATCGGAATTCTTCGACCTGGATCTACCTTCCTGTCTGGTGCATCGAGATGGTGGCCGTTCAAGACCCTTCGCCTTATTCTATATAGAGGAACATTCCTTCTGTTGCAGAACCGCATTGAGGTGAGCAAAATGTTTTGTTACGACCTGAGTTGCTATTTATGTATTGAGTATAGAAAGAACTAGCTGATGAACTTTCACAAAAAAAATTTCACGACAAAAATCCTTGTTCTCATGAAGTCTTATTTGCGCAAGAAATGAGTTGGGTTTATACAGGGTGAGTCTTTGACTTGTACATATACAGGGTGTCCGGTAAACCTTGTACAATATTGAAAATGGTGATAGACCAGGTCATGACTGTTCAGAATATCAGAATTTCACCTCAGTAAAAATATCACCATTTTCGAAATAATGGGCATTTTCTAAATATCTAGAAAATCACTACCTCACCTCATTTTACCTCTATTTCTTGAAAAATTTATCAAGTTCTGAAAAACTGTTTTGTACGTCTGAAAGCATCACTCATCATTAATCTTCAGCAACAAAGATATTTGAGTTAGTCTCAATTTGTAGACATAGCACTCAAAAAACGGAGGGGAGGTAGTGATTTTCTAGATATTTAGAAAATGCCCATTATCTCGAAAATGGTGATATTTTTACTGAGGTGAAATTCTGATATTCTGAACAGTCATGACCTGGTCTATCACCAGTTTCAATATTGTACAAGGTTTACCAGACACCCTGTATATTTTAGATCCTTGAGGCCAAAAGAAACCTTTTTTCATTCTCCATTTTTTTCGTGTCCGGTTCTGTTTGAAAGATATGGCAATTTGAAAAAAATTTGGCCAAAAACGTGCCCTATACGCTTCTCTTCAAAAACGTCAAAGTTCATATTTCCCGATTGAAATTGAAATGATACATTTAGGGAATCCTAAATACTAACCTTATTTGAATAAGAATGTTATAAACATGATATTAAATTAGTTTGTAAACACAAATAACTTGTTCATATTTTCCTCTATATCCCAAAAATATCTCATAAAGAATTGTTTTTTACTCTATTTATGGTCAATCAACCTAACTCATCGGATTCTAGGTCAATGACCTAACCTAGCCCATCTTCTATGAATATTCCACAGAGATTTTGAGATGACGATGCCAGATTGTTGATTTTCTCTTTAAACAATGGTATAACGATGTGTCTTATGTGAGGTAGCGGACGCGCAAGACAAACCGTAAGATCTATTATTATCGACCCATTTCAAACTTGATATTTTCTGTGTCTCAAACGTGAGGGTCTGTGAATGACGCATGCGTATAGCGACAACCAGCGTGATTCCTAAATGGCGTAAACAAATATGGAGGAAATCGTTTCTAGAGCTATGATTATGCGAAGACCTTCAGTGAATGAATGTTATATTAACCGTTTAGTGTTGAGTTTATAAAATTCCAAAGGGATATTGTTTAGATAGAAATATCGCCACAGATTATTTAGAGCTAAGTATCATTTTAGGTTTCATAAATTTCAATTTAATACGTGGTTTGTATCGACATTCATCCTTCATCTATCTGAATTTGTATTTCATTGACATTTATTTTTAAAATGAACCGATAACAATAAATTTTCAATAGAAAATGTATGTATTAAATGTATAATTTCAGAATCCTTGGTATTCCATTTTGAGTCCCCCACATTCGTGGGATTTGATTATTACATATCTCTACATCAAACGTTTTTTCATCATTGAGATTTTAGTCTCGACAAAGTTGATGAAAATTCTGACAACATTATCAACTTATTTAGTGACCAGAGAAGTAATAACATTCGATGATTTTTAATCCAGAGATGCATCCAGATTGTTTTTGAAATTCATATTTTTCCTCAAATTTTATCGTATACAAGTAGGAGTAACTCGAAAACGACGCGTTTTGTGGAAAAAACATAAAAAAATGTACTTTTATTCTCTAAAATGATTTATTCTTTTATGGTATTTTTGCGTGGATTTTTGAGTCGGCTACGATGTAACTTTTATGCCAGGAGAAATATCAAGTTTTGATTGAGGAATATGCACCATGAATATAGTAAACAATCAACCGTTCATTTTAAATAACGGTTTCGAAGATATGAACAGAAAAGTGCTTGCTTTCATGGATTTTCGACACCCTGTATCTTTCAAAGGGAACCGAATTTTGAGAAATGATATAGCAAATAAGTGTTTCGTTGGATTAGACGATTAGAGGAATCTACAGTCAAAATATATGTGCATGTCAAAGACTCACCCTGTACATATTATATGAATGATGTCCGTTGATATTATATTTTCCGAGAGAAATGGACTAGCATTTTCCATTTGCCGGTGTCTATACAGCCATTGTTTACACTGCCTATGGTCACCACGATGATAAAAAATTGTCAAAATCCCCATTGAATAAAATAAACCAAACTTTCAATTGGAGTATATCCTTATTCGTTGAAGCCTTAATACGTGCATTTTGATGACGGATGAAGTTATAGGACCAATATTATTTATGAACGCCCATATTTGAGTAATTCGTTAAGTACTCACTGAAGTATTTCTTTTTAAACTACAGCCATCTTGGCACCGCGATATGTGGAGTTCATTCCGAAGGTAAACAGAGAAGGGAATGAAAACTCGTTATTCGAAGAGAGATAAGTAAGCCTTGGAATCCGAAGAATGCTCCATGCAGCCTCACACAAATATTTACCTTAGAGCAATGATCAAACACATCAGTTGTATCAAACAGGAAACGACGGTGTGTTAATTCAAATTCGACCACGTGCGCCTTTCAGGCACTAGATAAACAGGTTTGGCGTCAGCTTATTTGCCCATGAAAAATTCTCGTGAAACCACAATTTTTTGAAAGGAAAATTTAACACAATCTCCACATCGAGGGGAGAGCATTTTCTAGTGTTTCTGGAAAATTGTTTCGAAAAATTTGAAGCAAATCAAGCGACATTCATGGTGACAGAAAGAATTGTTCAATAAACATAGGCAATCCCAATCCTAACATTCAAGGAAAATCTCTGGTTCAATTCTGTTCTTCGCACAGTGTGGGGGTTTTCGATTGACCAAAAATCGATATTACCAAAATTCAACCGATAACAAAATAGATGTGGTGAGCTTCTCATTATTCTATACAGGGTCTTTCACGAGGAACCTCACCCATATTTATACGGGAAACTACTGAACGTATTTTCATGAAATTCAGCACTTATAAGTATTTCACGATGCTGATGAAATCTAAAATATTCTCAAGGCATGAGCACCTCCGGTTTTTCCGGAAATGACGTCAACTTCCGTTTTTCAAATAAGAACATCATTTTTTTATTGCAGAAATAGATTCCTTAGAAAATTTCAAGTTATTTTGATGTAACATTTTTCAGTTTTGGTTGGAAAATTCTCTCTGAGCGGGAAAATTCGAAAAAAAAATCGAAAATAGAGCTCCGCTGAAACAAGAATAACTTCGAGGTTTTTGGATGGAAAATTTTCATTTTTGGGATTTTTCAAGATGTAAGATTGATGTATTCACTTTAGAAATCGAAATCGCGATTCATGATACAGGGGGTGACAAAATCGCTTTTAAAGTTAGGGATGACAAAATCGTGAAAAATTGATTTTTTCAAATTAGAACCCCATTTTTTATGGCAGATATTAAATCTACGTTAAAAAATAATGTGAGTGTATGCATCACACCCTTGCCCTAAAGTGGAAATTTTCTGAGTTATTTACAAAAAACTGTTTTTCGTCTTGAATTTTCAGCTATTTCTTTTCCCTTCACGCCAAAAAGATGAAATTTTCAGGAACTGTTACTTAAACCATGTTTTAGATTTTACTACCCTAATATGCAGGAGAAAAAAGTTACAGGTTGTTCCTAAATATATGGCGAATTTGGATTCGAATTTGTATCGGAAACCTCTTTATTTCAACTAATCGGCCATCGGTTTTCTCTCCAGTGATAAATAAATAATTCCTTATGAACCATATGCAAAAACTTACCATGTTTTACATTCTTTTTTTTAATGATAGATATCATTAATTACATCTGCCAAAGTCCTCTTTATTCAGTTTATTCAGTAGCATGTAATTAATGATATCTATCATTAAAAAAAAGAATGTAAAACATGGTAAGTTTTTGCATATGGTTCATAAGGAATTATTTATTTATCACTGGAGAGAAAACCGATGGCCGATTAGTTGAAATAAAGAGCTTTCCGATACAAATTCGAATCCAAATTCGCCATATATTTAGGAACAACCTGTAACTTTTTTCTCTTGCATATTAGGGTAGTAAAATCTAAAACATGGTTTAAGTAACAGTTCCTGAAAATTTCATCTTTTTGGCGTGAAGGGAAAAGAAATAGCTGAAAATTCAAGACGAAAAACAGTTTCTTGTAAATCACTCAGAAAATATCCACTTTAGGGCAAGGGTGTGATGCATACACTCACATTATTTTTTAACGTAGATTCAATATCTGCCATAAAAAAATGGGGTTCTAATTTGAAAAAATAGATTTTTCACGATTTTGTCATCCCTAACTTTGAAAGCGATTTTTTCACCCCCTGTATCATGAATCGCAATTTCGATTTCTAAAGTGAATACATCAATCTTACATCTTGAAAAATCCCAAAAATGAAAATTTTCCATCCAAACACCTCGAAGTTATTCTTGTTTCAGCGGAGCTCTATTTTCGATTTTTTTTTCGAATTTTCCCGCTCAGAGAGAATTTTCCAACCAAAACTGAAAAATGTTACATCAAAATAACTTGAAATTTTCTAAGGAATCTATTTCTGCAATAAAAAAATGGTGTTCTAATTTGAAAAACGGAAGTTGACGTCATTTCCGGAAAAACCGGAGGTGCTCATGCCTTGAAAATATTTTAGATTTCATCAGCATCGTGAAATACTTATAAGTGCTGAATTTCATGAAAATACGTTCAGTAGTTTCCCGTATAAATATGGGTGAGGTTCCTCGTGAAAGACCCTGTATAGGGTCAATCTCTGGTAGGGTTGTAACGCTCATATTCTTTTAAACTGGTAGGGATAGAATTGCATAGAATAAGGAACAAAAACGATCTGCACACGCAACTTCATACATTAAGTTATGGTAGTTGAAGTATTATATTAGGTTCCGCTACGAAAGTTCTGCGATTGATTTTCCGCTCAATGCAGCGTTTTTCTATGTAACGGGTCCGGCTCTGATTTGTTCTTCAGCTGCTATATCCTCAAATTAATAGATAACTTAGAGAGGTATGAGGTATCAATGGATTGCTTTCGGTGAATTTCACGTTGAAAATGAATACGACGCCGTTTAACTGCTCATATCGATAGTTATATGTATTTCAATGTTCAGATCTTGAAACCGACAAATCGAAAAATCGCATTTTCCACTCATCACATCTGTATCTATCTATATTTGTGTTCTTTTTGTTCCGTTCTTGCTGAGTGTTTTTCTTAGTATATGTTTATAGTGATAAGTGATTTTTATTCAACGGCGAAATGATCTTGCTTCAATTGTGGAAATGAACAAGTTCCTTATTATTGATTCTACATATTTAAACGCTGATGATTTGTTCATATTTTCCTCGAGAATCCAAAAACATCTTATTAACGTTTTTCATTCAATTCATGATTAATCAAGCTATATCAATCTATTTTATATTTAAAATAATCAGGACTTTGAAATTATATAAAAATTTCACAAGAAACACAGATACGGTCATATTCCTGAAATTAGGAAAGTTGATTTTTTCGTGGATCACATAATATGAATATGTATAAATTCCAACATAAAACCAGGTATCTAATTCCAAATGAAGGTCCGATTTTGATCGGTGACTACGATTTCGGAAGTTCGAATACTTCCAATGATCTGGTGGTTTAAAATTTAAATTCAAGCCCGGAATATTCTGATTTTAAAATACCTACAGATTTCACTAAATTATATCTCTATATATACTCAAATTGAAAATTCGTTGATAGATGTAGGTAGATGTCCAAATGCACAACAGCCTAAGCTCCTAAGCTAGTATATTTGGAGTTATATTAGCATTATAGCATTCGAAGTGGCTATTCCATCTTTCAAAAATCTCCCACACCACAAGGATGATATCCAATAAATAAATTGAAATTTCAAAATTGTTCGAAAACTCATAAACCGCTCGTCGAATTCCCACCAATTTCAGTGCATATCATGAAGCACGTGACTTGGTGCTAAAAATAGACCCGACATAGTGACAAGGTAGTTCACAGACTCATTAGATTATACTATCCACCCACCTCCTATTATACTTTTCAATTGCGTTGCACCTTTAAATAGGAGTATTTCGAAGAACAACGTGGGTCGCTATGGAAAAAATTGCATCGGAGCAGTTAATAATGCAACTTACGTCATCGCTAGAAAGTTCTAAGGTCATCTGTTGGAATGCGCGAATGCAGTACGCTAACATTCTTATGATAATTCACCTCCCAAGTCTGCTGATGGTACCTAGAGCTAGAGACCAGAACCATGTAGGTTACGTTCAGTTTATATCGTCAGTTGATGCTGAGGTCATCGTCACATACCTGCTCCCTTCCTACCTACTCCTTAATTACTTAATTCAAGACGATATCGTGGTTATTTTATTTCATTGTGTGAATTATCTGAATGAAATTAGGAAGAACACATAATCTGCAAATAATCAGATATATGAAAATTTGTAATGAAATATTGTTTGATTTCTATACAAATTAAAAAATATATTTCAGATGTCATATAATATGAAGAAAAATAATTGAGAATCAAATAATCCAGAAACATACGAAAATGATATCTTACTCACGTTTCGTTCTTACTGAAAATAGATAAGTGATAGCTGATTCATATTATACTCACAAGATGCTCTCCAGCGACCACCAAGCCACGTTGTTAGACTCAAATAATTCTTATGTAATACGTAGGAACGTAGGTATTATAATTTGATCCATTAAATTAAATTTGAAACATTTAGTAGGTTCTGTCTGGCTCCCGCAAGAACTAGTGCGCATGAGCGATAAAGGGGAAGTAGCTTGGACTAGGATATCAAGGAAATACGGTACCCTATCGCTTCTCTCTGCCACAACAGCTCATGACGCATGCGTATAACGCCAACGAGCTCTGGAACGCTAGACTTTTGAATAAGATCAAACAAAGATGTAAATGAGAACATTCACTCAAATAACAAAATGGAAGATAGCGCCCCCTTCCGAACTACGACTGTTAAATATACGTACAGCTCTCTTGGAGAGAAAAATAGACTGATTTACCAATTATTATCACAACGGAAATCAAAGAAATAATTGTATGTATGAGCTTGAATTATATGCCATAAAGTAAATACCGATGGAATGGTACTCACTGTTGTTGCTGGCTTGAGAGATATATCTGCTTGTCTGCTGGCCCCTGTATGTGTTATACGAATTAGAATTCTACTTGATGAAAATACTTGGGTTTCAAATAGTTTTGCAGAAGCGTGCAACAAGTTCATGCTGGCGAATTATCGGAATTTGCCAATTTATTGATGTCGGGAGGGACAAGGGAGTCCAGTCGATTGTGGTACCTCGATTATTGTGATGCCTCTGTAGGCCGCAGGGTCGAAGATAGTGGGTTACTTTGGGGTATCAATTATAAATAAAAACCCAAAAACTCTGACCTTTAGACCGATCGAGCATTGTTGACTGAACCTGTAGAGAACAGTGGTCAACTCAGCGACAAGAAGAATTTCTTCAAACCATTTGAGCGATTTTGTATTTCGGAACTTAGGTTGTATAATGTGAAACAACCTGTATATAATATTATATATTTGTGTAATATACAAATATAGACTATTACCAGTTCAGTTAATCATTAATAATCGTTGGAGATTATATGAAATGTATACATAGAATAAATTGGAATCTATAATTGTGAAAAAACGATATCATTTAATCGTAATTAGCTATACGCAGTAGTAAGTTGTCATAACCATTGCGAAATATTCTTTCAGAATTCCAAACTCCATTAACATTGTCCGAAAAAAGAAAATAAGCGCTTAGTTGAGCTATGAAAGGTCGTTTGGTTTTTGATTCTTTATTTGAGAGGATTTTCTACCACGTGCAGTTCTCGTTAACTAGCGAGTCGTACCACCTTTCCCCGTACGGTAGTGCTGTCGTAGTTCTGGTTCCAGTGCCCAGCAATAATGCTAGAACGTGCGAAATGTCACTAAGATACGAAAATTGATGCGATGAATTGTGTGTTGCAGGGATAAGTATAGCAAAAAATAATTCATTTGATCGAAAAATGGAAGATATCGTTCCTTTGGACCACCGTGCGCTAGGAGATAATAAATGACAGAAATGGACTAGCGAGATCTGTACCCAAGGGTTCCTGCTAGAGCGTAATATAAGTTCTGATGTTTCAGTTGGTTGCTACCGCAGGAAGGGTTATGTGCCACTGATGGCGGCTAATAAGCCAGAAACCGGTTTGTCATTATCCTACTGTGGTGGCGTCACTAGTGGTGAATTTAGATCTCGTTAGTCCATTTCTCTCATTAATTCATTTGTTTTTATTAAAGCATCCATGCATCCCACCGAATAGCTGAAGTGATGGAATCAATCGGCGCTCTGTAACCACAGGTCTTCTGTACGCTTGTTCGAATTCATAGCATTAGCGGTCACCCATTCAGGTTCTGAAACTGCCCAACGCTGCTTGACTTCCAGTTAGAGATAATTTCGCGATCTTCTTATGACACGAATGTTGTCATACGATGTCTAAATAAATTCCATAAATCCAAAAATAATTAACTGGCCACCGATTCTTCTACTGATGGCAAAATTAAAGAACGAATGATTCGATGCATAGCAAACGTAGAGTCGCAGAGATATTGGGTATGCTTGAAAATCGCAACCACTCCCTCTTTAGTTATTACTCTGAGGTCCGACCTAACCATTTTGGGTTGAAAAAATTTGCAGACATTTGGATAAAACAATAAACAAGCATGCCAGAACAGGTTGTATGTGGTAACTTGAAAAATTACCATAATTCTAATATAAGTAAAGAGTAAAATACACAAGATATCTGCTCGAATAATGAAATTCTAAATGTAGTAGTAAACAACTCGTGAACTTTGATATCTTACAGAAATGACCAAAATAACGTTTCCCATAATTTTATCTACTTGTTTCAAAACACTTCGTTCAAAAACCAATGTCTAACATCGATCCGTATTTGTTTAACATTCGATAGCATCATTTTCTTGGAGATTACGGGTTAATTCGATCGATTCGTTACCAAACGAAAACATAAAGGTGGGTTTACACAACCGGTTATGCCTTCAGAATTCATTGATGTCGAAAAATCAATTTCCAGCAAGAACTTTCAGAAAAGGGATTTTTTTGCATAATCTGAATAATTATTTCTATGAAGTCTCATCTACCTAACAATATTGGATATTAAAGATGATTAATCAAAATTATATATGATTGGGAATCACTATGGATACCTATAACTGAAATCGTTCTCTGTCAAATATATGACGTTGAAATCTCAAGGGGAAAAATCGAATTAGGTTGAGAAATTTGAGGTAACTGAAAATATTTTAGCCTAAAAGATTTAATTCGAGAACCATATATAAAATTCGTATAAAGCTCCATCCTGTAGTTTCCCATTTACACATCCATTCGTCTCATCGGGGAATAGCCTAGCTGTATTTACCTCGATTAATAAATATCTATATCAAAGATATTCGGTATATCGGGTGTTTTTTTAGAGGTATAGAACCTTGAATTGACATAAAACACATTCAAATTAAGAATGAAGTCTAATTTTTTCTATTTGAAAGTTAATTATTTCTATGACATTTATGTTTGAGAAAATAATTTTCGGCATATGTCCACCATGAATAGCTCTGAGGAACCGCAGTCGACCAGACCAATTATTGACCACTTTTTCTAGTAATTCAGGCCATATTTCAGCAATAAACCAATGACTTGACATAACCCCAAAGAAAATAATCCTAGGAGTTATGTCGCCTTGGAGGCCTATTAATTTTCATCACTCTGAAAAAACACCTGATACCCTGTAGTGTTTTCAGAACTATTAAATCCATTCGAAATTCTAGAGTAGATGAAGAAGTCAGTTCATTGGAACACGTACGAATTATTTCATTCCATGGTGAAATAGTTTTCAAATTGGCCAGGTCGGAATAAAACTTGGTAACAATAAAGCCATCAGAGAACCCTGTCGTGCGTGGCCACCTTTTCGGCCGCATCAATTATGAATGAAATCGAGAGGAATCACGAACGTCGAATGGAACAGAATCGGACACTTCCTGTTTGTAATTTATTCATTGGATTCGATCGGCCTAAAAAATGGATCATATCAAAGAGCAACGAAATTCTTATTGAAGATATTCAAATTCTGAATGATAAAATCGATAGGGAATGAGGTCATGTAGGTCATCTGCTCATTATCGTCAACTTCCTATGTAATGCCATTCTAACTGGGAGTCTCGGTATAATAATTTCAAATGGGTTATGTTTCACATTCGTTCATTTCCATTCAATAAATTTTCGAGTTTTTTCCTTGTTCGGAATGCGCAATAGTTCCCGTGATGTGACCTACATAATATTCATTCATAAAATGGAGATACGAGATAATGAACTTTTTCCACTATCCCATGTTTCCAATCATAACGTTCACTCAAATCTAATATTTTCTACTAGTTTATATTTACACAAATATTTTTTTTCAGTGACATTTTGTGGATCGAAAATTGATCTGGATTGGTTTTACTTGATTTTTCCACGTGGTAAGTTTTGAGATCCTCGACTGACATTGCCAAAGGTCTGAAAAATACGACTCCGGTTGACATTCTGAGCTTATAAATGGAATTCAGACTAATAAGAAATATCCACTCCATTTGTTAGGCACTAAACTAACGGTTGTTGAATTGTAACCAGCACATTCCTAACAGTACCTCATTCTTTTCAGTTTGTCGTAAACACTGGATGCCATATCAAGCTCATATGAGAGGTAAACCTCTAGTCATTTTCACAGTTTCTGTTCATAAGCAAATTACCCATAGATTAAACAACAACAAAGTCCTGGGATTTTCATCGATTGGAATAACAAAATATTTTGAGCAAGATTTAATTTAATTAAGTTATTCGCCAAAAAGCAAAATCATGCATGCTTACTATTAGTGGAAAACGCTATTAAAATTGATACAATTGATATTGTAAATATTAATGAAGATTGAATTGGCCCAAATTAACTTCCAGAAGTGTTGCTGCTTTCATTAGACAGGGTGTCTGCAACTAGTTGACCAATCTGTATATCTTTGAACGAAAATAATGCCTATTTTATAAAAACAATTTTCAAAAAAATGTGACGTAAACTATAACAAAAAATATCATTTACCCTTCATTATTTTGAATGTTTTTCGCATATTATGATGACGAAGTTTCCACATTTATTGAAAAAATCAGCACGCTAATAAGAATAAAAGGGATCAATGGACCCTTTTGATTTTTTGGATGCATCAGTTCATTTTCTTCATAATTTTCATTTTAGATTCGTTTTCGAGATATTGGATCTGCACTTGACCTCCGATCATTAAATGAAATAGTTAATTATCGATGGGCTAATTCAAGAAATTATTGAATTTCAACTTTTATATCATTTTCTGTATCAAATAAGTCTTATTGAGTCTAATTATTACCAAAGAATCCTAAAAATCGTGGGAGGAAAATAAAAGAAGAGAATGTTCTCGAAACAGTTCAGTAAGAGTCCCCAAAGCGACAGTCTGAACGTACATTTAGAATCCGATCTAGAATTTTTTGACTTTCGTTCAATTTATAGGCAAACGTTCATTATAGACGGATAAATTCAATCACGATAATTGGCTATATGAAATACTCAGACCCCGCACATCTTTTCTATGATTTACAGTTTTATTTTCCTTCATGAAAATCATTTCACTGGTATTTCTAGCATACCTATTTTTTTCATAATCCAAAATTTTAGCTTCATCAAAATTAAATTTATATTCTGCTATATGTGTATGAGTAGCTAAAGCTATTTTGTTTTGTTATTATGGACTAGGTTGCTGCAATCAGTTTTATGTTGTCAATTTCTTCCTTCGAGATATTGTTTAGTTTGTCCAATGTATGATTTGTCACAATTAAAACATGGAATCTGGTAAACTAAATTGGACTTCAGTAAGTTAGGTGTTTTACCCTTCAACCTTGCGAAAAATTTCTTCTCCCCATCAAGATTAAAAAATGCACAGCAACAATTAAATTCTCTGAAAATTTTGTTGATATTCTGAGACCGGACTTGATGTTTAGGTCTGAACTGTTCTGCGGCTATTTGTTCCCGCAGATGGTGTTCATTGAGAATGTATAAGATTCTCATAAAAATAATGACCTAATCATTGAAACCTATCGGGTTCAAATAAGGCAAGCGTGGTGGCTCATCTCTATTAATTCAACCGTTAAACAAATCAATATTTTCATGTGGTTAGGGGTAATTGCGCAAGGCCATCAAGTGAAACTACGACACCTATCAGCTTTCAAGAGTAGCAGAAATCTTCATCATTCAAAAGACTGGACCTAACAGAAGATTTCCAATCATATAAATCCATAGGGTTATTTTAAAATAGACTCGATAATATACTTTGAACAAATTTGTATTCAATTATAATAGTCGAACGCTTGTTCGATGACGAATTTGAATTCGGACCGAACGAATGTAGCTGAAAAATTGTAGTATTTCAGTTGGCCCCAGCTTCAAAGAATACGCCTTAGGATGGACCGTTATTTGAGTATTTGCTATGTTTACCATTCGTTTCGAAATATTGCTTCTGTGTTTTTCCCAACTCTCACAGTCCCATTAGAACTGAATGAGTTGATAACGTTTAAAAACGGAACGTTATCTTGTTTATCTTCGAGAAAACACCCTACTATCCGTCAGTCAAGCACAGGAAAGGCGCCATGACGTCAGTAATTTACATTACTACATTCCAGGCGGTACTAAGATATTTGATCAATTATCGCATTACGTTATGCAAGGCATGAATCATGAATGGGCCAATGTAAGAACTGTTGCTGCCACGACCAGTGATCAACGCAGCAGTTATTCGTGAAGCATCAAAGAAAAATTTTCAACGCGTCCGCAACGGGCACTTAGTAAAAACGTGATACGTATATTTAAATATAGAAAAAATAAAGACGTGACTTCAGTTCCTGATAATGCCAGTATTGATAACGGAGCTGAATTTGTTTCATTCATAACTAACAAGTGAATTAGCAGGTCGTACCGTGTTTATGTTGTTTGCGCGCTGTGCTGTCTTCCTCAAGGTGTTTCGACACAGAATCCATTGTTTTTAGCCCAAATACACCGTTGCCGGCCGCACAGATGTATTATCTCATGGTTGAGTAATTTTTTATCAATGAAAATTGGAATTCATTCATGTAAGTGATTAGTACCTTGCAATCGCCACATACGGCGTAGTCATTTCCTCGAACTCAACGGAACCGGACGTAACGTGGATAGTTTGGTTAGTGAATGGTGTGAAGTGTCTTGGAAATACCTGCGGAAAACGTTTCATTCATCGGCGACTTTTCTTCGCGTTCTCTCTGTTGAATATTCCCCAATGAACAGTGTATTACTCTCCGAACTAAATCGTGAACTTTGATCGTAATGAACTAATTTTGTTTCAGATATCACTGTCTCGATCTCGTATTTGGTGCTGTGAATGAAGGATGGACTATCTATCGCACCAGTTCGAAATGTTATCATGTGACCAAGAGTTATGTTTTCTGTGATAATGTTGAAACGAAACGGGTTTTCACAGTGATTTTCCAGATTTGTTCGATTTCTGAGATCATTGTGAAAGCTGATTTCGTCAACACATCGACGAAGGATACCAAAATGGTTTGAAACCTTTCTACTGTTTCATTGATGGTTTTTATTTATTTTATGAAAGATTGTTAATTCTCGTGTTTGTCTTTAATTTAACGAATTATGATTATGTTGTTAGTTTATAAAATTCATTATTGTGAGTTTACTTCAAGAACTAGGCCATATGACATATGAAAAATGTTTTTGGTGTCAATAACGATGGGATATATTGTTTTATCTTAATAATTGTTTGGGTTAATTATATATGATATATTGAATTCTCAGAAAAGCTTTGATAAGAGGTATTATTTGTAGAAAAAAATTGGAATTTTCTTGATTTGTAACATTATATTCAAATTTGTAATTTAAGTATTTTCCTTCTGGGGAATTCAAAAACAAACAATGACGGCAATGAATTGCACGAATAGATTTCAATTACAACCTTGTGATCCATATATTTGTTTGACTTGCTTACAATTTTTTTTCTATTATGTATTTTTCTCTCACATCCTGCTCCTGGATATTTTATGTTATGTGTTCCTCATTCTATGTTATATACTATCATAATCTCTATATGATTAATTGAATTCAAGTTGTGAGAATATTTTGGCTTTTTACATCGAGATGAAAGCGTGCAGCATGTACTTGAATAAATGGATATTAATTTGTTTTTATTCCCTTGTTTCTACAAAAATAGATGTCGTCATTGTTGAACATAAAACTTCTTCATGAAATTTCAATTAAATGAATTTAATCCCGTCCTATATTCAATTATTCATCTTCGACCAAAATTATTTCATGAATATTCTCAGTGATGTCCATACATGTATGATGATCAACATTTCTCAATCTGAAAATCAGTGAATTTGTTAGTTTGATGCAAATTCCATTGCTTAATAGTAACTGAGCTATTCATCTGCAGAGGTGATCCTATATGTAGGGAATGTATTTTAGGTCCATACGAATAATAAAAAAAAGTGTTTCATCATGTCCGAATCTAGAGGAATCTCTAGTTTGCGGTTCTTTAGCTGCTGCTCAGCATGGAAAATTGTTATAAAAATAGTGCTAACATTTTTATGCTTGAGAATTTTCAATATTTCATTTCATCATGTATTCAATCCATAAACAAAAATCGCGGACTATTTTATTGGTTTTCAATACAAAAGAGTCCTACTTGATGAGCGTTCCTATTAATTAAATGAAATAGGATATTGTGGCAACCTTCACATACTTATGTCTTTCCGATAAATGACAATTTGTAATAACCACCGCTCTAATTCTTCAATTGAAAAATAATTTCAATTATCATATATGTACCAAAAAAAGTTACAAAAACTAATAATCTAGAAGTACCAAGAACATAACGCATCATTCTTAAAACAAATCAGTGATTCTGATCCACATCATACTCGCATAATTATTTTCAGAATCCTTCATTGATGAGTTTTCAATAAAAAATATTTCTTCCGTCATATTCTTTGAAGCAAAACAGAAATAAAAAAAGGTCTATAAGTAGCAGGAACTACACGCATGTTTCGTACTTGAAAATCATCAGTGATTCTAATCCATATCATAATAATCATAAGAATATTTCGAGAAACCGTTTACAGTAAGAATTATTTCGATTGCTATATAATCATTCAAGCAAAAAATTGGAGAACCAAATAACACCATGTTTAAATATGTAAACAACAAATTTGTTTCTTTTAATTTGAATTTTTGTTGGTTGTTTGTCTCCGCCAGATATATAGGCTAGTGCACTTCATCTTAGCAGGACTCAAGCAGCCGAAGAAAAACTTAGACGAAAATTTCATATCAACGCTTCATTAAAAAAAAACAGTTCGATAAATTTTGAAATAAAATTGGATTTTCCTCATAAAACTTAAACTTCTGGAGATAATCGAACCAAATTTGTCATACAGCATAACAATATGTACTAGCATATTTATTGCGAAAATGACCTATGGAAACCAGTGCCGTTGTTTCGGGGTTCAACTGTCATTTAAATAGAAAATATTTTGTTATCTTCAAACAAATTTGGTATTTTTGCCAGGAAACTCAATTTATTCCTCACAAAGACGTCCCTTGACATGTCTTCTTAACTACCGCAGTTGCATGACGAATTTGTAATTTTTAATTGCATGGTTTTCTTTTGAAAACTCACCTTCCACATCCTGAATCAAAAAATATCCATATAGAAAATCTACCCAGGTGTAGAAGGCGAACTAATATTTCACCTAGAAATCTTACTGCGTTCACGAAATAGACTCAAACTTGTCAGCAGCTTTTCGTAATTTTGAAAAAATCGCCAATCATGCAATCAAATGAGAAAAAGCAGAATAGTGATGATAATGGTACTTCTCTAAGATAACGTTCCGGAAACTCAATTTGTCTCTAAATTTTTTATCGATAAATAATTGTTGATTTAGGTTATGGAAGGTGATTATCCAAAATGAAGGATAAAGAATAAAAAGGACCGTCAAGCAATTAAGACTCACATAATTCAAATCGGAAACATTTCCCGAAAACTTGAATGATGAAGTTTACTATTGTTTCCATAGAAAAACTGATTTTGAGATAAAAATGTTCAATTTCAGAATGACAGAGCGTTTTAGATAAAACCAAATCGATTTTCCTTACAGTACCTATCTAATAAACCTATGAAGATAATCGAACCAAATGTTGATATGAAATCCACATTTAAAAAAAAGTTTCTCTAATCAAAATAATAATAAGCTTCACAAGACCAGCAGGTATTCGAGAAATGTTTTTAATTAAGATATAATGTTGTATACGACATACGATCAAACATATAAATTTTTGACGCAACTAGAGCTGTAACGAAAACACGCCGAGTGTTTTTGTAAATACTGAATTAAGCATCTGGTTTCTTTGGACCCGTCATATTTGTACTGAATAATAAGCGCGTTTGGCAATGACATCTGACTGGTCGGATTGATCTGAACCGTTCGTTTATTACATCCAGATTGAGGGGAGTACACATCTGGACCGTTCGGCAAGAAAATCTGATCAATCGGATGTAGATCTTTTTGCTCGGTGTATTTCGACGGAGGAAACGGATTTTTTTCCACAGAACAGAAACAGAAATTACTTTTCGGTCTTTGTGATTGGATTTTTTATCCCGCTTCGAATATTCTTGAACAGTCTGTTGAATTTTCGTGTCTTATGTTATTTGTTGTGTAGTAATAAATAAAAAAATGTTGTTTGATAAAAAAATGATGATTCAAAATATTGAATCATCTCAACCAAGGGGTAGAAATGTTGAGAACTATAACAAAAGAATTAAAATAGTACCCAGACTACCTCTACGGACGAATAGACCTTTAAGCTCTAATTTAATATCTGGCTCGGGAAAGGCGTTACATACGTCAAACAAAAAAATCGATCTAAATGCTCCGTAGCGTTCGTTTATTACAGAAAAATCTGTACAATCTGTTATCACGTGACTAAAAAATCCGTCCGCTCTCGGATGCTATTGCCGAACGCGCTTATTGTAGTGTAAAATCTTGTGTCTCAGAGGTTCAAAATTCAGATATTATTTCATCGTCTTGTAGAACGTTAATATAAAATTTTCATTTTCCATCGACTACTCAAATCCTGCTAGCCATAAACACCATCTTATATTTGGGGGCGACTAACTATTCAAAATAATCTGAGAATTCGATTTGATTTCTGGATTGTATACAAACTAAAATAAGATATTAAAAAAATCGAGTAGGTAACTTAAAAAATGTTTATTGGTTAATTTTTTCAACAATGTATTATGCGAACGATCTACCTTACTATTCTTTTCTTATTCTATCAAACCTTCCTAAAATACTTTCCGGTTATTCTTCATCAGCTCTTGGATTATATACATATAAAATAATTTTTTGGAATTTGTATCTTATATCTTTGTATCTATTTAGGGCCGGCATTTGGAATAACTGAAGCCACTGCTAGAGGATTCGTGCCACAGAACTCCATTGGCATTTTTAGAGAAGAACCATTCATCGTGCATATGGTGTAACAAGGAAGAAGAAACGACCTCCCATGTCAACTTCCAATTTGAAGTCACATCCCATACGTACGAGACCAAGAACCCCTATGTACTGCTACGCAAATTTTTACTTGTCTGAATAATGTCGAATGAAAACTGAGATTTTTTCAAAACTGTATGTAGCTGTGTTTTACTTTTGTTTTATATTGTTATTCACAGCAGGATTATTCAGGGTCACATCACAGCGAAAATGTTTGGATTTGGAGTGAAATTAAGAAAGATTACCACATGTTTAAATTTTTTCGATAATTTTATTATTATTATTTATTTCTTTTTCATTATTTTTTCTTAACTCAGCAGTTCTCGGGTTTTTGTGATATTCGAACCACCTACAGAAGTATCATTATCAGTTTTATACCCAATTAATCTGTAAAAATATCGAATAGCCCACCCTAAGCCATTTTTTCGCGTGAATCACGGTTCAAAACTATTTCGAAAAGATTTCGAATTGAACATCACCAGTTCGTGTATCGCTTAGATGCCACAATTTTGAAACGGTTACGTCATCATAGAAATGTCAATTCAATTTATAAATTTAGTAAATTTAAAAGTTAGAAACACGATACGCGCACATAATTATAATAATATTTATAATTTTAGGTGTGTTTATTTGTATATTTCGTATTTTCAATTGGATTCCAATCCGTTTATGAATGATTCAAATGTTCTCGTCCTGATTAACGAGTTGTTGGAAAAAATATATGCAATATTCATGTTGGCTGAATCAAGAGGAAGAAGCCGTAGGTAATATCAATTCCAAAAATTTGTGCATACATTTTCAAAACTAAATAATATTTCAGAATTCTCAAATAAAGGTATGCTCTACTCGTAGTGATTTACTTCACAGTCACAGGTTACAATGCATTTCGAAAACAAAGCTGTCATATTTGAATAATATTTTAAATAAAAACGTTGAAAACAAAATAAATCCAACAAACTTAACCAATATTCTTCAATCAGCTGATTTCAAACTTCAGTTCAAACAATCCCACTACCTTTCAAACCGCTTGAAATTATTTCGAACCATTTGGTGCGTGACGTCACCAGTTCGACGCGAAAACACGAATATTTTAAAACGGTCGAAATAGTTTTGAAATATTGTGACGTGATAATTCGGCTCTAATTTGGGAATTTTCATATTTAGAATATTTTACAGTATGCCAATCATTGGGATGATAAATAAGCCTTAAGGATATTGCATGAATTTTCTTTGATGAAACCCTATACTATGGCACTCTTATTGCTTTTTGGGTATTGACCTGTTTAACTGCAATGCACGAATATCATTTCAACTGAATACTACAGATTTTCGTCAATAATATGAACAAATTTCATTTTGCAACGCGTTGCATGAATAGAATTCAGGACATCGTGAAATGTGCACAATCATTCCATTCTGATTTTTCTAAAATAAAAAAAATGGATTATAAATTTGTGAAAATGTTTCGAAATATTTTCAAGGAAATCATAAAATATCGAAATAATCCAGGGAAATGATCAAATGAGCCATTTGTGTAAATTTGTGAATATGTTGGACGAACCGGCGAATTCGCCAATTAGTGTTACCAATCGCAAATTACGTTTTCTATATAGGAATAACTTCGGAGATCAGAAGAGTAATTGAAAATTCAAGTTATTCACAATGGATGAAGAACATAAAACTTTAACTAAAGAGCAGAATGCAAAAATCGAAAGGCAAACTGGATAATATACCACAAACAGTAACTGGGTTCACTTAAAATTCAACTTCCTAGTGAATGGTCGTATTTTTCTACAGGGTTTTTCATTGGTAAATGAACATAAGGTAACCTGAGCTAGAGCTACCCTAGACGAGTCCAAAAAACCGATAAATGATAGGTCTTATCAATTCCATAACCGAGATACAGGGTGGTTTACGTATTCACGAAAAATTTCAATTCCTCATAACTTTTGAACGGGATGAAGAGAATCCTTATGCGGCCAGGAATACGAAATCCCAATACAAATTTTCGAAAAACGAGATGTGTGGCGTTTATAAAAATTGATTGATTGGACCACACGTCTTACCAAGATGGCTTACCGGTGATCTTTACTTCGGTTTCCTCCAAAATCATATTCTTCTATCAGTCGAAGGTACGGACATTGCAGGAATGCATTTCCAGCCTGATGGAGCTGCACCCCATTTTAGAGTAATGGTCAGACAATTTTTAGATCAGAACTTTTCAAATATGTGGACCGCATTCCTGTCCCGCTAGGTCACCAGATTGCAATCCTGTTGATTATTTTATTTGGGGTTATTTGAAATGTTCAGTATATTCATCTGAAATAGGAAATGAGGATATCCCCATGCAACGTATCGAAGTCGCCTGCAATGCAATACGTAATAATCCAGACATGATCAAAAAAAGTATCCGACATATTTTGAAGAGGACAAGAATGTGTATTGAACAAAATGATAGTACTTTCGATCACCTTCAGTATTTCACGTTAAGTTTTTATGTTTCTTCAGTTATTTATTCATCCTTGTTGACTTCAAATAAATTTTTCTCGATTAATAATGTTTTTCCGAAAATAACTCCAAATGATTCCTCAGAATATTATGAAATTCGAATGTGCAATTAGTGGGACAAAAAAAAATTAATTTGATCATAATGTACGATTTTTCTTAGAATTTTGTGGAATTCCAATATTCATTTGGATCTTTCCCTTAAGCTCTCTCTGGGCAAAATGACGTGCGGGACAATGAAATCTACTGAACCCCATTGAAAATTTTGCTCTTTTCAAATATCTCAATCAAATCCCAAAATTTCAATATACAGGGTGTTGAATCTCAGCTTAGAAGATGTCCCATGTTTTTCAAATACGGACCTGGAATTTTTTGGAGATTCAAAAGTAAATCGATCGACCAACTATACTGGTTGGTTCAAAAGTTATAAGGAATTGAAATTTTTCGTGAATACATAAACCACCCTGTATCTCGGTTATGGAATTGATTAGACCTACAATGGTTTTTTGGATTCGCCTAGGCTCGCTCTAGCTCAGGTTACCGGATGTTCATTTACCAATGAAACACCCTGTATATTTTTTGCCAACCACAAATTAAATTGAATGAATTGAAATCACAGAGGACACATTTTGGAGACAATTAATTCTCCGAATGCTGTAGGTAGAAAAGTATTTATACTGATGTTTGAACAATAGGTATGCATATTCTACTTATCGCCTAAAAAGTACCTGGTCGTTACAGTTATTTATTTCCTGTGAACAAATCCATCGATCAAGGTTTCTTCTATCTCAATAGCTTTTTTCATTCCTGTTTCAAAATTCGAAAATACAGACATCGTGACTGAATGATATAGCCCTCCTTCAAGGGGAATAAAAGTCCAAAAAGACTTTTGGTCATTTGTCTTGAGGTTGTAGTAGTTTCTCATTTATTCATGTGATTCTCTTTTGATGTATATTGAGTAGGTTTATACCTATATTCCCACAAAATTATAATAATAATAAGAACACAATTACCTATATGGCCAACACAAATTAGATATGGAAAGTGTTGTAACCTGATTTTCTTGTCGAACTGTTGAGGACAATCGTCCCAGATCTTTTGTATTAAAGATTCTGCAAGAGATTATTTCACCTGGATTAGGCGTCCTCTTTAATACAAGGAGATTGAAAAGGTAATTACAAAATTTAACAACCGGCGCCTTCGCCAATTTGTTCCAATGTTCCGGAAGTGTAAAAAAGTAATATTTCCTTTGCTGTGCAAAGACTGGTTGATATCTGCAGAGGAATATTCATGTGAGGAACCAACTGTATACGTCAAAGAGAACCTCAAATATGTGCATGCAAATATGTATATTCACTGACTTCTAGTAGTCAGAACACCACAGAAATTACTCAGCAGTTCGTTGATTTTGGGGAGCATTGTTATAAAACAAATTAATCTCACTCCGTTTGTGAAGTGAATTTTTTATACAGGGGTTCCTAAATCACTGAATCTCAAAAATAATACTTTTTCTCTTCCATTTTTTCCTCCGGGTCTTCGTTTCAGAGATACAGAATGTCAAAAATCTATATTTTTTCCAGTTTTTTTCTAATATCTCAAAAACCGTTCCAATAACAGAATTGCAAGTTTCTGTACACACATTGTCACTGATAACAGCTACTTTCTTGCACTTTCCTCGGTTTTGTTAGGCGTACCAGTGACAGAGATATTGAATTTGCACAAAGGTTTTCCCTCTGAACTTTTACAACACTTGACAAATTTGCATTTTCACAGCTAATTCTGATGTGTCAATGTTTCATTACTCCAAAGTGAACCGTTTTTGAGAAAACTGGCATTTTACAATCAAAAACAATTTGCAAACGCAAGCGCTATATGGCTGCTAAATATAATGAAAAATAACTTTTCAACTCAAACTCAAAAAGTTAGTTATCAAATTTTGTTGAAATTAAGGAACTTGTTAATCATCACTTCTCATTTTTCCAATTACAAGAAATTAACAATGCGTTAAAAAATTTATTTTGATCATAAATTAGCAGTTTTCTCGAAAACGGTTCACTTATATTTCCTCGGGTCTGAATATCCATAAATTGTATTTGTAAAACGTACATTTTTGACGTTTTCATCGCGATTGGATTCTCGACCACAGAGATCGCTTTTGACAACTGTTGTCAATTTTGAAAATGCAGATTAATACAAAATTTACTGAAGAAGTCGAAGATAAAGTAAAGTATTCAATTCGCGGTGATGTTGGTCTTAACACACTTGATGAATTACACGATTCGCCTGACGGCTCGTGCTGCAAAATTCATCTGCGTGTGTTATGACCTGATGCATTACCGCTCATTGAATGATATACTATCATCAAGCCATACATACAGGGTGGGCTTTTCAAAACGAAACAGACGAGATAACGGGCAGAATAAATTTATTTCGAAAAAATGCTCGGACACGTCAATTTTTGTTTCGAGGGGGACAACTTTCAAGGTCAAATTCACAACTATATCGCTTCAACCCTTAGTGTTAGAACAGCAACCCCTTAATTCTGAATAGGAAAGATAGGGTAAGTGATACCTCATTTGAAAGGCCTTTTTATCATGAATTCAGCGTAATAATTTTTTTCTCATTTAACGCATTCGTTTTCGAGATATTCAATTTTGAATTTCGTACAGTACCATTCATTCCGCTAAACATGCTATGTGAATTCATCAATTATTTGACTAATTCATTCTGTGGTTACGATGGTAACCGTTAATTGTCAACATTAGACAACGAAATAATTATTATTGGTGATTACTTTCTTCAAGAAATGATGTGAAAATGGTTTATTCTTTGGCAGAAAGAATTGAAATTGTTTCTTTATTTTTCAAGAATAACATTTATTTTGAAATTTTTTTGAGTGACTAATTATTCATTGTTAAAATTTTAACTTTGTATTTTGATGTCTGGTGTCTGGCACTTATGGAGTTTCATCAAATCTACAGAATGAATGAATAATAAATTCGATTGATTTGGACAGCTTGCTTGACGACAATACCATCTTGGTTTCAACTTCAAATGTCAATATCTCAAGAACCATTGAATCAAATGAAGAAAAAATCGATATCCCGAATTCAGGATGAAAGGACCTTTCAAATGACGTATCACTTACCCTATCTTTCCTATTCAAAATTTAGGGGTTGGTGTTCTAACACTGAGTGTTGAAGCGATATAGTTGTGAATTTGACCTTAAAAGTTGTCCCCCTCGAAACAAAATCGACGTGTTCGAGCATTTTTACGAAATAAATTTATTCCGCCCGTTATCTCGTCTGTTTCGTTTTGTAAAGCCCACCCTGTATACAGCTACCGTGATGCGGAAATCATCAACCTTCAAATGAATGTCCTTCAACGAACGAGAATATTACATGCCATTTTGCGCCGAAATAATGTATCAAGACAGCCATTGGATGAACTAACAGGATATTTCGTCTAGTTTTTCAGATATTGTTTATTTTTGAATAATTGTGTTGTTTCATTGCCTATTAATCAACAATTTCAGAATAAAATATTATATTTCAATTTTGTTTCTTCTTGTTATTGTAAGACACTTGAAGGAAAAAAATTGTTCCAATTCGTGCGCAAAGTGACTTTTGCCGCATGCATGTCTATCGTCCAACTGTGAATGCGTGCGGAAAAGTATCACTTCGCGCACTTGTTGGGAAATTAATATCCCTCATGGTTTCTATGTTTTTTCGAAATAATCAACCAAAAAACATAACTTCGCCAAATTTTCGAATGTATCGAATCATTAATTCCCATCCTCCTTTCAATATGCATCGCCTAGTAATGAAACGAATTGGCAAGTCATTATGGGAAGAAATATTCCGAACATCATGATGTCATTTCTATCTATGAAATCAATTTTGATCCGTCTTCGATCATGACTTTCATTAGTTCTTCGTGAAGAAAGGTTTCATCATTCTCTTTTGGAAATGAGTACCTAATTACGATTTCATCCTTCTCATTATGTCAAACTTTTGCCATGATTGATGTTGTTTTAACAAGGTTGTTGGGTTGAGACTGGTACTGCTTTGTATGAAAAATACAGAGATAAATTGGAATAAAATCCACAGATATCTATGAAAATAATTCACATAATTCATTCATTAATAATATTATACATAATTTTGCTACAAAAAAAGTTCTTGCATCTTATCTTCTTAGCTAGAGAAAGTTGGTGATAAACATGAATATAACACGAGAATGGGTAGTCAACTGAAACTGGGTAGATTTACTTACCATGCATATAAAAAGACTCCTGAATATGCAGGATGTTATTTTTTCAATTCACTGCCTCTTGAAATAAAAAATGCCAAAAGTCTGATTGTTTTCAAAAAGAAACTGATCAACATATTCAGGTCGGAGGTTTTTTATGATCTCTCGGAGTTCCAAAGCTTTTACACTGAAATTCACTTAAATTGTTTCACTGTAATGTCAAATGTGCGTATATATTTGTTTTATTTTTTGGCTTGGGTTTTATATATTTTTTCTTTTGACATGTCCAATACAATGTAAATTGTGAATGATGGATCAATAAAACTTATTATTCTTCATCGGTCTCCCGTTCTCAGCTCGAGCTGGTTATTCTTCTATGAACCAGTGAAAAAACATTTCAGTTCCTCCCACTAGTTCAGAAATTTCCGCACGATGTAACAGGTTTGCAAATCCACAGCCTGCTGTGCACATCCCGCGATATTCCGGGATAGTTCGATCCCTTGAAGACTTCTCTTGAATGATGATTCGCTTCTGTCTTCGGAAGTTCCGGATGCCTTCCGGTGAACTCGGTACAGAGGGAGTATCTCCATCCAGGAAGTGGTTCTTCCTCGCAATTGTTCACGTAATGAAAAGCTCGCATTACTCCTCACGGTGGTCGAGCCAGCAGCTTATTATCATTATTATTATTATTATTGCTCTTAAGCTATCGGTCGACCGATATTTTAAAAGATCTACATCATGGCATGTATTATTTTGAAATATGTACTCCATCTTCTTAGCATACTAAAATACCAAAGAACGGGTCAAAAATAACGAAAAAAGTGTAGGATTTTTTTACCAAAATGGGTAATATCTTTGTCGGTGTAAGTTTAGATATTGAACATTTATATTTGTGGGTTCAGATGGGCTCTTTTCTATAGAGCTATTCGTTTTTTCTTGAGAGCATGCCTAATAGATTCGGTGTGGTTTTCTTAAAGATATTAGTAGGCTATGAGAAAAGCAAATTTTGAAATAATGCATACCAGTATGAATGTAGAGTTTGAAAATAAGACGATGCGTAATGAAATAATGAATTGTCGCCACTCAATTCGTTAAATACTTTCATATGTGTTAATTTTGTTTAGGATAATTCAGTAAAATGATTTTATCTAAAAGTATGCGCTGATCTGATTAGGTATATGTTACAAGGGAATTGTGGAATGTGGACTCAATTTTCGATTCAGTTACAGATCTGTCATGACATTTTTTGAATAGAAAAAATCAAATAAAATCCTGAATTTTGCGACCCTAAAAGACTGCAACCCCACCGAGCAATGCTGAAGCAGCAGCCCATTTATCCCGACGAATAGGGTGGCCCTAGGTTCAGAGTGCTTATAACGATGTATGGAGGTTGTGTGTGATAGTCTATGGTTTTTGTGTACGCAAACTGTGCGTACATTTTCACGAACAGAATCAAAATTATGAATTTCCATTTCCTCATTTCTTAACAGAACCCTGTCCTTTTTTCCATTCAAAACTAGAAATCTGCTGTGATCTTTCTCTTCGACAATAGAGGACGCTACTAATATAGAAAGGTTTGTAATACTTAAAACTTTACGATTGTCGTTATCCAAACAGTGAGAGAATATTGATGCATAGAAACCCCGGTATAACGACTCCTAACTGAAAATTGTGACCGAAAATGGTTGATCGGAAATCTAGATTGTAATATTTGTCCTATTTCCGGAATTATATATTTCACGGTTGTGACACTACTGCGGTAATAGAAAAATAGCGAGACCGTTTTCGAAAGAGATGAAAGGTTGGACAAATACTCAGAAGACAAGAAAGTCAAGTAAAATTTGATTAATGACGAGAGCAGTGTTTAATGTTTATATACATTTGTGTCAGAATTTTATATTAGTTTTTGTTGTCTGGACTGGAGAAATCAACAGGACAGTGATTCGGGCCAATCAATTCACAATTATTCCAAAAGTTCCAAAATAGGGAACAATGTGAAAACACCATTAAATGAAATGTTCCTAAATTGTTGCGGAGAAAATTCCAAAGCCGCATTTAGTACCAACAGATCGCTCAATCAAAACCTTATGAGAAATGCTAGCGAATTATTGACAGAAATATCCCATTATTTCTGTAAGAACATTTTCTTTGACAGTTGCTGTAAAAAATTTATTTCATTGGATTTTTTAATGTAAATCTAAGCGGGGCGCTTGCCCTGGGCGCCAGCTTAAGGGGGCGCCAAAAACAACCAGAGGTTAAATTTTTTTTACTTTTGATTTTCTCGGAAAAAAAATTTATATTAAATATGACCCGACTCTGAAGTGCCATCTTGACCACTCAAAAAAAGGACAAAACATCCTATCGGTCCAAAATTATACAAAAAGAAATTATCGATTTAATGGCCACCAAATTTCGGTATTCCGAAATTGTTATTACATTATGAGATCAAGGAGGCCAACTATTTCACTAGTATGTTCGACTGCACCCCAGATGTAGGTATATCTCACACAGAACAAATGAACCAGATATTTAAAGAGAACGAAGTCTGGATATGAGATGAAGGAAAGTTTTATTGACTTCTTAGAAGTTGACGAAAAAACTGGAGAATAATATCATAGCGAATTCTTGATAAATTGCAAGCAGATCAGCAGATCTGATATGGCTGGCATGAAGTATAAAGGACAATCCAGAATTTTACTGATGAACGAGCTGGCAGTATTAGTTCCATGCCTAGAGCACATTCCTTAAATCTTGTGGCTGTCCATTCGACTTCATCATGTTCAGAAGCAGAATATTTATTTGGTGTTGTACAAAAACTGTATTCTTTTTTTGTTAGTTCAACCACAAGATTAACAATTATGAAAAAGTGCATGAAAAAAATTTGAAAGGAAGTAACCAAACAAGATGGGCTAAACATCAAGCTGTTAATGCCTTGCTCAATAATTTACCGGGACTTGTGAAGGCTGTGGAAGAAATCAAAGAATCCTCACTAGTCGAAGAATCCAAGTACAGGGTGGGGCAGAAAAACCTATCCGATTTCAAAACGTTATAAAATTAAAACCACTCAGCTTGTCAAAAAATTTTTTTTATTAACATATCGCAAATTGTATGCCATTTTTAAATTTAAGTTTTGAAAAGCACATCACTCAAATGTCGTCCTTGGGAGCGGATACACTTATTTAGGCGCTCGCGGTAGCTTCGTCCGTGAAGAGCACAACATCGTCGTTTGGCAGTTCTCGGAGATCGCGACACAGGTTCGTACGGGTTTCAAAATCCCTTTCACTTAATTTCTGTGCAACAACCATTTTGTAGGGATGCATTTTGAGGTCCCGGTGCAAAATTCGCCGAATACTGCGGTTGGAAATCCCCAAAGCGAGCGAATGTTTTCGCGCCGAACGACGCGGGGAACGTTCAATCGCGGCTCTCACATTGGCCACGTTTTCAGGTCCTGTTGCTGTCCTGGGACGTCCAGGCGACTTCTTTTTCAATGCTGAACTCGTCTGTCTAAAATTTGACACCCACACTTTAATCGTAGCGTGATGTGGAACAGGATCATGACGCCCGAGTCCGAAATGAATTCGAAAAGCACGTTGTGTAGCAATTATCGAACCGCCGCATTCGATAAACCGCTCAATAACAAAAGCACGATGTTCACCAGACCAAGGCATGTTGACTACTGACAAATGGCATAAAACCAGCTTTCTAACGGTTTTTACCCCACTACTCTACCTGCTCTCTCTTCTGAGAAAAAGGGATTTGAAATCGGATAGGTTCTTCTGCCCCACCCTGTATGAAGCTGGCCATTTGCTTCATGCTGTGATGGATTTTAGATTCATCTTGAACCTAACAATTTGGTATAATATTCTGCGACTTGCGAGAGATCAATAGGGTCAACGTGGAAATTCAGAAAGGGGATATAATTATTTCACGTTCATTATCGTTGATGCAAGGAATCTTGCAAGGAATGAGGGAAAAACCTATTGAAAACTGGATCTCGGAAGCTACACTTCTTTCAGAAGAATTGGATGTGGTGCCAATTCTTAGAAATAAACGTGTTAATTCCAAGAAGAAAATGAAGCAGGTTGACGAAATGTGCGAAGTTGAGTCAAGAACACTAGATCTAGTTGGTTTATTCTCGAAGGAAATTATGTCCAGAAAAATGGGACCTTTTTAGCGCAAAAATATTGAAGAGACTTGAATGCAGTTGATTTTTGTTACGAACTAGCGGTATTAAAAGAGCTGGTTCCTGAAATTAGTGGAAGATCGACTTCATTAGACCTGCTACAAATTCTCAGGCAGATCTGCAAGAAGCTTTACCTAATGTCAGTATAGCTTTAAGAATATATTGCACATTACCTACCACGTCTGCAAGATGTGAACGCAGTTTCAGCAAATTGGAAATAATAAAAAATTATTTGCGTTCCTCAATGAGTCGGAAACGACTCTATGGTCTCTCGATCTTAGCTATAAAAAACATAACTGCTTCCGAAACAGATTTCGGGATGAGTTCGCGTAAAGAAAATCACGCCGCGTGAAGCTGTCAAGAAAAAAATCTAATTTCTTTCCTTGAGATATTTTCCTTATTATTAGTAGTTATAATACCTAATTATTCATTTGTATTATTTATTTTTGTTATTTTTTATAAATTTATATATTTCACGAATGGGGGGGGGAATCATGAATTTTTGCCCCGATCAGAAAAAATCGTAGATCCGGGCCTGAGTAATTCAGGCCTTACTTCAGCAATAACAGAACTTATTATGTTGCTTATGTTGGCTTCCCAAGCGTCTATTGTTTCTGGTTTATCAGCATGAGCTAATGACTTGACATAATCCCAAAGAAAATAACTATGTATGTATATAGTTATGTCGCATGATCTAGGAGGCCAATTGATTGTAAAATTTCTCGAAATAATGTAATCGCCAAATCTTTCTTTCAATAAATCAATTGTTACGGTAGCAGCATGAAGTGTAGCACCATCTTGTTGGAATCAAAACACTGCTGGGTTGATACCATTCGAATTTCGAAACAAATAATCATTGATCATCTATCTGTAACGAGCACCATTCACTGTACCATTAGCTCCAGCATCTTTTTTAAAGAAATGTGGACAGATGAGACCTCCAGCGTGTAAAACACACCATATTACAGTGCATTTCTCAGAATGCAATGAAACCTGCAGAACTTCTTGAGGATTGTTTTAACTCTATATACGGAAATTTTGCTTGTTTACGTAGCCGTTCAACCAGAGATGAGCTTCATCACCAAACTGAATTCTTCGATTGCCCAATCAGCAAACAAATGACTCTTATTATTGACAAGTGGCTTCAGTTCTTGAACCAGTTGGATCTTGTATGGGTGTAGACCAAGATCATTCACGCAAAATTCTCCATGTGGTGGTTGCACAGAGTCCAACTTGTTGTGAACGTCGACGAATAGCCAAATCTGGATCTGCATTAACACTATCACTTACCGCAGCTATATTTTATTTTCTATGTGCAGTTCTTTGTTTTGTTGTTGTATCGAGTAGAGAAAATGTTGTCCGAAATCCATCGATAGTTTGACGAATAAGCTGCACTGATGGACGATTATGTAAACCATACATTTCACCAAGGGCTCTATAATTTGGCGAATAGATCATTGATTTTGAAAATAAATTTCAACAACTTCAGTAACTTTTTGTCATGGTTCGAACTTGTAGTCCTGCACCAATCGCTGTATCCTGCTGGCTTTCAAGCCTGTGTAATTTTTTTTCTCCCTATTTCATAAACCTGAATAGTGTTAATTGTATGCATTTGGCTCCATTGATTTATTTTTTATTTATCTTTCTTGTTTTTCTTTTCTTTATTTTTTCTGAATTTCTAAAGAACTAATGTGTTTGAAATATTATAGGGTTAAGTTGATTAGCACTTTTGATAGACTTCGCCTTTTTGGCACAGGGTATGGATTCGTTACTAGTGTAATTGATGTATCTTTTTTACCTGCTGCCAAATAAAGTCAATTATTATCATTATTAACTTGTAAACGTTGTTGAGAAATGTCGAAACAACATGGCTTCTACCTTATTCTGTCAAATCACAGTTATCCATATCGCAAATTATATCACTTTAAAAAAACACCTCTACAGGGGGTATTTAAAGGGGAGGCTTTTCTTTTGACAGATGGTAGAACTCATCAAAATAGGTCATTTTACCAAAAATTTTTTATATGAATTATGCCCCTGTTTCGAGAAAATGAAACTAGAATTTTTTCTTGTTTCTGAATGAATCTGAAAATCGCTCAGTCCTGCTTATCCGTAGATATCAACATCTCTTGTTTTTTGCCTCCTATCATACATGACTCAGTTATGGCGAGTGTGCGGTGTAGATTGTACGAGTGTTCACGTTTATGCAAATAATGAACTTGATATGCTTTTAATTTATGGTGAATCAAAACAAAATGCCAGTTCAGCGTATAAGTTGTACACAACAAGATTTCCGGTAATGTTCGCGGATGTTCATAAACCTGGAACAGAGAGATGCAGGCCAGAGTAGTATTAAGGTATTGATGCCCTAAATGTCTTATAAATTTTTTGAATTGAACTTTTTATATAAGAAATTTTCAGTAAAATGACTTATTTTAATGAGTTCTATCACCTGTCAAAAGAAAACCCTCACCTTAAAATACACCCTGTATATTCCAGAATGTTAGTTTAAGTAGTAAATGTTTCAATATTCTGATTGAACAAGGCTTTTTCTTCTGGAGATATCAAATTTCAAGCTGGCTTCTTCCACTTTGCCAAAATCCGTAAGTTCATCAAGGAACATGTAATGTGTAATATGCGAAGAATCGGAGGTTTTTGATTTTTTCATATCAAAACCCATGATAGAATTGTAGAACCATCTGAATCAGATGCCATTTATTTATGAACCATTTCACACAGGGATAGAAGTATGACCACCATATTAATGATTTTCTTTTCATCGTTTATATCTCCTCTATTTGAACAAAATATAAATGTTCGATAAGGTTATTTTTCAGCTATACAAAGTTAATTGACACCCTTAAGGTAAACTTCGAAAAGTCTAAGATAAGAGGGGCATATAGTGAATATTACCTATATTGCCAAGTTTATCGTTCTGATTCTTTAAATCCCCCTTATTTGAACAACAATTTCCCATGGCTTATTTGTCCTGATAACTCAATTTTTACGTAGGTATGCAATACATTTTATATCATGAAAACTGAGTGCAATAATTTCTTGCAGATTAAACTGTGTTTATGTCTGAACAAACAATGTTGAACTGTTTCTCAATTTGTTTTAGATGCTTTCACTGCATTTTCACCAAATAATCCAATGTTAAAATTGGCCCGATGAATTCAGAATTCTTCCAAAAGTTTAAAAATTTTCAGGTTATAACCGTAAAACCATGGGGTGTTGTTTAAATCGCTATAAAGAAAATGTTCCCATGTTGTTGACAAAATTCCAAAAGTTCTACAAATTGTATAGATGAAAAGTGTTGCGAAGAAATGCATAATTTTTCAAATTATTGAAACAGGTTTGAAGTTTTGTTTTCATACCAGAAATTTTAGATGGCATTCCTCATTGTAGACATGTGAAATAGAGTCGTATTCGATTATTTGGAAATTCCTTCCCAGAAAATTATTATAGAATCCACTACATGGAAAGAATGAATTCCAAGAATGGATATCGTGATCTTTGCATGTCTTGCGCCATATTGAAATGTTTTCCCTCATTGCAGTCTACACTATGTTTGTTTTAGCACAAATAAATACTAAGATGTGACAAAAAATTGTTTCAGAACCCACCATATCCAACAGAATATTCCTGGAAAATATCCTGTATGTGGTTTTGATTTATGCTTCAAAAACGGGGATATATCTTAGAGCAAAATGTTTCCTCGATCTCATCTTTTCCATTGTATATGTTTATCCAGATCATGGCGAAACACCTTCAAGAAAAGAAAATGCCATTCATGTAATAACCAACGCGTCAGCGTTAGTGGTGAAGTCCAATTCAAGATTTTTTGAGTTTTCATTAACATATTGTAATAAAAAATGGCTCTCTAAGAGCCAGATGTGAGTCAAAAGTTGTTGAGTTTTCGTTAATACATCTTGTAAGCAGAGCCACCTTATAGGTAGATTCGCATTTGTCATTCCTAAAAACCAATTAAAAAATTTTAAGTTAATGTCAAAGAAACCGAATCTGAACGAAATTTATTGTTTGTAAAATTTATTTAATATTTGATCCATTCCAGCATCATTTTTGTTTCGAAAACAGAGAACTCCAGCAAGGAATTACAATCAGCCATATTTGTTGAAAATGGATGAAGCTATCGAAAATAATTTTTATGGCGAAATATGAATATGGAAACAATGTTCAGGGGTGGCATTCGTACCTCTTACAATCATAGAGGAACACCACCAAAATATTTTTTGGGTGCCTCCCCACTCGCATAAAATTTCTACCTAATTTTCTTTTTGTCAGTTCTCTTGTTTTTTTTCAGAGGGCTGTAACTCTAGGTCAATCTGAATACACAAACGATGACTTAGTTATCTTATCGTTCACAAATTACATATTCCTGCTTTTATTTCTATTTATCATTATTTTGTTTGCAAATTACTGCTAGAATCAACAATTCAATGGCATTATTAAAAATAAGTTTGAATTATTCATAGTATATTGTTCAATGAGCGGTAATGTGAGTTATAACACACGCAGATGAATTTGGCAGCACGAATCGTCAGGCGAGTGTTGTAATTCATCAAGTGTGTTATGACCAATACTGCGAATTGAACATTATACTTTATCTTCGACTTCTTCAGGAAAATTCGAATCAACCTGCATTTTCAAAATTGACAACAGTTGTCAAAAGCGATCTCTGTGCTCGAAAATCGAATCCAGTAGAAAACGTCAAAAATTCACTTTTTCCAAATGCAATTTTTGGATATTCAGACGCAGGAAAATGTAGCAATGGATGGCGAGAACGTTACCTTGATGTCTAAAATAGGGTTCTCAAACGATTCGACTTTTTATTCATTTCGTAAGTAATTTAATTTTTCCTATTTGTATTAGAGGGAATTATAGGAGTGAGTTATATTATAACTCACGCTAATGGTTTATAGAGAATATTACAGATCAAAATCAGTTGAATAATTGATATATTATTCGTTTGCGTGTGTTAGGACTTACATTACCGCTCATTGAACAATATACTATTATCTACTCCCATGAGTAGATAATAGTATATGGTTCAATGAGCGGTAATGTAAGTCATAACACACGCAGACGAATTTTGCAGCACGAGCCATCATGCGAGTGGTGTAATTCATCAAACACTATACCTACTTTGTCTTCGACTTCTTCATTAAAATTCGAATTAATCTGCATTTTCAGAATTGATAACAGTTGTCAAAATCGATCTCCGTGGTCGAAAATCGAATCGCGTAAAAAATGTCAGAAACTCTCATTTTCCAAATGCAATTTTTGGATATTCAGACCCAAGGAAATGTAGAAATGGATGACGAGAACCAAGGGCGTGGCAAGCCTTTGAGCTAGGGGGGGCATAAAAAATGAGAATTGAAATAATGAACTGATTTTCGAATATTATGCTATTATTTCATGAGTTTTGCAGGGATTTTTGAGCTCTAGGGGGGGGGGGGCAGCTGTCCCCTCCTGCACCCTCCTGGCGACGCCCATGACGAGAACGTTACCTTGATGCATGAAATAGAATTCCTGATTGATCCGACCTTTTTATTCATTTCGTAAGCTTCATTGTTCCTACTTGTATTGAAGTGAGTAATAAGCGCGAGTTATCATTATAACTCACGTTCAATAACAGGTAAATAAAATTCAATTTCCACAAACAAGATTGTTTGTGGAAATTGAATTTTATTTACCTGTTATTGAACATGAATTTCCATCAAGTGAAGACTGAATCCATCAAATATAACTCACGTTGTCGATGGTTTACTGATACTATTACATCTCAAAATCTGTTGAATAATGGTTATATTATTCTATAGGAGTAGATGAAGAATATTATCATTATCATTTGTGCACCAGCTCTAAGCTACGACACTGCTATTAACTGACTCGAACTTTCAAGAATGTCGACCACAAAAAAATCATAATCGATAATTTCCACCCAATTTACGAAGAATAGCCCATGTAACACAGTCGAATAAAAAAATATTCACAATAAAAACGAATCCGAAGAATTTGGTCGTGCACCCTACGATCGTTTGATTGAGTATTCAAACCACTCCAAGGCATCAAATGAGTTGATGAAGTGACACCTAAGGGTCAAGAAAAGAATAAAATAGAGGACCATCGTCGTGGGTTCAAATGACGACCTCACGGATTGTTTACTTGATTGAGATTCCGACTGTTGAAAGAAGTCGTGAGGTGTGATGACTTTCGGATTTCCATTCGGAACATGGTCGGCTGAAGGGGTCTTCAATCCATGAAATTAACAGATATAGGACCGTGAAATATTCGATTCTCAACATCTGGATATGCAAATCTTACACTCTTGAGATACAGCTCGAATTGATGCATGATGAAGCAGAAGGAAAGCTGAAATCTTCCATGAAATTATGGAAGGTTTTTCGTTCGATCAGGTTGGTATTATGTGGTAAGCCAGAGATCATAATCTCATTATACAGGGTCCTACAATAGTGCGAAAATCTTCCATAGAGGCCGAACCAGACATCTGAAAGATTTCGTTGGAAGGTAGACCTCTTGTACCTTCATTTCTGCATCTCAGGAAATTATTTTCTGATATACAGGGTGTCTTGTTGAATGTTATTCAACAAATGGTTGTTTTTTTTTAATGATTCACCCCATACATTTTCACATATTTCCAATGATCTTCATTATCCCTTTCATGACGCAAAATATCAAAGACATTTTTTCAACGGTACAGATCTTATTCGAAGAAAACTGCGAAAAGGAGAGGGAAAAGCAGTTTAGTCTTCTGACGATTTCCAGAAGCCATAGTTATATGAATTTGATCGAAAAGTTTTTTAATTGATGGCCCCTCCTTGGACCACGAAATCAACAATAATCCCTTTATAGAGGTTCAATCGATCTCTAATATTTTCAATGAAAAAATTTGCCCCCCCTAAAAAATTCATGCCCCCCCCCCTTCCCTGAAAAACTGTCTGAATCCGCCAGTCATTGTATTTTTGAATTGTGTACTAATTCCCGTGATAAAACCTCCGATTATCAAATTAGTAGGACGTGAAGAGTACCGCAATGACAATTAAAATATATAATTATTTTTACAAGCTTTTATTTAGTTTCACCTGTCCCGGTGCCTGTAATCAAATCTTCCAAGTTAAATATGACACACTTCTTATAATAGTCCAATTGATTTGAAATTTGGCAGGTGTACATAATTCTGGTGACAATGCATCATGAAATATTTGTTATAGAAAAAACAAAATGGCGGATCAGTTTTGTAATTATGATCCGATTCCATTCAAAATTAGTATCTGGGGGTTTTTGGGTTCGACAATGATGATTCTTCTGTCAAAATCGGAAAATTGAAGATGGCGGCTATAATATGGCGGGCGGGTTTTGCTATATTATGATCCGTTGTTGTGTTCAAAATTGGTATCTGGGGGTTTTCTGAGGAATTCAAGAAGGCGGCTTCAAAATGGCGGATGAGTGATGTTATTATTAAAGCTTGTCTTTAGAAATGTTTTTTAGACAGTGCGCGTCAAAATTATAGAACAAATTCAGTTTCTCAGAAGTAAAATACATAGTTGGCAACAAAATCCTGAGATCGGTCGAATTTTGTTTCCCTTTTACCAAATTTTTATGCATTTTGAAGGAATTTTTGTTGCACCCTGTGCCATCCCCACCAACCCTCTAAAGTTTATTAATAGGGACAGTGGGTCATGTGATACTTTTTGGCAAGGTTTTTGTATCTTCTTCACAGGCGTGCGAAAATTTTCAAGAAATAATTTTTTTTTCAATCAGTTCATCAGTTAGTTCAAAGAGGTTTTCAGTATGTGCACTTTGTCGTGGCTCATTTTTTGAATTGAAACATTTTATCGAAAAGTTTCAACTTCAGTAGAAACGTACGGTACGCGGTGTGACTTTGCACCACTTTCTAGAGCAAGGGTCTCCAAACTACGGCCCGCGGGCCACATCTGGCCCGCCAGTGTTAAGAATCCGGCCCGCGAAAGCTCATCAGCTTATATATGCATACAGGGTGTCCCAAGTTCGAGTGCCTATTAGACGTTTCTGGAGGACTGGATTATTTGAAATCTGAAAATTGGGATTATGATATTGACTCTACAGACCTAAAATATTTTTGGAGCCTGAGCATTTCTGGTTGTACAGGGAGTGAAAATAAATTTGTTCAAAAATTGTTTTTGAAATTTTTTCGTTTATGATATGATTGAGTATTCAATGCTGAATACATTTCTATTGAAACCATCGTATTTGATCGAATAGTTTTCGAAATATCGAAAAAAAAACCTGAAAAAAAGTCAAATATTCATAGTCAGTATCATGTTTATTTTTCTTCTTCTGGGCATCCCGAGTGCAAAACTGTTCTCACAACGTGAAAGTAGAAGAATGTGGAAAGGTCATGCTCATTTTGAATTTCATAAATATCAACACAGGGTGTATCAAATTTTATGTCGAAAACTATGATCGATAATTGGCCATAACTTCTGTTTTTCAAATCAGAACCCTATTTTTTTATGATTGCGTTGGATTTTGCGAAGAAAAATAATGATAGCACTTTCAGATGCTCTTGCTTCTAAATTCAGTAATTTCCGAGTTATTTGAACTGTTCTGGATTTATGTTGTACCTAGAGTCAAATTCATCTTATTTTTTGCATGAGAATATTTTTTCTCTATTTCAGTATCGTAATGAGTTCATTACAGTACTAAAAACAGTGCTGCAATGAATTCATTACAGCATCCTTTTCAGTTACATTTTTCGTTTTGTGGTTGTCAGCAATGACTTCCGATCCTTTCGAATTTCAGCAGACATCAATTTGGAAATGTCAATTTTCGTAAATCCTAACATTCACACCAACTGCCAAGATACAATATGAAAGTCACTAGGACCTATAACTTGAATTTTTCATTGAATTCCACAAAATTTGAGTGAAATAGAGAAAATATCGTCTAATACTCGTTGCAGAATGCAATTCCAATACTCGCTCCTTCGTCGCTCGTTTTCGAATTTCGCATTCGTATTGGAATAGGAGCCCATTCTGCAACTAGTTTTAGAATATACTATCGATCATAGAAGATAAATTAATTCACAAGTGACAGGTCTAATTATCAGTTGTTACTATGGTTTCAATGTTTCAAAAGGATATTCATCGAATCTGATATTCTGTTTAGATTTGATGAATTTGAATCTACGTACGACATGAATCCAGAAAAGCTCAAATAACACGGGAATTACTGAATTTAGGAGCAAGAGCATCTGGGGAAGCTATCGTTATTTTTCTTTGTAGAATCCAACGCAATAAAAAAATAGGGTTCTAATTTGAAAAACAGAAGTTATGGCCAATTTTGGATCACAATTTTCGACACAAAATTTGGAACACCCTGTGATGATATTCATGAAATTCAAAAGATTCATGACCTTTCTTCATTCTTCTACTTTGACGTTATGGGAACGGTTTACACTCGGGATGTTCAGAATAAGAAAAAATAAATATTTGACTTTTTTTCAGGTTTTTTTTACGATATTTTGAAAACTATTTGAATGAATACAATGGTTTCAACAGAAATCTATTCACCATCGAATACTCCATCATATCAGAAACGAATAAATTGAAAACAAAATTTTTTGAACAAATTTATTTGCACTACCTGTATAACCGGAAGTGTTCAGGCTCCAAAAATATTTTAGGTCTGTAGAAAATTTCCAACAATATCATAATCCCAATTTTCAGATTTCAAATATGTCCATTGTCCAGTTCCCCAGAAACGTCTAATAGGCACTCGAACTTGGGACACCCTGTATATTATTACAGTTGCTGTAATATGTTGGATAAAAAGCACAGAATGATGGTAATTCGGCTTTATTTACTTGCATGCTAGGTCAAGCCTATTAACAAGCAAAATATAGAATTCAACATAAGAAAAAAATACGCTCAAATATTTTGGCCCTCCGCATTTGCTGGAGTGAACATTATGGCCCTTAGGCTAAAAAGTTTGGAGACCCCTGTTCTAGAGTATTCTTGATGTAACTTTCTCGTTTTTTTGTAACATGGGTTGTGTTTGAATTATATTTAATTTCAACAATTTAGTTATCGATTGCTGTTATTATAAACGCAAGAAAAAGTGCGCAACAATTTTTTTTTCCATTTTAAAAATTTGGCGAAATCACCCGCACATCGGTGCGAATTTGCCACTTGCATCAAAATGCGTTTGTTGACAATTTAATCAAGTGCAGGTGGTATTTTTGCCACGAAAATGTTTTTCTTCAACTTTTTTGAAGGTTAGTTAGCTAGGTACTAGTCGCGAAAAAAACAACAAATCATAAGAAAATAGAATCTATTATTCTTCATAAATTACATAAAATCAGTCTCTTTGTAAATGAACAATATATAATAATAATAATTCATTCTCCAAAACCGCAGAACTGTTGCTTCCATTCAATATTTTATCCTCCTACAAAAAATCGCTTCCATTTTCCTCTTCCAGACGTAGATGGTTTGTTTGCATAAATCTGCAAAAAATAGAATAATTTCCTGAAATTTCGAGATACGCCCAACCAAATGCTCTCAGTTTTTTTTTACGCGACTTTGAATACTTGTGAAATAAGCTGCTAAATGTATTTTGATGTACCATTTTTCATGTTTTCTACACAACCCTTAGTATTTCGCATTTATAAACACGTTGAAACTTACCTGCTCACACAACACAGCATAGCACACCATTCAATCCAAGCAAAAGGACTGCGACTGTTGAAACAAGTGGGGATATAGTGTCTCTTAGGTTCCGATTCGTGCTGTCGTTGAGAAGTAACCGACTCTACCAAAATAAAATGAAACATAAAATATAAGGTAGTTTGGCAAAGTCACCTTCGTTGGCAAAGCCACACCGCTCTACCGTACTAATAACATACCTACATAACTGAAGCGCATAGCAGTGTTTCACACATTCTAACTTCTCACGTGAGGGGGTTGAAAGTTGTGCAGGAACAAGACTGTAATGGTCGACTTTCATTCGGTGACAAATTTCATCAGGTACCAATGGTACCATCGTCTCAAGGTAAATGAGCCATGACAAAGTGTACATACTGAAAACCTCTTTGAAATAACTAATTTTCCAAAAAAAAATTGTTTTCTTGAAAATTCCTATTTGCGAAAAAAGTATCACATGACCCACTTTCTCTATTCAAAAAAATTAGAGGGTTGATGGGGATGGCACATGGTGCAACAAAAATCCTTCAAAAATGCATTAAATAGTTTTCTTCTGAGAAAATGAATTAGTTCCATAATTTTGACGCCACTGTGTATACCTTATTAAGTTTCTTCATATCACCGAACTCGAATGAAATGAAATAATCTAATATAGATCCGACGTTTTGTCGGATTTAAAAATCAAAAATGCAGACAAGCAGACAAAGGTGTTGGAATGCATTTTCATGGTGAAAACAGCAAATCTATGTTAGATTAGAGTTATGAGGTGTTTATCGAAATTGTGCATTTTGAAAAACAAGTCGCTATAACTTTTTTCTGGTCGAACCAATTTTCCGAAAGCATGAAAATTCAATGGTGTCAGTATTTTTTCCAAACAGCTTACTTAGATATTTTTAAACAAATATGTTGCCTGCGGGCCAGTGTCGAATGGGGTGTGAAATATTTGGAGAGAAATTGCATCATTTTTTCTGGAACCACATACCTCTCTTCTTATTTCGAAGGGCACATTCTTATATTTCAGTAGAACTTGAAATTCCAATTTCAAAAATATGCCATTCTTGCTTTTCTATTTTACTGTAAACATCTTCATATCTTCGACGTTGGAGATAACAAGTTTCCTCGTGTTTTATCCATTGAAGGGGCGAGGCAGGCGCGTATTCAGGGAGGGGCTATTGGAGTTTTAGACCCCCCCCCCAGGCTTTCGCCTCAGGTGAAATTCTTATTCTCATTCACCACGAAGAACTTTCAAGTATTGTTCAAGTGATATAAGAAAAGCCCACTAACTGGAAAATAGTCAACTCTTGCATGCTTTACCATTTTCTTGCTTGTTTTTTATAGTTATAGTTGAAAAAAATCTTTGTTTTTGTTACATTTCTATCTTTCACTGGATAAAAGTTGAGCCCCCCAACACACCTTTCTGGGTACGCGCCTGGGCGAGGAGCACGATTGTAATGTTTTAGGTCCGCTAGAGACAGGAACAAAAATCAAGTGAAGATATATCCTGATGGCGGTTTAGAATATTCTGAAGTGAACCAGTGATTAAGTATCCTTATTTTTGATTTCTTCTAGACGCTTACCCCATTCAATACTTTCAAATACATTCATATACTTTCGAATACACACTCCGAAAATATAAAATGTTTCCTAGATTCCGATTCCATCGAGACTTATTTGTCCTTTTGGAGCAGTGGAAATGGAGACTTCCAATAAATTGAAGGACAAAAAACTAGAAAATGCCATTCAAATTATGGTAAAGAATTCCCCCTTCAGAAAAAATTTGAACCTAAACGATTCGTTTTCATGCATCGGCTCGTAAAAGCACTAATCGCCGCGCTCGTTTTACAACCCTCTGAAATTAAGCAGGGCCAGTCGGGTTCATATCGTTCTCATTACATTATGACACTTTGACGCCATTGATTGACAGCTTCACCACCCCGGCGACTAGAACCAGAATATGAAAATTCGATACCCGTCCTTTTATTCGGACTTTTACGTAAAGCATGTGGGGGACAGGGCGCTCCCGGGGTTAGATAGCAACATTTTTATGTTGATTTTACGACGTTTTAAGTAGAACTCGTTCTTATTCTGTTTTCGTTATCTGTGTTTTGTGATTTATCGCAAAACCAATAAACCTCGAAAGCCTAGATTTTATTGATATTGAAAAGGAGAAAAACAACAAGTGCGCCATTAAATTCGTGCACTGGCAGTATGGTGGGTGTTCTAATTCAAACGTTAAGTCAGTCCAAGGATTCACATGATTTATAGAGCCACATGAGGAGTTAAGATGGTCTGATAAAAATTTATGTCTCATTGGTTTTTCCAGATTTTCATGAAAACACGAATCATCTTCAAACTATGCCCCATTTCAGAATTCAACGTATTACGAGTTGAAATGTTTTTGAGCGCTCGTTTATCCAACTTCGAGGTAGATTCGCAATATTCACTTCATGGATCCAACTGGCCAAAATTTGGCAGCTGTCCGTGAAGTTAACAGTAGCTTTCGAAGAAAATTTTTTTGAATTATTTCAGTAAATCGCTAGAATTTCATATGGTTCTAGCAACGCGATATTGACAAAATTAGGTATACTTCATTCACTTTTATAAAGTAGCCCGGTTGGCGATGATTTAGGTTTATCAAGTTCTTTTACTTAAAACTGACGTAGGTTGGCACTGGTGAAAGTCGAATAATTCTGAGAGACGTTATTGCCAATACGTTTACTCTTTTTTTAACTTTGTAAAAGGAGTTAGTTCTTTTAAGGTTAAACTGTGACACAGGTTTCGTAGTAAAACTACATTTTCATACTGGAGTATTTCAAGTTGTGCAAAAAGGTATTTAAATGTTTTCTGTAGGCTTATTTCTAGAGAATTTTTAAAAATGAGGAATTCCATAGGTCCGTCTGTTCCGTTCGTTCAGAAGTTTTTCTGTCGGGTTATTCGAGTACACTTATTCTTTTTTCGAATGAACTATCACAAAGTGACTATTTCAACACTCGATTCTTGATTTCCGCGCAAGAAAAGACAACTGAATCTTCCAACCACGTGAACGTGAAATATTTTCAGTATTAACAGAGAAAAAAGTTTCTTCTACATTCGCCAAGTCTTTGGAATTATTGAATTTATATAATACAGTCGAACTTCGATAAGTCGAACTTCGATAAATCGAATTTTCGATAAATCGAATCGAATTGGTTGGCAATAGCGTCAAGATGGCAAATTAGTGTAATTTTTGTTCGATAAGTCGAACTTCTATAACTCGAATATCTTGATACCTCGAACTAAATATTTGGCGGCACTTTCGATAAGTCGAATTTGTTCGAGGAATTCCTCATTCACGAGTGATTTTCACATGTGCATAAAGTTAGCAAAACAATTCTCGCGAATCAAACTCGGAATAGCTAAACATTTTGCCGTTTTTCACCTGTAATTTGTAATTTTGACGCTCTTATATTCAAAAAAATATGAGATGTGTCGCTAAGTGGATATCAACTTAGCGAAACAAGTATCCGAAAAACGTTTTCAGCAAAAATCAATCGAGTTCTTTATTTTTCAGAGATTTATCCGTGAAGAAAAAAACACATCGCCACTCTTATTAAAAATTATTAGATATTTCGCTAACTTGATATCAATTTGGCGAAAGAATGTTTTCAGCAAAAACCAAAGTAGCTCATATTTTTCAGTGATTATTCCGTAAATTATCCATGGTGAAAGAAAATTTTTATCTTTCAAGGTTTTGTACAAAAATGACAAAATCTGATTGATCGATTTGCGGCTGTCGGAACGTATATCAGGCATTTTTTTTCGAAAACTATGAATGCAATATTGTTGAAATCCGAAAGAAAGATGTAGCTCTCCATGCTTGATTTATCCGGGAAAAAAATAGCACGTGCACTGGTAAGTATATATCAAATTACCAGGTCACATATTAAAAAAAATATTTTAGCAATCAACAGATTTTTTCAATGATTTATCCGAAAGATGAAATAATTCGTTGATTGCTAAAATAATTTTTTTAATATTTGATCTGTTAATTTGATATAAAGTTCAGCAGAGCATGTTTCTTTTTCAAACGAAAGCGGCACAGTTCTCCTTTTCGCGGATAAGCTTTATCTTTCTTCCAAATTTCAAAAATATTGCATGCATAGTTTTAGAGAAAAATGCCTGATATACGTTTTGACCGCTGCAGATGGGTCAATCAAATTTTCTTTCACCACGGATAAATCACTGAAAAAGATGAGCCACTTTGTTTTTTGCTGAAAACATTTTTTGAATATGTGTTTTGCTAAGTTGATATCGAGCAGACGAAACATGTAATATTTCTCAAAATACAAGATTGGCGATGTTTTTTTTCCTCACGGATAATTTACGGATAAATCACTGAAAAACATGAGCTAGTTTGATTTTTGCTGAAAACATTTTTCGGATATTTGTTCCGCTAAGTTGATATCGACTTAGCGACACATCTCATAATTTTTTAAATACAAGAGCGGCAAAATTTATTTTTTCACGGATAAAAAACAAAATTTTGAGCTATTCCGATTTGATTCGCGAGAGTTGTTTTGTTCACTTTATGTACATGATTTTAACGAATCGTTTCATAGTTTAACCGTAAGCCGTGAAATCAGTTGACTTCTTTAGTTATTAGGTTTCACCACAATATCGCTAACAATATGTCGACTAAACGTACTCTGAAAATTTTATCTCTCGATGAAAAATATAGACTTTTCAATGAAGTGGAAAGTGGTGCACGAAAGAAATATGTAGCTTTGAAGTATGGCGTTCCGGAAAACACCGTATCTTCTATTAAAAAAATGGGAAATAATTATCAGTGCAGTTGAAATTGGTGGTGCTTGTGAGAGTTCCAAAAGGCTTAAAAAACCAATGTACGCTAGTGTTGACAAAGCAGTTTTAGTTTGGATTAAATGTTACATTATTTACCCACCTAAACAATAGGGACATAAAAAAATGTGTTTTTTCAATAACTCGAAGTCTTGATAACTCGAATTTTTTTTGGCAGATCGTGATTCGAGTTATCGAAGTTCTCAAATTTATTATTTTCCCAAAGTAAATAAACATTTTGATAAATACGTAATTACTAAGATCTCCAGTCCGGAGATAATTGAATTGAAAAAAAAAGTAGATGCAGCGCATACAATATTTTCTGTTGAAAGAAATGAAAACACGAGAATGTTGTACACTAGGTTGAAACAGAAATTAAAGCAACAAATCGATGACACAGTAAGAACAAAAAATGCACAGATAGTCAATGAGTCCAGCAACAAAAATCGCGCAATATGGAAGGTCATCAATTCGAAGCTTAAAAGCGGGAAAAGATCCAATAACGCCAATATGCTGTCAGTTGAGGAATTCAACATTTATTTTTCAACAATTGCTGAAAAACTGATTGCGCAGAACAGTGTCTCCGGCACGAGCGATGACGTTTTGAAGAGGATACCAGTCAGAAATTCCAGCTCATTCTTTCTTACTCCGACTACACCCGAGGAGGTCAAAAGAGCCGTGTGTGAGATGAGGAGGAAAACATCGAGAGATGTGTATGGTTTCTCAGTGGGTCTGCTGAAGGACATTATCGACACTCTGGTGGACCCGCTGTCGGATCTAATAAATGCCTGCTTCCAGGAAGGTTACTTTCCCGATGTGCTGAAACTGGCAAGAATTGTGCCAGTCCATAAAAAAGGAGACCAAGAACTATATGACAACTATAGACCTATATCGATCCTACCATCTATATCAAAGATTTTTGAGTCCCTAATAAAAACAAGATTGGTCTCGTTCTTGGAAGGAAACTCTTTGCTTAGCATACATCAGCATGGTTTCCGGAGAGGCAGGTCCACCACCACAGCTCTGGTGCAGATGTTCGATTTCATTCTGCAGTCACTGGATGAGGCCGAGGAGGCTGTACTTACCTGCGTGGATCTAACGAAGGCTTTCGATTGTGTCGATCATAATAAGCTCTTGTCCAAGTTGGATCACATCGGAATCAGGGGCCCAGCATTGGATCTTTTGGGATCGTATCTGCATGGCAGATATCAGATGGTTGATTTCAACGGGAAGAAATCTTCAAAAAGAAGTATCACGACTGGTGTGCCCCAGGGATCGGTACTTGGTCCGATACTATTTTTAATTTACATCGACGATATGGTACACAACGTTACCGCAGATAGTCTAACTATTTTTGCTGATGATACATCCCTATTAAATCGAGCACGGAATGAAAGAGAACTCCACCAAAAGGCTGAAACGTCCATTCAAGGAGCCATTGGATGGTTCAACAACAACAACTTAAAAGTGAATCCGGAAAAAACTCAAAGCCTTACAATAACAACTAAGCACCACAATTTGGAAAGTATTTCTCTGCTCGGGATGTCCATCAGTGGAAATTTAACTTGGACTGAGCATGTGACTGGGTTATGTAAGAGGCTTTCCACCGCTATATTTGCAATAAGGCAAATAAAGAATATCTTATCGGAGAAAGAGGCACTGCTCACCTATCACGCTCAGTTCCACGGACGAATGACTTATGGTATCGTCCTGTGGGGTGCGTCGTCGGATGCTGTCAAAGTCTTTTTAAAACAGAAGACGGCGATACGGTTGATGGCTGGAGTTGACCAAATGACGAGTTGCAGACCACTATTTAAGAAATACAGCATACTTACCGTCCCTTGCTGCTACATACTCGAATGTCTCCTCTACGTCCACGGGAAGAAGGAGGCTTTGCCTAAGCATTCGAACGTACATGAGCACCTGACAAGATCGAGAGACAAAATTATAACCCCTAGCCACCGCATTGGAAGGACACAAAATACGTATATGTTTAATGGCATAAAAATGTACAATAGGCTTCCGGACCATGTAACATCTCTTCGGATGCCGGGCTTCAGGAGGCTTGTGAGGTATCTTCTGATGGAAAACGTTTTTTATTCCATGGAAGAATTCATGAATTACCGGTTCTAGTCACTTTAGTCATTTGCTTTGTTTAATTTTGTTAATTTATTCGATTTTGTGTATGTTGTATTAATAGTGTTCGCGTTCAAATATTGCTAGTTGGATATTTGTTAGTCTTATTGACTCACCCTGTAAAGTTTTGAGGGAAATAAATGAGTATGAGTATGAGTATGAGCATGTAGAAATGACAACGTTGCGTATGTATCTAACATTTGCAAAATATACATGGTGAAAGTGTCAGAATTTCATGGCCAACCGGGATACTTTATAAAAGTGAATGGAGTATAGTTCTCCATCTAAACATTTCAATTTCGATCGAATCCGTAGAGTTACTCCCAGTACCCCTCTCCTTATCGACGCCCTTGCTGATACCATATCGAACTAATATTTCGAAATCTACATACTGTTCATTCCGTAAGTTAACACATTTTCAGGGATAACAATTGATATGTAAATGCATACCAGTTTTCATGACACAGCGTGTTTAATTATAAAGGAATAAAGGAAAAGTATTGAAATTGTTTGATATTTTCGAAATTACTTGAGATATTTCACTGATATTCAGTACCTACAGAGTGTTTCAAATGCGATACCTACTCACTCGTGAACCGTTCGTGTTAGGGACAATTTTTGAAGGACTTTCGATGTCATTTTGTGTATATCACTATATCTCCCTAAAATTTTAAGAAAATTTTGTCAGCATTTTCGATGGGTCGTATGTTACCTACTTTTGTCTCATCAGAGAAACAGTTACTTTCAAAAAAGTCTGAAGGAAAGTTAGTTTTTAAGCCTCAGTCTCGTCAAATATCAACACGTTATTTGTATCGTATGTGAGAAATATTGTCTACATAATCCGAATTTATGCTCTCGGAATCAGATACACCTTTTGTATGAGATCTGCTTTCTGAAATCTCATGATTGAAAAAGAAGCGGTGCAATTTCTCCATTACAAAAATATCCTGAATCAGCAGCGTGCATACGGACAGTGACTTCCATTTTCAGTAGTTTTTACGTTTATCTCAGAAGCTGAGGACAATATAACAGAAACAGATATACAAGCAAATACATAGTAGGAACTTTATATTCTAAATTCTACGATATTACATTGCATACAATGAGGAATTACAAATACCTACCAATAATATACTCTTTTGCCGGTATAGGAGTTATTTGATATACTTCTTGAGGTTCGAGATATTTGTTACAAAAGAAGAGATTATGAATTCAAACATGCATATAAATCAGAAAAGAAAATAACTTGAAAAAATAATTAAAATATATTAGAAGTACATCACGCACACTTCTAGCAAAGGATTACTAGTAGAGCGCGTTGCTATGGGTTCACGTTTCGTCCCAGCTCCGCTCAAGAAGATCAACATATCGGCTATTGTATTCATATTCTAGCTTCGCCTCTCACTAAAATATTTTCGTGATTCCTCAGTTGCTGCCTCCATTGCCCCAATTTTCAATAAGGACAAACTAATCGCCTTGCTTCACGAACAGTATGGATCTCTATACCAGATCGCTCTTAGCTCACCAACCTCATTCTGTCCAACAACGATTAGACTAAGGCGAGGTCCAGTAGATGTAATATATCTCGATTCATCCTAAGCTTTCGGTTAGAAGTGATAATTTCTTCTCCTTTCCGGATGCCCGCTCCATCTTCGACATCCGGTATCCCAAAGGGTTCTGTTTTTGGTCCAATCGTATTTTTGATATAAATCTCTTATATCCCTCGTTCATTTCACTCCATCTGTTCTATGTTTGATGATGACACCAAAATCCTTAATTTCTCCTTGTCCAACTCCGATTCACTTCAACAGAACTTGCACATGATTAGTGTTTGGTGTGACCAACGCCTACTCCCTCTGATTTCAGATTTGTGTTGTCTCTGCGTCCACGGTTTGACTATCTCTCTTTCAGTGAATCAGTGCTAGGGTAAGATGGTTGATTAATGCCATTCAAAAATCATTTAGCGACTAACTTCAGTTAGGTTGCCTTCTACAGGTAGCAATGATGAACATCTCGAGTCGGTCCTGAATTGGAATAATCGGAAAACTTAAAAAAATGCCCTTCCTATGGAGACAAGCTCAGTCTCTTCACAATAACATTATTCCAGAAAGAAAATTTGATGTTCAGATCACTCTATTGTCACATTGGTGACCTTATTCGTGACATCTAGAGAAAAAAGAACCTTGAATACGATTTGTTACGTGAAGCAACAATTTATTACCTATCTCTGTGAAAGAGAATAGTTGTGAGTGTTCTGAGTTTGTTCAATAAATATAAAATTCTGAATTTCAACTCATCATTTTCAGACAACAAGATAAAGAGTTGTTGAAACTTCTAGTCTACAATATTTCAATTGGTGAAAAATGCAAATGCAGGATGATCTCTAATTAGGAAAAATATGGTAAAAAACTCGATAGAGGGGAAAATAAAAACTGAAGCGTCAAGCGACTAAAAATATGTTCATAACACCAACAACTTATCCAAAAATCGCTCATAAACATATACGCCGAACAAATAGCGGAAGCAACTGAATAAAAAATAAAACTTTACAATTTTCGAATAGGCAAGCTGAGCAAAGCAGAAAGATAAATCTATTTACTGTTTGTGCACGTGTGAGAGAAAACACCTGCCTGATATAAGTCGATGATAAGATTGAACTCAAAGTGATTCACATCCTACTGACTCGAGAAGATCTCGATCAGACTAAACAACCGGCAATCGATGAATAGGTACGTCTATCAAAGTGAGGGTGGGCACACATAATTAAGAATCTTACGTCGATTCACCTACCTGTTATGGAATCTCCAAGTCATTCAGAATATGTTAATTATATCCCTTTCATTCACCATTGGATATTCTCGATTATGTTATATGCTGATGTAGTTGATACTACAGGACGTTTTTAAAATAGAGTAGAATTGGTTGTGAACTATTAAAGTAAAACCAACCATTGGAAATTCGCTCATTAAGCAAAATTTTTAAATAAATAAACAAACTTTTCATCAACACATTTTTTTCATGAATTTCTTAATGATGCGAATCTATAAGTAATTCGATTCTCTTTGAAATTTCATTAAGATAAGAATATTTTTCTTATAGCAGGAATGCCATAAACCTAAGTATTATCTTAGCCTTGTTGTTAGGCACAGAACGACAATATGTCAGTTCAATTTACATCTTGTCGTATTTGAATTTTGGATTGTTTGTTCTGCTTTTTTTAATATAAAATCGAAAATAAGATTATCGTCTTTGGTGAAATATTATATTTTTGCAAAATAAATAAGCCAAAAAATTGGGCTCGTTACCATATTTGTCATTTTTTTAACAGCAGCGTGCACGGTATTTCTCATCACAGATAGGTATTTACGAATGAGAATAATATAATAATTTCAAATGAATTCATTGCATTTCAAAATTGTTATCAGATTCCCCAAAAATTATCCTGATAAAATGGTTGTTTGACATGACTTCTATAATTCCTTTCTACGTAAAAATGCCCGGCTTTGAGTATAGACATGTCAGTGATGATGGTTCAAAAACATCTAAAAAAAACGCATCCCTTAAATATTCTTTATAGACTGGTTAGTATTGCAAATTGAGGCAGAGAAAGTTATGACTTTCTAGTCCTTGAAGAAACAGTGTTTGGATACTGAAAACATCACCAAACGAAATATTCTTCAAGGCAATACTGCACTGGAAATCCAATATGGCAAAGTTCTTGCTTTCCCTATAAACGACAACCTGAATCTGATGAATGGCAAATAATAAGATGACTCCAAAAATATACTGCGTTTTCGAAATACACAACAAACTTGTCAGTACCTAACAATTGAATGAAAAAATGAAGCAGAATAATAGTAATGAACTAATGAATGACAGAGTCTTATGGCATCAGCCACAAACTTTTTCTGCTATGAGTTTGAATTTTGTTAGTGTTAATATTTTTGAAAACGAAGAAGGATTAAGACCCTGGAACATTGACTATTTTGTCAAACAAAAATACGAAAAGTTTCTGACAAGTTTGCTTTCTATTTTGAAAAGGCTGTAAATTTTCGGGATCATCTAATTGTTTACCCTTCTACACTTGTATAATTTTTATTGAAAAACTGGCGGCCCTATGGAGGCCAAGATTGTGCCGATAGGTTACCAGAATGACCCGGATAGAAATATGATTTTTTTTCAAAAAGTGGGAATCGAACTCTCACATTAGGCCCACCTTACCTCTCGAGTATGGATTGAATTAATTCTATCCTTTATAATGACAGGCTTAAGCCGGGTTTCACAAAAGTTGATCGGGTGATTAAATGCTTAATCGAGCGATTCTGTGATAAAAAATCCGTAAATTTGAAATTCTATTGGTCGATTTGACAAAAACGTCAAGGTATTCTGTGAATCACTCAATCAACGATCTTTGTGAAACCCACCATTAGTCTTTCCTCTCGTACTCAATGAGCTGGACCAAAAAAGTTCTGGCACTAAGCCAAGTAGAACTGAGGAAAATGACGGGCATACTCACGGGACACTGTCCTGTAAATTATCATCTTCGGAACATGGGATTATGGGAAAGGTTCCTGATGATAACTGTCGCTTCTGTCAAGAAGCCACCGAAACAGCTGAACACTTTGCAGTTGTGGAGATGGAAAAGGCTGCAACATCTTGACTTCTGTTTCTTAAAACCGGAACAAGTAATGGCGTGGCACCGAGAAGAGTAGTGAAGTTCATAGAGACTTTGCTACCTGACTGGTAAACAGCGCGGGGTTGCACAATAGATCTTCAGGTCAAGGTGTTTGCGAGGCTAAGCTAAGTCTAACCGCCCCTCCTTAAATCTAATCTAAAAATCTAATATACTTTATAATGCCCGTTACCAAGCAACGGTACTGCCCGAAAGTGGATATAGAGTTCGATTTTCAACAAAGTTTTTTGATTTTTTTTACAAATTCATTTCTATCCATTTCATTCTGGCAGCCCATTGACTCAATTTTGACCTTCGTAAGGCCACCAGTTCATTCAAATGAAAATTATGTGAGTGGTCCGAGCGGAATCTTAGGACTGCAAAAAAAGAAAACCAATGGATATTAAATTAAATGAAATTTCGGGAATTTTGGATTCTCTTTATTTCAATTATTAACTTGCAACAAATGCCGACGTTTCGAAACAACTTGTTTCTTCTTCAGGGCTAAAAATGAACACACATATATATATTGGGTATACAATGACATTAAATAAAAATACGTTACCTAGTCACGGCAAAACAATATCGTACGGTTCTTAAAATAATAAAACATTTCGGAAAATCATATAATACTACAGCAGGTACGCAACATCTTTCTATCGGATTGAGGCTCGTGAAAATATGTAGTATTATATGATTTTCCGAAATGTTTCATTATTTTAAGAACCGTACGATATTGTTTTGCCGTGACTAGGTAACGTATTTTTATTTAATGTCATTGTATACCCATTATATATATGTGTGTTCATTTTTAGCCCTGAAGAAGAAACAAGTTGTTTCGAAACGTCGGCGTTTGTTGCAAGTTAACAATTGAAATAAAGAGAATCCAAAATTCCCGATATTTTCATTTAATTTAATTACAATGGATGATAACCTAGTAATATTCCAATGGATATTTTTTATTCTGTTTTCACATCAGTATTCAGAATGAAAGATAGTCTACCTTGGGAGATTCCATCAATTTTGGATGAAATTTCTGTAGAGATAAAAAATAAAGTAAAATAAAAGTTTAGTTCGAATTTCGGAAATCGAAATTATAAAAATTATGCTATCCAATTTAGCAATCGAAAATTAAAAAATCCAAAGAAAATTTCACGTCATTTCGATTTCTTCCACACCACAATTGAATAGGTTGAATTGAGCACTAAAGAATACTATGATGTGATCAGAAACCTATATACTTATTATAGCACAACTTACCATAGTTATCAGAAGATTCTTCGAAATTGACATTAAAACTCATTGTATCTCGCTCATCTTCCGAAAACGGAGTACTACATGTTATAAGGCACAAATGTCTTTCTTGTTGTCATCTACACGGCCAGTGGCGCACCCAGGATTTAGTTATGGCTCAACCGAACTGAAGAATTGTTCTTGCTATATACAGGGAGTTTCTTTGGTAAATAAACATACGGTAACCTGAGCTAGGGTAGCTCTACCCTAGACGAGTCCAAAAAACCGATATATGATAGGTCTAATCAAATACATAACCGAGATAGAGGATGGTTTACTCATATGTATTCACCAAAAATTCAAATTTCTCATAACTTTTGAACCAACGGTTGATATTTGGAACGTATGATTCACTTCCACATATCGATCGATTTACTTTTGAATTTCCCATAATTTCCAGATCCGTATTTGAAAAATATGAGAGCTGAGATTCAACACCCTGTATATTAAAATTTAGGATTTGATTGAGATATTTGAAGAGAGCAGAAAATTGTCAATGAGCTTCAGTAGATTTTATTGTCCCGCACGTCAGTTTGCTCAAAGAAAGCTTCAGGGAAAGTTCCAATTGAAGATTCGTATTCCACTAAATTCTCAGAAGAATTGTACATTGTGATCAAATTGAATTTTTCTTCGTCCCACTGATTGCACATTCGAATTTCATAGTATTCTGAGGAATCATTCAAAGTTATTTCCGGAAAACGATTATTGATTGAGAAAATTTATTTCAAGTCAACAAAGATGAATAAATAAATGAAGAAACATAAAAACTCAACGTGATTTCGAGAAGGTGCTCGAAAGTACCACTATTTTGCTCAATACACATTCTTGCCCTCTTCAAAATACATATGTCTTTTTTTTATCATGTCTGGATTATTACGCAAGCGACTTCGTTGCGTTGCTTGAGGATCTCCTCAATTTCTATTTCAGATGAATATACCGAACATTTCAAAAAACCCCAAATGAAATAATCAACAGGATTGAAATCTGGTGATCCAGCGGGCCAGGAATGTGGTCCACCTCTGCCAATCCAAGTTCTGATCTAAAAATTGCCTGATCATTACTCTGAAATGGGGTGGCGCTCCATCATGCTGAGAATGCATTCCTGCAATGTATGATGAGGCGTTTATAAAAATCGATTGATTGGACCACACATCCTGCCAAGACGGCTTACGGGTGATCACTGATCTTTACTTAGATTTCCTCCAAAATCATCTTCCTGTATCATTCGAAGGTACGGACATTGCAAAAATGCATTTTCAGCAAGATGGAGCTCCTCCCCATTTCAGAGTAATGGCCAGACTCAGACAACCGTCTTTTGTGTATGTATTATGTATTGGGGAAGTGAATATGGAATACTTCAAAAATGACAGAGTTTGAAATCAACCAAAAGAAGACTGTTTGATAATGTTCGACGTTGAAATGAACTGAGAAAATTTGAAAATGTTTGGTATCTTTGGGTCTTGGAGGGGGAGGGGCTGTAGCTCCAAAGCCCACCCTTGGGTGCGCCACTGTACACGGCTATACAGGGTCTTTCACGAGGAACCTCACCCATATTTATACGGGAAACTACTGAACGTATTTTCATGAAATTCAGCACTTATAAGTATTTCACGATGCTGATGAAATCTAAAATATTTTCAAGGCATGAGCACCTCCGGTTTTTCCGGAAATGACGTCAACTTCCGTTTTTCAAATTAGAACACCATTTTTTTATTGCAGAAATAGATTCCTTAGAAAATTTCAAGTTATTTTGATGTAACATTTTTCAGTTTTGGTTGGAAAATACTCTCTGAGTGGGAAAATTCGAAAAAAAAATCGAAAATAGACCTCCGCTGAAACAAGAATAACTTCGAGGTTTTTGGATGGAAAATTCTCATTTTTGGGATTTTCCAAGATGTAAGATTGATGTATCCACTTTGAAAATCGAAATCGCGATTCATGATACAGGGGGTGAAAAAATCGCTTTCAAAGTTAGGGATGACAAAATCGTGAAAAATCAATTTTTTCAAATTAGAACCCCATTTTTTTATGGCAGATATTGAATCTACGTTAAAAAATAATGTGAGTGTATGCATCACACACTTGCCCTAAAGTGGATATTTTCTGAGTTATTCACAAAAAACTATTTTTCGTCTTGAATTTTCAGCTATTTCTTTTCCCTTCACGCCAAAAAGATGAAATTTTCAGGAACTGTTACTTAAACCATGTTTTAGATTTTACTAGCCTAATATGCAAGAGAAAAAAGTTACAGGTTGTTCCTAGATAGATGGCGAATTTGGATTCGAATTTGTATCGGAAACCTCTTTATTTCAACTAATCGGCCATCGGTTTTCTCTCCAGTGATAAATAAATAATTCCTTATGAACCATATGCAAAAACTTACCATGTTTTACATTCTTTTTTTTTTAATGATAGATATCATTAATTACATCTGCCAAATTCCTCTTTATTCAGTAGCATTTTGTGTTTACTATTAATTTGGTGATAATTCGTATTAAGTTATAAAATCGATCACTATGCCTAATTTTACCAATGAAGATTATTTAAATCTCATTCTACTTCATGGAGAATGTAATAAAGTTGTAGATAGAACGATTCGACGTTCATTGAGAGGTTTCCTGACTGACCCAGACCAACGAGAGATACCATTAACAGAACCATGACAAACTTGAGAAATGTCGGATCTTTCGTTAAGAAAACTGAAAATTTCATCTTTTTGGCGTGAAGGGAAAAGAAATAGCTGAAAATTCAAGACGAAAAACAGTTTTTTGTGAATAACTCAGAAAATATCCATTTTAGGGCAAGGGTGTGATGCATACACTCACATTATTTTTTAACGTAGATTCAATATCTGCCATAAAAAAGTGGGGTTCTAATTTGAAAAAATTGATTTGTCACGATTTTGTCATCCCTAACTTTGAAAGCGATTTTTTCACCCCCTGTATCATGAATCGCGATTTCGATTTTTAAAGTGGATACATCAATCTCACATCTTGAAAAATCCCAAAAATGAAAATTTTCCATCCAAAAACCTCGAAGTTATTCTTGTTTCAGCGGAGCTCTATTTTCGATTTTTTTTTTCGAATTTTTCCGCTCAGAGAGAATTTTCCAACCAAAACTGAAAAATGTTACATCAAAATAACTTGAAATTTTCTAAGGAATCTATTTCTGCAATAAAAAAATGGTGTTCCAATTTGAAAAACGGAAGTTGACGTCATTTCCGGAAAAACCGGAGGTGCTCATGCCTTGAAAATATTTTAGATTTCATCAGCATCGTGAAATACTTATAAGTGCTGAATTTCATGAAAATACGTTCAGTAGTTTCCCGTATAAATATGGGTGAGGTTCCTCGTGAAAGACCCTGTATATGTTTGTCCAGTTTATGGTGAAACATCCTGTATTTCGTTCAATTGCAGTTCAGAGGTTCAATTGAATTTGAGTATCGGGACTCTGATTAGAAATTCGCAATCAATCAATAATGATAATCAGAAATAGAGGTAACGTCCATAGGACATGGATAATCATGAGGGAAACGGACTAATAGAGATCTAATTTCCAAAGTATACTACCAGATCTCTACTAGTCCATTTCCCTAATAAAAATAATGTCACTGCATCAATATTTCCTTACGTAGATATTGGAAATTCCTATATTTACCCCCAAAAAAACCATACATATTTATCTACCGAATATGGATAATTTACGCTTCAGTTATTTCAACAAATACCAGTATGTATTTAATCATATAAACAGCAAATCAAAAATGATGAGAAAATATTGAAAAGAACAAATCACGATTGAAAATAATCGTCAAAATCCGATTCACTTGGCACATCGGTAGTCATTGTTCCACCAACTTGTCTTTACCCGCTTTCTGATCCAAACATCTTCGAAAATGGAATATAAATAACCGAAAATATTTTCAGAAAAAAATTGGATATTGTGAGCTATCCTCACACAGACATGATGCACCGGATTTTTCTTAGATCGTTCAGAGATATTCAAAATCGTAGTCTACTTGAATTTTTGTGGTTTCTTCAGAGAAAACCGAGGCTCAGTCAAATTTATTCACTCACAGTTTTATGGTAACGAAAATTAATATGGGTAGAAACGTTGGCGAAGATATTGAATTGATATTACGCAATATTGTTTAGCTTTTTCAAAACTTCAGTTTTCTAAATTCCTGCTATCAATTGAATAATTTCGAAAATGTATTCAATTATTCAACAGTAAAGCAACAGCGAAAAAAACTGCTTCAACGTGAGTATTATAGTAATTTTAATTATTGAAAAGGTTCAACAAATGAACAGAACCATTAAATATAGAGGTTGTATCAAGGTCGACGAAACGTTAGACCGCGTTTACGGAGAACGGAAAGCAGGAATTCTTTGAAAATTTGGTTTCTCAGACAAGAACAACTATCTATCTGAAATTATAGACAGTGCTGCGGTGTTACCACTTATGTCAAAAAGTAGTAGGTTCTTCGTTATTCCAAATAGCACAGGCTGTATATTATTGCATTTTTCATCAGGAAATATTTCATTGAACCCAATACAAATTGTTGCAAAATAATGTAACTTTCGTAGAAACTTACTTCTAATTCGAAAATCTTACAATCTAGGTGTAGAAATATAATATATCATATTTGGAACGAAATTTAATTCTCTCATAGCAATTCTCAAAATATACAGGGCATTCAATTTGAAAAAATGCACTTTCAAAAGTCTTTGTAGGTCTCGGTAACTTATCGAATTTTGAACGTATTTCGTGAAACGTACATAACGCATAGGATCTTGGCAAACTTCATCCGAAATTTCAGCTTTCCAAGATGTATAGTATAGAAGTGTTTAATCTAGCTATATTTCGCACGAAAAAAGAGGAAATCATTATTTCAATTACTCAGAGACCGTCTAAATTAACATGAGACAGTGATAGCAAAATAATCATGTTACTACGATGAATGGAAAATGCAATAATATACAGGGTGTGCCATAACAAAGTATTTACTTACTACTTTTTGGCATAAACGGCAACATCGCATCACTGAAAATTTTTAGATCGATATATCAGTTGTTTTTGTCTAAGGATCCAAATTTTCAATGAATTATTGTTGTCCGTTTTCCGTAAACGCTGAACGTACCATCGACCGTGATACAACCTGTATAGAAGGAAATATTATTCACCTACATAAGTTCTGTTGCCCAAAAATCAGAAAGGCTTCATCAGGGTAACCCGATAGACGAATCTGAAATGAAAACATGGATCACCTAAAGCAATGATGTAAAGTTCATCAAGTATAGATCTACTTTTTAGGTAGATTCGCATTCAAGAATCCAAGGAAAAATTGTCGTATTTTAGGGAGGATATCCCTTCAAGTTTTTAATAAGGACATAGGTCTTTTCAGTTTGGGCAAGGTCATTCAGAGTTTTTGCGCTTCGATTAGAAAACACCATTCAGACTACGGAATCCTATCTGCATATTCCGACATTTACCCATTTTTTTGGAAGTAGTTTGAAACAGATCCTGTCTTCGGAGAAACCAACTGTCCCAACAGTCGCCAATATGCTTATTGGCTAGTTGCAGATGATGCCTTCAGCCAACCTTATCTGTCATCTTCCCTCATTTGTTTTTGAAAAAGAGACGAGCAAAGAATGTTTCGAATTAATTTGTCTGGTCGTAATACGATCCTCCAGTCGGTGAGTACGTCGGTCAGCAGATTTGAACTTCATCTGACCGGAAGTGCGTCAGATTAGGACTCTCTCAGCTCGCGCCGTCATCATATCGGCGAATTCCGAACCAGACCAGACTGCATCGTTTCTAATTAACCTCATATCCTCATCAGCATTGTCGGACAGGGCAGAAGTGGCTGAAAAGTCCGAAGAAGAATTAAAGGATTTAAATTCAAAGTTGGCTGACATAGTGAAGTGGAATTCATAAAATCGATCTCCACTCCACCACTCAATACCATATTCAAGGAATTAGATCAGAGGATTTATTCAAAAATAGTTGCCTCCTAGAGTTATTTTATTATGTGACTAGTTTCGCTCTGTATTGACAGGGCATCTTCAGACTAGACTCACTGAAATAACTTCACAAACGTAAGACTTTACACTATTTACATTTTTAAATAATTCTCAAAAATCATCTCACCTGAACTCTCTCAACTTCGAATCGTCAATAATATAAATTAAGGATAAAATTACCGAAGTTCCCCATGGCCCATTCAACGTGTTTTCTCCAAAAATTTCAATATTAAAGGTTAGGAGCATAGAGAACATATATAATATGACAAGTTTTTACCATCAAGTTGCTACATGACTTGACATTTTTCTATTGTATTCGAAACAAACATTTTATGAATCCAGCATTACCAAAATCTATTTGAGTATTTAACATAACATTATTTACAAATGTTTTATGTCGTAAAATTTCCAATCTTTTTAACCTATCCATGACCCAATTATTAACAACAGAGTGCAAAATTTCAAAATTTTCTTCAGGATTAAAATCATGTTGACTTTCATATAAATGATTACCCAAATGTCAGTAGATGTAACTATCTTCCAGTCCAGTCTCAAGATTCTCATGTGTTCTCTGTTTCTTTGTTTGAACGTCCATTCTTATCTAATTTTTTGGTTTTTTCTTTTTTCTTTACCAATAATTTATTGATGTTATTTGTTAGTTTGAAAGTAATTTTAATAGAAGAATCTTTTTCGAATATTTTCTTTATTTTTGATTAAATTACTCCAATATATGATAAAGGAATAATTTTTTTATTTTCTTTATTGTCTGCCGTTATTATGAAATTGTTCTTTCCCATGAAAGAAGACAAAACTAGCAAAGAATGGGGGACTTCGGTACAAATTGCCAACCCAAAAATTTCGCTTTTTTTCTACCAATGGGCAAGGATTGAAGGAAAATTTCAGAACAAATTTGTAATTATCAGCTTCACATCTATATCTATATATATTCTATATATATATATATAAAAGAAAGATGTTGGTTACACCATTTATAACTCGAGATCGGATGGACTGTTTGATATGAAACTTCATTTATGGATTCGTCTACCGTCTGGTTATTATAAAATACAATAAAACTTTGAAAAACCGATGAAAAGTTTGATTATGCAGGAAATGCTTTTCCTTCTTTTGAATAAGGCCATTAGGTGTCGCTACCGCTGATGCGTATTGCGTATAGTCGTACAGTGACTAGATAAGTACGTAGTCGTAGGTACTTGATATTACCGCTGTTAGATGGCGATGTGTGATTCGCATAGAACTCATGGTAACATGGAAGTCTATTACCAGATCAAAAAGCGGGTGAACATCTCAAGTTGGTGGAACAGTGAATTTTTACCTAAATATCAAGTAAATCGGATTTTGACGATCAGATTCAAACGTGAGTTGCCCATCTTTTTTCTTTATTTCTTAAATGTTCTTGAATTTCTGTTGGGGTAATAAATATATTTGCGGAAATAACTGAATCCAAAATTGCCCATAATTGGTAATTGACATATTATTTTAGTGTTTCTGTTTGCACAGAGACAGTATTATAAGCGTCAATAATTTTGAAACGTTTGCTCATCGGGGTTTCACTAATGATATACAATAATGTTTCATGGGTTGCCTAATCTGATCTGAACCCTAAAATTTTTGTTTATTTGCCGTACCTTTTGTTCGAAAATAAGGAATTCACCTAATTTGGTCAACCTTTTATGTAAGCATTGTATGTGATGATGGAAAGTTTAAAAATACATGTTTCAACCTTTTAGATTTTTTCAATAAATAAAAAAACATCCACCGGAATTTTTCCATTTACCCTTATTGGTAAACCCCGTTCCAGCCTCCCAGCACATGTTTTGTGTGACAGTGACAGCTCATATCCATGGAAACATGAAAATCTCGCTGCTCCACCAACTGAGATGTTTACCCACTATTTCGAGCTTAGCAGCATAGCTAAGATGTCTAAAATAATGGTGTGAGCACTGATTAGATTTTGAGAATTTATTATGACTGATTTTCAAAACATTAAAAACAAAAAGTTATATCTTCAACAATTATGTACCGCTTGAATAAAGAGAATTCTCTTTATGTAAATTACAATAATATTAAAATTTTGTATATTTTGAACTTTGTTTTGCCTAATTTGTCTCCTGCTTGAAAAATAGCAATGGTTAGTTTATACAACTTTAACGGTGGGTCTCAAAAAGCGTAATCACCGGTGATCGGAGTTTGATCTAGACAGCTAGATTTGACAGTTCAAAAATCAGAGAACCAAGCCGTTAATCTCCGATCACCGGTGATTACGATGTATGAAATCCACCGTAAGTATAATTTGGGCGGAACAAAGTTCGCCGGGCCAGCTAGTTATTCATAAATATCCGTAAACTTCGACTCGGCTTTGCAAACCAGGTAATTAGAGCAGAATATCGATATTTGTAAAGATCATCGCTGATTGGCTGAAAATTGTGTTGGATCCACAAATAACATCAATAAATTATTGGTAAACAATAAAGAAAATTAGATGAGAATGGAGTTTACAAGTTGACGTGTAATGCATGCAACGCCAACTACATAGGAAAAACTACAAGGACGTTCGAACAAAGAATCAGAGAACACATGAGAATCTTGAGACTGGACTGGAAGATAGTTACATCCACTCACATTTTGATAATCATTTATATGAAACTCAACATGATTTTAATCCCGAAGAAAATTTTGAAATTTTGCACACAAATGTTAATAATTGGGTCATGTATACATTCGAATGATTGGAAGTTTTACGTTATAAAAAATTTGGCAATACATAATATTATTTTAAATACCCAAGTAGATTTTGGTAATTTTTATCCTTATTTGATATATTTGACGATTCGAAGTTGAGAGAGTTCAGTTGAGATGATTTTTGAGAATTATTTTAAAATGCAAATGTGTAAAGTCTTATGTTTGTGTTTTGTTTTCAGTAAGTCTAGTTTAAGGATGCTCTGACAATACATAGCGAAACTACACCTTTTCCAATTGTAATTCAGCAAACGTAAAATGTAATTCAGAAAAGCAAATTGCATTTCAGAAAATGGAAATTGTTATTCAGAATAGTAAGTTGATATTCGGAAATGGTAATTTGAATTTCAGAATAGTGATATGTAATTCAGAAAGGGTAATTTGAATTTCAGAATAGAGATATGTTATTCAGAAACGGTAATTTGAATTTAAGAAAATATAAATTGTAATTCAGAATTGGTGATTGGAAATTTAGAAATGGGAAATTTTAATTCAGGAAAACGATATTGTAATTCAGAAATGAGAAATTGTAATTCCGTTGCTTGGTACCCAAACTACTTTATCTAATATCTATATATATAAAAGAAAGATGTTGGTTACACCATTTATAACACGAGATCGGATGGACTGTTTGTTATGAAACTTCATATATGGATTCGTCTACGATATACTACGATATAAAATACAATAAAACTTTGAAAAAATCGATGAAAATTTTGCTTATACAGGAAATTCTTTTCCTCCTTTAGAGTAAGGCCACTAGATGTCGCTACAGTTACGCTACCGCTACAGTGACTAGATATCTAGTCACTAGATATCTAGTCACTGTAGCTACCGCTTAGTCGTAGGTACTATTTGATATTCTCCACGTTAGATGGCGATGTAAACAGATAGTGTGTACAGTGACTATATTCCCTCTATAGTCACTGTAATAGTGTGTATTTGAGTTGCCTACAACTCTGAGCTGTTGGGCAAAACCAAAATGTCTTAGCGTACAGATGTCTAAAATGATTAGATTTCGTTGAGATATGAGTAAATTTTCGTTCTAACCACTTCAAATGGCGCTATTCACACATTATGACTGATTATTTGTTATTTTATAGTTTTATTTATTCAAAATGACGTAATCGTGAAGGTACTATACTCGTATTTGAAATTATCACCATTAAATGGCGATGAATTTGTTGAGGCTTTCGCGGCCATCGATTGATGTCATCTGTTCTTTTTTCGAGCATTTCGGTCGTCGTGGTTTGAAATGGTCGAAAAAAGAACAGATGACATCAATTACTGTGTAATTTACATAGGAGTTATGAAACCATGAAAGGCTATCAACAGATCCAGAAGCGGGTGAATATCACAGTGAATTTTTATCGGAATGTCAAGTAAATCGGATTTTGGCGATCAGTTCCAATCGTGAGATGCCATTCTCATCTTTTTTCATAATTTTTGAAATGTTTTTGAATTTCTGTTTGGGTAATAAATATATTTGCGGAAATAACTGAACCCAAAATCGCCATTATTACTAATTGACATATTATTTTTGTGTATATGTTCTGTGTGACAGCTCATATCCATGGAAACATTTGAGAGTTCAAAATCAGAGAACCAAGCCGTTGATCTCCGATCACCGGTGATTACGATTTGTGAAATCCACCGTAAAATGTAAATATCATTTAGGCGGAACAGAGTTCGCCGGGCCAGCTAGTTACATAAATGTAATTCAAATGGTCGGATGATGTTCGTAAGGGCGAAACATGTGTAACCAAAACCAATAAATTTTAATGATATATGAAGCTTGGACTTTGTGTTTTCCCGATTTCTTTCTGTAGAAAATTGGAAAGTTTCTTTGAGAAAAAAATTGGATATTTATTTTGAATTCATTCAAATGGAGACATGATTTCATTTAATATGGGTGGCGAAAAATATTAATAATGATTCTATTTCTTGCGGTCCTTTTTTACTCTCAAAGTACGTAGGTACCTCCATAGGTGCAAGAAATATAATAATAATAGCTCTATTTCCAAGAATAACATAAAGGTATATACTGTCGAAAACGAAAACGAGAAAAAACAAATTTGATAATGCCAAATACGTAAAACAAGTTCGATGCCATATTGTCATATTTTCCTATGTTGCATCACTTGATACAGAGGTCGATACCATTCTGAATTACATATTACATATTATTCTGGAATTGAATTGATAACTTCTGAAATACAATTTTCTCCTTCTGAAATTGAATTTGCCATTTCTGAATTTCAAATCACTATTCTGAATTACAACTTCCTAATCTGAATTTCAATTTCATCTCAGTTTGTTCCAAAAATGTTTAACAACCTGATAAACGGTAGTTTTACTTATAGGATTCTGTCTTGATAACGCTCATTCAAAATTTTGCACACTTGTTCATAGGTCCGCTTGCCATCCCCATGTCCCAGAAATATCAAGATTTCTACTCACTGCTTTTCACTCAATTGATTTACATATATCCAATGGAAAAAATAGGGAAATAAGAGGATATATTGAAAAATTCTTAGCCTACTATAGAACCAAACAAAATTCCAATGTCAAAATATTTTATTACTCAACATATTCTCCTATTGATTGAATACATTTATTACAGCAAACCTGCAACGTCTCTAGACCTTTCAAAAAAAATGTTTCTTCTTGATCTGCAAACCAGTCCTCCACAGTTTTTATTACCTGCTCGTTGGAAGCAAATTTACGACCTTTTGAACTTTTTTTCAGTTGAGGAAAGAGATGTTAGTCGGACGGAGCCAAATTGGGTCAATAAGCGGGGTGTTCTAGTAATTCTAACCCTATATCACGAATTTTTTGCTTGCCAACATGAGATTTGTGTACTGGGGCGTTGTCCTGCGTAAAAACAAAATACCTTTGGATAGCTTTCCGCGTCTTTTCTCTTTAATTTTTTTCCGTAGAATGGTCAGTAACGTCGAATAGTAATCTCCAGTTATTGTTCTACTGTTATCCAAAAAATGATTACTCCATGGCAATCCCAAAAAACTGAAGCAAGAACTTTTCCTGCAGATTTTAGGACACGAAACTTCTTAGGTCTTGGAGAACCAGAGTGTCGCCATTCCATCGATTGTTGCTTTGTTTCTGGATCGTAGAAATTATACCCAAGTCTAATCCATAGTAACAATTCGGTTTAAGAAGTCTACATCGTTTTCAAATCGAGTACAGATCGAACGCGATGCTTCTACCCTTTTGGTCAACATTCAAACATTTGGGGATCCATTTTGTAGAAATTTTTCTCATTTCCAAATTGACGTGAACTATATGATGAACGCGTTCGTATGAAATCTTCAGTACTTCAGATACCCGTTTTAGCCCAATTCGACACGGTCTGATGAAATCATGTCATGAACTGAATCGATATTTTCGGGGACTGATACAGAAACTGGCCTTCCCGATCGGTCATCATCTTCAATGGAAAATTCACCTCTTTTGAAGCTTGAAGTCCAATTTTTCACGGTCGCATACGAAGGACATTGATCACCAAGTGTATTAAGCATATCTTCGTAAATCTGCTTACGTCTTAACCCTTTTAAATACAGGTACTTGATGATGGCTCAATTTCGGTGGACATCTTTTGTTTTAATTTATTGCGTAACTCTGGTTTACTTTTTTGACGTCGAACTCTACACTGACACTTCTATAATGAGTTATTGTTCGTTGATATGGTATGGCAATATTTTGTTTATGCATAGAACTGGTTTAGGCTAACTAGATATCAATACATCCTCCTATGTTATTATCCGCCTTAGAGAGATCAATTAGCAACAAAAACGATACCAAACATTTTGTCATATGTAGTTGATCTGCTATATTGACGAAAGAATATTTTTTCAACAAAAACTAAAATGTTTCTTAACCTCCTCACTTTGCTTCGAGAACACCTTCATGTGTGTGGAATAGACAACACCATCCTTATCGGTTTATTGTTTTATTTGCGATCTTATACATTAATTCGTACAGGGCAAATGAAATTTATCCTTTTTATAATTGTCGACGTTTCGATCCTCTGTTTGGATCTTCTTCAAGACTTTTCAAATGGATAAATAAGGCAATAGAAAGTGCTCCAGAAGACCATATGTCATTTCTTGTTCAACTATTTTATGTCGACAACTCGAGAAGGATAAATTTCATTCGCCCTGTCCTCAAGAATTTTAAGGTAAAATTTTATTTTCGTTCATATAACTGAATTGGTCATCGAATGACCTTTGATGCGATATATCACAACCAATATTTTTTCAAAAGAAAAAAATTGTTTTGGGCTAAGGGTATACAGAAAAGACCACAAACTCCAAAACTGCATGCATTCCTAAAACTTCCAAAATAGAAATCGGCGGGTAGGAGCGTACTTCTCAACAGTTATTACTTCAAGAATAAGAACCTGACACCAATCAGAAATTTTCTTTGGGGTTCTCTGAAATCACGTGTTTACGTTAGACGACCAACAAACTTAAAGGAATTGAGACAAAGAATTATCGATGAATGTGAACTAATAGGTGGAAGTATTGGAAAAAAAATTGTTAATAGAATGGCATATTGTCAACAAGTAAACGGCGGGCATTTTGAACATTTGAAGTCATTTCTTTTCTCATTATTCTAAAATGAAATGTACACCTATTGTACAACTAACAATTTTTACGAATTTTTTTACACTAAACACTGATGCATTCAAATTAACAAGCTCTTTCAAACTGTAAAAGTATAAAGGGGTCCCATTTAAATTAAATAAGTTGATTACATTTCCGGTTAAACCGGAAATATATTATGACCAAAAAAATCAGATGCATTTTGTTCCGTTGCACTTACCTGCAGACTTTCATAAATATCGTTTTCTCGTTTAAAATATATTTACTTGGTTCCATACTTTATCCCAACTCTGTATTTTGTAAAGGTAATTCCTAATTAAAAAAAGTAATTTGACGACGATACATTGAATATATAATTTGACGACGATACATTGATTATATAATTTGACGACAATACACCATATAAAGTATTATTAATTTGCATGGATCCGAAATCGAAATTTTCAATTTGAAAATATTTCCCAAACCAGTTTATGAATTTTGATGATTGACGCTCAAATACCATTGATTTCGAAGCTTGAGGAAGTATTCAACATCAAAAACTCCTGCAATGTTGAGAAAATGAAAGTTAGATCTTCAAATCCTTCATTTTGGTCTCACAGAGAGAGAGATAGATATATAAAAGTATATATATATATATATTCTTTTGAAAGAGAGAATTACATACTGTTTTGTAATATCAAACAATATATGGCATATGGCACGTGTGAAGAAATGGCGACAAGAAACAGATTGTATAAAAGAATGAAATCTGTTTCCCGCTCCAAATCTGAGTGTTAGCAGAGGGAATGTAAACGGGGTACCATACAATTCTGCCGTCTGCGTATGATACACGAGAACAGATAAAAACCTCTGAAAAAACTCTGTCTCCCCGTGTTTGTGTGGTGATACTGAATTTGTTCAAAAAAATATGCTGCTATCCATGTTACAGAGCTCCTTGTGCTTGAAACCATGCCTTTTCTTCGAATTGGAGGCAAATATCATGAAATTATATCTGTAACAAGACGAAGGCAGTGGCCCCGCCAAGTCGAGCGCGAAGCAAACACTGTACTATCTTTACCCGAACCATTTCGCCGCATTTTCAGGCCCCTATTTGAGAACCTCCGGATGAGACCAGAACGCCGAAATTTTCGTCATCCAGTAAGTTATAATCACTTACTTATAATCCAAAATTTCAAGTGTGTAGGTAATTTAGTTCCGAAGTTACGCGAAAGCAAAGTTTCGCATTTTCGACCGTCACTCACTCATGATCATCAAAATAGAACTAGTACTTTCCATGAACTAAGAGAGCTGAAATTTGGTACAGAGTTAGGGTTTAATGGCCACATAAAGGGAAAACTAGGACTATCGAAAATCTGTTGGCACGTCACGTGAGCTCACGTGCTATCACGTCATCTTCGCAAAATGTGCAACCACAATAATGTATGGAAGTTTATGCGCTTGGAAACACAGTGTTATCATAATCAATATGTGAATATAAATAAAAAAAAAATAATCGGGTGATCAGTCTTATACACAGTGATATTTTTACTGTCTCAGTGTCTCATTTATTGTTCAAGGAAACGATAGGTTTTCGAAAGCTAGGCCGGAACAATAAATGAGACAGTAAAAATTATCACTGTGTATAAGACTGATCACACGATTATTATCCTTTTTTCAATTGTTATCATTTCACGCGTTCACGAAGTAGCATCTGCTGTCACTTGATAGCACACCAGAACTACCCGCAAATTTACATTTTCTAACCTTAAGTGATATCACGTCGGATATTTTGTGAAGTGATTGATGAAGTGAAAATGGATGAAAATTTTATCGAACTTGTCAGGATTCATGAAGTGATCTATGATCATTCTTCATCAGAGTACAGGGATCAGAATGTACGATAACAAGCTTGGGTGCTGGGTGCTCATTCAAAAATAGTTGTACTATTTGAGGTAATCCTCCCACTTCCTCTCTTCGTTGATTTATTTGGCGAATCAAATCTCTTCTATCAGAATCACCAGCAACTGTAAAAGCAGTTATGTTCTCTATATCTTCTTTCCATTCCGATTTCCGAAGAGCTTGATGAAAAAGAAACTGTGTTTCGCTCTGTATCACTGAATAAAAAAATGCTATGAAATTTTGGTGCAATATAGAACGTCTATTGCTCTTCAGAAAAAACATCATCAGATGGGTTTGTGGTGGTTAGATTGGGAGAGAAAAAATTGAATCCGAAAAAGAATCGGGTAAGAGATGGGCTATATGGACAAGTTTGGTATCAAACTATAGGTTTTCGAGGACGCTGAAATCAAAAGAAAATAATCGGAGGCTCTATCTACCATAGTTCAGAACCGAAAAAAAATAAAGATTTGTAATAAAAAAACTACTCCTAAAAAAAAGTGTCAAATAAGAAAATCTAATAAAATCGATCAATATGCCCACGTTTCTACAAAAATAAGTGAAATCCCACCAAAAACATTCTGTAAAAACTATCCAAGTCTCGATGGAGCTGCTAGTTTAGCTCTAAAAAGTAATGAAATCTAGAAAAAGTCGAGCCAAGTTTAAGGCTCCTTACTGCGATTTCTTTATCATTATAGTTAATGTTGTGTGACTTGGCCGTTGAAGGGTACACAAGGGTACAAAACCAGGTGCTCCATGACACCATTGCACCAATCTGTCGCCAGAAACGCAACCCATTGACGATGGAAAATTGCCACTTGGAAAACGTTCATTCAATAACCAGTCAATTGTAGGCTTGATAAAGCTGCGTGTTCAATAATACGAGCCTGAAACAAACAGTATAAAAAATTATTTCCAGTACAGACGGACTTCTAATCATTGATAGAAGACCGTCTGTACCTACGTCTATTTCATTTTAGATCGGTGGTCGATTTCACGCTCCAAAAAGAAGAGAGCAGAAGTCAGCATTGTCAATGCTGAATGCATATGTGTTGCACAATCAACAACAGCCTAAAATGAGACACTAGCGTCCAATTACCAATACCAGCATGGGCTATTATCTCGCTTAACAAACATAGGTAGTTACAACAGATATAGCATTACGTTTAAACAAAATTGACTTGTACCCACTAACGTATAAAGAGTGTTCAACGGCCAAGTCACACAACATTAACTATAATAATAAAGAAATCGCAGTAAGGAGCCTCAAACTTGGCTCGACTTTTTCTAGATTTAATTACTTTTTAGAGATAAACTAGCAGCTCCATCGAGACTTGGCTAGTTTTTACAGAATGTTTTTGGTGGGATTCACCTTTTCAAAAAAGGTTTCGTTGAAAAATTCTTCTATGTCTCAATCCAACTGTCTTCTTGTTTCAATCCAACGGTCTTCTTGTTTCAATGCAATAGTTCCTGGTGAAACCTTACCGACAAGCCATCTCTGGTTAACCAGAAGTATATTTTTGATGTGTTTTCTTCGGATAACCTCTGAAATTAAAGGTATAATTCTCGAAATAGTTCAACCTACAATGATACTACGAACATGATCTTTCTGTGGATTTTTTAATTCGCTGCTGTGGATGCAATGAGGTGGAAGAATATTTCGATGATTCGATAATATCACAGCATTGAGCAATTTCAGATATGAATAATACCACTGGTGCAGTGCAATTGCAATGACTTTTGCCCTTTAAACAATCTCGCCGAAGATCATTTGGAACATGATACGAGGTTGGTAGAGTATATTAAAATTTCAAATCGATTGAAGCCATTGAGATAATGGAAGCATTGCATAAACAATTAATTCAGTTCTCATGGGTGGCAATGTTTTATCTTGCTATAAATTGAAAGTGGATAATTTCAGTGTACCCCACTTGACTACCGTTTAATTTTTTCTCACCGTGTTAGCTTATCGGCTTGCTCATTAATGTAAACATTTAAGTCCTGTGTTGTCTGGGATATACCGCATGAATCGGTCTGTAATGAATACCTGAGACACTATCGGCTGGTATTTTGAGTCTGAATGATAAAGAGTTTCCCATAGACGATCAATCACGGGATATGGATCAAAATGATATTGTTACTTATGAATAAAAATTTTAATGGCATCTTAGTTGCAGTCTAAAATACCGAGTAATTGGATAATAGAAATAGGTGAAACTTAAATAAGTTGTAAAACTAAGATTTACGTGCCCTCACATAAAGGTTGTGACCATTCCCATTTCAGAGGTCCTCAGAAATGAGGATGATTACTTGTCGAAAATTCAAGTGAAATGAACAAGAGCTCTTAGGCCTTTTCTTGAAAACTACACTGGAGTTGAAAAGCATTTGCAATGACAGATATAGACATCAGACAGTTCATTGATCAAAATGCCAACAAATATTGGATTGACATGTCATAAATAATAATCACAATAAAAACAGCAAAAACTAGCATAATAATTCCTCAGAGTTCACGACGTTCACGTCCATGTTAATAAATGTAATAAATTTCACAGGGAAAACTTTTCGTGTTTTCGTGTTTCTGTATTTATGCCCATGTTCACCTGTGTTTGACTTTAGCTGGTTGAAAATGCTGAAAGTATAAGACCAATAATGACAGCACATTTTCTATTTTTCTCAGTCATAATTATAATCTTTTAATCTTGTTGACAGCTGGTGAATTGTTTATGTTTTACGTGAGAACGCAATTGTTTGTCAGATACTCTTATTATTCTTATATTTGACTGAAATGAGACAATATTATCAAAGTCATTTAATTTTTATTCAATGAGGTAATTACTTTCTCAAATCAGCATTGTTTTGTTTATTTCAATGTATCATTTTCAGCCTTGAGAAAGGAACAAATCGTTCCGAAACGTCGGCGATATTATAACTATATATTGATAATAAAGAATATCCAATTCCCTGTGAAATTTATTACACTAGCATAATAATCATCATAATGAACACAGATTTCCGAAAGAAGACATTTGGCTTGTTCAAACAGTTCTGATAACAAATTGAAAAAAGGATCACAAGAAATTTAAAAAATATTGAATGGTAGCCCTTCCATTTGTAGATCATGCCCACAAAATGCCATTTTTTCAACCCATCAGCACAAAAAATTTTCATTTTTTCCATTTTGAAAGCGTGTTACTACTGTATACCAAGCGCTAACTATCGTGGAATTGAATTTCAATTTATACCTACTTCCGGAGTGACGGAAATGAATCACGAATGGACAAAATGAGATTTAGGAGAAATTGGAATATTTCAGAAATATACCTCAACACAATATTTGAGCTGAGGACATATCTGAAATTCATACTTTTGACCCACAATAATTTGAGCAGTCATTTCAGGAATTATTTTAACGACTCGTACAAGTGGTCTGAAAGTAAACAATACATTCGGTCGAGTCCTGGTGAATGTTTATGGACCAGAGTTTATGTAGTAATCAGAGGAAGTCAAGTGCATAAACCTCTGGCTATAAAACATCGAAAGTTGACAAGTGTTACTGGGAACTTTACGAGCCCTATTTGGTGATTGAAAGGGAAACACTTAAATTCTTGAGTTCAAAGATTGATCTGTTGGATAGAACAAATTATTTGATGGAAGTTGAAACACGAAAACACGAATGTAACAGGAATAATAAAAGGGGGAAATTTAAAATTTAGGAGAGATGCGTCTATATCCGAACGGTCTTATTCCCTATTTCAGTTAATGAAATGACGATATATTGGATTATGAGGATAAGATGTGCATTTACTATTTTATTTTGACTGATTAGAATGGCCACGAAATCCAATGTAATCAATATTTTTCAAGACAGTATTTCGAAAATTATAGTTAAGAGTGCTGTCACTAATACATATGTTTCGTTATTTCACAACTGACTATAGTGAATCAGAGAATTCTACCGGATCGGTATTTTTTCAATAATTGTAAAAATCACATCACTAATTTCCTCAACCTCAAAAATTACAGACATTTGAACAAAATGACAACGCTGCCGTTGTTGCAAACGAAGAGGGGGGGGGGGTTACCAGTATAATTTTGAGAAGAAAAAGTTTCCTAAACATGGAAACGTAAACGTTTCACACCCTGCAGATGTGCAATCGTTTTCTTAAAATTATGCGAATAATCTCCCCTCTTCGTTTGTACCTCCAATAGACGAGTCCCTTCATGCTGGCCAACTGTTTAAGAATTCCTAAAAATCAATAACATACCTTTTTTTCGCAATCATTCAACTCTTACCTGAAAGCTTTAATCCTATAATGAGTGTATCCTGAAAATATTAGATGTCACGAAGGTCTTCATCGGAAGCTATAAATTTTTGTTTTCTTAGGTTTTCATCAATGAACAGGAAAATAAATATCCCCACCAAAATGTTTGTATGGAGAATTTGAATTTTTCGAATCGAATGAGGATTTCGCTAGAGTCTTTGTTTTGTATAATAACTTTTCTCATAAATGAGATGTTTCAATGAACAGTGTAAACATGATTCAAGATAGGTACTGTAGAAATATCAAATTTAAATTTAATCCATTTCCGAAGAAGTCGCACTCGTTTATAAACCTGTTGCAAGATCTGAAACTGATCGTTATGGGTGTTTTCTTTGGATTCGTGGAGATCATATGACTACTCTCCGTGAATTATTGTATTATTAACAATTCTCCCTTCTAATTGGATCGAAATTCTACGAGGAATTCAAAGGAAATTAGGGAAATAAATGATTGTTTTGAATGTTCTTTATTTGCATGGAAACTTACTACAGAATAACAACACAAAAGGATTAACATTTACACCTGCCATAAACTATGGTCTGGAGTTGAATAAGTTCTGATGCTGCATGAGAAATTGAGATCATTGTACTGGGAAATCATTATGATCAAGTATCACTTTTGAATCAAAATATATTCTTAAAATATAAAGTGGTAAATTCATCAATTCAGGATCAGAACTTTACCTGTGAATACCACATCTCAAAATATCAGCTAAATACACGATATATATAATATATATTCACTTAAAATATTGTTCGCAATTGTTTGAGAAACTCGCAAAAAAATGGCTACTTCACAAACATTTTCAGTTTTATTCATACTAAAATTATTCTATTTATGGATTTTTCAATCTGGATTCTGGATATAAATCTGAAATTAACTTGACATAATCGTCCACGTGAAGGGAACAAACGCATATATTCTTTGCAGCAAGGTTTCCCATCAATATAGTTTATCATTAGTGATATTTGGTGCTGAGGCATATTTCATAGGAAATGTATAAAAACGAATTGGAAACAGTTTTTTCCAGTAATAGCACTTGGCTTATATTGTAATATAATCAATCTACTCGCCTATAATTCAAATATATCAGGAGGGTTGATACATAAATCCTTTCGCCCATTTCACCTATTTTAATTTCCATCTTATAGAAAGATGAAATCACAGCACAGCTCAGTACCTCGAATTACGAGGATCAACTTCATATAATACTCTTGTTGATAATAATGGAATTAAACTTCCTCAACAGTTAAAACGGCACCAGAAAATAAAAATCATACGAGACACCTTGTAAACTAAATTATGATGAATTTGTGAATAATATTCCAAACGGAATAACACTTATATGTAAATACCTTGTAAACAATTTTTATTTCAATACTAATTAATCTGCTATGAAAACAATAAAAACTTTCAAAACACAGCTAAGAAGAACGTACAAAATTTAACAACAATTCACTCGTTTACTAGGTTGGAATTATTGCCGAAAGTCATATATTTCCATTAATGAAAACATAAGAAAACAAAAATTTATAGCGTCCGTTGAAGACCTTCGTGACATTTAATGTTTTCAGGATACACTCATTAGGATTGAAGCTTTCAGATTAGATTTGAATCTTTGCAAAAAAAAGGAAGTGATTTTTAGATATTTTTTAACAGTTGGCCAGCAGTCTATTCAACAGCACCCTGTATAGGCTAGCTTAAATTAGCAGACTAAAATTTTTGCGCGAGAGCGTGAATCGATCTGATGGTTTCAGAATTATTGATTTGATATTAAAGATGATTATTATTGATGATCATTGTTGATACTCGATTGAGTTTGATATTGAGTTTTAAACTAAGGATTTTTACTTCATACAAAATCTTATGAATATCGTATAGTTATTAGTTGGGAAATTAACGTCTGTCAAAATATAAGAAAATGATTAGCGGTATTCAGACGAATTTTTCGAAAAATCCGTCTGAATACCGCTAATCATCGTGTAGTTGGTGTGTTTCACTCGAAGTGGTGACAATTCACTATTTCATAACGAGTCAACCCATTTACCGATTTTTTTAGATATAATACATCCTGGTATGGATTACCTATATCGAAATTCGCTTTTCGCATAAAATACTCAAATATTAGAATATCGAAATTTATACTGTTCACAGCATGAGTGCAAAAAAAATCCAATATTCGAAGGTATCCTGTGTCAAGGTTACTGCGTCTGTTGTCAATATAAGACTTTCAATGGATTACAAATAAATTGTGGTAGGTATCAATACCGAATGTTTGGGAGAAATATCCAAAAATCCCTCTTGCAACGGCGAAGGCAATTTTTTAAGCAAATACCTTTATCCACGAAGGCACATCACCAACCGCTATATCTCACTTTTCAATACCATAGCGACCTTTGAAAATGCATTATCTTTTGTGAACTTGAGCCTCTATTTCCGATCTAAACGCTAAAAAAATAACCATAGAAATATTTATACAGCAATCGGTGGTTCCAATCATAGAAGATAATGCTTATTCTATACTATCGCTACAGTAAACTAATCCTACTTCTAATTCGAAAATCAAGAATCAAGACATAAGTATTAAAATTTTTCTGATGTATTATTCATGTGAATACCGATATTTTTGAAATCAGCAAAAATTTCGTAGCAAGATGAAAGAAGTTTCGACTATAGTTTACATCTGAGAAATCATAAATCCTTTTCAAATCCCAAAAATTGCTGGGTTAAAAAATTCAATCATTATATATTTGAATTACTCCTAAAGTGGTGCCAGTATAGAATGTTATTAGTATAGTATAGAACAATAGATTTCGAATACGAGTTCAAACACTTGATTTATTCAGCATTATTGAAAGTGACAATTTCTCAATTTTCGTTCATAACTCAAAATCTATAAACGATAGACTGGTTCCGTTTTCAGGTTCGTATTGGTCAGAAAAAAGAGCTATAGAATGTGTTGTACTTTTTTTTTCTAGTGGCTATTGTTCTCGAGATTCCTTCAGTATACAATCGATGAAGTAAAAAAAGAGGCAACAAAAAATCATCAGCATAGTGTCTATAGAAGATAAGGAAATACATAGTTTTCATCTGGATTGTTGGGCGGATTCAGGTACTGAATGAGTGACCACTCTGGCAACGAATTCGGACACGTGCGAAATCTCAACACTTCAGATCATTCCTCTTCCTCTTCATTTTTCTTGCTTGTTGTTCTCTTTTGTGGTTTTCCATGATGTAATGTATACGCCCAATGAGTCCGGTTCTGCACGACCATGGGCCGACATGCCAAAGTGCCAACGCGTGCCTTCAAAATAGACAGTTTTAATTATACTTAAAAGATGACATAATTTTTGGAGGAATTCCTTTGAAAACAAGATACACGACGCCGTTAACCGCCACAATGTGAGGCCCGTAAAAAACGCATCGGGCGCATTTCGAGCGTCCGGTCTGCCTCGAACAGAGCTCATTTATTCGCAATCAATGCACCGTACAAATTGCACTTCTTTGATGATAAGCTTGCCCTGACTTAATTATCCTGTGTTGATTCGTGGCGGGTTTTTGCCACCGCAGCTTTACGCCATTTGGAGAACTCAGTGATTTATTGGCCGTACGGATAGTCATTGATGGGTGTGTGGTATAAAAAGTAAAATTTACTTCATTCGTTTAATTCTTGAAATAGCATCTCGACATTAAAACGAGTTTCTCTTCAAACTTAGTTTGTCACCTCTTCGATTATCATTCAGAGCATGGAGATTTTTTCCACTCATCTTGCACCTTGTCTCTAAAGCTGAAATGAAGAAATATTTTAGTGGTTCAAGTTAAAACACATATGGTGTCACAAGAGGAAACAGAGGCCGTTACTAGTAGAAAAATCAAGATTTTTGAAAATCTCTTCATGGTGTGGTGTGAATCAGGGTAAATTTTGGGAATGAATAAGCACGATGTATTTAATGAAATTGACCTTGACCTTGAACCTGATTACAGAAATAAGAAAATTGCTTATTACCCGACCCGAAGGAAGGTTATGTTATGAGTAAAAGTAATATAGGTATATGTCATGCATGTTCTTTTTTTTTTCGAGAAACACAAATTGCTGAAAACCCCAAGTTGCTTCGACGTCTAGTTTCCAAGCTACAGGGTGATTTTGGTATTTGATCCATTTTTATAATTGACTATAACTTCCGAATTATAGGATCTACGCTCTCGAAATGGACACAGTTTCAGGGCACATTTTTACTGCTTTTCATCGGTGCTATTGGATTTTTTGTATCTGCTCAAATTTTGGAGCTATAACAAAATTTTTTTTCAAATGGAAGCCATAGTGGGAAATGAAATTTCCAAAGTGATTTCAAAAATATATATCATGATATACTTCCGTGTTCACTATACAGGGTGACCATTTGAAAACGAAACAGACGAGATTACAGACGAAATAAATTTTTTCCATAGAAATGCTCGGACAGGTCGATTTCTGTTTCGAGGGGAACAACTTAAGATGTAGGTTACGGACGCATAGCGCTTCAACCCTTGCTGCTACAACCCCCACCCCCAATTTTTGAATAGGGAAGATGGGGTGAGTGTTACCTCAATTCAAAGGTATTTTTATACTGATTTCAGCACAGTAATTGTTTTTTCATTTTATGCATTAGTTCTCGAAATATTCTCAACTAAGTATTTGAAAATGAAGTGGTGTTTTCATGGCACTTGTAGTGTTTTTTTGTGAAAAATCGACATCTTGATTAAAGATTTCTATGTCAGTGGATTGGAGGAAGGAAGCCACAGTCGTGGTTGTTTTGAAGCTCAAAATGTCGATTTTTCACAAAAAAACACTACAAGTGCCATGAAAACACCACTTCATTTTCAAATACTTAGTTAAGAATATTTCGAGAACTAATGCATAAAATGAAAAAACAATTACTGTGCTGAAATCAGTATAAAAATACCTTTCAAATGAGGTATCACTCACCCCATCTTCCATATTCAAAAATTGGGGGTGAGGGTTGTAGTAGCAAGGGTTGAAGCGCTATGCGTCCGTAACCTACATCTTAAGTTCTCCCCCTCGAAACAGAAATCGACCTGTCCGAGCATTTCTATCGAAAAAATTTATTTCGCCTGTAATCTCGTCTGTTTCGTTTTCAAATGGCCTGTATATCGAAAATTTCGAAAAAACACTTTTCGTTCAACAAAATCCAAGCAGGATGTGATTCACTTCCTTGAAAACGGAGGCGGTCATAGAATTTAATGTCTTATTGATTTTCAGTTGCCAATTCAGTCATTGTTGTATCATATCGTGATTCCAAAGTTCGTATTTATATCACATCATTACAAGATGCAATTCATGTATTTCCTCGAATGGACAACGATTTGAACGTTTGTTGTTAATATTATTTTTATTTAAAACTCATATTTTTTCTTGAAGGAGCTTTTTGCCCCTCATGGAAACATTCATTTCTGTTTTCAATGGGTTACATAAAACTTTGTGTTATTGTCATCAAATCATCTGAGTATTTAAACGGTCAACTGGTTTGGCGAAGCCTCTCTATTGCTCTGCGTAATAATAAAGCTAATAGTTCCTGAATCAATTTGGCAGCTCACAATAATAATTGTGAGATATCGAATTCTATGACCTTAAGACTTTTAGAAGCACCAGAAGATACAACAATGATTAAACTGAATTGAATTTGAAATAAAAATAAATAAGACATGATATTCTATGACCGCCTCAGTTTTGAAGGAAGTGAATAACAGCTTGCTGGGATTTTATTGAACGAAAAGTGTTTTTTCGAAATTTTCGATATATAGTGAACTCGGAAGTATATCATGATATATATTTTTGAAATCGTTGAAGAAAGAGCAATTTTAAAATATCATTTTCTACTATGGTTTCCATTTGAAAAAAAATTTTTTTGTTATTGCTCCGAAATTTGAGCAGATACAAAAAATCCAATAGCACCAATGAAAAACAGTACAAAACGTGACCTGAAACTGTGTCCGTTTCGAGAGCGTAGATCCTATATAATACGGAAGTTATAGTCAATATAAAAATGGACCAAATACCAAAATCACCCTGTAGCTTGGAAACTAGACGCCGTAGCAACTTGGGGTTTTCAGCAATTTGTGTTTCTTGAAAAAAGAGAACATGACATGTATCTTACTTTTTTTCTATCTTCTATAGTTTAGGAGTTGTAGTACTAAACCATCGAAATCTGGCCAGTTCCATCTCAGACGAGCCACCTCTTATCCCACAGTGATTGGAATTGGAAAAAATTCCCGAAACACATCGAATGATTTTGTTTGGGGGGACATCTTTGGACGTACATACATTTGAAGCTTGAACGAACAAACGCCTAGTTTGAAGCGTTTGTTGGGACTTTTTTGCCTTTTTGTGTTCGAATATTCATTCTTCAATTCATTCGATTATTCGAATAATTCATGATTGATTATTCATGACTAGTCATGAATATTCAACTATTCATGAGTATTCATGAATATTCAACTATTCATGAGTAATCATGAATATTCAACTATTCATGAGTATTCATGAATATTCAACTATTCATGAGTATTCATGAATATTCAACTATTCACGAATAGTCATGAATAGTTAGTTATTCAGTGATTATTCAATAAATATTCAGTGAACATGTATTCGAATATTCAAGACAAAAAACCTGAAAATAAATTGGAAAAGTACCACGCCCAAGAATACTGCGATTTTTATGGGTACCTAAACAAATTAATGATTTTTTAAATCATGCTGGCGGCGAAGTTTATTCAATGGTCAAAGATGTTGTATTTGGGATTGCAGGAGCTTGTTCAATTTGAATCAGCCAGGTAGTACCTATTAGATGATATTGTCTACTTTTACTTAAGTAGATATGCATATTATTCCGGGAAGAAAGTAATTTTATAGAAAGTGATATTTGAACGTTGACAGTTATTTCATGAAGACTGAAAGGAACCTGATAAAATCTATTTATATTGAACTTTTGCCGCGTTAGATTCCCAAAATATCGGAAGATATTCAACAATGGGGATGAGTTTGCTTTTTATTTTTTATTCAAAAGAACATTTTGGGAATTATACCTATTCAAATATTCATACCTGCACAGTTTACGAGTATACTGTTATCCGTTACATGAGTCGATTTCAAGCGGATAACCTGGTCCTAAGTGGTAATTACCACAGATAACCAACGATAACCAACTTCATTCAAGCGCTTTTGGTCCTTGTTGGTGTTGGTTATAAGTATGTGACGTCATGAATTAGCCCTTCAACGTCATCGTTTGGACCGCAGATAACCGCACTCGAGAGCTGGTTATAAGAAGTGAGGTTAATAGGCTTGATTTTCGCGCGATTCAGATAACCACATTCAAGCGTAAGAATGTTATACGTGGTCCTTCCGCCTGAAGAGCTATAACCAAGGGCAGGACCAGAGATAACCGCGGTTATTAGTGGTTATCCGCTTGAAATCGATTATGCATAAAGTTGAAAACTATTTCGGTTGGGAGTACGGAGTACTCTACTACCAAAGAAATTGTGATATTCTAACAATGAGATTAGTTTCTTAGACCAACAATAAATAAATAAATGTAGTGGCACTCAACATGGAATGGACCCATTCGTCATATTTAGGTAAAGAATATAGATCTAAATATAAGTTCTCTGAAGTTTAGAATATTTGCTCTGAATTTTGAAGCAGTCGTTGTGTCGAATCCATAATTACAATGTCGAAGAAATGTGATGTTTGGAAGTATTTTCTGAAGAATGATGATGATCTAGTTCAGTATGAATTGTGCCTTTACAATACAAAATTCAAAGGTCCTACAAGCAATCTATGAACCCATTTCAAGAAGGCCAGATGTGAACATAATGTGAATATCAAAGAATTTGCTCATAGTAAATCACAAAAACTTGTTTTAATTATTCCTGAATGGACAGGTGAATGATCATTCAAACTATTTATTATCCGTAACATCACGAATGATTACTCAGCTCAGTCCTGAATAAATAAATTCATAAAAATTCATTTGTGGAGTATTCTGTGATTAGCTGATTATTCATTGAATAGTCGAGTATTCACTGAATATTTGACTAATCACTGATTACTCAACTATTCAATGAATATTCAAATATTCACTGAATATTCAAGTATTCACTGAATATTCAAGTATTCACTGAATATTCAAGTATTCACTGAATATTGAACTATTCAATGAGTATTCAAGTATTCACTGAATATTCAACTATTCACTGAATATTCATGAATATTCGTATAATGCAAAACTGAATTATTCGAATAAATATTCAATGAATATTCGAATATTCAAATCATTCATTCATGATTCCCAGCCCTACTTCAAACCCTCAAAATTGAATATGGAAGAGGGGTTGCTTGATTCTTCATTTGAGAGGTTTTGGAAGCCTTGGTATAACGGTGTATGAAAAACGTAATTTTGATGAACCGATTTCGCCAATTTTTTTTTTAGCTCAAATGTTTATTTTTTTGTAAACTTAAAAAATCACATTCTTAAAAAAATGGAATTTCCATTTGTTGCCTTCAATTTTATTCTCAGAAGGTTATACGTTTCTTCGATCATATGATGTATCAATCTGTTGAGTTACTACTTGGCTGGTTTGTTTTGAATTTCAAAATTGATTATGGTCTTCAGCTGGTGAGCCTGGATTACCAAAATCAAAATTGTGCCCGAGCGGCTACAAGGATATTTAACCAAAACCATCCTGAATGTAGCGTTCGCCAAAAGTATAAGTAATGGATAAAAAAAGGACACCCTTTGGAATTATGAATGATGAAGTAGCAACTGTGGCGGCATTGGGAAATGTCCAAGTTATGCCAAACACGTTCGAAAACTTTCCGCGGTTTCCGTCCAAACGAAATAAAATTAATTCATGTATTAAATGATGATGATTTGGACAGAAGACAAGAGTTTTGCGAACTTATAGCCGAGCGTATCAGCAATAACCTAAATTTCTTGTACAGCGTTTGCTTTTCTGACCACTGGCGGATACTAGGGATTGCAAATTTACCGAATTTGAATTTACCGGTAATTCGGTAAATTATTTGAAAAATTACCGGGTTACCGGTATTTACCGGTTTTTTCCGACATGAAAGAATAAGGCACGAAATAAAAAACCAAAGTTTAATTCTTTTATCAAATGATAACAACACAAAAGTAAAACTCTAGGTAAATTAAAAAAAATAATATACCTTACTAGAAGACTAGTAAGAGGCCTTCTTAATAGTAATTTAAAAAACTAAATATGTGTCGTTTCTAACTTTTTCAACGACTCGTCCGCTTCCTTCAGGCCCTGAAAACAAAGCTTATAAGCTTTGTTTTCTCTGGACCTTTTTCATTAAACTAAAGGGATCGAAAGTATGTAAATGTGTAAAAGAGAAATAGCAATATTTTTGGAAAGAGTGATTTCAGGGGAAATACTTAGAAATGGCTTCCGCAGCACTCATGACAACTCGGCCTCCTAGTGTGGAGTCCAAAAAAGCCATAACTGCGGCAGGAACAATTATAACAGATATTAGGTCGCGGCTAAGTGATGAAAGTATTGATGTATCAATACAATAAGATTAGGTGATTAAAGTATTGATATATCGATACAATAAGATTAGGTCTCCACACTAGTAGTGGTCATGAGTGCTGCGAGAGCCATTTCTAAGTATTTCCCCTGAATTCCCTATTTCCAAGAATATTGCATTTCCTTTTCACACATCTACACACTTGAATATTTTACAATCCATCCGTTCCGCGCTGCCCGTGGCCCGTGCATTTCAGAAACAACGGATCAGCGCTGGCATTTTTTTTACCGAAATTACCGGTAAAAGATGTCGGTTTCTTCGTCGGTAATTTGAAGAACATTAAGGGCGGTAAATCGGTAAACCGGTAATGCAATCCCTAGCGGATACAGAGGGGTGGCATTGGAACTAAGCCCCCTCCCCCCTTGGACCTCGAAATTGACTATGATCCCTCTAAGTAGTTCAAAAGGTCCCTTATATTTTCAATGGAAAATTTCATCAATTCATTCCCCCCTGAAAAAATTCATGCTCCCCTGAAAAAATTCATGCCCCCCTGAAAAAATTCATATCTTTGAAACTAGTCTATTAATTTTTTTTCGAATAATACAATACTCGTCATACCTAATAGCTTAACAAGCATAATTCTCAAAAATCATTTTTTAAGACAAGCTTTTATAACAATACTCATCCGCCATTTCAAAGCCGCCATCTTGAATTCCTCAATTTTGAAGAATCGTAATTTCTGACCCAGAAAACCCCCATATACCAATTTTGAATAGAATAGGATCATAATTACAAAACTCATCCGTCATTTTGGAGCTGCCATTTTGTTTTTTTCTATAAAAAATATTTCATGATGCATTGTCACCAGAATTATGTACACCTGCAAAATTTCAAATCAATCGGACGATTAGAAGTGTGTCATATTTAACTTGCAAGATTTGATTATGGAGAGATAGACAGAGAGACAGACAGACAGACAGACAGACTCCGGGACAAGTGAAACTAAATAAAAGCTTGTAAAAATGGATCGGATTAGGCTCCTCGCCTCGTGTTCGATATTGATCTAACTATTCTTCCTGAAAATTGCACAATCTTTGGTTCTCTTTATCTTCAACTGTAATGTTTAAGGGATAAATTAAAAAAATAATCCATACAAAAATATTTATTGTTAGTATAAAATTGTCGATTATTGCAATGTTTCTATCCTAGCTCCATATCGAAGCTATCTTACTATATCAAACGCCAAATTTACAGCACTAACATAACCTATTTGTACATTCTCGAATAGAATATATAAAATCACACTATAAATAATGCAAACACACTAACCTGATCTATAAATTCTACAATATTTCGAATAAACAAAAATATCACACACACAGAGTGCCGTTATTTTAACAGAACTTCTTTCACAAAGAAAAATATATAAATACAAACGAAAACTGAGATAGGTATAATTCCAACATATTTCAATGATCTGTGAATAGATGAGTTGATCTATACAAAACCCACCTTTCTTTATTTACAAATTTGAATTTTATATGTGAATATTATCTCGGTAGAAAAATTGACCCACTCATACTATTTATTATGTTCAATTGTTCTTGCAACAATTTCTAATAATGAAGGTATAACTTCTATTATAACTCTCTTCTTTCGAGATTCATTAAAGAGATTTATCGATACAACAAATGAAATTAACACTTCATAGATTCCGATTCAACTAAACGCGCCAAACGTTCACTTTCTACAAAGTTTATCGAGTGAAACACAATCTGATGACGGTTGAATAAAAATGTACTTTTTGTACCACTCAATTCACATAGAGTAGTGGTTCCAAGTTTCCGGCGAACCATCCACTCCAAACCCACTCAACGAACTGTTACCAAAAACTGACCGCTGGGGAAGGTATTGATATGATTGCAAATACTGATTATTACTATAGTATGTCGTGGATGGTGTGATAGGCATACTGCTCTGATAGTTATAAACTGACGAAGCTGGAGGAAGAAACCTTTCTGATTTGACTCCACTGGGCTGAAGTTCATGGTACCTCGAGTAAGTCGCGTGAACACTATCCTCGAAAGCTTCACTTGTGTGCTGCGATGAGAAATTTTCCACACACAACCTCTTGTTCTTCTGATTATTATTTGTTTCGTCATCATCTTTGTTGTATCCCGGGTAGCCAGAGTAATGGCCGTTACTCTCGGAAGATAAATATTGGTCGAAATCGCTGCTGTCAACACCATCCTCTGCAATGTAACCATTTTCTATCTCGGGCAATCGGCCGATATTGAAATCTATGTTGTGTTGCTCCAAACATCTGAAAACTTGATTGGGACTTTGGGGTTGAGATGAGCAACTTGAAGGCGATGTGGACGTGTGGCTTCTCGGACTGCCTGGGGGATCCTCCTGCTTCAAATTTCTTGAAAATGTAACGTTTTGTCCATGGGGGACTTGCGCAGTACCTTCATGGCCCTTGGTTTGCTTTCTTCGTCTTGGTTGGTATTTGTAGTCGGGATGTTCTCTCTTATGTATCTCCCTTAAACGTTCTGCTTCTTCCATGAAGGGCTTTTTGTCAGCGTCACTGAGCAACCTGTAAAAAAATGATATAGGCTCAATATAATGCCATAAGAGAAAATTGGTGAATTCTTAAGAATATTCACTTCAATGTTAGTTTTCGATGGGGGTTCTCCCCTCATTTTATTGATCCAGGTGTAAGGATTGTAAGATAAGTGGGGAATCATCGTTTGAGATTAGGAAAATCAAGAAAGTAAATAAAGGGGATCAGGGAAATGTACTTTCGTTTCTTTCACGAATGGAAAATATTAGATATTATTACAATATTATTATTCATCATGAACCTATTGATACGCCTAATGCATCAAATAGGTTGTTCCAATAGTAGGCTAGCCAGAACTCAACACCTACTGTCAAATGCTTTTGAATGTGACCAGGCTCAAAAGCCACCAAAAAATACGCATAAAATATCATCACAATGATTATGAATAATTTCCGAAATCCATATGAAGTAAAAAACACTCAACTTCAACTCTTCTACCCTCTATACCTACTCAAATTTATAGGAGTGCCACAAAATAAGATTGGTTTTGACGTTACACTATTTTGCCAAAATGTTTTTTCGTGCAAACTATTCAGATCAATATGAATTCAATATGTTGGCCCATTTTAATTTTTCACTTCATTTCAATTTATTTTCTCTCAAAAATGATTGAGAAAAAAATATGCAAAATCCCGAGTTATCAGTACTGAGCTAAATAAAAAAATCTATAATCATCAAATCTGATCCTCATTTCATTCAGAGTATTGTTTTTTTTTTTAAATTTGGGAAATAAAATTGCTGAAGCTGCTGAGTTTGAGCAGTGAGTGTAGTATATTATATAGCACAATATGCAGGGTTTCTCAATTGTAGAATTGAGGTCTAAGGAAAACTTTTTTAATTTTCCATTTTTCAAATTTAGCTTTAACCCTAGACTCATAATGTATCGTAGATTTTACGACGCTCGTTTTATGTCGTAAAATTTCGATATTTTCCGTGCAATCCATCGATCTGAGCTTTCAGTACCTTCCTAGGTAGTTTTCTACCAAACATATGCACTATGCAGGCTTGTTTAAAATTCGGTCCTGTTAAGGGTGTTTTGAGCTGAGCGTCGTAAAATTTACGACTCATTAGTTTTAACGTATAATATGAGTTGTAGTATAGTAAAACTATCAATTCATATGTCCTATACTGCAGCAATATAATGAAAAATCGCGAAATACCAATGCGACGTTACCAATTATTTATGATAACTTTGAGTCATGAGCTTGCCAGGCTATGTATGGAGCAAAGACTAGGTACCAAGAATTTGCGCCGTAATCTCCGCCAAACGATTTGCGATATTCTCAAAATTAACCCTCAATCCGAAATACTACTCCTCCAGAGAGGAAACGCAAAATTTGTTTTTACTGTCCCAGTAGACCGAGGCGTATGACCGCTATGTACTGCCCCTAATGCAAACACCCAATTTGTGGAGAATATCGTGGGACATGATGTACAAAATGTTTACAAGATATGTAATTTTTTACAAACTTATAAATGAAATGTGTTGCTAAAAATCCAAAGAATTTATGTTAATTTTCATAATTTTTTGAATAATTATTTACATCTGATATGCATTTTTTTTTAAAGTCGTAAATTTTACGACATATTAGTATTAACGTGTGTAAAAATCATATTAGTGTTCTAGGGTTAAGGGAAAGATGAAGCCATTTCAAAGATCTGGACGATTGCGTGCCTGGAACGATACTTTGATATAGATGCAAACATCACGCATTATTTGTTGGTTGAGACAGACTCAATGCATTGTGGAAATACTAACCTTATTAAAGCCAAAAGATATTTCGTAACAATAACGATAAGGTTTGTTCGATTATGTCGTTATGTAACGTTTTCTACCCATTTTGAATAATTTATAATTCAGAATAATAACAATAGGAAAATGTGCAATTTCAATGATAGATCATGGATACATCGTGGATCAAGTAATATTATTTGACAACTTTGCGATTATTCAATTTTATGAAAAAGGAGGATAGTGTTCCTAAGTTAGAAAAACTAGATCTCTACTAGTCCAATTCTCATATGTATTCAATTTTATCCTCTAATACAGTAGCTACCGCCTCCCAAAATCCTATTAGACTGCTCTGTCTTATCACTCAAATGAAAACAATTAACCAGCTAAAATACTTCTTGTTCGGGTGAATACATGTGTATACCAAGTTAATCAGTTTTCAGCAAAAATTAGAGTTGTAAGATTAAGAATATTCGGTGGGAAATGACGGGACGTCCAGTTCCTCAGTTCGACCGTGGAAGAATAGAAAAGCCCTAAATCAGGAAGCTCTGTTGAACCTACAGATTGCTCAACGTTTGAATATTCAACGGACGCATAGAGGCCCTTTTCCTGGAAAACAGCAGCGTTGCCTGAAGACGGGTGCCTGGTCGCAAATTTTACTCGAAGGAATCGAACGGTATCTGTAATAGCCTTTCGAAGTATTTTTTTGAGGACCTATAGACGGGTGGTCCCAACCAGTACAATAAGGAGACAGTTGCATCCCTCGAATTTGAGGTCAAGAAGACCTTTAAGATTACCTCGGCTATCATCTGGACATAAAGCTACCCGTCAGCAATGGGCAAAACACCACCAAGACTGGCTTTTACCACAAAGGTGCAACGTACTTTTTTAGAGGAGTCACTATTCACTTACGAAGTGAAAGTCGACGACAAAGGATTTGGAGACGTCCAGGCCCGGGAAGTTGTGCCCTTTCAAGGCTCATCAATAATGTGCGGGGGGCGTATAATGTTCGGTCGCCATACCCCTCTTATTATAGTTGAACGAACAATGACTGGTGCCACCTACGTAGAAGACATCATTGTTTCTCTGCGCAACGAATTAGGGGATAATCTAATTTATCAGGATAATAACGAAGAGTTCAGAACATTCTTCAAGAGAACACTATCCAGAGAATGAACTGGCCAGCAAACTCACCGGACATGATTTTGAGCACATTTGGGATTACTTAGGGAGAGCAATATCTAATCGCCAACACCCACCTCAGGAAGATTGGAATGAGTCGCCTAAAAATTTCATGAATGACTTGATTCGTGGGATGCCCAGGCGTATTAGGCAGTGGATCGAAAGAATAGGTTATAAATACGGAAATCAATATTCTATTCGTGAATCAAAAGAGAACAATAAGACTGCTATTAAATATGGGTTTCAGAGATTCTTGCAGGGGAAAGTTTAAGGACCTAGATTTGTTGACAGTGTATGGCTTGTACCTGCATGAGTGTCTTCTACACCTGCATAGAAATAAAAACAAATTTCTCAGAAATAATACAAATGTAACGTATAATACCAAAACATCAATTTCCCATATCACAAACTGTCCTATATATGCGTAAAAATTTTCAACAAGTTACCTCAGAATCTGAAAACAGAAAACACTGAATAATTACAGACAATTCAAGATAAATACTAGAAGATTGTTGGTAGATTTGGAGCCATATTGTTTGGACGATTATTTTGTTTAAACTTACTGTAATTGATATATGTATATATACATATTCTTTGACACTGTTTATGTTTCCCTTGTATGAGCATTATTTGAAATAAAGAAAATCTATCTATCTATTTGAAGTTTGATTCAGTTGTGAAATAACCATAATTAATCAAAAATAAATAATCGATAAATTCAGATTTTTTCTCATTTTTCCTATGTTGTCACATCCTGCTTGAAGCGAAGAGTAAAAAATAAAGATTTTCCATCGAATATATTGCAGTTGAAATCATCTCATTTTCAGAACATAGATTGTTCATTTCTGGGCTTCATTTGATGATAGGAATCTACACTTAGAAAAGTAAGAAGTCTCACCCTGTATGTACAGGAAACAAATGGCACAGATATGAGGCATAGACCAGGAATAATTTAAACGCTTTAGTTGTCCTTATATGGACCGTACCTTGTATTTATATATACAGATGTCTCCTTTTCATGAGACACAATATTGGCAGTTTCTGTGAATTATCAAGTTTCCACTGTTATGGAACAAGAAATGTAAAAACTTTATGTCTACCGTTGCATAGGACTTTGAGTGCTGCCCATCATACAAAGGAATAAAGCTGTTCAACCATTTGCCCAATTCAATAAAGTCTATGAGTATAAGTGAATTTAAAAAAACTGTGAAAATAATACTTTTGAATAAAACGTACTATAGTATAGATGAGTACCTAGTAGATAAGAAATTTGTCTGATATTCTCATTTTAAATTTTCTTGAAATTTTCTGTTAATTTGTGACTTTTGTCTTATACATTCCTTGTTATGTCTATTAGACCAATAAATATTATTATTATTATTATATTATATGACAAAATTTGTGTTTTGGTGAACGTTTAATTGATGAACACTAAAACTACACCCCTTAGTCGATGACATATCATCCTAATTGATTGAAATTGACATGAAGTGTGTTATATTAACACGAGCTGCCGAATTCAAATATCAACTTGTTTTGTGTGTACAAAACAAACTTAGCACACTCTAGAATAGGCCATTGATTTCCAGAAAATCAAAAAACATCCGTACAAATGATACCAATTCAGTTATCGATTTCGAACAGTCAGTCTATTGAAGATAGGTACCCATGATGAGTAATGCTGCGTTGAATAATACCTGCCAAGTTTCGTTTTGTGTATTTTTCACGTCCCTTAGTTTTCATCCTTTTACGTATTATTTCAATAAAATTTTCAGTTGCGAAATCATTTTTCATGTCTGCTGGATGCATGAGTGGAAATAATCCTAAGGTTACTGTTGAGAAAATGTAAGGTATTCAATTGTCTACATCATTGTGGAAAAAAATACAGGGTGTTACATTTGAGAAAATCGAGAAATAATAATTTGAAGTTCTTCATATTTGGATCTGAATAACGGACACCCTGGATATTACAGGTTGACCATTTAGGAACAGTGACAAGGCAAATCCTTCAATTAAAAAACTGTCAGATTGAATACATTTTACAATCGCTTCTGGAAATCGTCAGGAGACTTCTACTGAACTGCTTTTCACTCATCTTTTTCCAGTTTTCTTCGAATAAGATCTATACCGTTAAAAAAATGTCTTTAATATTTTACGTCAAGAAATATATGGGGTGATTCATTGATAAAATCATCCATTTATTGAATAACATTTATCGGAGACACCCTGTGAGAAAATAATTTCCTGATATGCAGAAATGAAGAGGTCTACTTTCTAACGAAATCTCTGAGATGTCTGGTTCGGCAGCAATGGAAGATATTCGTCCAGTTTATGGTGAAAACACCCTGTAGTATTGAAAGAGAATAATATTTGGATCAAGAGATTTCTTTCAGATTTGACTATTTTCTTCAAATTTCAACAATAATTTTCATACTTTCTTCCAGTCTCTGGCTGTGATTTTGTATTTTGAGAATTAATTTGTACTGCAATTTTCTAGGTGAAAATCTTCATCGACGTGTCTAGACTCTAGATCCATGCTCTCATCATTCCCAGCAATTCCCTAGCATACGCGGGATCTGTTTCGAATCATCTAAAACCTTTCTCAGATAATATTACAGTTATAGCCACGGAGTAATGCCGATAAGAACAAAAAAAGGACAGAGGGAAAAACGTCTCATGATACATTCGTACCGAATAATCCCAGCAATTAAGGGGACCATGCTCTCTGCGGGTGGCAGAATCAAAGTCACCGACAGACAAGCGGAGCCAGTGCATCGAAACAGTCGGATAGCAATTCGGCATTTGGTATATCACACGGTATTGTTGGTCATTAGGGTATAAGCCGACATGAACCAAGTACAAGCCACAGTAATTCTGCGTAATCGATAGTCTATGTTTTTTTCTTTCAGCTTATCATGATTAAGGGAAATACCAATGAGTGAAATTGATAACAATTCCTATCAGAAGTACAACTTATGACAACTATAGACAAGTGTTTAACATATCATCGCAAAAATAAATCCAACCTTTTAAAGGGGCGAAATTCTTGAGAACGTCCATTTATTGACTGATTTGCATCTCATGAAACACTTGATGCGCAATTGTTCACTTGGTGCCTTAGACAATATGCAAGCCCAGTAAGGCTATTATAAATCAATGAACCATCATAATTTATTACTGGAGATTGAACCAGAAAATGGTTAAGTAAAAATATAAAACTTTTGAACAATGAAATAATATTGAAGCGTGTATTTTGCCGAACTGACAGACTCTACTTACCATCAAAATATGTTCGCTACTGATATTTTAAATATAGATGCCATGTTGTAACTACAGAATAACTTCCAAAGGAATAAACCCAAAGTCTGAAAGTTTTCATGCATTCAAGCATGTGGATGGGAAAAAAGGGTTCAATGATATAAGTGTGCATGAATTCTTCAATTTATGTAGATAAATGAAAGAAGTAAAATGGATAACTCAAAAAATCGTTTTCATAACGTTCTTTGATTGCAATTCTCAAAGTGAGAGAACTTGTCAACAGTCAATGATATCCGGCAAGTTAGAATCGGAGAAATTTCTCGAATGGTCAGATCTATTTTGATCCGAATTCATATGCAGATATAAAATAAACAAAACGATAGAGAGGTTTTCATAATTAAATTTCAATGATCCACGACGTGATTATTTATTTAATGCGTAAATTAGGTACCTACTCTGTTTGTTCTTTGCCGACTTGAAGTCTTTGATATTTGCGAAAAATGATTGACAAATTGATTGAATCATGAGAAAATCGATGAATTCATATACCGATAAATTAATGTTTTAATTTGATTTCGATAATTTGGTTTCGTTTCGACTGATAGGCTAACATAAAAATACCAAGAATCTTAATTCTTTGGGAAATTCATGTTGGCGGATAAGGAATATGATCATGATATGGAATAATATTTTAAAAATTTCCATCGTACGATTTAAAAGGGAGCTAAGTTAAGGTGCATACAAATTGTTGTCGCGTCATGTGAGCTCACGCGATAAATTGGGAAGAAGATATGGAAAATATAACTAACAGGCGATCTTGTAGAAAGCCTATTTTCACTTGTCTATTTGCAATATTTAGATAGAGAGAATTATATTAGGTTGTGTTGGAAGCAAATAAACTTTATTATTATTATTTTACAGTTGCTGCTGATTCTCTAAGTTCCATGCATTATCGTTGTTGCACCTTTTGGGAAGATGACGTGATGTGACGTGTCTTCACCTTAAAGGTGCAGACACATTGTTATCACGTCACGTCACATCACGTCATCTTCCCAAAAGGTGCAACAACGATAATGCATGGAACTTAGAGCATAGGAAGAGAGATACACCTTTCAATAATAAATAGTGAAGCCAAATCAACAGAACTGAACTGGGTGATTGTACTATACGGAATCAAAATGTAGTAAAATTTTTTGCAACATTGTATCTGCTGTCACGTTATAGCACTGATAGCACGCAAGATCTATATTCCGCAAATTTACATTTTCTGAATGCACGTGATACCACGTCTGATATTTTGTGAAATGTCATTCTGACATACATTTGAAGCCGATCTGGGTGCTCATTCAATAATTCTTGAATTATAATTGATGGAATTCTCCCACTTCCTCTGTTCGTTGATTCATTTGGTAAATCGAATCCCTTCTATGAGAATCATCAGCAACTGTAAAAGCAGCTATATTCTCCATATCTTCTTTCCATTTCCTCGCGTGAGCTCACGTGACGTGACAACAATGTGTCTGCACCTTTAAGGTGCAGACACATTGTTGTCACGTCACACATTGTTGTCACTGCACCTTTAAGGTGCAGACACATTGTTGTCACGTCACGTCACATCACGTCATCTTCCCAAAATGTGCAACCACGATAATGCATGGAACTTAGAGCATAGGAAGAGAGACACACCTTTCAATAATAAATAGTGAAGCCAAATAATCAGAACTAAACTGGGTGATTATACTACTACGGAATCAAAATGTAGTGACAATTTTTGCGACAATGGGTGCGTTCATCCGACTAAGCAGCTACCGCTACCGCTCCTTCAAACGTCAAAACCATATGATTTTTTCGATCCGTTGTGTCAAATTAGTTAGTAATTTGACACAACGAATCGAAAAAATCATATGGTTTTGACGTTTGAAGGAGCGGTAGCGGTAGCTGCTTAGTCGGATGAACGCGCCCATTGTATCTGCTGTCACATTATAGCACTGAAAGCACGCAAGATCTATATTCCGCAAATTTACATTTTCTGAATGCACGTGACATCACGTCTGATATTTTGTGAAATGTCATTCTGACATACATTTGAAACCGATCTGGGTGCTCATTCACCTTTATTTGCTGACTACCCAACCAAAATGCGAATAGAATAGAAGCAGGAGAAATTTTGATCAATATTATGAAAACTAATGAAGTGATGTTCAATTTCAAATCAACTCTAGTTTGAGATTTGTCGACATAGATCAAAGACTTCAAATATCCCCACAGAAAGGAATTCGAAGGTATCAAATCTCACAGCTCACAATTTTTTTTTGCAAATAGTTACCTAAAGAAAAATCACAACTTACACATCCTAGCATATAAATTTAATTCAATTTTGGATACAAAAGCTCTGTCAAGATTTATGGATAATAGTAAAATTTTATGTATCAGCTCTATTGTCATTACCCCCTATGGAATAGGTGTAGAGTATTCTATAACAATAATTTGATTCTTTGAAATTAAATCTGAAACATCTAATGGGTTCTGTTTGGGTCCCGTGAGAACTCGTGCGCATGTGCGATAAAAGAGAAGTGGCTTGGAATAGAATATCAAGGATATATGTTGATGGTAATCACCAGCACGAAGCGACATTCCATGTAGGTAACCATGGATACATAATGATAGGTCCCTTCTCTCGGCCATAATGGCTCATGACCATGACTCTTATAATTCCAATATGAGTAATGAAACCTGGCTTTGGTAAGAATCCTGATCTGCGCATGTGCAGTTATATTAAGAATAATAAAAATAACCTACTAATACTGTCTCTCCCTGGCACATTGTATCATGTCGCGAAACGTATGTCCATTTTGTCCATTACTTTATTTGAATATTTCACGCATGCGTACGTATAGCGCAAACGGGCGCTGGAACGTGGCCTACACGTTTTTGCCTCGGTTTTTGCACATATTTGCCACAAGCCCACAACGCTCACATTCTATCTCATACATATCAACATTTTCAACCCAAATTTTGTTTTCAAAATACACCAAATTGTTTTTCTTGAAATGCTAAGTTCTTGAGAACGCTAACCGATTTGCATTGCACTGTCAATGTTCTCATGGTTCGTGCGTTTGCATGCATTATTATCGTTGTGCTAAGGCGGAACCGCGGAACCTATATTGGACCTGTCAATTTCTCGATTTCCTGCGATGAACGTCGGGGGAGCCCACACTGGACACGGCACGAGAAGCCTTAATTTAGTTGCACTGTGGAATTTTATTTTCCCGATATTTGAAGAACTACATATCCGATTGTGTCAAATTTGTAATAAGCTTCACGATTTCTAAGGGTATACAAAGTTGCTATGAATTTGAACAAGCTCGTAACCACAGGTCATTTCTTTCATACATCTTCAATTCCTCCTCCAACTGCTAATTGCAGCAAGAAACAAGCGTCGTTTTTGGATTGCACAATACTCTTTTATTGAATTCGAGTAGAAAATCCAAGTGTTCACTAATTGCAAAAATCGATCAATTTTATTGAGCACCGGAAATTCGCCCCAATGGAATTGGCGATCATCGAAAAAGATAATTTCCCAGTTATTTTCATCCTGAAATAAAAAAATGTCGGCTTGTGTATGTCAAAATGTGTCCTTATCTGCATCGAAAGTTATTTCTCTCCCAATTTGAGTTTTATCTAATCCAGGCAAGATAATAGCAATTTTAAAAAGTAATTGTTTTCAGATAAAATAAAAGAGGTCGCCGTAGGGTCAGGTTGATCACAACAATCGGTCCGGTTGAGTCAATGATCGACTCTATTTGACATTTCGTTTGTTATCTCTGAATGTATCCGTTGCAGAATTGCGATAAGGATCCATTCATAAAAACCATGTGGTCCCGATCGTCAAATGGAGTAATGAGATTCTAGTAAATTTGCCTCCATTGGAGTAATTATTCATTCAGTTCATTCATAAATAAATATGATATTGATGTGATGTATTCATACAAACTGATATCGAAAATATTCCGCATTGTTAATCGAGTAGCGTCAACTAGTCTTGAGATTCTGGATAATGTCATATGGGATAATTTGTTTTATTTAAAAATACTATCTGAACGTATACTCCATTCACTTTTATAAAGTATCCCGGTTGTCCATGATTCAGGTTTATCAAGTACCTTTACTTAAAACTGACGCAGGTTGACAATCGTGAAAGTCGAATAATTCTGAAAGACGTTGCCAATACTATTCTATATACTCTTTCGCAGTACGACTACAATTTCATAATGCAGTATTTCAAGTTGTGCAGAAAGTGAATGCAGTATATGTTATTACAGTAGGTAATATGTATTGGAAAACTTTTCAATAATTTTCTAGAATTTTATATTCTTCTGGTAACGAAATGGCGATGTTCACATTTTTCCATGAACTATTTTCTATGTAATTCGGACAGAGAATGAGTTGAAACTGAAGGAGTTTAAAGTCTTTAAAATATTTCCTGCATGTATCAATGCAATTAAATTGATAAATTCAGCTGAGATTTGATCCCACAAGTGGAGCTTGCATCTAACACGTTCAATTAATATTTAATGACGATGAATTTTTACAGCTTCCACTGATAGAGTCCACTTCCTGTTTACTCCCATGGAAATATATTCAATAATCTTCGAGTTATCTGAAATTAATCGATTATTTTTGATGACACTGTTGCTAAGTATACTAAGAAGGTTGCACAATCCACTTTAACTTTCCGAAAGAAATATCTCTCATTCGGAAGATAATAAAAATTCCTTTTATCGAAAGAGTTGAATAATGATCTAATAAATAATGATGTAAAATCACATAAGCGGTAAGGCGCTACCTATTCAATTGAAAGGAATAAGACACAAATCATCAGTTGACGTTGGACCATTCGGTCTGAAGGGGTGAACGGTATGGGAGACCTAGTTCGTATTCAAATTTCATTTTTTTTATTTATAGTGGCAAATGATTTGTGTCTTATTCCTTTCAATTGAATAATGATCGAAAATTAAGAAATTTATCATTTAATTATTGTTGTTCAGTGAACAGACAAGGGCGGATCCAGGATTTTTTTCTGGAGCACAAGGGGCGGACAGGTAAAAAAATAAACAATAACTGTGTTCCCCCACCCCTAAAACCGCCCATGTATACCATGTACCAGGCACAGTACAAGGATATACTTATTATGGGTTTTCCAACAATAGGTGTTATTCTGAATAGCCCGCTATTTCGGTAGATGTCACTTCTGAAGCTGTGATTTTTTGACATTTGACAAGTTATAAACTACGCCATTATAAAAATGGAACGATACACGCTTCAACAACGCATTGAAATGAAAATTCACTATAAAACTGTTGAAAATTTGGCAGGGACGGTTCGTGAAACCACGAGATCTTGTGATTTAACAACTTGCGACTTCATCCTTTGGTTCCATGTGGAAGAGAAGATCTATTGTAAACATAACTTTAATTGCGATTTGATGAACCAGTTCAAATCGAATGTCAGAAGAGAGTACTAGCTTTCCTCCATGTTGGTTTACAGTCAGCAGCGCCCTCATCGGTGGTTGAAATAGCCAATGGCCCCTCTATTACTATATCCCGAATTAATGCCATTAAGATGACAACAAAAATGCAGAGCTTTTTGAATGATAATCGCCCAATCACCAGCTTACAAATCCAAGGCGAATAAAAAAATTCTTCAGATAAACAAAACAGGAGACATCCGCTAAGTCCGATAAACAAATCATGACACAGGCTGATAAAAAAAGGTATTCGTTTCTCATATTATATTTCGATAATTTCACGGTATTAGTGCTCGAGATGAAAATTGTTTATTTGATTGAAGTATTTTGTAAGACGATAGCCGCATTATCGTTGAGGCTTTACCGATTTCATGCGCAGCACATTTGGTTTCAATTATGTTGACTTATCAATAAAACTAAACCGATATTGGGCATCTTCATTGAAAGCTCCATTACCTACATATCAAGGTCGAACAAACTTCAACATGCGAATAGCATATCTCATATCTCAATCAATGGCGAGCAGGCTAGCTTCATATAAAAATTTGCAATGTAATTATGAAATCGTAAAATGGCAGCTTCCCTTTTGGAATTTTCTCATAGTTCAGTTCTCGATAGGTCCCAGGGATAAGTTTAAAAATGAACGAAATTCATCAGAAAAAATATGAACTCCTAAATTTTGCACAATGGGCTACATATAAGTATCAGAATCGAAATAAATTTTCATTGCATAATCTCAGGCATATAAGTATAAGCAAAGAGTTTGAATATACATAAAGGAACGTCCCAGTTGAACGATTTGAAGCTGATTTGAAGATTTGAAGAATCGAAAATTTTCACCCTCGCACCTGGCGGTGAGTAGCTGAACTATAAAGCACTATTTCCCAATTCGAATGCGATGACTATCAGGGCCGGCTTATGGAAATGTGGGATGTTCAGTCCTCATTTAATTATGCCTATGATTCATAGAACTAGGGGAAAAACAATATCCTACAGATTTCTGTAAATGAATAGCGACAAAATGGATCGGCAGATTATAGTTCCTACTATGTGCCAAAAATTTTTGCATCAAATCGTTCAACTAGGTTGTACCTCTATGTATATTTGAACTCAATGGCATAAGAAAGTTTTCCCCATAATATTCCGATTTTAGCAAAAGGCTTCTTTTGAGAAGTTTCAATAACCTATCTCCAAAATGGTAACTACTGAAAATCTAACTTTATGCCTTTCGTTTAATCTGCAAATTAAATACATTTTTTCAGCGATTTTCCAAATAATTTACCCCATTTCTGAAAAATTCTTCTGAAACACCCATTTTCTGAAGCTTGGGATCAGTTTCTATTTCCAAAGCATCTTTGTTAACTTGATCATCAATGTCATGAAGAAAAATGATTGTATCTTGTAAGCTTGTAGTATTCTTCCGCATGCATTTGCGTGCACAAAAAGGCCTTTATATTTTAGAAAAATCACTCGAATTTTTAACCAAATTCAATCTTTTCTTCGGTTTGCTTAAGATTCTGTTTTCGTTAATATACTTTCGATTGGGTTTTTAATTTAACCACCTATTCCAACATAATTAAATAAAGGCCTTTTCGTTAAAAATAGACATATGTTGCAAGACAGACAAGAAAAAAAATTTCTTCGAAATTACGAACACAATTATCAATTTAAATATTCGCCAACAATTATTATTTTTCATTTCTCCACATTGGCATAAAATTTATATTTTTTACTTGAATTGCTGCCAAGAACCTTTAACTATGTAATATTCCTGCTCATTATTGAATCATTTTGTATGAAAACATTCCAAGCTTCTGGATTAAGTTGGCATTTCATGTCTCATTATTTATGTCCCAGGTAGGAATGTACGATTTAAAAATATTTCGAGGAAAAATGGAATAATGAATTTTAAAAGAAGGGGAGACGTTTTCTTCTTATGAAAAATATTATACACTGTGTCCCAAGGTCGAGTACCTAGTAGACGTTTCTAAAGAACTGGACATATCTGAAATTTCAAAATTGGGATTATGATATTGTTATACAGGGAGTGAAAATGAGTTTGTTAAAGAAAAATTTTTTTTGTTTCAGATATGATTGGGTATTCAATGCTAAATAGGTACATTTCTGTTAAAACCATAGTATTTATTCAAATTATCTTCAAAATATCGTAAAAACCATAAAAAAGACCAATATTTATGTTAGTATTATGTCCATCTTTCTTGTTCTCAACATCTTAAGGATAAACCGTTCTCATAACATCGGGTAAAAGAATGTAAAAAGGTCATGCATTTTTTGAATTTCTTGAATATCATCACATGATGTTTCAAACTTGTTACGAAAACTGTGATGGAAAATTGGCCCTTACTTCTGTTTATCAAATAAAAACCCCATTTTTTATGAAAATACCATAACATATCCACACTTTCAATCTAATCAAAATTCTTGACAATTTAACTGAAAGTTGAAAAGAGACGAAAATTTCTGTAAATCAATTTTACATATTCGTAAATCAATTTTTATCAAAAGCACAATGAAAATTATGAGCATAAATGATGTTGCGCTTGAGTTTACGTCATATTATAGTTTGTTCAAATATAGACTCATATTATGTGAGGGCAAAGGATTCAGCATGAACCGTACTTGAGATATTCATAATTGGTTAGGCACTAGAACATTTCTGTTGACAGGGATCTAGTGCTTTATGCACTTGAAACCATTAAAGGTTAGTTCAGTAGGAGGTTACAATTTTAAGCGGATTTTTGACTAGTTATTGTTGAAAGTTCGATATTGTGGTGCAATTAAATATGGAAACTCATTATCGATGTGGATGAAATTTGCGCTATGCGATAAGAATTCGGAACACAGAGCCTTCCCTCTTAGTCCGGGTGCCGTGAGACAAATTGCAAATTATTAATAAAGTTTTCTTACTTTCTGTAAAGCTTAATTAGGGGGAGTCTACCACTTTTTTCTTCTGTGAAAATTTTTGTAGTCGCGGCTTTTTTTCAGCAAACCTCTCGTAAGTCGACCATATTTTCAATTTTTTTAAATCATACATACTCTTTTTTTGTAGAACGCAATCATAAAAACAATCTGGGAGAAATGAGAAAACATGATTGTCCTACAAAAATAGTGTGGCTTTGAGCGTGTCTACCAACATGAACATGACTGAAAATCGCATTTTTTTGAACTACATATTAATACCCTCCTGATTCTTTCAGAATCGGTTGATAAGACCATATCAAATATGAAAATGTCCGACAAAAAAATGTGGCATTTTTCTTGTCCGACAAATTGAAAACATAAAAACATAAATAATGTTCTAATTTTTTCTTATTCTCTCTTCACCTTGAAAATACAATGTAGTGCACCAGTTGTCCGACAAAAAAAATGTGTCGTTCATTCAAAAATTAAAGAATTCAATGCTCCAAGGGATACCTTTGGTTGGATACGGAAATTCTTCTCCAGAAGTGAAATGTTGCACGAAGCGGTAGAAGGTACCTGGGACACCTTATTTTGAAACACCTCTAGGGTTATGGAAAAATGTTTTCAATTGTTTATACTTGTAGCTATGTATTTACTTTAAAGGCTGAAGAAGTAATCATAAATATGAGAAAATGGACTTTCAAAATAAAAAGGCAGAAACTGAATTTTGTCTGCCCCAGTTGAATATGGAATATCCACATCAAGTCGAAATTGCGAATTCCTCGAAAAGCAAGTGGTAGTTTCATGGAATTCCGTTTGAGGATTACCAAGGGAATGTAGTTTGGTAATTTTCCCTATAAATATGAGTGCTCTTTCGATTTTGCACCGCAGTCCTCTGCAGTCTGAAACCGTGTAGACGAATTTTAGTGTGCTGCCGAATTTTCTCTTCTTGGGGTAATTCTTGTTCTATTCTATTTGACAGTTTTTCAGTTGTTGCCGATATAATATTCTTAGTAGTGATGGGGTGTGTTTTGTTTAAATATTAGAAGAATAACCCTGTCTACGAAACGCAAAGGGAAGAAATGAAAAAATTCACAGCTTACATCCTTAGACAGTGTAAAATATTTTTGGCATGAAAAACACATCATAATCACAAGAATAAAGATGTCATTCTACCTGACGATTGGTGTGATACTTTTACTGGATACCATTCGTCTTGTTAGAAAAAAATCAGTGCGAAGAAGGAATATTTTCATTGTTTTTTGTTCATTAGATTTGAATAAAAATGCCAGTAAACAATTCGAATTATACACTTTCAATTAAAATCAATACTTTCATTTCAATAATAATCGAAGAAATATTCTGAAACAAAACCATATTTTTCAAGAAGTTTTTTGTCCGACTAAGGATTTGCCGCATTTTATATGGTGAACAGTTGTTTTTTCTATGAAACGAATCTCTCTAAAATATAAATTCATTCTTGTCCGACAAATATTAATGGATTTAAAATCTCAAAAAAATCGTCGATTTTCATTTGTCGGACAAGAAAAATGCCACATTTTTTGTCGGACAATTGCATTTTAATATTTCATATGTTCATATCAACCGATTCTGAAAGTATCAGGAGGGTATTAATAATTTAAAAAAATGCGATTTTCATTCATGTTCATGTTGGTAGACACGCTCAAAGCCACACTATTTTTGTCGGACAGTCATGTTTTCTCATTTCTCCCAGATTGTTTTTGTGATTGCATTTTACAAAAAAAGGGTATTTATGATTTTAAAAAAATTAAAATATGGTCGACTTACGAAAGGTTTGCTGAAAAAAAGCCGCGACTACAAAAATTTTCACAGAGGAATAATGTGGTAGACTCCGCCTAATAAAGAATTACAGAAAATAAGAAAACTTTATTAATAATTTGCAATTTGTCCCACGGCCACCCGGACTATCTCGTGAAGCTTCCAAAACCCCATTGTAATTCTAAATTCAGAAAAGAAGTATACCTTACCAAATATTCAAAGAGTAGGTATTTCCCAAATATTATAGACTGTAAAGGCTTAACTTTTAACTCATATTTAAGTTTGGCAATAAGCAATAAGTCAAATTTCGGATCGATTTTGTGGCAAAGGTGGTATAAATAATAAAGATTTATAACAGAAATAGACTAGTAGAGATCTAGTTTCCAAGGCACACCACCAGGTGGCACCACCACAGGAAGACAATGGATTACCGGTTTCTGGCTTGTTGGCCGTCATCAGATGCATGTAGTATCCTGAGATGAATGCCAACTGAAACGGCAGAACTTATATTGCGCCCTAGCAAGAACTATTGGGTACAGTTTCGTACAGTAGTTCCACCTAGGGGGCAAATGTCTACGCTTCATGCCGGAGGTTACTTCAAAAACTAGATCTCTACGTACATTCATTTTTCCCATTCGGAGTTTCGCAAGTACTTATATGAAGTCTCATGCAGTTTCCGAGGGAAGTCGAATACGCCCGGTTCGTACGGTTATGGAGCCCGCAAATATTAATCATGAAAAGGAGGATCATGTCCCTAAGTTGGAACAACTAAAATACATAACAGAAATAGACTAGTAGAGATCTAGTTTCCAAGGCACACCACCAGGTGGCACCACCACAGGAAGACAATGCATTACCGGTTTCTGGCTTGTTGGCCGTCATCAGATGCATGTAGTATCCTGAGATGAATGCCAACTGAAACGGCAGAACTTATATTGCGCCCTAGCAAGAACTATTGGGTACAGTTTCGTACAGTAGTTCCACCTAGGGGGCAAATGTCTACGCTTCATGCCGGAGGTTACTTCAAAAACTAGATCTCTACATAGATGCATAGAACACCTGGTGTAACGACTCCCTACTAAAAATCGTGACCAAAATTTGTAGATCAAAACGGCATCCTAGATTTCAGATTTTGGACTAGTTCCGGAATAAATCCGCAATATTTATCAGTCGTGGCGCTACTGCGGCAACGCCAAAAAACGCGACCCCTTTCGGTATAAATGAAAAGCTTTACAAAATATCACGTTTTCGATCGACAAGAAAGTCTTAAACAAAATCTAATCAGTGCCAACACCAGGTATTTCTATGCATCTATATCTCTACGTACATTCATTTTTCCCATTCGGAGTTTCGCAAGTACTTATATGAAGTCTCATGCAGTTTCCGAGGGAAGTCGAATACGCCCGGTTCGTACGGTTATGGAGCCCGCAAATATTAATCATGAAAAGGAGGATCATGTCCCTAAGTTGGAACAACTAAAATACATAACAGAAATAGACTAGTAGAGATCTAGTTTCCAAGGCACACCACCAGGTGGCACCACCACAGGAAGACAATGCATTACCGGTTTCTGGCTTGTTGGCCGTCATCAGATGCATGTAGTATCCTGAGATGAATGCCAACTGAAACGGCAGAACTTATATTGCGCCCTAGCAAGAACTATTGGGTACAGTTTCGTACAGTAGTTCCACCTAGGGGGCAAATGTCTACGCTTCATGCCGGAGGTTACTTCAAAAACTAGATCTCTACGTACATTCATTTTTCCCATTCGGAGTTTCGCAAGTACTTATATGAAGTCTCATGCAGTTTCCGAGGGAAGTCGAATACGCCCGGTTCGTACGGTTATGGAGCCCGCAAATATTAATCATGAAAAGGAGGATCATGTCCCTAAGTTGGAACAACTCGGGGCTCCATAACCGTACGAACCGGGCGTATTCGACTTCCCTCGGAAACTGCATGAGACTTCATATAAGTACTTGCGAAACTCCGAATGGGAAAAATGAATGTACGTAGAGATCTAGTTTTTGAAGTAACCTCCGGCATGAAGCGTAGACATTTGCCCCCTAGGTGGAACTACTGTACGAAACTGTACCCAATAGTTCTTGCTAGGGCGCAATATAAGTTCTGCCGTTTCAGTTGGCATTCATCTCAGGATACTACATGCATCTGATGACGGCCAACAAGCCAGAAACCGGTAATGCATTGTCTTCCTGTGGTGGTGCCACCTGGTGGTGTGCCTTGGAAACTAGATCTCTACTAGTCTATTTCTGTTATGTATTTTAGTTGTTCCAACTTAGGGACATGATCCTCCTTTTCATGAATAATAAAGATTATTCAACCGCTGATTCCGATTAAATCTGTTTCCGCGCCTATTTCGAACTTCGAAGAAAGAATATTCTGGGAAAAATGGATTGTACGAGTTAATTCTTCCCTCGTTAACGTTGGCCAGGAACTCAAAAAAATGAAACCGACCGCAAGAACGGAACATTCAAGCGATCCTGACACATGATGGAAAAATACAAAAAAATGTACTCTTTCATCATGCACATATACTCCATTCACTTTTATAAAGTAGCCCGGTTGGCGCTGGAATTCTGACACATTTCACCGCGTATATTTTGAAATTGTTAGGTTATACTCATTCTTCTGTCAGATATGGACGCAACGTTGCCGTTTCTACATATAAATCGTAGAAATTACGTATTTATCAAAATTTTTATTTACTTTGGGAAAACAGTGAATTTGAGGAAATATTATGTGAATTCAATAATTCCAAAGATCGGACGAATATTGAAGAAACTTTTTTTCTGTTAATACTGAAAATATTTTACGTGTACGAGTATAAACATGATTGGAAGATTCAGTTATGCTATTTTCTTGTACGGAAATCAAGAACCGAGTGTTGAAATTTTACTGAAAAATAATGGACAGTATAGTCCGTTACTTTGTGATAGTTCATTAACCCGATACAAAAACTTTGAGAACAGACGGACATATGGAAATCCCCACTTTTCAAAATTCTCAAGAAATAAGCCTACAGAGGACAATTAAATACCTCTTTGCGCAACTTGAAATACTCCAGTATGAAAATGTATTGATACTACGAATCTTGTGTCACAGTTAAAGCTTAAAAGAACTAACTCCATTCACAAAGTTAAAAAAGAGTAATCAGAAAGTAGCCTTGGCAATGTCGCTTGATTTTCACGAGTGCCAACCTGCGCCCGTTTTAAGTAAAAGAACTTGATAAACCTAAACCATGGCCCACCAAGATACTTTATAAAATTGAATGGAGTATAAGTACATATAACATAAATCTTACAAACGTAAACAGGACCACAAACCCAAAAAGGCCATGTATATAAAAGTGATGGGGAGATAATTTAACGTTACACGTACATAGTAGTTTACTAGTAATGAGGTAGCACTGACCAAACTAAATCCTAGGTCCAGGTGTTATAGGAAGATCGCAACGAATCACGCAAGATATGCCAAGCAACTTGAAGTTCGACATTTAATGACTAATTTTTCTGGTGCTTGTTCTTCGAAAATATTTTTCGTTAAAAACTTTTCATATTCGTTGTATCCTTATAGTTCGTGGTTTTCATGCATTAATTTCTTTTTCATTTCTTGAAAACGCAGTATGCCTTAGAGGTCGGCAATAAACCCTTGATGGCTATTCATCCAAGTTCTAGTATTCGAATTTCAGACAAATCATTCAATAATTATTTTTTCATTCTCTTCATATCATTTTCATGGTGAGAACAGCATATACATATACAGAGTGTAACAGCCAAATGGAATAAATTCGATAACGAATAAATGAGCGGGTACTAGGAAAAACGCTCGGACACGTCGATTTATAATTTTAAATGCGCATATTTTTCAAGAAAATAATATTACATAGGGTGTTCCATCTGACCGTGGCCAATACCAACTTTCTTATTCCAAATGCAACCCCCTGTATATTATTTATTTTTTGGATTCTTCAGAGAATTTTAGACACAATTCATGCACAATGTCCTATACCTATCTTTAACTATTTCGGAAGTATTAAGTGTTTTCAGATTTTTTACAAAAATGAACGTTTTAAATAAAAAATATTTTATTTCACAAATTCGGTACATTACACTTAAAACCTAATGAGTAATACTGATTATTTCTTAATTATTGAAAAAAAAACAAAAAAAACATTAATGTCAATGTAGGAAATGTTCAAAATGCTCGCCGCGAACGTCTCGGCAACAATTTCGTATCATCACTTACTGCATTGGCAGCAATTTTTTTTTATTTGTCTTACATAACCAAGCTCTCGAAACTGCTTTTCTATTTTGCTAATTGTTCCTTGGGATGTAGGCGGCAAATTTGGAAATTTTTCGTGAAATAAGCGAGAAACTTCCATTTGTGTCCGTGTGTAATCTCCATAACCAATCATTTGAAGAATGGTTATTTTGTGCATTTCTGTTAAATGAACCATTTTTCTAATATTATTACGTACAGTTATCGAAATTCATAAGACAATAGCACTTACACTGATCACTTATTGTCATGCAAACAGACAACCTGTTACTAAGGCTATGAGAATAAACAAATCTGTTTTTGTTTTTTTTTAATTTCTTCTCAGTAATGGTTTTAGCTCACTTTTTTCATATCAAGAGGTAAATGGGAAATAAGTATTGAGTGTAATGTATTGAATTTGTGAAATAAAATAATTCTCATTTAAAATGTTAATTTTTGTAAAAAAAATCTGAAAACACTTAATATTTCCGAAAAAGTTGAAGATAGGTATAGGAAATTGTACATGAATTATGTCTAGAATTTTCTGAAGAATCCAAAAAATAAATAATATACGTAGCATTTGAAATAGGAAAGTTGGTATTGACCTTATCGCATGGAACACCCTCTATAATTTTATTTTCTAGAAAAATATGCGCATTTAAAATTACAATTCAACGTGTCCAAGCGTTTTTCCTAACACCCCCTCATTTTTTCGTTATCGAATTTATTCCATTTGGCTGTTACACTCTGTATGTTCGAGTTATAGGATGTTTTCTGCAAATGTTCACTTTGAAGAGATTGCTTTAACTTTTTCCTTGTCAAACCAAGCACAATTTTACGTACAATTCAATGGTGTCAGTAGCTTTTCCTAAAACTTTTCAACTAGATATTCATACAAAAATATTTTGCTGGCGGACAAGTGTGGAATGGGGCTTAAAATATGTGGAGTGAAATGCATTCATTTATACTGGAAACTCATTTCTTCTTTCTCATTTCAAAAGGAAGATCCTTCATATTCCAGTAGTGCTTTAAAATCTAAATTCAAAATCATCTTCGAGAATTAGAGATTACAAGTTTCCTCGTGTTTTATCATTGAAGTGGTGAAAATACAATTCCAATGTTTTTTGAAGTACATATATGGTATATCTTAATTGAATTCTGATTTGGATAATGGAGGTTTCAGGTAAAATATCAGTTTTTGTATATTTTTTGAAGGATAATCTCAGGATCTACTGAAATTGAAAAAAAATTTTAGTGTCAGAATCCCATTTTAAATAAAATATTGTTCTATAAATAAATATTCCTAAGCATTATTTTAGGAACATATACCGACACTATTGAAAGTGCCAAAGAAATATTTTTACCAGAAATTCACAATTTTCCACAGGAAAAAAAATACAGCCACTCAATAATGCACATTTATATCTGCACCCCCTAATAGTAAAACGATGAGACGTCATCCGTTTTTGTTTATCTAGTTTATAAATGGGACTTTACTTTCAAATGAGCCCAATTTAGCTCACTCGTACTCTTAGTTGAAAATTTTCATTGCCCCCTCCCCTGAAAAACTCCCTGGATCCGCTAATCAAAGCAACCTGTTTTTTATAACAATATCGTTTGGACGTCACAGTGACTGAGCGCCACGTTCCTCAAAAAAGTATGGGCCTATGGATTACTTCAAGAATGAGGTCTTCAAACATCGCCCTAGGACCCTTGATGACTTGAAAGAGGCAATCAATGAGGAAATCATCCAAATTGAAACCGCTATGCTGAAGAGCTCACGGAGGACCTCACATGTGCGTCGCTCGCCAAGGCCGTCATTCGGATGATACTATTTCGAAGACAAAAATGAAAAAAAAACCTTGACTGAAAAGCACCAGGTGACAATACGATAACCCAATCATCCGTATACAATTCCCTTCATTTATTTTCAGATGTTAGAGAAATTTAAAAACATTGAACTTTCCATTCAAATTGATATCTAAAAATCGCCAATTTGGCGACGTTTGTCAGCTGTCGCGATCGATGATCTACAATTATTGATTGTGATCGATCAGATACAGTATTATTAAGGGTAATTCGGAACTTAATCTGAGTGTACACACAATCTTATACAATAGAAGAGTCAACGATATATTGTTCTATACGTGGATATTCAAATTTGAATTGAGAGACTCACCTCCATAACTTTCCTAAAGTTTTCGATAATTCTGCATTGTGAAGTTGTGGATATTGATCTGCTAACTTTCTTCTAGCTGCTTGTGCCCACACCATGAACGCATTCATTGGCCTCTTAACATGTAATTTCTTTTTATCTGAAGCTGCCCTGAAAATGTAAAATAATCACTTAGTACCTTGTGGAAAGTTGATTTAATTTTTACAAAAGATAGATACCCATAGTGCCTACTAACGTTAAAATAGTTGTGGGCTGATCATATACGTTTATGTATCTGAAAATTATTGGGAAATATCGAAGAATCCATGGCGAAGATATTTGATACCATTTAAACTTCACTAGGCCATCCGGAGAAAAACTACCAGATTTTTTCCTTAACGATTGCAATTTGTTCACCAAACTCATGAATCATCCTCAACTCTTTGAAGTGGTGACGTTATGGAAATTTTTTCACTGCGGCAGGTTCCTTTGTCCAGTTATTATTTTTAGTACATCATATTTTTACTAAGTGGAATTGAACATTTCAAATATCCTCCACAAAGCCATTTGCACCGTTCAAATGTTTTCACTCCCAATTAGACAACGTGAAAGACAAACATCACAGGATTTTGTTCTTCTATTTCACTTAATGAGTAATTTTAAAACAGTTGGTGTTAATTAGTGCTATTGCCCGTTTCAGTAGCCACTTAGTTTTAATTTCATCAGGTTTTAAGGCGGTACTTCTAGACGGTAATCGCTAATTTGCACCTCTCAAAATCTTTCTACACGCCGATGTTATCTCAACATAATATTGGAAAGGAAGCTTTCGTAATGATGGTTGGTGAACCAGATTTTAACGAGAAATAGTCTGTAAACATTATTTGATCATTCTCTCATGTACCTTTTTTTTTTCATGTATAAATTTTTGTTTCTCTTTCATTTTGAAAACTTTCAAAAATGTTGTTACCCTTTGTCGAAATACATTTCCGGTACACAGAAACAATTTTTCAACCGAATTTCGAAAAAGAATAAAAAATATCAAAACAAACCTATCATTATCGATTCATTTAATGAAAATATAATCATGAGTAATATGGATAATTAATGTGGAGCATTCCTTACCACAGACTAATCAGATTTGAATCGATTTTTTTGGCAGAAACAATCAAATGTCTTTCTGTTAAAGAAGCTTATAGTTTCAGAGGGGTTTCCTCAGGAGACCTAGGAGTAATCAGGATAAACAATACATCATATCATATATCATATCTAAAAGTCATAGCTTTCGAGTAAGTAAAAGTGGAACTTCACAAACTTACAAGAATTCAAAGTAAAGTTCATACTTTATACGCACTGTTCCAGAGTAATATGATCTTCAGTAATTCAGTCTTCGAATCAAATGTAAGAGAATGTTTAATGAGTATAAAGTACGAAATATCATAGATTCAAAATGATAAACGAAAAAATGTGTATTTCAGGGTTCCAAAGTCAATGACTTAGGCGCAGCATTCAAAGAAATTCCAGCATGAACTCAGTGTTTTTCTGAATAACCATTTACCTTTGAACATAATCCAAGTTTAAAAATAAACAAATAGTCTATTTTCATAACCTGAAAACATATCATATCACTGCTTCTATATCACGGAATTAATTAAGATCCTATAATTACAGCAGGTACGGAGAATGTTCAATTAGAATATCGAAATTAGTATGAGTTAGAGTTTATTTTGGAACTAAGTGTTTGCCAAATATTTTTTCCACAAACGTAGGTAAGATTTATTTTAAAAGTTAAATATAACATGATCAAGTGTTACTTTTTATCATGCAAGCAAGTGTCATGCCCACATCGGAGAAGAATTCAAAAATAATCAGATCAGTACAGTACAAAATAAAAACTCGAAACTGATTCCATTAAAACATTTATTTCCAGAAGAAAATGATTCATCTCTAATTTACTGAAACTTTAATTTTGAAATTCAGATACATATTGATTTCCACAACATATGATTCTATAATGGAATCCCTAATTAGATATCGGATATCTGTAATAATACCCCAGGTTTCTTTTCTGTCAGACGCAATTTAGATCCCGATTTTTGTTTGATATGTTTTCATGCACACATCAAAATAAATAATATAATTAAGTTTACATAATACATGAGTAATCAGATTTAAAATTGTTGTTGATTATCTTCATTTCAGAAAACCTTAAGGATATAAAGATGATTTCGGCGACGAAATTTTCATGGATCATTTATCGTTAGCGTGAAGAAATTTCAGATATTTCACACCGATGCACCTAACCAGATGGGTGAAAAACTTGGTACATAAACTGCCCCCCAAGAAGTGAACAGATGTTGAAATAGCGGAAGAATTCGGTGTTCTATATCCGCAATTCATACAGGGTGTCATGGTATGTCTCATAAATATTATAGGTGCATTCGAAAATCAACTAAGTTCTGAGTGTAATCCAGAAGTAGAATGCATCAATGATAGTTAATGCACCGATTGAGTCTTTTACTTTATAAATTTCAACTTTAGATTCCTGAGGACAAAAAAAAATGTTTGATGTTCCATTTTTTCGAATTTAACTTTGTTGAAATGAAACTGTACAAAAAATGGGTATGAAGGTAGGTTACTGTGTTGTAGATGTAAACACCTCAAATTTGATATTTCCTGAGGTTAAATTACTAATTACATTTAGGAAAAACATTAATACTTGAACCTCAAAATTGTTAATAATCCCTTTATTAGCAGTCCTAAAACCTTGATGAAAAATATCTCTTCACATCGCTGAAAAACTGTCTGGATACGCCAGTGCTTAGATTGGGTAGTTAATCTATTATATACTCATATAGGGAATCGTTTAAAGTTTAAACTAACACATGACGATATCTCGTTCTCTTATTGAATAATAAAGTACCTATTTCAGAATTTAAAGTGGGCTATCTTTTAACACACATTTCAAGAGGTGAATATTTTTAAATACTGGAAATTCCCAATGTGGTTCAATCTTACGAATTACACGAATTATTTCGTCCAACAGTATCAACAAATTTGTTTATATTCATAGTCAATAGGTCAGTAACGAGTGATGAAACTGCTAGAAATATCCAGAAACAGTATATTTCATCAACAAAATAGTAATATCCTCTGCGAGAGTGAAACTCACATTAATAAATGAATCTGTGTAATTTTGTCAACATTGCAATGATACCTGACCCAAGAAGAAACAAACAGTTTTTGCCCTTCGATAACTGCCAGTTCGGCTTCAACCCATCAGTTTCTTTTTGAATCATATTTTGTGATACGTCTTTGGTGTCCAAAACAACGAAATTTTTTCTCTCACGTAATAGCGCCGATTACACATCTCTTTCCCAGAATTCGGTCAGTGCAGATGTAACATTTTCGGCCACATGTACATCTGTCAAACAATACCGACTATAAAGGCAAATACCATAATCATCATTATATTAAATTATATGAAGATTTAGTGCCCTGAAAGAAATCCATCATCCTCTTCCTTTGCGAATTATAAGCTCTATCAACAAATTAACTTGTGAAAGACAAACAGCCAAACACCTCACTTCCGTTGAAAGCTATAATTCTTGGTTTTACCTGGTCCTTGTGAAATGCCGAACACCCTAGTTGATAATACCACACATGTTAAGGGTATTATACATTACTTTTCATGTATAGCAGCCACATGGAAAAGAGTCTTTCCCAGTGGAAATACCATGTGGATTTACTTTCTGAATACAATGAAAACGAATATTTGTATACATTATCACAATATTCACGATGGTAGATAATATCCAAAAAAGAAAGTTCCAGTGAACACTTTCGTCCAATAAATATACAAATTGTGTCCCACCGCTTCATAGAATGTTATAAATACTGTCCAAAGCATTATTTGCGTTTTTCTCCTCCTCCTCCCCACATAATCTGCACTGGTCGTTCTCTGGAGGCTAGACGCTAGACCCATCTTCATTAGGTGCTTCCTGAGGCGGCAATGCCCTATGAGGAATTCAATGAGGAGGTGTAGCATATTATTGCTAAGATCCAGATACTTCTTAGATCTCGCTGCATTAAATTTTGAACCGACTTGTTGAAATGATCTAACCCTCTCTCGGTTTTTTCCTCCTCCAGAAACTCTTTGCTGTAGGTACATGCCTACAAGATAAAAATTGATATGATGGGGTTTCATACTGTCATTTTGTCCGTACAAATATGAAGACTTAGGTTTTCCAAAACTTCCTGCAAACTATGGATGGGCCCCAGCTTTAGCAATTCTTTTGGAAGCATTGGTTCGGCCGCCATGTTTCAAATAAAGGAGATATTTAAAGAGAACTAAATGAGATATGGACCTGTAATTTTTGTGTCACCCAGAAATTTTGACAACTGAAGTGACTAACTGAAATGTCTCTTCAACAATTGCAATGATGTGTATAAAGTTAGCAATGCCACTTACGAGAAATCAATGGGAACGATTGCATTAATTGTCGAGAATTTGTCGTGAAAGAAAAAATTTTTTTTCTACGGGGTGGCTTTGCTAACTCAACATAAAGTTAGCAGAAACACTTTCTCGATATAGACGAATATCATGAAAATTATTATAAATAATAGTCGAAGTCCAAATGAAGTGAAAAAAACACAAAAAATCGATTCCTTCTAGTTTATTTTACGCCTTTTTCCTGCGATTTCATGTCGACAATTATCACCTTTTTGGCAACTATGCATTCGTTATTGATTTTTTGCTATTGGCGCGACAAATTTATTTCTTGCGTGACAAATTCGAGACAGGTATTCGTCCAATAATGCAATAGATAAGAAGTCATTAACGAATGCACTGTGGCCAAAATTGCGATATTTCCAGATATATCAGGAAATCGCGAGAAAAAGAGTGAAATGTGCACTAATGATTGAATTTTTTTTCTTACTTTCTTTGAACTTCTAAAATTACTCTACAATCATTCATGACCCTTGTGATGATATTCGCCCAATATTGGCTAACTTGATATAAAGTTAGCAAAACCAACCCGTAGGAAAAAAACTAAAGACGCCACAATTTTTTTTCTTTCATGACAAAACGAAGCTACTCCTCCTATACTGTTTATTGTCACATGACTGCTTTGGGTTGTTTCAAATTTCATATTCGACCAATAATGTAGATGTGAATTTCTAATTGAACTGAACAGATTTGATAATATCAACTCTTTTTGAGATGCGCTCATTTGAACAAGCCAAGCAAAATTTCGAGATACGCCTCTCCACCATTTCCAAGTGTATTTCAGAAGGCGTCAATTGTATTTCAGAAAACATCACTTGTATTTCAGAAAACATCACTTGTATTTCAGAAAACATCACTTGTATTTCAGATTAGTCAATTTTATTTCAGAAAACATCAGATGTATTTCAGATTAGTCAATTGTATTTCAGATTATATCATATGTATTTCAGAAATCATCAATTGCATTTGAGAAAACATCACTTGTTATTCAGATTAGTCAATTTAATTTCAGAAATCGTCAATTGTATTTGGGAAATGGTCATTCGTGTCCCGAGACTGGAAGCGAGATGACTGTGATATTTGGCAATTCGGTTTAATGTGGCACAAAAAAGAAACTGTAATTCTTGAAAACTCTTATTCGAGCATTTTTCAAATATTCGCCACAACTGTTTTCAAAAGTGTTACGGAATGAATATTCCATAACACTGTGTGGGAATGAAATTCAGTCAAAATGCTTAAAAAAAACTATGTAGGATTGTACTCAGGCTTGAGTTGGTTATTCGTGGTTATTCCCTAAAAGGCAAAAACCAATGACTACATAAACTGAACAACAACCGCGGTCATTACTGATTATTTGCTTGAAATCGATTCAAATGTTGTAGAATGAATATTACATATCAAGTGATGGAACACTATTTCTGAAATACATATGATATAATCTGAAATACAATTGACGCTTTCTGAAATTCAATTGACTAATCTGAAATACATTTGATGTTTTCTGAAATACAATTGACTGATCTGAAATACAATTGACGCTTTCTGAAATTAAATTGATTAATCTGAAATACAATTGACGCTTTCTGAAATTCAATTGACTATTCTGAAATACAATTGACGCTTTCTGAAATACACTTGCAAATGGTGGAGTCAATATCAGAAACAATCACTTTTGGACAAACGAAAATTCCCATACTTTTTGGGAGTCCAAACATCCACATAAATTCATTTTGTCCTTTTTCTTTTCATGAATAATCAATTTCCATTTCCAAAGGTAATTAGTGTTCGAAAAATACCTTGACATAACCACTGAATTCAACAGTGATTTTTTTGAAGACCTGCCTCTGAACGAGAGATTTTCTTGATGGTACCAAATGGATGGGTACACTATCGCATTATGTTGGAAATACAACAGAAAAATTCAACCTGTTGTTTGATGAAATTGGAGAGGTGGGCCATAGCATAGGCGGGAAGAAGTTCAAAAGTCTAAGAATGAAAGTGTCCGAAGAGGAATTATTGTATCAGGCAAGGGGTTGTATATATCTATGCAGTAACAAGTGCAAAAAGTGTGTAGATACCTATTCGTTGCACAATGTATGCTGCGAACAACAAATATTGAAGATGAATTCGGAGAGCATCAAATATTTTTTGCACTACTACCAAAAATTAAAATTTTGGCACAGTAAATATTGCAAAAAGTGGTAGTATAACTTTTTGAACCATCTCAAAAATATACGATTAATTTCTCATTCTTCTTTGTCTAATCATAGTTATGCACAAAAGGAAACTTTGTAAGTTTTGTCGAATGATTCTGTCCAAGATAGAATAAGATATCAATTTTATTACTTGAGATTGTATTAAATTCGGATATTTGGCATGACATACAACAAGTATACTCTATTCACTTTCATAAAGTATCGCGGTTAGCCTTGATTTAGGTTTATCAAGTTCTTTCACTTAAAACTGACTCTTTTCTAACTTAGTAAATGGAGTTAGTTCTTCCAAGGTTTAACTGTGACGCAGGTTTCGTATAACTTCTACATTTTCATACTGAAGTATTTCAAGTTGTGCAAAAAGGTATTTAAATGTCTTCTGTAGGTATTTATTGAGAATTTTGAGAAGGGGGGAATTCCATAGGTTCGTCTGTTCCGTTATTCGTTTCGCAGGGTTATTCAAGTTACTTTTATTCTTTTTCCGTATGAACTATCACAAAGTAACGGACTATTCTGTCCATTATTTTTCAGTGAAATTTCAACACTCGATACTTGATTTCTGTACAAGAAAATAGCATAACTGAATCATCCATAGACATATTATCCCATTTTTATTATATTTATTATTTTGATAAGTCTATGGAATCATCCTACCATGTTCTTATAGGTACGTTCATATAAATTTCCAGTATAAACAGAAAAAAAGTTTCTTCAGCATTCGCCAGGTCTTTGAAATTATTGAACTCACATAATATTTTCTCAAATTCATTATTTTCTCAAAGTAAATCAACATTTTGATAAATACGTAATTACATACTACTATTTTAATGCAGAAACGACAACGTTGCGGGCGTATCTGAAAGAAAAATTACCATAACTTAACATTTTCAAAATAAAATATACGCGGTGAAATATGTCAGAATTCCATGACAAACCGCGATACTTTATAAAAGTGAATGGAGACTAGAAGTTCAATTCAATTCCAAATCTCTCAGATCGTTTCGAAAATTTTACGCATTGAAATTGTAGTCTATTATCACGTGTAGAGTACTGGGAAGTCCCTATTCATAATCTGTTTGGAAAAATCTGCTGATGAAACTATCCCAAAGAAGTAAGACTCTCAAAAACGGCTGCATGGCATACTAATGGAGATTATTTAAAAATTTTAAGTTATGAATAAGTAGGTACATTGAAACATACAGAAAGCTTTTCAGTAACATTATAAGATAATTAAGGTCAAACTTGGTAGAATCTAAGGCCATTTCAGGTTTTGTTGTCACAAAGAAGTAGGTTCCTTGATAAAATCCCGAATTATAAATTAAGTATAAGTTCGATCAAAATCGTTTATAAAGGCAATAAAAAACGAATCATCACTATTAGGACATAAGCTAAGGACGATTATGTATTTGGACTGAAAACTGACGATAAAACCAAATAGCTCTCAATGAAAAATTGCTATGGTATGAGATACAGTCCATTAAAGTTGTTTTTTTTTCTCACAACGGAAATCAATGAATGAGAGAAATGACTTTTACCAGCGAAATATTCCTGATAGTTCAAATTGAACCATTCGTGAATGAAATCATATTTGAAATCCCCTTCTGGGACAGTGCAATTATCGTGTTCACACAAGAAACCAATAATACGTAAAAATTATTTTTGCTTTGTATTTTCTGATCAAACTAGTAACAAGATCAGCTCTACGAACTGTATCTACTTCCACAGCAATATGTTATTTAAATGTATTCAGTCTCATTGCCATTTTTTGTGATCCAAATAACCTGTCCTCAGTCTATGTTTCATTAGTTATGAATCGCCCTGTATACCTTATATTGTTATTTCTGGTTGAATACATTTCTTTCTGGATATTATAAGAACATATCGGATGAAAATTCCAATTCACAAAATAACCCAACTTCAGAGTTGTGAAGACTTGAAAAGTGGTGTAATAAATACTTACAGGAACATTCTTTGGCAAAATTCGAGTTCCAATTAAACTCGATACTAATAATGTAATAAAAAATCAAGCTTCTCAAAATGATCGGAAGCAATATTGAACACAATAACAATAAGATCAACTCACTTTGAGGCAATGGGTACCAGAGTCCAATCATACCCTTGCAAAACTTTGGTCACTGCATCATTTATCTCACTTTTGTCCAACGTAACGGTCTTATTTTCGTTTTCGATAACACTAGAACCATCGTTCGCCAACTTATCCTGAAGAACGCTCACGGAAGCAGCAGAAACGCTGGCCACTCCGACGGACGTAGGCGCGACTGAAACATTCGACGTTCGCGACGGCAACATAATGAGATAAAAGTCTAAGGTAAAAAGCGTCAAATATTTACGCGAATGTAAGGACTTATTTTTCAAAAGTCGAAATTATGAATGAATACGCTGAAACCACCTGACTCTCGGACCATAACAATGGCAGTCTGTGTTCTTTGTACACGCACGTTAAATATCGCGACACGTCTCTCTAGTACAAGAATCAATGAGCGCTTTGAGAAACTGAGCGAGGCTGTTTCGAATAACTCACTAAAGATTAGATGATTGCTGACGACCAAACTCCCGGCTTGGACAGGGTAAGAGCAAGTCCTTCCATCTCTCTCGACCGTCTTAGTCGGCATTACTTAAGTAAGTTGCTCCCGGCCAATAGCTGGCCGCAATCTTGGAAGAGTCCGCCTCGTTGAGCGACGATTGGTTCTCAGAGAGGTTATGTTTTTTACTCATTTGGATTCACACTTTGCGGAACCTGGTGTAATCAAGTCTACGACAACTGAGATCGTGCTTAATCGCTCGAATCTTTCCACCGACTTGTTTTTTAACGACTGCTCTATGTTTAAATTGAGCTATTTATGTGTAGATGGCACACTTTCAAACTCTTTTATTACAATTTTGGATATTCCAATACTTATGTTACTTCAGAATATCTCCACAGATGCGTTGATCTCATATTTATCACCATATATTATTTATCTTGGAATTCAGGAAATTTATAACATTTCAGAATAACTCTAGGCTTCTTGTTTCTAACATTCTATTGAGTATTTAACACTGGCGGATTCGAGAGGGGGGCATGGGAACGAAGGTGTCGGAATGATCTAAATTCATCTTAGTTGTACTCCCCGTCCCCGATCATTAAAAATGTAATAAGCAATAAATATATCATTAAAAAATAAGCTGCAGATACGCGCTGCTAGATAGACGTAAACTGATGTAGCTATCTGGGGGCTGGAATTTTTATGGTGAAAATAGCATTATCTATGTTCGAGTTATAAGATGTTTGACGCAAATGTGCATTTTGGACAAGTTACTCTAACGATTTCCTTGTCAAACCAATTTTCCTAAAGCCCTTTTTTTGCGTAGGAGTTTTTCCAATCCCCCTACCTACATATAATTAAATGTCCGGATCGGTATTGCCGGCGCCGCACCGCTATGTGCCTGAATTTCAAATCTGTAATATCTTCGGAAATATTCATTTAAATTACATGCTGTAAAGGGCCATATTGATCTACAGGTTGTTTCATTGGTGAATGAACATACGGTAACCTGAGCTAGAGCTTCCTTAGACGAGTCCAAAAAGCCCATATATGATAGGTCTATCAATTCCATTACCGAGATACAGGGTGGTTTATGTATTCACTAAAAATTTCAATTCCTCATAACTATTGAACCAAGCAGTATAGTCGGTTGATATTTGGAACGTATGATTCACTTCTACAGTTCGATCGATTTACTTTCGAATCTCCAAAAAATTCCAGGTCCGTATTTGAAAAATATGGGACTTCTTCCAAGCTGAGATACAACACCCTGTATATTGAAATTTTGGGATTTGATTGAGATATTTGAAAAGAGCAGAAAATTTTCAATGGGGTTCAGTAGATATATCATTGTCCCGCACGTCATTTTGCTCAAAGAGATCTTCAGGGAGAGATCCAATTGAATAATGGAATTCCACAAAATTCTCAGAAAAATCGTGAGTACATTATGATTAAATTGAATTTTTTTGTCCCACCAATTGAACATCGAATTGCATAATATACTGAGGAATCATTTGGAGTTATTTCCGGAAAAACATTATTCATCGAGAAAAATTTATTTGAAGTCAATAAAGATGAATAAATTACTGAAGTAACATAAGAAAATAACTTGAATTACAGAAGGTGGTCGAAAGTACCACCATTCTGTTCAATACACATTCTTGCCCTCTCCAAAATATGATTATTACGTATTTCATTGCAGGAGACTTCGATACGTTGCATGAGGATATTCTCACTTCATATTTCAGAAGAATATACCTACTGAACATTTCATATGACCCCAAATGAAATAATCAACAGGATTGAAATCTGGTGATCTAGCGGGCCAGGCATGCGGTCCACCTCTGCCTATCCACATATTTGGAAAGTTCTGATCTAAAAATTGCTTGACAATTACTCTAAAATGGGGTGGAGCTCCATCATTCCTGCAATGTCCGTACATTCGAGTAATACAGGAAGATGATTTTGGAGGAAATCTAAGTAAAGATCACCCTTAAGCCGTCTTGGTAGGACGTGTGATCCAATCAATCCATTTTTATAAACGCAACACCATACGTTTTTTGAACATTTGTATTGAGATTTTGAATGCCTGACCGCGCGACTGATTATCTTAAGCCGGTTCATGCTAATTCCTCATATTGATGACCCCATCCCTCGTGAATATGGTCTTCATCGGTAAATAAAATTCATACCAAATATGTGGATACGCAGGGATGCACCGCATGCCTGGCCCGCTAGGTCACCAGATTTCAATCCTGTTGATTATTTCATTCGGGGTTATTTGAAATGTTCAGTATATTCATCTGAAATAGGAAGTGAGGATATCCTCATGCAACGTATCGAAGTCGCCTGCAATGAAATACGTAATGGTCCAGACATGTTCAAAAAAAGTATCAGACGTATTTTGAAGAGGGCAGAATGTGTATTGAACAAAATGATGGTACTTTCGAACACCTTCTGTAATTCACGTTATGTTTTTGTGTTTCTTCAGTTATTTATTCATCTTCGTTGACTTCAAATAAATTTTTCTCGATGAATAATGTTTTTCCGGAAATAACTCCAAATGATTCCTCAGAATGAAATTCGAATGTGAAATAAGTGGGACAAAAAAAAATAATTTGATCATACTGTACGATTTCCCTGAGAATTATGTGGAATTCCAATATTCAATTGGACCCTGAAGCTCTCTTTGAGCAAAATGACGTGCGGGACAATGAAATCTAATGAACCCCATTGAAAATTTTCCGCTCTTTTCAAATATCTCAATCAAATCCCAAAATTTCAACATACTCAGCTTGGAAGAAGTCCCATATTTTTCAAATACGGACCTGGAATTTTTTGGAGATTCGAAAGTAAATCGATCGAACTGTAGAAGTGAATCATACGTTCCAAATATCAACCGACTATACTGGTTGGTTCAAAAGTTATGAGGAATTACTTCTGTTTCCTAAACATCGGAATCACAGTTTCGAGCGTCCACCAATGTATCAGAGCATCAAATTGTTCAATCATTTGCCTTCCCATTTGAAATCTTTGAACAAGCAAAAATTCAAAAAAGAAATTAAGGAGCTGTTACTTCAAAAATGCCTCTATTCGGTTAGAGAGTTTCTCTCTCATTCTTTGATCACCAGTGGCGGCTTGTCAGGGACGGCAGGGTCGGCACTGCCGACCCTATATATTTTGTGTTCAGCCAAAATTTAAATTACTCTTTCTTCTGTTAAATTACCAAATTTATTATAATTATTGTATTCCCAATAAAATTCTAAAAATTATATAACTGAAATATTTCAACTTCTTGAAAATACGCTCTTCCAATCTCAACGCCACGCCGTTTCGTCAACCCAAATCAGTCCGAGAATTGAAATGTGTGTAACTGCGGGAAGACGAGAGCGCCAAGCATCGAAAGCTTTCTGGGGACCGACGTAAAGCCGGCCATAGACATCGTTATTTTTCATCCGTTTATATCGCCGCGATACGAACCGTCTCGGCAAAAGCGCCAAAAACCGATGTGTGTGGCGAAGAACCGTCGGTACGCATCGTCGGTAGAAATATCTGCCGATGCTTGATTTTTGTCACGACGGTTCATCGGTTGTCGTGCCATACCGACTGTGTGTGGGGGATTTCGTGGAGAATCGGCGGTTATTTTCCATTAGCGTAGTATAAATCCCATATTGACCGTTTCTTTATTTCTTTTTTATTCAGCACCGAAACCGCGGCCGCCACTGCTAAGAGATGTTTCCTCTTCATGACGTGCTAATTCGCGATCGACAGCAAAATAACTGGTAGAATTTACCGAAGTGTGTGGGCAAAACAGTTCTGCGATATGACTCGGCGGTTCGAATCGTGGCGAGGAAAACGGATGAAAAATAACGATGTCTATGGCCGGCTTTAAAGTAGGTACGGCATGCCGTACTCGGCCGTACTGGATCAATGGAAGGCGAATACGAATGAGACGAAACGACTGATTTCTGTTGGAATTTTATTCAGATAATGATAAATATTATATTCGCCTTTTAGTTATTGCTTTTTCATAATCGAAAATGCGATGTTTCCGTTCAATCTCACAAATTATAAAGGCCTCTTGCAACGACAGAGAATTCTCGCGAGAATTTCTGTCAAATTCACTGACCGAAAATTCTCTGCCGTTGCATACTACTTTCGGTAGAATTCTCTGTGGAATTCCATTGTTCCATCGTATGCCACGGCCGAGAATTCTCGGTCAGTGAATTTGACAGAAAATTCTCGCGAGAATTCTCTGTCGTTGCAAGAGGCCTTAAGAGATAAAAGTTGCTCAAAACGAATTTTTGTCGTATTTCGTACTTTTACAACTTTTATAGACGTGAATGCTAAATATGATAGTACTTATATGAATTTCCGTCTATTTCCACTATTTCCAGAAATTTTTAGCCGAAAAAAAAATGCTGAACAGTAGCCGTTAAACTCTTATTGCAGGGCTCAGGTACGGCAAATAAGATTATGCCGTACTGGAAATGCCTCGATTCGTAAACACGAGGAAGGATTGGATCGGGGGTACCTCGACTGTTTTCGTTTGTATTGTGGGATACTGGGATGCGGCTGCAGGCTTCAGTTGTTTATTATATACAGGGTGTCCCAAGTTCGAGTGCCTATTAGAAGTTTCTGGAGAACTGGACATATTTGAAATCTGAAAATTGGGATTATGATATTGTTCGAAATTCTCTACACTCTACAGACTTAAAATATTTTTGAAGCCTGAGCACTCCGATTATACAAGGAGTGAAAATAAGTTTGTTCGATTTTTTTTCCATGTTTTCGTTTATTATATGTTTGAGTCATCAATGCTCAATACATTCATGTCAAAACCATTGTATTCATTCAAATAGATTTAAAAATATCGAAAAGAATCGGAAAATATCAAAAACGAAGAAATTAAAAAAAATTTTTGAACAAATTTATTTTCACTCCTTGCATAATCGGAAGTGCTTCGGTTCCAAAAATACCTTAGTTCTGTAGAGAATTTCGAACAATATCATAATACCAATTTTCAGATTTCAAATATGTCCAGATCTCCACAAACGTCTAATAGACACTCGAACTTGGGACACCCTGTATATCTGCCGACCCAAGATAAAAGTTCACGAGCCGCCACTGTTGATCACGTAGGTTAAATAATAGTAGAATTGTTAATTTTCCTGACTTATTCTATACACAGTCAAAGGATCGGCAGCGCAAGTGACAGGGAGTGATCACATTCTGCCCAGTTACTGTCGTGCGAGCGTTGCATACGTTGTCGTATTAATTGATTAAAAGTCGTTAATTGTTGCGAAAAATGTCGACGGAGCGGAGCAACGAATAAATAATATAATTTCCAGAACACCTTGAGAGTGATATGGGATTCTTCTGATAGAAACCATAAACTTAAGCACAGAGTGCACGATGGTTGGAAGATAATCAGCCAGAATATGTGGGAAATTCCAATTGAGGAATTGAAGTGATAAAAAGTAACTACATTTAGACTTCTTCTGAAGAGGAAAATGAAGTCGATGAAGTCTGGATCAGGTGCAATTTCGTCGCCCGCCATTGCCAAAACTTGATCGCGAGAGAAATGATTGAGCACCTTTCCATACTGCCGCAGAAGTATTCCGGGAAATATTTCTGGTTACGCGAATAGCAATGGAAGTGGCTGAGTGTAATTGAGGCAAATAGATTTTGATAGGCATATGATATGAAAACGTTTTTTAGTATTCCGCTTGAATTTTCATTGATCTAAAAAACTCATAGTACGAGAGATGACGACCAAAACCATGTTTCATAGCCGCCCGGCTAAAACCATGTAAAATCGATAGATTAGATGACCCTAGAGCTGACTGGTAAGTAGTAATACTCAGAACTGTAGCGGGGGGGGCCATTTCTTCTGTGTAAAAAAAATGGTCGACCGTCTGATATTGAAAATGTACATAGATTTTGTTATTTTATCACTAAAATTTGTGTTTTCAGACATATTGTGCGTTTGACCTGAGTGTATTTTCAAAAATGTCAAAAATCTGACCTAAGTGACTCATAGCAGCTCGGTTCATTTTTGTTTTAAATCATTCGTATGGATGCCTAAAATACGAAAGTACGGAAATTTTGAGTGTCGCCTATAACGAAAAAATGTGACGGAGTCGCCCGGCAAAAACTCCGGCCCTCTTACTTGGCTACACTAGTAAGAGAAAGACATATGGGATCTTATCGAAAAGATAAGAGATGAACCAAGTGTGTGGTCAACTTGTCAAAATCATATGGAAGATGTAAACAAATATTTATGTGACCACAGCTTTGCCCACAAGCTCTGACCACAAGGAGTGATGAGTTGAATATAATTCATGTTATACCTCAATTACACTCAGCCACTTCCACTGCTACTCGCGCTGCCAGAAATATTTCCCGGAATACTTCTGCGGCAGTATGGAAAGGCAGCGAGTATTTACACTCAGCTCAAACATTTCTCTCGCGATCAAGTTTTGGCAATGGCGGACGACGAAATTGCACCTGATCCTGACATCAGAAGAGGTCTGAATGTCGCCCTGAGTGACTTTTTTCTCACTTTAATTCCTCAATTCCAAACATCCTTCCAACCATCGTGCACTTTGTGCTTAATAGTACGGTGTTATTAACCTAAAAAAAGGCCTAACCTTGACATCCAAAGTAAAAGTCTCCTCACCCCCAAACCCGACGCTCAAAATGGTGTAACTTTTTACCATAGAATAAGGGGACTATGTAGAGCAATTTGGTGTTGGAGGAAAACTTTTACTTTGGATGTTGAGGTTTAGGTCTAATTACACCGTACTATAAGTTTATGGTTTTCATTAGAAGAATCCCATATCACTCTTTCACTCTCAAGGTATTCTAGAAATGATATTATTTTTTCATTTCTCCACTCCGTCGACATTTTTCGCAACAATTAACTTTCAATCAATTGATACGACAACGTACGCAACGCAGGCACGACAGTAACTGGGCTGAATGTGATCACTCCATGCCACTTGCGCTGCCGGTCCTTTGACTGCCGCACGAAAAACCGCTAATTTAGGGAGTGACCGGCATCGCGAGTAGCAGCACGAGTGGCAGTAGAAGTGAGGTGATTACATTCTCACCATGCTCATTTCTCTGCTCACTTCCCTGCTCCATGCCGTGGAAGTGGGCTGAGTGTAATTGACGGGTTAGTCACTATAATCAAAAGAATTTCTGTGAAGTATTTCGGAAATTTCTCAAATTATTTTAGGGACTTGGATCAGAAATATATCAGAAATGATTTCAGATTGAACATCCCTCAGATTTTTGAGTTGAATGTTGAACTAATTCATAATATCTTTAATAAATATAATGCATATATTTTTGCAGAATAATTAATGTTTTATTGGCAACCAACTACAAAAGTACGTATTATCATTTCATTCTTCCGAATTTTCAATTAGTAAATTTGGTAGCTACCTCAATTTCATGTTCAGTGCTAGTATTGATTTAAATTATCAATACACATGGACACATTAGATAAATGTGTGATAAATATGTGTATGAAAAAATTGAACGATACCCCTGGGGTAAATTTACCGTTTACGTTTATGCAACCGGGCTAAGTACTGCAAATTGAAAAGTTGTCTGATTAGTTACATGCTACATTCAATTTGTCTGATATCATTTTTTTCCACATCTGGGAACGCATTCAATCATTGACGACGAATTTCAGACAAATTGCTATGAGTCACCTAGGTCAGATTTGTTGACATTTTCGAAATGCTATAAAAATGTAAGGCGACATGTTTTTTGTCTGAAAATTGATATTTCCACATCAATTGACACGACTTAACCTATAAAAAACCATTTTCAGATGGACCGCTGTAATTTTTTTTTATTGTTCTTTTTTTGTCTCCTGAGCACGCGCTACAATCTTGGTGTGTGAAAACTGTGTTATTGGTATCTCAGGGCTATTATCTAACTATACATTCCGGAAATCAGACGGGCTGCTATGAGTCACTTATGAAATTTTTTTACATTTTCGAAAATGCGCTCAGATCATACGCTACGCGCAAAATGTCTGAAAATTGCATTTCTGGGTACAGGATCATATAATCTATCGATTCCGTGCGGTTTTAGCCGAGTCGCTATGAGGCAAAAATCTTGGTCGCCATCTCTCGTACTATGATGAAAGCACCTTCAAATCATTGAAAAAGCTGAATCGAGATTAACGAGCGCCCAAAAGCCCCCGATCAGCACTATTCTTAATTTTTTATCATTGAAGCTATTTAAAGTTGCTCTTTCAATAGAATAATTTAAACCGCATTCGAATTCAATCGGAACAACCATTCTGAAGAAATAGAAAAATATGTGAATCTAGAAATCAAAAAATACGGAACAGACTTATGAGAATCGAGAGGTACGATGATTATCAACCAGTAAAATATGTCTTCAATCAGAGATGATAGCTATTCTGCATCCTGAAAATATGATTCACGAAAAAATATCAAATTTGGCATTTAGTGCCGAAACAAAAGAACGAAATCCAATGGAATTGGAATTCTATTTTGCGCAATTCTTATCGTCCTCGCATCACAACAAAACTACTTCGGTACAGATAGAGATCATCGGTGCCATAAATTATTACGGCAGATCTACTTCTCGAATAAATCAAACTTCGTAGGAGTATTCTGAAGTTTATTACTAATTATCTACAACTTTAACATTTCCGAAATTAAACTTTCTTGATATCACCTGAATAAATTAATGGTCAAGTGTTTCATCTTTTCAGAATAGTAGTGTTTTTCAAAATGGGTATAGCAGTGACAACTGACAAATATTTCGAATTATAAATATATAGGTACAGGTTGTTTCTGAATTGATGCGGAAAATTTCAGAGGGTGTTCGAAATAAAAGTCAAGATGGCGGAAAAATGATATTTTTATTTTGTATCTTAAAAACGAAAAGCGATTTTTGTTAACTAAATTCAAAGAAAAACTTACGCAACGACTGGGATAGAATTAAATTCGGATAGCGTGGTTTGGTTAGAAACTTTTTCATCTCTTGCATTGTTCCCTTAACAAATTAAAAGAGTAAATGTAAAATAAAGTACACTCATTTTATTTTTGTATTTCAAAAAGGTACATTTTACGAGAAAAATACAAGAGATGAATTAATTTCTAACCGAATCAGGCTATCCAAATTCAATTCTATCCAAGTCGTGCGTAAGTTTTTCCCAATAGGACGATATATTTTTTTGCTGACTAATTTAAAATGACTTGAATATAACTAGTTTTTATTGACGTTAATTATAGTTTGGCTTGCTATGTTGTCTTCGGTCATAGAACAATAATATGAGAAAATTAAGTACACTGAAATATTCAGACCCGATTTTGTGAATTCAGGGATTTTGAATAATATTTCTAGATTTTCTCACCATAATCGAATTGAGCACCAAAAGATTTTGAAATGTGATCAGAAGCCGTTATTTTTAAGAGGGGTTTATAGTGCGAGGCTTCCTCAGCGTACGTCGAGCTCTACCTACCTCTTACCCCTCACCTCCCCTAAGAAATAGTCGATTTTCAGGACGTCCGAAGATATCTCAGACATTCCTCGTATTTACCGCCCTTTTCTTCCACATGCGAGATTTCTGTTACGTACAGCCTTTACCAAGAGAAGGGCGGGAGTTGTCGAATGCCCTCGAATATTCACGAATGAATTGGAATTATTTACGAAACTGCCGACAACACTGTAAATTCATAGGACAGCGACCCTACCAGATGGAAAGAAATAATTGGGAATTCCCTATAACTAAGGGAATTCCCACTTTCAAGGTTGCGGTCTATAATATTGATTTTAGCTGAAGAGCAACAGACAGGAATGTTACCTGTGTTGGTAGATGTGAAGGAACAAAATAAGAATATATTACTCCTTGGTTGTACGAATTTATTGCGAACTTGTGTTTCGGTTGTAAGTTGGGTTCGGGAAGAATCAGGCACATATGAACCTGCAGTGAAAAAGAGTGTGATTGAGATTCAAAACCTAAACTAAATTTTTTATGAATTTAAATTTGTTTATTGTATGAAATGCTCTATCAGCGGAATTGTATATACATATTTACATTATTAGTTACAAGCAATATAGATAGGTATATATGAAACTTTTCTTCAGAGAACAAAATATCGACAATCGTTTTTCAAATAAGTACCCTTTTTTTATGATTGCGTTTAATCGTGCGGAAAAAAATGATGATAGTTCTGTTAGTTTTTCATTTTTTTTATTGGAGTAAAATTATTATTTTTTTTTGCAGAATCCAACGCAATCATAAAAAATTAGGTTCTAATTTGAAAAATTTAAGTTATGGCCAATTTTCGATCATAGTTTTCGACACAAAATTTGAAACACCCTGTGATGATTTTTCTGAGATTCACAAGATGCATGGCCTTTCCACATTCTCCTACTTTGATGTTATGAGGATTGAGGACTATTTACGCTCAGGATGTTGAGAATAAGAAAAATGAACATTATACTGACTACGAGTATTTGAGTATTTGATTTTTATTCCGGTTTCTTCTCGATATTTTGAAAACTATGGTTTTAACAAAAATGTACTTACTCAGAATTGATTACTAAACAGAGGAAAAAATTGAAAAAAAAAATTTTCAACAAATCTATTTCTATTTGCTGTATAAGTATAACCAAGAGCGCTCAGAGCTCAGAAAATTTCGAACAATATGATAATCTCAATTCTCAGATCTCAAATATGTCCAGTTCTCCAGAAACGTCTAATAGGCACTCGAACTGGAGACATCCATTCAAGTTAGACTGATTCCTGTATTAGGTATAGTAATATATTTTTTGATATACATATGTAAGTCATTTGAAATAGCTTTTGTTGATGTTAGTGACTATAATATCAAGAATTTCGGAAAGTTTTTGAAGTTTAATGAGTTTTTTCATGAAATCAGATCATGGATCAGAAAATATCATTATTTCATAAAATTGAAACGATAAGGTTATTCAAGAAGGAGGAAGGATTGTATGAAATTCTAGAAGATAAACATCACGTGCATAACAAATTCAATTGTTAGGAACACCAATTGATTGATTTAGATATTTGAGATGAATGAATAAAATCAAAATCAGACAAATATATTTATTACCAGGATTATTTTACAGAAGTTCTTTTGAATGAACATTGATGAACATAAGTTTTTAAATGGCGTTATAAAAAAAAATATGAAGAAATATAAAATTATATTTATTATATCATATCTTGACGAAAAGATTTTCCATCCAGCGTCGACATTGGGATATTCCACCCTGATGAGTCCTAAATAGGACGAAACTGCAGTCGGTGCGATTCTCAGTTGACGGTAGACCATTCGGTCTGGTAGGGTGAACAGTATCGGAGACCTAGTTCGTATTCACATTTCATTTGTCATTATTCATAATGGCAAATGATTTGTGTCTCATTTCTTTCAATTATATAGGTAGCTGCCTTCTCAGTTGATGATCCCATATCATCATTTTCTATATGCAATATTTATGTTATTCGTAATACCTTCACTCCCATTTATAGTGTTCAATTTCTTCTGAATGTTACACATCCGGCATTGGAATACAAATTGGGAACTCAAACCTTTCCTAATTTCCTGTATCAAGTCCATATCAGAAAATGAGCAGTCAAAGTGCTTGCACAAATCAGCAATTTGTTTGAACAAAAAACGGACATCCACCAATCTCCTTCCTTCCACAATAATAGGTTTTCCCGATCAAGATCTAAAAATATGCTTATAGAAAACAAACTGTTTCGGATGAGACAAAGTGAAAATAATAAGTAATATGTATAAGATATTTGGTAATTCGACTTGGACATCTATTCAGGTGCTGTTCCATTGCGCGAAACTGACTCGCGCAACTGTTTCGCGAAACAAATTTCGCAAATTTTGTTTCGCGAAACCGTTGCGCGAATTAGGTTCGCGCAATGGAACAGCACCTTTCCAGTTATAACAAAATTTATCACCCGCAAGTTAATGTAGTTGAAACCGTTTCGTGTTTCAAATTACAAGACAAATCATCAGCAATCCTTTCCGATGAAGTATCATCCTTTTCATCCTGCTGAACGCTTTCTTCTTTGTCTATTATACTGAAACTGAAACTTTCCATGAAAACTGAAACTAAAGTCGAATAATTACCCACCTACTTTTGGAATCTCTTCCGTTGAGCTAATTTTCTACGACGGCGATGTGCGCAAAGATTTTTGCATTTATCATCAAATTTCCTACTCATCTCCAAAGTAAAAAAAAAATAACACAACACTCCCAATCACAAGAAAAAAGAAATCCAGTTAAAATTCACGAATCCCGTCTCTCGTCACAAGATCTAAAAACGGAACCAATTTGCTTTCAGCTTGCTGGTCCAACAGAAATAATATAGCACATGTTTTCACACTTTTACTTTTCACTGATACCAGACGCCTTGCAATAAAACAATAAATATTTGCCTCTGGGATTTACCGAGACCCCAAAGTGCATCCTAAAATGTGCAGTATTGCCAGATAGATGGAACGAAAGTAGAAGATGGAAATAGCCAAGTTCGTCGATTAGGTGGCAGCACTTTGCGATCGTTTGATTTTAATTTTACTGAAATCGGTTTTTGAGCGATTGGAGAAAACTTTTTGTGGGAATTCATCAAAAAAAATAATCTAGGTCGGAAAGTTAGAATTATGCATATAGAGTCACTAAGAAGGGAAAAAAAAATTCTTTTTTTTTCACTCGACGAAAAAAAAAATTATGAACTTTCCGACTTGAAGAACTCTTCAAATTGAATAACAGTGAAAACCCCATATAAATCGGTGGTCTCTATCGTGAGAAATCCCGAATCGCGTTTTGAACTGAACGTCAGAACAGTATAGGCCCCTCTTGAGGTCACGCATAACTGTCCACATTTATCAGAATATTGCTAAAAGTTGACTCAAACACTCTGTATACCTCGCTTATGCTTCGAAAACGGGGTGCATGTCATGAGGCAGAAATGGCTTATGACGTATGGCGGTATGGTCAAACACAAGAATTGCTATAAAAATTTTAGATACATAATGGTAAAACTTTTTCCGGTTGAAATTGACAGAGAAAGAGAGAGAGAGAGAAATCAACTTTATTGGTCTTGCAATCAAATGGCTATCGACCGCGGTCTTCCAGCCAGTCATATACATAATTTTATTATAATTTTAATAAGTCTTAATTAAAACAGGTGTGAGGTAAATATTTCTATTCTAGGGATTTCAGGTGCTCAAGAAGTGGCAAAGCTGATGGTAGCTTTGTCTTTGGTGTAGATTCTCTATTGTAGTGGTGTATCAATGGCTCATTGGCTCAATTATGTTGGTGTTGTCTTGGTTTGTGATGAACTTTTTGCTGAGTTTTAGCATTCTTTCCAGTATTGGTTCTATTTCCGTTATCTGGTATAATAGCTGATTGGATGGGTTGTGGAGTAGGTTGTTGGGATGTCTCAATTTTGTAATTTTACGTAAGCATGTTCTTTCCGCTACTTCCATTATATTTAAAGCTGTTTTTGGTGAATTTGAGAATATTGTATGTCCATAGTCTAATAAAGGTCTGCCGTTTTACTGCTGATTAATTGACAGATTTTCATTTTTTTTCTCGTTCAAAAACGTTTGGAAACATTTATTACTTTAATTTTATACTTCGTGCAGAGTACCTACTCTCCATTGTTTAGTCTAGTATATATTCATCACATTCCAAAACTGAAATTCAGAGTTGGATATTTTTTTTTTCATAAAAATTTCATATCTTAGTGATACCGTTTTCTGCATATCTATTGGTAGGTATTTCATGAAGTAAGTGATGAATTCAATTTATTTGTGATCGTACCACCTAGAAATCATTATTCTGAAAAAAAAGATATTTCTACCGGGAAGAGATTTTGTAATCTTGGGGGATAGTGGGGATAGTGATGAAAAGGTCTGGTTTAAGAGAATTGAACTTTCAACTCAGCCAACGTTTCGTAAATTAGAGTTGTTATTTCACTATTTTTTTGCGACTGAATATATTTTGTTCGGTTTGGTTATCGTTCATTTTGATTCTTCATTTTTTGTCAAATTTTAAATTTTTTGTTGGTGATTTCTGATGAGGAGGGTGTTCAAGTCTTTGATTTGACAATACTACTTAGCATGATGCGATGCGTATTTCTTTTAGGAGCGGAAGATCATCTGAACTCGCATTCACCGTGACCTAAAGATCTATTGTGCACGAAAATAGGTTAGAAGAAGCATTCGTTTTTTATTTGAAGAAAAATACAATTGCAATTGCTAATGGAATTAGAAAAATTGAAATATTCGAAATAGGGTGCACAATGCTTTTAAAAAGTATGTCTGAGGACATGAGGGTATCGAATTAAGTTAAAAAAACAGCGGATTAAATATATATGTCTTCTCCACATATGTATATGTATAGGACGACCCATTTTAAAAGATACACTGAAATAACTCCCTGGAAAGAGCCTGAATCAAAGCATGTTTCATATTAAAGTTCCTCAGTTTTCAGGGGGACATCGAATGCAGGTTGAATCTATTAATCTCACCTTGCGGTTTGATTTCAAGGTCATTTCAAGTTCAAGTGGATTTTTTCAATAGGGAATATACTTAATTTTCGTGAGAGACTAAAACATTCTGTCTCTTTTATTTTTCCATAAAAAGAATTTCTCCGGAGATATGGAGTGTTTCATGCATATAGGATATAGTCATGGTAAAGTACTTCAGAGTTAAGGCCTCTTGCAACGACAGAGAATTCTCGCGAGAATTTTCTGTCAAATTCACTGACCGAAAATTCTCTGCCGTTGCATACTACCTAGGAGCATAGAATAACTGGAGAGAAGGCTCCCCTACGAAAATGAACTGCCAAAAACGTCCGAACTTATCAGTTCGCCGCAAGGTCACGAGATGGCGACAACGTCGTTCGTTGCTATAACATGGCTATCCTTAATAAAATTATCTTTAATGGTTATTCGTTGTTATTACTTATTAGGTCCCATTTATTACTATATCATAATATATATTCTTTTGAAAGAAAGCAATACATACTTTTTTTCGTAAATCCGACAATATAATGCATATAGCACGTGTAAAGAAATGGCTACAAGGATCAGATTGAATATAGGAAGAAAAATCTGTTTCCCGCTCCGAATCTAAGTGTTAGAAGAGGGAATGTAAACGGGGTACCATACAATTCTGCGTATAATACACGAGAACAGATAAAACCTCAGTCTTCCCGTATAATAATAATAATACTTACCTGAATGTTCGCTTTTTCCGATAAGGATATTGTTTTGACAAATTTATTACCGATCACAGACTTCCCATAAAATTGCGCATAAAAAGTTGATTAGAATAAAGCGATGATATGTCATCAATATTGTCTATGTTATGATTTATGGCCATTTTCAATTAAAAAGAAGCATAAATGTATCAATAACAATGACAGCCACATTATATTCTTTGCAATTGTAGCGCCATAGAACAAAATATCTGACATGTTACTGAATAAAGGATCTCAGCGTTATCTATCGGGCGTCACACGAAACTCTAACCTCCGCCGTTATTGGCAGTTCAAAATGATCTGTCGAGCGTATTAAGCCTTCCCTCCAGTTATTCTATGCTCCTATATACTACTTTCGGTAGAATTCTCTGTGGAATTCCATTGTTCCATCGTATGCATCGGCAGAGAATTCTCGGTCAGTGAATTTGACAGAAAATTCTCGCGAGAATTCTCTGTCGTTGCAAGAGGCCTTTACATATTTGTCATAGAATCATTTGGTTCTGTATTGCGTATGAACATATTCGAAAAAGAAAAACTGGTTTGCTTTCTGAACTTTTTTCCAACCGCCATAATAAAATCTCATCGCATTCGCCATTCTGAGCATGAAACACTTCATATTTCCACAACGATTCATAATATGGCAAAAACAAATAGAGGCAGAATGTTTTTAGTTTTCAAGGAGATTAATTCTGCAACGAAAAATGCATAATTCCTATTCAAAAAATGTACTTGACCTTGAAATCAAACTCCAAGGTCAGAATGCGAGTGTCTGCATTCGATGTCCCCCTGAAAACATTTTTGATACAGGCTCTTCCCAAGGAGTTATTTCATCATCGTTGTAGGCACCGGCGGATACAGGGGGTCATGCCAGATCAGTGGATAGGGAGGCGCGGATCGATATAGAATGGCCAGCACGATCTCCTGATCTGACACCATTAGACTTCTTTTTGTGGGGATATGTCAAAATATTGTATACGAAACGAAACCCTTAAACTTAGACGACCTAAAAAACCGAATCACGCTTGCGATTAGATCAGTCGCGCCTGAAATGTTGAGTAACGTTAGAATTCTACACCATATTAGCATGTTGCCAAGGCCTTCGCGGCGAGCATTTTGAACATTTCCTACATTGACATTAGGTAATGTTTTTTTTTTGTTTTTTTTAATAATTGAGAAATAATCAGTATTACTTATTAGGTTTTAAGTGTGATGTACCTAGGTACCAAATTTGTGAAATAAAATAATTTTTATTTAAAACGTTGATTTTTGCAATAAATCTGAAAACACTTAATACTTCCGAAATAGTTAAAGATAGGTATATGACATTGTGCATGAATTGTGTCTAGAATTCTCTGAAGAATCCGAAAAATAAATAATATACAGGGGGTTGCATTTGAAATAAGAAAGTTGGTATTGGCCACGGTCGCATGGAACACCCTATATAATATTATTTTCTTGAAAAATATGCGCATGTAAAATTACAAATCGACGTGTCCGAGCGTTTTTCCCAACACGCCCTCATTTATTCGTTATCGAATTTATTCCATTTGGCTGTTACACTCTGTATAAAAGTATATGCCTACCCAGAGACAAACTGCTCTGCCTGTCTCTGCCTACCTATAGTGTGTATAGGGTGCTTATTAGCATGCAGCATGTTTCGATATCTCTAGTTTTCAATTAATAGTTGACGTTGACAAAATGAAAGTATGCAGAACCAGCTGGATGGTTCAACGTACCATTTACTCCATGAACAATGATATAAACGCAAAAATAGTTCGATAATATTTATAGAAATGCTGATCAGAACCTTTCAAAGTGAAAGAATATGATTCAATCAGGCTATTGCAATTTGAAGTTAGTCTACAAAGGCGCAGGCTCCTTATCGATCCATGACACATTCTACTACAAAAAATGCGTAACATAATTTTGAACAATTAATTAACTCGAGATAACCAACATGAAATTTTTTTCAAATCGAACTTGCTGGCAGTTATAGTACGGCTCCTTGCCAAGTATAGACATTGTCAGGATGGCCGAGCGGTCTAAGGCGCCAGACTCAAGGAAACTTGCCAGGTACACTGGTTACGGGCTTTCTGGTCCTCTCTGAGGGCGTGGGTTCGAATCCCACTTCTGACAGAACTTTTTATAAATGTTGTTTGTCGAAAAATTAGCGAATATTCTTTTAGATTTAGATACAAGAAGGCAAGAGGAACACGCTTACTCTTGAACGGAAAACCTTGATTTTTTTCAGTGTAGCTTCGAATTTCGAATGACGCGTCCCGTAATAGACAAAATTCGAACAGCGCTTTCGTAAATAAGGTTGTTCGAAATTTGTTTTCCTGATAGTTTCAAATCTTCGTATACGATCGAGATGAAATTGTTTTCCTAAAATACAGATTCGATAGAGACGAAATTTTGAATTGGATGGGGAATTACATATTCAAGCTGGGTACATAATATTGTATACAGGCTGTTCCTAAATAGGTGTATCAACGGTCAATTGTAGATTTCTCATAGAAAATAACGTATTTTATCTCATCCATTTTTTCCTCCGGGACTTCGTTACAGAGATACTGGGTGTCAAAAAGTAATATTTTTTTCAGATTTTTGCTAATATCTCAGGAACGGCTTGTATTAAAGAATTGAGTTTCTGTACACACATCGTCACTAATAATAGCTACTTCCTTGCACTTTACTTGGATTCATTAGACGTTCCAGTGGCGGAGATATTGAATTTGAACAAAGGTTTTACTCCGCAACTTTTACACCACAAATTTGCATTTACACAGCAAATTCTGATGCGCCAATGTGTTTTACATAAGAAAGGTCTTCTTGGTTCATTGCTCTGAAGTGAACCTCCTCGAGAAAACTTGACATGTTTTTTCTGTTGATCGATTTGACACAGAATGGCATTTTTATGTAATTAAAGTCTTATAACTTTCCTCGAAACTATTGTGAAACAAATAACAAGAATTATTGATTGAAAAAATATCGTCTTTTAACCCAACACGTGAACCAGAATAAATTCAAATATTTGAAATAAATAATGAAAATCAGCCATTACTTGTAAAAAGCGCCACCTGAACTGGAAAAAACGAAACTTCTCTTATATTCTCAAATTTGGCGAAACAAAATCTAATCAGACCTTTCACCATGATTTTAGACATCTTGAAAAAACAGAAAATTATTTTTTGATGATCAACGTGGCAACAAAGCATTTCCGCCAAACAAAAATGTTACCAATAGAATATGTTCACAGTTTACAGAGTGGCCCACCTCAGACGCGGTTCTCATTTTGAGGCAGTAAATGAAGACATTTTGAAAATTTTTTTTTCGTGAAATGTTAAGGGCAATCAGATGCACAATTTAAAATTGTTTTCACATATACAGGGTGTTCGATAACAAAGATATAGACCATAGTTACACTTTTTTCAATGTAACATCCCATATATGAATTCAAAAATTGAATGGCAAGCTCAAATAATGATGAGTTTATAAAGACCATTTTAGGCTTAGGAGAACCATTTGAGAGAAAATGGCGAAAAATCGATAAAAAGGAGTATTTTTAATTTGCAATTAATGAATAAACCCTTCAAGCCAACGAGACAGACAATGTTTTTCTCGTGTAGACATATTGACTACCCTTATGCAGAAGAAAAAAAATTAACTCTGGAATATACTGAGTGATCATAATTACAACATTAACTACAAATAATGGTCAAAAACTTTCTCATTTCAAATGGCACACCCAGTCCTATTTCTGTACCTTGTTGAAGGTAAAAATTAATATCGAAACTATCTTCATTGGGTTTCTCTTTACCTAAACCTAATAGTTTTCCAGTAACTTTCGATTTTTAATTCAACTAGTCCTACTATTATGATTAGCGATATTCATAGAAATACTTGGAAATATTTGTGGGGAAATGCTCACAATATTATTTGAAATCTGAAAAACTCATATGAAGATCTCAATAATGGTGTTGCGTTCACGCAAGATTTATTATTTCTTAATGAATGATTATCTACTGTTTTTCTGAATATCAATTCTGATTTGAAGAATGGGGAAAATGCAGGACTGGAGCACAGGTTCATCGCCTGAGCAAAAATTTTTTTAAATGAATCGTTTGTTACATGATTCTTTGAACGTGAACTTCAAAACGATCGGAATAAAGAAAAATTTAAGGGCATGTACCGGAAAAGATTGAATGATAATGACACTTAATACCTTCTAGGCTAAATCAATTTGAAAATAATTGAAAAAAGAATTGATATTCAGAAAAACAGTAGATAATCATTTATAAAGAAATAATAAATCTTGCGTGACCGCAACACCATTATTGAGATCTTCATATGAGTTTTCCAGATTTCAAATAATATTGTAAGCATTTCCCCACAAATACATCCAAGTAGGTATTTCTATGAATATCGCTAATCATAATAGTAGGACTAGTTGAATTAAAAATCGAAAATTACTGGAAAACTATTAGGTTTAGATAAAGGGAAACCCAATGAAGATAGTTTCGATATTAATTTTTACGTTCAACAAGGTACAGAAATACTGGGTGTGTCATTTGAAATAAGAAAGTTTTTGACCATTATTTGTAGTTAATGTTTGAATATTAATTATGATCACTTAGTATATTCCAGAGTTATTTTTTTTTCTTCTGCATAAGGGCACCAATATGTCTACACGAAAAAACATTGTTTGTCTCGTTGGCTTGAAGGGTTTATTCATTAATTGCAAATTAAAAATACTTCTTTTTTTCGGTTTTTCGCCATTTTCTCTCAAATGGTTCACCTAAGGCATAAAATGGTCTCTATAAACTCATAATTATTTGAGCTCGCCATTCAATTTTTGAATTCATATATGGGATATCAGTGATATCACATTGAAAGAAGTGTAACTATGGTCTATATCTTTGTTATCGAACACCCTGTATATGTGAAAACAATTTTAAATTGTGCATCTGATTTCCCTTTTCAATTCACGAAAAAAAAAATTTCAAAATGTCTTCATTTACTGCCATGAAATTCTGACACATTTCACCGCGTATATTTCGGAAATATTAGGTTATGGTCATTCCTCTGTCAGATACGCCCGCAAAGTTGTCGCGTCCGCATAAAAATCGTAGTAATTACGTATTTATCAAAATGAATTTTTTTGCTATTTTCTTTTACGGAAATCAAGAACCGAGTGTTGAAATTTTACTGAAAAATAATGGACAGAATAGTCCGTTACTTTTTGATAGTAGTAGTACTATGAAACCTGTGTCACAGTTAAACCTTAGAAGAACTCCATTTACAGAGTTAAAAAGACTAAATAGAAAGTAGCCTTAGCAAAACGCCGCTTGATTTTCACGAGTGCCAACCCGCATCAGTTTTAAGTGTAAGAACTTGATAAACCTAAACCATGGCCAACCGGGATACTTTATAAAAGTGAATGGAGTATACGTTCACTTTATTTCCATGATCGATTTCCAGTAAACCGAACTCATTTCTACTGTATGGGACTCAGGTTCAGTGAGGACCAGGACATTTCCTGGTACGCGGGTGAAAACATTCAGAATTTATTCCTATTCCTCCAATTCTTTCTGAGTTCAGGACGTTCAGGTGTCAAGAAGAATTATGCGAGCTAACTCAACGGCACTCGAATTGAGGCAGAGCTTCAGTATGAAGATGTAGATAAGAAAAGGTTGTATCTTGCATCTAAATTTCGAAGTTCTATTTCAATGGTCATTAGCGCGCTGAGATCCAGGTAGATAACTGGGAGACGACGACATGCGTCACGGCGCGCGTCACGCCTCATAACCTGCATATGCTTTCGGTGCTAGTGATCCCTCTGCCACCAATTTATACATAACATTTGTCTGAGCCTTCAGCGGCTTATTTCCCATGTAGGGGGAGATCGTTACCCTTCGTACGCGGGGCACATTCATACAGTCGAAATAAAACTTGAACGAAACGACGTACGGCCTTGCTTTTGTATGTGTGCTTGAGTGGAGGTACCAACTTTACGTCAACGTACTATCGCGCCATTCGCACTGGTGAGAGCGAAGTTTCAGGCACGAACGTGTTTTCGCGCTCGCTAAGTAATTTTTTGATCAATGTTTCTGTCAATTGTTACCGTAGATAAGATAGGTTCTCGTGTAGAGAATTCTATCAGTAACTAGCAAAATATACTTAAGATACGTTTTCAATAATAAATTTATGACGTTTTCCTATCAATATTGAAAGAGGATATATTTTGCTGTTATTTGGTAAGTGGGGTACTTTCGTACAGAACTAGATGGGGCACATTTGGACGCGTAAGAATGTGCCCCAACTAGGAACGATTTAGTGTGTTAGTGTACTAATTGCTAATTTTTGCATTAACTTCTTTCTTGGAGGTTCCGCCGTTTCGCGAGAACAAACTATTAACTCACCATTGATAACTTATGATGAACTACGAAGGTTTAATTTAGATCCTTTGAATAATTCACCAATCCATCAAATAATAGTAGCTCCTTTGAAGAGAGTTTTGACACTAGAGGCAATTCGACCCTATCCGACTGTTGTGAGAAGTAATAAAACAAACAAAGGACGACGACCAGGAAAATCACGTATTTATACTGACTGTATGTAGGTGCCCCGTTGTTGGGGTAGGTTCGTACATATTCCAGATTTGGTTTCAAATCATAATTATGGTTGAAACATCAGATGAAATCATCTGTAATTTTTTCATATGAATCTCAGATAGTTAGACTATACATTCAAGCTGTCAGGTAATTGATTAATGAAAAAACAAAAAATAAAAAAAATTAAATGTTGAAACCGTACGAAGGGTCCCCACCTTCCCCTATACCAGATGGTTAAACAAATCGAATCACTTGTAGTTCTCTATCAGTGAGTTCGTGTTCCAACTAAAATCATACTCAATATCTTAAGACACATTTTGTTCTGCCTTCGGTATCGTCAATTTTTGTTTTCCTCAGAATTTTCTTATGCCATTAAGGCTACGTTTTGTGACCAGTGAGACAAAAGTTATGCACATTTGAACTATGTACATGCTATTATCTATCAGTTTTTGAATTTATTAAAATAATGATTCTGAAGATGGTCTCTTTGTCGTGCAAACTGCAAATACACCGTTCCAACAGCTCATTATAAATAACACCGGCCTGGTCCAACTAAATACGCAGAGATAACATTCGCAGTGTGAATATTTGGTCGAGTCGAGGACGTAGAAGCATGGCAGGGCAGTCCCCATCACTTTATTCTCTTTGGGTGCCTGTAATAGATCCATATTCCATTACCCGTCACGTACGATGGAGGAAACCCTTCCTTTTATGTCGCTGAAGCAATTGTTCGCAGGCTAAAAAATGATGTTCAACGTGCCAGCTTTAATTCATAAGGAACCCAAGTTACCTGTTTTCGAATCATTCCCTTCTGGGGCGGTTTTTGGTCTTCCTTCACATGGAGGGTTGTCAACATCGAAACCAATCACGGCACTTTGTTTCACTTGGAGCAGCATCTCTGTAAACGCTTCAGCGGCCGTTTTCTTCGAATTAAAGAAGAAAAACAAAACTTTCCGCAAATTACAATTACATATTTGATGAAAAATCAGACACACCCACAAAACAAAAGGTGACAGATTTCGATGGTTTAGTACTACATCTCCTGAATTAAAAGAGATAGAAAAAAAGTAGGTAATATAAATGTCATGTTCTCTTTTTTCGAGAAACAGAAATTGCGAGCTACAGGGTGATTTTGTTATTTCGTCCATTTTTGTAATTGATTATTGGGTTTTTTGTATCTGCTCAAATTTCGGAGCTATAACAAAATTTTTTTTTTCAAATGGAAACCATAGTGGGGAATAATATTTCCAAGTTGATATTTCTTCAACGATTTCAAAAATATATATGATATATAATCGATTAATCAGACACCCGTTGAAAACCAACGGGTAACACAAAACTTTGTGTTATTGCCGTCATCAACTCATCTAAGTATTTAATAAATGATTTTTCTTTTTCAATTTAGCAGAGACATCATACCAAAATCGGCAAAATCAACAAGTTTCGCGAAGCCCTTCTATTGGTCTGAGTAATAATAATAAAGCTAATATTTCCTGAATCAGTTTGGCAGCTTACAATAATGGTGAGATATCGTCGATATCGAATTCTTTGACCTTATAAGAAAGCGCCAGACGATACAATAATGATGAAACTGAATTGAATTTGGCAAGTGAAAATAAATAAGACATGAAATTCTATAACCGCCAGACCGCCTCAGTTTTGAGGAAGTGAATCAAAGCCTGCTTTGATTTTGTTGAACGAAAAGAGTTTTTTCGAAATTTTTGGTATATAGTGAACTCGGAATTATATCATGATATATATTTTTGAAATTGTTGAAGGAAGATCAATTTGTAAAATTTTTGAATTTTTGAATTTTCGAATTTTTGAATTCTTGAATTTTTGAATTTTTTATTTCACAAAATCTGAGTTTTCTCGAAATTGGCTCGAGATAGAAAGATGTTTTTACTAAAATTCATGAACCTTATGTGTCCTTGGATCTACTCTCATCGGATGAAGCTCCGAAATTTGAGCAGATACAAAAAATCCAATAGCACTGATGAAAAGCAGTAAAAAAAACTGCCCTCAAGATGTGTTCATTTCGAGAGCGTAGATCCTAGATACGGAAGTTTAGTCAAGTATGAAAATGGACCAAATAACAAAATCACCCTATAGCTCGGAAACTGGGGATTTTCAGCAATTTCTGTTTCTCGAAAAAAGAGAACATGACATATGTATCTTACTTTTTCTCTATCTTTTATAGTTTAGGAGTTGTAGTACTAAATCATCGGGATCTGGCCACCCTGTACATTTTTTTTTAGTATAATGAGTAACAAAATGACTTCAAATGTTCAAAATGCTCGCCGTTCACTTTCTGACAATATGCCATCCTAGAGCAAATTCTTGAGTCACTCTTTCCAAGACTTCTCAACGTATTAGTTCACATTCAGCAATAATTCTTTGTCTCAATTCATGTAAGTTTGTTGGTCGTCTAACGTAAACACGTGATTTCAGATTACCCCGAAGAGTATTTTTTTCACTTAACTCAGTATGTGTGAATTCAAAATAACAAGCTCTTTCAAAATCTGTAAAAATATATAGGGTGTCCCATTCAAATTAAAGAAGTTGGTGGCATTTCCGATTAAACCGGAAGTATATTATTAACAAAAAAATGTATATCAGATGCACTTACCTGCATATTTTCATAAATATCTCTCTTTTCGTTTAAAATATATTCACTTGGTTCCATAATTTATCCCAACCCTTTATAACATTAGCATTAAAACATGAACCCCTTACAGAAAGATAAAGCGATAAAGGCACAGCTCAGTTCCTTGGATTACGATGATCAATTTCATAACACTCTTGTTGATAATTGTGAATTAACCTTTCTCATCAGTTAAAACTGCACCAGAAAATCAAACTCAAACAAGGCGCCTGGTAATTTGAAACATGATAACTTTGTGAATAATATTTTAAATGAATTACACTGATATAAATACCTTATAAACAATTTTTATTTGAATACTAATTAATCTACTCAGAACACGATAAAAACTTCTAAATATCCCTCAAGAATACCTGAATATAAAACAAAACACCATAGCTGAAAAGCACGCCAAATATACAAGATCTCTAACCAGTACTCAGCTTCTAGTTTGGAATTTTCACCGAAAGAGGGCGTTTTGATCTTTCGATTCGCCTCGATGTTAACTGATGTCGATTGATCTATGTTTTCTTGAAATTTGACATCCCTTAATTCATCGGACCACAGAACATTTAGAGTAGGACCACAGAACACAATATTGGATGATCTTGGACATCCCTAAAGACCCTAAATGTCAGTTGCTCTTTGCCCGCGAAACAGATGATAACCTTAAATTATTCAAAAAAATCAACCATGAAACCGATGAACGGGAGAAAGAAATAATATTTTATAATCGATACAGTAATTATTGTGTGCCTTTTCAAATCAAGTTATTTTTATTGTTTGTTTTAAAATCATGGAATTGATTGATCAATCGGAAAAATCACTATATGAGAAATGTAAATATGAGGTGAAAGTTTGGGAACATAATTTCAAAAAGACAAATGGAAGACTTCCATCCAGATTAGATATCAAAGAAGCGAATTCCAGTGTTAGGAATGCATATAAAACATACTTTAGACTCAAAACAGCTGCCTTGGAGAGAAGTTTCATGGGAATTGATGGATTCCATTCAGATGAAGAGCAGTCTAATTGTGACACACAAGAAACAATTCCTGCTAGTCAGACTGATGAAAATGATGACTTACAAAAAAATACCCTACCAGATTCGACTTGGGGGAAGCACCTTACCAACAAAAAACCAATTGAAAAGTGCCATTCGGAACCACTGAAACCAGCAGCTAATTTGAATCAAAAATTTGTTAATAAACTCTCAATTGGCTCTAAACTCGTCAAAAGAAATCCAAGAAAATCATTATCACAAAGTAAGCAAAATTCCATTATTCTTAAGGAAAATCCAACTGTTAATTTGAATATTCCTCCTGTTCCTATGTCTCGTTCCTACTCTGAACCAGTTCAGTTAGAAACAAATCATGAAGATCTCATGTGCGAATTGAATAACTCTACCTTCAATGCACAAAAAATTAAATTTGCTAGCTCAAACAAAGTTGTTCCTAAGTCTATAAATATAATTCACGATTTGATGGATCAGAAAGCAGGAGTAAATCAAAAATTAAGAAATGTTGACATAAAATGGCTGGAAAGGGTTGAGACTAATAATGATATCAACAGAAAAATAGAAGAAGTAACTAAAGTAGATTGCATCAGTGATGAGGACATTATTGACAATTCTGATGATGATTCAAACTGTTCTTCTCATGTTGCAAAAAGATTTAAGTTTAGCAATGGTATGACACCCATATTAAACAAGATATTGCCAAGACAAAATATAACTTCAGAAAAAGAGTTATCACATCCGTTAGCTTCAACAGAAAATAAGAAGAATTCTCTTGACATTCAAAATCCACTACCTCCGGAGCCCTTAAATTTCTCTAGTTTCTCTTCGGTGGAAAACTCTTTCAATAATGTTTCCCAAAGGGAAATGGAAATAAAAAATTCCATATCTGAAGTTTCACATGAGAATAAAAAGGATCATGCCTATATCAATTCAGTTGTTCAAGTAAATGAGAATGATAAAATTGATGAAGTTGAAGATGAAAAGATGGCAAAATTGAAAAAGAAAAACCTGAATGAGAATTTTGTGAGAATAAATATGAAGAAGAAAATATATGCTAGGGGAAAAAAAACAACGAATTTCTCCACATACAAAAAAAAATTATGGAAGAGTAGGAAGAAGTTTATGGAACAAATGGAAGACGGAGATGAATCAACTAAAAAAAAATTTGCCAAACTTATGCCTCTGGAAGAGTATGCATCAGATCATGAGGATAATTCTTTGGTAACTCTGGGTGAAGCATCAGGTGATACTGTGTCCCATCAAGCACCCTTGATAACAGATTCAAGACCGCCAATTGATGAAGATGATCTTCCATTAGCTGTAATTAAGAAATCATTGCCAATATCTACCAAGAATGAAAAGATTAAAAAACTGACTAAATCACAATCCACTAAACAAAGAAGAACCAATACAAAAGTTCCACTGGAAAAATCAGTGAGTGCTAAAAAACCTACGATTTCATCAAAATCTAAAAAGTTGATGAAAAAAGATGAAGAAAAATTTTACAATGAAGAATATGATGATGCCATAGAAACTGAAGCAGAAAACAAAATTATGGAAAGTTCAAATCCAGAAATGTTCAATGACGAAGATGATTTCAATTTACTATTAGAAGCTATACGAGTGGAAAATATGTTGGATATGAAAAGTGTTTATCCGTTATATTCACCTAAGGATGATGGATCTTTAATAGATACTCCAAAAGAAATATTCAATGCTTTGAGATTATTCGGACATGAATCATTCCGAGATGGTCAAGAGAAAGCTGTTATGAGAATTTTATCAGGAAAATCAACGCTTGTGACTTCCAGTACAGGATCAGGAAAATCTTTATGTTATCAACTGCCTGCTTACTTGTTCAGGCAAAAATATCGATGCATTACTTTAGTCATTTCACCTCTTATCTCACTGATGGAAGATCAAATAAAATGCATGCCAGGAGTATTGAATGCTGTTTGCTTGCATGGAAATCAAACAAAAACTCAACGGGATTTGATTATAAAAGCCCTAACAGATGGTGATGTCAGTGTTTTGATGATCTCACCTGAATCAATACTATCATGTGATAATTCATCTGGTTTTGGTCACATTCTTTCACGACTCCCACCTATCGCTTTTGCCTGTTTAGATGAAGCTCATTGTCTCTCCCAGTGGTCCCATAACTTCAGGCCAAGTTATCTAGTTGTGTGTCAAATTTTGCAAGAAAAACTAGGAGTCAAAACAATTCTTGGATTGACTGCTACAGCTACTCAAAGTACAAGAGATAGCTTAATTATACAACTACAAATACCAGATGGAGAGAGCGGAGTTATTAAAGACACTCCTATACCATCCAATTTGAAGCTAACTGTCTCTAGAGATACGAATAGAGAGCAGGCTCTTCTTGAATTACTCCTCTCTACACCTTTTGTGGAATTCACAAGTATTATTGTTTATTGTTTGAGGCGCAATGAATGTGAAAAAGTAGCATCTTTCCTAAGGGCCTCCTTGAAGGATTATATCCCTCCTAGTAATACAAAAAAAAGAAAAAGGATCAGCTCTCAAGTAGAGGCCTATCATGCTGGATTGTCAGGAGCTAAGAGGAAAACCATACAGAATGCATTTACATCTGGTGATTTAAGAATAGTAGTTGCCACTGTTGCCTTCGGCATGGGAATAAATAAGGCTGACATCCGTTCTGTTATTCACTATAACATGCCATCCAATTTTGAAAGTTATGTACAAGAAATTGGAAGAGCTGGCCGTGATAGACTCCCAGCTCATTGTCACATATTTCTCGACAGGCAAAATGATGATGTTTATCAACTTCGAAGACATATATATGGTAATAGCGTTGATCGCCATATCATAAGGAAACTATTGAGGAAAGTCTTCACTCCTTGTAAATGTGAAGGAACTTGCATGAAACATGAAGTCATGTTCTCTGTGAATTCTACTGTTAACACATTAGATATACCAGAAGAAGTGATTTCCACATTGCTTTGTTACTTGGAATTACATGAAAGAAAATACATAAAAGTGTTGAAGCAATCATATGGAAAATGTAAAATTGTATCTTATGGTGGAAGTGCTCTAATACATAAAACAGCTCTCACTTGTGAACCTTTGAAATATGCTCTGAAAATGAATGAGAATGAAATAGAGAATTCAAAATCTGTAGAGTTTTCTGTACTGAAAATTTCAAAACAACTGAATTATGATACTGGTATATGTAAACAGATCTTGAAAAATTTGGAATGGTCTAATGTAAATGGCCAACCTAAAAGAACAGCTCTCAATGTTGAGTTTTCTGATTTAAGCTTTCGTTTACTCTCTCCAGGTAACCTTCCAGATGAAGATTTGGACCAAGTTTTGGATACATTGTATAGTAAAGTTGTAAACCAAGAAAATGTAGCTTATGCACAACTGATTGATATCAATCGAACTTTATCAAAAGTAGCTTCACCAACTTGTAAAAATTTGACTGAAACAGAAGATAAAAGTGAAACACTGAAAAAGGATATAAGACAATATTTTGAAGCTAAAAAAAATGTTGAGTTTGTTGATATTCCCGAAATATCAGAAGAAGAAAGGAATGCTATTATTCGTGATATTAGATTGTTAGTTGATAGATATGGGGATGAAAACTTCACAGGACGATCCATTGCAAGGATATTTCATGGTATTGCAAGTCCTAACTTTCAGCCTCGAATATGGGGCCGAACCAAATTTTGGAGAAGTCACTTGAAAGTCCATTTCAATACCATTTGCAAAATCGCAACTAGTGAATTAATCAGGATTCAATCCTAATCTATATTTATTTGACATTTTTAAATAAATTTTATTTTTTTATTGACAATTGTTTGATTTTTTTTTATTGAGAAACAACAATTTGAAAATTTACTATAGGCTATATTTCACAAACAGAACTAAAATGACAAAAAAGAATAGTGAAAATATTCAATATTACCTAGTTTTATTAACATTCACACTATAGAAATATTAATTCCCAAAGTGATGGGTTCATTACTTCATTATAATGATGATTTCTAAGGATAATAGAATAAAAATTATTTTTCATGATAAGTATCCCTAGGTACTTTTTTTATATAAATAGTTCTTTAATAAGCATTTATTTCAATAAAGTGTGTCAAATTTGGTTTTGCAATGTGGTAAATTGAATTTTTCATTTCCAACCGAAAAGTATCTAAGAATAACACTCGTCATTGAAATGTAGTTTGATTGGTTTTTTACTAGTAGGGCATTTGGTTTTTTTTTCAATTGTTGAATGATAATTTGGTAATAATTGATACATCTTGTGCAGTTATAATTTATATCAGTGGATGGCATTTTTATAGGCTTATTAATGATGTACCACAAGCAGAGGTTTGCTATTCAAATCTTTTCAGATGGGACTTGAGTCATTTTGCCCTTCCTGTCCTACAAACGGTTTTAAGCATTTTTCGATATTATCTTTTATTTGTGATATATAGCTCATTGTATCGAAAACTAGTATACTCATTCACTGACAGAATATGTAAGTGAATGAGTATACTAATTGCGTCAGCAAGGCGTACGTCTAAAATAGCGCGTAAACTGTACCGTGTGGAAAAAGTCATCCGTAGCCTACGTAATCTACGTTAGATTACGTAGGCTACGTCTTATCTTATACCACAGACCTGTGCTTATACGGCATTGTTATAAGTTTGACAAAAATCTACAAACTAAAAATAATTTTACATAATATTCAGGGTGCGTCAAAAAAGTTATGGAAAAATAGGTAGCATAAACGAAGAGATACTTTGTCTATGATAGGTAGTTTTTCAAATGGAACACCCGGCCTGTATTTCATGGCATAATTCTCTCGAGGACAACAATAGACCTATTATTATTATTTTTAGGTTTTTTGTGTTTTAAGTGGTTCATCAAAATTCTCATAGCAACCGCTGTGTTCAATCAAGATAAACGAAATTTTTACAGTAGTTAGCTTAAGGTATAAGCCACAGAACACAACTGATTACTCCTAACTCGCACAAGCTAAAAGCACAGTATAGACACTAACTTAGTGTCTATACTGAGGGGTCTCCTCGGGAGACCTAGGAATAATCAGTATAAACAAACAATATTTTCATATAAACCTATATTGAAAAACGCTCAATTTGTCAGATATTCTATTCCTCGATTTTTTTTAAATTTTCTTTCACAAATCGTGATTTTATTCATAAACTTACCTCAGCAATTATTACGAGAACCTAAAACGTTTTTTTTGTTGGTAACGACTATAACGAGCTTTCATGAAAAACTGTACTTCGTTGCACTAGTCTACCACACACAGTGTTGCCATGTTATTCATGGCTTGTAAAAAAACTGCGGCCTTGCCAGAAATAATATTCTATGATTGGATTTCCTATAGGTTATCACGAGAAGCTGTCATGAAATCGGCTGTTTATTTATATTCGTTTGTGTAATAGAAATAATTCATTAACTTAAAAGGAAATTTGTTTAAAGCAAACATTAATGAAATGGCCGCTAAAATAAATAATTTTGAGCCTTTGTCATCAGCTAGTTCTGAAAGGTAATAGTAATAAAAAAATTGTCATAAGCTCTAAAACTTAAGTACATTAGTTTAATTCTGTTTGCCTAAATGTTCTATTTGTATTTTTACCACAATATACCAATATATTCAGTATTGTATTTGACAAGTGAACAGCAGTTTTGCTATTGAACATTGCATAAGACAATTGAATCATTTTTGTAATATTCATAAATTTCAGTGATGATGGAATCGAGGTAGAATCTGAGTGTATCGAAGTTTTTGCTGATGGAGAATTAGACGATGATAAAAGCCCGGATTTGTACAATCGTTCTTCTTTCCAGTCAGCTGTTTCTTATCATCCCAGACCTCCATCTACAGGTGAATGTGTTGATTCGCTAGGATTTCCCAAATAAATTGGCTTTCACTACAATTGCAGGCTCTCAAAAATCGCCAAAAAGCAGAAGACAGAGGACTACATCATTAAACCAGTCTTCTAATAAGGGATCAAATGAATCAGTGATAAGAACTTCTCATCGAACTATTTATACAGCAGGAAGGCCACCTTGGTACAATAGTGAGGGTCAAAAGGTTGAACCATTTGTGATTGGTAAGTATCTTTACATGTCACTCCTTCGATAACATAAAATTTAAGTTGATTTAGTTTCTAATAAAATACGTTTAGTATCATTACATAGTATAAAGCAAAGTCGATTTCGCTGTCTGTCCCTATGTATGCTTAAATCTTCAAAACTACGCAACAAATTTTGAAACGCTTTTTTGTAATAGATAAAGTGATTCAAGAGGAAGGTTTATATGTATGATACTTGCATAATATTGTAGAGAAACACTGATTAATTTACAGGTTTCTAATGTGATGTCGTAAATAATTATTTTTATAGTTTTGGTCTATGTAATAAGGCACGAATTCGCGTATCACTCATGTTATTCTTATGGTGACATAGGAAAATGATCCTTATGGTTTTGGTTAATGTTTTATGGATCGCAGTGAAATATCCAATATTAACAGAGATTCAGGTTCATATTTGGAGTGAAGTGAATACTGAAATTCACGGTCCAATTAGATATCACGTCATTGTTGTGAATGAAATATTGCTAATCCCTAATTTCACGTATATTATATTCACTTGCCTAGAAACGTGCTTATCAAATTATAATTGAAAAAAGTAAAAAAACAATAACAATTCAACACTTATAATTATTTATACTATAATCATTACATAGTATAAAGCAAAGTCGCTTTCGCTGTCTGTCCCTATGTATACTTCATTCACTTTTATAAAGTATACCGGTTGGCCATATGATTCTGACATATTTCACCGTGTATATTTTGAAAATTAGTCATTCTTCTTCAGTTGAACAAGCAACGTTGCCATTTCTACATATATGTCGTAGTAATTAGGTATTTAACAAAATGTTCATTTACTACAGGAAAAAAATTAATTTAAGGAAATTATCAGGGTAACTTTCAGAATGCGCAGATTTCAATTCTAAATAGCATTTCCTGATACTTTAAGGCCTCTGCTTTTTCGAAACTACCTTCGGCATTCTCAGTTTCCAGGCTTGATAATTAATAATGAAAAATAAACGTCGGCAACGTCTACGAGATTTATTCATTGACGTAATGTCATTCACAAGTGCCAACCTGCGATTTTTTCAAGTAAAAAAACTTGATAAACCTAAAACTTGGCCAACCGCGATACTTTATAAAAGTGAATGGAGTATATACGCAACGGATTTTGAAACGCTTTGATTTAATAGATAAAGTGATTCAAGAGGAAGGTTTATATGTATGATACATGCATAATATTGTAGGGAAACACCTATGAATTTACAGGTTTCTAATGTGATGTCGTAAATAAGCACATTTTTTTGCACTTACACTGCAAACGCTGACTGAACCTCACGAGATGAATCAAAATAATGTACTCGGTATTGTACTCCTAAAAAGGTCAACAAAAAAGTCCGCGATAGTATATGTCTGTCTCTCAAGGAGAACCCACAACAACCATTTTTGATCCTTCACATTTTACGGGAAAAATGGCTTATTTAGGAAGTTATTTTAAGCAATACAGCATCAATCCTTATCCAATTGAGTACCTTAAATACATTGTCCATTCAATATACATCAATATGGCTATTTACAGTATGTAATTTAAATGAATATTTCCAAAGATATTACAGATTCAAAATGCAGGGACTTAGCGGTGCGGGCCGGCACTAGGAACCGTTGTTTATAAGGATTGCCATTGCATCCGTGCGAAGCCGGGGCGGGTCGCTAGTATACAATAAGGGGCTTGTATATGAAAGGAAAGTTTCTACTCTATTCATTTAGTGATTCAAACAGAAACTGATTATACAGGCTGGCCAAAATTTAATGTAACTCAACTACATGTCTAAAATTCTATTACCTGATTGTTTCAGAAAATTTCATTGGAGTAATCAGAAATTTTCTTAAACTCATTAATTTTAGAGATAGGAACTAAACTTGAAATTTCTTAAGAGGGGTTCTTACCCTATCGGCTTCTATTTCAAACAGTTTTCTTCCATTATAGACCTTCAATTGATTTATTGTTTTTTTGCAAGCACCATTACGAAAATCTACTTCATCTGGAAAGTTCATCAACCTATAATTCATTGAATACACCGAGTTACTGACAATTAGGCAATCCAAACCACGTGGCGCCCTGCCTCCAGATAAATTATAAATTTTCTGACAGGTCGCTGGCTTGCAGTAATTATGAGGAATTTTATTATCTTATGCATTTCATGAGTGAGTTTTTATGATTTCTAATATCAAAAAGTATCCTCAAGTATCACTGACGAAGAAAATTTCACTCAATCATATGATTACAACTTTTAGTATTGGGAGCCCGAAGAGATTGAAGAGAAAGTATTGGAGAAGGAATATTAATCAGAGCACTGTCCCTGTAACTTCTTTATCCTTTTATATGATATAAATTTAAATATTCATCAGTTTTACATTTTACATGAACTTAATACTGCTTATTTCAGTGTCTACGAAGACACATTCACTTTAGTTACTTATCTTCGATATTGTCAAGTCTTGATGACTGCTGACCCAATTTCCTTTTGTTTCCTGATAAGTCACTTAATATGTGTATAATACACCAAGTTTCACACACTGGGTGTTCCAAAATATTCAAGAAAATCCTCATAATTTGAACGACTTGCACATCCAACTTTGGCACACATTTTTGGATTTTTTTTTATTGAAAATGCACTTAATTTAAATAATTTTCACTGGTCTGATATTCCTAAGAGTAAGATTGACTAGAAATATCAAAAAAATGTCCCCATTAAACCATTTTTCAAGCAAATATACGGTTTTAATGTCTACATGAACAAAGCTAAATTTGGATTGTTTGACCACCAACTAACCTCAAAAAAATATTTGACAGGTCGTTGGATTGCCTAATGGCTGTTCCAAAATATCAAGGAAAAGACTCTCGATTTGAACGATTTGCGCATACGACTTTGGCATAAAATTGCACATTGGTACAAATTGTGTATCGGGATGGGTTATACGTTTCGGCCCAGCTTCGCTCACAGCAATTATCAGATTGGCTATTATGAACGAAGCCTGCCAATGAAGTAGTTGGCGAAGGTGCCCTGCTCAAACGAGAGTACTGGGTTGAATGACGTGGCTCTTAAATCCTATGGGATCGCGGTACGTCGGCTCGCTTTGGGGTAGTGCCCTCTGCTGAGCACTTGCTCAAGCAAAGTGGACAGTGAATTTTTTGGACTGAAAAATGTTTTTGATTCACACATTACCATTGTTTGATCACCAGCACTAACCTCAAAAAATATTTAGCAAGACGTTGTATTGCCTAATTGCTGCAACATACAATTTATATTATCAATTTTCGTATGTAACCCATTTGGAAATAAAGTAGTCTAATTGTAATTATGAATGCATGATGTTTTTGTCCCGGAACACCATTGGCTTACAAACTCAAAGGATCTAATGATATTTTAATATTACATATATGTATACTCGATCATTTGGAAGGGAATCTTATAATTATTATTATCTGTTTTTGAGCGATCGAGTGCTGTATCAGTTCGTCACATAGTTTTCATTTTTCTAATCTTGAGCCAGGAATGGTCTCAATCGACTAGGTTAGACTCATTGATCAGGAATCCGTGGTCAAATTCAGCTATGTCCGTCGGCCGTTAACACGATATCTCTCTTACGAATGAACCTGGTGACTTGAAATTTTCAGGGTAGGTTCGGATATCGGATGCTTCGAATGTTCTCCGTAAGTATGGACGTTCGAAATTTTGATTTTGTGATAATTTTAGCGACTTTTCGAAAAAATCCCAATATTTCTGTTACAACAGAAAACAGATCCGTCATCATTGGAGATCAAAAGCTAACAAAAAAATATATCTAATTGGTTTCTGAAACTAGAAAAGCTCCATGGTGGATGAACAAGCACTAAAATGCACCTGAACCCCATGGATTTTTTAATTTTTATTATTGATTCCAACACTTCAATCTGTTCATTGATTAAGTTTCAAAATTTTTCAAGAGGCTCACTCTTCTCTTTGTCTTCAAGGTATTTGTGGAGGCAGTGCCTCTGGTAAAACAACTGTTGCCGAAAAAATTATTGAATCTCTTGGTGTTTCTTGGGTAACATTATTAAGTATGGATTCATTTTACAAAGTTCTGACTCCGAAACAGCATGAAGAATCCCACAGAAATGAATACAACTTTGATCACCCAGAAGCTTTTGATTTTGAAATCTTAATAGAAACATTGAAGAAACTGAAAGAGGGTAGAAAGGTGGAAGTTCCAATTTACAATTTTGTTACACACTCTCGAGAATCAAGAACAGTGAGTATACACAGCTCATCTCTATACATATTAATATTTACTTTGAGATCCATAACTTATCAATATATTTCAGAAAACAATGTATGGAGCAAATGTCATCATTTTTGAAGGCATTTTAGCCTTTTATAATAAAGAAGTTAGAGAAATGTTGGACATGAAAATTTTTGTGGATACTGATGCAGATGTAAGATTAGCAAGGAGACTAAAAAGAGATATATCACAACGTGGTAGGGATTTAGAGGGTGTCTTAAAACAGTACAATAGTATGGTGCAACCTTCTTTCAATCATTACATTGCACCTCTCATGGTCCACGCTGATATAATTGTTCCAAGAGGAGGAGAAAATGAAGTAGCGATACAATTGATTGTACAACATGTTCATACCCAATTACAATCTGTGAGTTTATTCATTTCAGTCAAATTTAGAGGGTTGTAGGGGAAACATTAGGATTATGAGATAAGGGTATCTATATCTGGAGATGTAGATCAGAAAACCTGAGAAGAACCTTGTTTGGATTCCTCCTTACCCTTGAAATGACTTCAATTTTCTAATCCATACCATTTTAATTGGTAATTGGTTTTTAGTATAGTATGTATATACAAAGATAACGTATAAACAATCCAAACAGAGTTCACCAAATAATCCATCGTCTTATTATAAAAATATCAGTGGCTGATTTTCAATGTGAATGATTTAAGTCTTTCAACAGTCCTTGAGTGTATTTTTTGGTTCCTGCTTCTGGATCATTATTTTCACTTTTTGTGTAAGTTTTTCACTTACAATTCTATTCTGTCTGATCTAATTGAAGCATCAACAAACTATTCAGATCAGGCTGCTCTAAAACTCACAATTTTTTTCTGCTCAAAAATAAAACAAGGTACAAGGTAGACATTCCTTGTTTTTCTTAACATGTGATGGAAAATATTGCATCAGATTTTCTTTCTGCATAATAAATTCAAAATAAATGTAGATAGAAACAATAAAAAAAGAGGAGAGTACGAAAAAACTACAAAATTTTACTCCAATACTTTTTTTTCTTTCAGAGAGGTTTGAAAATTCGTGAAGAATTAGCCCATTCTCATGCGTTCAGTGGCCAACCCCTACCTGACACAGTGAAACTCTTACCAACAACTCCACAAATTAGAGGTCTGCATACTTTTATCAGAAACAAAGACACTGCTAGAGATGAATTTATCTTCTACAGTAAAAGATTGATTAGACTTGTACTGGAATACACATTGTCACTGATGAAGTTCAATGCTACCATAGTGGATACCCCGCAAGGAGTAACATATGAAGGTTTGTAAACTTCTTCAGGTTAATTTTTTCTTGGGAACATATTATCAAGAATTTGTGAAAAATAAGGTGTTTCCTCCCATTTTCAGGAAAGAGAATGGCCACTGATAAAATTTGTGGTGTATCCATTTTAAGGGCTGGTGAAACTATGGAACAAGCTGTATGTGATGTTTGTAAGGATATCAGAATTGGAAAAATTCTTATCCAAACAAATCTACAAACTGGAGAACCTGAGGTAAGCGAAACTAAAAATTTTTGAGCAGAAAAAATCAAATGAATGTTGGAATAGGATAATTTCAACTGTATAATATTAATTTCAGTTGTATTATTTACGACTTCCCAAAGATATAAAAGACTACAAGGTAATTTTAATGGATGCAACAGTGGCTACAGGTGCTGCAGCAATGATGGCCATCAGAGTATTACTTGATCATGATGTGCAGCAGAGCAACATCATAATAGTATCATTGTTGATGGCAGAATCTGGAGTTCATTCCATAGCTTACGCCTTTCCGGATGTCCAAATAGTTACTACAGCTATTGATCCGGAAATTAATGAGAAATTTTATGTCTTGCCTGGCATTGGAAACTTTGGTGACCGCTATTTTGGAACAGAGTATAATTAAGTGATTGTTGGGTGATTTTAATTAAAATGATATTTTATTTGCTTGTTTTTTTGAGATCTTATCAACAATTTCTTGAAAATCTCCCTCAAGAATCCATACTCTTACCATGTCGTATTCATGCAAAACTAATTCGCATCAGTAATTCTGCATATTGAACCTCTCCAGAATTGTTGTGAAAAACCCCTTTGTCTAAGGAAAAACCACTATTTTCCCTAATGCTTCTGCATTGGTTTACTTCAAGCAGATGGTAGCTGATTTAGGTGGATATTCAAAATTCAACTGCTTGGTGACTGAATAATATAAAGGACAAATATGTATTGGAAACACAATTAGTTATAGTCAGTGATTTCAAAATTTAAATTTCGCCAAATTACCAATTATTCAAACTTTCTACAGTAACATTGTTCAAAAAAGCAATTAGAAAATATAAAATTAACATCAACTACACTGCGCAAAAAAATTAACGCACATTCTGAAAATCTCAATTTTAATGAAAGTTAACTCTACATTGACTTTATAACTTATTTTTTATGTTCTCTCGGGAAGGTTTTGAACGAAACAAGACACATTAAATGGAAGAAAAATTCAGGATTTCACCGAATCTTATGTGAAAGAAGAGAAATGAACAATTTTCAAAATACTGAAATGCTGATAAGTGATTTAACTTTTGGTATTTCCACCCCTTGCGTTAATTACAGCTCGGCAACGACGGTTCATACTCAAAATGTTCTGATCTAATCCTTCCCAGATTTCTCCGAGTTGGATTCCTAAGTCATTAAGAGTAGCCGGATGATTTTCTGAACTTCTCAGCCTTCTATTGAGATTGTCCCAAAACTGCTCAATCGGATTGAGATCTGGACTTCTTGCTGGCCATTCCATTCGAGAGACTTCAAGGTACTCCTGAACGATGCGCGCACGATGGGGTCTGGCATTATCGTCCATAAAAATGAAATTTTCACCAATGTATGGGGCAAATGGCACTACATGCTCTTCAAGAATGTTCCTTATATACTTATCAGCATTCATAGCTCCATTATCAACGACCACTAGGTCTGTGCGAGCAGTCAAAGATATTCCACCCCATACCATAATCGATCCTCCCCCGAAACCAGTAGTATTCAGGAAATTGCACTGAGCATATCTTTCCTGTGGACGTCTGTATACAAGGGAACGTCGATCACAATGGTAGAGGCAGAATCTAGACTCATCTGTGAAGAGGCCTCTTCCCAATGGATATGCTCTCTCGCAAAATCCAAACGCGCTCTTCGATGGGCTTGGGTAAGAGCTGGGCCTCTTGCCGCGACACGAGGCCTTAAATCATATTCTCTGAGGCGATTTCTTATTGTCTGAGTGCTAATTTGCACCTCATGAGTTTGCTCAAGCTGATTTTGAAGGAGGTGAGCGGTTGCAAACCGTTGTCTCACCGAAGAAACTCTCAAGTAAAGTTCTTGAATGGCAGTTGTTACCCGTGGTCTACCCTGTCCTGGTCATCGGACATTCATACCTGTTTCCCTGAATCGCTGCAACATTCTGGACACACTTGTATGGGAAACTCCAAACCTTTCTGCAATTCTTGTGTATGTCCACCCTCCTTCTCGCAAAACTACCGCTTGGGCACATTCCTCTTTCTTGGGTCAAATTGCGTGTTTCGCGTTGCATAGCGATCGAGTGTAGAAAATCAAACGAAAGAAAAACTATTGATCACTAGAATTGATCGAGAACAACTGATTTTAGAATGGAGCCAATACATTCAAAATCTGATAATATCATTTTTTTTTATTCCTGCTGGGAGAAAACATCTGTATTGAAGAAAAACGTTGAAAGTGGATAACATATGCATGCATAATTCTGATAAAAATAATTATCATTGAGAACACCTTCAGTTGTAGAATAAATTTGAGATTTCCATAATGTGCGTTAATTTTTTTGCGCAGTGTATATGCATTTTTCCTTGAGCAGAGTTCCAAAACTCAATTCCCAGTCTATGGATTTCCCACCATTTCTTGTTGTATTCAGATCTCGCTCGATCCTCTTGTTAAATTTGATATATTCAGATAGTGAGTATCATTTAGTTGCAATCCAAAGGATACATCCTCTGATTCTCTGAAAAGGACTGTGAATGCAGTTTTCAATATCTTATTTTACTATTACGGCGAGTTATAGTTTACCTTCAATGAAAAGGGGTTACATTCCACTGTGACCTTAAGATCTATTGTGTCCCTTAACAGAGCTGTTATCATAGCGCCTCCTACAGCTCGCCTTTCACTTCCAGAGATTTGATGAAATACAGTATCTGGGACGGCTTCAACGAGGATAATTTCCCACTCCTACAAGTTTCTTGTCCAAAGCCATCTTTCCTTTGGCTTGCAGTGGCATAGAATTCCGTAATCAGGTGAATAGGAGTTTCTTCCTCCTCCCCACAGAATCTACACTCATCAGTGTCCAATAAACCCATTCTCAACAGATGCTTCTTTAGGCAACAATGTCCTCTGAGAAAGTCAGTGAGTAGGTGGAGTTGGTTCTTACTGAGATCCAGATGTTTTTTTGGATCCAGCAGTTTCAGAGTTCCGGAGGAACTTTTTGGAGTGATCATCCCTGGGAGATTCCTCTAGAGTTTTTCCCTTTCGGTTTTTTCCTTCACCATAAACTCCCCCTCATAGGTTAATTTTCCTATGCCGCAGAAGGGTTCTGGGCCAGTGGCAGGAGTTTGTGTGCTCTTTCTGGCAAGTGTATTGGCCTCTTCGTTTCCTACGATTCCCGAATGACCAAGAACCCAGATTAAAAAGACCTTATTCTTCTTACCTACCTCATAGAGTTTGTTCCGGTACTCCCAAATCAGCTTCGAATCAATGACATAGGATCTCAGTGCTTAAACGGCACCTTGACTACCTGTATGAATTCCGTATGCAAGTATTTCCGTTTGGAGGACGCTCGTACAGGAGCATAACGATAGTGCACACTTGGTACTTGTCTCGTAAATCCCAGCGCCAACTCTTGTAGCGATTTCAGAACTTTCTGTATACCATTTTATTGTATTTTCTTTGAGATTATAGTCTGTGTATTCCTGTTCCCAAACCTCTCTTTTGCTTAGCATTGTACTGAAGTTTTTATCAATGCTTTCTTTCTTGATCATTACATCACTAGGAAGGTTTGCAGGATAGATGTAGTCATTCAGAGAGGACCAAACTCTCTGATTCCTAATTCTCTCATTGCCTGTTCCTTCTTCAGATATTCTGACGATGGCCTCTTGGGCTACGCTATCAATCACTAGATGTAGAGGTGCTAGGTCTTTGATGATCTCAAGCGCCCTAGTTGGGCACGTTCTCATAGCTCCCGTGATGCACACGCAGGCAAGCCTTTGTGCTTTGTGGAGCATTTTCCTCGTACTCACCTGACTTGCCTTAGCAAACCAGGCTACTGTCCCATATGTGCATGTGGTTATTGGTCTTACAAACCCAATTCCTGCCGCATAGACGCCTGCACGCCACCAGAGCCCTTGTAGCTCTGCCAGTAGCATTAGCAACATACTTATTCCAGAGAGATTTTGAGGAAAATGATAAAATTATAAGTGACACGTATCTTCGCATGAGGGATATATTTTTTCGTTACAATTTGTTTTTTTTCTCAAACGATAAGGTTCTATTCACTGTTTACGAATGACCTATATCAATTCAATTTCTCAGCCGACTAGATTCGACTGACTTATCGAAAATCCGTGGTCAAATTAAATTCTGTCCGTCCAGCCGTCCGCAAACACGTGAATCTCATGAAAGGAAAAAAGCTTGAGAACATGTTTTCAATTCAAAATTTATTTATGCATTAAATGTATATCAACATTAAATATCACATTAAAATCCATTGGAATGATCTATTTTTTGGTTTGTGAAATATTTGGGTACAGTTCTAAAAGTAGAATATCTAGAATTTGGTAAGTCAACTGTTTATTGAACAAGGGATTTTGCAGCAATTTCCAAAAACTGATAATTCCATTTGAAAAATTTCTCCCTAATAAATTATATGGAAATTCAGTTGAAACTCTTTTTAAAATATCTAAGGCTTCCTCTTTACGTTCTTCTGAATCTGAAATTGTTGATGTAGGAGCATCTAAAATAACTTCTGAAATTTTAAAATTCAGTTTAAGTAGAACCAGTGTTACCATATGCAACATCAAATTTACCTTGCAAACATGTTACTAAATAGTCTAAGTGCTGTTGGCAAATCCAAGACAATTTTTTCTTTATAAAGATACACCAAATCGACTCCATTATATCTCCAACCAAATTGCATGTTGCAACATAAAATCTCAATACTATTTGTGGAAAATTTAAAATATGTTTACCTGAAATATACTTTTCATTTAACTCACAAAATATAATTTTTAGTTAGATCAGGAATATGGTGCACACCACAAAAAAGTTATTCCAATAGAATAAATTGAAAATGCAAAATGAAACAGTGCTATTCGTGTTATAAATATGTTTGCGGAAATTATTGATGCGATTCCTTTCGGTAGAAATGAAAAGTAGGATCCTAGCTCAGATTTTCGATCGACAAGAAAGTCTTAAACAAAATCTAATCAGTACCGACACCAGGTTTTCTATGCATCTATGTTGCTTGGACACATCACGATACGTAGGACGAGTGGTGTTTCCTCAAAGCAACTCATTTGAGTTTGGAAGTAAAAGATGAGTTAAATTCAATGTGGTGTTGTATTTCATAAGACTATTCCACGAACAAAATGAATGGTCAGAAAATTCATATTCGAGAAAAGCAATGAAAAACATGTAATACTAATAATGAAAAAGGGGGATAATGTCCCTAAGTTGGAACAAACTAACTAGTCCAATTCTCACATGTAATACTAATGTTGACGTCTACAATTTATATTTATTAGCTGCCAAACCGTTCGTATCCATAGTTCAATCACAGATTAGTGTGTGGTTCAATCGTTGAAAAAACCGAAGTTGTCAGATCAATCATAAATTCACAGACAGTCGGTATTTTTCGCGATAATACGAGTTGTTTTTGGACTGTGATTGGTCAGTTTTCGAAATGAGTGAAATAGTCTTACAAATAAACTCTCAATCAAAATGGAAAGTACTTCAAATTGAAATTCACATACTCATTTGTGCGTGAATTTCAGAAATGAGTAGACGGTTCTTTAAGTATTCACATTACATAAACTTAAGTATCGGAAAGCCGTTTTTGCCTCAGATTATGAATATGAATGTTATGGCAGCACCGTTTTTTGAATCTGTGGCTAGTTCTTTCATTAATTTCGTAGCGCTATTTTAATTTTGTTTTACTAATGACGTTTTGAACAGTGTCATCATGATATCGCGATGAAATTTGAATTTATTTCGGAACATTATTAGCAGAATAAATTGGACTATTTGAATCCTGATTTGTGTTTACACAGGTATGTTTTACCCTTATCATTCTAGGTAACAGTGGCGTAGATTCTTCGATGAATTTAGCTGACTGTTTACCTGACTCAGAATCTGTTTCAATGTTCGGAACATTGTATGAATTTGTCAGAAGAGTTAATTCATTTGTGATTTTATTTCCATTCTTCAATGGACCTTTCAAAGGTGAATTTTGCAATGTTGCTACTGCAGTATCTAATGACTTTGCTATCTTTTCTGCTATCTTTGTCCAAGTTATTGAATACTGATTCAATTTTGGCTTCTCGAATTCATGAATGAGATGCTGAGTCTCCTCTTTCTATGGATTTCACCATCTTGCAATTTCAATCTGTAAGTGTCTTAACACCATTTCAAGCGAAAAAATCGCCATATTTTTTTAAATTGGGGTTGATTATCATTAAGGCATTTATAAAATTGAGTGATTACCTAAGTAAAAAAGACACTCCAAAATATTAATTGGGTTAACACTATTAGTAGTATTCCTTCTTGACATATTGAAGGAAATCCCAAAATTGTCATTGAAGCATGTGTTGTGGAATGTTTTTGAAGGCATATCTTTTGTCATCACATTCAGAGAATCTACCTCGTCTCCAATTTCCAGAGTTGAAAACTTCCTAAAGCAAATTAATGACAATTTATTTTTGAGAATTAAGAGAAAAGGCTGAATATATGAAAATTACCCTGGTTTGTCATTTCCTGTAGATGTCATAAATACATTCATGAAATTATCGAGATGTTGTCCTTTCTCTTTACGTAGTTTCTGAGCAACAGACTGATATATATTGCCTAGATCTTGTACAGGTGCCCCACAGGTTGATAAGTACAATGAAAAATCATCTTCAGTTGTCAGAAATGTGTGTAATAAATCACTTCCCCTAAGTTTAGTATTCTGAAGAATTTTCATTAGGAATTTTTCGTAACCAACCATTCTTGTGCCAATATCTGAACCAGCCCTGAATTCAATATAAAAGCCTATGATTGAAACAATATGATTGAAAAACTTACTTTCTTGGAGGCAGAGGAGAATCTGTGATCTCATTTTCTCCATGAAATTCAATCAATTTTGCTTTTAGGGTAAAAAAGTCTTGATCTTTTCGAAGTACTACCCTAGAAGTTTCTACTTCATTATTAGTTGAAGAAGGTCTTTTAACATTGACATGGAAATAGATCACTTTATTCAAGGACTGAAAAAAAATATGGTATAGAAGTTGGATCCATTGGAAAGGTTATAAAGTTCATTGAGACACTGACTGGTAAACAGAGTGGGGATGATTTTCCGTCACTCCTCTAATGTATATGCTAGTCAGAATTCTACTTACTACATAAGAGGAGATTGATATTTTCCATGTACTTATATCTCTGAATATATTATAGCAAATAGGAGTAACTACCTCTCCTACAGAATCAAAACTTTGTTTTTCAGTTAGTACTCTTGATCCTTCTACAGGAGCTGAGTTCATTAAAGCTGTCCTCAGTTTTTGTAGACTACTCAGTCTGGGTGTAAGAGATGCAACTTCTTGCTTGTAAGTTCTGAAATAGAATTGTTCAGAAAACCTTGTAATAATCAAAGTCAGAGTCCTCACTCATTGGCCAAAGTCTTATTATAATGAGAGGATGATTTCATGCCACATAAGTTTTTATAAAACTGCAAAGAACTATAATCAGAAAGAGATAACAGAATCAAGACACACTTACCTCATTACTGTTATAGAATGCCGGCAGCCAGTTTTCTTCCAAATTATTGAAGACTACTTTATATGCTTCCATTAATGGTGCAGAAATTCTCAATTTTGCTATGCTACGTATTCCATCTTTTAAAAGATCCTTCATCTCTTGAGATATGCTATTGCTGCATTTTATGAAATTGGAACTTTCTGGAGAGAAATATTCATTGTATATACTTAGTGCAGTTCCGTGAAGATCATCCAAAGTTTTTTTGCTGTGATCAGGTGCCATCAAAATGTTACTGAATTGATCTGAAGTGGAAAACACGTCATTAATACAGCAGTAATTCATTTAGACTCATTAATATTCATGTGAAATTTCATGCATAAAACAATGATCAATGAAAATAGTTTCATCTTCTATTATTGTTTATAAAAACTGGTCGTCTATGATACCAGATCTGTTGATATAGAAATATTGGGATTCTTTTTTGATGATCCACTATTGTTTTATGTGGTTCTGGTAACTCGATCTCTACAAAATTTCGCATGTAACTTATATATAGGTATACATATATTCATATATATATATATATATATATACGTCATTCTACTATAAAATGCGACATTTGATCCTAATCAAATCCATAGTTTTGAAATTATCAGGAAAACAAAATTTCGAACAACTATAATTACGGAACCCTTATTCGAATTTTGACCATAAACAAACATTCTCGGCTCAAAATTAAAAAGAACGAACGCCCAAAAATAATAGACCTATGAGGTACAAGAGAGAGCAACATTGAAAGAAAAGTGAAAAAGCCTAAACTAGCATTATGCTCACACTATAATATCCTCTTGGCTCTATTTTTGATAGAAGCCATTGTCTGATCTGATATTGGTATTCAAATGAATGCCAAAGTGGTACATATAGCAAAAATACTCTCTATATTCATTTTCAAAAGTTTGAAAAAATACAGAAGAAGTATTTGGTAGCTATTTGTATGTCATATTTAGTTCGGAAAATTCATCAGTATCCAGGATAATATTGATGAATGTGGCAAAAGTATGTTGTTTCAAATAACAATTATGTACATATAATGAAAAATTATTCGAACATACCCACATCCAGGCAGAACTTCAACAGATGGACTTGATCTTCATCTTTCAGAAATTGGATGAAAGTATACAGCAATTCAGTATTCTCTTTCACCTCATTCAAATCTCTGTAGAACAGTGATTTTTTCTGATCTACTGAATATTTGAAATTTTGTAGATAACAAACTTGGCCGGTTTGTCGCTTAGATTTTGAATGCTTCAAATTTAAGTTCGCACCTATTATGATCAAGTAATTGAGCATATTAGGATTTGATGCAGTGTCCATTACTGGCAGTAGCACCCATCCAGCAATGAGCTCTTGAAATAAAACAGAAGTGTTCCTAAAAATTTTCTCTGGATTATTTGAAATCTCTTGAAAACAAAGATACATTTCATAAGGCGCATTTTTTTTTAATATCAACTATTGAGTCTCAAATAATCAATTACATATGTATTTTGAGAATAACTAGTGTATTTAGACTGAAATTAGTTGAATTTTCTACAAATCTACATGCCTATACACTATATCCTATATGCTTGGCAAATTCCTCATTTTGGTGAAGTGTATATATCACCAATTTGTGTTTTTTTTTGTTGTTGCTATATTTAAAATTGAGATCCAACTTGACTAACTGCATAATAACATTTATAATTTTCTACAGACTTCTGTCAATTGATTTATATTACAAATGGTAATAATCCTTCTAAGTTTTCCAGTCATGAAATTGTTGTGTTTATTGTAAGAGTCAATGTAAGAACACTAATTATGAAATCTCAATTAAATAGCACCATTAGGGTGGAATATTGATTAACTGAACCACAAAAATGAAGAACTCTGTATAGTATACAGGGTGATTCACGGTGGATGGCACATTAGACGTTTCTGGTGAATCAGATATCGGATCGGTTTCAAAATTTGCATGAGTGCATTATCGGCCTTCTCTACCCAACTAAAATATTTTCGTTCATGCGGTGTTGCCAGTTCGATTAGAAAGTAGTAGCAACTTCGCTTTTTCAAATGGAACACCAAGTATATTATATTATTTTTGGAATCTCCAGCCACTTCTCGACAACTTTTCTTAACATTTCCCTATACCTATCTGTTGCCGTTTTCGAAATATAAATTAATTTCAATTTTTTTCACCGAAAACCATGTCCTATAAAAATGCTGATAACTTCGGGTTGAGAGACACTTTGGCATTGTAATTTGGTTTGGAGTTAGGTGATACATGAATGCTTCCAACACATCAGCCTGATCCACGTTACTTCAATACAGGGTGGTAAAAAATACAGTCTCTTTCGTTTGCTTGAAAATGTGACTGAAAGTTGTTTATTTCAAATGGAATGCCCTGTATATTATTGAAAATTCAGAAAGCTGATGAAATTTGCTTTCATTCTATGTATATCATGCCTATACCTAACTAGTCAAATTTCGGACTTATGAGCATTTATTTGTCACAATGTCCATTCAGAATGGTATTCCCATTCGGTATTTGGTAGGTTATCAGCATTTTTAGAGGTCACGATTTTCGGTGAAAAAAATTTGAATTAATTTATATTTCGAAAACGGCAACAGATAGGTGTAGGGAAATGTTGAGAAAAGTTGTCGAGAAGTAGCTGGAGATTCCAAAAATAATATAATATACTAGGTGTTCCATTTGAAAAAGGAAAGTTGCCACTACTTTCTAATGGAAGTGGCAACACCGCATTGACGAAAATATTTTAGTTAGGTATAAAAGGTCCGATAATGCATTCATGCAAATTTTCAAACCGATCCGATATCTGGTTCACCAGAAACTTCTAATGTGCCATCCACCGTGAATCACCCTGTATAGATTCAACACAAAATGTCTCAGGATGAGTTGCTATGCCAGAATTTCACTCACCAATACAATGAGCCATAAACTGTCTCATGATTATTACAACAGGGGGCGCAATTTTGAGGTATTACTCGATCTAATTGCCAAGCCTATAGCTATGAGAAAGACCTTTGTAACAACTTCAGAAAAATTTTTATAATAACATTTCCTCACAATCAGGTCAAGAAATTAAAGTTCATCTAGAACTCTGGATTTTTGTCATTATATCTAAGCCTAAGCAGTAACTAAAATTACCTGCATTGAACATATTTAGATGGCAAGATTATTGGCAATAGAGATGCTGCAAGCTCTCGAAGATACATAAGTTCATTGCTTCTATTTGTAACCGCTCCATGCAATTTATTTCCCCAATACTCAACAGCTACATCATTTAAGTTGCTATTTTTCAGTTTTGCTATATCTTCAATATATAGGACATCATCTATATGCTTTACTATGCAAGGTAAGACTTTTTGAGAAATTAAACTTGGTAAATCAATTTCCATTATTCTGCTGATTAAAATTGCAGTTGCATATTTCAAAGCATATTCTAACTCATGTATGAAGCTGTCATCTTTTGTCAAATTGTTATACCATGATAATACAAAGACATCCAGCATTTTAGTGTAAAACTGAAAAATGAGGTAGAATCTTGATTTTGTAAAGTAGGAAATATTTGGGAGATACAGGTATCTCGAATATTGAGAATGGTATTATCAGCATTCAATAATGGAGTTCATAATCAATCCATTTCTCTGATTTCTCAGCCAAAATTGCCACAGGTACTAACTGCAAAATTTATAATAATCCTTACTTAACTTAAGCCTACAATACTAAAATGTGTAAACTCAATTTCTCAAAATTCCTGTTTCACTTTTCAAAAGGGTATAAATCTCATTTATTGTTGGTTAATGAGTCTTAAGTGGCAATTTGGGCAAAGAAGATGATAACTCTTGAATTAACAATTGACATCAATATTACTATTAGTTTTCTCCAGAATAAATAAATATTAAAATTCCTTACAAATTCTATGCCATAAAAAATAGATATTACCTTCTCAATGGCTTCATTCAGGTTATCATCAATTATAACATCATTCCAGGGTGCTGAATTAATATCTTTGTGGTGTCTTTCACAAGATGGATTGTTGCACACTGTACAAGACGTCCCATTTTTTTTAGAAACTGGGATATGCCCCTTGTAAAAATACACTAAGCGAAGTAAACTGGATGATGTATATCCTTGGAACTTAATGTGTGCATAGCACACTAATAATCCTATCACATAGGTACACAAGAGAAATAGTGCCAGTGAATAACTGCAAAATAAATACATCTATAACTTTTACTGGAAGTAGTTGTCATGGTACAGAAAAAATCCTTAGAACAGAAGTTGAAGCAACCAAGTATATAATATTCACCCCAATATCAAGGAAGAAGTAACTATAATTGCCAATAAAACTATTGTCCCATTCCTCGAAAACTGATCATTCTTCAAGATATTTAGCGTTTCAGTAAAATCTTGATGGAAAGTCTTAATCATTTTCAATTTATGATATCCATGTATATTTTAACGTTAAAGTAATTGGAAACTAAGGAATGTGATAAATAATCTAAAAACGAAAGTACTCCTTTTTGTTATTTCCATATTCAGCGAAAAACTTCATTAATAATATTGGCTATGGTACATATTATTTATTTATTATTTATTTCTGTTATGTACTAAATGTCAAATGATCTTTGCTACTGTAGATTGTTGCTACAATTGTTTGTAACTACTGCCAACCAGCACTAATATATCTTTGCTACCGTGTCTAGCCCATAATCAAATTGTAATTAAAGGTAACCATGGAAGTAATTGAATAATTATTATTCAAATCCTTTAATCGTAAAAGAGTCTTCAATTTCAATTTTCAATGGAAAAAAAATTTTTGATGGTAGCAATCAGGAGAGAAATAATCTTTGATGGTAGTTACAAAGAAATACATGCACATGTCAAGAAAATAACCTCAAACTGTTACAAATTTATCTTACCAAAACATTAAAACAAGTTAACTAGTTTGAAATGTTTTGTAGAAGTTTCCGAAGAAGCCAGAGATGTGTGGACATACTAATAGGAATGCAAAAGGCTAACATTACACCAATGTCTTCTGTTGCATTAAAAGAAACATCCAATGTAATGAAAGGAAAAGACAAAACAAAAATATCTTCAGAAAAGATTTCTCCTTCGTTATCACATGCTTCTACTGAAGCAGATTTCTTAGTGAAATTGAAGAATGATCCAGATAAGTTTGGCTCTTTACTAAGCAGAGATACAATAGTAGATAAAGGAGACTTGGAGGAAGCAAATTTTTTTGAGCACAGAACACCTCGATCAAAGAAACTTTCAACAAAACAATATGCAGATATAATAAAAAAACATTTAAATAGTGGGAAACTGAAGGAAGCTATTGATGTACTTGAAATAAAAATGATCAAGGAAGATCAGGTGAAACCAGAAAACTATATATATAACTTATTAATTGGAGCTGCTGGGAGGAGAGGATTCACTAAAAAAGCTTTCTCCCTTTTTAATGACATGAAAAAAAGAGGCTTAAAAGTAACTGGTGGAACATACACAGCTTTATTTAATGCTTGTGCTAATAGCCCTTCTGCACATGATGGTTTAGAAAGTGCTAAGCATTTGAGAAATATAATGGTTGAAAAATTGTATGAACCAAATGATACTAATTATCATGCTATGATAAAAGCATTCGGAAGATGTGGGTGCCTTTCCACAGCATTCTCAATTGTAGATGAAATGATATCCAAAAAAATGAAGATTACTAGTGATACCTTGAATTTTCTATTGCAGGCTTGTATAGAAGATAAACATTCAGGTTTCAGGCATGCATTGCTGGTTTGGAGAAAAATGATTAAATTAAGAATTAAACCATCAATATACACCTACAATTTAATGCTCCATACTCTTAGAGATTGCAACTTGGGAGATCTTGAAGTAACTCAAAATGTTATATCTCAAATTATAAATGAAAGAGTCAGAGTTGGCAGTGAAACTAATAATAAATTGATAATGATTGGAACTTACCAGAAGCTTTTAATGTCAACAGAAAGGGAACTCATTTCTCAAACAGAAAATCAAAAATCCCTAAGCAACATGAATTATCCAAATCTAATGGCAAAAACACCTGAACTTGGAAACTTGATATCACTTAGTGAAGTCAAAAAACCTGAAGATAAATTACTGCTTGTAGGTGGCATGGAGGCTTATTTGAATGACATGAAGGAAAATGAATGTGCGCCTGATATAAAAACATACTCATTACTTCTTGATGTCATACCAAGTACTTTAGCTGCAGAACAACAACTACTAACAAAAATTAAAAAATCTGGCATTAAAATTGATGTTGATTTTTTCAACATGCTTATCAAAAAAAGGATTATGAGGCAAGACATTAACAATGCAAAGGTGAATTGTTCTTTTGGTACAAGTAAAATTTTCAAAGGGTTATTCGATAAAATTTACATTTCAGGAGGTTTTGAATATCATGGAAAAATATTCATTACGACCAAATTTATTTACATATGGAGTGCTTGCTCTTTGCTGCAAAACAGAACTAGAAGCTTTACAGTTTTTGGAGGAAATGAAGAATTCTAAATACAGGTGATTTCATTATGATTATAATGAAATATAACTAAATGATGCACAAGTCACCATATATTATTTATGGTCATTACAAGCTTCAGGTCCCCTTGTAGACGTTGAATTCTGACAGTTTGTTTATGTGGAAAATGTAAAGCACAAGTTACCAGAAAATGTTTATGATCATTACAATTTTGAGCTTCAGATTCCCACCATCAGTATTGGTTAATACTGATTTCTGGTGGCTGCTTGTGATGAAGAATATAAATTATTATTGAAGAATTAAATGGAATTTTCCTGATAATGCAATCAAGTCAACAAAAATTTCTTTAGGCATTATAAATTTTTACCATTAGTTTAGAACCCATTAGACTATATTATTTACATTAGAGATAATACCAAACTGAACAGTTCTAAATCATCCACAATTCCAAATCATCCACAATTCCATTCTCTGGCACTGTGTGAAAAGCTCTGCTGAGAGCATAGAGGAGACAGTTTGTTCGCCTCAGCAAGTGAACAAATTCGTGATAGATGAGTGTATCTGCAAGGCTTGAGAGAAAACTAATGGTTCAATTGCGATAAATATTTATTTTATGAAATTTTAATTCTATAATCATCCATGAAGATAGGCAATTTCATAAAAAAAATATAATAAGGGCACAATGGTTTATGAGTTTGCAACACTAATCGTGACAATCCCAATTTTGTAATCGTACCAGCTGAGCTGAATAAGATTTCTCATGTTTTAAAACCGGCAGCACAAATTAAAACACCTTCAGCAAATATTCTGACTCACAGCATTTCAATGAATCTGAGTGAATTATCAGATAGGTATTTTGAAAGAAGGAGAATAATTATTCTACAGTAGTCTAGCTGAAATATTCGACAATCAGTCAATCAGTGGCGGCTTGTCATATGAGGCAGTGCCTCACCTATAAATATGTCTCTTCTTACAAATTAAAAAACTGTCTATGTCACGATCTATTGCTACACAAAAAAGTGCTCGGCATATTACATCGAACTGCAAGCTTACTAGCATTAAAAAACAAAAGCAAAATTTCGGCAATGCACGTAAAATAGAATAAATGCTAGAATAAAATTACTTTGTCTGAAAACCTTATTAACACTCATTTTTTTTTTGGTGTGCCTCAACATGTTATACTTTCACCAGTCGCCACTGTCGATAATAGACCAAGGGTATTGAATATGCTAATATCCGCGAAATTTTTAACAAATGTATATTTTTGGAATACATTATTCATCTACATTCGGCATCAGAGAGAATAATATCAGGTCTGTGAAGACATAATCCATAAATTTGCGGTTTTGTAGGATAGATGGATAAATTTGATCTATTTAAAGATAACTATGGCACTTTTGCAAAATTATTTTTGAACATGTTCAAATGAATTCCGATATGAAGCTACCAGGTTCTCTACAGAATTATCTGTCTGAGAATTGCCTACATTCAAAATTACTGTTTAATACCAGTAAATGAGGTTTAATTATTATTTACCAAACAACATTGCTGACCAATACCATAAAACTACTGTTCTCTTCTGTTCATACAGCCAATGGCACATTCATGGCCTTTTTTCCTTCTTTTCATGACTATTTTAAAGGCTTCAAGAAATTCAATGCTTTATGCATAAATAGGAACATTAGTACATTTAATATCTTGTAAAAACATATTTGTATATAATTTTCAGTCAAGTATTCTCTAATTGATTTTCTCCTATTCTTTTAGATTGAATGCCGAAATCTTGGGTTCATTACTTTATCAGGCTTGTCATTCCAAAAATTTTATGTACATACTAAAAGTACTGCAGATTTGCATTGACGAGAATATTAAGCCTAATAAAAGGTTTATTAGTCATTTAGATGAATTAAAGAAAGAATGTAGAAGGATGATCAAGAATGAGGTAAACATATAATTTTAAAATAACGTTTTTTAATTTTTTCGCATAGGTTAAGTAGAGCAGAATGTGTGCTTGTCGCACATTTCTGGACTTCGCCTTTTCCCACTGTTTTCTTGAATATTTTGTTTGTAATCCATTTATTTGGGAATAAAGACAATATTATTATTATTATTATATGAAATAATTTTTATTTTTTCTTGATTTGGAAAATTGTAATATAGCATTTCAGATTTTTTCATGCTACCTCATTGTTAGATATTTGATATTTTATTTTGCCTTCCAGGTGGACAAAATAGGGCAATCAAAATCATTCCAGAGAGGATTTCAGTTGTTCAGATTACGATATAAGAAATGGCTTAATGAAGTAGAGATAGACAAAACTGAAGAGATTGATCCTTGGCAGCAATTCAAAGAAGAAGCAGATCCAAATGCTGATAAATATTTTGTGGATAAAAGTAGAACTTCACGTTTTAAACCAAGACATGCTAGTAATGTGAAAATAGAAGGAAAATAAAATTGCAACCTAAATTATTCTTATTTTTCCATGGTTATAATAATTACTAAATATTATTCATTTTGGGATTTTGTTGGAGTTGTATTCAATTAATATAATCGGCGACTTATTTTAGCTTCACCCCCTTGTTCATCATTTATTTATTTATTCAAAATACTAGCATGATAAATTCACATAAAAGATAAAGTATGGTGTTCATAATGAACTATGCCCTAACTCTACATCATAATTATAATAACGACAGAAAATAACTTTTCACAAATTTAATTAAATCAAAAAACATTCCTGATCGCCTTCAGGCGAGTAGGTTGACGATGAATATGTCGACCTCCCCCACAGTACCCATTAAAGACACACACATTCTTCGAACCCGTGAATTCTCTCCGAGATTGGTGCCAGGTGTACTCTCCGATAGTAAGGCACGACCACAGAACATCTAATAAACATGACTACGAGTTGTCCTCAAAGGACATGGAACGGAACCATTCCAAGCAACTCAGGTGAATCAGGCCTTATAGCCTTGAAGCCAAAAATTAGATCGTTTTGTATTCTCTGATGTTCAAGAAACTCAATCATTATGACAACTAGGGTGTTCGCCAGATGAACATGTATTCAGAAATGTCTAAATTTTGTATGAAATTATTTATGGCCTTGAAGCCAAAAATCAGAATTTTTTTATTCTCTGATGTTCGAGAAACTCAATTCTAATGACTACTAGGGGGTTCAGAAATGTCTGATTTTCTGAATATGGTCACCTTAAAAATTCTGAAATATAACAAAGATAAAGGGGATCTTAATAAATAGTCATTATTTTATTGTGTATATATTTCTTGAATAACAATATGTAAATGTTTTTGTTAACCAATTCTTAACAATTTATATAAATAATTTATGATTAACATTGTGACTAGTAAATGAATATCAAAAGTAAAATAATATATACATTCATTTTTTTTAGTCAAGGGTTCAAACATTCAGACTTCTACAAATTAAGCATACAGTGTATCTAGATTTAGGTCATCGAATCTGAAGATTAGACTGATTATTTTTCAAGTATTCACGAATTACTGGATATTCCATTACATTTTTTTAACGTTCATCACATCATACAGGTTATGAGTGAACTTCATTTACTTAACAAATGTTCATAATTTTAATATAAACATAAATATTAGGTGCCCTTTTATCATAATAAATATTTTGAATGCATATAGTATAGTAAATATTTATGGGTAATCAAACTAATTGAAGAATTAATCTATATAATTCAAGCTAATGATATGCACTAATCAATTATCATTGATTATTCAAAAGATTAGCCAGTTTTCCCAATGCATCACTCTTTTTTTTCATGTACACCTTAGTTTCCCATAACATCTTGCATAGTTTTTCATCATCTTTCTCATTCAATGAAAATTCTTCAGACATGTGAGGACTAAATCTAAAATATGGTACTCCAATTGAAGCACACCATGATCTTGCTCGATCAACAATTCGTCCATCACTGCTGGTAGCCTGGGGAGAATATCAAACTTGTGTGATAACTTGTCCATTATTTTTTACTAATAAAAGTGTGGAAGTTTCAATTTTGTTGAAGTTTTATCTCACAGTATCTGTACTTCACAAAAATTCAACTGAACATGAGTTTGATTTGATTTGCGAAACTAAAAATGAATCTATTCACCTCAGCTTACTAACTGGATTTTCTTCTAGAGTGTTCCAAAAGAAATGTAACCTGTACCACAGCTAGAAAACCCGGAAAACTTCAGATATTACTTGATATTACCTCCCATAAATTTGCCATAAAAATTTACGAAATTAACTAAAAATTAAAAAAACACATACCTACACCATTTTCTCTCATTTTATGAATCTGTCCTAATGCAATTCCTAATCTTATATGTGATTCAACTATCTCAACCCTAGGGACGGCTGGCCCAACCAAGCGCGTAATGTAAGACGTTTTAATTTACTAGGAACTAGAAATATTTTGTATTTTCATAGTCAGAAAATCACTATACTTCTATTATCTTTCTCAAATAGAGATATTATTCAATAATGATCTAATTCATTTAATATTTGGAATAAACAATCGGAAACCGCGATATTTATACCCAGGGTAAGCGCGGGGTCGGCGGGCCGACGTTGTATGTATCAAGCAGAGACCGAAGATCGAGGTATTGTACCGTTCTATTGGGGGGAACTGTGTGATAGTATACTAAATTAACTTTTATAAAGTATACCGGTTGGCCATGATATTCTGACACATTTCAAAGTGTATATTTCGAAAATGTTAGGTTATAGTCATGTTCCTGTCAGATACGTACGCAACGTTGTCGTTTCTACATAGAGATAGTAGTAATTACATATTTATCAAAATGTTACGCAGATTTCGAGGGCAATAATCGAGATTTGAATTTCGAAATTAATTAATAATTCAGAATGAGGTTCAATAAATAGAATCATCAAATGGATCTTGTTTCATTATGAAAATAATGTTTCTGTTATGGTTCTTCAATGTATTCAGCAAATGGATAAATATCTCCTACTGAGTACTATATGGATGCACGATTTTCATGCATATCAATTTCTTACCTGATCCACAAGAAGCGTTCCAAGTGCAGTCATACCCAAGACTAATTTGGCATTATCAACAAAACTGTCTGGTCGATACATATCCATGTTTTTTATCCCACTTACTGGAATGTGGCCTGTACCGATACTGACAACTAGAGACACAGGCGCTGCTTCACTTTCCCTGTTTACCGTTTTTAACGCAAGGAAATGTTCTTGAATTTCTGTCAATGCATCTAATGTTGGGTTATTGGCTATTAATCCTCCATCCAAGTATTTTCCAAAGGCCCTAAAAAAAAAATTTGAATGTGACCACTAATCAAAGGCAGATCAAAATTTCTTTGTCAGAGTCAGTCAGAGGTTGTACTTGACGAATGAGGAGTTCGGAGCAGTCATTCGTTCCTGTAGATGCCTACCGCAGTTGGGTGAAATTTCTATTGGACCACGGCTACAAAACCCGAAATACTCTGAATTTGAAGTTGAACCTGGCCGTGAAAACCTTCATCAATATAATCTAAAAAAATTTATTTTTCGAGAGCTATCACAAATCACCATTTTAAAATCATCTTATTATTTAAGTTAATAAGGAACATAGAAATTTTGACGTTTCGGGAGAGACGCTAAAATAGCGATCCGCGAAGCGGATCGCGGGCGTCGCTTGCGACGCCCGACGGGCGAAAAAAGCGGTCGGTCGGAAAGCGGAAGGACGGGGGCTCCCGCGAGTGTCTTTGGATCTTTTTTAAGACGTCGGCAAGTATTTTAAAAAAATTCCCGAAAAAGGTCGAAATCGACCGATAGACCCGAGCGCCAAGGCAAAAGGCTTTTTTCCGGAGGCCCCCGGACGTCGCGGGTGTTTTTCCGACGACGGCCCGTATCCTCTTCTACTCGCGGACGCAAAGCGTTTTTCGACGAGGTACACCGGGCGTCCCCGAGAAATTCGAAAAGTTTTGACGTTTCTCGAAAACGGTAAAAATTTCCGATCCGGCCAGAAATTATCGATAAAACCAGAGAGTTTCAGTTATTCCGATGACTTTTCACGTTAAATGTAGGTTAGGGTTCGTGACAACGGCCTTCAAAGTTTGACGGGACGCACAGATGTCCGTTTTCAGGTTGGGTTTTTTCGACGTTTCGAGACGTCACCGCTCACGAGTGCCGTGAATTTAGTAGGTTCTGTGGATATCGTCCATAAAATTGGAGAGCTTTGACGTGCATTCTATGCATCTATGCTTTGAACAAATGAGCACGTCATATGCCGCCATATTGGCTTCGCAGTATGTTTTCGTAAAGAATTTTCGAGAGCGGTAATTTATAGAAAAAACGGAACTGAAACGTGGGAATGTAGCAGTAAGTATGTAAATATGGGATTGTCGTACAAAATGTGATGTTTAAATTCTTTCAGGATGTCTTTGTGGAACGCTTCATGCTTTTATGAGAATCGATATCTTGGATATTTTTTACCGAATGATAGCCTTATTCCGAGTGTATCGAAAAATGAGACGTTACAATTAGGACCTTTTAGCATTGATTTTTAATAAAATGAATCGAGGTGAGGATTTTTATACAGGGTTTGTCGTCATAGTCATTCTTTTACCTTTGCAGGTTTCCATAATTGATGAACGACTATTGAGTCACTGTTTCTCATTTTGGCAGAAATTTCGAAGGAGTTTTGCAGTTTTTGAAGCAAATTGGGCTCCATTTCAAGTTGATATTGAAAGAGAAAGAATTGGGGGAGGGGCCGTTTTAAAAAGTGAATGAATGAACATAATACAAAGTGAGTACGAGAATGGAATGATATTTGTTCATTGATTTCTGGAACGTTTATGACAAATTACGTATTTTGGAAAGAATGAGAATTTTACATTGTATCAACTATTTTTCAGGCAGCTCCCGGAGGGAGCTGCTCAGTTTTACAGTACTGGCTGTCCCGAAGGGACAGCATTGGTGGCCACGGGCCACAGTTTTTAAGCTGTGTATTGAGTTCAATTTTTTTCAGGACGTCTTTGTGGAACTCTTCATGCCTTTATGAGAATGGATTTTTTTTGTTTTTGACCGAATGATAGCCTATGGACAGGAAATGATGAAATTCGATATCTGCATTTTGTAACTATATTCCATTGTATACATTGTAGTCTTTGAATAAACAATAAATGATCGTTATAATCTTGAATTTTTCGACTTTTAATCCAACATTTCCCAACCTTTATTCTCGAAGGATTACATTTATATTCGAAAGAGAATCGAATCGAGGTAAGCATAATTATTGTATCTGCATATTCCACTTTTGAAAATAACTTACGTAGTGGCCCTCGAGATGTTAAAAATTCCCAAAATGGTTATTTTCTATTTCATTCATTATTTCACCGATGGCAATAAAGAAGTTTGGTTGTCGGTCACGAAGCCATTTCATTGGTTAGGATAACGAAGTTCGCGATAAACGTAGAGGTTAAGTATATTTCGAGGGACGACAAGAAAATAGATGACGACGATGGAAATATTACACTGAAATATTCTCAGTTCGGTTCCCAGATACGATTGAGAGTTAACAATGATATTCGGGACTTGAAGAAGACGGAATAAAGCGATCGAAAGATTTCACGTGAGAGTGTGAGGTTATGGTGGAAGATATTCACATGAATGAGCGAAAGACACACGTTTCAAGACATAGTGCAATGTGTCAGAGTGAGATACAATGAAATAGACATGTCTATTATATCCCTGCACGAATGATATCTATGTTCCTTCATAGCGGTGGAACATACAAGTGTCACGTTGCGACATCCTATGGTTGTCGATGTCCGTCATAGAGTTCGAAACCTGTATTCTATGGTTGTCGATGTCCGTCATAGAGTTCGAAACCTGTATTCTATGGTTGTCGATGTCCGTCATAGAGTGACACAAGTGTCAAGTTGTGACATTCTATGGTTGTCAATGTCCGCCATAGAGTGACACGAGTGTCACGTTGCGACATTCTATGGTTGTCGATGTCCGTCATAGAGTTCGAAACCTGTATTCTATGGTTGTCGATGTCCGTCATAGAGTGACACAAGTGTCAAGTTGTGACATTCTATGGTTGTCAATGTCCGCCATAGAGTGACACGAGTGTCACGTTGTGACATTCTACGGTTGTCGATGTCCGTCATAGAATTTGACACCTGTATTCTATGGTTGTCGATGTCCGTCATAGAGTTCGACACCTGTATTCTATGGTTGTCGATGTCCGTCATAGAGTGATACGAGTGTCAAGTTGTGACATTCTATGGTTGTCAATGTCCGTCATAGAGTGACACGAGTGTCAAGTTGTGACATTCTATGGTTGTCGATGTCCGTCATAGAGTTTGACACCTGTATTCTATGGTTGTCGATGTCCGTCATAGAGTGACACGAGTGTCAAGTTGTGACATTCTATGGTTGTCGATGTCAGTCATAGAGTTTGACACCTGTCAAAAAAATTTTTCTTCTTACCAACTATTGGCCTCTTTTGTATATAAATGCGAATCTACATTCAATATTGATCTACCGATAATATTGATCTACCAAAAAGGCGGATCCGTGGGCCCAAACTAGTATTTTTTAAGTTGCTAAGTATCCTCTGAGTTGTTTGCCCTGTTAGAGCCAATTGGGTGGATCTCCACCAAGGTAACAAGTCAACAGGAGGCCCAGAGTATCCAGAATGCCCAGCCTGTGCTACTTCAACCAAGCACTCCTCTGTACCATATTTTTCAAGAAAGTGATTATCCGAAATTGTTTGAGTATAAGGCCCCAAGCCTTATTATGGGGGCTGTCACAGTACATGCAGAGTCTGCTTGTGTAGGCGTTTATTGTACTATCAAGGAATTCCTTCACTTTCCTGCATAACTCAATTGCATTTGGAAGCAGCTTACACTCTTAGACCAGGCTGGCAGTCGGAAAAGATTTTCTTTAATACTATCACCTGCAATACTTCCACACACTAATCAATTGCTTGAATTTCCACATGAAAAATTTAAGCAAATAATTATCCTCACATTGACGTTATTGGTCCATAGACTCCTGCTTACCCTCCTACGCGAGTTTTGGAGTCGTTGATCTTGAATCTCTGCTGAAAATCCGAATTCGGTATGATCGTCTATTGCTCGATGTGTAGTGTGATTTAATGCACTGATTACACTGGCATCCAGTTCAGTGAGGTTAAGACATGACATGGTTGGAGATTTAGCAGTACCTCCAACACTGCCACAGGTGTAAACCTGAATGATCCTGATTTTGTGCATGTTCCATGCAGTAAGATAGATACATAAAGCCAGCGAAGAATCTTGAATCACCAGATTTTTCTACATAATCTTTGACACACTCAAAGTGAATATCTGGATAGAATGAGAGTTCCAATAGAGCTTTTTAGGTTTAGCCACTAGATATGTAGCTTTCTCTGCAAATGGATGAATACTCCATATATAACAGGAGTGACTAGTGATGAGTTTTCTCTTCCCATGTTTCGAGGCTCTAACAAGGTTAGTTGTTACCTTTCAAACCAGAAGCAATGTGCTGCTAGCACCTTTTATGAAAACTGCTAGATAAGTGTATCATCAGTGCTCTGCATTTGAACACCCTTACTTCTGGAAACCTAGAGCTTGTTGACGTAATTCGGGACGTAAATGCGGCATGAATTAGATCCTTAATTTTCACCATGCAAAATCCTCCTATATTTTTCGTTGTAGTCTTGACTTTTCATTATTTTGGGCTGCTACAGCCAAACTGGTTCGGAACACTCGGCAGTTCACGGGTCGAATTAACCAGTAACGTGCCATGCGGCCAATAGGTGATAGATGCAATTCGTCAAAGAACTCAAACACGATGTGTCCAATTCGGAATGTATTCTCCACATCGCCTCTTTGTTTCACGTTAAAGGTGACCAACATTGGAAGAATCACTTTCGACTTTTCCACTGATTTGAAGTTCTGAAGAAGTGAATTCCAACACTTGTATCAACATGTATCCATCCATCGCGCGCTGGTCAAGAGGGGTGTTGAGCTGGCGACGGTGGCTTGGATTATGGCAACACTGAACAGCCGGATAATCAATTTAAACTTAGCATCAACATGCCTAACTGCGACACCAGGAGATGGGTGTCCGCAAGGAGGCTGCTTATCGCCACTTTTGTGGTCATTAGTGGTCGACGACCTCCTTAAAACGCTTTCAGAAGCGGGTTTTGAGATCTGCGGATATGCCGATGACCTTGTGATAATGGTTCGGGGCAAGCATGACGATACAGTATGTGATCGCATGCAAAATGCTCTGACCCTAAAGCACGAGTGGTGTGTCCAAGAAAAACTCAGCGTGAACCCTAAAAAAACGATTCTTGTACTGTTTACTAGGAGAAGGAAACTATCTCTTAAAGTAATTACGATGAAAGGAATTGCTTTAGTCCCCACTGATCATACTAAATATCTTGGTGTTATTTTCGACCAAAAGCTCTCTTGGAGCCTGCACCTCAAGGCAGTGATCAGTAAGGGCCAGAGAGCTCTCTTCGCATGCCAGAGGATGGTCGGAAGTACGTGGGGACTCAAACCTGAAATTACCAATTGGATTTATAAATCCATTGTGCGACCAATCGTTAGCTACGCAGCTTTCATCTGGTGGCCGAAGGCGAAAACACTCACGGGGCAAAAGGCCCTAGACAAATTGCAAAGAACAGCATGTTTGTCCATAACGGCAGCATCTCGCTCTTGTCCGACCGCTGCTATGCAGGTCATCCTGGACCTGCCTCCACTAGGACTATTCTTAGAAAGTGAGGCAGCCAGGTGGGCTCTTAGGGTAGAGAGGGAGCGGAAACTCAAAACTGGCGACTACACAGGCCATCTTCGCATTCTGAATGAGTGTAAGCAGCTTTTAGACATGGTCACAGACAACCTCACCCTTAAGCATGAGTTTCAGCAAAACTTCAGCGTGACAACGCCAAGTCGCGAACAATGGACTAACGACGAAATGTTTTTCCCTGCAGGGTCTCTCGTGTTTTACACCGATGGCTCGAAGACCGAAGACGGTCGAGTCGGAGTATACGGTTCCTCAATACAACTAGCCTTATCAATGGGCTTTTGTCCATCGGTGTTTCAAGCGGAAACCTTTGCCATAAGGGAGTGCATTGCACACTGCATGGAATGTAACTACCGGAAAAAAAGGATTTATATACTATCTGACAGCAGAGCAGCCCTACTAGCGCTTGAGTCACCACTAGTTCGGTCAAAGTTAGTTTGGGAATGCAAAATGTCACTCAACGCACTCGGGCTTAACAATCAGGTCAACCTCGTTTGGGTACCTGGCCACTCGGGAGTGCATGGGAATGAAATGGCTGATCAGCTAGCAAGGAAGGGTGGACTTGTCCCCTTCGTTGGACCGGAGCCTTTCTGCGGCTTCCCAGCAAGCCATCAAGCGATGGCTGTTAGAAAATGGCAACAGGAAAGGAAGAGTAGGTCCTGGCGACTGGTCCAGGGACAGGAAAAGGCTACAACATCTTGACTTCTGTTTCTTAAAACCGGAACAAGTAATGGGCGTGGCACCGAGAAGAGTAGTGAAGTTCATAGAGGCTTTGCTACCTGATTGGTAAACAGCGCGGGGTAGCACAAAAGATCTTCAGGTCAAAGTGCTTGCGAGGCTAAGCAAAGTCTAAACGCCCCTCCTTAAATCTAATCTAATCTAATCAACATGTAGGAGGCACGTTAGATGTATAATGCATCCAATTTAGACATATCATGTGGGACCGGCTTTAGTAGCATAAATAATACAGAACATGTATAAAATATATGTGTAGCTCAATTGGTGTTGAACTCTTACCTAAAATAAGTAGGAGCTGCTCCTGTAGCCCTAGCTGCTTCCCAAATTAATTGCTGTTCAGGAGGTGCAGGTGGTTCATACGATGAATCAGGTGTCACATTCAAAATAGAACTTGGACTTTCATAATTTCGAAACAGATGTAACTCTGCCGGTTTTCGATCAGCTAAAGTTCCGGTTACAATAAGTTTTGGATGTTCTATATCTGCCATTACAGAATCACTACCGAAGGTTTCTTTCAAAACAGTTTCTAAGGCTTCACTCGGGTAAGGTCGCATACCCACAAAAGTCTGCTCTTTGAGTCGAAAATAGAGGCAAAGACATTCTTTCATTGTCCTTCCACTTGCAATAGCCAATGCAAGAATTCCACCTGTACTTGTACCGGCTATCCAATCAAACAAATGAACAATTGGTTTTTGCAAAACGCTCTCCAATTCCAAAAGACATTGCACTAAAATCAATCCTCTTATACCTCCACCATCTAAACAAAGTAACCTCCCAGTCTTTGGTAATTGCCCATCTGTGTATTTTTCACTAAGCAATTTCAATGTATGATCCACCAATACTTCATTTAAAGTATCACGATTTGTTGGCATTGGTACAGGCGGTGGGGGAATACCCTCATATATACCATCATACTTACAACCATCTCTACAGTTAATCATGCCTTCAGAGCAACGTTTAGCCCCTACTGCTGATAGAAAATAGAGTAATTTAGGATCTATCAAGTGTCTTGCTGTTTCACCGGCATTATTGAGAATATCTAATTCTGCACCAAAAATTACCAGACACTGAATAATTGGTATGCATCCAACCTGTGCAGCAAAGTGCAGAGGTCTGCTACCTTCACTGTCTCCTATATTAGGATCAGCACCTCTACTGAGTAAAGCAACAGCGCAATCTAATCTCCTTCTGAGAACCATTATATGTAAAGCTGTGCGCTGCTGACGGTTTCCCATGTTTATGTAACAATTCCTATCTATCAACGTTTCGATGCAAGCTTTGGAACTTGCCCAATGCAAAGGTGTACCTCCTGATTTCATATCTCCTTTGAATAAATCATTTGAAATAGTTTCAACACAATCATTGACATAACTTGGTTTTAAACCTTCTTCTTCATATATAGCTGCTGTTTTATTAACATCTGCGCCTGCTTTCAAAAGTGCTAAAACACAATCAGTGTTGTCTGCTGCACAGGCTTTGTGTAAAGGCGTTAAGCCTTCTATGTTTCGGGCATTAAGAATACTCAATGGAGGATCTTGAGCAAGCACCTGAAAATAAAAGAATCATTATCGCTTATTGAAGTTTCCACATGATTGTAATCACAGACAGGGACCTGGACTAATTTGGAACGAAAAAGGATCAAAAAAGTGAAGAAGAGGTGAATAGATATTTCTGCCAGTTGTCTGTCGCCTTTTCACGCATTTTTCCTACATTTTGTCTAAACGTATTTATCGAATTTTGAGCAGAATATTATGGTCTTAAAACGATTTGGTTGGCCTCACCGATCACTGATGAAGAATTCGTGGTAGAATTTAATTTTGTCCGGATATATACGATAACTATTAATTGTTATTATTCCAAATGTTCAAAAACTACCAATCCGATTGAGTTAAAATTTGTTATTAGATGTGAAATGGTCGCCGCGTAAACATCAGCTCCTGAAATCAAATCTTATACCTATGCAAAAAGTGTGATCTAAGTAATCAGCCACCGGCTCCGGGTATGTAAGCCCGGATTGATTGAGCTATTGCTAAGAATAATCCGAAAATAGCCCCAGAAAAGGAAATATAATTTGCGATAATTTAAAATATTTCCACTAATTGTTCACGAGAATTGAAATCAAGGAATGAAGTGATAAAATAAAATATGAATTCGATACCAGATGGCCCAAATACCCCGTCGACTGGAATGAATCCGACAAATATATACAGGATGGTTCACATTCATCTAGCATCTAGCTACTACAGAATGTCCTCAATAAGTGAGGAAGAATTCGCAGGATTCAAAGTAACCAAAAAATCAATCGATCAATCAAAAGTCAACAAATAAGGAAAGTACAATACGTAGAAAACGAAAATCAATAATTCAAAAAATTATGAAATTCCATCGGATAATAGGTGCCGTAGACTGAAGGAATAAAAAGAAGAGTAATAAAGCAGATGAACCAATCACCAAGGTTACGGATCGGTTTGCAACACCGGTGCCGGTGCTAGGATTGTTGGACCAAGAAAAGCTGTCCTCGTATGTGCGGTGGAGAGAATCCGCAGAGGATACTCGGGGAAACACATATACATATGTTGCGACAGTCAGGGTACACTGAAATCCCTCTATGAAATAAAAGTATCCTTGGACTTGGTTAACGAATGCAGAAAGGCCCTGCACACGCTTGGCTCAGATAACTCTCTCAATGTTGTTTGGTGTCTGGCGCATGCGTCTATAGAGATAGACGGAGGAGACAGAGGGTACTATAAAAGCAGATAACTTAGCCAAAGAAGGGATTCACTGGGCCGGAACCCGGGCTTCCTATCTGTCATACCTATATCAAAAAACTCTTCAAGACATGGATTGATAAGAAAATCTCCTGAGTGGAACACGAGAACGGATCTCAGGCAGTCGAAACTCCTTATCAAGGGGCCTTGATTGCTCTAAGTTGCCATCTGTTTAACAAACATTTAAATATAATGGGTTTAACTGAGCCTTCACTGTTCCGTTGGTGAAAGAACGCGGATGAAACGGCGGAACATACAGGGTGATTTTTCTTCTGGTTCTACCGAAAACGAATATGAACTTCGTTATTTCAAATACAACACCCTGTATATCTATACATATTTGAATTCTTCGTCCAATTCTGCAATGATTTGATGTATGATATGCGCAACCACATCAAGCGATTGTTGAGTTATAGTCTGATTCTCAAATATTAAGGCAAAGAGATTGTCACAAATTAGTGTTTATACTATGAAATCTCATTTTTTTCAAATGGGAACCATATAATTTTGCAATTTCGATCGATTGCTCGTCAAACACTAGCCAGAGTGTTCCAAACAGTTCATGTCTTTAAAATCAGTAGTTTTGCTGTTATCGAATAAAATTCGAATTTCACGACTAAAGCCAGGTTTCGCTCAGTCAAATTCATTGGTATGCACCATAGACATATTATCCCATTTTGATAAGTCTATGGTATGCACGTCTTTTAGGAATTGTCATCCTTAAGGCTTGTTCGGACTAGGCCAGTAGTTTAGTCGAGTGGAGAGTCGATTCGCCCACTGACTACTCTACCACAGTATCAAAGACTCTTAAACAGTATAAGGTAGTAGTGTGACTCTACTCGACTCGATTGCTGGCGTTCGCACACGGGAAATTACAAAATCATTCGCTACTCGACTAATCTACTGGCCTAGTCCGAACAAGCCCTTACGTATTTTTATTGATCAGCAACAGGGAAAACATGCAATAATAATTAGGTACACTAGAAAAGAATGATATATCAAAAGCCCGTCCTTTATTTGTAGCGAATGTGACAAATAAACAAAGCAGATAATGAATGATGAATAAATAAAAAAAAATTAAAAAAAACAAGTTTGAAACTATCACAACAATTTTCCTAACAAAAAACATTGACAAAATTTAATAATCGCTATTACAATAAATTTTCAAAATGTTGGCCCCCTTTCTCCAAACATTTATTGATTTTTCTAAGAACTTCGATTTTATTAAAGGTGTTAAATGTGGATTTCTTTCTACTATTTTGTTACAATGACCATAAATGAAGAACATATTTAATACATCACTGTTACTGTAATTGTGATTTTGCATATTGCCCGAATTCAAACAACAATAAGTATGAATGACAGTTCTCAACAGTGCATTATAAATGAACTGACATATTCTAACTATTGACATAGCCTACTTGAAAATGATCTAAATAAACCTATGATTAGACAAAGAAAACTGGATTTATTCCTGAAATTCGAATTTTATTCGGTAACGGCAAAACTACTGATTTCAAAGACATGAAATGTTTGGCACACTCCAACTGGTTTTTGACGAGCAATCGATCGGAATTACAAAATTATATGGTTCCCATTTGAAAAAAAAATATATGAGATTTCATAGTTTTGTTGAGGCTTACTTTGAAGCCTTGTTTGAGACGCCCTGTATAATATTTCCTCATAATTTATACAAGAAGCAGTATCAGCGTACTTTCTTTTGTTCCACTGTTGCGAAAAAAATTTCTTACAATGATAGATTTTGGAGATATAAACACTAATTTGTGACAATCTTTCTGTCAAAAAATTTGAGAATCAGGATATAACTCAACAATGTGGTTGCGCATATCATACATCAAATCATTGCAGAATTAAACGAAGAATTCAAATATGTATAGATATACAGGGTGTTGCATTTGAAATAACGAAGTTCACATTCGTTTCCGGTAGAACCGGAAGTAGATTCCGCTTGAAAGTATTTTACAGAATTTAGAATTTGTATCCCAATTCCTTCCTCGAATACGTCTAATGAAACACTTAAAAAAATCACCCTGTATACTGTTTACGTGCGGCAACTTATGTACTGAGGTTAACACACCTAGGGAACCCTACACCTTCCATATCTATGGTGAGAGGCACTCCACCTTGTCGGCTCGCGGCATTCTTGTCAGCGTGCCTTCGGGTCTGAGTCTATCTAGTATTATACAAATGCGGTATGAACAATGGGCCATAAGGCCTACGTTCGGCCGAACAAAGGCGCCGCACAGGAAGAAGAAGAAGAATCACCAAGGTTCCTCGCCCTCCACCAATTTTTGTTTATGGAGTTAATAATTACGAAGAGAAGATCTGGGACGTAAATAAAATTTAGAGAGAATTATTAATCGGTATTAAGACAAATTTTCGAATTTCGGAAAAAATTCTTCAATTGGATCAGTTCACCACAGAAACATTAGCTGACAATACTGTGAGAGTGAATCGCAAAACTGTTGAAGATTATAGAAAACTTAGTCACCATATGAGGAATAATAATATAAAACACCATACATATTGACCAAAACAGGAACGTGCATTTAGAAAGTTATACAATATCTTCATCATACTACAAATGTAGAGGATATCAAGCTGGAACTCTCCAAGGAGAGACACACATTATAAGAAATATACAAAATGGAAAAAGTAGGATTATAAAAGAACAACTGAATTAATTTTTTGTTGATCTTGAACCAGATCAGAACAGCAAAGAAATTTACAAGGTACAACCCATACAAAATAGGTTAGTGATAATTGAACCACCAAAAAAAGTCAAAGGACTAGTTCAGTGCATGAGATGTCAAAAATATGGACATACTAAAACCTATTGCAATAGGCCATATGCATGTGTGAAGTGTGGTGGGGAGCACAATATGATAAATTGCAAAAAAGAACAGTACCCCAGCAAAATGTGTATTGTGTAATGGTCTTCATCCGGCGAACTGTAGAGGGTACCAATTTTATCATGACCTAATCTCAAAAAACCTGTAAACGAGAATACAACATTACAAAAAGGATCGTTCAACAACAATAACATATGGATAGTCAATTGCCAACTCAACAGCCAAAGAAAATGAATTACCTATGCAAGAACAAAACAAAGAAAATAGTTCATCAATACGTAATACCTTTTTAACAGAATTTAAAGGCGTGTTCCAGCAGTTAATGCAACAAAATAGCATGATTTTGAGCATATTGTCAACCAATAAGAAAAGCACAATGGAATGCCAACGGACTCTTGCAACACAAGAATGAATTTGAAACTTTTTTACATCACAACTTCATCAACATCCTCCTCATATGCGAGATTCATTTCACTGATAGGTCATACTTCAATATACCAAATTACATCACCTATACCACCAACCACCCAGCACACAGAGGAGCAGCAATTCTAATTAAAAACACAATGAGCCATTATGAAATGCCAGACATGAATGGAAAACCATTCAAAAATCTTACTCCAACCATTACTGACAAACACTTTCCAAGAAGAGTACAGAGACATTTGCCAGCTGATTTAATGGAATAATGAGTTTTTCTCACTGGAGAGAATCTTTGCCTGCTCTATTCAAGCCAATTCATTATAGTGTTAACAAATTAACTTAGAGAATATTATTCTGATTGTTAAATATTGGGATATAATAAAAAAAAAAGATGTGAAATAACTATTTCTGAAAACAGCCAGAACATCACCCTATAACAATCAGTTTAATTCAAAGGCTACACTCCCGGACAAAAAAAACAACAGACGAATTCATTTTTTATCACTTCGTTGTCTATGTGTAGCCTATTTCAGTTTTACATCTTTATTAGTAAAGAAGATTAGGGGGAGAAGGGGTATCAAGTTAAAATAAAAAACTTGGAACCTAATACGAAAATTCATGAATCAAATAAAGTTCATATTGTGGTTACGTTTGGCTCACAAATGGTCACTGATAAAGGTCCTAAGGTATTGTGACAAGGTCGGCCCTGTGCATTCAGCGCTCCCGTGATCGAGAATGTCCTGGACGCGGTGGAAGGTTCCTTCCCCACCCTCCGGTCGCGCCGGAAGGTTCCTTCCCCACCCTCCGGTCGCGCCATAGTTCTTACGTCTTGGGGGTTTTCCATTTCTAGACGCATCCAGGCTTTACGAGAAAGGAATCGGCGCGATATATAAACGGGGGCACATTGGCGGAGAGGATTAATATAAATATTCAGAGGCGAGCAACGAGTGGAAATAAATTGCACAGACTTTTGCTAGAATAAGTTAATTAGTTGTTTATTATTAGTGTTAATAAATAGTTTATTTATTTCGGATGTTTTAATAATCGGGCAAACGTTGCAGTATAAACAAGGCCAATGGCTGTGAAAGCTGGTGCAGGCTTTCTCGAAGTTATAAGGCTCATTCTGTAGTTATAATTTCAATATGCACTCACTTCAATAGAATATGACACTACTTACATTGATTATCTCCTTTGTGCTGTTTGCTGCATAATGATAAATAGAATTCTTCTTATTGTCAAGATGCTCCAGAGAGCATTTGGACATAACTAACATCTGCACTGTCCTTAGATTTTTAGTTGCAATAGCAACCTGCAGAGGTGACATCCCACTAACTTCATCAGTACTATTCAGATAATTGCTGATTTTTGGATTGTTCAGGTAATCATGAAGCGCAAAATGAGCAGCCAAATGAGCCAATGACCATTGTGGATGTTCATATAAGGTGTCACATAACTTTTGAAGGCCTGAGGTATTGCACATCTGAAGAAAGAGAAAGTTAACACCTCATTCTCTTTTAACAATTCTACTTACATCTGAAGCAATTTCAATAAATTCAGGTAATTTATCCTTCAGAATTAGAAATCTCAGCTCTCCATCCTCCCTAGTTTTTGCTCGAAACAAACTGAAATTTCCATAACTATTATTAAACAATTCAGAGTGGATCAGACCAAAATGAGGGACAGTGATATCCAGTTTGTCTTTTGAGGTAAAGTTTGTACTTCAAAAGCAACATTTCAGATGGAATTGTGTTCCAAAAATTGTCTTCAGCACAAATGATAAAATACGGATTTTGGCAGTTTCAAAGGTTGAAGCTATGGGGCAGTTAATGGGATAGTACTGAAACTCTCATGATAATTAATATTTTCATGGTAAAATTCACTTGAAACTTTTTATTGATACTAGTTAGTACAACTGGTTTGATGGCCTCAAATCTTGTATAGGAAATATTATTATTCAGTATCGATGATCCTTTCTCAGAATTTTACTTCAGTTTAAAAAAGGAGGGCAGTGCTTGTGTGAGGAATTGTATTATTTGATCAAGGTAATTTGAGATTTTTAGTAATATTCTTCTACTGTCTAGATATGGAATAAGTACTTCAGCAGTTTTCAGAATTAAAAACGGAAATATAATAAGTTTTCATTGAAAATAATATTTTTATGGTGCAATTTACTTCATCATAGCTTAGTGTCTCAAATTGAAACCAGAAAAAATGATTTCAGTATTTCTAAAAACTTAACTAACCCCTGAGAAATTAGCGAAAGGATGTATGTGAAATTTGATTTGCAAAATTGAGTTTCTCTTTGATAAAACTAATATTTCAATAAAAACTGTATGATGGAAATTAGTTTATCATCTATATAAATGAAATCAATATGAATTATAGATCATCCATTGTAACCTAAGGAGGGCAGTTGCTTCTGACTTCAACTGAAATAGATAGACATAACACTTTCCATGATTACAAGCATTTTGAACTTGCTAGTTTCTTTCTACAAAGGAAGATGATATGTTATTTGTGTGTTACATTAGAGATCCATAATCCAGATTTATTTGATTCTTGTAATATATAAAATAGTGGAATTGTGGAAAACTTCAAATACCTAAAAGCTTGATGACTTGAATCCTTTGCTGGTCTATGCAGCACTATTTCAAAGATAGGAGTATCTCTTTTTGAAGAATTGGTATTTGGCAAATAGAGAATGAGTCCATCTTCTCGATGACATATTCCTCTAGATGTATAGGCATCAAACTTTGTGTCAAGTACCTTGTTGGGAGGATCTTCAGACCATAATATATTTTTGAAAACTGAAAAATATGAATCAATGAAACTATTTTCAACTTGAAGCCGGAGATGATTATTACACCAAGACTTTTGCTAATATCGAGCAACATTTAATATTCATAATGAACAATAATATTACTATACCATCTGAAAGTTAGGATAACTACACAAGAAATGAAAAAACAATACAAGATATATAAACATGTTTATACGTAATTGAACTTAAATTCATATTTTATTGCAAATGATTTGAGAGTACGACAGTGAGTATGCATGAAACTAGTTCAAACATTTACCTGATGTCCACATATTAACGTTTACAGATATGTATAATATAAAAATTTAGTTGTTGCACGATACACTCATACGTATGAGTGTATCGTGATAAAAAGTTGAATTGAAATTATCAGTTCTTGAACTTAGATTATTTAAGTCAAGATTTGGTCATCAACATTCAGTGTTGGTTAAGGGAAAATTCGAAGATATTCCAATTTGGGAAAATTTCAAGTTTGAGAACACGGAAACTGGTAAGTGTGGTAAGAAGTGAGAACCATGGTGTGGTTCATGAATGTAATTCCGCTGCCGCACAGAAAAGAAGTCAGAACACTCAGAACTAATACAAAAATGCTACCTCCATTGCTTATACACGTCTATGGTTATTCTATTTTCTGTGGTTTTTCTGTAGGTCTGTGCTCTGCATTCTAATCTATGTATTCTGTAATTCTAATCACATAATTCTATGATTCTAATATTCCGAAACATCAAACAAACGTGTGTTAACGTTAACCTGTTTTAATTATTGGCAGAATGGCGAATGAGCAGGTATTAAATGAAATAATCCCTTTTACCATATCGTCCTTATTATGAATCGAGAATAAAATTTCTAATAAGAATATTGAAATTATCAATATGATACATACCCACATACTTTGCAGCTCCTAGTCCCATAAGGCACTACTAAGTGGAACCAACATTAACTAGTGACAATTTTTGTTTTGACATTAATCTTTTGTGTTTTCTTTTAAGGCATATAAGGATTATGGTTACGATGATTATGGGGCACACACTGGTGATCCCAATCTGGATAAGCAATATTACAAGATGCCAGAATTCGTCAGTAAATTTTTAGGATATTTTAAGAATTGTGTGAAAGAGGGACTGGTCTTTGAGTTACAAACTCTGTATGAATCTACATGGCCAAAATTGACGGAAGATCATTTTGATAAGAGACCATGGCCAGAAGAGACTGAAGTTGCTGATTTAGTTGGGACGGATCCAGTAAGTTTCAATACTCACCTCGCATTCCCATATCTGAGGCATCTTTTATTTTATTTTTAACATGGCCTTTAGCATTTTTGAGATCCTCTCTAAGATTATGTTCTAATTCTTCAGTTTTATTAAGAATTTGCTTACACTGCTCCATATTTAAGCAACAGTCAGGCAAAACTAACTACTGTTTGGGTTGGGAATCAATAGAAATGCAATCAACCTACTTTTGCTCATTTATTATTTAGATATTCTTTACTGTTGAACGTATATTATTGATGTTATTATTTTCTGAATACTTTATGATAGATTCTAAATGTTGGTTTTCTCTTTATATTGATCTCAAGAACATGAATTGTTATTGAATAAATGATGAACTATTCCAGTTTTTAAAATCATGTTGAAATTGTTTTTCTTGAATACTTCATAGTTTTATGCTTATGCAGATCAATGCAGAGTGTCTGGTGAGGGTGTGTACATGGTTTAACCCATATACAGGGGGAACTTAACATACTCCTACCATATACATATAGGGTCTATCATCAGCATCACAAAATGGCCATGAATTTTAAGCTGAAAAAGGTCTCAATCGACTGGATTGGATTCACTGTTCACGAATCGATATTCACTTTAAATTATGTCCGTCCATTCATTCGTAAACACGATAACTCTCGAACAGAAGAACGTAGAGACTTGAAATTTTCAGACTATGTTCGGATCTGGAATGCCGCGGTTGAGATCGTTAATAGGTAAAATTCGGCTAGGGGTTCCGTGAATATGGCCTATGGCCGTTCGAAATTTTTTTTTTCTGAAAATTTCAGAACTACAGATTCAACATAGATGAAATTTTACAATTGGATGGAGAGTGACAAATTCAAGCTATGCACAGATCGCTCTACCAGATCTATATTAAATGCTAGCGAATTATTGACAAATATTTTACTTTTCTTCAACTCTCTACCGTTTTCTACCTATCCTGAAGACGGGTTCATCTTTTTTGAAAAACCCTGTATATTATTATTTAGAATATAGATGCATAGAATACCTGGTGTTGGCACAGATTAGATTTTGTCTGAGACTTTCTTGTCGATCGAAAATCTGAGCCCCCGAATGTGGTCGCGCTATTTTCTATTGCCGCAGTAGCTCGACGATCGCGATATATTTCGGATTATTCCCGAAATAGAGCCGTACTACACTACAGTACCGTTTTTGATCTACAATTTTTTGTCACGATTTTTAGTTAGGAGTCGTTACACAAGGGTTTCTATGCATCTATTTCAAATAGTAGTGGAAATGTGTCATTTATTACTGTACAAAGTTGAGATGTTTAAAGATATGGTGTATGCACTCGTCAATATTTGAATGCAGTCAGGTACATTTGACCAAATCGAAAATATTAGAAATGTTTCGTGGCGGCGCCGCAATGTCATACTTGCCAGGCATCTCTGCCTGGGGTCAATGAGACTATTGCGCATGTGCGATAACGGAGAGTGGTATAATAGGGGCATCGTGGCGATCAGATGCAGAAAACCTGTTGTTTTGTTATTTTGCTAAGTCTGAAAATATGATCTGCGGAGCGAGCAAGAGTATTTGTGACGTCATCACATTTGTTGTGGAGCGAAAATAATAAAAGAACGCTCATAGAGCAAAAGCCATTCAAATTGGCGATTTCAACCACCGATGGCCCGCTGCTGACTGTAAACTAATTGGATCGACATTTCACGAGGAATTTCGATGGAAATTTAAGAAATAGATCATTGTTTTGAATGTTCTTTATTTTCATGGAAATATACTACAAAATAGCAACACAAAAAGATTTATATCTGCCATAAACTATGATCTGAATGTGAACAAGTTCTAATGCGACATGAGGACATGACAAACATGAAGATCTGTGTATACTGTATGGTTTTTCCTTATAAACAAGTATCACTTGACTATTTAGAAACTGTTAGGCGGTGAATTCATCAATTCAACCTAAGAACTTAGCCACTGAATACAACCTTCCAAAACGTTCGTTAAATACTTAATATATTCAATAAAAATATTGTACGCAGTTGTGCAAGAAACTCTTAATGAGAATCTTTTCAGCAAGGTTTCTCCATGCTTTTCTTCAGTCCAATTTTTCCAATATACCAAAGGCATTAGTGATAAATAGTATTGAGGCATCTTTCTCAGGAAATTTATGAAAACGTATAGAGTGGTGTTTATTTTTCCTTGAAGAGCTGTTGAAACCACAACAGTTGAATACAGTTTTTTTCAGCACTAGAACTAAGCTTACTCAATGCACTGGCCTAAAATTAAACATAACATAAGCATAAAAACATGAACCCCTTCGCTCAGATACTTCACCTTATTTAATTCCTATCTTGCAGAATAATAAAGGCACAGCTCAGTACCGTGAATTACGATGATCAATTTCATAACACTCTCATTGATAATTGTGGTATCAACCTTTCTCATCAGTTAAAACTGCACCAGAAAATCAAACTCAAACAAGACGTCTGGTTACCTTAAACATGATAACTTTGTGAATAATATTTTAAATGATTAACACTGATATAAATACCTTCTCAACAATTTTTATTTAAAAACTAATTAATCTGTTCAGAACACCATTTTTTGAAGTCGCGAAAATACGTAGAAATAAACTAATAAACTGTCCCAAATCTACTCTTAGGTTAGAAATAAAATGACATTTGGAAGAGCTCTCGCTTCTGGGCGGGAGCGAATATATCTGATCTTCTTGCTCGCTCTGGTAATAAAAGATCACGATGCAGTGTGAAATGAGCGAAGAGAGCATAATAAAAGACCGGCTGAGAGCAAGAAGGTGCAAGAAGTAAGCGCCGAGCAGAATATTCAGACTTAGCATTTGTCCCTGTTTGTATTGAGCCACATATGGTATCCATGGACACATAATGCCATGTCTGTCCCTTCTCTTCTCCCTAGGCATCCGTATAGCGTATAGGACTAGTCTTTTGTATACTTATTAGCCACTACGCTCAAATTCTATATTTATAATTCTATGCATAGAATACCTGGTGCTGGCACTTATTAGATTTGTAGATCTTTTATACTCCATTCATTTTATGAAGTATCTTGGTTGGCCATGGTTTAGGTTTATCAAGTTCTTTTACTTTAAACGGTCGCAGGTTGACAATCGTGAAAATATAGCGACATTGCTACTTTCTATGAATGGAGTTAGTTCTTTTGAGGTTTAACTGTGATACAAGATTCGTAGTACCACTACATTTTCATACTGGAGTATTTCAAGTTGCGCAAAGAGGTATTCAATTGTCGTCTGTAGGCTTATTTCTTGAAAATTTTGAGAAGTGGGGAATTCAACTGTTCGTTTTTGAGATTTCTGTCGGGTTAATGAACTATCACAAAGTAACGAACTATTCTGTCCATTATTTTTCAGTGAAATTTCAACACTCGGTTCTTGATTTCCGTACAAGAAAATAGCATAACTGAATCTTCCAATCATGTTAATACTCGTACATGTGAAATATTTCCAGTATTAACAGAGAAAAAAGTTTCTTCAATATTCGTCAGGTCTTTGGAATTGTTGAATTCACATAATATTTCCCCAAATTCATTATTTTCCCAAAGTGAATAAACATTTTGAAAAATACGTAATTTCTTCGATATATATGTAGAAACGACAACGTTGCGTTCATATCTGACAGAAGAATGACTATAACCTAACATTTTCAAAATATACGCGGTGAAATGTATCAGAATTCCAGGGCCAACCGGGCTACTTTATAAAAGTGAATGGAGTATAGATCGAAAATCTGAGTATTCGTTTTGCTTTTCATTTCTCCCGAAAGGGGTCGCTCTATTTCCATTGCCGCAATAGCGCCACGACCGATAAATATTGCGGATTATTCCGGAAGTAGCACCAGTTCTGAAATCTAGTGTGCGTTTTGATGTACAAATTTTAACAGTGACTATATTACCAATATAATATAGTCACAAATTTTGGTCACGGTTTTTAGTAGGGAGTCGTTACACTCGTTACATCAGGTATTCTATGCATCTATTCTTATACCTTTCCTCAGAACTAATATGCATCAAAGTGTCAAGAATATGAAAACAAATTATTGCTTGAAAGAACTATTGGCCATTAACACAACACGTTCACCAGAATATATTCAAATATTTGAAATACATAACTAATAGAAATTAGTCATATTTTGAAAATAGCGCCACCTCAAGTGGAAAGAACGAAACTTTTCTAGTATCCTCAATTTTGGCGAAAGAAAATCTAATCAGTGCTTACACCATTATTTCAGACATCTTATACAAACACTGCGTTCGTTATGTCCAATCCGGAGTGGACACTGGCGGATACAGGGGGGTGGCCATGGGGGCCATGCTTGGACCTTAAAATTGACAATAATCCCTTTATTAGTATTCCTAAAACGTTGGTGAAAAATTTCAATCTGTTCATGCCGCCCCCCCCCTAAAAAAATTCATGCCCCCCCCCCCTGAAAATCTGCCTGGATCCCCCAGTGGGAGTGGAGCGATAGAATACGGACATAGAACATCTAATGAATTCGGATACGGATATACAATTAAGACACCTTGGGAGCAGAAGCGGTGAGGAAAGTGTCAACGTTCCATCATTCATCAGTCTGTTGACAATTTCCTCTCCATTTCTGCTCTGAAGTCACTTAATTGTATATTCGTATCCGAATTAATTAGATGTTCTATGGGAATAACAGAGGAAGAGGACAGCTTAATTTAAAACCCCAGAATGGGGATTTCATTCGGATGGAAAAACATTGCAGTACGAGTTTGTGTTGTCCATCTTATTATTTTTACATTCAAGATTATAATGATAATAAGTGAACTTTATTTCAGATGCTTCCAATACAGAAAATACAAATTGAATTGTGTCAACTAGTACAATAATGTTTTTAATGAAAAAATTTTAAAAATCTTGCAGTTCATATGGTTCCATTTTATTAAAAATGTATTTAATAATTTTTTATTATTATTATTTGTTTTGAAGGTCCAATGACATTATGGAATTCTACTCAGTTTGTTAACTAGTCGTATGGCTCTCTTTGTGGTGTAAAAAGAGAAGATATGTTTCCTGATCCAAAGAATATTATTCCAAACCTTAATCTGGATTCTGCTGTCCTATAGTGTATAGTGTTCAAGATGCCATTTCAAATATTTAAAAACAACTTTCAAACCATATAATGACGATAAAACCTTCTTTGAGACTTTTCCAATTTAGTTCACTTTCAATTTAGATTCTGAAGAATTTGGCATCATCATCCACCCTATATAACTGATCATTCAATTTGATATTTTTCAAGTCAAGTGCTATAGAACTTAAAGAAATTTCTTTTTCAGGTGTTCATGATCCTTTACAAGGAATTGTACTTCCGTCATATTTATGCCAGAATTCAAGGAGGACCGTCGCTAGAGCAGAGGTTCAATTCCTTCTACAACTATTGCGACCTTTTCAACTACATTTTAAGTGCTGAGGAACCTGTTCCCTTGGAACTTCCCGATTTATGGTTGTGGGAACTGATTGATGAGTTTGTTTATCAATTCCAATCTTTTGCTCAATATAGGGCACGTCTGCAGAAGAAGTCTCCCCAAGAACTGGAAACACTTAATTCAAACAATAAAGTATGGAATGTTCTTTGTGTTTTGAATGTATTGCATTCACTTGTTGATAAAAGTAACATCAAGGAGCAGCTTGAGGTTTATGCTAGTGGAGGTGATCCAGACTCTGTTTCTGGTGAATTTGGAAGCCATTCATTGTACAAAATGTTGGGCTATTTCTCCCTTGTTGGACTACTCCGCCTTCATTCCCTATTGGGGGATTATTATCAAGCTATCAAAGTCTTGGAGAATATTGAAGTTCACAAAAAATCTCAATATGCCCATATACCAGCTTGTCAGATTTCCACTTCCTACTATGTTGGATTTGCTTACATGATGATGAGGAGATACTCTGATGCCATTAGGACTTTCTCATCAATACTGCTTTATATTCAAAGAACAAAGCAACTTTTCGCATCAAAGAGCTATCAGCATGAGCAGATCAATAAACAGACTGATCAAATGTATCACCTTTTGGCTATTTGCCTAGTTCTCCATCCTCAGTGCATTGATGAATCAATACAACAAACTCTGAGGGAGAAAAGTTATCATGAAAAAATGTACAAGATGCAGTATGGAGATTTACAAGAATTTGAAAATTGTTTCACCCTAGCTTGTCCGAAATTCTTATCACCATGTCCTCCATCAGTAGATTTTCCTCCTGATGATTATTCTAAGGAAGCTATAAGACATCAAACTGCAATGTTTATGGAAGAGGTGCAGCAACAGAAAATGTTGCCAACCATAAGAAGTTACTTAAAATTGTACACCACTTTGCCACTGAGTAAATTAGCCAGTTTCATGGCACAAAACAATAAAAATTATGATGGCAAATGCGATCTAAAGAAGGAAATGCAATCACTCATTATTCATTTGCTGTGTTTCAAGCATAAAATGAAAAATGTGGTTTGGTCCAAAGGTGCTTCAGGATTAGAAGGCAAATTCCAGTCAGGTTCTGAGGTAAATTCAAATTTTTTTATTGATTGTAATTGTGTCTACATCATTATATTTTACAAACAAAATGAGTCACAGAATTCTATGCCATGCACGTAATGTGAGTTGGAACAACTTACTAGGAAGCCGAGAGTTCACATTTTGCACAAGTGGCTTATTGAATTAACAAATTCTTTATATCAAATTATTAGGGCCTTTCACAAAACTTTTATTTAGCGAGAATCGGTTATTTTCGGTACGTCATTAGTTTTTGTCGCAGAAATTAAATGATATCACCCGTATATGTATCTAAGAAAGGGTATTTTGAAAGTTAATTTTTTTAAACAGAAGTTAAATCTTGTCAAAATGAACTATTTTGCCAAAAATTACTTACACATTTTTATTCTTATACAAAAAATTTGCCAAAATCGAAGTCTGAGGGGGGGCATATACTAATTCTTAATTCCGTTCGCCAACTCATTGGCCGAGGTGGTTGACAACTTTGAAATCTTTAAAAGTAACCCCCATTTCACTAAAAAGTAACCCCCATTTTACTAAAATGTAATAGTTCATTGTGAAAACCTCATGCTCTCTATCTTTCGTAATGAAAAAGGTACAGTTCAAAGTGTCGAAAATCGACTTAAAAAACTCACCTTATGAAACCCCATGTATACCTACTCCATTCACTTTTATAAAGTATCCCGGTTTGCCATGAAATTCTGACACATTTCACCGCTTATATTTTGAAAATGTTAGGTTATGGTCATTCCCCTGTCAGATACGCCCGCAACGTTGTCGTTTCTGCATAAAAATCGTAGTAATTACGTATTTATCAAAATGTTCATTTTCATTCACTTTGCGAAAATAATGAATTTGAGAAAATATTATGTGAATTCAATAATTTTTCAAAGACCTGGCGAATGCTGAAGAAACTTTTTCTCTGTACTGGAAATAAACTGCTCCACATGAGTTAGGGATATTGACTTAAATTGCAAAAAAATATAGTTGAAATAAGATTTTTGTGATGAAAATTCATATCAATATGATTTCAAGTTGCAAATTGATTTTAGCCTGTAGGTCTGCAGCGTATACAGGGTGGTTAAGAAAAATCGAGTTAAATAACGAAATTTTATTCCCAGAGAATTCAAGCATTTTAAGACTATCAATACAATGTATGGCCTCCACGGGCATCAATAACAGCTTGACATCTTCTTTGCATACTACACACGAGGTTGTTGAACATTTCTTGAGGAATTTGGTTCCATAAACGGGGCAGAAGCTCTCTCAGATCATTTAAGGATTCTGGGGTAGGTTCATGATTATCTAATCTTCTTTGGAGCATATCCCATGCATGTTCTATATCTATGCAATTCAAATCTGGTCAGTGCGGAGGTATTAGTAAATGTGGAATACCAAGCTCCTCGCGTGCATTCTCAACTATGGCTGCACGGTGCGGTCTAGCGTTATCGTCTAGAAATTGAAAAGTTTCACCAATAGCAGCGTGAAAATTTGGCACAACATTGTCAATGACATGCTCCCTATAGTGTAAGGCGGTCATATTTCCAGGACCAATGTGTAGATCTGTGCGCCCGTTGAAACATATCCCGGCCCATACCATAACACTGCCCCCTCGGAATGGATGGACTTCTTGGCCATAGCTACGATTACGGGGTGTCCGTGGGATTGTCCACACCCTTATTCTTCGAGAATCTGAAAATCATCCATATCTGGATTCATCAGTGAAAAGGATACTACGCCATTGATCGTTCCATTTGATATGTTGCCTTGTCCATTCCAGTCTTTGACGCTTATGGTCACGTGTACTAACACGTGACCATAAGGAGTTCCATTATGAACTCCTCTTAATGGACGTCTAGAACCTAGATTCACCGACGGAAACTTGGACCCCATCTGCATTTTGAAGAGTATTCCGTAGTATTCTACACGTAGATGTAGGATTTCTTCTCGCCGAAAAGGTGATGAGTAGGTGTTGTTTTTCGTCGCCCACTAGGCCTTGGTTTTTCCAACATGGAAACTGTCTCCCTGAACCTATTCCAAAGTCGAGATATCACACTTTGGCTGACTTGGAGCCTTTCCGCTACAACAACCTGAGTTAGGCCATCCTGTAACATTCCGATAGCCCTATTAGCCTCAGCGTTTGTTAATTTACGTCTTGGCATTTTCAGAAAACTCGTTTCAAATCGAAGCCGTTGATAAACTGACTTCATTTCAAAATAAGAACATTCATGAAGCATATGCAAAGAACCAAACTTCAGAAAAAAGGCGACCAGATTGACGAAATGTCTTATACTGATTTTTATTGGATCGATTCAAGTTGTTATTGAGTTTCAAATGATTTTACAGCGATTTTCTCGAAGATTACATACTTTTAAAAACAGTCATTATAAAATAAGTATGTTAAATCAGGATGTAAACTAATCGACATTGTGGAAAATAAAGTCATTATTATTATTATTATATCCTTAACTCTTGTGGAGCAGTATATTTCACGCAAATAAAAATAGTTGGAAGATTCAGTTTTGCTATTTTCTTTTACGGAAATCAGGAAACGACTGTTGAAATTTTGCTGAAAAATAATGGACAGAATAGTCCGTTACTTTGTGATAGTTCATTCGGAAAAAGAATAAAAGTAAAATACCTATGGAATTCCCCACTTTTCAAAATTCTCAAGAAATACCTACAGAAGACATTTAAATACCTTTTTGCACTACTTGAAATACTTCAGTATGAAAATGTAGTAGTACTACGAAACCTGTGTCACAGTTAAACCTTAGGCTTAGAAGAACTAACTCCATTCACAAAGTTAAAAAAGAGTAAATAGAAAGTAGCCTTGGCAATGTCGCGTCAGTTTCAAGTGAAAGAACTTGATAAACCTAAATCATGTTAACCGGGATACTTTATGAAAGTAAATGGAGTATATAATGTGGTAGGATGAATTTAAAAAAGGCTTTCATTAGAAACAAAATCTGCGCATGTGCAAAAATTCTAATCTTACATTAATGTTTTGGATCTTTTCAGTTGGACTTCTACATTGATAATGACATGATTCATATTGCTGACACAAAGGTGGCCCATAGGTATGGCGATTTCTTCATCAGAAAAATTTTGAAATTTGAAGAGCTCAACAGAAAACTACATCATATTAAAATTTGAAGCATTTTCTAATGAATTCAGAGGATGTCATCAACCATTGAATAAATAATTTTTAAAACCAATGATTCTTGAATTCAATTTAATCCATGTCGCTGTTTTATGAAATCGTCCGCCATTAGTAAGATACAGGGTGCGGCACGGAGGATGGATGGTTTTAAAAAAATAATAAAAGCGTTAATTTTTACTCAAAAACACATTCATTGACGGAATCAGATTCTCAAGGAAATAGCATTTGAGACAGTCAAGTGTGGAAAATCACATCAGGCATGTGGTGGCCGAAATCGGTGATGCAGTGCTGGAGGCGCTCTTGGAAGTTCGCGTAGACTCTCTCCAACATCGCTCTCTCAACTTGGGCAACTTCCACGCGAATAGCCCTTTTCAATTCGTCCAGAGTTCGGGGCTTGGTCTCGTATACTCTAGCCTTGAAAAGGGCTATTCGCGTGGAAGTTGCCCAAGTTGAGAGAGCGATGTTGGAGAGAGTCTACGCGAACTTCCAAGAGCGCCTCCAGCACTGCATCACCGATTTCGGCCACCACATGCCTGATGTGATTTTCCACACTTGACTGTCTCAAATGCTATTTCCTTGAGAATCTGATTCCGTCAATAAATGTGTTTTTGAGTAAAAATTAACGCTTTTATTATTTTTTTAAAACCATCCATCCTCCGTGCCGCACCCTGTATATTATTTGTAGTCACGAAATCATCCGGTAGGTGACACAAAAACTTACTATCATTTCAGAAAATGTGTTTTTTTCTTAGACTATACCTAAACACGGTGTATTTCATGGTGAGTCTTGTCTTTTGACAGGTGATAGAACTCATCAAAATAAGTCATTTTACCGAAAATCTCTTTTATTAAATGTTCAATTTGAAGAATTTATAAAAAATTTCGGGCATCAATACCTTAATACTAATCTGGCCTGGATTGTTCATCGTATCTCTGCATCAGGTTTATGAAAAGGAGTTCAGTATGGAGTACCTCATGGGTCCATGCTCGAACCTATTTTGTTTCTATTTATATCAATGACCTACCAACGAATGTGGAATCAGATGTCCCAATACTCATTTCCTGATTATTAGTGATGATGAGGCGGAGCTCCAGAGCAGAGTACATAGGAGTCCCCAGCCTTTGACCTGGGGGGGGGAACAAAAAAAAACTAGAATAGAAGTAATGAACTGGAGGTAGTGTACGATGAAATAAACCGTTTGAATTACAGAATTGAGTTTTTGTACACACATTGTCACTAATACATAATAGCTACTTTATTGCACTGTACACGGTTCTATTAGACGTTTCGGAGATATTGAATTTGAACAAAGGTTTTAGCCCCCAACGTTTACACCACTGGACAAATTTGGATGTGCACAGCAAATTTTGATGCGCCAATGTGTTTCACATAAAAAAGATACTCCTGGTTCATTCCTCCGTTTCGAGAAAACTGGCATTTTATAATGATAAACAATTTGCTAACGCATTGCAAATTTCTTGTAATTGCTAAAAAGAACTATGGTCGCTAAAAATAATGAAATAGTATATTGCAAATTGAAGTTAGAAACCTAGTTGTCAAATTTTGTTGAAATTCACAAACTTGTTAATTGTCACTGCTCATTTTTCCAATTACAAGAAATTCACAATGCTTTAACACAGTGGTACGCAAAGTGTGTTCCGCGGAACCCTATATAGGGTTCCGCAAGAATTTAGAAAAAAAAAACAAAACGTCACCTTCTGATCGAACGATTACTCGTAAGCGCTTTTTATTTATCAAAATCGCCGACTCTTGTATTTTGAGAATGTTCGAGAATCGAGATCAAGTCTAGGACCTAGGACCCACGGATACTCAAGTTTGAGTATCCGTGCTAGGACCATGATACTAAAACCCACAAGACAAGATCACTTGATGAACGAGTTTTGAATAGGTTGGCGCATGACGTCTCTACGCGACAAATGGCGCTTATTTTCAGATTCATTTTCTTGTTTTCGTTTAATTCTCGCGTGAATATAATTTTCTTCTTAGGAATATTTGCAAAAATACCGTATCCGATCGAAAAGAAGTCAAAACACTTGGAGATTCGAGCAAAATACTAACTAACTTGTGACAAATATATGGGTAGTTGAATAAACGAGAATGTTTCGACTTTTAAATCAATTTTCTTAAATTTTTTCTTGGAATGATTTAATTGCTACAAAATATTGTGAGAACTTCAACTGATACACGAGAGAATTAGTATTTCAACTAACGTGTGGTAAAGTAAGTAATAATTAATAACTGTTACATTGTACTTTCAATATGCTTAAATAAAGAATACACTTTTAAAAACTATTTTTTCATTGTAGGGTTCCGTCAAGTATTCTGCTTGTCAAAAGGGTTCCGTCCCCAAAAAAGTTTGAGAACCGCTGCGGGGTTAGCAAATTGTTTTTGATCATAAAATTCCAGTTTTCTCGAAAAGGTTCACTTTAGAGCCATAGATAACCTTGTTTAGAGCAATGAACCAAGAGTACATTTTTTATGTGAAACACATTGCCGCATCAAAATTTGCCGTGCAAATGCAAATTTGTCCAGTGGTGTAAACATTGGGGGCTAAGGTAAAACCTTTGTTCAAATCCAATATCTTCGACACTGGCACGTCTAATAAAACCGAGTTAAGTGCGAGAAAGTAGCTATTATTAGTGACAATGTGTACAGAAACTCAATTCTGTAATCCAAACGTTTCCTGAAATATTAGCAAAAAATAAATAAATTTTTGACACTCTGTATCTGTGAAACGAAGGCCTGGAGGAAAAAATGGAAGAGAAATTTTTTTTATTTTTTCATGAGAAATCTACAGCTGACCGTTGATACACCCATTTAGAAACACCTTGTATAATTCATATCAAAATAATACCGAAAAAAATTTCAAACTAACCAAAACACAACCTCCTTGGATTATTAGCGAATTCTTCAAGAACTATGTTGTTGAAGTAAGTCGACTCTCAATCATCATATTCCTTAGCCAGGTTATGATCCTACGTAGGCTGCTGAATGATCGCTCCACAGTGCAAGTAGTGCACGGCAGAGTGATTAAAATTTTTCAAATTTTTTCCGTCTCGGGAAAAAATCCGAATGTTTTTCTCGAGACATCAATAATTGTCAGCTCTCTGAAATTATCTCGAGGTTTTTGCTGCATGCTGCCATGTCCTTTGTCACAATTCTGCTTCATTTTTGATGCCGCTCAGATTCTAAAATTGGCAGTTAAGGTATCGCATGCATCAGAACAGGGCGCAGTCTGCTTAATGTATACGTCGGCGTTTATAGATAAATTTAGAGCACCACATTATGAATTTCATTTATTATTATGCTATTATTTCATGAGTTTTTAAGGGATACTTGTGAAGCTCCAGATAGGGGGGCAGCTGTCCCCATCAGCCTGATTTAATGGTTTTCTGTCATTATCACCCCCACATGTGACATGATCGTTATTACCCCACCCATGTCATCCTATATCCGCCCTTGATTTGTACCGACAAGTACAAATGATATTTGTACCAAATAGTATAGTATCTACTCAGAGAGAGAGCAGACCCTCACCCGATTCTCATCTTTAGGAGCTCAATGAAAAATAAGATGTTCTTTCTTTCTGATATATTCCGATCCCACAGCTCATATCAGTATCAAACGAAACAAGGATAACACCTTAGACAGAGACTTGTCTAAGGATAACACCTATATTGGAGGATATTGAATCAACTGGATTCAAACCTCTTGGCAAAACCATCGGATGCTATGCCAATAATCTTTGATTTCGAAACGCCCTTTGAAACAGTCATAGCTGACCGTCACAGTGCAACAAGTTTCGTAAATCGCTTGGACAGAAAGTCATCCATATGGTGTTTACCGATGGATCAAAATCTAAAAGAGGCACTGGTATTGAGATATATGGACCTAGATTGAGGACCTCTTAAGCCCTGGGAAGTGAACCCTCTATTACACAGACCGAGATACTGGCTGTGTACGTATGCGCTCATCAGGAGTGTCTCAAAATGAACCTCAAAAGGGCGCATATTCATCACCACGGACAGCCAGGTCCTGGAATCACACTGCCAGGGATCTCTGCTGACCTGGGAGTGCCGTAACATCATGAAGCAATTAACTGACCAGAGGCAATAAAGTGACTCTACTATGAGTGCCAGGACTGCCAGGGCATTGTGGTGTTGGAGGAAATGAAAGAGCCGATGGGCTTGCGAAAAGTGCACCACGGTTAACACCTTGAGTGCTCTTGGATCAGTGGTAGAGCATTGGAATTACGACCCTAAGGTCTGAAGTTCAATCCCGAGCTACAAAAGAAATTTTCTAGTCTCGGTAGGGGCCAGCATTCTCACTGTTGGGTCAAAAATAACAGTGCTGTGCCTAAGGTGGCCAGGCCCGCCGCTAGCTGTCTGAGCGCCCGCGTGCAAATACTGTTATGCGCCGCCCCCGATAGGGCGCTACATCAGGGGCGTATCCAGAGACCAATTCGGGGGGGGGGGGGTAGTGGCAAGTTTTAGCGAGGGACCTGAACTGATCTTGAGTGGAAAGGGGGGGTTTAGATCGTTTCCATTCGAAGATTTAGTGTGAAAAACCCCAGTACCAAGCCCCCCCCCGTAAATACTCCCCTGCGCAAAATATGCTGAGTCTTCTCTAGAAAGGGTTCCCTCAAAAAAATAAAAAACCTATTGAATTATTGTTATATATATATTATATTATTGTTATTTCTATTTATAAAATTGAAAATTCATATAGATACACACTCAAATATTTATCTAAAAAATTTCACTCTTCTCGCTTTTATATTTGCGAAATCTTCTATAATCTTAGTCATATCCAATCTATCCAAAATTTGGTGTTCAATTGAAATTATAGCACCTGAGGAACTTCGGGGGGCGGCAGTGCCCCTCCCGGAAATATACCTGAAAGAAACACTGCAGTGAATTCACTGAATTCCGTGGATATACCGGATATACGGAAATTATCGATGTTGGCCGCCTGTCCTCCCGATCCTTCAGAGAAAAAGTCTCTCTAAGGGGGATGGGGAGACCTTGCCGCCCCCAATGTTGAACGCAGTTGGAGAAATTTCAAAGCAGTTGGCAAAGTTTCGATCGCATATGGCAAAATTTTTATGTTTCTATGACATTAGGCAAAATTTTAAAGCAGTTGGAGTTGGACAACCGCCCCCCTTTTTTTTCTTCCCCCCTCCGCTTACCACGTTGTTTGTCCCCACCGAAAAAAATTTCAATTTCACTGGATTTGCGGCCCCCCTGGACGTGCCGCCCTTGTGCCGGGCACGCCTTGCACGCCCGCTTACGGCGGGCCTGAAGGTGGCGTAAAGACACAGAACACAACTGCTTACTCCGGACTCGGCACAAGTTACAAGCTTCGAAGCTTGTAGTTTCAGAGGGGTCTCCTTAGGAGACCTAGGAGTAATTAGGATAAACAATATATCATACAATATATCATACCTGCTGGACCTAGCCTTTCTGTGGGCTTGGAAAAGACCACTATAAGGCAGCGGTTCAACAATGGGAGTTTAACAACAGTATAACCCTCTGGAGTAATACTCCTGGACTTACTCAGTCCAATCAACTATACCATCAGTAAGCTCTTAAAGCTGTCACGAGCTGGGTGATGGTAGGTCTGCTGAGGGGGCACTGCCGGTTCAAACATCATTTGTACTGTATGGGGAAGTCAACAGATGAGATTTGTAGACCCTGTGGATCAAAGGCAGAAACAGCTGAACACATGGTATGCAAGTGTCCAGAACTGGCTGGTCTAAGAACCATTCATATGGGGAAACCAGTTCTGGATACCCACTAGGTAACGGCCAAGGCTCCTAGAGATGTTGTCGATTTTGGGGAGGGGGTGAACAAAAGATCCATGTGGTCGCAGTTCCCGGAAGGCTAACTGAGCCATAATCGACCCCAGTTCAAATAATAATAACACCTATATTGATGAAGGCTTTCACGGCGTGAAGCCTACACTGCAGTTGTAGGCGAAACGTTAGGTAAGAACCACGGCTAGAAAACACGCAATAACTACTCTAGATTTGAAAATGATAACACCCATTCCGTTAATGTAAACAAAGTATCAACAGAGGTATCAATATGTATAAGATATTTGTTCGAAAGATGATCGCCAGAGTGCGCCACTCTTGGTTGGAAATCTCATATATATTGAGGATCTGTGGAAGCTTATACTGGTTCGGAAATATAAGTTGGAAACATAGCGAATACATCGTAAAACGAGTGGATGAATATTGTTTAGTGGACCAGTAAAGTAATCAAAACCCCTGATGGTTCATACCTTAGAATAAAGAATATTTTATATTCTATGGTTCATACTTTCATAGACTTCTTTATCTATGAATCGCTCTCGACATTCCTCTAACTGTCAAGTGCTGTCCAAGTGTAGGGGTTATTCATGCATTCGTTAGTTTTATTTTGAAATATCATATCACCCCTTGAAATTGAAGTTGAAATAAATAGTAAAGATGGAAATCAGAAAAACTATTGAATTACTTCGGGCTACTATAGACCCAAATCAGCGTCAGCAAGCAGAGGCACAATTAGATCAGGTTGTACAAATGCATGTGCTTTTTGTCAATGTGTACTAATTCTCATTTTTTTAGATACACAAAATTATAGGATTTGCTCCTACTCTACTTCAAATAGTTATGATGAATGATTGTGAGATGCCCATCAGACAAGCAGGCGCTATCTATCTCAAAAATTTGATAAACAATAGCTGGCAGGAAAGGGAGGCTGAAGCTGGGCAGCCTATACCATTTTTTATTCATGAACAAGATCGAGCACTGATTAGAGACAGTATTGTTGATGCTGTAGTGATTGCACCAGATCTTATACGTACACAGTTATGTACCTGTGTTAATACCATGGTTAAACATGATTTTCCTGGAAGATGGACCCAAATTGTTGACAAAGTGAGTATTTAGTTTTTACTTCTCCCTTTGAGTTGAAATATATTAGTTGATGAATACCTTGGTATTCTATTCACTGTATATTGAGTAAATTCAAGTGTGTTCATTTGGCTCGACCATATACAGGCTGGACCAAATTGGACTCTATTGAATGTAAATTTCTATACAATCTAGATAGAATAAAACTGATGTTTGTGCCTGATGATCAATTTTCATGACTCTACTCATCAATGAAAACTTCATATTGAATTCCAGGGTGTTTATAAAAAAAGAAGACCTTGTCTCTAGGATAGGTAGAAAACTGAAAAATATTTGGTGTGTGCTCAGTATGACATTTTCGTTACACCATCCGTATTCAAGATAAAGGGCGTTGAAGAAAAAAAATAATACACATTATTTACGATTTTGCCGAAACTGCTGGCAACATTGTAATGAAATTTTATACAAATATGCTTTGGAAGCTGATATCTAATGAATTAGTTTTTATATTTTACTCTAATAGAGGGCGCTAGGTTCATACCAAGTAGTATTGAACATGAGTTTTTAAATATTAGAAACATGTAAAAACGAACAGTGTAATTAGCACCCACTATCAGAGCATTGAGTTTAAATATACATAGAGGTACATCGCCCTGGAACGATTTGATGCAAAAAATGTTGGCAGTTTACTGCCAACTTTAGTGGCGGCATCTAGTAGCTACTAAAGGAACTATAATCTGCTTGCTATTCATTTACAGAAATCTGTAGGATATTTATTTTCCTCTAGTTCTATAAATCATAGGCAAAATTAATTGTCGTTTTATCGCATCCCAAAAATCCGGTGTGATGCAATACTGAACATTCCCATGCGACGGTCTTGATCGTCATCGCATTCGGCTTAGGAAATAGTGCTTTGTAGTTCAGGTACTCACTGTAAGATGCGACGCTAAAAATTTACTTCTCCATCTATGAACCTGTGAAGGAACTACACTAAACTCAGATTCAAATCGTTCAAGGACGATGTACCTCTATGCATATTTAAACTCATTCACTGCGTTTGTTATATCCAATCCGGATTGAAGGGAGAGAATACGAACACAGAACATCTAATTAATTCGGATACGAATATACATACAATTAATTGACTTTGGATCTGAAACAGAGAGGAAAGTGTCGACAGATGGAATGAAGGACGCCAACGTGGACACTTCCCCCACAGTTTATGATCCGAAGTCACTTAATTGCATATGCGTATCCGAATTAATTAGATGTTCTGAGTTCGTATTCTCTCCCTTCACTCCGGATTGGACATAACTAACGCAATGTCTCATGAGAGTCAAACATAAAAACTAGTTCATTAGATGCATCAGCTTCCAAAACATATTCGTAGAAAATGTCGTTACAATGTTGCCAGTAGTTCCAGCAAAATCGTAAAAAATGTGTATAATTTGTTTTTCTTTACGCCCTTTATCTTGAATACGGATGGCGTTACGAAAATTTTTCACTGAGCAAACCCCAATTATTTTTCAGTTTTCCATCTATCCTAGAGACGGGATCACCTTTTTTTGAAACACCCTGTATATCGTTTGTTTATCAGATACACTGCGTTCATTTATATAAATATGTATCAACAACTGCCATGGATTCGACTCGAACTTGCCACTTGTTACAGTGATTCCTAATGGGAGATAGATCTTTCTTGTGTATATGACCCTGTATATAATTATTTAGAGTATAGATGAATAGTTGGTACTGATTAGATTTTGTGAAGATGTCTAAAAACATGGTGTATGCACTCGTCAATTTTTGAATGCCATGCATCACATTCGACCAAATCGAAAATATTAGAAATGTTTCGTGACTGCGCCGCGATGTCATACTTGCCATTTCCGTCTTTTTTCCACATAATTCTATACCTATAATTTTATCCTTGAAATTAAAAGTGAAGCATCTAGAAGGATCTGCCCATAGAATTATAAATATAGAATTTGAGCGTAGTGGCTAAGAAGTATACAAAAGTGTTCAATCGTTCCCCTTAAATCCAGGGTCAGTCATCACTATACGCAGGCATAGGGAGAAGAGAAGGGACATGTAAATTATGTAACCATGGATATCATATGTGGCTCAATACAAACATTACAAACACAGACTGCATCAGCTGATCGCCACGATGTCCCTATTTTCCCACTCTCCGCTATAGCACATGCTCAATTGACGAGCTGTCAAAACACATTAAAAACAAATACACTTGTGGTCAGGACGATATTCCAACATCTATAATTAAATCGTACTTAAAAGACATCAAAGAAGTATTATGTTATATAATCAACAATTCTCTAAAATATGGAATATTTCCTGAACAATTGAAAATGTCGCTGATCAAGCCAATTTACAAAAAAGGAGACCCTAATAATATGGACAGCTATAGACCTATAAGCATACTCCAGAGTTTTTCGAAAATATTCGAGCTAGTAGTATGCTCAAGATTAATGGAATTCTTTCAGAAATGCAAACTTTTAAAGCCAAACCAGCATGGGTATCTGAAAGGTAAATCAACTACTACAGACTGCAGCCATATTCAATTTCACACAAAATATAATTGAACAGCTTGAAAACGGAAATTATGCCCTAGGGTTGCTATTGGATCCTTCAAAGGCATATGACTGTTTGAACACCAACATCACATTTAGGAATGTAACTCATTTTTGAAATAAAGGAGTTTTTATTATTATTATTATTATCAATAGTCTCACTGACCCTAGGCAGAGCCTTCTAGATGCTTCACTTTTAATTTCAAGGATCAAATTATAGGTATAGAATTATGTGGATCTGCCTAGGGCCAGTGAGACTACTGAGCATGTGCGATAACAGAGAGTGGGAAAATAGGGGCATCGTGGAGGTCAGCGGATGCAGTTTTGTTATTTGTCATATGGTTTCCAAGGATACATAATTACATGTCCCTTCTCTTCTCCCTAGGCATGCATATAGCGACAACTGACCCTGGATTTAAGGAGAACAAGAGCTACACTTTTGAATACTTATTAGCCACTATGCTCAAATTCTATATTTATAATTCTATGCCTTTTTTCTTCGATCAATTTGATTGATATAGCAGCAGTTGATCTGCCAAGGTCAATTATGATATGACCACAGAATGGCATTTTTATGTAATTAATGTTTTATTCCTTCCCTCAGAATAAGATGTCTAGACATCTTACCTCAGAACTAATATGAATAAAAATGTCAAGAAAATCAATACAAATTATTGCTTGAAATAACTGATGAAAATCAGTCATAATCTGTGAATAGCGCCACCTGACGTGGAAAAATCGAAACTTTTCTAATATTCTAAATTTTTGCTAAACAAAACCTAATCAGTGCATAGACCATTATTTTACACAGCTTGTTCGGACTAGGCCAGTATTTTAGTCGAGTGGAGAGTCGATTCGCCCACTGACTACTCTACCACAGTATCAAAGACTCTTAAACAGTATAAGGTAGTAGGTACGTCATCCTGTTACTCGACTCGATTGCTGGCGTTCGCACACGGGAAATTACAAAATCATTCGCTACTCGACTAATCTACTGGCCTAGTCCGAACAAGCAATAAGGGATATAATTCACGATCTACAATCTGGATCTAGTTTTGGTCTACAATTTTTGGTGATGATTTTTAGTTGAGTCGATACACCAGGGTTTCTTTGCATCTATTTTAGAGTTATATGGTTATTTTGGCAGATGTGTAATTTATTGATTAGTTGATTTCACCATGTTCCTCTAACTTCTATCCACACATTGCATTACGATTAACACGGCGTGCAATTTCGCGATGGAATGAACCCCTGTTAAAGTCACTAACTTGGTGATTGAACAGATAGATGTTAACTGATCTCCCTTGTTGAATATCTTCAAATAGTCTGAAAATCCCATCGGCAGACTTCAATATACCTTACTGCCATTTTACTAAGTCTCTTTGTTTATTTTTCAATTAAAAGTTAGAGAGCCTGGTCCTCTATGAAAAAGTTCATCTCTAGTGATGTTATGATTAATAAAGCAAGCATTGGGATGAACTTTAACTATGTAAAAAGGAAGAATGTTGAAAGAAATACAGTACCTGTAATTTGAAAGTGAATACCATTAAATGGTATTCAGATGATTTTAAAACCACAGTGGTGGCCGGCGCTGAAGTATACAGGGCAAGAAGCAAGTGTACACAATCTTTAGGCCAGTGTTTTTAGGCAAAAATGCTTGCAATCGAAAGATGCCCGTGACGTAGTGATCCATTCTGATAGGCAAGCTGCTATCAAAGCACTGAACTCGTATGTCATCGACTCAAAGCTGATATGGGAGTGCCACTTGAAGCTTAATGAAGTAGGCAAGAATAACAAAGTCTCATTAGTCTGGGTACCTGATCACTCAGGAATCGAAGAGGAAAAGCAAATGCCAACACACTAGCCAGAAAGGGAACACAAAAGCAACCTACTGGTCTAGAACCTTTCTGTGGTATAGGCAAAGGCACATATGAGGAAGAAACTGAAATGGAAGTACTCTGGAGGAATCTGTCAGGAATGGATCATTCCAAAAAGTTCCTTCGGGATTTCGAAACTGCGAGAACCAAGAATTATTTGGATCTCAGTAAGAATAAGATACGCCTTCTCACTGGTTTGTTCACGGGAAATCGTTGCCTTATGAAGCATATGATGGAGCATATGACAAGTGCCTAATCTGCGAGGAAGAGTAGGAATCTCCTGTTCAGCAGGAATGTCTTGAACAAGTGAATTACAGGAGGAACAAGCCTTCTCAGATACTGAAGGTCATTGGAGCTCTGGAGCTGGGGGCGAGCTGTAGATAGCGCAGTTGCGAAAACAGCTCTGATGAGGGGCACAATAGACCTTGAGGTCGCAATGGAATGTAACCCCCTTAACAAACTATAAAAGTTCATCTGTAACAAAAATAGTTTAATGACCAAAGAATGTATTCAAAGATTCTTGAAGAAAATTTTTGCTGTTTCGAAAAGTCAAATGCAGAGCCTAGATCAAAATATTTCGTTTCAATAAACCTCCATTTTGTATTTTATAAAAGAGAATGATTATCGGTATTCAGACGGATTTTTTCAAACTCCGGAAAAAGTTTTCACTTATCACATATCAATATAATATTTCCCAGACATACATCTTAATTGCCGCTCCGGTCAAATATTTGGGATGTCGCCTCCCACTTCCGAAAATGTCTGTTCAGAAAATATTTTTCTAGAGTCAGACGGTAGTTTGGTCAAACATTATCAGTGTTGCCTGTGTCTAAGGTGGCATAGACACAAAGTAACAAAGCCAACACAAAACACCACCGATTCTCCTAATCAAGCTCATACAAGTTCGAGTGCCTGTTAGAACTTTCTGGAGAACTGGACATATTTGAAATCTGAAAAATGGGATTATGACATTGTTCGAAATTCTCTACTGAGCTAAAATATTTTTGGAGCCTGAGCACTTCCGGTTATACAGGGAGTGAAAATATTTTTCTGATATGATTGAGTATTCAATGATTACTCAATGCATTTCTGTTAAAACTGTTTAATTCATTCAAATAGTTTTTCAAATATCGAGAAAAAACCGAAAAAAGTCAAATATTAATGGTCAGAATTATGTTCATTTTTCTTATTCTTAACATCCTGAGTGTAAACCGTTCTCATAACGTCAAAGTAGAAGAATGTGGAAAGGACATGCTTATTTTGAATTTCATAAATATCATCATAGGGTGTTTCAAATTTTGTGTCGAAAAATGTGATCGAAAGTTGGCCATAACTTCTGTTTTTCAAATTAGAACACCATTTTTTTATGATTACGTTGGATTCTGCGAAGAAAAATAATGATAGCGCCCTTATATACTTTTGCCCTTGATTCAGTTATTTCTGAGTAATGAGTGCTTTCATTATTTTTCTTCGCAGAATCCTACGCAATCATAAAAAATAGGGTTTCAATTTGAAAAACAGAAGTTATGGCCAATTTTCGATCGCATTTCTCGGCACAAATTTTGAAACACCCTGTTACGATATTCATGAAATTCAGAAGATTGATGACCTTTCCACATTCTCCTACTACGTTATGAGAATGGTTTTGGCTCCGGATGTTGAGAATAAGAAAAATACATAATACTGCCTATGAATATTTGATTTTTCTTCGTTTTTTCCGATATTTTGAAAACTATTCGAATGAATGCAATGGTTTTAACAGAAATGTATTCAGCATCATATCAAAAACTGAAAAATAAAAAGAATTTTAACAAATTTATTTTCACTCCTTGTATAACCGGAAGTGCTCAGGCTCCGAAAATATTTTAGCTCAGTACAAAATTTCGAACAATATCATAAACACTATTTGCAAATACATATGTCCAATTCTCCAGAAACACTCGAACTTGGAGCACCTTTATACAAGCTCATGAGGGGTCCCCTTGGAATCATAATAAAAGAAGATAAATGATGACAAACCAAACTAGATTTTTCATATTTTTCGATTAATTGCTTCTAACCAAGATTTGAATTGTATTGAAGAAAAAATAATTATTTATCAGAGTTCGCAAATTTCTTTTTCCTGTATAAATTTTTGTGCCATGAAATGTTCTGTTTTAGGTGAGTGTTTATTTATCCAACCCTGAACCAAATGGATGGCTTGGTGCAGTTTCTTGTATGTACCAGCTAGTCAAAATATTTGAATATAAGAAGATGGAGGACAGGAGACCTCTTCATGAAGCCATGAATTTGTTGTTACCCCAACTATATCAGCTTATTGTACGCTTGCTCCCAGATGACTCAGAACAATCAGTTCTTCTTCAGAAAGAATGCCTCAAAGTGAGAATCTATACAAAATTGTATTTTTTTTTCTTCAATACTTTATTTCGTTCTTAGGTGTACTTTTCAATAGTTCAGTATATACTACCGCTTGATATAATCAACAATGAAACTTTTACACAATGGATGGAAGTATGCAGACAGGTTATCGAAAGACCTGTACCTCCACAGGCCTTCAAGCCTGAAGAAGATGATAGGCCAGATCTACCTTGGTGGAAATGTAAAAAATGGGCTCTGCATATTATATATAGAATGTTTGAAAGGTATGAACTAGTGTCAATGAATAATTTTCTTTTAATATATGCTTCAACTCTTGAACAAAAATTCATTTATTTTGAGGAAGTTTATTTTTGCAGAAAATTGAAGATAACTATTATAGTGGTTAACTTTCTGTTTCAGGTTCGGTTCTCCAGGGCATGTTAGTAAAGAATATAGCACATTTGCCAACTGGTATCTTTCCACATTCAGTAGCGGAATTTTAGAAGTTCTCTTGAAACAGTTGGATTTGTATCGAGGCGGGACCTGGCTGCCACCTAGGTGTTTACAACAAACACTTAATTACTTAAACCAAGCTGTAATACTGGCTCATACCTGGAAAATTTTGAAACCACACATGGCAGCAGTTATTCAGGATATACTTTTTCCACTCCTCTGCTATACAGCTGAGGATCATGAGCGTTGGACTCTGGATCCTCATGAGTATATTCGAATTAAATTTGGTAAGTCCATGTGCTGCCAAATGTTGTCACTTTGAACTGTTATCATAGTGTATTGGGATTTTTGAAAATATTCTTCGTTTTATAGTTCTATTTCAAATAATACATCATATCTCACCACTTGTGTTGTGGCTTTGAAACTCAGTTTTAAGACTTAAACTGCTTAAACTTTTGATAAAAATTAGGCAAATAAAACAGCCTTTCGTATTTTTTATATATGGATATTCTTTTTGAATTCACTAGTAAGTTCCAATTTGAGTTTTGGATGTGTAGTTAGTTAACTTGAAGATCAGGAATTGACCATATTCATAAGCTATCGGTGGCATCTTTCTGAACGTTTTCGGGTTGGCAGCAATAATTATAATATGTCATCACTGTCATTACTGATTTGAAATAGGCCCGCCAATTCATTAACATTTAGGTTTCGTTATATTCTTTATAAAATTTAGGTGTACACAAGATGTATTTACACCTTTTTATCATCCATTTTTACCAAAAATTGTTTTTGCTCTATCAAAATTCAATATAAATAGCATGTTCGAAACTTCAAAAATTGTAAACAATCAATGACAATTGACATTAATGAGGTTTGACATTGAACATTGACATTGATGACACATTGGTACCAACCGAAAGATGCTCAAAAAGCTGCAACCGATAGCTAATGAATATGGTCAATAGGCCTTCCTTCCTTTTGAAGGGGGATTTCTACAACTGCTTTCTTATCGACCTATTGGGTGATTTATAGTATTGTATTGTATAGTATCATAGGACTACCCCTTCAGCAATGCCTCATCCCCACTTCTCAACCATTTGTCTCTGGATCTGCTAAAGCTCACTTGGAAGGCTCTAACGACCACTGAGGGAACATTCCAGCCTGTTGGGAATCACTTCTATAATTCAATGTGACATTTAATTTTAAAATTTATGAAATAGTCCTTTTCCAAATGGAACTCAGTGCTCTAATTGCTCTATATCCATAGTGTTCTGCAAGTTGATTTGAATGGGTGTTTAGGGTTTCTCTATCAGAAGATTATAAGAGAGATTTTTCTTGGGCAAGTTCTTTACTTTACATTGTTTTTTTGGGGTGTTCAAGAATGTTGTGAATTCATCATCTTATAATGGACAACATATAATCTTATAAAGTGTGCTTGCTGTCCTGCTTTCAAGTGAGAGACCTAAAGTGTCCGGCTTTAGTGATAGCTGCTTTCAGTTATTTGCTCATGAGATTTTCAATCTAAATGTTTTTTACAGATGTATTTGAGGATTTTGTTTCGCCTGTCAATGCAGCACAGACCCTGCTACACACTTGTTGCAAAAAACGTAAGGAGGTATTACCTAAAACAATGGTTTTCCTGACACAAGTTCTGACCAATAATCAGACAGAGGCACCTCAGAAGGATGGTGCATTGCACATGATCGGTTCTTTGGCAGATATTCTTTTGAAGAAAAAATTATACAAGGAACAACTGGATCAATTCTTTGTGAAGTTTGTATTTCCTGAATTCAATTCTGACAGAGGGCATTTGAGAGCCAGAGCCTGCTGGATACTCCATAATTTTGCTGAACATGAGTTCAAACAAGACGAAGTGTTGGTGGAAGGGGTAAATCTAGTCATTAAATCACTATTGTATGACAAGGACCTGCCAGTGAAGGTGGAAGCATCCATAGCTTTGCAATCTCTTTTGACCTACCAAGAAAAAGCTTACAAACATGCGGAACCTCGAGTAAGGGCATTTCTATTTTTTTAAGATATTGGAATGTGCATTCCAAATCAAGGATAATGATTATAACATTCTCAATTCCAGATAAAAGACATTTCCCTTGAATTGCTTTCGATCATACATGAAACAGAGAATGAAGATGTTACTGGTGTAATGCAAAAGATGGTCTGTATTTACACCCAACATCTGATTCCAATTGCATCAGAAATTTGTGGTCAGTTAGCAAGAACTTTTACTCAGGTAAATATCATGGGTACCTTATTACTGTTATTTTCATTATTTCCATTTTATCTTGTGCTTGACCGCTTTCTATTTCAGGTAGTTGAAAATGATGATGTGCAAGATGAAAAAGCCATAGCGGCAATGGGAATCCTTAATACAATAGAGACATTATTAACTGTGCTGGAAGACAGTCCTGAAATAATAAAAGTTTTGGAACCAACCGTTTTGCAAATTGTTGTGAATGTCTTGCAAAATGAGGTGAGAATTAAAAATGTTTAATTTTACAAATATTCTTATCTGAACTGCAAATGTAAATAACTACATGAATTCAATCAGTTAGTTTGAAATGACAAACTAATAGCATTGAGTTTAAATATACATAGACGAACATCACAGTTAAACGATTTGAAGCTGAATTTATTGTAGTTCCTTGACCCGTTCATAGAGGGGCGAGTGTGTTTCAGAGAATCGAAAATTTTTACTCTCGCATCTGGCGGTGAGTTGCTGAACTGTAAAGCACTATTTCCTGAGCCGAATGCGATGACGATCAGGACCGGCGTATGGAAATGTAGTATGTTCAGTATTTCATCACACCTGATTTTTTGGATGCAATAAAACGACAATTAATTCTACCTATGATTCATAGAACTAGAGGAAATTAAATATCCTACAGATTTCTGTAAATGAATAGCTAACATAATGGATCGGCTGATTATAGTTCCTTCAGTAGCTACTATGTGCCGCACTGAAGTTGGCAGTAAACTGCCAAAATTTAAACTCGATGCTAATAGTCAATATCACTTATCACATCTATCTTATTACTCATGTCAATAGTTATGCATTTTGATATTGTTTCAAATAAGGGGCTTCTTTTTTCATTTAGTTTCTATGTACAAAACAAAGTCGACATCTGACTGGTTCTTTGGAAACAACAAGAGTTTTAATTTTTGTGATGGATACCTGCATGTTGTGAACTTCTTCATAGAATGCGTATAGGAGCCGTTGCAAATCGTCTTCGTATTCGGCAATAACTAGGGCGTCATTGGCGAAACAGTTTATGATAAGAATTATACTAGTAACACTTAGGTCTCCGAGGAGACCCGTCAGAAACTACAAGCTTCTGAGCTTGTAGGAGTTGAGAGAATTAATTTTGCTCTTGCCTGTTATGAGTGAAGAAGGATATTCTATACTTTTGACATATTTTATTATTTCGTCCATTTTTTGATTGATAAGTTGTGGGCTTGAAGAGTCTCCTTGCCGAATTCCTGTTGGTGTTTTGATTAACTAATATGTGTGTAGATGAATTGTAATTTATTTGTCTTATGATATCTATTATAGTTTTCGGCACATGTTTTTTTTCAAGAATATCAACTACGTCACTTGATTGATTGACAAGCTGACAAACAAGAGACCGGGTTAGCGCTTGGCCTCCCTGTGACACTGCGACCAACTTGGGTCTATTGTATCACTCTTTCGTCAGTGGTTCCTCACGAGAATAGGTTTGTGTTGAATCAGGTTCAGTAGCCTTTTTATGAGGTTTTTCGGATTCATTCCCGTTTCCGGATTGATTTCACCGAATATTCTGTGGCGCCTTCTTCTCAAGGCGTCGCATTCAAAAATTATGTGAGAGGCTGTTTCTTCCTCTTCACCGCAGAGTCTGCAATCCACGGGTTCTCCAAGTATTCCTATGGTGTTCAGATGTTTTCTAAGGCCGCAGTGTCCCGTCAGTAGACCAACCTTTGTTCTGTTTAGATTCAAAAAGTCAGCTGTCAAGGTTTGGCTTGTGAGTCCTACCATGGCTTTGCTGTGTGTTTGCCCGTCGCTCTGTTCCCAGTGTTGTCGGTGTCTTTGTTTTATCCACTCCTCAATCAGGGTCCTGCATCGGTTTTTGCTGATTCCAAGCACAGGTTCTGGCCCTGTGAATGGCGTTTCAGATGCTTGTCTTGCTAACTGGTCTGCTTTTTCGTTGCCCGCTATTCCCTTGTGACCTGGCACCCACGTCCTGGAGGCATTCCCAGACGAGACTAAACTTTATCTGTGTCGAGTTGAGGGCTTTGATTGCGCTCTGGCTGTCAGAGAGAATGTGGATGTGTTTTCTTCCTAGCCACTTTCCAGGTTCTTCTGTATGCATGTCCTAATGGCATGTGTTTCAGCTTGAAATATCGTGGCGTGTTTGCCGAGAGGTATTATGTAATCCCTTCTTGGCCTCACTCCATGTATTCCCGCTCCTGTTCCTTCATCTGTCTTAGAACCGTCTGTGTACCAGACTATTTCTGCAGATGATTGTGATTCTATACTCGAGTCCCATCTGTTCCAGTTGAGCCACCACAGGAGTGAGCTACTACTACGTCACTTAGTCTCACCCTATCGAACGCTTTGATGAGGTCTTTAAAGCATATATACAGGTACAGAATTTGGAAATGGAAACATAGGGAATATAGCGTTTCACGTGGGTATGAATATTGTCTAGTGGACCAGTAAAATAAGCAAATCCTTTGGCGCGAGACGATGGCATAGGAGACTGAAGAATGGGGACTTCGAGGTCCGAGCTCTCTCGATCTGACTGCAGGTCTCCCAGCATAAAGCATTATTGTTGCTTCGAACGTGAGGAACGTTAGACCGTCTAGTTTGAAAATAAACACGACCATTTTATTCCATTGCATGGGAGGATTTATGACAAATAATTGTATTTGTGAAAATGTGTTCTTATGCTCCTTGTCTCTTCAATAGATTGACTGCCATAATACCATTTTATAATTTGAATATTATCATCTACACTGAACATTTCGATTTGCTAGGAATCTATCTTATTTTCAAACCAGACTGTCTAACGTGCCTCACGTTCGAAGCAACAATAATGCTGGGAGACCTGCAGCGAGATCGAGAGAGCTTGAAGTCCCCACTCTACAGTCTCCTATGCCACTGAGTGAGGCCAGTCATTTATTCGTTGTCGCATCGCGCCGAGGGTTTTGAATGTTTTACTGGTCCACTAGAGTCTAGACAATATTCATACCCTCGTGAAACGCTGGATACCCTATATTTCCGTACCTGTATATATGCGGGCTTTCCGTAATCTATAGTAGACCGATATTTTCCGAACCTTCATCTAATATGTTTACATGTTCGCTTATTATTGCTTCTTTGATCTTTGTGACAAGCTTCAGGACTGAACTGAGTGAGGTTTCTGGAAATTTCTTGTTCCCTTTCTTGAATATAGAAATGGTTCTACTCTCTGAATGTTAATATTTTGTTAAAGAGCTTTGTACCTTTTACCATTAATTTTGACCTCCTTATTTCAATAGCCCTTTTGATATATTATGTAAAGCTTTCTTGGTCTTAATCTTTTTGCCAGTTCTATTGTCATTCCTCTGGTATAAGGGAAAGTTCTTCGTCTTCCTTCTTCAATGTCTTTTTTGTCGTTCTTTTCAGGGACATACACTTGCCTAAAATAGGCTCTCCAGGGGGACTGAATTTATTGTGCTTGTGTATATTTTATGATGTCAAGTTTCCTTCTTTTTCATACTTTCTATACATTCAATCAATCAATCGATATTTCGAAATAAAGCCGGACTCCCACTACTCGTGTATTTGGCAAATATTTGCCACTTGCCTGTATTTGGCATGTAGTGGGAGTGGTTCACTCGGCCAATACTTGTACAATTATTTGCCACTGGCGAAGTCCCGCCGGTTGTCGGTAAAATGCAACGAGTCAAAGGGATTACAATTATTTGCGTATTTGGCAAGTATATACTTGTCGATGCTCTCCCATTACTTGCCGCAATTAATTTTGCAATGGCAGTTCTGTTGCCAGTTTCCGTCGAGTGTTTGTGGTGCTTGCGTTTATATAAAGTTTTTCCGAAATGGAGTGGACTCAAGAAGTCGTTTTCGAATTTCTGGATTTGTACGAAAATGAGCCAGTTATATGGCAACCTAGGCATCCACATCATAAGAACAGAAACTCAATTAACGATACCTGGGTTCGCATCCAAAATGAAATATCAATCCACTACTTTGAACAGAAGTCGAGACAGGTAAGTGAATACCTCTATCTGACCTGACCGAACAGAAACCATCTTTTACAGGGTGTTTCCTCATTGTAAACCTCAAGTTTGATGTATGCAATAAGAAAACACCCTGTAAAGGATGGTTCCTGTTCGGTCAGGTCAGATAGAGGTATTCACTTACCTACCTGTCTCAACTTCTGTTCAAAGTAGTCATCCACCATCTTCATTTTCTTTTTGCCTTTTGAGCTTGATGAGCTTCAATTCTTCTATAGCAGTCACTTACTACCACAAAAGCTGCTGCAGCGACAACGCAACTATCCATGGTCGAAACAAAATAAAAACCGATCGAGACTCGAGAGAAGAGAAAAAAGGGGGGAGACGAGACGACTGCTGTACTTGCCAAGTACACAACTATTGGCATATTTGTCAAATACGGGAGTAGTGGGAGCGCCGTACTTGTCATTCAAGTTCGAAACTTGGTCTACTTGCCAAGTGCGCAAATAATTGCGTACTTGCCAAATATACAAGTAGTGGGAGTCCGCCTTAAGATATGTTCTGAAATCAAAAAGATTGTCAGTTTTTAAATTCTGTATTATAAAAAGATGCCTTATAACTGAAAAGCGGCAAATTGAAAATATCTTTCTATGACCAGTGTGAGATCGTAATAAAAATGAGGGAAAATCATCGGCATGTCGACAAATTTTTGAACCCTGATGAAGTGGTATATGTGCCAAAAATTATCATAGCGAATTCAATCTAATGATTGATTTGCAGATGGGATCCATATCTCTCACTGTTTTTCCTGGAGAGAGAATAATGAAATGAGTGATTTGATTGAACATCCTACTATTTAATCTAATTTTTTTGTTTAACTCTACTTTTACCGAAATAAAACTTGTAAAAGCTGATCTGAATCTTTTCTTCTGTGTCATATTATGTTGAAAATTTTCTCAGAATTTTAATTATTTTCATTGAGAAGAACATATAATTTTCAGATGCATGAGTACTATGAAGAAGTACTAGCTCTTGTGTATGATTTAACAAGCAAGAATATATCAGAAGACATGTGGAAAGTTTTTGAATTGATTTATCAAGTTTTTATGAAAAATGGCATGGATAATTTCATAGATATGATGCCAGTTTTACACAATTACATCACAGTGGATAAAGAAGCATTTTTGTCTGACAGTAAACGTATGTTGGCGGTTTACAATATATGTAAGGAAGTTCTGAATGGAAGTTTTGGCGAGGATCCAGAATCTCATGCAGCTAAATTACTTGAAATTTTACTCCTACAATATTTAAGGCAAATTGACCAAGCTGTACCTATGTTGGTTGAACTTGCAGCAAGTAGATTATTAAGACCGGTAAGTTCCCATTCTCCATTCTATTTCAAATAAAATAGTAGAATCCAAAAGCAAAGTTATTCCATTCAAACTCTACTCTAGATTCTTTTTCATTCTTTTCCAGGTCAAAACAAGCGAATTGAGAACTATGTGTTTACAAGTGTTGATAGCTGCATTATACTACAATCCACAGATTCTGTTCACAGTGCTCGAAGGCATTCCAGATTTTACCAAACATTTCATCAAACAGTGGCTGTGTGATGCTGATTGTTTCTTAGGCATCCATGACAGGAAAATGTGTGTCATTGGTATTTGTACACTGATCAGTCTTCCGAATAAACCACCAGCACTTATTGAAGAAGCACAAAAAGTTGTGCCATCCCTGATCATGATTTTTGAAGGTCTTAAGAGAGCTTACACAGCAAAGGCCTTGGAGAATGGAGAAGAAGAAGAAAGTGATAGCTCTGATGATGACTTTGAAGGTAACACAACAGTTTCGATCTTTTTGATTGGAATTATGCTTAATTTTTCATCGGAAATTTTTTATAAATCAAAACGAAAATATTATCATCAAGGGCTGCCAACATTTCTTCAGTTAAATGTCCACTTTTCGATAATTTTCTTTTGGTGATTATTAATTTTCCATTTGCTGATTGACTGACCTGTAGTCATAGTTCTGTCGTTCAAGAAGAGATAGGTGACTGGAAACACTGAAAATTTAAAGAGTACTGCAAACTTTGAGCACCGACTGAAGAGAATTCACAAGGAAAAAGGTACCTCGCAACATTAGACTCCCCACTCTCTTTGGAGTGGGGCTCACCTTGTTGTGCTATTTTGATCTACTTGAAAGATGCTCGTCAAAGTATCAGGCTTTGAAACCTAAGTCACCATTTCCGTACGCAGGAGAAATGACTGAGAAGAATAGGGTTATTGCTCATGACAGAGATGAATTGTGATATCTAGACAGGCTTGTTAAGCCTGACATTTCCACCTGGTTCACCTATTGATCTGTGCTCCCCACGGGGGCTGGTGCAGGGATTGTTGGTTTTAGAATAAATCGGCATATTCCTTTCAGAATATACTGCCCAATAGCACAAGCAGAGCTGTAGGGTGTATGAACTATGGAGAATATCCGTATACACATATTTTGCAACAGCCAGGACATACAGAAACCCCCTCCTATTTAGTGAAAGAATGCAGGTAGACTTTGTTCGATGAAACTCAATATTATGTGATTCCCAGCACATGAGTCTAACTCTAGTAACATGAAAGCATAAACTTGGCCAAGCTCTGGGTTTGCTTAGCATTTACTGAGCTGAAATCCTCGCTTCATATCTGTCAAAGGTATACCAGAAACCTGTTGAGGAGGTGGATGTGTAATAAATTCTCCTCTGAACAGAATGCTAGAATCAATCTCAGGATTCTCAGATTTTCAATGTTTGGGCCCAAAATGCTACTGGTTCATGAGAGGGAGCAACTCGGTCTGATGACCTGGGCTTCAAGTGGCCATCTACTCAACAAGCATATACAGGGAATGGGTCTCACCTGTTGTACCCTGTGCCATTGGTTCAGGAACACATACTGTTAACATGTAGTAATTCATATCCAATTAGCTCGGCACACCCAGAAAGGCCAACACATTCCATCTCTATGGACTCTTCCCTTACTGCTCACAGCATTCCTGTGGGCTTGCCTTCGGATTTCATGTTCGTTTTTTTATCAAGTTGGTGTCTGAATTTGTAATTTTGTACATGATCAGCAACCCAATAGAATATGCAGCAATCGAAATTAAGCAACTATTCATCCTACAAATAATTGCAAATTCACCTTCCATCTTGATTTATTAATATGTTCGAACCATATTTTTTCAACAATATCTTTTGAAATGCTCAAAATATCTTGGGTCTCCCTATCAACTCTTCCTTGTTCAGATTTTATCACTATGACAACATATTATTTGCACACTCACACTTCCACCAATGGTATTTTTCGTTTCATGATTAATTTTCCGTATCGGTAGTCTGGTTGCAAATTGAAATAACATAATTGATCTGTAAACTCTGCAATTGGTCTAAATTGCAATTTTTTTTTCAAAACTGAAAGAATCAAGTATTCGATTTTGTGTTCCAGACAGTGTACAAGGTTGCAAACTCGTAATAGCATCAGAATAGACAGCCTCATTATTTGCAACCAGATTAAAAAGTTTTTGTAATAATTTCAAGAACACTTTTCTTGAAACAAAATCATTGGAAAAAAGAATAATTTATTAACAGAAATGGTCATTGCTGAAGATTGCAAATGAATGTTAGTTTATAGTTTGTTTTCAATTTATTCAACTTAATAATAAAAAAAGTTTTGAGAATGTAGATAACAAGCTATAAATAGCTAAAACAGAAAATATTTTTTCCAACACAATAAACGGTATTTATTAACATATGAAGTTCAACTATGGTATTCTCCATTTTGCAGAAGTTCTGAGTTCAGATGAAGACGACATTGATGATGAAGGTCAAGATTATCTAGAAACTTTATCGAAAAAGGCAGTTACTGCCGGAAATAATGCTAGTTTGCCCATTAATGCAACAATTAATGATATAGATGATGACTCAGATGATGATGATTCTGATTACAAAGTAACAGATGAAACGGTTTTGGAATCATACACCACTCCTTTGGACGAAGAAAACTGTGAATTAGATGAATTCATTTTATTCAAAGATGTTATGTCAAGTAAGTGTATCTGTATCTCATGATTAATATTTGATGCGTTTCATAAGTTGATAGTGAAAAATCAGTTTACTTAATTGTTTGATTTTCAGATTTAGAAACTGCAGAACAAGAATGGTATAGTAAACTATTATCTTGCTTGAATGATCAACAGAAAAAAGCTCTTATGGATATTTGTGTCTTGGCAGATCAAAGACGTGCTTTCAGAGAAAGCAGAAAAATTGAACAGCAAGGAGGTAGGTTTTCCTCTTTCATGACAAGTATGGTGTTAAAAGAAGGATTTTTTTAACTAGTAATTTTGCAGGTTATGTCTTTACCCAGCAAGCAGTACCAACGACTTTCAAATTTGGAGATTCTAGTTTGGGATAATCTAAAATAATATTTATTCTGACTGATGTAAAATTAACTGTAACAAATGAACTATGCAGTTTTAATTATGTGTATCTTCTTTTAATTAAGTGCCTTTTTATTGAAATTATGTACATATGTTACATGAAACATATAATACAATATTTAGATAGACTTGATTGTTTATCTGATATATTGTAATATATTTAATTCTCAAGTGTAATCTGAATTCTACTACTTTGTTCAATTGATGTTATGAAATGTCTTTTATTGCATAAAATTATTCTAATTTTGAAATCACTACTTAATTTAATTAAAATTTTCAAAAAACTTTCTCATCCAAAAAAAAGAGATAACTACAGATTTTTGAAGGGATATTGTTGAAAGAATGAGCTAATGATCAGTTAAATATCCACCACAATGTTAGGTCCAGCAGTTAAGTCTTGATGGTAGACTGTTCTTGTTTTCAAGCTGCAAATCATCAAGGGGTCTAGAGTAGCCTCAACAGTATATGAAGCTCTGAAAAAATCAAGTATAGGCTAGTTGGATTTCCCTCAACAAGTGAAACAGAGCTCCAATGTTTTTAAGCTGCGTATACATGTGCGAGCCGAACCTATCGCGAAGTGTTCGTGTCATGTTCGTTAATTTCACGTACACACTTGCGATCTGCTCGCGAACCAATACCGACGGCGAACCAACAACGAACTTACCGAAATACCGGCAGTATCGTTCGTACTTGTCTACTAGTAACTACTAACCATGTCTTCCGAAGATTATGCGATGCTGGTAATGAGTAGTGCGACTATATTGATGGCCTATTTGGAAGAAAAGTCATCGATAGACTTCTCCGCCATAGCAGCGGCGATTTCCCTCCATGCATCCTCTTAAATGCTTTTTAAAATGATCCTCGTATTTAGGATACCACAATAAAGGTTTACTTTTGTAGATATCAATAAGCTGAATAGTTTCTTCCTCTGACAACTCCATGATAAAAATAATGATATTCGTAAAAACTGACGAACCTGTCTACGCGCCGTCCAAATTTACACTGGGCTCGCGTTGTGTTCGTGAAAAAAACCGACTATCGATGGATCGGCGCGAGCGGCTCTATATACGTTCGACATGCCGTCCAAATAATTGTCGCTATTGGTTCGCGATAGGTTCGGCTCGGCTCGCACATGTATACGCAGCTTTAGGTTTGCTGCACCATTTAAAACTCACTGCATTAGATTACAGAATAGTTCAGATTAGGTCATGAATAGGATAATTTTGAACAAACTCTCCAAAAATATAGATAACATGAAAAAATAATAAACATTATAGCATGTTCAAACAGGTGTATGACAGCATCACCAAATAGTAGGACTCTTTGGTTGTTTAAGGAGGGATAATGGTATCACCACTTGCTTATGGAGAAAAATAAAACAGTCAAAATAATTTGAGTTTTTCCGGAAAACGCCGAGACAGCTCAATTTCCATTTGGAGAGGGACATCTTTTAGATGCTTATTTGTTGGTTAACAATTATTCCCAGGGCCGGATTAATCGGGTCGCTCTTTAATACCCAGTCGGATAAGAACGACACATAATAAAATGCGTCACTAAAATCCCTGCTGTGAAGGCAGAAGCTTTAGGACGCTCTTTTATCACCCCGTAAGTATCCTTGTAGGTAGATTCATATTTTATCAGTTCATGACTTTGAAGAAATTTATAGCAGTTTACGAAAAAATCGTCCATGACCCCGGATTTGTAGTTACCTTAGTCTTATAGTTAAAGGTTGTTACAGAAATATTGCAATTTTTTTCTCGATAATCAAGTTCATTCTTTTAAATAGTGCCTGTATAGTTCTCTTGGACAGCTCGTCAATCATAATTACTGTCTGAAGTCATCATATTATGTTAGGTACTTCACGATCATTGGAAAGGCAATAAATATACCAATAAAGAAAAGTATAGATACGAGGTACTAATTTGCAGCAGCACACGAAAACTCACTGGAGGTAGATTCCTGACACTCTTCTTTTTTTTTTCATAGGCAGTTGCCTACTCTGTCTTATGGATAAACCAGACCTGATAATGGAAACCTCATCATAAATGCAATAGGGGCCCATTAACACATGGTTTTGCAATTCTATCTATTATCATAAAAAAATCGGTTTGACTTTCGTATTGGTGTTGAAATACTTGCTTGTGAAGTGCATAAAGTAGTTTATCTGATGGCATGTCATAATGACAACGTTATGTCACAAGGACATGACATAAGGAAGCTCATTATGGGACTAAGTACCATAATGAAATTCTATAATATTTGAAACTACACAATATTAACTCCTTTAAAAATAGTTGTCATTGTGACATGTCGAAAATGCAGTTTTTAATTTTTCGAAAATGTATTGATATAGGTAAATGCCATCAGATAAAATTTTGTATGTAATACGAATCATAAACAATCATTATGGCACACGCCGTGTTATCGGACTCGGCTACGCCTCGCCCGATAACATTCACGACTTGTACCATAATGATCGTCTTTATGATCCTTATTACATAAATAACTATTATAATATGCTTCAATATCAAAGGATCAACAAAAACATCAACTGCAAAAAGAGTTTTTCATAACAGGATTCTTGATGCGATCCAATATGACCTTGAGATTTTACCAGATCTTATTGCAAATATTTCAAACCTTTTATGTGAGTTTTTGTACAATTCAAGCATGATTCCCACAACTGTTGAGAGAGAGAAAGATGAAATAGTCGCTCCTTATTTTGAAAATAATGAACGAAGATTTTTCATAAAAAATTTCAATTGATATTTAATATTCAACTATTTAAAGACATAACCAGATATTATGGTAGGGTCAGGGATCCTGGGCGCTAATTGGTTAATCTGCACTACACTCATTGAAATAAATTGAGTGATTTCACAATGGAAAAAGAGTAAAACACCCAATACTTCAAATATATTTTACTTCAATCACAATCTATTAGAAAAGATGTCATTATCGAGGTGCTTCAAACTCGTAGCCATAATAAATACCTTCAGCATATACTTTGTACATATCCTCGGAATTTCTACGTAACCTTCTTCCCAGAGGTTCTAGATCATTATAACATTTTTCAAATACTTTATCTATAGCTTTCATTCCTTGTTCTTCAGTTACATCTCTCACAGCCATTACAGAACTTAATGCCTTACTCTTCACACAATATTGGTGTGTTTCTTTGAAATTGAACATGGAAGTATCTCCATTCATCCAAGCTGAAAGCCAACTACAGTGGGCTAAATTAGCTGCTCGAATTTCTGTGCAAGCAAGATGCTCAAGATTGGTAAAATCTAATTTATTTTGGCAGCTGTCTAACATATGAATGAATTCGTGAGTTAGAACCGCTTGAACTGTACCAGCACTGGTTGCTGTGTTCTGACAAATAACGACTTGATTTAAGATAGGATCATAGCCTCCACTAACATTTGGACTACATTCTTCGCATGATATATGTCTTCTAATATCTACTTCACAACCAGATTTTTTCAGTGCCCCCATCATTAGTTTCACCAAAGGACTTCTTAATATGCATTTATAAACATTTTGTTCACATTTGGTCTTATCAATATTTGACCTGCCTTTTAGAAATTTTTGCAATTCAGTATCTGTGGAAGGCTTTCTTTCTGGATATAAATCATAACCCCATTTATTTTCACCGGATGTATTCTTCCCTGAATTTTCACTATCGTTTTCTGATGCAGTATTTTTGGAGGGTTCTGCTGTGATAAGAGTCATTTCGAGTAAATTCTCTATAATAAACTTTGATAATAAAAGAGGAATTGTTTGTTATTAATTAAATCTAACATAACCTCAATGTTTTACGTCTTTCGTTGAAGTAAGACATTTCCGTTTTACCAAAGAGGTAGGTAGTCTTTGTTGATATCAAAGAGTCCTCTCTAGTGGTAGTGATACACTGGATTGAGTTTTTTTTTCTCTGATATTTCGATTCTTGGGGGACAATTATCAAAACAAAGACTATTAAAATTTAAAATGTACATTTTAAATTGCCATTATTAGTGATTGACATATTATTTTTGTGTATCTGTTCTGTGTGATAGCTCATATCCATGGAAACATTTGACAGTTCAAAAATCAGAGAACCAAGCCGTTGATCTCCGATCACCGGTGATTACGATTTGTGAAATCTACCGCAAGTATCATTTAGGCGGAACAAAGTTCGCCGGGCCAGCTAGTTTGGAATAAATAAAACTATAAAAATCCCTAATAATCATCAGTCACAATGTGTGAATAGCGCCATCTGAAGTGGTAAGAACGAAACATTTCTCATATCTCAACGAAATCTAATCGTTTTAGACATCTGTACTCCTACGCTAAGACATTTTGGTTTCGCCCAACAGCACAGAGTTGTAGGCAACTCAAATTACACACCATTACAGTGACTATAGAGGGAATATAGTCACTGTTCAAACTATTTGTTTATATCGCCATCTAACGCGGAGAATATCAAATGAAGTACAAACGAATAAGCGGTAGCGTAACTGTAACTGTAGCGACATCTAGTGGCCTTACTCAAAAGGAGGAAAAGCATTTCCTGTATAAGTAAAATTTTCATCGTTGTTTTCAAAGTTTTATTGTATTTTATAATAACCAGACCGTAGACGAATCCATTTATGAAGTTTCATAACAAACAGTCCATCCGATCTCGAGTTATAAATGGTGTAACCAACATGTTTCTTTTATATATATAGATATAGATTAATTATTAGTGTTATAAGTAGTGTAAATAAATAGTTTAATTATCCCGGACGTTTTAATAACGCAGAAAACTTTATATTGGTGTCAGGTGTGAGGTGAATTGAACTGCTGTGCTAATTGAATTGTGGACTTCATAGTGGAACTTTTTGAATGCCGATAACGAGATCACAAGCAGAGAAATGGACCAGGCGAGTATGGAATTTTTCAAGCAAGCCTTTGAACAAATGAACTCGAAATTGGAAAATAAAATGGAAGAGAATTCTCGAGAAATAAGCTTGAAAGTGGAAGAAAATTCTCGGGAAATGGGCTTGAAATTGGAAGAAAAAATGGATACAATGGAAAATAAGGTGGTGAGTCAAATTGCAAGTACGTTGGATGAGAGAATAGAGGCTGTCAAGGAAATGATAATTGAGGAAGTTAATGAAAAATTTGATAAGGTCGACGAAAAAATTGAAGAAGTAGTGGATGAGGTTAACGGAAAATTTGAAGAAATATCAGGAATAATTGAACAACATGCCAAAATTATAGAATCCCTGAAGAGAACATCAAATAGGAAAGAAACTCAAGCTTCAAGCGATAACGAAAAGGCCACAGCATTAATAATAGCTTTACGAGGAGAGGCACTTAATATCCTGCAGACAATACCGGAAAGTCAACAAACCTGTTATGAAGATGAGATATGGCGATGCTCACCTACAGCAAGTTTACCACGCTCAAATAAAGAACCGGGTGCAGAATACAGGAGAAAACCTCCAGGAGTTCGAGGCCGATGTCGCCAGATGAGTGAGGCTGGCTTCTCCATCAGCTCCAGAGAGCTTCCCTGAACTGCTATCAATCCAGACGTTTGTCGACGGGATCAAGGACAGCGAAACTCAACAAGCCTTGAGACTTGCACGCCCTAAGACCATTGATGATGCCTTAGCTCAAGCTTTAGAATTCGACGCAGCGAAACAGGCGTCGCATAGAGAACATTTTCGTGTGAGACAAGTCCAAGAAGCGGACCGACCAATTAAGGAGATTATCCGGGAAGAGATTAGCAAATTATTGAATGCTAAGGAAATGGATGCTGTGTGCTGGTACTGCAACAAGAGTGGGCATTTTAAGGGAAATGGCCCAAGGATTGGAAAAAGAGACATAGCAGATAAACTAAAAAGAGTTGGTTATAAGAGGCATAAATCGACCCGGGTTGAAAGTGCCTCTGACGTGATAATCCGTAGAATCACGTCCGAAGATTTGACAAGAAGTCCTTGCCCCGATAATGGTAGCCACTGCTCTCGTGTGGAAGACAAGGCCGATTTGAGGCGGTCCACGGTAATCGAAGATGACTGGCTACCCCCAGAAATTCGACGAGCACAGGAGGAAGATCATGATTTGAGAGTAATCCTAAGTTGGAAGAAGAGTGGCAGACGACCTACTTGGGAAGAAGTATCCAGACTGAGCCAAAATGTCAAGTCGTATTGGGCCCAATGGGAAACGTTGAAGATGGATGAAGGTCTTCTGAAACGTTGCTGGGAAAATGAAGATGGATCTCAGCAGAGGCTTCAGTTAATTGTGCCGAAGAGTAGAGTAACAGACATTTTGACCAGACTACATAATGGAACTTCGGGTGGCCATTTTGGGATTACTAAGACCCTGGAGTCAGGCAGCGATTTTATTGGATCAACTGTGAGAACGACGTTAAAGATTGGTGTAGGAAATGTAAAGTTTGTGCTGCGGCCAACGGATCACCCATGGAAGTCATGGAACGAGTTGCTATCGACATCGCAGGTCCTTTTCCAGAAACAGCCAGTGGAAACAAGTACATTTTGGTAGCCATGGACTACTCTACCAAATGGGTGGAAGCGTACGGTATTCCTAATCAAGAGGCAAGCACGGTAGCTGACAAATTGGTCAAAGAGTTCTTCTGCAGATTTGGAATCCCCCTTGAGCTGCATTATGATCAAGGCCGAAACCTCGAGTCGAAGTTATTCCAGGAAGTTTGCAAAACATTGGGGATACATAAGACCAGAACTACACCCCTGCATCCTCAGTCAGACGGCATGGTGGAACGAATGAACCGGACTATGGGAAAACATTTGGCCAAAGTTGTCTCTGACCATCAAAGGGACTGGGATGAATACTTGCATTTATTCACCATGGCCTATAGATCTTCGATTCAAGAATCTACCAAGGAGACTCCAGCCAATATAATGTTTGGCCGAGAAATGAGACTACCTTGCGATCTCGAGTTTGGGTGTAAGCCTGGAGAAGATGTAGCTGGGGAGGACTACTTTAGTAATCTAAGAAGCAAACTAGACTACATCCATGACAGGGTGCGTAATCAAATGCAGCAAGCAAGTGACCGGATGAAAATGCGCTATGACATCAAGGCCATTGAAGGAGGGTTTACTGCAGGAGATCTGGTATGGTTGTATAACCCCCAAAGAAGAAAAGGTTTCTCACCGAAGCTGCAGAGACATTGGGAAGGACCGTACGAAGTTGTGAAGAGAATAAATGATGTGGTTTACCGAATACGGAAGCTCCCCAGAGGTAAACCGAAAGTCGTCCACTTCAACCGATTGGCTCCGTACGCGTCCACGCAGGATGAAGAAGAAGTACGTCTCGTCGAGGCTCCGGCAAAGGAAAGCTGCGAATTCCAGGAATTTATGAATACCTATGGGGGAACACGCATTGCACGGTTTGGCGTCACACAGGAAGTTCATCAGGACCTATTCACAATCCCCGAGGAATACTCGCTTGCTCATTGTGTAGCAGCCGATCTACGTATGAGTAGGGGAATAGCAAGAGTATTCAAAAACAAATTTGGTCGGCAAGAGGAGCTAATGGAACAGCAGCCCAGAATCGGGAAATGTTTAAGATTGAAGTCCGGAGGTCGGTTCATTTACTATTTGGTTACCGAGCAGCACTATTTTCAGAAGCCCACCTACCAGAACTTATGGACCTCGCTGCATGGTTTGAAAGAAGACCTTCAGCGTTCCGGCGTTAGGAAACTAGCAGTTCCCAAGCTTGGTTGTGGACTGGATCTACTGAATTGGAGGGTAGTGCGAAGCATGCTTGAAGTAATTTTCCAGAGGACAGGTATACAGATCCTATAGTATGCAGTTTCTACCCAAATCGTATCGAACTCCCCGGCAAAACTATAGAATGCTATTTCCATCAAAGGGGCTACTGTAGAAAAGGAGCCGACTGCAGATTTCGCCACGGTCCTCTGAAGAATCCATGCGATCTGTTCTGGGACAGAACAGGCTTAAGGAGGGGACAGTGTGACAAGTACGGTCCTGTGCATTCCGCGCTACGGCTTGATCGAGAGGTTTCTGGAAACGCGTGGAGTGTTCCATCGGCCGCGAATGATTCGGGAAGGTTCCAGATGGTCCGGACTTAACCAGAAACAATCGGCGTGATACATATAAGGGGCCCATCGACGGATGAGGGATTCATTCAGTTAGAGACAAGCGACGAGTGAAAATAAATACTAGTACACATAAATCAGTGGAAATAAATTGTACAGACTTTTGTTAGAATAAGTTCATTAGTTATTGATTATTACTGTTATAAGTAGTGTAAATAAATAGTTTAATTATCCCGGACGTTTTAATAACGCAGAAAACGTTACAATATCATATCATATCTAACCTAACCTAACTAAAAATCTTTCATATCATATTTGATGTTCTGTGCTAAAAATCGTGACCAAAAATTGTAGATCAATTAGGATACTCTAAATCGTAGTTCTGGTCCTATACTCCATTCACTTTTGTAAAGTATCCCGGTTGATCTGAAATCACTCTGAAGAGTTTGCATGATGAAATTATAAAAAGTAGAGATGAACTAAAACGTGGCATGCAGGCAGTTGAGGCTAATATTATTTTGGAAATTGAGGCACTCAGAAAGAGAGTTTCTACATTGGAGAAGGAGAACGTTGAACTCAAAGAATCTGTTCAGAATTTGGAGAGTAGGGTGAGAAAGAATAATTTCGTGATATATGGCCTGAACTCAAATGTGCGGGAGGAACTGAGCGCCAATTTTATCTGCCAGGAGAAAAATGAACTGCTGGGGTTGAATCTCGTTGAGTCGGACATCAATGATGTTAACTACCTAGGGAGATCACAGAGGAGTCCAATCAAGGTTGAATTGATATCTTATAGAGTGAAAAATGGAATATTTCAAAGTCTTCGGAAACTGAAAGGGAAAGAAGTATATTTCGCTCACGATTTGACTAGACAACAACGTGAGGAATACAATCAACTGCGGAGTCATCTTTCTGAGCTGAGAGGACAGAATATATCGAATTGTCGAATTAGGGGAAATAAATTATATATAGAAAACACTGCATATACTTTAGCTGAGCTTGAGAGGCTGCAGGAGCTCCCTACAAAACGCACAAACAGCGCACCATCCACTACCACTGTGGAGGAATACCAGGAGAAGCCTCAGGAAACTCCTAACGAACAGCGTGCACCATCCGCTCCTACTGTGGAGAAATACCAGGAGAAGCCTCAGGAAACTCCAAACGAACAGCGTGCACCATCCACTCCCACTGTGGAGAAATACCAGAAGAGGCCTCAGGAAACTCCAAACGAACAGCGTGCTGTTCGGCGAGATAATCAGTTGGCTTGCGGGGTCTGTCCAGGGTGGAGATAGGGCTTTGTTGGGGAAGACTACCGGGGGAACAGATAAGGATCGGCATAAATCAGTTTCTGCAGGGACCTCTGGCACTCTGCCGGGACCTCTGGCACTCTGCCGGGGAGAACTCTATCATATATCGCGAAAGAGAGAATGAAGACGCGCTCTAATAAATAGAAGCGTGCTCTTGATCTCTCATTGGTTTTCTTTGTTTTTGGCTTCACTTTTTTCTTTGATTTTCGGTTGTTTTTTTCTCTTTTCTTTTTTTCTGTTCGTGATCTACGATTTGGATTGTTTCATGGATCCGTGTATAAGAGATGTCAATTTTTCACCCATTACTACAATTGAGTGTCGTGATGTTGATGAGTATGGGAGGGCTTCAGAGACGGGAGATGTTGTTTTCAGGATACTGCACCAGAACATTAGAAGCATCCATAGAAATTTTGATGAGTTGTTGATTCTACTCAGGAAGCTCCGCACCCCTCCTGATTGCCTGGTTTTGTCGGAGACTTTCACAGCATTGGATGAGGGAAATTTTGGTATTGAGGGGTATAATATGGTTTATAACCAAGGCGAGATTAATAAAAACGATGGAGTGATTGTTTATTTGAAAACATGTTACACCTTCCAGCACGAGGTTGTAAATATTGGACCAGTAAAGGCACTCGAGAATACAATCACTTTAACACACGGAAGGAAATTAATTATCACCGGTGTATATAGATCTCCTTCAACAGATGTTTGGGATTTCTTTGTTTCACTCGGAAAATACCTGAAACAAAAGAGGGCGTCAGTAATTGAGAATCATGTGATGGTAGGCGATATTAATATCAATATTTTAAACGAATCAGATGATGTAGTATCAACTCATATGAATATGATGAGTGAATATGATTACATATCTATGATCAATAAAGAGACACGAAAAAAATCATGCTTAGATCATATATTTTTGAAGAGTACTATTCCGAACATCGAATCTTTAATTTGGGCCTCAACGGTGGAGACATGCATAACCGATCATCGTGCCACAGCCGTTAACCTTCCGATGCGCAAAAGGGTGACAACGTAGGGAACAGACATGCCGCAACAGAATAGATTATGATAAGCTGAGGGAAGAACTGTTGAAATTCGACTGGGGGTGATTGTATTCATTGGAGACCAGTCAACTTAACCCTTTCAAGACGGCTTTTTTTCTGTGGAAAGTACAGTACGGTTTTCAAATTTTTTGTTCATTTCAAGTTAGTATGAGTTCGTTGTTTCGAAAAATCTCAATTTTTTATTCGTAGGGGGAGGGGGATTTCTGGTACATATATGTACCAATAGTCTTTTTTGGTGGTTCACATATGTACCTTTTTCTATCCATTCCTGAGAACAAACAACAGCCTTAGGCTCTCTTCTAGACTACTGGTACACTGATGTACCACATATAAAGACGGATGGTACATATACGCACCAGGAGTCTTCAGTCATTTATTTCTAAAGATTCAAACATATGTGAAGCAATAAAAACCTACTTACCAAACAATAGTATTCAGAAATACCGCTCACAAGCAATGTTTGACAAAATACGCAAATTTTCGAGGATATACAAGTTGAAACAGCGACGAATACACGCGTCTTGAGTCACACAGAACAGTAAATAAACAAAAAATGATGTTATGTGAACTCCGTCCTACAATTTAAAGCAAGAAGACCATGTCAGGACTAGACGGTAAAAAGTTGCGTTCGTCTAAATAGTGAAAAAGGCTTGCAGTCCTGTGTGGCAAGTTAGTGGTACATATATGTACCCGTAGTCGCGAAAGGCAACATATTTTTTTCAAAAGACGATGGAATTTATAGAATTGAACACCAGGGAGATTAAGATAAGAAGGAGGGATGTAGGAAGAAAAGACTGGATAACTACCGGAGTTATTAAATCTGTCAATCACAAAAATAAGCTCTATAAAAGATATATCAGAGAACCGGATAAATATAAAGAAGAATTTGTTCAGTATCGGAAACATCTGAATCGAATAATGAGAATGGCAAAGTACAACTATTATAGGGCAAAAATAGAAGAATATGGAGAAAGCTCTAGAGATTTATGGAGGATACTGAACGAAAAATACAAGTGTAAAAACCTACACACAGTGCAGGAAGTTCGGAGAGAAGATGGCTCAGTGACTAAGGATAAGAAAACAGTTGCAAATGTTTTCAATGATTATTTCATCAACGTTGGATCGGACCTTGCAAAGAGGATAAACATTGGGGACACGCCCCCATTCAATCCGGGAAAAATGATCACTCCTTCTATTTAAATCCAACCACCCCGGCGGAAGTTGAGTCAATAATAAACGGCTTGAAGAAAAATAAATGTCCAGGATACGATAAGATTACAAGCGAGACCTTGAAGAAAATTGGAAGTGAAATATCTGTTCCGTTGGCACATGCGAAAAACGACTGTGTGTTGGATTTCTGATTTGTTCAGTGCGCCATCGGCTGACGTGGGGACGAGTGACTTATCCTTTTGCATTGTAGCGGGAGCACTCGCAGTCGTAGTATTTGATCCTGAACTTCTTATCCTTTCCTTGTTTCCCTTTTTTCGTGGTCTTCCTGGTCTGTGTCTAAAGTCTTCCTTATAGACCCAAGGAAGTGAAGTGTGTCTTTTTTGTTTATCCTGATACCTTTGCTTGGGCTGTGTTGTTTCAGTATGCCGCCATCCTGTCCCTTCTGCGTTAAGACTGTTTTGAGTAATCAGTCATCCATATCCTGCTCAAAATGCAGTAAATATTTTCATGCTTCTTGTGCTAATTTGTCAGACAAGGAGTTATCCTTGTTGAAGAGCAGTCAAAATTGCAGGTGGGACTGTGTTGTCTGTTCCTCTGGTGAGCGCTCCATGCGGAGTCGTAGCGGCAGTTCTTCTATTTCTCCATTGCCTATTATCTCAGATCCTAACTCCGATTCATCGAGGAGTCAACCTATTACACTGGAACACTTCAACTTGCTTATGAATCAAATGCAAAACTTAATATCTAGCGTTGATCGTGTGGAAAAGCGACAGGACGACTTAATTTCTCAACTCGCTATTTGCACTTCTACCTTGAATGACCATTCAAAGATTTTGTCCGAGCATCAGAGTTCACTTGAGCGATGTTGTGAGGATGTTGGCACGGTCAGTCGATCCCAGGAGATTTTGTCCGAGGATTTGTCTACGATGAGGGAGAGGGTAACTTCCCTTGAGAACGGTTTAACCTCATCTAGTGGACAATGTTCTGATTGCTCTGAAGTTCTGGAGCGTTTCAAGAGATCACACAATGTTATTATGGTCGATGTGCCTGAGAGTGGAGACTCTTCGCAGGATATGGTGCTTGCTAGGGAAATAGTTGATCACATCCATAAACCCTCTGGCTCCAGCTTGGTCGGAGTGACACGTCTTCCAGCTAGAAATACCTCGAAACCACGTTGGTTAAAGGTCTCATTTTCAAACCCTGATGTTTCTGCCCGGATCCTGAGGAACAGACTTTCTCTTCGCGGAGAGCCACGATTTAGGAACATATCCATCCAGGATGATAAGACGAAGCTTCAGATTAGTGAGCTAGCCTCTCTACACAGGGAGCTAAAGACGAGGCAATCCAATGGGGAGGGGAATCTCACAATAAAATACGTGAAAGGCTGTCCTAAAATCGTGACAGCCGCTGCAGATGCCCCCCCGATGAATTCGGGGAAAAAAAACTAGATAATACTACGTCATGGACACTCATGTATACAAACATACAGTCGCTCGGATCTAAATTCTCTGAACTGCTGTCATTTGTTCAGTACCATCGTCCTTGCATTATCATGTTATCGGAAACTTGGCTCAAACCCTCTATCAATGACAGCATTTACACTATTCCAACCTATACACTTCATCGTGACGATAATAACGAAGCAATTGGTTACCGGGGCGTTTGTATCTATGTGAGTGACTACATTTCTGATAACTTTACCATTAATGTTGTACACAAGGACTGGTCTGGGATTGACAATCTGTTTATAGAAGTCTCAAATAAAGATTTTTCAATCACCCTTGGCTGTATCTATCGTCCAAGACCCTGTATTTCTGATAATGCTCTGTCTGATTTCTTGTACGAGTTATCTTCTACAAAAAATAATATTTTCGTTGCTGGAGATTTTAACTGCCCGGATGTTGAATGGCCACTCATTCGGGTTCCCTCGTGTACCTCACCTTCATATCCGTTTGCGAAACTTTTTGCCGATTCTGGATTGCAGCAGCTCGTTTTGGAGCCTACCAGATTCAGAAATGGTCAGAATCCTGGACTGGACTGCTGGACTGGATGATATCCTCTGATTCCAACCTGATTTCTGAGGTAGACTACCTGCCACCGTTAGGAAGATCTGACCATGTTGTCTTAGTTACGAAGCTTCAGATGAACCTGTCAAAGAGTTCGCCCCGAGATACTCGCAATATTTCTATAATAAATTATGATGCAGTGAATACGGAGCTCAAAGGGATAGGCTGGAGGGAACTGTTTGATCGATGTAATGATGTTGACATTATGTGGAACAACTTCATTGATATTATGAGAACCACGCTCTCAAAATTCACTCGAATGAAGACTATCAAACTCAGTCCACTCAAACCTTGGATAAGTCAAAATATCCTAATGATGATTAGATGCAAAAAGTCTTTGTGGCAAAGATATCTTCGCAGTGGATCTGATGCTGATTACCGTAATCATAGGTCCTACTCCAACTTCGTTTTGTCTGCGATTGACAAGGCAAAAACCACATATGAATCTCAACTAGCTTCTAACACGGACAGGAAGAAACTTTTCAAATACTTGAGGACAACAATGAACTCACGAGTGTCTGTCCCGTTGGTCAGGAATTCAGCTGGGGATATTTCTAGGAATGTCCGGGAATCTGCTGATTCTTTGGCTGAAGCTTTTGCTGGCGTCTACTGTCCCGAGCCGGACGGGCCATTGCCCACTGTTTCTGTTCCTGGTCCGAGTGCAGAACTGAGGAGTGTGGGTGTCGATGAGGAGTTAGGCTAAAACATCTGATGAATCTCAAAGAAACGTCATCACCTGGTCCCGATGGCCTTTCGCCTTTTACCCTAAGAAAGTGTGCTTCCGCCATTGCTCTCCCTTTGCCCCTAATTTTCAAGAAGTCGTTGGAAACTTCCACTCTTCCGAAGGACTGGTTGAAGGCTTCGGTTACTCCCATATTTAAAAAGGGTGACAAGCTCTCGCCCAACAATTATCGACCCATAAGTCTGACTTCCTCGGTGTCCAAGGTCCTGGAGAGAGTTGTCTGTGAGCGGCTACTTCATTTTGCGCTTACTCATGATATCATTCCTCGTGAACAGCATGGGTTTGTTCCTGGTCGTTCAACGATGACTAATCTGCTGGGCTGCCTGCACGATTGGACTCGCTCTTTGGATCGGGGTATCCCTGTGGATGTCCTGTATTTGGACTTCTCCAGGGCGTTCGACCGGGTTCCACATCGTCGGCTGTTATCCAAACTTCAACACCTGGGCATAAGGGGAGAGTTGCTATCATGGATCAGGGCTTTCCTCTCTAATAGAACGTTCCGAGTGAGAGTGGCAGACGTTCATTCATCTAACGATAATTTTGTGTCCAGTGGCGTTCCGCAGGGATCAGTCCTGGGCCCCATTCTATTCCTCATGTATACGTCTGATCTGCCTCGATTGTTGAAGTCTCCATGCGCCCTTTTCGCAGATGACACCAAATTGTACAATCAGGCATCGAATGCGCACATCCTGCAGGAAGATTTACGGGTTGTTGAGGATTGGTGTCGGAAATGGTTGTTGCCGCTCAACGCCAGCAAGTGTCACGCTCTACACCTTGGCAGAGGCAATTCTAGATCCCAATATGTGGTCGATGGACACCGCTTGACTCCTGTTAACTACTATAAAGATCTGGGCATCACAGTGTCCCATGATTTGAGCTGGTCTCATCATGTGGCGACTGTTGCGGCTAAGGCCAGACAGATAACCTTTATGATACAGAGATCGTTTAGGGGCTGCAGCTTGGCAACGTGTCGGGCTCTTTATTGCAGCTATGTGCGTCCTTTGATGGAGTATGCTGGACCGGTGTGGTGCCCCTCTCTCAGGGGTGATCAACTTCTCCTCGAGTCGGTACAGCGTTGGAACACGAGGATTCCCTTTGGACGGATAAGACCTGACTATCACTCCCGCTTAAAACTACTTAATCTGCAGACTTTTGGAGATCGACGGGATAGAGGTGACCTTATTGTGACCTATCGGGCTCTACATGGTTTCTTTGGTGTGGAACTCAATCACCTTTACATGAGAAGCAGCACACAACTCCGTGGCCATGCCTTTAAACTAGCGAAAGAAAATTTCAGGACCACGCAGCGCCAAACTTTCCTGTCTAATAGAGTTTTCGACCGATAGAATAGGCTGCCTCATAGCGTTGTTGGTGCAGCTTCGGTTAACTCATTCAAGAACCGACTAGACCAGTTCATGCGAGACCAGAATTCATCTATTGAGTGACTCAATGACTGTGAATATGTGTGATTTTTTTGTTACTTTTTTTCATTGGTAGTTTATGAATTCCATTTTATTTTTATTTTGTAATCTAAATTTGAGTTTATGGGTGTCAACCCCTACTCTTTTCCATTGTTAATAATAATAATAATAATGTGCTGAATGATGTGATGCAGTCTGGTTGTTGTCCGAAAGAGTTCAAATTATCAATTGTTAAACCAGTATACAAGAAGGGAAAGAAAGATTCACCGTCAAATTACAGACCTCGTTTACCAAGGTATTCGAGAAGATAATAATAATAATAATAATAACCAAAGTACTCAACACCAAGCTGTCTGCTAAAAACCAGATCGATGCCTTGAACTCTTGGGCTACGCCTGCTCTGACCTACACTTTCGGAGTCTTGAAGTGGTCAGATGCTGATCTGAATGAGTTGGACCGACTCACCCGTCGCCTAATGACAAAGTTCCGATGTCTGCACACCAATGCATCGGTGAAAAGGCTTTATCTACCCAGAAGAGATGGCGGACGAGGTCTGTTGAACATCTATAAACTCTGCAGAACCCAGGAGAAAAACTTGAGGCAGCGACTGCTCGAGTCTGAAGATAGCCTGATGAAATTGGTGACAACAGAGGATGAGGGATACACACCTCTGAACCTACAACACAGAGAACTGACATTCGATATCACCACGAGAAGCGAAGATAAAAGTATATGGCGGGAACAAGCTCTGCACGGCAGATTTCCCAAACACCTTGAGGGGGAAAATGTCGATAAATTAGCTTCTTTGTCGTGGTTGAATGCGGGACAATTGTATCCTGAAACTGAGGGATTCCTGACGGCTATCCAAGACCGAGTCATAAGAACTCGCAACTATGAGAAGCACTGTTTGAAGCTGAACGTGGAGGACAAATGCAGGAAGTGCGGCGCAGTTGGCGAGTCTATCGAACATATAATAGCAGGATGTCGAGTTCTTGCCGACAACGCATATCTGGGCCGACACAACCAAGTGGCAAAAATTGTTCACCAGCAGTTAGCTCTTAGACATGGTTTTTTGGATACTTGTCCGCCATACTATAAGTATCAACCTGCAGCAGTGTTGGAAACGGACACAGCGGTTCTTTATTGGGACAGACCTATAACAACAGATAGATCAGTGGACTACAATAGACCGGACCTTGTATTCATTGAGAAGGATCAGAAGTATGGGGTGATAATTGATGTGGCAGTACCATTGACTCATAACATCGGAAGAACGGAGTCGGAAAAAATAACGAAGTACGAGAACTTAGCAATAGAACTGAAGAATATGTGGCAATTGTCGAAAGTCACTATTGTGCCGTTGGTGATTTCGGCTGAGGGAGTTATGTCAAAATCATTCAAGAGAAATCTTCGAAAGATCGAAATATCCCAGAGGATCGCGGGATATGCACAGCAGGCTGTAGCTTTGCAAACCTGTCACATCGTGCGGAAATTCCTGAACTAGTGGGAGGAACTGAAATGTTTTTTCACTGGTTCATAGAAGTATTACCAGCTCATGCTGAGAACGGGAGACCGATGTTGAAGAATAATAATAATAATAAGGTCTTTATTATGATACTACAATATTATAGTTTTTTTACAATATCGAGGGCGAGATTTAGCTCGCATAATCCTAGGTGAGATAACTTTGTATACAACTCTGTGAAATAAACCCAAAATCATGCGCCTATATCGATCGTTGGAATTAGATTAAATAACTATTTGGAAAGATATAACATCATATCGAATACTCAGTTTGGATTCCGTGAGGGAAAATCTACTACGGATGCTGTTTCGTACCTGTCTGATAGTATTTATAAAATCTTGGATGCTGATGAGGTGGCGCTGTGTGTATTTTTGGACCTTTCAAAGGCGTTTGACACGGTGAACCATGATGAGATGCTGAGCGTCCTGGAGAATATCGGTGTGCGTGGAGTGCCTCTTCAGCTCTTCAGTACTTATTTGAAAAACAGATCACAGATGGTGCAGGTTGATGACGTATTCAGTGATTTACTGGACATACAATATGGCGTGCCGCAGGGAACGGTGTTGGGACCTGTTTTGTTCACGCTCTACATGAATGACATCCTGAGGGTAAACAGTATGGGAAAAATTGTATGCTTCGCAGATGATACAGCCATCCTTTATATGGACCTAAAATGGGAGAATTTGAAGTTAAAAGTTGAAAAAGACATGGCAGATTTATTAAAAGCCTTTAAGTACAGATTTTTAACAATAAATGAAGAAAAGACCAAATACTTACCGTTTGCACTTTGCGCAAATAGGCTACCAACTTTTGAGCATCTGTCAATATGTAGTGACGACGCAACATTCAGGATTTCTCGAGCTTCTTCAATAAAGTATCTCGGCGTACATATCGATCAACATCTCAGGTGGGATGTCCACGCCCGTAATACTGTGAATACGTTAAGACGATTTCTCTATCGATTTCGCTCCCTTAGCCAAATATTGGAGATTAAACACTTGAAGATACTATACCATGCACTCATAGAATCCCGCCTCCAGTATGGTATCCGGTCTTGGGGTGGCTTGTATGATGTACATCTGAAGAACTTACAGGTGATACAGAATTACTTTCTGAAGATCATGTTGCACAAGGAAAGATTGTACTCGACTGATAAACTCTTTTTTGAAGCTGAGGTTCTGGACATGCGATATCCAACATCTATATGGACCTGAGAACGTGTCTGGCTCATGGGGCTGCCTCAATACCGTGCTCGCAGAATTGGTGCACAGATTCTGAGAAATATACCCTTCGTGCAACCATTTGGTTTTTGGAGGGAGCCATGTTTATTCAGCACCAGGATTTTCTTTTTTTTGTCGTTTGAGTAGCTTTGTGGCGACTTGCCACCGGCGTGCAGAAGTCTGCGACCGCGCTTCGCACGCCGCCCGCACAGAGGGCACCTCCTCCTAGGCAGCGTGGGTTACTGCGGCACCATATTCTTTATAGACCGACCAGGTCCACAACCCAGTACCCACGCTCGTCTCGAGCAGGGCAGCTGTAACATCTACGTCATTGGCAGGCCTCGCTTACATTAGCCAATCTGATGAGTCCATCGTAAGCGAGGCTGGGACGAAACGTAGCCCCATCCCGATTCACAATTGAAAGCAACACGCTTCAAATTGGTGACCCCGACGTGATCGGGCATGGGGAAATAACAGCTAAACTTTCGTCCCCACATACGATGTCTGGATCAGCCTGTGAGACAATTCTGGCTGCAAGCGCAACAAGGTGTGCAACCGTCCCTCGCTGGCGATGGCACACGTCCATCCCAGTGTCGGACAACACAAAGCACCGGCTGCAGCCCTCTCAGGTCTCCAGGCATCGTCCACTGTATCATGACCAGTTGTCCTGTTCACTGGGGGAGAGTCATGTGGCGACTTGCCACCGGCGTGCAGAAGTCTGCGACCGCGCTTCGCACGCCGCCCGCACAGAGGGCACCTCCTCCTAGGCAGCGTGGGTTACTGCGGCACCATATTCTTTATAGACCGACCAGGTCCACAACCCAGTACCCACGCTCGTCTCGAGCAGGGCAGCTGTAACATCTACGTCATTGGCAGGCCTCGCTTACATTAGCCAATCTGATGAGTCCATCGTAAGCGAGGCTGGGACGAAACGTAGCCCCATCCCGATTCACAATTGAAATCAACACGCTTCAGCTTTCATTGCTATACATGGACATCTATATTCCAGCATGAATTATTTAAGATACTCTACTATAATGTGTTATATTTTTTTTCTTTGTAAAATTGTGGATGAATAAACATATATTATTATGGTCATGATTTAGGTTTATCAAGTTTTTCTACTTAAAAATGACGCAGGTTGGCACTCGTGAATGACAAATAATTCTCAGAGACGTTGCGAATGCATAGGTTCGTCTGTTCGTTCAGAAGATTTTTTTTGTCGGGTTATTCGAGTAACTTTATTCTTTCTACGAATGAACTATCATAAAGTAACGGACTATTCAGTCCATTATTTTTCAGTAAAATTTCAACATCTGATTCTTGATTTCCGTATAAGAAAATAGCATAACTGAATCTTCCAACCATGTATATTTACCAACCATTACAGTATTAACAGAGAAAAAAGTTTCTTCAACATTCGCCAGGTCTTTGGAATTATTGAATTCACATAATATTTCCTCATATTCATTATTTTCCCAAATTAAATAAACATTTTGATAATTTCGTAATTACTACGACCTCTATGTAGAAAGGGCAACGTTGTGTTTTTATCTGACAATATACACGGAGAAATTTGTCTGAATTTCATGGCCAACCAGGATACTTTATATAAAATTGAAAAGTATAGTTCCCGAACTATCCGCAATATTTTGCGATCGCGGCGCTATTGCAGCGTGACCCCTTTCGGGAGAAATGAGAGTAGGGCCCCTTCACAGATTTTCGATCGATCAGTGCCAACACCAGGTTTATTTACATGGGCGTCCCCAGCCTTTGAGCTAGGGGGGGGGGCAAAAAAAAATCAGAATGGCAATAATGAACTGGAGGTAGTGTAGGATGAAATAAAATTTATTTAATGTTTTATGTTTCTTTTTTCTCTTCCATTCTTTCCTCCGGGTCTTCGTTTACGAGATACAGTTTTTTTTCAGTTTTTCGCCAGTAGCGGAGATATTGAATTGGCTCAAAGGATTTACCCCCCAACTTTTACACCACGATACAAATTTGCATTTGCACAGCAAATTCTGATACGCCAATGTGTTTTACATAAAAAAGGTACTCCTGGTTCATTACTCTAAAGTAAACCATTTTCGAGAAAACTGGCATTTTATGATAAAAAACAATTTGCTAGACTCTAGAGCATTGAAAATTTCTTGTAATTAGAAAAATGAGTACGTAGTCATAAACTAATAGACTACAGGCCCGTGTCGAAAATTGATGGGTCATTTGAACCAGAAGGTGACCTATCTAGAACGATAGAAGGACATAAAATAATAAGATTCAGCACTATGCCGTCACTTGTAAGCTGTCCAACTGAGTACAGGTGGCAATTCAAAAGGACAGGTAGACTGGGTACCTTCGGGTCATATGACTTTTGACGGCATTCTTACCATCGATAGCTCCATGGAAAATAATAGGAAAACGGGCAGTGCCGTACAAAAATGATGCGCCATATATTCGGAAAATTTTTTTGATTTTCCGAAAATTTCCATGGTAAAATAGGTCATTTGACTTTGTACGGCATCAGTTTTATACGGTTGCCATACATCTTCTAATCCATTATTCAGCAACGCCGTACAAAAATCATGCGACAAAGGGAAAAAATCGAGGGTTGCAACCCCCTCTCTTGCCGTGCTCCAGGGGGTCATTTGAAAAAATACGGATTCGGTTCCAAAACATTATCCAGCACTCAAAATTACTATTAAAAATAAGGCCGTCAAAAAAAAATTGTTCATTTTGATGTTATATCAATAATTATCTTAATTTCATCTTATGCTTGACCCATAAAGCTCTAAAGTCATTTGACCCAGTACGACAACTCCTTTTTTTACATGATACTTTAAGATACAATTCTTGTATTATATTGCCGTTCAAAAGAAACTGTTCTAAAAAAATTATAGAGAAATACAAAAAGTGAAATTTTTCATATTATTGTAAAAGTTTGGAACTCATAGATTAATGATATATAACAATTTTCTACATTTTATCCCTTGTTTTGAATAGTATTAAGGTGAATTTAGGAACAAATGATGCCGTACATCACTCAGACAATCGTTTTTTGTGTATTATGTATTGGCGAAGTCAATATGGAATACTTCAAAAATGACAGAGTTTAAGATCAACCAAAAGAAGACTGTTTGATAATGTTTGACGTTTGAAAATGAACTGAGCCAAATTGAAAATATTGGTATCTTTGGGATGAATTCAAATTAATTATTGAGGATTCGAACCTAGAGGTCCATCAAGGGTAGATTTGAAGTCATTTATTCCTTCGGAAAAAATATGTTTACGACCTCTTTCTAGACCTATACTCTTTGCGAAAGATTCAATGACTTCACTCAAATCTAGACTGGATGCAGCTTCATTGTCAATTGATAGGTATAAGCCATAAATGTCGCAGTTGAGGAGTTGAGCTTGGCTCATAGTGTTCAGCAAATAATTTTATATCATTCTTAATTTGCTGAAATATCTTTCAGCTTCTACAGAGGTGACAGGAAGATTGTATGGAACAGTAATATTGCTGTAAATACTTCTGTTAGATCGCATTCCAGCATTCCGTATTTCCTCATTATTTTTATACAGAATTCATGAATTGTCCATGCCTTATTCAATTCAGGTCGAAATAGGTGATAAATAAGAACTCGAATTGAAAAGTTGGTCCCTTTCATATCGGAATATTCACTTTGAAATTGGTCGAAGCTTTGAATTACAGTTTTTTCGTCTTCCTATATCTAGTAGAAATGATGGTAAAAATTCAAAATTTTGTTGACTGCAGTCATACACCCGAAACTTGAATTCAATCAATCAATCAAATCTTTATTGTACTACAGGCTTAATACAATAGCGTGTACTATTATTAAAATAAATATATATGGACATAAAATGAATTTACAGTCTAGGACAAACTATACTTATATCACAGATAGGTTTGTGTCGCAGAAAAACTCTGAGAGCGAATAATACGCGCGCTTTTGTTACAAGGAGCGCCTTCAATTCTCTTTTAGATCTAATGAAACTTAATAGTTTCCAATGATTCGGCAGTTTGTTGAAAACTGCAACCGAAATATAAGAAGGCAACTTCTAAAATTGAGAAAGTATTGTATCGAGCACTCTATTGAAAATATTTATTTCGGATAATTCTCCCCTGCTTCGAAATCGGTGATCGGAAGCTAATTTATCGAAATATTTTTTACCTTTTTTTGTCTCTTCTCTTCGAAATGGGGATCTTTACCATATGCTATGACATTTTCTCTAGCCTTGCACTTGAATAAGGACTCGAAGTCACTCCTATACATTTTTTTCTTTTTATTCGTCTCTTCTAAAGCTCTGCATACGTCCTCCAAACTGACATAGCATTTTTGTAATACTTCAGATGCATAATTGATATCATTGAGAATGCGGTGCATTAAATCGCCGAGGAAAATAAGTTCAAAATTCAACATTTTTTTTTAATTTCTGCTTGTTTTCGCTCTTATTTGCAAGAATTTTTCATAACTATTTCAGCTAATGCACGAATGATATGAAAAAAAAGAAATTTGATTGCCGAAATTATGTTAACCCTACTGCACCATATAGTCGGATTTGGTTTTTTTAGATAGGTGTCCGATTCACCAGTGAATTTTGGCAATAAATCCCTACATTTGATGATATTACAGAAAAACATTTTTCAACAACTGAATATAATAAAAACGATGTTATTCACATAATAGATCACAGAGAAAAATCAAAGTTTGAATTTTTTTCAAGTTCAAACGCGATTTGATGGTCAGCGCTTGGATGCCCTGGTGCACTGCACACTCTTGAACCCACCAAGGGCGGATATAGCTCTTTTTCATGGGAGGGGTAAAAACTATCATGGGGGGGGGGGTAATAACGATTGAAAACCATTAAATCAGGAACAAAATGTATGAAATATCTTATGTCTACCACCTTTTTCTTTTTCAAAGTATTGTATATCTGCAGATATTCTGAAGAAAACATAACCAAAGCCGGATATAGACAGCGCGCAAATAAAACTTGAAGATAACCCAATTGATGACTACATTTTTAAATGCTGAAATAGCTGAGCTTATTTTAGCTATTTGATGCAAAAACTCAGGCTAAGCGAAACAACTCAAACAGAAGTTTTTCAGAAACGCCCCTGTAACTCATAAATAAATCCAAATAACCAGTATCCGTTTTCTGAAATAATAATTCAGATTGGCACCATGGTATTTTTCATTGAACAGATCGCAAGTCCTCGAAATTATACAATTACATTTCCCGTAACAACAAAATCATGAAAACACCATCTCGTTTGAATAAACAAAACGACGATTTTCCATGTTTGCAAGATAAGTTAGAAACGTCAAAGATCGGAAGTAAGTACGGAAATCAAGAACCGAGTGTTGAAATTTTACTGAAAAATAATGGACAGAATTATAACGAAAAAAAAAATAAAAGTACTCGAATAACCCGACAGAAATACTTCTAAACGGACAGAACCGACGGACCTGTTAGACCAAGAGCCAGTGACCAATTTTCATACTTATGTCATTTCATAACTCACCAAAATTTACTTGTTTAATATTCAATATCTGCTCGAAAATAAAAACTATTTCTGCCAGCCCATAATGGCCGGAGTAGACTACCATAAGCGCTCAAAGAGGCCAGAAAATTAGGTTCAAGTTCCACTATGTCATAGTATCACACACAAAACTTTCAGGAATTGTTATTGATAATATATTGAATCTATAAAAAATAATGACAGAACTTTTTCGTCCCTCCTAAGTGTTGGCAGAATTCTTTGAAAATTCATTAAGAACAGCTGTACTTAGGTATGTCATTTCAGTACGCTTGAAATTTACAGGAAATAAAGAAAATGTGTCTAGAAAGCGAATTATAATCATGACAGAAATTTTTTACATCAGGAACCATCTGCCAGAAAAAGGAAGTGGCCAACCAAGATGGGCTAAACATCAAGCTGTTAATACCCTGCTCAATAATTTACCGGGAGTTGTGAAGGTTGTGGATAAAATCAAAGAACCAAGAACCCTCACTAGTCGCAGAATCCAAGTATGAAGCTGATCATTTGCTTCATGCTGTGATGGATTTTAGATTCATCCTGAACCTAACAATTTGGGATAATATTCTGCGAGAGATCAATAGGGTCAACGTGAAAATTCAGAAAGAGGATATAATTATTCCACGTTCATTATCGTTGATGCAAGGTTTTGTGAAGATCTTGCAAGGAATGAGAGAAAAACCTATTGAAAACAGGATCTCGGAAGCTACACTTCTTCCAGAAGAATTGGATGTGGAGCCAATTCTCAGAAATAAACGTATTTCCAAGAAGAAAAAGCAGGTCTACGAAATGTCGAAATGTGCTAGGATGAGTCAAGAACGCTTATTTCCTTATTATTAGTATTTCTTTTCATTATTCATTTGTATTATTTATTTTTGTTATTTTTTATGAATTCATATATCACACAAATGGAAGGGGGGGCGCCATCATGAATATTTGCACCGGTCAGAAAAAATCGTAGATCCGGGCCTGAATGTAATTGTATAATTTCGAGGACTTGCGATCTGTTCAATGAAAAATACCATGGTGCCAATCTGAATTACTATTTCAGAAAACGGATACTGGTTATTTGAATTTATTTATGAGTTACAGGGGCGTTTCTGAAAAACTTCTGTTTCTGTCGTTTCGCTTAGCCTGGGTTTTTGCATCAAATAACTAAAAAAAATTGACAAACGTTTTTTTAGTACTTTTCATGAGTCATTACGACTTTTGTATGATAAGAGAGAGAAACTAGAATCATTTAAGTGCTATAAAGGAGATTTGGTGTATTTTAATTGGAATACCCCATATTTTTCGACATGGTTAATTATGGCCTATTTTCCGAAATGGAGTTAGGTATTAGGACTAGTGGAGTCCCTTGATCTACCTGTAGTTTTCCTTATCGGTAGATCTCTGCAAATCCGGTGATTTTATAGGTCAAAGTTTGATAAAGAAATAGGAGAATTATGAAAAATATGAATACCATTATTTTTTTTTCATTGGCCTCTCCTCTTTCGATCCGTATAGGGGAGAGTGGGGGATTACCGGCCCTCTAAGGAAAATTTGGAATATCTCGAAGATTCAATGTTTAAGAAGGGAACGGGTTGGTGTGAATGAAATATAAGACGTTCAGAAACAAAATTTATATAAAAAAAGAAGAAACAAATAATTTTCATCAAAATAATGAATTTTCAAAAAATTAGTAAGTGGCCGGCATTACCCGCATCGTGGGGGTAATATCAGCCGGGGCCGCCATTGCACTCGTCATTGGCAGAAATCGCAAATGAAGATTTTCTTTGCCCTCCATCGGTGCAAGCCTTATGAGCCCATCCAGAACAATGGACACACCTTATCCAAAGTTCCCTATCTTCACCGCACATTAAACAGATGTCGTCATTTATTTCAAAATCAGAGTTTTCTTTGTCTTCATCATCGCTATTATAATTGTAGGCTCTACCTTGGTTCAGTTTCTGAGCCCTAGTTTTTGTTTAATGACAGTGTTGTTAGTTTTGTCCTCTACAACGTTATCATCAGCAAAATTACCAAAAACCTGTTTTTTCACACTTTTCATTTTTGGTTCTTCCCGAGCACGATTATTTTCCCGAAGCTTTTCGTGTTTTGCATTTTGTTTTTCTTCCAAAAGCGTTTTCATGGGAGTAGAAGTGAAAATTTGAGAGTGTTGTTTTTTTCCATTTTTATTTTCTTTTTCTAGAGCGATTCCAGTTCCAGAACATCCACGAGCCGATATGATTTCATTGAATGATGTGCTACCCTTTGCAACTACGTCGATGCTATTTTCTTCTATTCTTTTTTTCCCATTATCTTCTATTTGTACGGGTTGAGCCTCATTTGAGCTTGAAGTCTTCAAGTTGTCTGCCTTACGAAATCTCCTGAAGTGAAAACATTCTGGTTCACAGGGAATATTCCTGTCACCTCAAAACCTTTAGTTGCTTTTTCGATAGTTGCAACTCTCCCGAAAGCTCTGTTAAACAAATCTGCAACGATGTTGGACGTAATTTTTTCTCCAGGGTGATTCCTCATGAACTTATCACATTCTGAATTATATGCTGTCTTTAATGGACCATAAAACATGACATCCAGTGGTTGAATACGATGAGATGTATGGGGTGGAATCGTTAACATAACGATACCTTTTTCTCTGCAGAAGTTATAAGCCTTAATTAAGTGAGCAATGACTAGAGTGATTATCCAGCAATAATAAAACTGGATCTTCTTTCGAACTCTTAACATAATATTCAAAGTGCTTCAACCATTCAACGAATAAATCTTCTGTTATCCATACATTGTCAGAACAGCGATAGATAGCACCCGGAGGTCCATTATTCTTTAGTTAGATGATCAGCCATCCTTTTCCTTGCATAAATGAACATAGGGGGAACATACATTCCAGATGCGCTGAAAGAGCACATCACTGTTGTTGTTTTGCCCTTCTCCCAACTTGTTAAGTAGCCAACTCTTTTTTGGTCCTTTTCTGTATATATTTTGCTTGGACGTTGTACGGTGGTGATACCTGTTTCATCTGCGTTGAATATCCGTGCTGGGGAAAATTTATATTGGTCCATTAATTTGATGAGGTTACCGAAAAATATTCCGATTTCTTCTTCATTGAAAGCTGTCACTCTATTAACGCTAGTGGCTTCCGGTTTCCTGAGCCTAATTTGTGGGTTCCGCCGAAAAAATCCTTCCAACCAGTCTCGACCTGCCACCCCTTTTTTCTCCTTGAAAGGACTCTTCAAATTATTAAGTTTGACGTATGTGTAAGCGGATTGCTGTATTTGTGCCGGCGTTATTCCAAAAAATAACTTGGAGAGATTAATTATGTGGTTCGCTAATTCCCTTTCTTGCTCTTGGCTAAATATAGGGCATCGGCCCAATCGAGGATTCGATACATTGCCATTTCTACGACGGTCTTGGAATCCCAAAACTTCTACATCGTCTAGAATCTAGATAATCGAAATTTCACCCACGTATACAGGGTGACTGGTGACGTAAGGGACAACGGCTAAGTGGAGATAGAGGACCTCAAACTGAATGAGAATTTCGGTTTCAAATGTCCCATAAGGGTATTCGTTTCGGAGATATAGGGTGATTTATAAAAAAAGGCTAAATCTACGAACCCCCATATCTTCGTTAATATGATATGTTATTCGCTGATATTTTACATGTTTGTTCATACAGGCATTCTCTATCAGCATAAGAAAAAAAATTTGAAAAAATTGGTGGCCCGTACTCAAAAATTTCAATTTACATGTCAAGTGAGAAATATCACACGGTATATGAGATAAAATAAAATCAAATAGGAATTTGAAAAGAGAGAAAAAAACTGATGAAATATCTGTTTTTTGTTTGAATGGCACAAATTTTCTTTCGTTTCTATGATATGTTGAAGTAAGAAAATTACAATATTTTTATATTCAAATAATGAAAATTAGTACTACTGATAGAAAAAACCTTGAATTCGAGGCGCTAGAATGAGCCTGGCATCAAAATATTTCTTCAAATCTTAAAATCTATTTTTATCAATTAATATTTCGATGCCATAAAAAATTTCAAAATAAAATTTGTTGTAGATGATAGAGTTGGATACTCAAACACAAAAATAGAAAAAGTCGCAAATATGATTCATAAAAAAATCAAGTAAGCAAATATTTTGATGCCAGGCTCATTCTAGCGCCTCGAATTCAAGGTTTTTTCTATCAGTAGTACTAATTTTCATGATTTGAATATAAAAATATTGTAATTTTCTTACTTCAACATATCATAGAAACGAAAGAAAATTTGTGCCATTCAAACAAAAAACAGATATTTCATCAGTTTTTTCCCTCTTTCCAAATTTTCTATTTGATTTTATTTTATCTCATATACCGTGTGATATTTCTCACTTGACATGTAAATTGAAATTTTTGAGTACGGGCCAGCAATTTTTTCAATTTTTTTTTCTTATGTTGACAGAGAATGCCTGTATGAACAAACATGTAAAATATCAGCGAAAAACATATCATAGTAACGAAGATATGGGAGTTCATAGATTTAGCATTTTTTCATAAATCACCCTATATCTCCGAAACGAATACCCTTATGGGACATTTGAAACCCAAATTCTCATTCAGTTTGAGGTCCTCTATCTCCACTTAGCCGTTGTCCCTTACGTCACCAGTCACCCTGTAGATCGATTATTCCTCTTTACGACCGTATACAAATTTCCTCACTGTTTTAAGATTCTTCTGGACCCACTTTCTGGACAGATTCTCTCGGGTCGGTCCACAGAGTTACCATTCTAGTCTGTTATTATAGTATAGAAAAAAAAGAAGTCTCTGTGAAAATCGAAACTGGGACACCTGCAGAAGTTTCAAGTCATGTTTGATGAGAAATCTTTCTTGTTTGTAAATTTGTAATATAAATTAGAAAATATTTTGAAGTCGTAGTCAGTTCAGCTATTTCAGCATTAAAAAATGTAGTGATTAATTGGGTTATCTTCAAGTTTTATTTGCTCGCTGTCTATATCCGGCTTTGGTTATGTTTTCTTCAGAATATCGCTGCAGATATACGAGACTTTGTATTCTTACAGACTTCCAACAAACCTCACTCTCGAAGTCTAAAAAGTGCAAAAAGAAGAACCAAAAAGTGGATCGGTTCAAATTTAATTTCCAGGGCTATTTGTTCGTGGAAATAAAAATGATTTAAACATGGATAATTAATTGATCGTGGACAAAGATGAATATCGCACATAATATGCTCGTTGAATAATTGAATAATACAGGGTACGGTGTCCAAGTTCGAGTGCCTATTAGACGTTTCTTGAGAACTGCACATAGGCACATAGGAAAGTGGGGCAGGTTGAAACAAAAAAAAAATATTTGTGAGTATAAAAAAAAGTTTTGGACTTTAGAAATCTGTTCTTCACATACCATTTTCTCACCATTTGTGGCGTTGATATTATGCTTACAAATATATGAAGACATTGAAAAAGATCTTGGAAAATCTACCTTTTTCATTTCATGTTTGATGTTTCAATGTGCCCCATACATAGGGTAGGTTGAAACATCTCTGAAAATACTATGGGGTAGGTCGCAACATAGTTATAATACAAAAAATTTTTGATACTTTTTATTCAAAACTTTGCAAACACTTGGCAAAATAATTAATTATTAACATTTTGTTCAACTTGTAAAAAAAAATCTCGAAAAAATTTATTCAAAACTAAAAAATTGAAAAAAAACTAGTTAAACCTTTATGAGAGTTCAACGAACGTCCAAACCCGTGAAATTTATAGAAAACCTTAGAAAACTGCAGGCTCTCTTTGTACCATTCTGCTTAATTGGAGGGGGAAGAATTAGTTTTATGTCCTTAATATCGACCTGAGCAATGTCTTCTACCAAGGGAAAAACAAATGCTTCATGCATTTTGATGCTTTTTCGACAATATGATATTTCAATATCCCCATCGACCACTTTAGTCACCTTTCCCACATAGTATATTTTTTTTTCGATCTTGAAACTCTACTAAAACATAGTCCCCTGTGTGGACTACCTCAATATCTTGAAACTCCATTTGACGTGAATCTTCCTCGAATAATGATAACTCTGAAGAAGAATCAGAAGTGTAATCAGGTTCATCGGGCTCATATTCAACGTTCTCATCAAAGACTTTGCGTTTTATTTTTTTAGTTTTGATTTGCTTTTTCTGTTTTTTAATTTTTTTTTCATTTGCTTTATTTTCGATTAGAGTTTTTTCTGGAGTATCAGTGCTTCGACCCCTTTTTCTTGGTTTTGCATTTTTCTGTCTAGGCGGCGCTTTTGGATAGCCTTTTATTTGCTCAGGGGTAATGAATTTTTTAAGCGTTGGGTCAGATCTTTGAATACCTTTTTGTGCTGATGCCGCTTCATCACAAAAATTATTCATCTTTTCCTGAGGTCGCGAGGGACCTGCTTCGTCAGAATTATTTTCTTGAGGGTGATCACTCAACATAATATGGGCAGGCTGCGCTTCATCATAATTGATGTTAGTATTTTCTTCAGGCCGGTCGGTAACAGAGCAGCAAAGAAAATCTTCTTCGGAGAAAATATCTTTGTTGAAGGGATAAATCCCACACCGTTCAAATCCTTTTGTGATGTTTTCTGGCGTCATTGCTTTCTGATGCGCAAACCGGACACAACCTGCTATTTCATAAAACGAAAAAGTTCTTCCTGGATTATTTTTCATCCAATTATCTACAGCCGTTGAATAGAATTTTTTAAAAGGCGCAAAACATGTGACGTCCAAAGGTTGAAGTCTGTTACTACAATGCGGTGGCAAAGTAATGATCGTCACCCCATTATTTTTTGCCATGTCGATAGCTTCGATCGACATATGGCTGGCGTGGTTATCCATGATTAGAACTGTGGGGTTGTCTTTAGAATCTAAAGACAACCCCACAGTTCTAATCATGCTTATCAGCTTATTAGCTTATCATCTAAAGTTTAGATGATAAGCTATACTTGATAAAATGTTCCATTACCCTTGGAAATAGATCTTCACTCATCCATCCGCTAGGTGAAGCTAAACCCAATGTACCAGGAACAGCATTCATTATCATATGATCCCGAAATTTTACACGTGGAAATACCATGGCTGGTGGAATCGAATTTCCTGATGCACTAATAATGCATGTAGTAGTCACTAAAATTCCACGTTCGGCAGATGCTGCATTGGAAACGGTCCTTGCACCTTTCTGGGCGATGACTTTTACAGATTTGCTTGGAACTGTGCTAGTGGCCGTTTCATCCAGATTGAATATTCGAGAGCCATTGAGTTGATCACCAAATCTATTTAAAACTTCTTCCAGGTTGTGGAAGAATAACTCCACATTTGGTCTAGTAAAAGATGTCATTCTTGACAACGAGCAATTCTCTGGTTGTCTTATGCTCAAAGTTCCATTTCTCTTAAAAAATCCTCGCATCCAATCTAAACCAGCCGATTTATTTTTATGCCAGCTTTCTGGCACTCTTATTCCATTTAGCGTAGCCATTTCATAAGCCAGCTCACGGGTGTTTCTTGTAGTTTTTCCGTAACACATTTTCTCACAGGTTTTTAAATATTCAGCAAATATGGACTCTTGATCTATCGTAAACACAAGGCGGGTCTGATAGTGTGGCTTGCAATTAATAATTTCCTGATGCTCTCCGATGGCTCTCTGCTTCTTAACGTAACTGAAAATATTCAAGATTTATAAATTTTACCATATCCTAGTCAATAACAGTTAATTACCGGCTTAGTGTCACATGATCCACTCTATATCGGAAAGCAGCAGGTCTAATTTTCATGCCATCGATTATTACTGCTTTTACGGCACTTTGCATATCCTCATGACAAAATGGCTGTGTTTTCCTGATGCGATTCCTCATGATTATAGCCCTAGGTACAAAACATAACATCAAATTCCAACCAGAACAGATATCGGGGCAGGTTGAAACGTTTCAATCTGCCCCATTTGTTTTGTTTCATCGTACCCCACCTACGTTTTTCCAGACATTTTTCAACAAGATGCAGAAACAAATAAGCAAAATGAAAGTCCTTATATCTTATGATAAAGATTAAAGGATGCTAAATACTTACCAACATCAAAATAAATCATGAAAACCAACACGAAGGTAACACAGCCTTTCAAAGAAAATAATGAAATTTTACTTTACGTGATCCAAAACACACACGTACTCGTCACTCAAAAGCCAAATACGAACTGACTTTCAAAGCAAGGTGGACTTGTGGGTATCAATGGTATGTTGAAATTAGGTAGTAGCGCCACTAATTGAATGACTCTAAAAGCGGGAAATTTAAAATGTTTCAACCTGCCCTCTGTTTCAACCTACCCCACTTTACCTATACTCCATTCACAATTATAAAATCACAACTCTGGCCATGGTTTCGTTTTCAGGAATTGGTGCACCTGATAAAAAATCTGTGCGCGTACAGAGAATATCTTTAATGGCAAAACGGCGTTGCCAGTTTCTTTGTTTACATCAAAGTAAAAGTATCAAAGATATTTTGACATGGGTACAAACGCCAAATTTGAATTGGACCAAAAATCGATTTATAAGCATGAGTAAAGCAAAAGTAAGTACTAATCGCCTTTTTTACACTTGATAACGAAGTTTTTTTTAGGTATCTGGCCGTTTGGAAAGATTTCAAACGAAATTCCGGTCCCCCAGAAGTTTGGTTAGTTTCGGTATCGTTTTTGGTGCTCAAAATTTATTTGGAATGTGTAAATGGACAAAAAAGGCTTCCTTATACGATCTTTTCACGAAAGCGACCGGAAAATATGGTTCAGGTAGGATTTTCGAGGAATTATGAGGAAAGAACTTGCAGAATGAAATTGCACAATTTTCGTAAGTAAACGGGTTTTGGATGGCCATCATCGGTCTCTAAATGATTATTGTTGATCGTTTTCACGTTTCAGAAAAAGAACCACTTCGTATAAGCCCATTTTGAAGAAATTTGTGTATGTAACATTCAACGGTAGGTATTTGCTCTTAATCGAAAGAATATATTATATCTAGTGCTACTTCTTTCAAAAGAGACACACAAGCTTTTAATGCTGTAGGGGCCCTATAATGTGGAGGAGTTTGTGTCTTATTTTAGAACAGGTGAATGATAAATGTGAAGCATATGTTTGACCTGTTCCATATTATTTGTACAAACCTACTGTGGTTGTAATGTATGAATATTTTTCAAACTAATAAATTACTATACAGTCAGAATATTTTACTCCTTGTTCATAAGATCAAATGAATGAAATGTATATCTTCTACTCTTATTTTTATCAAGATAGCTATTAAGGTTATGTTCCAAGAAAAAGTTCCTGTTGCATCAGAACTCCCTTCAACTATTTGGATTCCAGTAGAGGGATATAATGTTCCATTATTCTTGATTCAACAATTGATGTCAAGTCTTGAACTTTCAGTTCAAGAGGATAATAAACATTAAATCTTCACAGGCATGCATATGAAAATCATGTGAAAGCAATGCAATTTTCTTCCATGGCGAAAAATAATATATTTCAACAGTGATCTCTTGTATTTTTCATGCAAATAACTAGAAAAGGAATCCTTTCTATCAATTCATATAAAGGAAAGAAATTTTCTAGTCTCGGTAGGGGCCACCATTCCCACTGTTGGGTCAAAAATTAACAGTGCTGTGCCTAAGGTGGCGTAAGGACACAGTAACAAAGCCTACACAGAACACAACTGCTTACTCCGAACTCGGCACAAGTTACAAGCTTCGAAGCTTGTAATTTCAGAGGGGTCTCCTCAGGAGACCTAGGAGTAGTCAGGATAAACAATATATCATATCATATCAAACGTTAATTATTTTCGTCCGTCACATCTTTTCCAATTCATTCATTCTCCGAATAAATTCACATTCTGAGAAATACGCTAAGAATGTAGAAAGGGCAACATAGTGTTGACTTGGAACATAAAAATATTTTGAAAAACGTCATAACTTCGATACAGAGTGGAATGTGTCAAATTTCCAAGGCCAGAGTTGTGATTTTATAATTGTGAATGGAGTATATGTATTTGAAATCTGAAAATTGGGATTATGATGTTCAACATTCTCTACAGACCTAAAATATTTTTATTGTCTGAGCACGGTTATAGAGGGGGTGGAAATAAATTACATAGTTCAAAAAATTGTTTTTCAATTTTTTCGTTTTTGATTGAGTATTCAATACTAAATTCATTTCTGTTAGAGCCATTGTATTCATTCAAATAGTATTCAAAATATCGAAAAAAAAACCTGAAAAAAAAAGTCAAATATTATTCATAGTCAGTATTATGTTCATTTTTCTTATTCTCAACATCCGGAGTGTAAACAGTTCTCATATCGTCAAAATAGAAGAATGTGGAAAGGTCATGCATCTATTGAATTTCATAAATATCATCACAGGATGTTTCAAATTTTGAGTCGAAAACTGTGATCGAAAATTGGCCATAACTTGTGTTTTCCAAATTAGAACCCTATTCTTTTATGATTGCGTTCGATTCTGCGAAGAAAAATAGCACTATACGTTGTTGCTCTTGCTCATAAATTCAGTAGTTCCTGAGTTATTTGAGATTTTCTGGATTTATGTTGTACGTAGAGTCTAGAGTCAAATTCATCTTATCTTTTGCACGAGAATATTCTGTGGCCTTAGAAGATAAATTATCCCATTAATAATTCACAAGTGACCGTTCTAATTATTAGTTGTTACTATATGGTTTCATAAGAAATCGATTCATTTTACTCTACGCACAACATAAATCCAGAAAAGCTCAAATATCTCGGGAATTACTGAATTTAGGAGCAAGAGCATTTGAGAGTGCTATCATTATTTTTCTTCGCAGAATCCAACACGATCATAAAAAAATAGGGTTCTAATTTGAAAAACAGAAGTTATGGCCAGTTTTCGACACAAAATTTGAAACTCCATGTGATGATATTTATGAAATTCAAAAGATGCATGACCTTTCCACATTCTTTTACCTTCACGTTGTGAGAACAGTTTGCACTCGGGATATTCAGAACAAGAAAAATAAACATAATACTGACTATGATTATTTGACTTTTTTTCAGGTTTTTTTTTCGATATTGTGAAAACTATTTGATTGAATACGATGGTTTCAATAGAAATGTATTCAGCATTGAATTCCTAATCATATCAGAAAAGAAAAGATTGAAAAAAAGGTTTTTGAACAAATTTATTTTCACTCAGGCTCCAAAAATATTTTAGGTCTGTAGAGAATTTTGAACAATATCATAATCCCAATTTTCAGATTTAAAATATGTCCAGTTCTCCAGAAACGTCTAATAGGCACTCGAACTTGGACACCCTACCCTGTATTATTATACTTGGGACACCCTGTATACTAATTGCGTTTGTATTATCTGAAATTTCATATAACAAAATTACGATAAATATCCCAGTATGAAAATGTAGTAGTACGTACTACGAAACCTGTGTCACAGTTGAACCCTAAAAGAAGTATCTCTATTTACAAAATTTAAAAAAGAGTAAATAGAAATCAGTATTGGCAGCGTCTCTCAAATTATTTGACTTTCACGAGTGCCAACCTATAGTCAGTTGAACTTGATAAACCTAAATCATGTCCTACCGGGATACTTTATAAAAGTGAATGGGGTATACAATTACAATACTATATTCCACATTGAAATATCAAGCGGTGCGATACTGATATAAGATTTTAGAATTAACTAGTGTTTTAATATGAAAAGGAAAAAGGAAGCCATTATGCCAACCTTGTCACAAACTTGGGATGAGTCCAGGCAAACAGCAGTATTACATTTATTTTCTACGATACTTGTTTATGTGATTATTTATTACACGATGAATCGTTTTCCCAATCTTTTTCGCGAAATTTTTCGCTGTAGTTATCGACTTAAATTAAGAAAAAAAGACAAAATGGCAAAGTCGAAAAATCATACCAATCGTAACCAAGACAGGAAGGCCTACAGAAATGATATCAAGAAACAACAAGGCATGAATCTACCTTAGGGATGGACGCCAAATTCTTGAAAAACCAGAAGGCAGAAATTCTCCAAGAAACACAATCTGAGCACAAAACAACAATTGAAACGTGCAGCAGAACATAAAACAGCCAGAGAAGCTAAAGCTATCCTGAATCCAAGTGGATAGTTCAAAGTTTCAAACTTCTGAATAGTAGTTTTTCATGGCTTATATTCCTTTAAGATCAAGATCTGAAGTGGTGTTCGGGTTTGTTTGGCATGCATATCAATACTATGTCGCAATATTTCCAGATACATAGTCGGAAAATAGGAAGGCCTCATCATTCGGTTGGCCTTTTGTCCCCCTAAGATGCTTCCATCTCAGGAATTCGAAATTTTTTGCCGACAGTATGGATCTTCATGTACTTTATCTCTCTGTATGGATTGGGTATAAGACATCCCATTTGGTTCAGACAGAATTTTGGCAGGTTGTTGTTACATTTCGTAAAAATTTTCTGGAATAGTTTTGTATCTGTGATGTTGTTAACGGTTTATATCCTTGATTTTGCTAGAAGTTTATGGACTTGGCGACTGGCATCCTTTGCAGTTGTATGGATTGAGGCACATCTTGCTGAAAGTGGTTTTGGTTTCTGGCTAGTTTTACATTAATATTGATTATCATATTCCTCATAAATCTCATGAAAATATTGCTCGTGTGCTCAGGAAATCTATTCCATGAGGTCCAACCGCAGAAGTTTTGAGGGGTAGTTTTCACCCCTATCGCAGATTGGACACAAAAATCGCGGTCGGTCTCAAAAATTATCAACCTAAATGAAAGTTGGTAGGAATTTTGCTAGAGACACAAGAAGTATATTGCGATAGGTTTTTCATTTGCAGGACATCTGAGGGTAATTTCACACAAATCATAAATCAACTATGTAGATTTGAACAAAGCATATCGCAAGTCGGTCTCAAAAATAATTATCCTGAATGGAATTTGGTATAAATGTTGCCATTGTGCTCCAGAAACGTATTCCTAGATGTTTTCAATTTGCAGAAGTTTGAATCCAAACCAACAAAAATGTTTCTGTTATACGGAATGATTTTTTAATTTTGTCGAACTCGTAATTCGAAAACTATTGATTTGCTTCAATTTCAGTGTCGCTAAACCCTGCCAAACCAACAAATTCAAAATAATTCCTACACTATCAATTTCTATCAGGTACAAACGGAAACAGGAGATTCCTCGAATAATTTCAAGAAAAATAAGTTCATAAAACATGGTAATAGTACTGCAAACGTTTCGTTTTCGAGATACAGGACAATCAATTTTTTGATGAATGAATTAATTCACCACAGATTACTTACTGGATTTTTATGGCAATTATTCTGAGGATTTTGCGAGAACCATAGAAATTATAATAACTATAAGTTCTATGGCGAGAACTCTTCAAAAGTTTCTTCACGAAATCGCTAGCAGATACATAACAAAACTACATCAGAGGACCATAAAGTTCAGTATAACAATAAATCTTTTTTTACAATGACAGTGGCTCACAAAAAAAATGTTTTGGAGGAAAACAGGGGACAGTGTTCCAGAAAAAAAGCACCCTATAGATTTGCAATCAGAATTGGCATGTCACATGGTGTAAACTGTCAATTGTAGTATCTATACTTCTATACAAAATTTCGGTGGAATATCTTGTGAAGTGCAGACACTAAAAAAAAACTTGAAAATATTAACAGTTTAACACCCTCTATCCTGAGATCCAAACCTACGCGGAAAATTTCAAGTCCGTTCGGGAGTTATTTTGTTTGCGGCCGGACAGAATTGAATTTGACCACAGATTCGTGATCAGTGAGTCCAATCTCCTAGACACAGACCATTCTCGGCTCGAATTTCGGAAAATACAAACATCGTGACGAAATGATGAGCCACAAAAGGTCCTCAACTCAATTATATCATAAAGATACATGAGAAGTAGCGCAGTTCGAAATAAAAATGGATCAATTCGAGTTTTTTTCTACAAAATAGTGAATACCGAATATATTTGAGCGTTACTTTTTAGTTTTTACCCACTTTGTATGAAGAAATTGAGACGGATTCTCGGATTCAGATAAAACATAAAAAATAAGATGACAAGTTCCCACCTTTTTTTTTTGTCCTAGCGGCCCTCCCTACTGAGATACAGCCTACTAAATGACGTCACTGGAAATCCATTTTACTGGAATAAATCTCAAACTACTCAATATAATTAGAAAAAAAATTGATATGATGAACAGTAGTAAGCACCTCTTAAAATACTGCCCCAGAGGGGCGGACTAGGTTGTACATTTTAATGCTTACATTTTCAACACCCTGTATGATAAGGAGTAGAAAAAAACAAATTTGGATAGCTTGAACATCAAGCTAGAAAAAAGGTACTATTGTTTATCTATATATATATATATATTTTTCCGGAGTTCGAAAAAATCCGTCTGAATACCGATGATCATTCTCTCTTATATTTTCACAGACGTTAATTTCCCAACTAATGTTTACAAATTTTCGGTTATATTGTTCATCGGTCGGAATCCTAAAATCCGAACCCCGCTGATGTCGAAAAATGTCGATGACGCATGAGTGAAGGGTAAAAAGGGAATCCTCGGCCGATGATAGCGAATGAGTTAACAAAAATTATTTTTTGGAAATGTACTCTCACTAAAGCTTGCAACGATTGAATATGAATGCGCAAGTTATAAATAATCTATTATGGCACGTGTGAAGAAATGGCGACAAGGAACAGATTGTATAAAAGAATAAAATCTGTTTACCGCTCCAAATCTGAGTGTTAGCAGAGGGAATGTAAACGGGGTACCATACAATTCTGCGTATGATACACGAGAACAGATAAAAACCTCTGAAAAAACTCTGTCTCCCCGTGTTTGTGTGGTGATACTGAATTTGTTCAAGAAAATATGCTGCTATCCATGTTACAGAGCTCCTTGTGCTTGAAAACATGCCTTTTCATCGAACTGGAGGCAAATATCTTGAAATTATATCTGTAACAAGACAAAAAAGAAAAAAAAAACGAGAAAGAAGCAGTAGAAAAAAATACTTCACCTGCTAAATAAACCTTTTCACAAAGTCCTAACTCTCTCATGGATCGGGAGGATCTTTCGATCAGGTCCGATCTTCCAAGTGATGATACTTCTGTTCTTCAGGTGTCCGAGGAACGCTACAGGCCCCTTATGTTGGGGGATCATCTCCCATAGATTAGAGTGGTTGTTTTTAGCGAAAAATCAGCAAAAAAGCTAGAGCAAATTCGAAAAACGTCTGACACTTCATTGTCATTTCTGACAAAAAAAAAATCTATTGAAAACATCATAAGAGTAAATTTCTAAAAAATAATTTTTTTAACGTGTCTTTCTGTGCCAAAACTGCATACATAGTTATGAATCTTTGTAATTTTGTTTTTCGAAAACGGTTCATTTTATCGACAATAAACAAGGGTACCTTTTTTTAGCTTAATGTTCAAGCTATCCAAATTTGTTTTGTTCTACTCCTTATCATACAGGGCGTTGAAAATGTAAGCATTAAAATGTACAACCTAGTCCGCCTCTGGTAAAATAACTGAGCTAATTTAAATTTAAGAGCAAGATTTTAATAGGTCCTTACTACTGTTCATCATATAAATTTTTTTTTTAATAATATTAAGTGGTTTGAGATTTATTCCAGTAAAATGGATTTTCAGTGACGTCATTTAGGAGGCCGTATCTCCGTAGAGAAGGCAGCTAGGAAAAAAAATTATGGGAACTTGTCATCTTATTTTTGTATGTTTTATCTGAATCCGAGAGATTTCCTACATTTTCCCAGGCACCCTGTATGTGTATGAACACCACAAGAACGCACAAATGTACCTAGACAGTTGTCTGTTTGTACCCCCGAACATTCCCTGGTGCTTTGTGAAATGTACCAAAATAAATGGCAGTGCATTATAATGTTCAGTCTGGAAACGGCGACGGTAAAAAGAAAAAGAAAGAAAAAGGAATGCACCTCTGAAACACCAACCAACATGTGCATCAGAAATCCAATCTCCAGGATTTTCTTTCAGATTTCTTCTGACCTCTGATTTAAAGTGATTAATTCTATTACACTTTTTCAGTTCATTTGGAATGAAATTGAAGAATTTAGGACCGAAATACATAAATGATCTCTGGGTTACGGACTTTCTAAAATGTTGAACATGAAAATTCATACAATACAATATGTCGATCTGGTCACCCCTGCACCTCTCGACCTCTCTGTTCGTACTTATTCTGTTTTCTATACATTCTTATTATGCATTGATTTGAAAAAATCTTTTTGATGTTCATTAATTCAGTCTCCTCATATAGCCGTTCTGTAGAATATAATCTTGGTTTCTTGAAAATAATTTTTATTAAAGTAATTTGTGCTGTTTGTAACGTCCGCATCGAGGTAGTGAATGCACCGCCCCAAGCAACAATGCCTGATTATTGATTCTGCCAAGCTGTTATACAGGGCGAATCCTGTTGAACTGTACATGCTTCCCACAGAGGTAGAGGACACTTAGCCGGTTCCAAAAATACCCCACATGTTGGGTCTTTACTCTCTTTAGTCACTCGTTTGGATTATACAGGGCGATTTCACGTTTTGGGTCATATTTTCAAAATGCTGTATTGGACGAACGAATAATCACAAATCCATCAAATTACAGCTGACTTATCAGATTAGCAGTTTCCAGGACCGGACTCTATTTTTCTGATATTATCGGAATTTATAAAGAAAATCACCCTCTAGATGAAAAAGTCAATAAACCTGTCATGGCAGTTCAAACTACACTGAATACTCTTTAATAAAGAGTAATAAAATCACGTGGCACACCTACAGATTTAGAAAAAAAAATTGAATATGCGTACTCGGAGATACATTTTTTTTGGACGGCCTAATTCACATGGAAAACCATACCCAAATGTATCAAAAGTTGAAGACAGGAGAATATTATCAGTTTAAATCCTCTCGATATTCAAGTATTCCAATATTCAGGTAATTTTTGTCAGTGCATCGAAATCTATCTAGTAAAAAAAAAGGATTCACAAAAGATGCTCGAAATGTCCTCCTTCCATCTGAATACATTTTCGGATTATGGAATACTTTCATGGGGAGTGGATATAACTTGATAATATTCGACGTTTCATGCATTTCGGTATAATTCTTCTACGAAACTTCAGCCGCCCAAAAAAATTATCTCTGAGTACGATCATTTTTTTTTTCTAAATCTATTTGTGTGCCTCGCAATTTTATGACAATTTCTTGTAGGTTATTTAATGTTGTTTGGTCTCCCGTAACAGTTTTGTGGAGTGTTCCATATTCAGGGCGAATCTTTCGACTTATCATCTATTGAAAAACCGAATCTGAAATGGAAGTCCGTCCCTGAATATTGTTGGATTACTTAAATGCCTAGAGAATCTCAACCATTAATATACAACTTTTGATACATTTGGGTATAATTTTCTTTGTGAATTAGGCCGTCCAAAAAAAATTTATCTCCGAGTACGCATATTCAATTTTTTTTCTCTAAATCTGTCTCTAGGTGTGCCACGTGATTTTATTACTCTTTATTGAAGAGTATTCAGTGTAGTTTGAACTGCCATGACAGGTTTATTGACTTTTTCATCTAAAGGGTGATTTTCTTTATAAATTCCGAAAATATCAGAAAAATAGAGTCCGGTCCTGGAAACTGCTAATCTGATAAGTCAGCTGTATGGGGATCGGTACAGTCCTTCTACGTAACAAATTTGGTGGATTTGTGATTATTCGTTCGTCCAATAGAGCATTTTGAAAATATGACCCAAAACTGGAAATCCCCCTGTATAATTCAAACTAATCGTTTGAGACCTTTCATGTGGCCCATGTGGGGTATTTTTGAAACCACCAAAGTGTCCTCTATCTCTGTGTGAAGTATGCAGTGGCGGTGCTATCAATATTTTTGGGAGGTGCGAGATTAGAAAGTGGCGCCCCTACAACGATAAAACCGAATTATTGCTGTCATGAATTCAAATCATTGAAAAGTTCGTTTCACCAATTTTTGCGAGTTTTTGAGAGTAGGATCTTTCATAGTGCGAGTATAATAATAGATATTAGATTTGACAACTTTTATTTATTTCAAACAACTCAAATATGCACTTTTCTGGCTTTAGCTATCGCGAATTTTGTTTATCAATTCACAATATTCTCAATATTTTGTGCAATAGCTTTTTCTATAGACAAAATTCCAAGATCGGATAGTCTTTATTGGCACATTGTAGATCGTAGAGTTTTCATAAGCTTCAATTCACTGAAACTTCGTTCTCCTTTGGCTACGTTTATAGGAACAGTTAGCAAGATATGAAACGCTGTCCCATTTGGGAAAATATCTGCTGCTTTAAGATTCTTCAATATTGGATTCAGGCTCACAAGTTCTTCAACAAAAGCATATCCAGAGATATCACATTTTTCACCATCACTCAAAGCGATTTTCAAATCAGCACAGGCAAAAAACTTCCTTATTTCAAATGGAACACCTTGAATATTACGGATTCATAAGAATCGCGAAAAAAGGCCTCTTTAAGTTTCATTGAGCATTACCTATGGTAAGCTTCACAAGTGCTCAAAAAACCTTTTTTCAAAAACTGACAAGTAACCAAAAAAAGTGAATTTGAGTAAACTACTTTCTAAACAAACAAGAAATATATGTGATTTTTAATTTGAAGTCTAAGAGTCATTCACTCTTGAAAAAGCTCTACTCCAAATTTTTCTCATTCTCATTCAACTATTAATGATGACTTGAAACGTTCTAAGTGAAGAATCTTGGGTTGAATTCCATTATGTTGAAAATCTCGGATACCTTCGATATTTTCGAAGTGAAGACGAAGCTGTGTAAAAAGTGTTCAATATTCTTCATGTGGAAACTGAAAAAGTGATATAAAATATAGGCTTGTATTCGAAAAAACAAAATTGGGTCAGCCCAGCAAAATTTGAACACCCTGTATAACCGGCAATATCTTCCATTTTGTATTAAATAAGAATGTCATAATAGAAAAGGAGTGATAATGAATAAAAACAATATTGGGTAACAGGAAAAGTTTTATTAACCTTTTGTTATTCACAAGGCCAACGTTTCAAGGATGGATTTCCTCTTTCTCAAGGCTAAAAAAGACAATCACAGAAGTGATTATTATTGAAACACTCGTTTTGTTGTTTCTTATCGAAAGAAAATTGAATGTTAAAAAGCTACTCAATTAATTATGAGTTTATCTTAAATACACAATAAGAAATCCTAAATTCCTTTGACATAAAAATTTAGAATACCTACCTAGTAAAAACTTTATAATTTTAACACTGAACAGAATCTCAACACAACGTGGTTTCGAATGTTTGTTCTCAGGAATTAGAAAAAAAGAAATGAAAATACTTCGTGAGATTCTCCACCTTTATTTAAAAGAAAACTCTGATTGGAGGATGGGCAATCATCAAAGAAGCCGCCTGAATCACGCATCAAAGGAGCCGCCCAATAAACTATTTGGGTGACGGGTGACGTTTGAAAAAAATACCGACAAGCGTAATGAACTTAAATATTTGATCGCAGGGAAAGACATGGCATGCCGACTGAAAACCCAAGCTGTTTATTGAAAATATATGAAAATATTTCTCTATTTTTTCGGTCGAATTGTATAGTCGCGCGAGTCCGAAAGAGGAGCAAGACTTCAAAATTCAACAGCCCCTAATTCCGCTCGTCGCGACGTCCCGTTTTCTACCCCATATTTGATTTTGGCGCCCCTGCATGATGGCGCCCGGTGCGGTCGCAACGCTCGCACCGCCCTAGAACCGCCCCTGGAAGTATGTACAGTTCAACAGGATTCACCCTGTATAATAAAAATAAATTTTTCCTTGAGAGGTTGTCCCTATAGAACTTATGAAATAACCACCTTATTCTCTTCACTACGTGTCTTATATGTTCTGTCCATTTTAAATGTTGATCTAACATAATTTGGTAGAAATGTTGCAAGTGTACTCTTTAGAATTTCATCACAATCAACAAGATTGGAACATTTGGAAAGTTGGTCTCAAAAATGATTGACCTGAATGAAATTTGATAAAAACTGGTAGCTCTAGAATATTTTCATTCGCGAACCTTCTGCAGGAAGGAAATTAATAGGACTGCTTCACAAATTTCCGAAAAAAAAAGGTGTTTTTCGGCAACCGTCCGGGAAGTACCCACTTCCTGGACGCTTTTTCTTTGAGAAAGTAACACTTCCCGGCGTAGTCCGGAAAGTACGTACTTTCCGGACTAGGCCGGAAAAACTCACGTCGTTGTTGTTCTTGTGATGATCATCACAGTAGCAACTAAATAACGGATGACAGTTCTGTTCTGTTCAATTCAAATAATAATCAAAATGTATAATAAAGAAATGTGTCGTCTCATTGATTTGTGATTCTACACGGTTGCCGAAAAAATGTTGTACGCAACACGCCCGGAAATAGTTTTTTTGGACTCACAGACTTCCAGGACTCGCCTCCGGCTCGTCCTAGAATTTTGTCTATTCGTCCAAAAAAAACCTATTTTCCGGACTTGTTACGTAAATTACTATTTTCACTATTTTCAACGTGGTAATGTTTTTTTCCAAACATACACACATCGTCGAAAGTCGAAAAACACATCATTGAATCAATCATTGTTCCTCTGCGCAACGAATTAAGGGATAATTTCATTTATCAGGAGGATTATGCCCAACCACACCGCTCACGAAGGTTTCAATATACTCTTCAAGAGAGCAATATCCAGAGAATGAACTGGCCAGCAAAATAACCGGACATGAATCCGATTGACCACGTATGGGATTACTTAGGGAGAGCAATATCCAATCGCCAAAACCCACCTTCAACTTTGCAGGAATTGAGTTTAGCTCTTAAGGAAGAATGGAACGATATGCCTGAAAATTTCATTAATGACTCATTGGCAGTTGATTGAATGAGGAGGTGGTAATACGGACTATTGAATTTGTATTCAGTTGTAGAATAACTATAATTAATAACAAATAAATAATTGATAAATTTAGATTTTTTCTCATTTTTCCTATTTTGTCTCATCCTGCATAATACAAAGAGTATAACAAACAAAAATTTTCTATCAAAAATATTGCAGTTGAAATAGAGGAAAATATTCATTCCAGAACATAGATTGTTCATTTCTTGAGATTTCTAACCCACAATCAATCTGAGACCAGTAAAACGATGCTCAACTCTGATTCTGTTTCTGTTTCGAGCATTTTATGGCATTTTATGAGCCTCTAAGCACCCGGCCTCGCATGAATGCTCGAAGAGAGTCTCCGTGATTGGTCAAGGCGTCCACGTGGGCTAATAAAATGCTCGAAACGGAGTCCTCGTGAGTGGGCCGCATAATGGGCGCGCCGCGCACCCTTTAAATATTCATATCGCAACAACAGAACATAGATTGTTTATTTCTTGAGGATCCTAGGGACTGGGAGTAGGGGGGCCAAGACTTTTGATGATGTGTGTTTACAGGTTTGGATAAAGTAAATATCTTTTGGACGAAATGAACGATATTTATGAAAATTTGCAGGTAAGCGCATTGGAACAAAATGCATTTTTTGTTAATAATATACTTTCGGTTCAACCGGAAATGCCATCAACCTATTTAATATGAAAGGGACAACCTATATATCTTTACAAATTTTGAAAGAGCTTGTTATTTTGAATTCCTACTTATACCTCATTTTTCAAATAAATAAAATAATATTAATACGAATAATGTGGCAACGCCGTGATGAAATTTGAAAAATGAGGTATAAGCATGAATTCAAAATAACAAGCTCTTTCAAAATCTGTAAAAATATATAGGATGTCCCATTTAAATCAAATAAGTTGATGGCATTTCCGGTTAAACCGGAAGTATATTATTATCAAAAAATGAATCAGCTGCATTTTGTTCCAATGCGCCTACCTGCAAATTTTAATAAATATCGTTCTTTTCGTTTAAAAGATATTTATTTGGTTCCATACTTTATCCCAACCTGTAATCTGTATTGATTGATATATGAAGGGTTTCACGGTCGGATTCAACTTCATGTCTGGAGTATTCCGGGTTTTCTAACCGTGGCCCAGGTGAAATTTCTATAGGAACACTCTCGAGTTGAACTGTTGAAGAAGAAAATCCAGTTAGTAAGGTGTGGTGAATAAATTCATTGTTAGTTTGAACACATCAAATTGAACTCATGTTCAGTAAAATATCTTGTGAAGTGCAGATACTATGAGAAAAAGCATGAACAAAATTGAAACTCCTAGGTACACCCGGTATTTCGAAAACGAAACATTTGTGGCCATATTTATGCGACTTTTTCTTCAAAATTTTTCAAGGAATTTCTCCTTTCCATTTGTACCTCCAATTTAGGAAGATATGATATGTTGACCCTGTATATTATTGGTTCCGGCCGACCCACACCTAAAGGGCACGAGCCGTCACTGCAGAATGGTGAATATAGGTACCGATGACGAATTTTGTGCCACACTTTTTACTCATATGTACCTATATCAAGATAGAGGGGAAAAAATATTCCATTTTTTTCTAATATTCGGGGTGCTATCGATTTTCTTATTGGCGTCAATATCTTGATGAATGAAGATGACGAAATATTTTATTCATGTGTATGTAATAAAGGGATATACCTACACTAGCGGATCTAGGGAATTCGTCAGTGGAACTTATTATCCGTTCTAGTGGAATCTTCATTAATAAACCGGCACATCCACCATTTTGCTTCCACAATTGAAACTATGTATTACCAAAAAATGAGTCAACTCCAAAAATATCTACAGTGGTGGATTTGAGGGGGCGTACACATGGGTGTCATGGCTCCCCCTTCGAGGTCGACAATGAAACCTTGATAGTTCTTCAACCAATTCACACACTTTTCTTATGTAAAGTGGCGACCGGTCAAATTTTCTGGAAGTCTGGGTTTGTTGTTGTAAGTTGTACCCGACTCAGTAATCGAGTAATCAAAAGTGTCAATTGGCCCAACCCAATCCTATGTCTAGTTTTCTAAATACGGAGTGTTAAAGTTGAAAATTGTAATGTAAACAGTTTTTGACAGCTGTCAAAGAAATCGTCAATCGGATATGTAATTGAAGAAATATAGGAAATGTTTGTGCCAATAATAAATAATTCGCTTGTAATTCCCATAGAAAATATACAATAAATAATAATAAATCATTTAATCAGATACACCTACCAAGTGCATGTGCACTATCGTTAGACTCCTGTACAAGTACAAGCGTCGGAAATACTAGCAATCGAAAGATGTCTAGACATAAATCTAGAAAGAAACTATCAGAAGTGCGATATAGCTATTCATACAGAAAGTCAAGCTGCCGTTGATTCAAAGCTGATTTGGGAGTGCCGGAACAAACTCAATGAGGTAAGGAGGAGGAATAAGGTCTTTTTAATCTGGATTCCCATGTCTATAAAGTTAGCTAGTTAGCAGTGCCACTTGCGAGAAAATCAATGAAACCTATTGCATTAATTGTCGAATAATTGTCGAGAATTTGTCGTGAAAGAAAAAAATTTGTCGCGTCCTTAGTTTTTTTTTTACGGGGTGGCTTTGCTAACTTAACGTTAAGTTAGCAGAACCACTTTCCCAATACCTACCAAATATCATGAAAATGGTTATAAATAATTGTCGAGTAATTGTCGAAGCCCATTAGAAGTAAAAAAACACAAAAAATCCATTCCTTCTTGTTTATTTTACGTCTTTTTCCCGCGAGTTCGAGATATTTCTGGAATTATCGCATTTTTGGCAACAGCGCATTCGTAATTGACTCCTTTTCTATTGTATTAATTGTCGAATATCTACCTGCCTCGAAATTGTCGTGAAAGAAAAAAATTTGTCGCGACCTTCGTTTCTTTTTCTACTAGGTGACTTTGCTAACTTTATATTAATTTAGCAAATATAGTGTTTGAATATCATCACGATGATAATAAATGATTGCCGAGTAATTGTTGATGTTCAAATAAAGTAAAAAACACACAAAAAATTTAATCTTTCTAGCAATTTCCACTCCATTTTCTTGCGATTTCCCTATATTTCTGAAATATCGCATTTTTGGCAACAGCGCATTCGTTTTTGACTTTTTTCTATTGCATTGATTGTCGAATACCTGTCCCGAATTTGACGTGAAAGAAAAAAAAATGTTGCTTACTTAATTTTTTTTCTACGGGGTGGCTTTGCTAACTTAACGTTAAGTTAGCAGAACCACTTTCTCAATACATATCTGCCAAATATCATGGAAATGCTTATAAATAATTGTCGAGTAATTGTCGAAGTCCATATAAAGTAAAAAAAATACAAAAAATCCATTCCTTTTAGTTTATTTTACGTCTTTTTCCTGCGAGTTCGAGATATTCTGGAATTATCCCATTTTTGGCAACAGCGCATTCGTAATTCCTTTTTTTTTCGATTGCATTAATTGTCGAATATCTACCTCGAATTTGTCGTGAAAGAAAAAAATTTGTCGCGTCCTTCGTTTTTTTTTCTACTAGGTGGCTTTGCTAACTTCATATTAATTTAGCAAATAGTGGTCGAATAACATCACGATGTTCATAAATGATTGTCGAGTAATTATCATGGTTCAAATAAAGAAAAAAACACACACAAAATTCAATCTTTCTAGCAATTTCCACTCCATTTTCTCGCAATTTCCCTATATTTCTGAAAATATCGCATTTTTGGCAACAGCGCATTAGTTATTGACTTTTATTCGATTGCATCAATCGCGTAGAAAAAAATTGAGGACGCGACAATGCAATAGAAAAAAAAGTCAATAACGAATGCGCTGTTGCCAAAAATGCGATATTTTCACAAATATAGGGAAATCAAGGCCGTAGCTAGAAAAAAATTTCGAGGGGGGTCCGTCCGAGGCCGTAGCTAGAAAAAAAATTATTCGAAGAATTTTCGGGGAAATGATTATCTGGCAGTTCTGAAAAAATGAATTTCGGGGGGGGTCCGGACCCCATCGGACCCCCCCCTGGCTACGGCCTTGAGGGAAATCGAAAGAAAATGGGTGGAAATAGCTAGAAAGATTAAATTTTTGTGTGTTTTTTACTTTATTTGAACATCGACAATTACTCGACAATCTTTCATGATCATCGTGATGATATTCGACCACTATTTGCTAAATTAAGATAAAGTAAGCAAAGCCACCTAGTAGAAAAAAAAAACGAAGGTCGCGACAATTTTTTTTACGACAAATTCGAGACAGGTATTAATGCAATAGAAAAAGAGTAAATTACGAATGCGCTGTTGCCAAAAATGCGATAATTCTAGAAATATCCCGAACTTGCGGGAAAAAGACGTAAAATAAACAAGAAGGCATGGATTTTTTGTGTTTTTTTTACTTCACATGGACTTCGACAATTACTTACAACCATTTTCATGATATTTGGTAGATATTGAGAAAGTGGTTCTGCTAACTAACCGTTGAGTTAGCAAAGCCACCCCGTAGAAAAAAAAAACTAAGGACGTGACAAATTTTTTTAATTCACGGCAAATTCGAGGCAGGTATTCGACAATTAATGCAATAGAAAAAGAGTCAATTACGAATGCGCTGTTGCCAAAAATGCGATAATTCCAGAAATATCTCAAACTCGCGGAAAAAAGACGTGAAATAAACAAGAAGGAATGGATTTTTTGTGTTTTTTTTACTTCATATGGACTTCGACAATTACTCTACAATTATTTATAACCATTTTCATGATAGTTCTGCTAACTTAACGTTAAGTTAGCAAAGCCACCCCGTAGAAAAAAACTAATGACGCGACAATTTTTTTTCTTTCACGACAAATTCTCGACAATTAATGCAATAGGTTTTATTAATTTTCTCGCAAGTGGCACTTCTAACTTTATGGACATTGGGTTCTCGGTTATTCGGGAATCGTAGGAAACGAAGAGGCCAATACGCTTGCCAGAAAGAGCGCACAAACGCCACACACAGGCCCACTGGCCTTCTGTGGTATAGGAAAATACACCTATATATAAGAGAAGTTTATGGTGAAAGAGAAAACCGAAAGGGAAAACACTGGCAGAATCTCCCAGGGACGGATCACTCCAAAAAGTTCCTCCGTTCCTTCCATTGTCGCCTAAAGAAGCATATGTTAAGAATGTGTTTATCGGATACTGACGGTGTAGATTCTGTGGGTAGGAGGAAGAAACTCCTATTCGCCTTGTTACGGAATGCTATGCCTTTGCAAGCCGAAGGAAAGAGTGCTTTCGACAAGAAACTTGTAGGAGTGGGAATTATCCTGGTTGAAGCCGTCCCAGATACTGGATTTCATCAAATCTCTGGAACTGGAAGGCTAGCTGAAGGAGCTCAATGAGCACAGCTCTGTTAGGGGGCACAATAGACCTTAAAACCCATTAATGCCTGAGTATTTTTTTTTGCAAAATTCATAATTTTGTTGAAAACATTGTCAGACTTGAGAAATGAAACAAAATTGATGCATGAAGAAGAAAATGATGTTCGATATCACTCTCATTTTCATCATATGATATTTCATATCATAGGCATCGCACTCATCGCAGTTCAAATATTAAGAAACTTAGTATATAAAAGGTACAAAAGTATAGGTAAATAAAACATGAGATCATGAGTAATTTATTGCATATTCAGTTCCTTCATACTGAAAAATTTATTTGAAAGGAGTATGGTATGTTTGCAAACAATTGTAAGGATGGAGTCCCAAGTTGCATTTGCGGCGTCCTTTATGTTATCTGTGATATTTGGCAGAGGACTGTTGGAAATTTAGGTTTTTCTGCAATTGGGTTCAGTACCTACTTTTGTTTGCCACCTTCTGTTCTCCCTTTCAATTGACCATATTCACCGTCGCCATATTGTTGTGCGACAATACCAACTTCCCAGTGTTCCCAACGGAGAAATATTGAGTTTATCAAAAATACTATCAGATTATTGACCATATTCACCGTCGCCATATTGTTGTGCGACAATACCAACTACCCAGTGTTTCCAACGGAGAAATATTGAGTTTATCATAAATACTATCAGATTTTTAGTATCGTATGTGGTATGAGAGGTTATATAAAATTGGTGGTAAACTTTGGTTAAGTATTTTGTGATAAAATCCAGGAAATATGGGTAGATATCAGTATAGGGGAAGCCATGGTTGTTGTTTCAGTAATTAATCGGCAATAAGACATCTTATTCGGCAAGAAATAGATCTAAAAATAAAAAAACTGACATCAAAATATTTCCATTTAAACTTTCGCGGTCCTAAGAAATTAGTGACTTTCGTTATTCGATGTTAGAACCCTGGGTAGTTGGTATTGTCGCACAACAGTATGGCGACGGTGAATATGGTCAATTAGTATCTTAGACAAAGTCTAAGATTAGTATGGTAGATATGTGGTATGAGAGGTTATGTAAAATTGGTGGTAAACATTGGTTAAGAATTTTGTGATAAAATCCAGGAAATATGGGTAGATATCAGTATAGTGGAGGCCATGGTTGTTGTGTCAGTAATTGTTCGGCAAGAAATACATCTAAAAATAAAAAAACTGACACCAAAATATTTCAATTTAAACTTTTGCGGTACTAAGAAATTAGTGACTTTCGTTATTCGATGTTGAGAACCCTGGGTAGTTGATATTGTCGCACAACAATATGGCGACGGTGAATATGGTCAATTGATTCCTTATGATATCATTATTTCTGCTATGTACCTATATTGCCTAAACCATCTTTTTTCATTCTTTTAGATAAAAGAGCATGACTTGTGGTATATCGTCTTCATCTGTGTAATCACAAGTGAATGTCGAACTTTTGTATAGCCTAGCTTATTTTGAATTTTTTCCTCATATCCATTTTGACAGCATAAAGTTCAACCGGTTGTTTCAAAATACCCTTTCCAGAATCATTTATAACAAATTCTTCCCCATCACTTTTACCGTCTTCCTTGTCTATACTGATTACTGACCGTCATCTGGAGATAATAGGACAAAGTCAAGGTGATCCACTGATCACATTCCAATAAAGTCAAGGGCGGATATAGCTCTTTTTCATGGGAGGGTGAATAACGATCCTGGGAGGGGGTAATAAGGATTGAAAACCATTGAATCAGGTACATAATAAGTATATGAAATATTTTATGTGCACCACCTTTTCCTCAGGTTTTCGATACTCATGGGGGGGTAGTTTACCCCCCGTAAATCTGTCCTTGCATAAATTATCATAATTTTCATCACTATCAGATATTTCATTGATGAAACTGATCTGATCTTCAGCGTCCTGTGGGTTATCAGGATTATAAAATTTCTTCCTGGAACAAGAATATATGTTGTACTGCCTATGATATGATATTTCATATGCTGAAGAAATATTCAACTGTACAAAAAACTGCCGAGGAAATTTGAGTTATTCTGTTATATTTCTACAGTGGAGGGTATTGGCAAAAAAAATCTTATCATGACTTGGCAAATGAACAACAAAATTAAATAGAACATATTCTTACCTTAGTGGCATGACACCTCGAAATATTCCTAACGTGAATTCCAACGGTAACTATGCAAATCTGTTCGTAGATTTGGCGACTCTTATAGCACTAACACACACATACACTCACAATGAATGATCGAGACGTAATAAATCATCGATTTTAAGAGACCTCTCGACGTGTCACGACTTGAAAGATGTCGTCGTTCTTGTATATGAAATATCATATCGTAGGCAGTATTCACCATAAACTTTATCAGATACATTTTGACATAAATATCAACAACAGCCACTTTCCACAAATCACCATCTAGGGAGACTAGCGAAATATCCACCCCTCTCAAAGCGAGTAGATGCTGGCCTAGGTTTCGATCTGTTTGAATCTCATCAGAGCAACATAACTCAACTCCGATGAGAATACGATTGGAACCTGGGTCTCCAAAACTAGAGTTAGACATGAGCAGAAACTACATCATCTAGTGGAGAATCAGATCAACAAATTCACTTTCGAAGTAACCGGGACGAAGATAGATGGCATACCTCTCAGTTGGTCCTTCAGCAAGCAAGAATGTAAATAAAAAAACATGAAAGCAATTTTCAAGAGGACTTATACAGAATACTATTCTCATCGGAGTTGATTTATGCTGCTCTGATGAGATCCGAACAGATCTAAACCTAGGTCAGCATCTACTCGCATTGATGGGGGTGGAAATTTCGATAGTCTCCCTGGATGGTGGCAAGTTCGAGTTTGATTAATTGATGTATCATACGCAATACGCATTCATTTTATTACTAGCTGGCCCGGCGAACTTTGTTCCGCCTAAATGATACTTGCGGTGGATTTCACAAATCGTAATCACCGGTGATCGGAGATCAACGGTTTGGTTCTCTGATTTTTGAACTGTCAAATGTTTCCATGGATATGATCTATCACACAGAACAGATACACAAAAATAATATGTCATAATATGTCAATCACTAATAATGGCAATTTTGGATTCAGTTATTTCCGCAAATATTTTATTGCCCAAACAGAAATTCAAAAACATTTTAAAAATTATGAGAAAAGATGAGAATGGACATCTCACGATTGGAACTCATCGCCAAAATCCGATTTACTTGACATTTCGATAAAAATTCACTGTGAAATTAACCCGCTTCTGGATCTGTTAATAGTCTTTCATGGTACTATAAGCCCTATGTAAATTAAACACTACACAGTAATTGATGTCATATGTTCGTTTTTCGACCATTTCAAACCACGACGACCGAAATGCTCGAAAAAATAACAGATGACATCAATGAATGGCCGCGAAAGCCTCAACAAATTCATCGCCATTTAATTGTGATAATGTCAAATATAGAACCCTCACGATTACGTTATTTGGAATAAATAAAACTATAAAAATAGCTAACAATCATCAGTCATAATGTGTGAATAGCGCCATCTGAAGTGGTAAGAACGAAACTTTTCTCATATCTCAACGAAATCTAATCATTTTAGACATCTGTACTCCTACGCTAAGACATTTTGGTTTTGCCCAACAGCGCAGAGTTGTAGGCAACTCAAATTACACACTATTACAGTGACTATAGAGGGAATATAGTCACTGTACACACTATTTGTTTATATCGCCATCTAACGTGGAGAATATCAAATGAAGTACAAACGAATAAGCGGTAGCGTAACTGTAACTGTAGCGACATCTAGTGGCCTTACTCAAAAGGAGGAAAAGCATTTCCTGTGTATGTAAAATTTTCATCGATTTTTTCAAAGTTTTATTGTATTTTATAATAACCAGACCGTATACGAATCCATATATGAAGTTTCATAACGAACAGTCCATCCGATCTCGAGTTATAAATGGTGTAACCAACATCTTTCTTTTATATATATAGATATAACCCTAAAACACATGGAACGGTTGTCATTGATATTGTCGTAAATTCCAAATCATATCTTGGAACTAAACTGAAAATATTTCAGTGACGTAATATATATTCAGAAATAAATCCAAATTTCATTATTATTACACGATATTCTGATGACAACACTGTTCAAAACGTCATTAGTTACACGAAATTAAAATATCGGAACGAAATTAATGAATGAACTGATGGCCGCAGATTCAGAAAACGGTGCTGCCATAATATGCCCATTTATTATCTGAAGCAAAAGCGGCGGAGCCATTTCGCGAACATTCCGATACTTTAGTATATGTAATGTGAGGAATTCACAATACATATTTGAAAAAACAAATACTCATTCCTGACATCCACAGTCCACACAAAAATGAGTAGGTAAACGATTTCAGTCTGAAGTACTTCTTACGTTGACAGTTTATTTATTAGAAAATTCAAGGAATGTCACAACGTTGCAAAAATTTCTGCTACATTTCGATTCCGTAGTAGCAGCTAGGAGCATATATTCTATGCTCCTAGGTAGTAGGTACAGTTACTTAGTTTAGTTCTGACGAAATGATGAAAATTCGCTTCACTAATTATGATTGAAAGTTGCGTCTCCTCTTTCTATAGTCTAAGCTAAAGGTTGTTACAGAAAAAATGCCCATCTAAATACAAAATTACCTTTTGATTGAATCAGTTTTAAATAATCTGGAAAACAAAATTTCGAAAGGCCATATTTACGGAACTCCTAGTCCAGGGGCGGTTCTAGGGCGGTGCGACCGCACCGGGCGCCATCATGCAGGGGCGCCAAAATCAAATATGGGGTAGAAGTCTTGCTCCTCTTTCGGACTCGCGCGACTATACAATTCGACCGAAAAAATAGAGAAATATTTTCATATATTCCCAAAAATTTTGATAGCACCGCCATGTCCTAGTCTAATGTTGTCCAATAACTATAATTCGAGATCCGAACCGGCAATATGAATTTCAAGTTTCCAGGTTTCTCCGTAGGAAAGTTATCGTGTTCACGGACGGACTGACATAATTGAATTGGACCACAGATTCCTAATCAGTGAGTCGAAACCTTAGACAAAGGTCTAAGGTCTAAGGTCTAAGGTCGAAACTTATCATTTGAGTCAATTCCCAGCAGGGCCGTATCTAGGGTGTGGCCAAGTGGCCCCCGCCACAGGCGCAAGGTCCGCAGGGCGCCAAAAAATATCAAATGAAAAAAAAAATTTGAGCGCCAAAAAAATTCAAAGAATAAAATATAGAAGCGCCAACAAAATATTCGAGATAATATGTCACGGTTTTCATGAATACGCCAAAAATATTTTTTTGCGTAAGGAGCGATGTCGCGACTCCGCCAGGTAGGATGTGAAAACCGACCGCGTGTACATAGATGTGTCCGCTGACAAGCCGAAAACAGTGTTGCCGTACCAAGCTAAAAAATAGTAGTAGATTGGAGGTTGAAAGCGGAGTAGATACATACCAAAGCGGAGTAGATACATACCAAAGCGGAGTAGATACATGCTATTCAAACTATGACTGTTGACGATTTACAGAAAAGTGTTGCAGATCTTGCAATGAAGTATCCTTTGGATTCAAATGCACATGAGTTTTCAGTGGAAATCTAAAGTTTCAAATTTCAAAGTAGCCTAATTTTAGAATGAAATGGGACCATTACAAATATTGAGAGGTATATATGATCTGACTCTTGAAAATATTCATCCCAATCTGGAAACGGCGTTGAGAATATTTTTGAGTTTGCCAGTGACAAACAACTACTACATGTGAACGTTCCTTTAGCAAACTGAAACTTATAAAGTCGTATCTTCGTTCCTCCTTGGGACAAGAGCGATTATCAAATATGTCAATCCTCGCCATCGAGAAAGAAGTGACATGTACCTTAGATTACTCTGAATTAATTGATATATTCGCCGAAGCAAAATCAAGAAAGGCGAGGTTTTGAACATATTCCTAATAATATGATTGTGATTAACCCTAACCAAAAAACCATTTCACTTTGCGTTTGCAGTGTTAATGAATTTTCAGTTGAAAATTTTTTATTTGTCTGTTTTGTTTTTAGAATTCATATTATTTTTATATTTAAATATTTTATTTGAGATGAGTATTTTAATGTTTTCAATAAAAATAGGTAAATATCCATATAATTGTGTATTATTTCGAATTTGTGACGAAAATATCTGAATAATATTATGAAAAAATATTATAATATATACAGGGTGGCCATTTGAAAACGAAACAGACGAGATTTCAGACGAAATAAATTTTTTCGATAGAAATGCTCGGACAGGTCGATTTCTGTTTCGAGGGGGACAACTTAAGATGTAGGTTACGGACGCATAGCGCTTCAATCCTTGCTACTACAACCCTCGCCCTCAATTTTTGAATAGGGAAGATGGGGTGAGTGATACCTCATTTGAAAGGTATTTTTATACTGATTTCAGCACAGTAATTGTTTTTTCATTTTATGCATTAGTTCTCGAAATATTCTCAACTAAGTATTTGAAAATGAAGTGGTGTTTTCATGGCACTTGTAGTGTTTTTTGTGAAAAATCGACATTTTGAGCTTCAAAACAACCATGACTGTGGCTTCCTTCCTCCAATCCACTGACATAGAAATCTTTAATCAAGATGTCGATTTTTCACAAAAAAACACTACAAGTGCCATGAAAACACCACTTCATTTTCAAATACAAACAATTACTGTGCTGAAATCAGTATAAAAATACCTTTCAAATGAGGTATCACTCATCCCATCTTCCCTATTCAAAAATTGGGGGTGGGGGTTGTAGCAGCAAGGGTTGAAGCGCTATGCGTCCGTAACCTACATCTTAAGTTGTCCCCCTCGAAACAGAAATCGACCTGTCCGAGCATTTCTATCGAAAAAAATTATTTCGTCTGTAATCTCGTCTGTTTCGTTTTCAAAATGCCACCCTGTATATATATATATGTATATATATATATATTTAGTTTATTCAAAACAAAAAACAAATTTGAAACATGATGAAAAAAATCTACGCCAATTTGGGGGCGCTGAAGAAAATCTTGCCACAGGCGCAGTATTACCTAGATACGGCCCTGATTCCCAGCAATCCCAGCTCGATATTCGAAAATACAGACATCTTGTAGAACTTGCGCCCAAAAATAGGTTTTTGAGTTTAGCTGTTTAGCATGAAATTGGATTATTGTCTCACAATTTTTTTGTAAAATGTTTAAATATGTTTCATTAGCTTCTTACACAAGTTCTTCAAGGTGTTTTTCTTCTGATGAACATGTCTATTTCGTGAAATTGAAAATATATCAAAATTAAAATGTTCTGTTTGATGAGTTAATTAGTTAATTTAGGCCCATCACGTGGACAATCAACTGTGATGTTGGTTTTAATGGCTCCGGCAACCATAACTCATGTATTGTATAGGTGGGTTCTTCATAATGAAATATTCATAATTTTAATATTTTTTTTTGTTCTTCTAGAAAAATTAGACTTTCTTAGTATAAGAATATAAGATAGTATCCAAGAATTTTCTCACATCAGGAAGAGATAACCTTTTTTATCTACTCCCATAGAAAAATATATACCTACATTATTCAACTGATTTTGATCTGTATCTAATAGTCTTTTTCTACAAGCGTGCACTTTCATTCTCTTTCCCGCACGTATTTCAATTCGTAAAGAGTCACATTGCCAAACAGTGTGGGAAAAACCCCTGCTATTCCATTACCGCACGCAAATGCGTGTGGTAATGGATTAGCAAGGGCTTTTCTCGCACGCTTTTTCTAAAGAATAAACTGAATAATGATATATCTCTATGCCACCGACGACGTTACTATGGAAACGGCATGTGAATAAGAATTAATACATTGTCATTATATTATGAATTCAATCAGTACGCTCCGGTAAAATGGATACTTCGGGATCTGATGATGGCCTGCCCGAAGAAATATTAGCAGCTTCTCATGAAGCGAGTTTAAATTTGTTACCGGCCAAGTCGAAGATAAAATATGAGAAGCAATATTCAGAATTCATTGATTGGTGTAATTCCAAAAAGGTTCAACCGAGGAAGGAGGAAGTGTTTTCGGCGTATTTTTTGGAAATGTCCAAAATTTGGAGACCAAACACATTAAGGTCCCGATATTCAATGATAAAGAGTGTTTGTAAACTGAAACAGGATTTGGATATTGGAAAATTCCATAAATTAACTACCTTCATTAAACGACAGAATATAGGATTTCGTCCAAAAAAGGCCAAAACTTTTAATGAAGAGGAAATAACAAAATTCATGAGTGAGGCATCTGATGAAATTTACTTGATGATGAAGTTGGTAACAATTTTTGGATTAGGGGAAGTATGCCTATGATGGCACCTTGCCTATGATGGCACACCATGAAGAAGTCTGTTAATATCAACTGAATAAACTTATGTTCACTGAGGTTTTTCGCCAGATAGTATTAATGAGAGGTATTCGTAGTTACAACTTAATACGTGGCATTTTGTGTCTTTTATAACAGTTCAATTATTTTGGTAAGTGTTGATGTATGATAATTATCTCCTTTATTTTCATATTATTCAGATGTTCCACAACTTTGTGTTAAAAAAATTTTACTTTCCTTTGAATGCCTTATAACAATGCTGTAAGTGTGAAGTTTGAGGTAATGTCGTATTGTAATTGCCTTCTTCGGTTGGTTGAAAGATATATGACATTTATGCCTATGATGGCATAGTCGAAGTGTTCCTATGATAGCAAAGGGTGCCATCATAGGACAAAAGTGGTTCATCACATTGAATATTCTTATTTTCTAAATCAACTTTATGACAACAAGAAGCAAGAGGCAACTTTGGAAAGAGGAAGATTTGGAGGCAGCGCTAAATGCTGTGAAAAAAAAATAATATTAAGATATCCAATGATATGAATGTCAAAGAATTTAAATTTAGTTTTATGTTTTGTTACACTCTTACGTGCAGGTATACTCATCTGTTGACCTCTCAATTTCATTTTTATGCGATGAGAGTGCAATTTTTTTTCAATAAACCAATTCAATAATTAGTTTCTTTTCATTTTCAGTCATATGCCATCATAGGACATATGTGCGCCTATGATGGCACCCTTGGCCAAATTTTGAAAACTGCTATCATTCATTTCCTTCAAAATTTATACTGAAAATATACTCAAGAATGCATACTACATATGAGCATAAGTAAATCTATGAAATCGATTATCCAAAAAAATTTTCTTCCAATGAGATATGTGGATAATTCGTTAAGGGTGCCAACATAGGCACACTTCCCCTAGCTGGTGCCTGCAGACGAGAGGAACTTACAAAACTCACCATCGACGATATAGATGATAAAGGAGACTTGATCATCGTCAATATTAAGGACTCCAAAAATCATTCACCAAGATCGTTTGTTATATCCCAAGACACCAATAATGGATATTTTCTGAACATATACAGAAAATATATGAATTTACGTCCAAAGGAAATACCTCATCGCCGAATTTTCATAAAGTATAATCGGGGAAAATGTAAGATTCAACCTGTCGGAATCAATACAATAGGAAAAATACCGTCCGAAATTGCAGCTTACTTACGCCTACAAAATCCGGAATTATACACAGGACACAGTTTTAGGCGCTCCTCGGCTACTTTCCTAGCCAATTGTGGAGAAGGTATCACAAATATTAAACGTTTAGGAGGATGGAAGTCAACTGCTGTTGCTGAGGGATACTTGGAAGAATCTATTAACCAGAAAAAAAAATGTCCACTAAAATTCTTAATTTGAATGGTTCTTCCTCTTCAAACTGTAATACAGAATCATTACCTTCCAAAGAGCCTTCGAACAATATGATGGCAAATATTCAACGTTTTGCTTCTTCCTCTTCAAACTGTAATACAGAATCATTATCTTCCAAGGAGCAGCTGACTTCGACCAATATGATGGCTTCTGCTATAAATTTGCATAACGCGACCAACTGCACGTTTACAATAAATATAACTAATAACTGAATATTTCTAATGAATATATTGATAATAATGGGAAGAAACAGAATGTACATAGATTCCTTATCAAAATTCATTTTTATGTGCTGTTAGTCTAGTTTTCTTTTCAATTAATAAAAAATTTATGAATATTATTACAGTTTAAATTTATTTCATAGGCTTGTAGTCTCTATGGACCGAAGGTCAACGATGAGAGTACAATGGTAACGACTTGTCAGAGACTTTTGTCATTCATGTGTATTTAGAATGATCAATTCACATTTGATCTGTGTGTTGAAATCGATCTCGTATAAGCGCTTGTAGAAAAAATATTGTTCCTAACTCGTGCGGAAAGTGTTTTTCCCGCACTCAACTGCTTACCCGAACTCCGCTTCGCGTCGTTCGGGTAACGGCAGTTTCGTGCGGGAAAATATCACTTTCCGCACTTGTTAGGAAAATAACTATTCTCTATTTCAGTATCGTAATGAGTTCATTAGTACTAAAAACAGTGCTACAGCATCGTTTTCAGTTACATTTGTCGTTTTGTGGTTGTCATCAATGACTTCCGATCCTTTCAAATTTCAGCAGACGTCAATCTTCGTATTTCCTAACATTCATACCAACTGCTAAGATGCAATATGAAAGTCGCTAGGGCCTATAATTTGAATTTTTTCATTGAATTTCACAAAATTTGAGTGAAATAGTGAAAATATCGTCTAATACTCGTTGCAGAATGCAATTCCAATACTCATGCGTTCGAAAACTCGCTCCTTCGTCGCTCGTTTTCGAATTTCGCATTCGTATTGGAATAGTAGCCCATTCTGCAACTAGTTTTAGAATATGCTATTCTAAACCAATAGTGTGAGCTAATAACTCACGCCTATAACTCACTCCAATACAAATAGGAAAAATGTAGTTTACGAAATGAATAAAAAAGTCGGGTCAATGGGGTACTCTATTTCAGACACCAAGGTAACGTTCTCGCCATCCATTTCTACATTTTCTTAGGACTGAACATCCAAAAATTGCATTTGGAAAACGTGAATTTTTAACGTTTTCTACGGGATTTGATATCTATTCGATTTTCGACCACAGAAATCGCTTTTGACAACTGTTGTCAATTTTGAAAATGCACATTTATTCGAATTTTACTGAAGAAGTCGAAGATAAAGTAAAGTGTTCAATTCGCGGTAATGGTCATAACACACTTGATGAATTACACCCCTCGCCTGACGGCTCGGGCTGCAAAATTCATCTGCGTGTGTTATGACTTACATTACAGCTCATTGAACAATATACTATTATCTACACCCATAGAATAATATATCCATTATTCAACTGATTTCGATCTGTAATAGTCTCCATAAACCAATAGTGTGACTGTGAGGTAATAATAACTCACGGCTCTCGCCTATAACTCACTCTAATACAAATAGGAAAAATGTAGCTTACGAAATGAATAAAAAAGTCGGGTCAATGGGAACTCTATTTCAGACATCAAGGTATAACGTTCTCGCCATCCATTTCTACATTTTCTTAGGTCTGAATGCCCAAAAATTGCATTTGGAAAACGTGAATTTATGACGTTTTCTACGGGATTCGATATCGATTCGATTTTCGAACACAGAAATCGCTTTTGACAACTGTTGTCAATTTTGAAAATGCAGATTAATTCGAATTTTACTGAAGAAGTCGAAGATAAAGTATAGTGTTCAATTCGCGGTAATGGTCATAACACACTTGATGAATTACACCCCTCGCCTGACGGCTCGGGCTGCAAAATTTATCTGCGTGTGTTATGACTCACATTACCGCTCATTGAACACCTTTCATTACACCTCCTCATTTTTTCTCAAAATTATACCCGAGTATTGTTGCTATTTCTGCTATAGTAATGCCAACCTTATCAGAGAGAAATATTGATGCAAGAATGCTGGAATAACGAGCGTTCAATTAGAGGGCTAATAGACTGTGGACTTTTACTGAGAAGAAGATTTTTGTATACCAAAACTGTGCTCAGTGAAAGTTCAAAGCCCATTATAGACCTCAAATCATTTTGAACTTTGTAAATTCTGAAAGAGCTTGAATTTCTTTCGATAATTTGATAATATACTCAATCAAGTTGAAATAAAATTAACATAAATTCGGCATTTTTATTATTACACATTCATATTATTAGAAAACTGAATCATTTATAATCTCCGATCAGAATTATTTTGAAAATTTTCATATGTGATTCGTAGAACCATATCTACCAAATATAATTAATGGTTTTCTTTTGATTCTCTTTCATGGAGAAATATTAAAACTCTGTATAGGTATCAGTTTGGACCTGAAAAGCCAAGATAATTTACATTCTCAAAAATAGACAAAAGCAAGAGCACTATTTTTGTTGTAAGTATGAACTTTCTTCGATATATCGAGAGAATATTTTTTCCTACCAATAACTGATCCAGAGGGCAATTCTTCTTTCGGGAATAGTATTAAAGAGAGCTTTTTTCAATTCCTCGTACTAATTATTATTCTGGGGAAAAATGTGATGCGGTTTTTTCATTACTAGTTCACAAAAAAGATGGGAAGGAATTTGAAATGAAGATACCGTCGATTTTAATCTATATGTATAAGTAGTATATCGTGATCCAGAAATCACATGATATATTAATTTATATAAGCATCGCTTCAACATTAGGAGATCCAATGCGAACTTTGTATACGAGGGAGTATGAAATAAATTCAAACGGTATATTTGGGAGTTTTCGGTGGATCTTTTTTGCGATGCGATTCAAGTTTTCCTCATATTCGAATCCAGAAAGTATGATGCCGAAATTTCATCGCAACTTCAATGGAAAAAAGATATTCTGCCTACACCGATTTTGTGTTGCCATGAAAATTTGCAAAAATACTTTATTTGCAAGATTCATAACGATCATAATATTCATCATTATTAGAAAGCGTTGGAGAGAGACGAAGCGTGGTTTGCGTTGAGAAAAAGTTATAAGATACGGAGAGTGAGTATAGGTATATGAACAAAATGAGGTTCGGGAGGAACCATTCTCATCTTGGGGGGAGTCCGCTCCTTGTTTTTACCGGGTGCAGTTAACTTATTTTCCTACTTTCTCCCGAAAGAATTATGTCCGTTAATGAATTATCACTACCAGACTTTTTCAAGTCGGTGAAACATATTGACATTGACTTTATTATCAACCATGAATATACATATTTCAATTGTTCTTAACAATTACCTAATTACCAATCTAGCTTATATAAAGGGGTATACCTTCAGACAAAAAAATTCCTTCAAAAAAAATTTTACTGAAAACCATCAACGAAATGATAAGTAAGTACCATGCATGGTTTTTCCGAGGGAACAAATTTTCGATAGAATGTTCCGATGCAGGAAAACAGCGAAAAGAGCGCAAAAATGAATCATAATGATTATGGGTATAAATCAGACTTTTTTGATATCTTTATCAGTTCGAATTAAATATGCTGTAGTAAGACGATGAACTTAATCCGTACAGATGAAAATATACCGGTAGATACTCAACGAAAAAGTTTTAAATCTACCAATGAAGAAAAAATATGTCGATTCGAAGGAAACTCTTATTAGGAAACTGAGATATTTCATGGATGAAACGATTTGAACGATTTTTATTATTTACTTGAACAAAACTTTTTCCGGCTCAAGGCGCTTACGTAATGAAAAAAAAATTGAGACATCGTGAAGAGCTACGTCACTATTTGGTCACGTGACGTACCGTTAGACGCCATATTGGCAGTTTGGTGCTGTGCTAGGGTATAGTGCTAGGTTTGTCACATATCGTTCAGTGTAATGTTTAGTGGAAAACACGAGAAACAATTGTAATATTATTCAATTGTTGGTTCCATCGTTATGATTAAACCCAATTTGTTGTCGAATAGAAGATTTGAATATCCCGGGTTGCAGTTTCACAGAACTTCGGGTATTTACGATTGTCATAGCCTTCTATTGGTAGTGCAGTGATCACTCCGATGCAGATTCTCTCTGAATATCCATGTGCTTTGGCGGGAATTTAAATGCGAGTTGAATTAACAGGTAATCTAAGCTTTTCATCATATTCTGTTTTTGCAATTTTATATTTTTTCACCTCACTTCTGGAATAGGTTATGTGATACCATTTGTGATAACTGTTCCTCTGAACGATTTCACAGTCAGCGGCGTCGTTGTGGGTTCAAAGAGGTGAAAAATCTCCTGTCGGTCAGTCTATTTTCAGTGGCGTACGTTCGTACTTTATGCAACGGTTCGTCTGTTGAATATTCGTAAATATCGTCACTTTTGAAATATTTATCGAAAGCATTACACGAATGACTTCTTTCTTGTATTGTTTTTGTTTTGCAAGAACTCTAGTAGTAGTTATTATTGAGTGTTTATTTTTCAATTTATCATTCAATTAAACGTCAATTTGGAAATTTCCAGGTTTCACATTTTGACATGGCAGCGATAGCTAATATGGGTGAAGTTGAAGACATTCAGTCTAAGGAAGAAGGTAAACATTGTAAAAACAATTTTGAAAAATGTAGTCATACCAATATTTACAGGAGCAGCAGTAGTAAATGGAGATACAAGTGATACAGAAATGAATAATTTGGAATGTGATAATACTAATAAGGATATTGCTGATTCAGATGAAAAAATGGAAGTTGAAGAATCAGAAAATTCCGTGGATGACTCCAAATCTTCAGATGAAAATCAAGTTCCTACCACACAGAATGAGGATTCAAACTTAAAAAATGGTGATTCGAATGCTGATCCCAGTATGGAAGTTGTTGAAGAATCAAATACAGCTGATGAAGCTAAAGAAGATGATCAAAATGGTTCTATAATTGATGAAGCTAGTGCAGATAAGAAGTTATGTGATGTGAATGTAGAACAAAATTGTGAAGATGCTGAGGAAGATGAAGAGAGGACTGAAGATGATGAAGATGAAGAGAAAACTGAAGATAATGAGGATGAAGAAAAAACTGAAGATAATAATGATTCACGAAGTCAAGAGAGTGAAGATGAAATAATGGGAACCTCCCAAAATAATTCTAGTTCCAAGGATAGTAGTGATGATCAAGATGTTCATGAAATAGAGGACGATGAAGATGATGATGTGATTCATGTTGAATCAAAAGAAATGTGTACTGATAATGAAGATATAGAAGAAACAATCGAATTAAATGATTCTGGGGCTGAAGAAAGTGAAGTGATGATAGTTGATAATCCTAGAAAATCTCCCAAACAGAATGGAACTAATAAAGACAATGAAACTGAAATAATAGAGTTAACAACCCCTGAAAAAAAGATACCAGATCGGGATAGCATAACTCCTCGAAGAAGTTCCAGAAATGTTAATAGAACAAAAAGTTATATTGAAGAGGATAAGGAGGAAGAAGAAGATGCTAAGCGTGCGGCAGCTCAACAATCATCTGAAGAATCAGACATTGAAGAAATTCTACCAGAAGATCCCCTTGCCAATATTGGGGATGCTATACAAATTGAAAGAATACCTTCAAAGAGGAAAGTCTTAGCAAAGTCTTCTGATTCACCAACTATTGTGGTTAAAGTAAGTGAAAACTTCTTTGCTATAAATGTTCATTGTGTATTTCATTTTACAACAATCAGGTTTTCTCTGACTTCGTCAATAATGATAATTTCATTCCACAAAAAATGCAGTAAATAAAAGTTGCTTCATTGAAGACTTACACGAGTTGTAACATTATTTGATCATTTAATTTTCCACTGCAGATTCATTTATCGTTTTCTGTCAAATTTACTTGAGTAAAAAGTATGCTCACTGTACAAACCATATAGGCTCTACCAATTGTCATTATGGAGATATAGGGTAGGAAAGTTTTAGAAAAAATTTAATATCTCACTTATCATTGGTTTTAAGAAAAACTCCCAAAAATATCACATATTGGGGATAATATGTACTATCATATCCTTGAGTATTTGACATTAAGTTTGTTACATCCTCTATATGGTTTTTTTTTTATTGAATATTTCTTTTTTTCTGCAAAATAACACAAATTGATAAAAGCATTCAGGCAGTACATAAGACCAAAGCTGCTTGACTTCCACATATTCTATATTGTTATGGCACAATGATATCGATTCAGTGGATCACTTATTTTATTTATTTTATTGATGTACTTGAAATAATTCAGTGGAGCTTAGCGAGTTCTGTAGATTTGAATTTTATTCAAAAATATTTTTGTAAGATCATCACAAAATTCCTTATAAAGGGATGGCCAACTTTTTCAGCAAAAGATCCACTTTTCAATAATTTGATTCAGTGTTGAATGGCAGAATGATGTCGCTCTTATCTCTAGAAATAAGCCTGTGAAAAATCCCAAACTACTTGCCTTTATTTATTAAAACAGTATTTTCTTGCTCTTGAAAAAGTTGGTCTAATAGAGATTCAACTTCTGATATTTGTTTTGCTCATTATTATGATCACAATTTTGAGAATACTCATACATATATTATTATCAGTTAGTCAACTTTTATGATATAATCATTTATTTTTGCTCTACATCACAATAAATTCTTTCTTGATCTAATTCAATGAATACATAGATAATTGCTTCAATTTAAAAATTTTCCCATAGGATACAAAAAGATTAGTGGAGATAGCATCCAAGTCAACTCCAACAACTTCTGGAAAAAAGGAACCAACTCTGGTGATAATTGATACGAACTCCATACTCTCTGGTAAAGGCCCTGTGCCAATAAATAAGTCATCTCTGAATATACCTTCCCAGACAAATTATTCTTCTGTTTTACCCTTGGCTTTACCTGCTCAAGGCATATACCCTGCGAATATGAGAGCTACTATTACTCCTATTCCAATGGCTAACCAGAACCAAACTACTATAAAACCTTCTACTTCTCAACCAAGCACTCCTGTATTGCCAACATTGACAGATGACATGTTTGTTGTTGAGGCCCCATCTTTCATTGTTCCATATGTATACGAAAAACCTCCAGTTCAAAATCTAAAAGAATTTTTGGTGAAATACAAAAAAGAAGTGGAGAAAGAAAATGAAAAAGAAAAAAGCAAGGAGAAAGCGGAGAAAGAAGAATCTGATGACAAAGAAGAAAATGAAGATGAAGATGAAACAACAGTTAAAAAAGAAGTTGGTGAAAAGCCAAATGAGAAGAAGGAGGATGATGAAAAATCATATAATTATTTTACAAGTCCATTAGGAAAGTTTTTCAGTGAAATTGGCATCGGTCTTGTTCAAGAATTTGTTCAAACAGATCTACTGAGGCAACAAAGAAGAAAAAGAGACAGAGAACGCTCCAGAAACCCAGAAACTCTTAAAACAATTCAATCTTTATCTAAGAATTTGGAGTATACCAAAGAAAATAATGAACCATACAAGTAAGTTTTTGATCCTCGATGAACATACTTTTGGAGTCTTATGTTTATTGTAATTGATACAATAAATGATAAATAATTTTTTTCAGATTGGCTTTCAAAAAATGTGAATTCTGTGCTTTCAAGACGGAATCTTTACTTGCTATGTCTTATCATTTGGAAACTCCACATGTTAAAAATTATGTTTATAAATGTAATTTCTGCGCCCATGAAACCAGAAGTCCCCATGATATTCTCTATCATATGGAAGCTGAGCATATGGTTAGGGGACGACTTGAAAGGGCATTATCATTTCATCAATGTCCTAACTGTCCATTTGAAGAAAACCAGAAGGGTAAATTGTCAAGACACTTAATGGCTTGCTCCAGGAAGTATAAGCCTGAAAGGTGTGTATTCTTTTACTGAATTGGTGCAATTTATCAATATACATATTCCAGAAAAAAAACATGTAGAAGAGTACTGTTTATTAATGAATCAAGGCAATACAATATTTTATCCTTTTATTTTTTCCAGGAACTTGGAACCTCCATTGGATTGGGAACCTCCAGCCAAGATTCCAAGAGTACCGAAGATGCGCCCTGGTATGAATGTATCAGCATATCAAGCTCTTTCCAAAAATATCCCACAACAGCAGCAACAGTTCCAGTTGCTCAGCAAGATGCAGCTACAAAACAACAGCCAGGTGGGAAGAGGTAGAGGTAGAGCCAGTATGCCTCAGCTGAAAGGTGCACAACTCATTAGGCAGGGAAACATTCCTGGTATGGTCTACAAGCCTACTATGTCTGGTGGATCCGTATTGGTGCCCACATCTTACCAATTGGCTGGAAATCAGGTGTTCACAGTAAGTTGTTTACTAGAGAATGTGTTTTCAATTTTAAGTTTAGGGAATAGCTGTTGCCAACCTAAAAATCCTTCGTTACCCCTTTGCAGTTTCAATAAAGAGTATTTATTACTACTACTAAGGCCCAGTTCCATAATATTTACGAAAGGCTCCTTTTCGCAAAGTCCGTTTTTCAAGACGGCCGCCTTTGAAGGGAGTTCGGTACCATAAACAAAATCCTACCCTCATTTAGATGAAGCTCCCTTTTGTTCGTAACCGTCAACATTCCTAGGGTTGGCTATTCTGAGATCTAGTGATTTACTGCTTGCATTTGGTAATATTTCATAGATAACCGGATAGCGCAAGTCCGAATCCCTCTGTCAGTTGCAAAGGTGGAATATTACAAGATAAAGATAATTATGTATATATTTCTTCAATGGATGCTTGAGTGTTTAATGAGAAATATATCAATATATCTGGGTATTAACCTAGGAAATGAATGAGATAAGGAAATATGTAATGAATACAGAGAATTGTGATATTTAAAATATTTTGAGGGTTGAATGCATGTATGTACAGGGTTCGTCAGCAAGACGTACGGCTAAAAAAGCGCCTAAACTGTACCGTGTGGAAAAAAACTTGTATGACAAAGTTATAAAGTTGACAAAATGTACGAACTAAAGCAAAGTTATGGAAAAATAGGTAGTTATTTCAAATGGAACACCCTGTATTTCATGGCATAATTATTTAAAGGACAACAAGAGCATTACAATTATACATCATTTTTCAAATTTTATCTCGGCGTTGCCTCATAATTCGTATTTTTAATGTTTTGAAGGGTTGATCAAAATTCTTAGCAAACGCTGTATGCATTCGGTAAACATCTGAATTTGTTTTTTATAAAGAGTTTCTAATATGAATTTACCAATTTACTCAAATTAAATATGCGATAAATCGAATCGGGGAACACCCTGTATTTTTCTCTTTCATGAAATTTGTTTTTCAAATGTCTAAATTTTTTACAAAGTAATCGTTATTTTAAAGAATGTGAAATATCTCGAAAAAAAATGTTTGAGTATGGAACATACCAGGTAAAAAATGTAGACATTTGAAAAACAAATTTCACGAAAGAGAAAAATACAGGGTGTTCCATTTGAAAAAATCTAGTTATCGCATAATATTTAATTTGAGTAAATTGGTGAATTTATATTAGACACTCTGTATGAAAAAAACTTCAGATGTTTATCGAATAATGAAGCTGTAACCGTAAGCTAACTACTGTAAAATTTTCGTTTGTCTAGATTGAACACAGCGGTTGCTATAAGAATTTTGATGAACCTCTTGAAACACTAAAAATATACTAAAAATACGAATTATGTGGCAATGCCGTGATGAAATTTGTAAATCTCTTGTTGTTCTCAAAAGAATTATGCCATGAAATACAGGTTGGTGTTCAATTTGAAAAAACTACATATTCCGAAACTTTTTTGACGAATCCTTATATGTAAAATTATTTTTAGTTCTGGATTTTTGTCAACATCCATATTATGCTATTTTAGCCGTACGCCTTGCTGACGCACCCTGTATATTGAAACATAAAATTAATGGAATAATCTATCCAATTGTATATTGCCAAAATAATCATTGATAATTAACTGCCTTGCTTGACGAGGAGATGTTAAATTGAATGATGTTGAATGTTGCTCCCTTCTCCAATATCTATATTATATTTTCGTCCGTCTTGTTCATCATCGGACAAGGAAGAACTCGTACTAGAAGAAATTTTCGATTTTTGTGGAGAAAACTTATTTTCACAGAGACAACCTCTGAAAACTAGAACGAATTTACGAAATACGAATACATTTGAAATGAAATGACAGAACAGAACGAGGTTATGTTTACAGTCACACGGCATGTGCGAAGAAACAGCATACTTTCTCTGCCATAAAGGCCCAATATCCGGACTTTATGATAAAGGATACTCCAGAGCGTCCTTTAGCCGTAAAATTGCTTTATGGGACCCATTTCATTTGTAAAGGGGACTTCTCACGGAAAAGGAGACTTTATTTTCGATTATGGAACCGGTCCTAACCCTTCTCTGATCAAAAGATTCCTAGGTTGGCAACACGTAGGGATCATATATTCAATTATCAAAGAATAAAGGTGAATACAGACTATTCTGACGTGACGTGATTTCACGTCACGTCAGGCACCGTCAGTGCTCCCATTGGCCTGATATGAACGTGAACGCACAGAACGATGTGTTGCATTTTTATATCACTCACATTTTGACGTTCACGTTCATATTAGGCCAATGGGAGCACTGCTACACGTCTGACGTGACGTGGAATCACGTCACGTCAGAATAGTCTGTATTCACCTTAAGGGGTATCTTGAAATGACATACGTATATAAAAAGTTTTTTTTAAAGGATATTTGGAATTTGAAAAAATATTTTGAATGAAAACAATTATTTGAAAATTTCAAAGTACAGTTTCATTCAAATGTCACCCTCAGTTTCACTTGAAGGATCAATTTCATTGAACCCAATTTTTGAAGACTTCTTGCAATAAATCAGGTGTAATTCCAGTTATGCAGCATGGATTTCCAACTTAAACGGGTTTCACAATCAATTTCTTTGACCTACAACCATAAAAAAAAGCTGTTAACATCGATCGATAACCTAGGGTATCGAAATGAATCTAAACCTGACTCTTCCAAGAATATGCCTAGAATGTGTTCAAAAAATATCCAACGGCAACCAGCATCCCTGCACATAATGTTTGAAGGACGATAACATCGCAACCACAAACGTCCTATTTCAGAACTCGTTAGGAAAAAATAAAGTAGAAAAACAATCGAATATCTATTACACATTAGTTTCGGCAAGGGCACAGATAAGAGAATAGGTGGAAACGACAAGAACATATCGTCATATGGGGAACCCTTAATTTCACACTTTCACATAGTTATGTTGATAATTAAATTATTTTCTCATGGAGGTAATAAAAATAGGTCACTAAAAGCACTCATGTGAAGTAAGGAGATTTTGAGCGTTCGATCATTCTCCTTCTAGGTAGATTCGCATTCAAGGAATCAATATGAACAATTTTTTACAGCATACAAAGAAATTGTCCATGTAGGGGCGGCTCCAGGATTCTCTTTTTGGGCAGGTCCCTTTTTTTGGGTAGGCCCAGTTTGTCACTTACACTACCCCGTGCGAAGCCAAGGAGGTTCACTAGAATAAATATACTATTTTTGGATAGGCCCGGGCCTACCTAGCCTACCCGCTGGAACCGCCACTGTAAAAGTCCATGATCTCGTGACTGTTCAAACAGAAATATTGGAAATTTTATGATCTGGACAAAATTTCGGGTGTAGCTTGAATAAGCCATTCTCAATCTAAATATAAAATTTCATCTCTATCGAATCCGCAGTTTTGAAATAATAAGGAAAAGTTCGAACGGTCATATTCACGGAAGGTATTTAGAAAATGTCTGCCAACATTTCTAGTACTTATACACCTAAAAATTAGAGTACTTTACTTTATAAAACCATTTCCTCAAATCCATATACAGGGAGTTTCAGCCCCTAGAAAACTCTCAAAAATACTTTTTTTGGGCATAAAACCATATACTTGTTGAAATCTTCTGATGTTCACCATTTTTGAGTAAATTGCATTTGAATTATAACTAGGGGTTTCTTACGCTTTCGAAATTACTTGTCCAAAATGCTTTCGAAAATCTTTCAACTTGGAATTTTTCGATGGATCACAAATGTTACATCATTATTTCTTTTATGTGTTCATTTTGTCCTAGGTGCTGTAGCTCCTTGGTAGTGCATTCGTTTTTTTATGTTTTCTATCTCCTAGGAATTTTTGACAGACATGTAACATGAAACACTTGTATAGAAACTAGTCTTAGAACTCGTATTGAATGGAATGCTATCACCAAGCAAAAAGACGATAAACATATCAACTGTCGGGTCATTGACCTTTCAATTCTGTACATATCAATTCACAATCGATACTAATCGAAAAAGATCAACCATTTGTTTCAGACGTTTCGGCTTCAGATATATTCGGCTCCGCATGTTCTTCTTTTTTTGTCACTGACACATATCCAATTAGGTAATCCAGATCACGTGGCGGTGTGTATCTAATAAAACCAATATGGTCCATACGATTGCTGTTCAGAGCCACTATTATTTATTTTATCTTTGTTGGCAACAATTGGGCTGTCCTCCACATTACCACATTACACTACTTTCATCCATTGGAGTAGCTTTGGATTTTCACTTTCTTAGAGAATGTTCAATAGTTTATGAATAGGGTGCCAAGCATCGCCATACTGGATATGGAATTTATCAGGTGCCGTATCGCCTAATTAATCAATTCCCAAAACTGCCTCTTTGGAAAAGCGAAGGGTTTTTTCAAGGTTATTCGGTGAAGCCTGAATCATGAATTTTTGAGCATTTCTTGTTCAATTCTTAAATTTTAAAATTATTCTTGAAGAGGATTAAAAGATGACCAAAGTATACATTTTATTTCAGTATATTTTTATTCGGTATGCACGTTTGTGACTAAGCATATATGCAACAAAAAAATAATTTCTGAGCGATTTTCCTGCTGAATACAGCCATGCAATATAAGCTCTCTCTGCTAATTGTTTCTACACAGTTTTTATAAGTATGTACTTTGGTAGAGGGTCCTTTTCAAATATTCAAAAATAATTATACACCAATGTTCAATGAACAAGTCAATGTTGGAATGGAAATCATAGAACTGAAGTAACTATTCTAATTCAATTGATGTATCAGGTGGTGGGCGGGCAAGACCTGAATGGACGCCTTGGTCCCACCAGTCACATGCTCCTTCCTGCCAACTCGGGCTTGGCGCAGGTATGACAAAATGCCTGGTCTCAAAACTAATTTTCATCTTGATAATTTTATGTTCTGCTTTTTATTAACTCTTGTCTATTCTGTTGAAATGTATTGAAAACTCATTAGTCAAGATTGTTGAAATATCCTTTTCTCCAAACATCAACTGAATATTTATTGAGATTTTGCTGATAAATGTAGGAGTGCAGGTTTATTATTCCTTCAAACATTAAGAAAAAATATTCACTTTCTGCAAATGTTAGTCATGATGGGATTTAATTGGTGTTGATTGTAAAGGTGAACAGACTATTCTGACGTGACGTGATTCCACGTCACGTCAGACGTGTAGCAGTGCTTCCATTGGCCTAATATGAACGTGAACGTCAAAATGTGAGTGATATAAAATTGCAACACATCGTTCTGTGCGTTCACGTTCATATTAGGCCAATGGGAGCACTGACGGTGCCTGACGTGACGTGGAATCACGTCACGTCAGAATAGTATTCACCTTAATAATGATGCTAAGATTCGTGCCTTCTGCACATAGTAAAATTATTATATTTACTCCATTTGTTGAAATTAAAAAGGATATGGGCACCATCTCTATTCTTTTTTGTTGGCCAAATTCATTTCTCCAATTTTAATCTAGCCTTCCTTTTCAAATGAATAAAACTATTGAATGATGAATGCTTGCTGTGGCTAAGAACCAAGTTTGTTCAAATCCAAAAATATTACAGTGTGAGGTTGACCATTTTATCTCTTTTTAATGCATTTTTTATTGGTTATGGCGCCTAATAGCGAACCATCAGTAGAAAGCAAGGCATCAATTTTGGGTTGTTGTACTGTAAAATTCATGAACGAAAAATATGTTGTCACTTCTTTCGGGAAACGACAGGTTTTGGCGAAAATTTGTTCGGAAGAATCACAATTCAACGTCCACCAAAAATTGATTTTATTTTCTCTTGTTATCTGAATAGAAAGTTTGCAACTATGACTTCAGATTCATGGGCGGAAGAGTTTCCTTTTAAACTCAAAAAGAAAATATTTTATTTCCAAACGTATGATTACAACGTCATTTTTCGGCTAACAGGATAATCGAAAAAGTTCTATTTCTCCGCCTAGGGGGAGAAATAGTTGCTATGTCAGCTATGACTTACTTTTCCGTCCGGCGGCAGGAAAAGTGTTGCTTTGCCAAAGATGAATTTTACAAGACAATCGTACCTAGGCATATGTTCCATTGTTCACCCAATTATAACGATCGTAAATATAAATCAATCCAAAAGTGGATATTCAGATTTTCATTAATTTGGAAACGTTTGAAAATAAAATAGCATATTTCATTCGAAGGAGAAGTGAATTTTCATGGCTCGCTTTCAATTAAACTTCTCTTCCTTATGAAATAATATACTCCTACTTCCTGGAATTCTGGAAGGCTAATTATCTAAAAACTTTTCCTTCACTACTAGATTTTTCTTGATTGTTTCCATATTATTGTCGTAAAACATCGATTTTTGACAAAACTTGATTGTTGCATTCACACATATTGACAATATATATTTTTTCATGATAGTGTTCATGAACTAAAATTTGGTATCAGCCAGAATAATGAATGTAGTGTTATTCATTCAATAGTGCATGGCGTTTTGAAAACTGCTTGAGATGCCTTGAACAGTTTGCAATGATGTTCATATTCTTTTTCAGAATTTTACAATTCATTTGATTGAAGCATTTATCTTTCATATCTAAACAACAGTTCGAAATATTTGTGTTTTGTTAACCTTCGTTGCTCCCATTGGTTTTATACTTTTCATCTAAAATTATTGCATGACAATTATTGTTCCACATTGAGTGCTGAGCTGTAGCATACTCGCAATCGAATTTCCAATATTTTCATCTAGATTTTCACGAATATGCGAGTATTTTTTTTAATGCGGAACCCCGATCCTATTTAAATAAAATACTATGAAATCCCTTTCTTATCGCCTGTAGGTGCCCTTCGAATTTTATGAACATAGAAAGAAAACGGATTGCTAATTATCTCCTTTTTTTTGAGAATCCAAGAATCGTTATTGAAACAGATAATTGCAACAATAACTTTTCAGGCCCTTCATTTCAATGAGTCATAAAAAGACAAAATAAATTGACATGAAAATGTCTTTTGACCAACGGTCACGTTGAATTCGGAGCGAGCTTTACAAAATATATATAAGATTTGAATTTTAACGTCTGCGAATGAAAACATTGAGATGATATCTACAGGGTGTCTACTTTTAAAACGGCAAAACTTCAAGGGGAGATTATTCAAGTGATTTGCAACAAAAAATGTCATATAACACATGGTCGAAATCTTGACGGTTATTCTTCAATTTAACATTTCTCGTTTTCACGAAATATTTCAATTTTTTCCATGAAATCTTTAATATATCAGTTATGCTTCTAGCTTCATCGAATTCGATCACATATTTGGAAATGGTATTAAATTTTCTACAAGAAAATAATTTTAGTGTGCCAAAAATATTTCTATTGCGGGTTTGGTGAGGAGATGAATATCACGATACTGAAGTGAACAAAATCAGTCATATTTTTCCAATGGGTTTTTCGTTGAAAAATTATTTATTATGGACATGTTTTCTGTTCAGCAAAGAATACCTCATTTAGTGTACTTTCGAATGACATATCAACTTTCTTGCTAACTGCTTGTTTTCTGCCATAATATCATGGCTTATAAGATGAAACGAAAAAGTCGAAAAATTTCAAACCTAAATTTGCTCCATTTTGAAACTCATTATGATTGAATATCGAAGTAATTCTTATGGAAATCTGACAGTTTCTGTCACTTAACTTTTGTTAAGAGCTATTTAGTGACGGCTGAGACATCATCACATTTTTATGGTCAGCCTACCCTCTCTGGGGTCAACGCCTATCTCTTCTTCTTCTCTGTTCATCTTCTTTACATTATATGGCGAGGGGGGTATAAATAGAGTTACACTGTTAGTTGACAGTTCACAGTTAATTATACTACGAATTAATTTGATTTATAATTAATAAGTATCCGAGAAGAAATCGAGAAGATAATGCCAGTTTTTTCGAACATAGAATATCGACAGTTGATGAATGAGTATTTTGGGGAGAAATGGTACGGTCCGGTAAGATGGCCACCAAGGAGCCCAGACCTGACGCCTTTGGATTTTTATGTCTGGAGCACCTTAAAAGAAAATGTGGACCGAATTCGCGTTCAGACTCGAGAGGCTCTGATCGAAAGGATTGGATTGTGTTGTGCAGAAATGCGTCAGAAACATTGCGAACTTCGCAAGGTTGTTGATTCAGTTCGAAAAAGATGTGTTAAATGTATTGAACAAGGAGGTGGACATTTCAAACAATTGTTATAAATAGTAATAGTCCGGTTTTTGAATTTTTTCATAAAATCTGTATTATTGAAAATTTTTTTCATTGCTCTGAATTATTCTCATTTCATTGATAAATTTATGATTTCCATTAGAATTACTTCGATATTCAATCATAATGAGTTTCAAAATGGAGCAAATTTAGGTTTGAACTTTTTCGACTTTTTCGTTTTCATCGTATACGCCATGATATTATGGCAGATAACAAGCAGTTAGCAAGAAAGTTGATATGTCATTCGAAAGTACACTAAATGAGGTATTTTTTGCTGAAAAGAAAAAATATCCATAATAGATAATTTTTCAACGAAAAACCCATTGGAAAAATATGACTGATTTTGTTCACTTCAGTATCGTGATATTCATCTCCTCACCAAACCCGCAATAGAAATATTTTTGGCACACTGAAATTCTTTTCTTGTAAAAAATTTAATACCATTTCCAAATATGTGATCGAATTCGATGAAGCTACAAGCATAACTGATATAATAAAGATTTCATGGAAAAAATTGAAATATTTCGTGAAAACGAGAAATGTTAAATTGAAGAATAACCGTCAAGATTTCGACCATGTGTTATATGACATTTTTTGTTGCAAATCACTTGAATAATCTCTCCTTGAAGTTTTGCCGTTTTAGTAGTAGACACCCTGTATATCGGCATGCAGAAGAATTTTCGAAATCCGGGAAAAGTTTTACTTTGAGTTGGAAACTCTATACAGGATGAGGCATAATTAATGGACAATTGAATTTCAGGACTGACCAAAAAATTAAAGATCATGTTGGGTAGTGCATTACGGTGGTCGCGTCTTTTTTTTTTAATTCACAGCTTTTCTCACAGCTTTCGAAGCCATGATAACAATTAGAGGAATTTTAAAAGTGTTTTTCGATTTTATTCTTTGACAAGCAGGCCGTCCCAGCTTCGCCCGGGTAGAAATTTGTTTCACGCGGCGGTTTCATCTTCAACCAGCCATATCTTTTGATGTACTCGTTGTAATTGTATGATGTGAAGGGCAATTTCGTTCTAAATTAAATACTGGGGATAAATAACGTATTAGGTTGGATGAGGATCAATACCCAATTCATAAAAACACACTCCCAAATAGTGCATAATTTTGGAAAACATCTGATTACCATAAACAGGTAATAGCAAGTCAATCTTGAGAGATAGATATATGCTATCGCGGACTTTTTTGTGGAACTATTCAAGAGGTACATTTCCGTCATACATTGTATCCACGTAAGTCTTACGGTTTTTGCAGCGCACGTGAAAATTGCTGATTATGGCTGATTTTTTGTAATTATTGAAGTTATAGTAGGTATCCTTAATTTTTTCGGGTAAAAAGTATAGCCTATGTCACTCAGGGATGATGTAGCTTTCTAAGGGTGAAAGAATTTCGGAAATCGGTCCAGTAGTTTTTGAGCCCATTCGTAACAAACAAAAATACAAATCTTTCCTCTTTATAATATTAGAATAGATAGATATGGGCTTTCAATTTGACAATTGAAATATTTCCTAAAAGTTATATAACATTATAATTTTTTGTGATGCCGAAAATAATTCTAATGACTTGGGTAAGAGCATATTTTGTTGAGAAGCCGCGAAAAATGTAGAAAATTTTCTTTGAGATTACTTCATAGTCTACTCAGCAAAACGGATCAAAAGATCGACCCGTTATATGTTAAAAAATTATCGCCACTTGTAGTGCCTACCAGATCTTGACTATGCGGACCTCAAATTCGTATTCAATATTGTCACTATCGAAAATATTGTTTTGAGTATTGCGAGTGTGCCAATAGCCTTAAAAAATGAAGATCCTGGTAATTGATAAGGACAAGCAATACATTTTAACAGATGATGAAATATTATACGATTCGGAACAAAAATTTATTCAAAATAATTCTGTTCCAGCAACAACAATCTCCCAAATCTAAATCGGTAAATACACCAAGCATTTCTATAACACCGCTCCCAAGGACAACCGCACCCAATCCTCGTGCATCAACATCGTCTGGAACTCAAAATACACCGGCCTCTCAACAAGCTAAACCAGGTGATACCAATTCGAAGAATTCCTTTGTTATTTGTGAAATATGTGATGGTTACATCAAGGACCTTGAGCAACTAAGGAATCATATGCATTGGATACATAAGGTTAAGATTCATCCCAAAATGATTTACAACAGACCTCCATTGAATTGCCAGAAGTGCCAATTTAGGTTTTTCACTGATCAAGGTTTAGAAAGGCATCTTTTAGGATCTCATGGTCTTGTTACCTCCAGCATGCAGGAAGCCGCTAACAGAAGCAAGGACGCTGGCAGGTGTCCAGTTTGTGGAAGGGTAAGTCATATTTTTTCAAAATTCTTCTTCTTACTCGTGTCACCATCCATTTTTGCTTTCAAATATCGATTCATAGGTCCATGAGTTTTTTTTAAGAATCGTAGAGATTCTTAGTTTTTGCAACAATTTTCTAAATAATGTTAGTCTTCCGAAAAACTCAAATTAAATAAAAATCCAGTTTTAATTAAATTTTTGGTGCATATTCTTCCCAAAACAAATGGATTTTTGATTGACTTGTTTTGCCAGTAAATGGGTAAAAATTAACGCGCAAATTCATATCCTCTGTTTTCACTCTTCTGTATAAAATTATTTACATTTGAAATCAAATTATTTTTATGTAGAATAGAGCAGTTTGTCACGCACCCTCTATGAGGGCTGGAGGGTAGCTTTTTAATGACAACCCTAACCTTTTAGCCAGAAATAGATTGATCTCTTGTTACAAAGGATGATTGGATAGTGATAGGGGTTTTTCATCAACTCTTGAATAGGGGAAAGAGGTTGAGTGAATTTAACTCAAATGAGCCACCTTGAATATTTTGTTATTTTTACAATGTGGAAGTCCCTTTTGGTTAATCCCTTTTAACAAACTTAAAAAATCTTGAAAAATCACATTCTTGAACGAATTGAATTGTTTAATCATGCTTACAATAAAAAAAATGAAATGTGCGTTTTTAAATCAAATGCTCAAATTCTCCTCCATTGACTTCCATACAATAATACAATCTTGACGACTACAAACCGTATCTAACAGGGTTCAGCATAAATCACCATGGGATAAAAAATATACGGGGTGGCTCGTCTGAGATGGAACAATAATAATGGTAATAATAATTGAATCGCCTGAAATAAGAGGTTGTTATTTTCTTATTTGAATTTCAAGGAATGAAATGGCTCAGAGAAAAAAAGGAAAATAATATTTCTTTGCAACCCAGAGGAAAAATAATTCAATATCATATTTTGAGTAATAAGATTTTTATAATTTAATTCATTTTGTTTTTCAGGTTTATCAGTGGAAATTGCTGAATCATGTAGCACGTGATCACAATATGACTCTGAAGCCAGCCCATCTATCTTATAAGTGTACCGTTTGCACAGCTACCTTTGGGATGTACAAGCAATTTGAGAATCATGTATATTCGGCGCATAGCGTTGTTGCCAAACGAGTGATGGACAAAAAAGGGTCAGCAAGTAGTAAAACTTCTAACAGTGAACAAGCTCTGAAGCCTCTGAAGATCAATGATGAAATAACCATTATTCCTCAGCCTGCAAAAACTACTTCAGGAAAAGAAGAGACTGGTTCTAGCAAAAGTAGGTAAATTTTTGAATGTTTTATCTGATTCAGTTGATGGTTGTATATGAATTTAAAATTTTTTCTATAATTCAATTTTGAATGGAGTATGAAGTGTATGTATGAATGATAACCTTCTTCAAAAAAAAATTAATTTGAAATTTCTGTGGAAATTTGAAAGTTATTCATATCTGAATTATTTCTTGAAACAGCATTTAAAGGATGCAGCTTTTATTTTTCTGAACTGTTGTACAGTAGTGGAGACTTGGTAAATTTGTTAATATTAATGATGACGAAGTTTGTGAACGGTGAATAGAAAAGGAATCTCATTGTTCAATGATTTTTCACATTAGTTTTGTAGATACTTATTTTTTATTATTTAGTATAATTTATATCAATATAGAAATCGAAAATGTTACATTTTCTGGCTTATATCACAATTCACTTGATTTTATCTCTACCTTTTTTTCAAATCAATTAATTATTCCGCTGATTTTGATCCTGTCATCATATGTTCTTGTTTCTTTTGTGAATTATCGAAAATATTTCAATATATTATATCCAGAAAACTATGTCACTTGATTGCTCATTCTCCTATTTTTTCATACAAATTCCTTTTTCAACAATCAACTACCAATCCAAAATCGCCAAAAACAAAAGACAATTAATTCTGCAAAAGTAATTGGAAAGAATACCAATGTTAACTCAACATAAAATAAATATCACAGTTATATAATTTGTTTTTTATTTGCCTTTTTCCATTGATTGTCTGATTATTATCAAAAAGAATAGTGAGGTCTCTTGAGAAATCTGAAGAAATATCATTTCGGCCTGAACACTACCTCAGATATCTTGGATTGTCGAAATGAAAAAAAAATTCGTTGTAACTTGAATAGAATCATAGTTATTAAATTTTGTTTTTGCAAACCAAAACAATATCCAAGAGGGAAATATTGTATTAGATGCACAACAATTTCATTTTTTTTATTGGAATATTTGTCAGTTGCAGTTGAATTTTTTTCACTTTTGATTTTCCACTGTCAATACTTAAGCAGAAATCAATTTTCTCTTGGTTTTGCAAGTGCCATACCATAGCGATTAAAGAAGACATTACAATAACTCAAAATGGTGTTTGACATTCAAATCAACCCCAACTTAGGATACTACCATTGAGTTTAAATATAAAATTAAATACATATTTAAACTCAATGATACTACATGAGAAAAATAAACGTATTGTTTGAGTCATAGTTCACTTTGAACATTGATAACCAAAATTTAATGCAAATGAGTATTATTCAAAAGGATTTTAGAATATTGATGTTTATATACTGTCGTTTCAATCTCAAGAATACTTTTTCTGCATCAATCACATATACACATAAGAATAAGTTTGAGAAATTACCAGGGGTGGTTTCTAAATAGAACAATATTCACATGGTGTCTTTGGTAGAGGTGAAAGACTACTGAATAATTAAAATATATTTGCTGAAAGAAACCATCATAGTAGATTTGAATGAACTTGTAACTAGATTGTATAACCAACCATGAACAATATGGATTATTGAACTTTTCCTCTTATTCCACTTAATTCAAATTCGATATACCAATTAGAAATCATTATATGGCCAAACTATTTTCTATCCATGAGTAACATGTAATTTTTTTCCAGATACCTGAATACTTAGCACTTGCCAAAAGCAAACATTCTAGACGCCTTATTTTAACAGAATCTGAATCCAAGATATACGGGATAAATGTGAAGAAGTGCATTATTGAGCACTGCCGAACGAACAATATATTGTGACATATTCCAGAATTAGTGACAGTGAAACAGTGACTCATTACTTTTCATTTGTACAATATCCATTATTTTTATGGAAAATATGCTTCTGTATAGTTATGGAAGATACAGTGTGTTGAAAATGTTTAATCTGAAAAATTACACTAGTATTTATGTGAAATACACATAATTTTCATAAGGTATAGGTAGAAAATTTCAAAATAAACTTGCACTTGTATAAACTAAAATAGATTATATTATAATAATTATGGAGTTTTCGTTAAATGTTTCTTTTTTTTTGTATAACATTTTCATATTATTGAACAGTTGGCCCAAATTCACAAATCTATTTGAAAAAAAGATTTATGTAATACTAAGATATGCTATTTATTTTCAGAATTAAGTTTAAAGAAATCGCAATGAGCTGGAAAGAATAATGTATGATAGTTGCATCTTTTTGGTAATTTTTTATTAGTTAACTATTTTTTTTTCAAATCTGAATAAATTTGTGGTTCTTTTGTATAGAGAAACTCAGTTCACAAAAATCCTGAATTGATAGACAATAAGTCAATTCACACCAATTGATATTTGACTGAAATTTATCTCATATCAATGTCACACAAAGCTAAAGGATTTTCCATTTAGATGGATCATGTCTTAGACCATAGAAAGAGGAGACACACCTTTCAATAATAAATAGTGAAGCCAAGTTTCAAAATCATCAGAACTGAACTGGGTGATTGTAATACTACGGAATCAAAATGTAGTAGAAATTTTTGCAACGTTGTGACGTTCGTTGAATTTTCTAATAAATAAACTCTCAATCAAAATGAAAAGTTTCTTCGATTGAAATTCATTTACTTATTTGTGCGTGAATGCCAGAAACGAGTATTGGTTTCTTCAACTATTGTGCATTCATTACATTACATATACTTAAGTATATGTAAATGTTCGCGAAACGGATCGATCTTTTTGCCCCAGATTAATGTATAAAAACGTTTGGCAATACGGTTTTTTGAATCTATGTCCAGTTCATTCATCAATTACGTGCCGCCATCTTTTTTCTATGAAATTTCTGACATTTTGAACAGTGTTGTCAACAAGATTTTGAGCTTCATTGTATGTTAAAAGCGTGATTTGGATTTATTTTTGAATATCTCCAGCTAAATATGATAAGATAATGGTTCGTACGTGTCTTGTGTGTGGTAAATTGGACTATTTGAATCCTAACTTGAATTTGCACAGGTATGTTCTAATCTTTTCATACTTAGTATCAGAGGCGTAGATTTTTAGAATTTCACTTTTCAGATTCCATTCTGATATTGAGAAGAGGAACATCTGGTTTTCAATCCTGAATATTACTTGATGATCTTTCTCAAAAACTATTTGTATGTTCCGAACACTTTGAGCTAAAAGATTTAGTTATTCGAGTGAATGGTACCAGATATCTCAAAAATGATGCCAATCCCCTTCTTGCCAAACCAATCTTCGAACTTTCGTCCTTAAGGTAAGTTTCTGGGAATTTCCAGAGAAAGAACCAAAATATTGAAATAAAATATTAGCCATTTCACCAAAAAAATCATAATTGTGCCGGTACTCTGGAAACTCAACAGAGGGATGGATCAGATATAAGCATCTCACATATGATAAATTGATAAGTCTCTTCCCAGTACCTGTTCTCCTACCGGCAGGTGGAATGGTTGTAATTTTTGTTGCATTAGTGATTAATTATATCTGGTGTAATCTGTTTTGCAGGGTTGAAAAAATTGAGCTAGTGGAGAAATGAGGTTCATCTTCCCGTTTCACTGAGGCACCATCTTCTTCTAAAATTAGAAGAATAAGGTGAATATTTCACCTCAAATCTCTTAAATTCCATTAACTCTTACAACTAAGTCATGATCATATCAAAAAATCTTCTCTTCTTTTCAGGCATTCATCAATTCAGGAGTTGCAAGAGATTCTTTTCAAAGAATGTTAAAAGATCCAAGCAAGCAGGAGTACAACGTACAACCCATGATTGAAAGCCTTTGCATTAACATTGGCCTCTTTTTCCCCAAGAATACAATTCTGTGAGAAAAACATTCATCAACAACCCTCACCTTTTAGAAACTATCTCAAAGTATAGATCTGTGGATGGAAGTCCAGGTATCATAAAAGAAGCATTGACTGCTCAGGTCCAAAGACAAGAAGAAGTTTCATATCCCTGGTACTGGTACAAGATTCTCAGGATATGTTAATATTGGTAGTTGGTACCAACTTGGATTCTGCTTTCCAAATAGAACTATGACTATTCAATGTAATATGGCATTAGAGGAGCAGTTAACAACAAATGGACCTGTTTTCAATATCAATGTTTATTTTATTATCGCATTCAGTAGATTTACTATGGTTTTATGATTGTATTATGTTCTTCTTCATGATGTGGATGAATAAATGAGGTTCATTTTCTTCAAGGAATTATGCTAAATTTTGTGAATAAATAAAGGAGGCATGAATTATTGTTGCTTTTTTCATACTGAACGCCGTTCATAGGCATATAATGTACACTCGGCAATTCGCCGCCCCGTAGATTTTCATCTCAAATATTGATGACTCGGTTTGATGCTTTTTGCAGCCATTACTTATCATACTTGTAATAACGTGATGAAATACCTCAATTTATTATAAAATCTCGTGAAGAGGAAAATCGGATTCCTTCACATGAATCTACACATTTTTGTGGTCAGTTTCAGCATTTAATGAATCGTGTAATTTATTTTATATACCTTAATTGACTTCCTGAAGAATCAATTGTTAGTCTATAATTTATCATACTTATTTTCACTAATTCCAAGTAATATGAAAAAGCTACGCATTTTAATATGTTCAATAATTCATTTGCATCAATTACGAATCTTCGAATATATTTATAGTACAAAATAATTTCACATTTCTATAAACCGCCCTCGTACCAATATTGAAAGAATTCGCCATAAAAAGATTATTAACTCGTTATTTTATTTCCATTCTTCAAAATCAATAACTCCACGCCACTGGATTTTTCAAAGTTAGATTCTGCAATGTTGCCACATAAATGTAAAACGATATTGCTATCTTCGTCCCACTCATTGAATTCTGACTGAATTTTGGCTTCATCAATTCCCGAATTTATGAATGAGATGCTGTGTCTCCTCTTTCTATGGTCTAAGGATCATGTTCAATATCCAGCTATTTTGACTGGTGTCAAATTAAAACTGTCATTCACACATAACCAGACATCCAGATGAAATGATATAGCCCCTGAAGTAGGAGCACTCAAAAATTAAGAGCACTGACTTGCCGACAGAAGCTTTCGTTCATCTTTCCATTCACTTTTATAAAGTATCCCGGTTGACCAAGATTTTTTTACTTAAAACTGACGCAGCTTGGTACTCGTGAAATGTCAACTAATTTTCAGAGACGTTGCCTATGCTAAAATCTAATTACCCTTTTTAACATTGTTAATGGAGTTAGTTCTTTTGAGATTTAACTGTGTCACAGGTTTCGTAGTACCACTACATTTTCATACTGGAGCAGTGGAGCATTTCAAGTTGTGTTAAAAGAATGTCTTCTGAAGGCTTATTTCTTGAGAATTTTGAAAAGAGGAATTCTGTAGGTCCGTCTGTTCGTTAAGAAGTTTTTCTGTTGGGTTGGTTATTCTAGTACTTTTATTCTTTTTTCGAATGAACTATCACAAAGTAACGGACTATTCTGTCCATTATTCTTCTGTAAAATTTCAACAATCGATTTCCGTAAAAGAAAATAGCATAAAAATTTATTTTGACAAATACGTAATTACTACGTTTTTTTATGCAGAAACGACAACGTTGTGGGCGTATCTGACAGTGGAATGACCATATTCATAAGCTAACATTTTCAAAATATACGCCGTGAAATGTGTCAGCATTTCATGGCTAACCGGGATACTTTATAAAAGTGAATGGAGTATACCTACCTATATAATACCTTGTGAATGATCAGCATTTTCCGGATCAAGAAACCCATTAAAAACTATTTGACAGCTCCCAAATAAAATTGAAATCCGTCCAATTATCGCAGGAACAAAATTTCGGATGGCTATATTTACGATATTGCGTTACCTTGTAGGTATATTCGCAGTCAACGCAAAAAAAAATGTTGACAGCTGTCAAATAAATGCTCCCTGATCCCAAACCTAATGTTACAGAAATATTTGAAATTTTCTATAATTTGCTAGAATTTCATATGGTTCTGAGGTTCTGGAACCGCGATCTGAACAACACTCTAAAAAAAGCTCGAATCAAATACGTCATTCTACATCTAAGAACGGCATTGTATCAAAAATACATGGTAGGTCATCAGTTACATCCTTAGACAAAGGTCTAAGGTTTCATCTCATATACAGGAATACAGGGTGTTTCAGCATAACCTGGAGAAAAATATACAGTGTGTTTCAAAACAAGTCCGAAAAATGTATTGAAAATAAAGGGTAGTTTGTTATATAAATGATGGTTATAAGCATTGAGATTAATTAAATATACATATAGAGGCATGACTCAGTTCAACGATTTGAAGCTGAATTCAGTGTAGTTCCTTCACCGGTTTATAGATGGATAAGTGTGTTTCAGAGAAGCGAAAATTTTTACTCCCGCATCTGGCGGTAAGTAGCTGAACTATAAAGCACTATTTCCGAAGCCGAATGCGATGACGATCAGGACCGGCGTAAGAAATATCGGATGTTCAGTATTTAATCACACCTGATTTTTTGGATGCAATAAAACGACAATTAATTCTGCCTATGATTCATAGAACTAGACGGAAATAAATATCCTACAGATTTCTGTAAATTATAGTTCCTTCAATGCCGCCACTTAAGTTGGCAAGTACCTAAAGTACCGAAAATTTTTGCATCAAATCGTTCAAGGGCGCTGTACCTCTTTGTATAATAAGCATTGTTTAAGAGTCACTCTTCTGCCTTCAAAATAGGAAACGTATACCGCCAGATGGCGGTGCAGTGAATTAATTTTTATTTATTGGATTATACAGCTCAATAGAACAAATGTTGGGGCGCCGGGAATATTAACAAGAAATCCTACCCTGAACTAGATCTCACACTGACTGTATAATACACTAATTTTCCTTCACCAGTCATCTGGGAGTAGATACCTGCGGGGCGTGTCATTTAAAAGTAATTCAATTCCATGTAAGAATCCACAATTGTAAGAAACAATTAATTTTCACTAATCGACGGCTAATGAAATCCTTAATAAAATGTCTTTGGTAAAAATGGATATTTATCATTTCGAATAGAAAAATTCAAGGAAATAAATTTCGCGAAAACAACACATTGTTGTATATTATTTACAAAAAAACGGTAAATTTTAAAAGAAAAAGGAGATAGACATTTGATTGACTAAATGATAGACTTCAATACTGAAATGTGAAAACACAAAAATATTTGTCCGTTTTGATGGTGGAAATGTTGAAAAATTACCAAAAATGATGGGGAATATCCTTTTCATTCATTTTATACTTATAAAATATATTTTTTATTATTTTTATCCTTGTACACATACATCCCTTCATCAATCAGAAAAACATAAATCGTTCCTGACTCCCTTTTTTCAGGGACGTAGACCCTTAAACTTTAAAGAGATGGCGGAAGAATTATGTTTTCATTTTGTATTGTAACGTTTTCGGGGTTTAAACAAATTGTCTGCTTAATTAGTACGTCTAATTTATTTCCAATACCACTAACTTATCACACTAATTTATGTACAATAACAAATACTGATTTATTTACACACTGACTTATTTATATTCACTACTTGGAGTTCGCTATTCGCAATTCGATTCGGCTCTATTCAGGTAGTAACTGCCCGTCCCCATCGTGCGCGTCTTTATATACCCATTACGTCTCTGTTCGAGAACGCTCCAGATAGTCTCTGCAGGCTTCTAGAATCCTGTACGCGGAATGAGAGAGTCCAGAGACGTATTCAGGCGGACTTCGTCCGCTACACTGCCCCCTCCTTAAGACGTTCGGTCCCCGAACACCCTGGATGGTGTGGCTGAATCTACAGGCGTCTCCTTTTCTGCAGCACCCCTGTCGTCCGAAATAGCACTCCACTGTCTTCTTCTTCGGCGTATATCCGCTTGGGTTGAAACTACAGACCAGTATCTTCATTCCCGTCCTATGGAAAATGACCTCAAGCATATACTTCGAACGATTCTCCAGTTGAGCTGATCTAGACCACAACCCAACTTTGGCACAGCTAGCTTTTTCACCTTCAACTTGGTGAGCTCGTCTCTCAGCTGCAACAGGGTGTCCCACATACTTTTGTAGCTGGGTTTGTTGTCGGAGAATCTCTTGGTTACCAGGTAGAAGAGGTAACGCTGGCCATCAGTCAACCTCAGAGCGTTTTCCCAGTACGAGGATGTTGTTTCAGGAGTTCTGGTACACGGCCAAATTTCTTCCGGAAGACGAATGCTATTCCTCTCGACATACGCAGGTCTTCCGAGACACAATGGGCTAGTGAATAGTCTTCAGATACTGAGAAGAGATCTTGCTGTTTCTCGATGGTTACTCCGAATCTTGCCTTTCCGGTTCCACCGTAGTTTGCCATGAATAGGTCGAAACTCATCTCCTCATGCTCCGCTTTCTGAAAAGTCGTTCTTCTCAGATGGGTTTCGTCATGTTCTTCGTAGTCTGCCTCATATTTGCCTAGACGATTTATATGGACCACACGTTTCTTGCCTCTGGGTAGTTTCTGGATACGGTACACTACATCGTTGATTAGTTTTATTTTACTACTCTGTATGGCCCTTCCCAATCTTTCTGCAGCTTAGGTGATAAACCCCTCTTCCTCTGGGGGTTGTACAGCCAGACTAGGTCTCCCACATTGAAACCACCTTCTGCAGCTTTGCTGTCATACCGAGTCTTCATTCGATCACTCGCTATTTGGAGGTTCTGTCTGACCTTCTCATGGATGTAATGAAGCCTACCCTTCAAGAGGCTCGCGTAGTCCTCACCAGCTATCTCCGCTCCAGGCTTGCATCCAAACTCCAGGTCACAAGGCAACCTTATTTCTCGGCCGAACATACAGGCTGGTGTCTCTCCAGTCGATTCTTGCACTGACGACCTGTAGGCCATAGTGAACAGATGGAGATACCTGTCCCAGTCTCTTTGGTGATCAGAGACCACTTTAGCCAGATATTTTCCCACAGTTCTATTCATTCTTTCGACCATGCCATCTGACTGTGGGTGAAGCGCAGTTGTCCTTGTCTTTTTGATTTCGAGTAATTGGCATACATTCTGGAACAGGCTAGACTCGAAGTTTCGTCCTTGATCCGAATGAAGTTCGAGAGGCACACCAAATCGGCTAAATACCTCCTTAATCAGAACATCCGCCACTGTCGAGGCCTCTTGATTCGGAATAGCATAAGCTTGAACCCATTTGGTGAAATAATCCATCGCAACCAGTATGTACTTATTCCCATCTTCGGTTTCGGGGAATGGACCTGCAATATCGATGGCAACTCGTTCCAGAGGACTCCCCACGTTATACTGCTTCATTGGAGCTCTACGACTTCCCCTCGAGCCATTCGATGAGGCACATAATCTGCATTTCCGGCACCAGTGTTTAACATCTTCTTTGCAGTTAACCCAGTGTTATTTCGGCTCATCCCAATATTTACGGTGGATTTCGTGCCTATACACCAAAGTTTCATAGTGATCTTCCATAATTACTCTGAAATTTGAATTTTTCAAAACATAACCTCTAATTTGAGGTGGAAGTTTGTGGAATTGTGTGTAAAAGATCGCTGTTGCTGCTGGCGGAGTTATGTC